>CM066035.1:38339373-39546873 GCA_033557465.1 Ichthyophis bannanicus
AGCTTCTTGCACCCATCACACTTTTTGAACCCACTGGAAGCCATCGGGGAAAAAAGAGTCCCCGTGAGGTTAAAGGACTGGCCTTCCAGGGAAAAAGAAAAAAAGGGCGCGAACGCCAGCCACAAAGGGCAAAAACCGAAAAAAGAAGATCGGGCTTGATACCGGTGTACCGAACCCGGCGGGAGGGGAACCGGCGTCGAACTGGAGAAAAAATAGCGAAGGAATCACCAAAAAATCGAACTATTTTCTGGGAGGACTAGGACACATGTCCGGTGGGCTTCACGGAAAAAGAGAGACTGAGCAAGATGGCACCTTTAGGCGGGAAGGGAACTGCGCATGCGTGCCTGCATTCCCAAAGGTTTTCTTGGAAAGCTGGGGAAATGCTCCGCAGGGGCTTCATCAACGTCAATGTCACCCATATGTGAGGACTGACTTCCTGCTTGGTCCTGGAGAATGTGTAAATATGCTTCTGTAACATCCAGGGACATCAAAAACTCTCCCTATCACACTGCCACTATGTGCCACTGCCACTATGTGCCACTCAGTGGCTCCATATGAAATGGAGGTACTCATAGATACCTGTTCATGGCGCTTGAGGTTGAGAATAGGCTGGAAGGAGCCCTCCTTCTTGGCCACCACAAAATAAATTGAGTGTTGACCTGATCCACACTGGTCCTCAGGAACTCGCATCACAGCCACCAACTGCAGAAGTCAACCCAGGGTTTCTTTCACAGCTGCTTCCTTGCCGCCTTGCATGGCCTTCCTTGCGCCTTGCATGGGACTTGTACAAGGACGGACCCAGCAGCCTGCAAACCAACACGTAGCCTGCCCTGTTGACCTCCAGCACCCATTGGCCGAACATGATCTGGATCCAGGCAGGGTAAAATTCCCGCAGCAGACTCCCTACAGGCTGAACCACCACCTGGGTCTCCCTCGATTCATTGTGACTTCTTAGGCCCTGAAGATGGGGAGGCCCTATAATAGCCCCGCCCTGTTCCTCGAAACCCTCAAAAGCCTGACCTTGAGAGGACAAACGCCCCCTCTGGTAAGGCACAAAACGTATGGTACAGAATCTTCGGAAGTCCCGAGGCTGTCCACGTACCAGCCCCAAGTTGCAAGCCTGCTTTTGTTTGTCTTTGGGTAGGCATCCCCTTTTGGGCTCGCCCAAGTCTTCCATCAATTTTTCCAGCTCCTCTACAAAAAGCAGCTTTCCCTTAAATGGGAGCTTGCTTAGAAGGGCTTTGGAGGAACCATCTGCTGCCAAATTCCACAGCCAGAGGATAGCAATGAGCTGCAAATACCGAGGTCATACTCTTTGAAACACCTCTAATCAGATCGTAGAAGGTATCCGCCAGGTATGTGGCCCCCGACTCCAGTTTGGCCACTGCTGCTGTATCTTGAGTTGCCTCTCCTGCTCCAGAACCCTCTGCGACCACCTCAGGCAAGCCCTGGCCACCCAGGCCCCACAGACCGAAGCTTGCAGTGAAAGGGCATTGATATCAAACGCTTGCTTCGACAATGTGTCCAACTTCCTATCCTGGGCATCCTTGAGCACTGTACTACCCTCTACAGGGATTGTTTTCTTCGTCACAGCCGACACCACCTCGTCCACTTTAGAAGAACTGAGCATTTCCCACTCTCGTTCTGGCAGTGGATACAGCCAGGTAATGGCTCTCAACACCCTGAGCCCAGCCGCCGGAAGATCCTACTCATGTAAGAATACTCTATGTAAGGGGAATACTTTCTGAGTCTTAAAGACCGCCTGGAGTAGTGGGTCCTCCTAAGTTTCTTCCTCTACCAGAGGACCTGCTGGCACATTAAGCGCCTTCAATGATTCTGCAATGAGTGCTGCTAACTTCTCCTAGTGGAATATCCGGAATATCCGAGATGACTCCTGTGGCATTTCTCCTTTCTCTAGCTCTTCACCTTCCATGTCCAACTCCACCTCTGGGTCCAAAACTTTAGGCTCATCCAAGAATGGAAACTGCTCTCACCAGTCTCCCTCTAGCCTAGGGCGTTTGGATGCCTCCTCGTTCAGCTCTGGCTCCCTCTTTCCGCCCTGCTACAGACCCGAAGCATGGCTCTTCATCCCTCGTTGGCACATACAGAATGCCTTGTGCATGAGGAGGATGAATTCAGGCAAAAAACCTCCTGGGGCACTCTCGCCCCTTCGACCCTGTAAAGTGGATGGTCAGGGAGAGGACCGGTCCTTACTGTATGGTTCCAGCAGAGGTGAAGCGGTTCTCATCTCCTGGACATCAACCACCATTGCCATCCTACCCCTTCTGGGACTGTGAAACACTCCCCGCCACTCCCAAGGAACCTGTTCGCCCAAACGAAGCAGCAGCGCCATCCTGCATCTCGTCTTCCACTGACAGGGCCTCCTTCTCGCAACTTCAGCAAATGCCTGCATCCAAGATGGACCCCTGCCAGGCCCTGCAAGCCCCACATTGTGGCTTTGCCATTATGGTTCCTTTCAGTGGCGACAGACCTTGTAACCCCCTTATGGCCCATAGGCTGTGCAGTTTAACGGAGGAAATGAGAAAAAGCATTTAAAAGGAGGAAGCACAGGGAGAGTAGAAAGTTTTTTTTTTTCTTTCAAGAAACGAGACCTGTGGCTCTGAACCGAAAAAAATAACTAACCGCAGGGCTTCACACCCGGTGTTTGGCGAGTCCTCCCCTCCCTTCTGCTTTAAGGAGCAGAGTCCCAGTGTGCAGCTTCAAAATGGCGGGTTTCCCACATTCCTGAGTGAACCGCTGAAAATGACGCAGTCACCAGCCGGCATGCCGAAGAACACACCTGAAAACCCCAAAAATCTGCTGCTGATGCTCTCCACAGATTGTCCCCACTCACGAGGCTGAAGAAAGCTGCCTTTGTGTCTTTTCCCCCCATGCGCTTGGACACTGCTGACGGCTTCCGCAATGAGCCGGGAATGCTGAAGAAATGCTGCCTGCAGGTCTTCGCTTCCCTCATGGCTCCTCACCTGGTAATGGTAACCAAAAACTAAACTACCATCTCCTCCCTCCCACACCCAAGGAGGAACTCCTACACTCCCCGAGAGCAAGAGAAAAAAAACAAACAAACAAAAAAAAAAAAGAGGCCTCTGGAGAAATCTGGTCACCGACACGCTACTCATGAGACATGGAAGACCCCTGATCAGCCCCTAAACGTCGAAACTCTTGTGACTCCCCGTTGCCCCGGACCTATATCCACCAGCAGCAACAGAGCTGAAATCTAGCCAAATCAGCCATAGCAGAAAACCTGTGTGGGATCTGGGACTGGACTGGAGTTCCTCAAAGAACAACAATTAGCAGGTAGGTCTAATTTCACTTTCCTTATTGTCCCTCCAAGTCAAGTCCCACACCTCTGTAATGTAACAGAGCAGTAATTTAATGGGAGGGGACCTGCCAGACCGGCCCACAGAACCACCGATCTGAAACAAGCATCCCCCGCTGCCTGGATATCTAGGTGATAATGTCTACTGAAGGTGGTATTTTTTTTATTTTTTTGCTTTTACATACCACGCTCTTTAAAATCAGTGCGGTTTACAGATAACAGTTTTGTGCAGAACAAGGGAACTGTATGCAGGGAGGACCAGGTAGCAGCCCTACACATTTCTACTGGAGGCACCAAACTATACTCGGCCCAAAAAGTCGCCTGAGCTCTAGTGGAATGGGCTCACAACCCTAAAGGCACCTGTCGCCCCTGCACAATATAAGCTGACATCATCACTTCATGAATCCATCTGGAAATGGAAGCCTGAGCTGCCACCGCCTCGCCCTTGAGCAGATCACCAAAGATGACAAACAAGTGGTCCGACGCGAAAGCTCTCCGACTAACTCAAATAACACTTAAGAGCCCTCCTCACGTCCAGCAAGTGAAAGCTGCGGCTGGAGGCATTCTCATACAAGCCCTTGAGAACCGGCAGGGACACAGGCTGATTCACAAAAAAATGCCGAAACCACCTTCGGCAGGAATGACGGAACCAGAGGGAGAATCACTTTTTCCCGTGAAAAGAAAAGAAACTGCTCCCAGCACAACAAGGCATGTAGCTCTGAGATCTTGCGCACGGAGCAGATCGCTACCAAGACAACTGTTTTCAGAGTTAAGTCTGAAAGTGGCCTAGTTAAGTTGGAGTGGAGGAGTGGCCTAGTGGTTGGGGCAAGGTACTTCAGGCCGGAAGGTCGGGGGTTCAAATCCCACTAGAGGACAGCAACCTTGGGCCGGAAGGACTGGGGTTTCTAGTCCCACAGGTGCTCCTTGTGGTCTTGGGCAAGCCACTTAACCCTCCATTGCCCATGTTCCCTGTAAAATAGTTATCTCCAAGTTATAATGCCCTGTTCAATGTAATTTCAGTTTGTTCAATGTAAACCGCACTGATGCAGAATAGCGCGGTATATAAGAGAATGTAAATAAATAAATAAGTCCTTCAACGAGGACCAGGACAAATTGAGGTCCCATGGCGGAATCACTGTCCTATGCAGAGGATGCAAATGGGTCACTGCCCTCAGGAAACATAACACGCCTGGGTGAGAGCCCAAAGGCACCCTCTGGACTTTCCCGCGATAACAAGCAATTGCTACCAGCTGCACCCGCAATGAGCTGGCTACGAGGCCTTTATCAAATCCATCTTGTAAAAAGGCCAAGATCTCCAGGACGGTGTCCAAGGCCAGCTGCGCCTGTCTCTCCGCACACCATGCCACAAAAATATGTCATATGTGGATGTAGGCCAGAGAGGTAGACCTTTTCCATGCCTTCAGCAAGGTTGAGATCACAGGCCCCGAATACCCCCTTCTGCCTCAACCGCGCCCTTTCAAGGGCCAAGCCGTAAGCGAGAATCAATCCACCTGAGGCATGCACAGTGGCCCCTGAAAAAGGTGGTCCTCCAGCGCCAGAAGGCGCCATGGCCGACCCTCCAAGTCGGCATACCATGGGCACCGTGGCCAGTCCGGGGTGATCAGTATGACCCATCCACGATGCACCTCGATTTGCTGCACCACAGGGCCTATTGAGAGTCCAAGATGGAAAGACAGCCCTCTGTGGGCCATTGCTGCAAAAGACCATCCAGTCCCTCGGACATCCTCTCTCACCTGCTGCTGAAGAAACTACTCACCTTGGCAGACTTGAATGTCACCATCAGATCCATAATGCGCACCCTCCACCTGCGCACCACCTGTGCAAAGACCTCCGAGTATAGCTCCCACTCTCCTGGATCTACGTGGACCCGGCTGAAATAGTCTGCCGTCACATTGTCAATTCCTGCAATGTGCGCCACCGACAACCCCTGGAGATGAGATTCTGCCCAGCTGAACAACCTTCCCACCTCCTCCTCGAGGGCAGCACTGCCTGTGCCCCCCTAACGGTTGAGATAAGCCACCATGGTTGCATTGTCCGATAAGACTGACTGCCTATCATAGCAAGCCCGGCTCAAAGGCGCTGATCACCAGAGACACTGCCCGCATTTCTAGTCTGTTGATTGACCAGCCAGCCTACTAGCTCCCCTGAGCAAAGAGCTCCCCATAATGTGCCCCCCAACCCGCCAGACTGGCATCGGTCAACACTGGGACCCACTGTGGCAGCTCGAGGGGCATGCTCACCGCCAGATTTTCCGGACAGAGTCACCACTGGAGCGCCTCCCTGACCCCCCACGGGCAGGGAAGCCTCTGGGACAGAGTCCGCCTGGTGTGACCAGCGACGGAGCAAAGCGCTCTGCAATGAACGCATGTGCGCCTCGCCCATGGCACTATCTTCTAGAATGGCTGGCATCATTGCTAACACCTGCAGATAGTGCCAGGCTATCGGCTCAGACCGCCTCATGAATGTGCGAGGCGCTGTTGGCCAGGCCAAACGGTAATGCCTGAAGCTGGAAGTGCCCCATCGGTACTACAAACCGCAGGAACCGGTGATGGTCTGGCCTGATGGGAACGTGGAGGAACACGCTAAACACTCTCCTTTTCTCACCGCCATGATCACGGACCACAACGTTTCCATACGAAAGTGCGGAACTCGCAGACAACAGTTCACCCTTTTGAGGTCCAGAATCGGGCAAAAGGACCCATGCTTTTTGGGGACCATGAAATAAAGAGTACCGACCGCAGCCACACTGCTCTCAGGGGGACTGGGACCACTGCTCCCAGCTGTAGCAGCCGTGCCAGGGTCTTCCTTACTGTCACTGCCTTGCCTGGTGCCTTGCCCCAGATTGGACAAACGACTCATCAAATGGACAGGTGAATTTGAGGGCATAGCCGTCGCAGATGATCTCCAGAACCCATTGATCGGATGTGATCTGGGCTCAAGCAGGGTAAAACTCCCATAGCCAGCCTTCCATGGGCTGTTCTACTGCCTGGGCCCCCTCGCTTCATTGCGGCTTTTTAAGGCCCGAGGCAGAGAAAGCATTGTCCGCCCTTCGGAATCCTCTAAATCCCTGACCTCGGGCGAGAAACTTCCCCCTCTATCTCACGTCTGGCCCCAAGGTGCTGCCGCATTGCGACCCTGCTTCGGCTTATCCTCCGGTAGGCGTCCCCCCCCCCAAGTCCTTGACCAACTTGTCCAGGTCCTCCCCGAACAGAAGCTTCCCCTTGAAGAGGAGTTTGCTAAGACAGGACTTGTAGGAGCTCTCCACCGCCCCAATTCTGCAGCCAAAAGCTAGCAACGAGCCGCCACCACCGATGCTATGCTCCTAGCAAGCCCACAAATGAGATCATAGTGGACATCAGCGAGGTAAACCACCCCCGACTCCAGCTTACCTACCTCCGCCGCTTGCTGCAGCCGCTGCGACCAGCAAACACAGACTCTCGCCACCCAGGCCCCACAAACAAAAGTCTGCAGAGATAGCGCATTGACATCAAAGGCCTGCTTTAACAAACGTGTCCAGCTTCCTGTCCTGTCCATCCTTCAGGGCCGCGCTCCCCTCAATCGGGATGGTTGCCTTCTTTGTAACCGCAGACACTGCTGCATCCACTCTCGGGGAAACATTTTGCGCTCCTGATCCGAAAGACGGTAGAGACGAGACATGGTCCTCACCCCCTTAAGACCTGCCTCTGGCAGGTCCCACGCATCCTGGATCACCTGCTTGACCACCCGGTGCATCGGAAAGATCGCCTGCGTCTTCCACACCGCCTGTATGAGAGGATCTTCCAGCGTCCCATCCTCTACCGGCAGGCAAGTAGGCAAATATTTATTTTTTTAAATTAAATTGCTAGCTCTCTGACTGGGAGCTCTTAAAAGGGTTTTTGCATATTTTTAAAGCAAAGTTACTTTATTTTTGGTGCTCTAGTAGAAATTTCCTTGAGCAGAGTAGGTTTTTGAACACTAGCAACCTTCTCAGCTTTGGGAACTGCTGACACCTAATCAAGAGTTAGTGGGCCTGATTACTTGAGAGCAGCTGAGGCCTGCATAAAAGGCTACAGTGCCCTGCCCTGTTGAAGCTTTCTAACACGGGCTCTACAGATCAACCAACAATACCTAAGCTCCACGAACAGAACAATGGCTGGGAAATATCGTATTGCTAAAGCTGTTGCACCCATTACAGCTTCTGCCTCTGTTCAGAGGTCCTAATGCCAGTTGAAGGACCAGTTCCATGTTCAGGGTGCCTGCATGCTGAAGCTCTGAGGAAACAAGTGGAGGAACTCAGAGAGGAGGTGGCGAGGCTGAGGAGCATTCAAGACAGTGAGAAGTACACTGAGATGCTTCTTGCAGCAACCAAGCTCTCCAGCAGAGGAGAAGATGGGTGCCAACAGAATGTCGATGGTTGGACACAAGTCACCAGGGCCTGCAAAATCACCAATCCAACTTCTCCAGCCCTTGAACTGAAGAACCATTATGCAGCCCTGGAAGTGGAGGTGGTGAAAGCATCCCTGGAAAGGGAAGAACCAGAGCTCAAGTACCCCAAAGTTGCAGAATCAGTGACCACAAGGAAAACGAAGGGTAGTGGTGGTTGGAGACTCTCTTCTGAGGGGTACTGAGGCGTCCATCTGCCGACCAGACTTGATGTCCAGAGAGGTATGCTGTCTGCCTGGTACCAAAATACAAGATGTTACGGAGAGTTTGCCGAGACTCATCAAGCCCACTGACTATTACCCAATGTTGCTAATCCATGTTGGAACAAATGATACTGCCAGGTATACCTCGGAACGTATCAAAAGTGACTTCATGGCTATGGGACAGAGGGTGAAGCAGTTAGGCGCACAGGTGGTGCTCTCTTCAATCCTCCCTATTGAGGGTAAAGGCCAAGGCAGAGAGGCTCGCATCCTGGAGATGAATGCATGGATGGTGTAATTGAGAGCGTTTTGGTTTCCTAGACCATGGGATGCAGTTCCAAGGGTTGCAGAGCAGAGATGGCATCCATCTGTCCAAGAAAGGTCAACGCGTCTTCGGTAGTAGACTGGCTAATCTACTGAAGAGGGCTTTAAACTAGATTTGTTGGGGATGGGTGAAGAAAGCCCCCAGGTAGGTGAAGGCCCCCAGGCAGGTGATACATTAAATACCTTTATGGAAATGGGTAACAGGGGTAGCATATGGAAAGCAGTGTGTATAAATGCCCGTAGCACTGGAAATAAGATCCCTGATATTGAAGCTTTGGTGGGAGTGGCTGACTTGGATTTAGTGGCAGTTACAGAAACATGTCTCACAGAAAACCATGATCGGGATGTAACTATACCTGGCTATACTTTATTCAGAAAGGACAGGGTAGGAAGAAGGGGAGGAGGAGTGGCACTATATGTAAAAACTACTATTAAAGCTTTGGAATTACAGAGCTTAAAAGGGAGAGAGGAGGCATTGTGGGTTAAACTAGAAAGAGGGAAAGAGAAATTTATTTGCATTGGTGTGATATACAGACCTCCCTCACAAGAGGAAGAGGTGGATAGAGAGTTAATTGAAGACATACGCAGCATTGCTAGGAAAGGGGAAGTGCTACTGATAGGAGATTTCAATATGCCAGATGTTGATTGGCACATTCCTGCTGCAGTATCATCTAGAAGTAAGGAGATCCTGGATTCTGTACAGGGAGAACTATTCAGGCAATTGGTAACAGACCCCACACGTGAAGGGGCCATACTGGACTTGGTGCTTACCAATGGTGAAAGTGTTTCTGATGTTGTAGTGGGAGATCATTTTGCATCCAGTGATCACCAGATGGTGTGGTTCAGTATTAGGACCAGGGCCGCTAGAATCCATTCAAAGGTGAGATTCTTGGACTTTAGGAAGACTAACTTTGCCAAGACGGGCCAATACCACAGGGAGTCATTGGCGGGATGGGAACAGCTGGGGGATGTAGAAAAAAGTGAGCAAAACTGAAAGGGGATATTTTAAGGGCAACCAACCTTTTTGTTAAAATGGTAAATAGCGGTAAAAGGAAAAGGAGACCACTATGGCTTTCGAAAGAAGTAGCTGAAAAAGTGAAGAAAAATAGGGAGGCCTTCATGAAATACAAGGACTCACAGAGATCAGAGAGAGAGGAAGACAGGCATCTGTATTTGGAAAAACTTAGAGAAGCTAGCAAAGTAGTCAGGAAGGCAAAGATTCAAAAGGAGGAGGAAATAGCCAATGCAATAAAATGGGGGGAATAAGACATTTTTCAGATATGTTAGTGAGAAGAGGAAGGGCAAACGTGGTATTGTCAGACTCAAGGGTGCAGGGGAGGAATATGTAGAAGCTGCTAAGGATAAAGCGGAATTGCTTAACAAATATTTCTGTTCTGTGTTCACAGATGAAGAAACAGGAGCAGGACCTCAGAAAACACCCATAAACAGGAACGGAAGCGAGGGACATCTTGAACAATTTTCAGAAGACTGTGTTTGTGACAAACTAGCTCAACTTAAAGTAGACAAAGCGATGGGACCGGATGGGATACACCCTAGAATACTGAGGGAACTTGGGGACGTTCTAGCAGCTCCACTAACTGACCTTTTCAATGCCTCGTTGGAGTCGGGAGTGGTGCCAAAGGACTGGAGAGGCGCTCATGTGGTGCCTTTACACAAAAGCGGAAGTAAGGATGTGGTTGAAAACTACAGGCAGGTTAGTTTAACTTCGGTGGTGAGTAAATTATTGGAAACACTGCTGAAAGAGAAAATAGTGAGGTTTCTGGAGTCCAGCAGATTACAGGATCCAAGGCAGCATGGCTTCACCAGAAGCAGGTCTTGTCAGACAAATCTGATTGATTTCTTTGACTGGGTGACCAGAAAGTTGGACCAAGGGAGAGCCCTAGATGTGGTGTATTTAGGTTTCAGTAAAGCACAGTTACTTACCTGTAACAGGTGATCTCTGGGAACAGCAGAAATAAGTCTTCACACATGGGTACGTCGGTACCGACGGAGCCTGCGCGGGAACGCTCCCCAGCGTCCAAAAAGAAAGCTTTTGGGAGCATCCCACACGCATGCGTGCTGCCTTCCCGCCCATTCACTTCCCTCTCATCAGTTGGGTCTGTAGCTGAGACCGAAGGAGGGAAGTAGACAAATTAGAGAGAGAGAGAACTCCTACAGGCAGAGGTCAGAAGCCTTAATGGCTAGAACTAATCCCAGAAGAAAAAACTGGGGGAGTTTAATGAGGTTGGACTTTGGATGAGAAGCTAAAGCTTCTGTAGGCCAAAGTTTGAAGCTCTTTGTCCTTGGAGCAGAATAAGGCTTGTGATAAGGAAGCTTATCATAGCTCAGGAAGGAGCTATAGAAAAGGTGAAGTGACTCTGAACAAGCAACCTGTCAGTTCTGGTAGAAATAAGAAAACAGAATTTTCCCATAAAAGACTACCAGTCCCAGAATGCACCAGGTTTCCAACAGCCATTAGAGGAGCTGAAGTGGGGAAACGTGTGTTCAATCAGGAGGGCTATGAGGTAATCCCTAAGCACTCATCTCAAAGGGCAGGGCCTGATTCAGCACAGCTGCGCTGTATTAGGGGGGAGCCGTCATCTAGGCAGAATAAAGGTAGAGTTTATTCTACAGAGAATTATCCTCATTATCCTGAGAATCAGCTTGAGCTTGATCATCAGTTTCATCTGAAGGATCATCAGAAGCAGAAGCCAAACCGGACGGACAGAGAGGGAAAGAAACCCTTTGGAAGAAGGAAGAGAAAAGCCTTTGAGAGGTCTAGAAGAGTCCAGAGCAGTACGTATACTGGGAGGCATTTCAAGGGCCAGCATACACCATTGGACTGGGGAAAGCCAGAGGAATGGTGCTGCAGAGCTAGGAATCTCCAGACGCTACCTGTGAGGGAGACGGCTGCACGTGGAAGGGACCCTAAGACCCGTGCCAGAAGGTATGTGAAGAGAGATCCAGTGTCCAGGGATCTGGATTGGAAGGCTGGACATAAGAACTGGACTACATACTGGCCAGGCTATATAGAGAGGAACTCTAACAGCAATGGAAGCTTAGGTATGAACACTGATCTATGCCCTAGCTATAACCTTGAAAGACAGCAGGGAAACAAGTATTCTCCTGAAAGTGCTCCATTGAGAGATTCATCTGTGCCAATCTATGATATTGAACCCATGCTTGTTGAAGAAGGGGGAATGATTGCAGATGAAGAATGTGTTTATATGGACTGCTCTCTGTCCAAACTCCTTTGGTGATTTTCTGTTATAAAGTACAGCAACCATCACAAAGAAATACAAACTTGTTCTTTAATCTACTCCGAAAAGCTCCTGAAGCAGGATTTGACCCACACAGTAGAACGCAAGCCAGCTAAGGGGTTTCAGCTGGATAACTGTTAGCAATTGAGCCTTACCTAATTGCTTGTGAGCTAGGAGAGAATCACTTCTGAATCTATGTGGGAAGTTATCAGAAGTTAACCTGAAAAGAACAGTTTTTTCTTTCTTTGTGGTTTTTCGTTTGTTGTTTGATATATGCTAAGAAAACATTAGCTAATGCCTGACAAGTTTGAAGGTTGTTTTCCTGATTTTGACTTTGTTTTTTTCAAGTTAAACACTGGAAGCAAGTAACCTGATTTATGTGCTACCAAGCATATCTGTGTTGGGAGAAATAACCCCATAAATAAATATCTTATTGGCTTTACCCAAAAGCACAACTAATTATTGTGAGCAGCTGTGTCTGGTGTGAATGAACTGCATTGCCCACAATACCTTGCAAATCATATAGATATATGCACTTGCCAAGACTGTGAAGATTCTCACCCAGGCAGCCGTCTGACAGGCTCTAGGAAAGAGAGGAGATAAATCTGACTGGGTTGCAGAAAAAGGATGGGTCTTTAAGACCCCTCTATCCAAATGAAAGAAACATTTGTAGTAGGCGATGTAGCTTTCAATTTCTTGAAGATCAGTAATGTCTTCCCTAAGTGATGTCACTTAGGATAATGACTTACATGGAGCGTTTCAGATGTAACGTAACCGGAGAGGTTACGGTAAAAGAAGGTAGTTTCTAAGTACCATAGAAACTTGGTTGTCCATTTAAAACCCTATGGTATGCTGGAACAGCATTAATATGGACAGTAACAAATCTTTCAGAGTGAGATATATATACATATATGTTGATATAAATTCACATATCTATCTATCTAGAGAGACTCACTTAATAACAAGAAGGGGTAAGACCTGCTTGAAAATATGGATAGAGGATCCCTTACTGATTACACGTGGAAGAACCATGAAGAAGGTTACATGGAAACCAGTGGAATGTTCCTAGCCAGAAGGATAGTTTTAGATTTCTTTAAAAACTCTAGACTTTGAATAACCAGAAATGGAGATCTACGTGAAGGGGTGCAGAGAAAGCGTAGTTACTCACCTGTAACAGGTGTTCTCCAGGAGCAGCAGGAATCAGTCCTCACATATGGGTGACGTCGGCGCCGACGGAGCCCTCGCGGAGCAATTTTCCCCAGCTTTCAAAGAAAGCCTTTGGGAATTGCAGCGCGCATGCGCGGTCCCCTTCCCGCCCAAGGGTGCCATCTTAGCCAGTCAGATGACATAGCTAAAAGACAGCGTAAAAATTTGCAAAAAAACTAAAGCAGATAATCGCAACTCCAAGGGGAGGAGGGAGGGTTGTGAGGACTGATTCCTGCTGCTCCTGGAGAACACCTGTTACAGGTGAGTAACTACGCTTTCTCCAGGACCAAGCAGGAAGTCAGTCCTCACATATGGGACTCCCAAGCTTAAGGCTACCGGAGACCCTAAGCACAAAAATGAGCTCCCTCTAGCTCAGCAATACAGAAGGAAGGAATCTTCGCTGAATTATTACCCACCGGTAGCCCCCATCCGGGATGGAGGGTAGGAGTTGCTCAAACCTCGAAGAGATTTCGGAGGACTGCCTGGCCGAAAGCACTGTCCCTGCGGGACTCCCTCTCGAGGCAGTAATGGACCGCAAAAGTCTGGCTCGAAGACCAAGTAGCGGCCCGGCAGATGTCTGCCAACGGAACAGAGCGGAGGTAAGCCACTGACATAGCCTTCGCCCGAACACAATGAGACGTGACTCAACTTTCTAAGGAGAGTCCGGCTGCCCCATAAGCCCAAGCGATACAGTCAGCAACCCATATGGACAGAGTACGCTTGGAGACCGGGAGCCCCAATTTATTGGGGTCAAAAGATACAAAAAGCTGAGCAGCTTTACGGTGCTCCCGCGTACGGTCAAGGTAGAAGTTCAATGCCCTTCTACAGTCCAGGGTATGCAGGACCATTTCAGCTCGGCTGGAGTGTGGCCTGGGAAAGAAGGTCGGAAGTACCACCTCCTGATTGATGTGAAAAGGGGAGACCACTTTTGGAAGAAATTTTGGGTGAGTCCGTAGGACTACCCTATTTTTGTAGAACCGAGTGTAAGGGGGATCAGACACGAGGGCCTGCAATTCACTTACGCGTCTAGCGGAAGTGAGGGCTATCAGGAATAAGGTTTTCCAAGATAGAAAACGTAGAGAACAGGTAGCCATAGGTTCAAAAGGCGGACAGGTGATCCGCTGTAAAACCACATTTAGATCCCAGTCAGGTGCTGGCGGGCGCAGAGGTGGTTTGAGTAGAAGGAGACCTCGGAGAAACCTCGCCACGAGAGGGTCGCTGGAAAGAGGTCTGCCGTCCACCGGCACATGATGTGCTGAGAGAGCACTGAGGTGAACTTTGACGGAGTTGGACTTAAGTCCCAGAATAGAGAGGTAGAGCAAGTACTGCAAGATCACCGACACCGAGCAAGAGAAGGGATCCTGAGACTGCTGGGCACACCAAGCGGAAAAGCGACGCCATTTAATGGCGTAGCATTTGCGGGTAGAAGGCCGCCGGGAAGCTAGGACGACCTCTTCCACCTCTGCCAGCAATAGAAGGGGAGCGAGGACTACCCTTTAAGCAGCCAGGCCATCAGATGGAGAGATCTGAGGTTGGGGTGTAGCAGGGACCCCTGATCCTGTGTTAGGAGATCTGGTTGAAACCCCAGAGGGAACGGATCTTCCACCGCTAATTGCAGCAGGAGTGGAAACCACGGCTGTCTGGGCCAGCGAGGAGCTATCAGGATCATGGAAGCTTTGTCTCGGAGAACCTTGAAAAGAGTTCGGGAGACTAGCGGTATGGGAGGAAATGCATACAGAAGGCTTTTCGACCAGGAGAGCAGAAAAGCATCCGCCGCTACTCGAAGGGGATGCGGCTGCCGAGAGCAGAAGCGAGGAAGTTGCCGGTTGAGAGGACTGGCAAAGAGATCCATCGTGGGGAGGCCCCACTTCAGAAAAAGTTTCTGAACTACCAAGGGATCCAGGCGCCACTCGTGCGGCTGGAGGATTCTGCTGAGTTTGTCCGCCAGGCAATTCTCTTGGCCTGGGAGATAAACTGCCTTGAGAAGAATGCCGTGGCTGACGGCCCAAGAACAGAGCTTCTGTGCTTCCCGACAGAGAAGGAAGGAGCCCGTGCCTCCCTGTTTGTTCACGTAGAACATGGCAACTTGATTGTCCGTCTGGACAAGGACGGACTGGTGAGAAGTCAGGTGGGAGAAAGCCTTGAGAGCCAGACGGATTGCTCTGAGCTCCAGGAAGTTGATCTGCTGCGCAGACTCCCACGTGGCAGAGACCTTGAGTGCATGCCCCTTGGCAATGCGCTCCCCATCCTAGGAGAGAAGCATCGGTTGTCAGCACTTGAGCCGGCGGAGGAGACTGAAAAGGCATTCCGAGCACCAGGTTCGGCCGATGAAGCCACCACTGTAGAGAAGAGGCCAGCGGGCCGGAGATGCGCACTAAGTCGGCTAGGCCACCCGAGGCCTGTTGCCACTGCTTGCGAAGGCACCACTGAGCAGGCCGCATATTCAGGCGGGCATTGGGGGTCACGTGGACGGTGGAAGCCATATGGCCGAGTAGTCTCAGGAAGCTCCTGGCGGAGACCAGGGACTGGCTGCGAAAACGGCCGGCTAGGTCCATGAGCCGTTGAGCCCTGTCGAGAGGCAGGAAAGCTCGTGCCTGAAGAGTGTGCAATCTTGCGCCGATGAACTTGAGATCTTGTGAGGGGAGCAAAGTGGACTTTGCGAAGTTTATGACAAAGCCCAAGTATTGCAGAAGAGTCACAGTGCGGTGTGTGGCTTTTGTGACTTCTGGAGAGGACGATGCTCTGATGAGCCAGTCGTCTAGGTACGGAAATACATAGAGGCCGTGAAGCCGGAGATAAGCCGCCACCACCGCGAGACATTCTGTGAAGACTCGTAGTGCGGAGGATAGGCCAAAGGGCAGTACTCTGTACTGGTAATGATTTCCTGCCACCACAAACCTTAGGTATTGGCGGTGGCTTGGGTGGATGAGGATGTGCGTGTAGGCATCCTTTAGATCCAAGGAGCATAGCCAATCTCCCTGCTGGAGGTAGGGCAGAAGGATTCCAAGGGTAAGCATCTTGAACTTCTCCCTGACGAGGAACTTGTTGAGGTTGCGCAAGTCCAGGATGGGTCTGAGGCCTCCCGTTCTTTTTGGTATTAGGAAATACCTGGAATAGAAGCCTTGACCCCGCAGGTGGTGGGGGCACCGGTTCCACAGCCTGTTCCTGAAGAAGACTTGCTAACTCCTGAAGGAGTAAGTCCCTGTGCAGAGGGAGTCGTGGAGGTTCTCCCGGGAAATAGGAGGGAGGGATCTGGTGGAAGTGGAGAAGATAGCCTTCTCTCACCACTTGAAGCACCCAGGCATCTGAGGTGACGTTGGACCACCTGTGGGCAAAGTGAACCAGCCGGCCTCCTGTGCTGGGAGGAACCAGCTGAGGGGGAGAGGCTATGCTGATGAAGTCAAAAACCCCCACCCTGCTGAGCAGGGGCCGGTGGTGCAGGCTTGGGGGCTTGCTGCCTACGGGACCCGTTACCCCGTCCCTTGGCCTGCTGACCCTGTTGGGGAGCCGCGGAGGCCTGATATTGAGGGTAGTGTTTATAGGCAGCCGCCTTTCTCGGGTTAAAAGGACTTCTTTCCCGAGCCCTTCTTCTTCTGGGAAGGGGTGGAGGTCTTCCTAGAAAGCCTAGTTCTGGTGAGAGTCTCCGTCTCGATTTGGGCAGCCTTTTCAGCCATGGGCTTGCCAAAGAGGTTCTCACCTCGGCAGGGGACATCGACCAACATGTCCTGCACCCAGGGTTCAAGGTCAGATGACTGAAGCCAAGCCTGTCGGCGGGCACCGATGCCGGCTGCGACCACTCGTGCCGATGCTTCAAAGCCATCATAGGCTGCTCGAGACATAAATTTGGAGCATTCCCGAATACCAGTTGTCAAGGCTAGGAACCTCCGCAAAGGTTCCTCGGACAGCCCAGCGGAGAATCCGGCTATCTCTTTAGCCAGGTCTCTGAGATACATGCCCATGTAGAGCTGGTAGGTCTGGACCCGACAAGCAAGCATAGAGCCTTGGAAACACTTCTTACCTAGGCCATCCAGGTTGCGGGCCTCCCTGCCAGGAGGCACCGAGGAGTGCATCTTCTGGCTCTTAAGCCTATGCATGGCCGATTCCACCACCATGGAATGGTGCGGTAGCTGTGCTTTTTGGAAGCCAGGGCTCTTGCGGACTCGATAAATGGAATCGACCCGCTTGCTTAACACCGGCGACGATGCCGGACTCTCCCACATGCGGAAGAGTAGTCGTTCCAGCATGGGAGGAACCGGTACAGTAAAGTGCTCCATGGCGGGAGAGTCGTACTGAAGGGCATCGAGCTCTTCGGCTCGGGGCTCCTCCTCGGGATCCGCAGGGAAGGCCAAAGCCTTGGCCATATCCCTGACGAAGTCCGAGAACCGGGCGTCCTCCGGAGGGGACTGTTTCCGAGGTTCGGACTCAGGCGAGTCCGAGGGGACACACCGAGTCCGAAAGGAATCAGGTGACTCTTCCTCTTCAGACTCCCAGGCCGACTCCGAGGAGGAATCGGTGGGGTCGGTCCGGGCGGGCGGAGGCGTCGGCCGCCCCGACGCCGAGGGAGTTGGCGTCGACGACCTCGGACCAGAACGGGAGGCCGAGGGTGACCTCGACCGAGGATCGACTCGAGCCCGCATGGACTCGAGGATCGGCTCGGTCTCCGGGGTCGACTTAGACGTCGACGTTCCGGCGGTCGGGGCAGAGGCGCCAGCGAGGCTAGCGATCAGTGCCCGCTGCTGGTCCATGAAGGCAGAGAGTCTGCTCTCCAAGGCCGTCAACCTGAGTCCGACCTCAGGTGACCCAGCAGCCCCAGACTCGGGCCCCGACGGCGTCGGGCCCGACGTCGGACCCCTCTGAGGCGAGTCCAGGAGGACTACAGGACTTACCCGAGCAGGCAACTCCGACTCCAGACGAGGTCGCTTCGGCAGATGCTCCTTCTCCAAAGACCCGGGACGGCTATCGGGGCTATGCGACCAGGCCCTTGCGGAACCAGGAGCGTCCACCGACGCCGCCCTCGCGGGTTTCACCTTCCGACGATGGTCCCCGGAGGGAGAACCCCTGTCGGAGGAACTCCGGTGATGGTCAGAGCTGGAACCTCTGGACGCCGAGGCCTCCGACGAGGTCCGGGTACGGCCGGGGTCAGCGAAGATTCGTTCCCGCTGATGCCGCTGACTCCTTAACGCTTTGGAGGACATCTTGCTGCAGGCCCCACAGATCAGTTCCTCGTGATCCGGGCCAAGGCAGCGGAGGCAATTATCATGTGTGTCAGTGAGTGACATATTTCTGTCACACTGAACACACTGCTTAAAACCACTGGCAGCCATCGGGGGAAAAAGGGCCCGTGCAAGGTCAAAGGACCGGGCTGCCAGTGAAAAACCGAAAACGAAACTGACAGAAAATCAGAAAAACCGAAAAATAACAGAAGGACTCGCAACGGCGTCGCGAGTCCGGGCAGGAAAAGGACCGGCGTCGAACCGATAGAGAAAAACGCGATTAAACACGAAAAAATCAACTTTTTCAGCGGGGACAAGATGGGCACGTCTGAAGGGCTCCGCGGAAAAAAGAAGACTGGCTAAGATGGCACCCTTGGGCGGGAAGGGGACCGCGCATGCGCGCTGCAATTCCCAAAGGCTTTCTTTGAAAGCTGGGGAAAATTGCTCCGCGAGGGCTCCGTCGGCGCCGACGTCACCCATATGTGAGGACTGACTTCCTGCTTGGTCCTGGAGAAATCCTTAGTCTTAAGACAACAAGTCTGGATCCTTCTATAACTTCAGTGTGGAGAAAAAGACGCAATATAAGGGAATACATATTTGCCCGTTTATGAGGGCAATATGAGTATAATGAGTTCATTGTTCAGCATAAGCTCCAATGAAGTATTGGGAATTAGAAGGAATGCACTAAACAAGGATCGACTGCAATGAAAAGAAATGCATCCCTGTTGCAGAAGTTCCACTAGAGATGTGGAACAACTCAGGGAATTAAGCAATTCTTTATGCTTTCACGTGATCTAAGCCCTGGTTCATTTTCCCTAAAAGGAAATTTAAGGAAGATGGTAAGAGTAGGAAAAAAAACGGTCATGTGGGAGCATGACTGGGCAAAGCCTTTTAATCATCTGGAAGTTACCCACCAGGAAAGCACAGTTACTTACCTGTAACAGGTGATCTCTGGGAACAGCAGGAATAAGTCTTCACATATGGGTACATTGGTACCGACGGAGCCTGCGCGGGAACGCTCCCCAGCGTCCAATCAGAAAGCTTTTGGGAGCATCCCACAGCGCCTGCGTGCTGCCTTCCCGCCTTTCCCAACTGTCTCTCCTCAGTTAAGTTTTAGAGCTGAGACAAACAGAGAGAGAGAGAGGGAAAGGAAAGAGAGAGAGAGAGACAACTCCTAGGGGAGGTGGGTGGGTTGTGAAGACTTATTCCTGCTGTTCCCAGAGATCACCTGTTACAGGTAAGTAACTGTGGTCTTTCCAGGAAGAAGCAGGAATGAGTCTTCACATATGGGGACTCCCTAGCTTTAGATGCCAGGGAGAGAGCCCATAAGTTGTGTGTCCCTGGAACAGGGCTGCACTTCCCCACCTGGATCTGGCATCCCATGAGGGATGGTGGGCAGGAGTTGATTAAGTATGGCCACCAGGAAGAAAGCAGCAACTGCCACGTAGATGACCGTAGCAACCAACACACAAAACGTAGGCAGAATACAAACTTTTATTGGTCCTTATATGATTAAAAAAGAGGGGGCCAAACCCAACACAGGCCGTGTTTCGTGGGTACTTCATCAGGGGTGAGGCACACCACAAACTACAAAACAAAAAAATAAATATAATGATAAAAACAAATTAAAAACAATATGACATACCAATAATCATAAATACACAATTAATACCAATTATAAAACAATACATAAAAAAGAGTAAAAAGAGTGAACATGAATAATCATAAACAGAATACATTGCGAAATAATCTATTACACCACATAAAAAGTCATATTATGTTACTGAATAAATAAATAACTGATAAAACCAATCATCATAACAATCATAATAACAGTACATGTGAACAAGAAATAAATAATAATGTCATATGGAACAAGCAAAAACAGACACCAAATACAGTCATAAAGGCATATAAAAGCATCGAGGAAATGTGTGCATAACTGTTGAAACATTGACACCATAAAATCTTAAAAAGGAGAAATCCAAAAGGGAATGTGAACCGTGTATCACTCAACTAAGGGGGTTAAAATTCATGTGACCTACTGGCAGAGAAACAGGAGCGAAGACAGCAGAAAGAAGAAAACATAAAGAGGCAAGTTACCTTGGACCAGGAGTAAACACAGCACAGGACAATCAATCTGCTGTGAGATGATAAATGAACAGTGTGCTGTAAAATGATGTAACTAATAAAAACAAATAAATAAGTAAGAGAAATGGTATGACAGTGACCATAAAACCATAAAAACGCTGTAGAAAGGGCCAAATTGAACCAAATCAAATGTTAGGAAAATCTGAATACTTAAACTAAAAAACCTAAAGACAAATGTATACCGTAATAGCCCAGTAGGCAGCTTTCATACTGTGTTATGGACACACCAGCGAATCTGGTAGATTTACTGACGTGGTTGGACAAGTTATCTCTCTCGCTGCTGTGTCCATAACACGGTGTGCTGTGTTTACTCCTGGTCCAAGGTAACTTAAGAGTCGGCTGTGGAATCACGGATATAACACTAAGGAGTCATGTATCCTCCAAGGATATCAGGTATCAAAACCCAGGACGGAGGGTAGTTGATCTAAGTCTGAAAGAGATGCTGGAGAACAGCTTGGCCAAACAAGGCATCCCTGTGGGAGTCCTTGTCCAGGCAATAGTGAGCAGCAAAACTGTAGACAGAAGAGCAAGTTGCTGCAATACATATCTCATCAATCGCTAGCGTTGCAGCACCTTCATGGTACAAGAGAGGAAAAGGCTGGCCTCTAGAGGTGTTTGCTTGAATGAGCTAGTTGTTTAGGGTAAGGGAAGACAAATATCCCGAGTGTCCTTAGGAATGCGGCTACTACTGCCATGCATTTTGTGAAGACTCTAGGGGCAGAGGGCGAGGCGGAAAGGCAGGACTCTGTACTGATAATGTCTCCCTTGGAACATGAAGCCAGGAACTTTCTGTGCTGTAAGTATATGCCTCCTTCAGATCTAGAGAACAGAGCCAATCCTGACTGGAGATAGGGGAGAAGGGCCCCATGGAGATCATTTTGAACTTCTCCCGTAGTAGGTACTTGTTCAGTTCTCTGAGGTCCAGAATGTGCCTGTTGTTGTTGTTGTTAAGTGCCATCGAGTCGGAGTCGACTCATGGCGACCCTCTGGATAGCTATCCTAAATTGTGTTCGATCTTCAGTCAGGCGGCTCATTGTTGACAGATTGGTACCCGTAGCTGCTGTTATTGTATCGATCCATCTCATTGCTGGTCTTCCTCTTCAGCGCTGACCTTCTATCTTGCCAAGCATGATGTCTTTCTCTAATGATCTCTCTCTTCGCATGATGTGTCCAAAGTATGAAAGTCGAAGTCTTGTCATCTGAGCTTCTAAAGAAAGCTTAGGTTTGATCTCCTCTAGTAAGCGTAGTTACTCACCTGTAACAGGTGTTCTCCAGGAGCAGCAGGAATCAGTCCTCACTTATGGGGTGACGTCGGCGCCGACGGAGCCCTCGCGGAGCAATTTTCCCCAGCTTTCAAAGAAAGCCTTTGGGAATTGCAGCGCGCATGCGCGGTAGTCTTCCCGCCCGAAGGTGCCATCCCAGCCAGTCAGATGACATAGCTAAAAAGACAGCATAAAAATTTGCAAAAAGAACATAAGCAGACGATTGCAACTCCAAGGGGAGGAGGGAGGGTAGTGAGGACTGATTCCTGCTGCTCCTGGAGAACACCTGTTACAGGTGAGTAACTACGCTTTCTCCAGGACCAAGCAGGAAGTCAGTCCTCACTTATGGGACTCCCAAGCTCAAGGCTACCGGAGACCCTAAGCACAAAAATGAGCTCCCTCTAGCTCAGCAGCACAGAAGGATAGAATCTTCGCTGAATTATCACCCACCGGTAGCCCACATCCGGGATGGAGGGTAGGAGTTGCTCAGACCTCAAAGAGATTACGGAGGACTGCCTGTCCGAAAGCACTGTCCCTACGGGACTCCCTCTCGAGACAGTAATGGACCGCAAAAGTCTGGCTCGAAGACCAAGTAGCGGCCCGGCAGATGTCTGCCAGCGGAACAGAGCGGAGGTAAGCCACTGACGTGGCCTTTGCCCGAACGCAATGAGCCGTGACTCGACTTTCTAAGGCGAGTCCGGCTGCCCCATAAGCCCAAGAGATACAGTCCGCAACCCAGATGGACAGAGTACGCTTGGAGACCGGGAGCCCCAATTTATTGGGGTCAAAGGACACAAAAAGCTGCGCAGCTTTACGGTGCTCCCGCGTACGGTCAAGGTAGAAGTTCAACGCCCTTCTACAGTCCAGGGTATGGAGGACCGTCTCAGCTCGGCTGGAGTGTGGTCTGGGAAAGAAGGTTGGAAGTACCACCTCCTGATTCAAGTGAAAAGGGGAGACCACTTCAGGCAGAAACTTTGGGTGAGTCCGTAGGACTACCCTATTCTTGTAGAACCGAGTGTAGGGGGGATCAGACACGAGGGCCTGTAATTCACTTACGCGCCTAGCGGAAGTGAGGGCTATCAAGAACAGCGTTTTCCAAGACAGAAAACGGAGAGAGCAGGTAGCCATAGGTTCAAAAGGCGGACAGGTGATCCGCTGGAAAACCACATTCAGGTCCCAGTCAGGCGCTGGCGGGCGCAGAGGTGGTTTAAGTAGTAGGAGACCTCGGAGAAACCTCGCTACGAGAGGGTCGTTGGAGAGAGGTCTGCCGTCCACCGGCACATGATGTGCGGAAAGAGCACTGAGGTGAACTTTGACGGAGTTGGACTTAAGTCCCAGATTAGAGAGGTGTAGCAAGTACTGTAAGATCACCGACACCGGGCAGGAGAAGGGATCCTGAGACTGTTGGGTACACCAGACTGCAAAGCGACGCCATTTAAGGGCGTAGCATTTGCGGGTAGAAGGCCGTCGCGAAGCCAAGACGACCTCCTCCACCTCTGCCGGCAAGAGGAGAGGAGCAAGGACTACCCTCTCAGCAGCCAGGCCATGAGGTTGAGAGACCTGAGGTTGGGGTGCAGTAGGGACCCCTGATCCTGGGTGAGGAGATCCGGTTGCACCCCCAGAGGGATTGGATCCTCCACCGCCAGTTGCAGCAAGAGCGGAAACCACGGCTGCCTGGGCCAGCGAGGGGCCACCAGGATCATGAAAGCTTTGTCTCGGAGAACCTTGAAAAGGGTCCGAGAGACTAACGGGATGGGAGGGAAAGCGTACAGAAGGCTCCCCGACCATGAGATCAGAAAGGCGTCCGCCGCCACCCGAAGGGGGTGAGGCTGACGAGAGCAGAAGCGAGGAAGCTGCCGGTTGTGAGGACTGGCAAAGAGATCCACTGTGGGGAGGCCCCACCTGAGGAAGAGCTTCTGAACGATCAAGGGGTCCAGACGCCACTCGTGCGGCTGGAGGACCCTGCTGAGTTTGTCCGCCAGGCAATTTTCTTGGCCCGGGAGATAAACTGCCTTGAGGAGAATGCCGTGACTGACGGCCCAAGAGCAGAGCTTCTGTGCCTCCCGGCAGAGGAGGAAGGAGCCCGTGCCCCCCTGCTTGTGCACGTAGAACATGGCAACTTGATTGTCCGTCTGGACAAGGACGGACTGTTGGGAGGTCAGGTGGGAGAAGGCCTTGAGAGCTAGGCGGATCGCCCTGAGCTCCAGGAAGTTGATCTGCTGAGCAGACTCCCACTTGGTCCAGAGGCCCTGAGTACGTGCCTCTTGGCAATGGGCTCCCCAGCCCAGGAGGGATGCATCGGTGGTCAGCACCCGGGTCGGCTGAGGTGACTGGAAAGGCATTCCCAATACCAGGTTCGGCTGCCGGAGCCACCACCGGATAGACGAGACCAGCGGCTCGGAGACGCGCACCAGGTCTGCTAGGCCGCCCGTGGCCTGTCGCCACTGCTGGCGGAGACACCACTGAGCAGGCCGCATATTCAGGCGGGCATTGGGGGTCACATGGACGGTGGAAGCCATATGGCCGAGCAGTCTCAGGAAGCGCCTGGCGGAGACCAGGGGCTGGCTGCGAAAGCGGTCGGCTAGGTCCATGAGCCGCTGAGCCCTGTCGAGCGGTAGGTACGCTCGCGCCTGAGGGGTGTGCAGCCTTGCGCCGATGAACTCGAGATCCTGTGAGGGGAGCAAAGTGGACTTTGCGAAGTTGATGACAAAGCCCAAGTGCTGCAGCAGAGTCACCGTGCGGCACGTGGCGGTGGTGACCTCCTGAGCGGATGCTGCTCTGATGAGCCAGTCGTCGAGGTACGGAAAAACAGAGGCCGTGAAGCCGGAGATGGGCCGCCACGACCGCGAGACATTTTGTGAAGACTCGCGGTGCGGAGGACAGGCCGAAGGGCAGTACTCTGTACTGGTAATGATTTCCTGCCACCACAAACCTTAGGTATTGGCGGTGGCTAGGGTGGATGAGGATGTGCGTGTAAGCATCCTTTAGATCCAAGGAGCATAGCCAATCTCCCTGCTGGAGGTAGGGCAGAAGGATTCCAAGGGTAAGCATTTTGAACTTCTCCCGCACAAGGAACTTGTTGAGGTTGCGCAAGTCCAGGATGGGTCGGAGGCCTCCTGTTCTCTTTGGTATCAGAAAATACCTTGAATAGAAGCCCTGACCTCTCAGGTGGTGTGGCACCGGTTCCACCGCCTGATCCTGCAGAAGACCTGCTAACTCCTGAAGGAGCAACTCCCTGTGCAGAGGGGGGCGCGGAGGCTCTCCCGGAAAATAGGAGGGAGGGACCTGATGGAAGTGGAGAAGGTAGCCCTCTCGCACGACCTGAAGCACCCAGGCATCTGCGGTGATGCTGGACCACCTGTCGGCGAAGTGAACCAGCCGGCCTCCGGTGCTGGGGGGAACCAGCGGGGGGGGAGAGGCTATGCTGAGCGAGTCAAAAACCCCCACCCTGCTGAGCAGGGGCTGGTGGCGCAGGCTTGGGGGCTTGCTGCCTACGGGACCCGTTACCCCGTCCCTTGGCCTGCTGGCCCTGTTGGGGAGCTGCAGGGGCCTGATAATGGGGGTATTGTTTGTAGGCAGCCGCCTTCCTCGGGTAAAAGGTCTTTTTTCCCGAGCCCTTCTTTTTCTGGGAAGGGGCGGAGGTCTTCCTAGAAAGCCTGGTCCTGGTGAGAGTCTCAGTCTCAATTTGTGCAGCCTTTTCCGCCATGGGCTTGCCAAAGAGGTTTTCGCCTCGGCAGGGGACATCGACCAACTTGTCCTGTACCCAGGGCTCAAGGTCGGACGACTGAAGCCAAGCCTGTCGGCGGGCACCGATGCCGGCTGCGGCTACTCGAGCCGTGGCTTCAAAGCCATCATAGGCTGCTCGGGACATGAACTTTGAGCATTCCCGAATACCTGTGGACAAGGCTAGGAACCTCCGCAAGGGTTCCTCGGACAAACCAGCGGAGAAGCCGGCTAGCTCTTTAGCCAGATCCCTGAGATACATGCCCATGTAGAGCTGGTAAGTCTGGACACGACAGGCGAGCATAGAGCCCTGGAAGCACTTTTTGCCAAGGCCATCCAGGTTACGGGCCTCCCTTCCAGGAGGCACCGAGGAGTGCATCTTCTGGCTCTTAAGACGATGCATGGCCGATTCCACTACCATGGAATGGTGTGGCAACTGCGCCTTTTGAAAGCCAGGGCTCTTGCGGACTCGATAGATAGAATCGACCCGCTTGCTCAGGACCGGCGAGGAGGCCGGACTCTCCCACATGCGGAAGAGTAGTCGTTCCAGCATAGGAGGAACCGGCACAGTAAAGTGCTCCCTCGCGGGAGAGTCATACTGGAGGGCGTCGAGCTCTTCGGCTCGAGGCTCCTCCTCGGGGTCCGCAGGGAAGGCCAAAGCCTTGGCCATATCCCTAACGAAATCCGAGAACCGGGCATCCTCCGGGGGGGACTGCTTCCGAGGCTCGGACTCCGGAGAGTCCGATGGGACACACCGAGTCCGGAAAGAATCAGGTGACTCTTCCTCCTCAGACTCCCAGACCGACTCCGACGAGGACTCGGTGGGGTCGGCTCGGGCAGGGTGCGGCGCCAGCCGCCCCGACGCCGAGGGAGTCGGCGTCGGCGACCTCGGTCCCGAACGGGAGGCCGAGGGCGACCTCGACCGAGGATCGACTCGAGTTCTCATCGACTCGAGGATCGGCTCGGTCTCCGGGGTCGACTTGGACGTCGACGTCCCGGCGGTCGGGGCAGCGACGCCAGCGAAGCCAGCGAGCAGTGCCCGCTGCTGGTCCATGAAGGCAGACAATCTGCTCTCCAAGGCCGTCAACCTGAGTCCGAGCTCAGGCGACCCAGCAGCCCCCGACTCGGGCCCCGACGGCGTCGGGCCCGACGTCGGCTGACGCGGAGGCGAGTCCAGAAGGACAACAGGACTTACCCGGGCAGGCATCTCCGACTCCAGGCGAGGTCGCTTCGGGAGGTGTTCCTTCTCCAAGGACCCGGGGCGGCTGTCGGGGCTATGCGACCTGGCCCTCGCGGAGCCAGGAGCGTCCACCGACGCCGCCCTCGCGGGTTTTTCCTTCCGTCGATGGTCCCCGGAGGGAGAACCCCGGTCGGAGGAGCTCCGTCGACGGTCCGAACTGGAGCCTTTCGACAGTGAGGCCTCCGACGAGGTCCGGGTACGGCTGGGGTCAGCGAAGATTCTTTCGCGCTGATGCCGCCGACTTCTCAACGCCTTCGAGGACAGTTTGCTGCAGGGCCCACAGATCAGTTCCTCGTGATCTGGGCCCAGGCAGCGGAGGCAAAGGTCGTGTGAGTCGGTGAGTGACATATTTCGGTCACACCGACCACACCGCTTAAAGCCACTGGCAGCCATCGGGGGAAAAAGGGCCCCTGCGAGGTCAAAGGACCGGGCTGCCAGGGAAAAAACGAAAACGAAAGCTGACTAAGTCGGAAAAACCGAAAAACCGTTAGAGGACTCGAGACCGGCGTCGCGAGTCCGGGCGGGAAAACGACCGGCGTCGAACCGAAAGAAAAAAGGATAAATACAGAGGAAAATCAACTTTTTCGCGGGGACAAGACGGGGACGTCTGTAGGGCTCCGCGGAAAAAAGAAGACTGGCTGGGATGGCACCTTCGGGCGGGAAGACTACCGCGCATGCGCGCTGCAATTCCCAAAGGCTTTCTTTGAAAGCTGGGGAAAATTGCTCCGCGAGGGCTCCGTCGGCGCCGACGTCACCCCATAAGTGAGGACTGACTTCCTGCTTGGTCCTGGAGAACAGACTGGTTTGTTCTTCGGGCAGTCCATGGTATACACAGTATTCGCCGTCAGCACCATAATTCAAAGGCATCAATTTTCTTCCTGTCTATCTTTTTCACAGGCCAGCTTTCACATCCATATGATGTTATTGAAAATACCATGGCTTGAACAAGTCGAATCTTTGTATGGAGAGAGACATCTCTGTTCTTGAGAATCTTATCTAGGTCTTTCATAGCCATTTTGCCAAGAGCAATGCGTCATCTGATTTCTTGACTGCTTGTTGCTTCTTTATTGATAGTTGATCCAAGTAGGTTAAAGTTATTCACGATTTCAATTTCTTCTCCTTCGACGATGAACCTGTTGATTATGCCAGTTGTCATGATCTTTGTCTTCTTTACATTAAGGTGCAGGCCCATTTTGAGACTATGTTCTTTGATTGTGAGAAGCAAATGTTTCAGATCATCTTCACTTTCCGCCAGTAATGTGGTATCATCAGCATAGCGAAGGTTGTTGATGAGTCTTCCACCAATCTTCACACCTCTGTTGTCTTCATACAATCCTGCTTCTCTGATGATTTGTTCTGCATATAAATTAAACAGGTAGGGGGAAAGTATGCAGCCTTGTCTTACACCTTTGCTTATTTTAAACCATTCTGTTTCTCCTTGTTCCGTTCAAACTGTTGCTTCTTGATCAATGTACAGATTGTGCAAGAGAACGATCAGGTGTTCTGGTATACCCATGCTTCTTAATGTGGCCCAGAGTTTCTCATGGTTTACACAGTCAAAAGCTTTGCTATAGTCGATAAAGCACAAATAGATATCCTTTTGGTATTCTTTAGTCTTTTCAAGGATCCATCTCACATCCGCAATGATATCTCTCGTTCCTCGCCCTTTTCTGAACCCTGCTTGCACTTCAGGTAGTTCTTGTTCCAGGTATGATTGTAGTCTTTTTTGAATAATCTTCAGTAGAATTTTGCTGGCATGTGGGATCAGAGCGATTGTGCGATAATTTCCACAGTTGGATCACTATACCAGTACTAAAGAAAGGTTTATACAACACAGATCTTTTCCAGTCAGTTGGCCATGATGCTGTCTTCCATATTTCTTGGCAGAGCCTTGTAAGTACGGTAACAGCTGCATCAGATTGCTGTAATACGTCTATGGGAATGCAATCAATGCCTGGTGCTTTGTTCTTTGATAAGGCCTTCAATGCTGCTTCAACTTCTTCTTTCATCACCAATGGTTCCAGATCATAAGGTACAGGTTGAAACGGCTGTTGGTCCACTTGATCTTTATCATATAAAAACTCTGTATATTCCTTCCATCTTTTCTTGATCTTCTCAGCATCATTCAACATAGAACCTTGAGCATCTTGTAACATTCCAATTCGAGGCTGGAACTTTTTCTTTAACTCTCGTAGCTTTAGGAAAGCTGATCTTGTTCTTCCTCTAATAGTTTCTGCTTCTATTTCCTTGCATGCGTCATTGTAGCACTTTTCCTTGTCCTGTCTTGATGCACGTTGAAAATCTCTGTTGAGTTCTGTGATTGTCTTTCTTTCTCCTCTGGCTTTAGCTTCTCTGCGTTTCTGGGCAATTTCCAGAGTTTCTTCCGTCATCCATTTTGGCCGTTTTTTCTTTTTTACCTTTTGTAGAGACTTCTCGCTTTCTTCCAACACAACTTTCTTGATGTCATTCCATAACTCTTCTGGAGCTCTGTCATTTGTATCTAAAGTAGCAAATCGATTTTGCAGGCAGTCTTTAAATTCCAGTGGTATATTCTCAAGGTCATATTTTGCTGCATTCATGAGTAGTTTGCTCTTTTTCAGCTTTAGCTTGAGCTTGCATACTAGCAGTTGATGATCTGTACCACAGTCAGCTCCAGGTTTTGTCTTTGTTGATGTTATAGAGCTTTTCCATCGTTGACTTCCACAGATATAGTCAATTTGATTTTTATACAATCCATTGGGTGAAGTCCATGTGTACAGTCGCCGCTTGTGTTGCTGGAAGAAGGTGTTTGAGATGAATAGATCGTTGGTCTTGCAGAATTATATCAGTCTTTCTCCAGCTTCATTTCTGTTTCCAAGTCCATATTTTCCAACTACTTTGTCTTCTTCTTTGTTGCCAAGCTTTGCGTTCCAATTACCCATGACTATCAGGATATCCTGTTTGCATGTTCTGTCAATTTCAGCTTGTACTTGTTCTAGAACTCTTCAATTTCATTCTCTTCTGCAGCTGCTGTTGGGGCATATACTTGAATTATAGTTGTGTTGATAGGCATTCCTCGTAGACGAATAGAGATTAAGCGTTCGCTGACTGCATTGGGCGGCGTTTTTCTGCACTGCATTGTTTAAGGGTAGCTGGTGGAATCCCCTGAAGCACCGGGTTGGTCCCGTGAAACGTTTGAGGGCACTTCTGTGGTAACGTCGGGGAAGGTGGCCGGTGTCTGTTTTTTTGCCCTGCCCTGCTCTGCTCTTCAAGCTAAGTGTTTGGTTTTTATATTTATGAGCACAGCGTGGGTATTGCTAGCCGCCTTTTACTGGGTCATTGATGTTATTGGGCTTTGTGTTGGTGCAGGTGGCTTAGATTAATTTCTGGCTGCTCTTTCACCGTGTGCCCTTGAATGCTGAGACCTGGTTTGTTTTTTGATGAATGAATGTCAAGTGGTGTTCAATATGAAATACACATGGTATTGATGGAGTGAGTTTTTCTTTTTGTGCATTGTATTTCATTACAGTTCTTGCAAGTTTCTTCTTTATTATAAATGCAACACCATTTCTTCTTTGTCTTTCATTTCCAGCATAGTAGACCATGTGATCATCTGATGCAAAGTGCCCGATGCCAGTCCATTTCAGTTCGCTGACACCCAACAGATCAAGTTGTACACGTTCCATTTCATTCTTGACCAGCTACAACTTCCCTTGGTTCATGCTTCGTACGTTCCATGTTCCAATGTATAAGACATCTTTACAGCTTCTGACTCTCATTTCATGCGCAGCTACATCAGCAGTCAGACGTCCCGAGGGCTTTGATCCAACCACATCATAAATGCTGGCTTTACTCTGAAATGTCTTCAGCTCTTCCCCAGTAGCTAGTTGAGTGCCTTCCAACCTGGGGGTCTCATCTTCCAGCACTACAGCACAATTTGATTTGTTTTAACTATCCATTGGGTTTTCATGGCAAGATACAGAAGTAGATTGCCGGGCCTTTCTTCCGCGCAGTTTAAGTTTGGTGTTGTTGCCGTTGTCACAGAAATGTGATCCTCCGCAATCAACACTATCCCATTCTGCTGCTGCCCAGATGGGTGGTTTGTGTGCCTGTACCCTCCTGTTTTCTTTGAAATGAGCAAGTATGGAGAATAAAAGCCCATTCCCTGCTGGAATGGTAGAACCTCCTCTATTGCGTCCTGTGAGAAAGGAGGTGACCTCTTGCAGCAACAGAAGAGTGAGAAGGGCCCAAGAGCAGAACTCCCTTGGAGGAGTCTGGGGGGGGGGGTGTAGACCATAGATGAAGCTTGTACCCCTCCCGTACTATGGACAGTGTCCACTGCTTTGATGTGACAAGGTGCCACCTGTGGGCAAGATGACAGTATCTGCCGGGGATGTGGATGGGATCTGGAATCTCCAGAGACAGAACAGCTATGGTCTCCAGAAAGGAGTCAAAGACCCTGAGGAGGATGGGTCAGCGGAGGTGGCTGTGACTTAGGAGTCTGAGCCTTCCTTTGCTGCTTTGATGGCTGCTGCCCCTTTTGAGGAGCATGGTGTCGACACTGTATAGCAGGGGTGTAAGAATAGTACTTCTTATTGAAAAAAGCTTTCTTTGCTGCTTTTTTCCTAGCTGGGTTGGCAGTAGATCTAATTAAGAGTGGTGTTCTCCGATTCTAATTGAGAGGCCTTGTCCTTCCAATCCTTGCCAAAAAGGTTTTCACCAGTGCAAGGAATATTATCCAACTTATCTTGAACCCACTGTTCAAGATCCGATGCTTGGAGCCAAGAAATTCTGTGTACACCAATGCAGATTGATGAAGTTCTTCTGAAGCACTCAAAACAGTCAGAAGTTGCCCTGTTAAACGTTGAAACATTCTGAGCATGCTTTACAAGGGAGAGATAATCTGCTCTCTTGTCATCGGGGAGAAGAGATGCCATTAACTCCAAATCCTTAGCCACCTTTCTAAGGAACATACCCATATAGAATATGTAGGAACTGATCCTGGCCGATAACATGGAGGCCTGAAAACAACAGGAGATATGAGACACATACACTAATACTTACAGGGAACATGGGCAATGGAGGGTTAAGTGGCTTGCCCAAGACCACAAGGAGCACCTGTGGGACTAGAAACCCCAGTCCTTCTGGCCCAAGGTTGCTGTCCTCTAGTGGGATTTGAACCCCACCTTCCGGCCTGAGGTAAATTGCCCCAACTACAAGGCCACTTAAGCAGGGTGCTCCAGGGTTCGGTCCTGGGCCTGGCACTATTCAATGTATTTGTGAGTGATACTGCTGAAGGACTGAAGGGAAAAGTCTGTCTTTTTGCAGATGACACAAAAATTTGCAACAGAGTGGACTCCCCTGAGGGAGTGGATAACATGAGGAAAGATCTACAAAAGCTTGAAGAATGGTCTAATGCTTGGCAGTTAAGATTTAATGCGAAGAAGTGCAGTGTCATGCACTTGAGAAGCAGAAATCCAGGGGAAATGTATGCGATAGGGGGCGAGAGGTTGGTGTTCACAGAACAGGAGAAGGACCTTAGTGTGATTATTTCTGCGGATCTCAAGGTGGCAAAACAGTGCGACAAGGCGGTTGCAAAAGCCAGGAGGATGATGGGTTGCATACAAAGAGGAATTACCAGCAGAAAGGAAGAGGTACTAATGCCACTGTAATAAGTCACTGGTGAGGCCTCACTTGGAATACTGTGTTCAGTTTTGGAGACCATATCTTGCAAAGGATATAAAAAGACTGGAGGGAGGAGTGGCCTAGTGGTTGGGGCAAGGTACCACAGGCTGGAAGGTCGGTGGTTCAAATCCCACTAGAGGACAGCAACCTTGGGCCGGAAGGACTGGGGTTTCTAGTCCCACAGGTGCTCCTTGTGGTCTTGGGCAAGCCACTTAACCCTCCATTGCTCATGTTCCCTGTAAGTATTAGTGTATGTGTCTCATATCCCCTCGTGTTAAATGTATCCCCCAACCGCTTTGACCCGGTGAAAAGCGGGATATAAATGCAGCTAAATAAATAAATAAACTGTTCAGAGGAAGGCAACCAAAATGATTTGGAGCCTGCGTCAGAAGCCTTATGAGAAGAGATTTGAAGACCTAAATATGTACACTCTGGAGAATAAGAGGGACAGGGGAGATATGATTCAGACCTTTAAACACTTAAAAGAGAAATAATGAACAAACCTTTTCCAAAGACGGGGAAGCTGTAAACTAGAGGGCATAACATGAAGCTTCAAGGGGGTAAATTGAAAGGCAATGTCAGGAAATACTGGTGGGGGCGAATACAGTGACAGAATTCAAAATGGCATGGGACAGACAGTGTGGATCCCTTTACAGCAACAGGCTAAAATCATAATAAACTTAACTATCTAATTTCTCAACATACAGGGGTATCCTACACGGAGCAGTGGGTTCACCCCTAAAACAAAGACATAGGGAGGGGTGGCCTGCATGGAGCGGCAGGTGCACCTACTCTTGCCATCTTACTGGGCAGACTAGATGGACCATATTGGTCTTTATCTGCGATCATTTACTATGTTATTATGATATGTTGATCCATGGAGCTTGCTGATGCTTGGGTATCAGTACCGGAATTGCGGGCCACGATCCCTGAGCATGGCAACAGGAGCTCTCCAGAGGTGGAGGCCTCGGGAGCATCCTGGGACCCCACTAAGGCTTTGGAAGAAAGGTCCTCCCCATCAGGGTTGTTTGGCCAGTGTGTCCCCTTTCTAGGGTAATGCCTGCGTGAGGCATCTCAATGCTTAAAAGGAGATTACATTTGGAGGGCTGGCCAGTCTTTGTTGAAGATTTAGGTTTCGATACCTGATATCCTTGGGAGGAAGATGAAGCTCTTGATGTCGATGCTAAAGATACTTTATCGGAGGCAAAGAGGGTGCCCAGTTTTGCAGCTTGATTCTGTAGGCCTCTCTTTGCATCTTCCTACAAAGAGGACATTCTGACAGCTGATGATCCGGTCCTAAGCATTTCAGACACCAGTCATGGGTGTCTGTGGCCAAAATGGTACTGCCACATTTGGAACACTTCTTAAAACCACTGGACGGTTTTTCCATTTTGTCTGTGACAAAAGGGGAGGCTTAAGATGGTGTTGATGCACCTGAAGGAAAGAACAAATTCTTTCCCTAACAGAAGTTTTTTTTTTTTTTAAAGAAAGCACCGACGGGAGTTGGTACCAGCGTCAACAGGAATGCAGACGCGACCACAAAAAAATAAGACAGACAAATTTTCTGTGGTGACCAGAATTGCTTCGTTGGCTCTGCGGAAAACCAAGAACTGAGGAGGGAGAAAGCTGGAAAGGCGGGAGGGCAGCTACGCAGGCGCAGTGGGATGCTCCCAAAAGCTTTCCTATTGGAAGATGGGGAGCGTTCCACATGGGCTTCATCGGTGCCGACGTCACCCATATGTGAAGACTACATTCCTGTTTGATCCTGGAGATTGCCCTGGCACCTATGTGCTTCCCCTAGGTGTCGTCTTCCGTATGTTTCTGTCTCCAGCAGGTACTGATCTTACTCTTTTTGCTCCTCAATTTGTTGTTTTGTTTCAGGGCTAATCTGGTCTTTTCTCACCTGTGGAGGTTTTTCGGGAGCATAGGTGGCGTGTCCCTGGAGAGCTGCCCACACCCCAGTATCCCTTGGATAGGGGAGCAGCCACTGATTACGAGGATCAGAGAGGCCTGCCATCCTTGCAGGGGATCAGGCACCAGGCCACGAGGGCCTGAGTTGCCTGTTTAGAAAGCACTGCCGTGGGGATCCTTTACCGAGCAGCCTACTTGAAGACTGCCGCCTCAGTTTTTTTTTTTATGGTATTGATCACCAGAGCCACAACCAACTACTGCTCCAGGTCCCAGGCAGCCTGTCAGCTCCCTTTCCTGGTGGCGTCAGTGAGACAGTGAGTGACGGACCCCCCCTTCCCCCTGCATTCCTTACATATGGGCACTGTGCAGTCGCTGCTTCTCTATTCGCCCTCACTGCTGCTGACTGCTACAATTGCAGTCTGTTATAGCCACCGCCGCTCTTCTTCACTTGCATGGCAGACTGCAACAGCTTCCACACTCACTGCCATCACTTTCTCGCCATTGCGGTGGCCATTTTCCCTCCTCGCGGCCCTCTGCCACCAGACTGGCTGTTCCTCTCCTCACACTGGAACATCAGTGGTGGTGCTCCTGGAAGCACGTTATTTTAACTGTGCCCGCTTCTGCACCACATTCTTCAGGCTCAACACACTACTCCTGAAGGGTCCACCAACTTAGTCTTTCAAGGGCCATACTGTGGGCGACAACGCAGCCTTGTCATGCCTGCGCTGACACTATTTATTTAAGGCTCTGAAAGAAAAAGAAAAGGAAAGGGGGAAGGAAAGGGAAAGAAGACCACCAGATCCATTACGATTCAGCCCCAAGGAAGGGGCAAAGAATGGAGGAACCCAGATTCCCCCCAGGTATCCCAGGACAAGCATCTGTTGGATGTTGGATACTCCCCACTTCCCCGCTTAAAGATGCTCAACTAAGATCACAGCTCTCCAATTGGGCCCGGGAGTTCTTCCAACCAGACCAGAATGCCTACCTACCATCCACTCTAGGCAAAATAAAAATACTGCACATGTGGCAGATATAGTGTCCTCTATTAGACAAAGCTTAAAACTCTACTGTCTCTCCATCTGCCAGCTTAGGGGTATAATCTATTCTCTCTGGCCTGGTTTGGTGGACAAAAAGGAAAGTCTTTTCATGCTGCTATAATCCATGTGGGCAGAACATAGAGGCTGCTCTATTGGCAGTATCAACAGCAGCTGTGGTGATGATGGTAGCAATATCAGTAGCCATGGGGAAGGAAAAAGCAGCAGCTGTAGGGGTGGTACTAAAGACAATTGCACAGACTGAAAGAGGCAACAGTTATGAGGGTAGGACCAGCAGTAGGGTGGTGGTGGAGTCTATTCCGAGGCAGCTTTGGAGGCTGGAAGCAGGAGCATAGGGACTAGCATTAGCCTGCGGGCCTGAGAACAGCAGTGCAGCATCAATAGATGAGGAGAGGGAGAAATACTAATAGAGAGAACTAGCTAGAGGGAAAAGACAGGCACTAACTTATAGGCAAAGACCAGAGGGGGAAGATTGCTAGGGGCTGGCGGGAGGGGGGGCGGAACAGAGAGAGAGAAACTTAGACAGATGGAAGATTGGCGGAGGGGAGGAGAGACAGATGAAGAAAGGTGGAGGAAGAGAGATAAAGATGGTTAGTAGGAACAGACCTAGCGCCAAGAAGGTGGTAATGAACTGTGGTTCCATGAACGTTTTGGGGGTTAATAAGGGGTCTCCAGAGTCAAAAAAGGTGAGAAACACTGCACTATTATTGTTTTGTGAATAAATGCTTAGTTCTGTTGCTTTGGAATATAGAAATTAGGCCTCACCTGCTAATTGCAGTTCCTTGAGTTCCTCCATTCCAGTCTCAACCAGCATGTAGTCAAGCCTCACCAGCAACTTGGAGACTGAGCATGTCAAACTTGATGACATCTCACTAGATAGGTAGCTGGCACCTCCCACCAGACTCCAGTTCCTATTGACAAAGCAGACTCACAGGAGCAACAATTAAGGTAACCAATCAGCTACTGATAAAAACCCAAAATGATTCATTAATCCGTACCCTCACAGGCAGAAAAGACCCACCGCAAGCAAGACAATCTTGTACTTATGCACAATGAGTCTTCCAGTAAAACCGCACTGGAGACGAGTCACTCCGGCTCTCCCCAGGGTCGCTTACTCCACGCTCCAGTGAACTGTCGTGTTTTCCCCATCTATTTTTTTTTAATACGATAGTCGTAATCCTCTTGCGCCAATGGTGGTTACACCTATCCCTGGACCAACAACAATCAGCTGAGCTTCTTCAGGCCCAGGGCACGCCAATACGCGTTAGTTTTCAGAGAAAAAACACCCCCAGGGAGAGTCGAGGACTGGAGTGGGCTGGAGGAACTCTAGGAAATGCAATAGCAGGTAAAGCACAGTTACTTACCTGTAACAGGTGATCTCTGGGAACAGCAGGAATTAGTCCTCACATATGGGTACGTTGGTACCGACGGAGCCTGCGTGGGAACGCTCCCCAGCTTCCCAAAAAGGAAAGCTTTTGGAAGCATCCCATAGCGCCTGCGCGCTGCCTTCCCGCCTTTCCTAACCAACTCTCCTCAGTTCGAGTTTAAAGCTGAGACAATAGAGAGAGAGAGGAAAGGAAAGAGAGATACAACTCCTAGGGGAGGTGGGAGGGTTGTGAGGACTAATTCCTGCTGTTCCCAGAGATCACCTGTTACAGATAAGTAACTGTGCTATCTCCAGGAACAAGCAGGAATGAGTCTTCACATATGGGGACTCCCTAGCTAAGATGCCCGGGAGATCCCCAAGGGTATGAGACCCTTAAGGGTTCCTCGTCTTCCTATGGATCTCAGGCATCCATTCAGGGAAGGAGGGCAGGAGTTGTTCAAGAATGGAACAGGTGTTTGAGGACAGCCTGACCAAACAAGGCATCCCGGCGGGAGTCCTTGTCCAAACAGTAATGGGCTGTGAAGGTATGAACCGAGGCCCAGGTGGCTGCTCGACAGATCTGATCGATGGAGACAGAGTGAAGATGAGCCATAGAGGTGGCCATGGCCCTCACATTGAGAGCTGTGACATGGCCCTCCAGAGAAAGGTTCTTACTCTGGTAAGCAAAAGAAATACACTGAGCAATCCAATTGGACAGTGTTCTTTTAGAGACTGGAAGTCCTAAATGAGAAGGATCAAAAGCAACAAAAAGCTGGGAAGACTTTCTATGTTGCTGTGTCCTGTGCAAGTAAAAAGCAAGAGCTCTTTTACAATCTAGAGTATGAAGGTTCCTCTCTGCACTGGATGCATGAGGAGCTGGAAAAAAGACAGGTAAATACACCTCTTGATTAAGATGAAAAGGTGAGACCACTTTAGGCATAAAGTGAGGATTTGTCCTAAGGACTACCTTATCATGATGGAACCTTGTATAAGGTGGATTAGCCACTAAGGCCTGCAGTTCACTGATGCAGCGAGCAGAAGTAACTGCAATAAGGAAAATAACCTTCCAGGAAAGAAATTTCAAGGAGGTAGTGGCTAAGGGTTCAAAAGGTGGCTTCATAAGCTGACCAAGAACCAAGTTTAAGTCCCATGCCACCGGGGGAAGTCGAATGGGAGATTTTGTTAAAGTTAGGGCTCTCATGAATCTTGCAATAAGAGGATGAGAGGAAATAGGTTGTCCATTGAGCGGTTTAAGTGATGCTGCAATAGCACTCAAATGGACCCTTAATGAATTCGTTTTAAGGCCTGCATTGGAGAGATGCAGGAGATATTCTAATAGAGAAGTCAGGGGAAGTGCCAAAGGGTCAAGACCCTTTTGAGCACACCAAATGGAAAATCTTTTCCACTTAAAAGCATAGGAACGCCTAGTGGAAGGTTTTCTGGAAGCATGGAGGATATCCTTCACTTGCTGAGAAAGATTGAAGTCTTGAAGGTCTAGGCCTTCAGTAACCAAACTCTGAGGTGAAGGGACTTGGGGTTTGGGTGCCACAAAGTCCCCTCCTCCTGAGACAGGAGGTCTGGAGCAGCTCCCAAGTCCAGGGAGGGGGCTTGGGAGAGATGCAGAAGTAGAGGGTACCACACTTGGCGTGGCCAACGTGGAGCTATGAGGATCATAGATCCTTGATCCCTCTGAAGTTTGAACAGAGTCTTGGGAATCAAAGGAATGGGTGGAAAGGCATACCGGAAGTCCTGACCCCAATGAAGGAGGAAGGCATCCTTGGCCAGAGCTCCCTGACATGGAATTCTGGAACAGAACCGGGGAAGTTTGGCATTCCACGGACTTGCAAAGAGGTCTATGTCCGGGGTTCCCCATTCCTGGAAGATTCTGAGTACCTGATCCATGTGCAGGGACCATTCGTGTGGAAGCAGAACTCGACTGAGTCTGTCTGCCCAAGAGTTTTGGATTCCTGGGAGGTATACTGCCAGGAGATGGATTTGATGCTCTCTGGCGAAGGCCCATAATCTTAGAGCTTCGTTGCAAAGCGACAGAGAGCCTGTTCCTACTTGCTTGTTTATGTAAAACATGGCTACTTGATTGTCTGTATGAATGAGGACTGTCTTGTAGCTGAGGAGGGCATGAAAGACCTTGAGAGCTAGGAACACTGCTCGAAGTTCCAAGTGGTTGATATGAAGAGAGGTCTCCTGTGGGGACCAAGTGCCTTGGGTGGAGAGGTCTTGTAGATGAGCTTCCCAACCTGTTTGGGAGGCATCTGTTGTGAGGGTTGCTTGGGGTAGCACAGGTTGGAAGGGGGACCCCAGCAACAGATTTTGAGTTGACATCCACCATTGGAGAAACCAAAAGAGACGTGTGGAGGTTGCTATTTGGTCTGAGAGAGCTCCTGACGCATGAGTCCACTGTGTGGACAAAGTCCATTGAGCTGCTCTCATGTGTAGGCGAGCATAGGGCACCACATGCACTGTGGAAGCCATGTGGCCTAGTAGTTGTAGCATCTCCCGGGCAGTTAAGTGGCTCTTTGACTGAATCTGGGAGGCTAACTGCACTAGACGTTGGCAACGAGCCTGAGGAAGGTAGGCTCTTGCAGTAGTGGTGTCCAACCAGGCCCCTATGAATTCTAGGGACTGAGTAGGGGTGAGCTGAGACTTTGGGAGGTTTACCACAAGTCCCAGATACTGCAGAATGCGCCTGGTGCGGTCCAGGGAAACTTGGGCTTCTGACTGAGATGGAGCTCGGATGAGCCAGTCGTCCAGGTATGGGAAGACAAATATTCCCAGAGTGCGTAGAAATGCAGCAACTATTGCCATGCATTTGGTGAACACTCTTGGAGCAGAGGCTAGACCGAAAGGAAGCACTCTGTATTGGTAATGTTTTCCCTGGAACAGAAAACGTAGGAATTTTCTGTGGGATGGATGGATGAGTATATGAGTGTACGTATCCTTGAGATCTAGAGAACAAAGCCAATCCTGACTCTGCAGGAATGGAAGGAGAGTGCCTAAAGAAAGCATCTTGAACTTCTCCTTGCATAGGAATTTGTTCAATTCTCTGAGATCTAGAATGGGTCTGTATCTCCCTGTTTTCTTTGGAATGAGAAAATAGGGGGAGTAAAACCCTGACCCCGGTTGAAGAAGCGGAACTGCTTCTATGGCCCTCTGGGCCAGAAGGGTAGTCACCTCCTGATCCAGAAGGTCGAGGGATGTGGGAGAATTGAAGTGTCTCACCATGGTGTAGGGAGGAAGGTCTGAGAAATGAAGTTTGTAGCCCTCTCTTATGATAGAGAGGGTCCACTGCTCTGATGTGATTTGCTCCCATCTGGGAGCAAAATGAGCTAACCTTCCTGGAATGGTGAGAGGCTCTGGTTGTTGTAGAGCCAGAAAGGTTAAGTTCTCTAGTATCAAGTCAAAAACCCTGAGGGGGTTGGGACTGCTGGGTTGTAGCAGCCCCTGCAGGTTTAGGCCTGGCCTGTTTAGGTTGCTGACGCTTAGTAGCAAAGCGACCTGTAGCAGACTGTTGACCAGAAGTGGAAGGAAATCTGCCCTTTTTGTAAAAAGACTTTTTGAAAGATTTTTTCTTGGCCGGAGTGGAGGTAGACTTAGAAAGTCTATCCAGAGCAGCATTTTCTGCATCCATTTGAGTGGCTTTAATTTGCCACTCTTTGCCAAATAGATTTTCACCTGTACAGGGCAGATTTCCTAAACCATCTTGAACCCAGGGTTCTAGATCAGAAGCCTGGAGCCAAGCAATTCTACGAGCAGCTATAGCAATGCCTGAGGCTCTGCTAGCACCTTCAAAAGAATCAAAGGCTGCCCTGTTGGAAAACTTTGAAATGTCTTGAGCATGCTTAAGCCAAAGAAGGAATTCATCCCTTTTATCCTGTGGAATAAAAGGGAGAAAGTTGTGCAGCTTTTGTGCAACTTCCTTCAGAAACATACCCATATAAAGGCTATATGAATTGATTCTGGCAATAAGCATGCTAGCTTGGAAGATTTTCCTACCAAAAGCATCCAAGGTCCTGCATTCTCTTCCTGGAGGAGTAGAAGAATGTCTTTTGGTACTCTTTATCCTTTTCATAGCTGACTGCACCACAATGGAGTGGTGAGGAAGCTGAGTTTTTTGAAATCCAGGAGGAGGAAGGGACACGGTACATAGTGTCCAATCTACGAGAATGAGGAGAAAGGGGGAGAGGAGTCTCCCATAATTCAATCATGTGTTCTTGAAGAATTTCATGAATTGGCAAGGTGACTGCCTCTCTGGGAACCTTAGAGTATCCCAAAATATCTAATTTTTTTGCTCTAGGTTCTTTTTCAGAGGTTACTGAAATAGAGAGTCCTTTAGCTACTTCTATTATGAAGTCTTGAAAGGACAAATCCTCTGGAGGAGACATTCTCCTTTTTGGAGAAGAGGGCTCCTCAGGAAGGGTGATAGATACTTCAGGAGACTCATCCGATGAATCAGAATCATCAGAAGAATTGAAGTATCGTCTGCTCGATTCCAAAGATCGATAGGCGTATCGATCGGTACCGACATCGGGTGTTCCCGGTACCGGATCGGTACCGAGAACGAGCTCAGGACAGGGAGCCGGAATCGGTATCCTGGCCGATGTCGATGCAGTCGGTACCGGTATCGATGTTGGTACCGGTACTGGTACCGACAACGGAGCTTGTTGCGGTACCGTCGGCGTCGCAGCCTTAATGAAAGCCAGTATAGCCTGCTGCATGGATTGCACAGTGTGATCCATGGACGCCACGACTGCCTGGATGTCGGTACCGGGAGATTGTGCCGGTACCCCAGAGCAGTCTAACAGGTGATCGGTCGAGGCCGTGCCATCGATGTCAAACTGTAACCCCATAGGAGGAGCTTTGGAAGCCGGAGCTTCCCGCCGGGGTTGTTTGGCTGGGGCAGGATCCTCGAGGGCAAGCCCGGAGGCATCTTGATGCTTAGAGGGAGATTTGCCCTTCAAGGACCTGCTAAAAGTATGTTTGGTTACCTGAGACCCATCAGGAGAGGAAGACCTGGAAGATGTTGATGCCACCGCCGGTGCATCCGTGGGAAACAGCACATGGAGCTTGGCTGCCCGGTTCTGTAACCCTCGTTTAGACATTAGAGAACAGGACTGGCAATCCGGGATGGAGTGTTCAGGCCCCAAACATTTCAGACACCATTCATGGGTATCTGTGACAGAAATTGTACCGCTACACTTAGTGCATTTTTTGAACCCGGAGGCTGGTTTTTCCATGAGGGAAAAATTTCTTGTGGGCCTGGAGGCCTAAGAAGAAAAATACACCAAGTGAGGAAAATAAATAGTTTTTTTTTTTTTGAAAGAAAAGGAAAGAAAAGACCGGCGGTACCGGTCCGGCGTCGGGGAAGGCAGACACGCGACCAAAGAAATAAATTAAAATAAGAACTTCTTCAGCGGTGACAGGAACACGACCTGCTGGCTCCGCGGAAAAGAAGAACTGAGGAGAGTTGGTTAGGAAAGGCGGGAAGGCAGCGCGCAGGCGCTGTGGGATGCTCCCAAAAGCTTTCCTTTTTGGGAAGCTGGGGAGCGTTCCCGCGCAGGCTCCGTCGGTACCGACGTACCCATATGTGAGGACTCATTCCTGCTTGTTCCTGGAGATTAAGTCTTCACATATGGGTACGTCGGTACCGACGGAGTCTGCGCGGGAACGCTTCCCAGCGTCCAATCAAAGAGCTTTTGGAAGCATCCCACCACGCCTGCATGCTGCCTTCCCGCCTTTCCCAACTGCCTCTCCTCAGTTAAGTTTTAAAGCTGAGACAAAGAGAGAGAGAAAGGAAAGGAAAGATAGATAGAGAAACAACTCCTGGGGAGGTGGGTGGGTTGTGAAGACTTATTCCTGCTGTTCCCAGAGATCACCTGTTATAGGTAAGTAACTGTGCTATCTCCAGGAACAAGCAGGAATGAGTCTTCGCATACGGGGACTCCCAAGCTGAGATGCCTGGAGTCCTAGCCTGTCATAGGTTAGAACATGCTATACCCCACAACACCAGGCATCCTGAGGATGGAGGGTAGGAGTTGAAGAAGAAAGATGCTGTAACACAGCTAACCTAGCATAGAACTGCAGAAAAGAGTCCATGTGTGGATAATTGTTATCAATGATATTGCAAAGGATATGGCAATATGGACCTCCCCTGACAGGATTTCATAGAAGTATAGAGGTTCATGGGGTCTACTGGGAAACCCAGTAGAGGAACCTCCAAGAAGACCTCACTGTAAGTGGAGGTAATAAACCTGTAGGAAAAATAGTGGAGGTCAGGATCCTGAAAGGTAACAGGTAACCCCAATAGGAAAAACTGGGGTAGTACAAAAACGGTGGGCCTTCAGCGGAAGGCTGTATAACAAAAACCCAACTCTTTTGGTAGAAGAGTGGCACACTCTTAGAAACAAAAGAGAAAGGCTAACCGATTTGGACAAACAGGCACAGTCCTTGTGGGGAGAAAGGGTATGGGAACCCCTTGTATCCCAAAGAAAGGACAAACGCAGGAGGCGTTAGAGCCTGTGATTAGCTGAAGATCTGCAATGTCTCTCCTAACTGGAGTCAGCTAGGAGAGATATTGGGACATGAAGAGCTTCAGAGGTATCTAAACCGTAAGGTTATGGTGGAGTTGACAACTACCACCGAAGTGGTTGTGGAACCCCAAAAACATGCTGGATAGCATAAGAATGAGAAAAAACCATCTGTCAGAAGCATATAGCTATATGAGCCTGGACAGTCAGGTAGATAAATAGAAAAAATACATATCTACCTATAGTAAAAAAATCGAGAGATACATTATATATATATATAGATAGATATATATAGATAGAAATAGATATATAGATATATATATATCATATAGACACTATATCTATAGTGAGATATGAAGGCATAGACATCTGTAAGATGTATGCTATAGGTATGAAAATATATAGGCCTCTATATGGGAGTCTGCAATGCAGCAGACAGAGATATGCCTACACAAATGGTATTCACCTAGGAAAAAGTGGAAAGGAAAGATTCATCTAATAACAAGAAGGTGGAACCTACTTGAGAAGATATATAGAGAATCAATTTCCACTGGTTATGAGCTACAGGGATGGTAGGTAGTGGAATAACCAGGATGGTTACGTGAAAGCAGAGGAGGGTATCAGTCTGCAGCCAGCAAGTCCTGAGTATTCTAGAACTCTAGCATGGTAAGTGGACAGAAGACGCATAAAAATGAGATACCATGCTGACCTGCTTGAGGGCAAAAAGGTATCATGCGTTCTTACCATGACGACGAGCTGGAAGGATAAAACATATTCCCAATTGGAAATATTATGGACCAAGCAGGGAATTAGCAACTCCTTAAGTTTGCACGTAAAAGGAGGCCTATGTCCTTTATATTAAAAGGAGAACTTTTCTAGTCATGGGAGACATGACTGAAAAAGCCTTTTTCAACCATCTAGTATAGCTGATGGAGAAAAAAAAATCCATGCTCTCTAGCAAGGGCCCATAGTGGAGAGCTTCTTTGTAGAATTGCAGAGAGCATGATGCAGGAGAAAGAGGAGATAGAACTGGCTGCAGGAGAGCCAGTGCCCATGTCAACTATGCTGCCAAACCCAGGGAAATGGAGATGGCAGAAAGAGAAGACAATCCAATAAGCTTGTAGTGAAAATATTTCCAAGACAGATGACAGCACTGACTTGGAGCCACTACTAAGACCAGACAGAATGTTAGTGGAGGACAAATCTGGTTGCTGATGGACAAGAACCAGTGGTCCAAACATTAAGGCTCCTGCAGTGGTAGCTGCTTGCCAGACAGCAGAAAGAAAGGTACTGTTTAAAACAGAAAGAACAGACAGAACAAGAGTAGAAAACTCTGGACATGTCTGATGAACTGCTGCAAGGCAAGATTGAAGAAGAGGAGTCAAGTCAGAGACGAGAACTCCGTACTGGAAAGCAGCAAAACTAGAGAGGCTGAAGAAAAAGCCCTCCTGTGAAGGAATACTGCTCTTATAGAGGAAAAACCTTGGTAAGAGGGGAAAAAGAATGGAGCTGAAGAAGACTTACAAAAAGTAAGTCTATAGAAAGGAAGAAAGACATGCTGGCACAGAAAACTATCGTTTGATAGTGGTTAGACCTCTTTCCCTAGTAGGAAGAAGAGGAGAACCCTGTGATCTAGAAGCAAGAACATCCTGACAGCTCAGAGAACATGGAAAGAATGGATGTCTTTGGGAAGAGATCCATGTTTAGGATTTAGAATGACAGCAGTGGATTGCTTCTATTCAGAAGAAGTAAGAAGGTTTTATTCATCACTTGCCCATCATACAGATGTTCCCAAACAGGGAAGGCATCATCCTGGTCTGAAGAATCCAAACTCTCACCAGGCTCAGCAAACCCAGCAACCGCAGGGTTTCTGATCTTTCATCATTTGATGCTTGTGACTCTTGGGGTTAGAATCTACAGTTCTCCTGTGGGAAGAAAGTTTGGTAGGACATTTCCTACCTACTGGGACAGACCTAGGAACAGGTAAATCAGTGGACAACTGAGTAACCTGACGTAAAGACTCCTTGTTGAAAAGATTTTCTCCAGTGCAAGGAGTATGTCCCAGCCTTTGTTGTGCCCATTTGTCCAAGTCTGAAGCTTGGAGCCAGGCTCTACGTCGTGCCCCTATAGCTATAGCAGAAGTCCTGCTAACAGACTCAAAAGAGTCTAGGGAAGCACGAGAAAGAAACCAAGAGATATTCTGAATATGCTTAAGCAATGAGGAATAGTCTGTAGTCTTGGAATCTGAAAGGAAAGGAGTCAAAAGATGTAATTGCTTTGTGACCTCCTCAAGAGATAGACTCATATAAAAAATATATGAGAGAATTCTTGCAGAAAGCATAGATGTCTGGAAGGTTTGACGTCCAAAGGCATCTACTGTCTTAGACTCATGACCTGGCGGATATGAAGAGTGCTTTTTCTTACTCTTTACCCGCCTCACTGCTGATTCCACTACTATGGAATGATGAGGAAGTTGAGTCTTTTGAAACCCTGAAGAGAGGGGCACTTGATATAAGAGATCAATTGCCCTGGGAGGTGGGGGTACCCTTAAAGGTGTTTCCCACATTCCCAAAAGGAGATCCTGCAAGGAATGATGCAAAGGAAGCATTATGTTGTCCTTTGCTTTGGTAGCTTGTGGAGAGTCCTAATTTAGTTATTCGCAGGGCAGACAAGGGGGGCGCAATTGTTGTTTTGGACCGTGATCAATATCTCTCAGAAGCCCATCGACATCTTTCTGTATATACCACATACCATATTTTGGAAAATGACCCCACTCCAAGATTGAAGGAGAAAATTTATGGGTTGACTCAGAGGGCTCTACAAGAGAAGATAGTGTCCCGGAAGGAATGGAACTATTTAAATTTGCGAAGTCCAGTGCAGGCCAACTTTTATATAGTACTTAAAATACATAAACGACTTGATAACCCCCCAGGACGCCCCATTGTGTCGACAAGAGGTACTCTCTTGGAACCACTGTCCACATATTTGGACTCTTTTTTGAGGCCGTTGCTTGTTAACATTCCATCTTATATTCGTGATACAACTCACTTTTTACAGCTTTTACAACAGCATTCCGCATTGACAATGGCTGCAGAAGTGTTTTTAGTGACCTTAGATGTCACTTCTCTTTATACGAGCATTCCGCAACAGGCGGCCCATTCCTGTGCGTATGCGGCTTTACAAGCAAGAGGTGATTTGTCAAATTCCCACCTACAGTTTTTGTCAGAATTGTTGGATTTGGTGCTTTTTCAAAATTTTTTTCTTTTTGAAGACGTTTTATATCATCAAGTCTCGGGGGTGGCGATGGGCGCTACTTGCGCCCCCTCCTTGGCAAACTTATATATGGCTGAGTTTGAACGAATTTGGATACAATCTTCTCCATTTGATCAATACATCTCCTTTTGGGGCAGATACATCGATGATGTTTTTATGATTTGGACGGGTCAAGAGAATCTTTTAAATGTTTTCTTCAGCTGGCTGAATCAACAAGACTCTAATATCCAGTTTACTTTCTCTTATGATAGATCAGTTATCACTTATCTGGATGTATTGGTTAAAAAGGGAGATGGCCAATGGAAAACATCAATTTTTCGGAAACCAGTTGACAGAAATGCATTGTTGCACTATGGTAGCGCACATCCGGTTCCACAAAAAAACAGTTTGCCGTTATCACAATTTTTACGGTATCGCCGTAACTGTTCGGAGGACTCAGATTTTAAACAACAATCTAAAAGGCTGATCACCAATTTTGAGCGAAGAGGCTATCCCACCCACATTGTTAAAAAGGCATACACTCGAGCCCGATATAATCATAGAGATTATCTACTGTCATCCCGGGGAAAGAATTTTACTGTGGACAATATGCAGGTGAATTTGATCACAAAATATTCAAAATTCAGTGGGGGTCTTCAAAAAATTTTAAAACACCATTCTAATATATTACAAGGCATTCCGGGTTTGCAAGACAGGACTGTGCGCTGCGTGTGGCAGCGGCACAAGAACCTTAAGGAATTGCTGAGTCCCACAGTACTGCGGCCATTAGTTTCAATGGCGTCCACTAAGGGAGGTGGTCATACTAAATGTGGAGAATGCAATATTTGCAAGATCACAGTTGAGCTGTCAGAATTTGTTCACAATACTGTTTGTTACAAGCTAAGACATTTCACTACCTGCAGCTCTAGTTTTGTAGTATATGTGTTACGCTGTCCGTGCCTTCTATTATATGTTGGGAAGACCATCCGTCCCTTTAAAGTGCGAGTAAATGAACATCGTAGTAGGCTCCATTGTCAAAGAAGAGAAGCACCAATAGTGTCACATTGTATGGATCATGCCCATTATTTTGACCAGCTCCAGGTTTTCTGCATCGATCACATTTTGGCGGGTTCAGCTACTCTTACTAGAGAGCAACAGTTGCTACGAATAGAGCAACGTTGGATATATTCTCTCAATACAGTACATCCTGATGGCCTGAATGAGAAAATTGACTGGTCAGTTTGTGTCTGATTAATGATTTTTCAAGATCCTTAATGTTTCGGCAGAAGTGGTCATGAGAGTCAATTTATTATCGATAAGGAAATGTCATACTCTTTTGTTTTAAACATTTAATCCAGTGCCAAGGGAACCATTATGATAAGATATTAAGTTTGGATAAAGAAAGGCAGACTATTACCATTGGAAGTCAATGGGTCTCGATTAAACTCAGTCATCTATGACGCAAGCGCTATGGACATATAACTAGAGTGAGAGCATTGAATTGAATGCGCATGCGCTGGCGTCTTTTGGAAGAAGAACTTTTGCAAAGCATGGTGATCATAAGAACCTCCGTGGTATGGCTTTTTTGGTTGAAGCATTACATTTGCAGATAAAGCGTAGTTACTCACCTGTAACAGGTGTTCTCCAGGAGCAGCAGGAATCAGTCCTCACTTATGGGTGACGTCGGCGCCGACGGAGCCCTCGCGGAGCAATTTTCCCCAGCTTTCAAAGAAAGCCTTTGGGAATTGCAGCGCGCATGCGCGGTCGTCTTCCCGCCCGAAGGTGCCATCTTAGCCAGTCAGATGACATAGCTAAAAAAGACAGCATAAAAATTTGCAAAAAGAACATAAGCAGATGATTGCAACTCCAAGGGGAGGAGGGAGGGTAGTGAGGACTGATTCCTGCTGCTCCTGGAGAACACCTGTTACAGGTGAGTAACTACGCTTTCTCCAGGACCAAGCAGGAAGTCAGTCCTCACTTATGGGACTCCCAAGCTCAAGGCTACCGGAGACCCTAAGCACAAAAATGAGCTCCCTCTAGCTCAGCAGCACAGAAGGATAGAATCTTCGCTGAATTATCACCCACCGGTAGCCCACATCCGGGATGGAGGGTAGGAGTTGCTCAGACCTCAAAGAGATTACGGAGGACTGCCTGTCCGAAAGCACTGTCCCTACGGGACTCCCTCTCGAGACAGTAATGGACCGCAAAAGTCTGGCTCGAAGACCAAGTAGCGGCCCAGAGCGGAGGTAAGCCACTGACGTGGCCTTTGCCCGAACACAATGAGCCGTGACTCGACTTTCTAAGGCGAGTCCGGCTGCCCCATAAGCCCAAGAGATACAGTCCACAACCCAGATGGACAGAGTACGCTTGGAGACCGGGAGTCCCAATTTATTGGGGTCAAAAGACACAAAAAGCTGAGCAGCTTTACGGTGCTCCCGCGTACGGTCAAGGTAGAAGTTCAAAGCCCTTCTACAGTCCAGGGTATGGAGGACAGTCTCAGCTCGGCTGGAGTGTGGTCTGGGAAAGAAGGTTGGAAGTACCACCTCCTGATTGATGTGAAAAGGGGAGACCACTTTAGGCAGAAACTTAGGGTGAGTCCGTAGGACTACCCTATTCGTGTAGAACAGAGTGTAGGGGGGATCAGACACGAGGGCCTGCAACTCACTTACGCGCCTAGCGGAAGTGAGGGCTACCAAGAACAGTGTTTTCCAAGACAGAAAACGGAGAGAACATGTAGCCATAGGTTCAAAAGGCGGACAGGTGATCCGCTGCAAAACCACATTCAGGTCCCAGTTCGGCGCTGGCGGGCGCAGAGGTGGTTTAAGTAGAAGGAGACCTCGGAGAAACCTCGCTACGAGAGGGTCGCTGGAGAGAGGTCTACCGTCCACCGGCACATGATGTGCCGAAAGAGCACTGAGGTGAACTTTGACGGAGTTGGACTTAAGTCCCAGATTAGAGAGGTGTAGCAAGTACTGCAAGATCACCGACACCGGGCAGGAGAAGGGATCCTGCGACTGTTGGGTACACCAGACTGCAAAGCGACGCCATTTAAGGGCGTAGCATTTGCGGGTAGAAGGCCGTCGCGAAGCCAAGACGACCTCCTCCACCTCCGCCGGCAAGAGAAGAGGAGCAAGGACTACCCTTTCAGCAGCCAGGCCATGAGGTTGAGAGACCTGAGGTTGGGGTGCAGTAGGGGACCCCTGATCCTGGGTGAGGAGATCCGGTTGCACCCCCAGAGGGATTGGATCCTCCACCGCCAGTTGCAGCAGGAGCGGAAACCACGGCTGCCTGGGCCAGCGAGGGGCCACCAGGATCATGAAGGCTTTGGGGAGGGAAAGCGTACAGAAGGCTCCCCGACCATGAGATCAGAAAGGTGTCCGCCGCAACCCGAAGGGGGTGAGGCTGACGAGAGCAGAAGCGAGGAAGCTGCCGGTTGCGAGGACTGGCAAAGAGATCCACCGTGGGGAGGCCCCACCTGAGGAAGAGCTTCTGAACGATCAAGGGATCCAGACGCCACTCGTGCGGCTGGAGGACCCTGCTGAGTTTGTCCGCCAGGCAATTTTCTTGGCCGTGACTGACGGCCCAAGAGCAGAGCTTCTGTGCCTCCCGGCAGAGGAGGAAGGAGCCCGTGCCCCCCTGCTTGTTCACGTAGAACATGGCAACTTGATTGTCCGTCTGGACAAGGACGGACTGTTGGGAGGTCAGGTGGGAGAAGGCCTTGAGAGCGAGGCGGATCGCCCTGAGTTCCAGGAAGTTGATCTGCTGAGCAGACTCCCACTTGGTCCAGAGGCCCTGAGTACGTGCCTCTTGGCAATGGGCTCCCCAGCCCAGGAGGGATGCATCGGTGGTCAGCACCCGGGTCGGCTGAGGTGACTGGAAAGGCATTCCTAATACCAGGTTCGGCTGCCGGAGCCACCACCGGATAGACGAGACCAGCGGCTCGGAGACGCGCACCAGGTCTGCTAGGCCGCCTGTGGCTTGTCGCCACTGCCGGCGGAGACACCATTGAGCAGACCGCATATTCAGGCGGGCATTGGGGGTCACATGGACGGTGGAAGCCATATGGCCGAGCAGTCTCAGGAAGCGCCTGGCGGAGACCAGGGGCTGGCTGCGAAAGCGGTCGGCTAGGTCCATGAGCCGCTGAGCCCTGTCGAGCGGTAGGTACGCTCGCGCCTGAGGGGTGTGCAGCCTTGCGCCGATGAACTCGAGATCCTGTGAGGGGAGCAAAGTGGACTTTGCGAAGTTTATGACAAAGCCCAAGTGCTGCAGCAGAGTCCCTGTGCGGCACGTGGCGTAGGTGACCTCCTGAGCGGACGCTGCTCTGATGAGCCAGTCGTCGAGGTACGGAAAGACATAGAGGCCGTGAAGCCGGAGATGGGCCGCCACGACCGCGAGACATTTTGTGAAGACTCGCGGTGCGGAGGACAGGCCAAAGGGCAGTACTCTGTACTGGTAATGATTTCCTGCCACCACAAACCTTAGGTATTGGCGGTGGCTTGGGTGGATGAGGATGTGCGTGTAGGCATCCTTTAGATCCAAGGAGCATAGCCAATCTCCCTGCTGGAGGTAGGGCAGAAGGATTCCAAGGGTAAGCATTTTGAACTTCTCCCGCACAAGGAACTTGTTGAGGTTGCGCAAGTCCAGGATGGGTCTGAGGCCTCCTGTTCTCTTTGGTATCAGAAAATACCTTGAATAGAAGCCTTGACCTCTCAGGTGGTGTGGCACCGGTTCCACCGCCTGTTCCTGCAGAAGACCTGCTAACTCCTGAAGGAGCAACTCCCTGTGCAGAGGGGGGCGCGGAGGCTCTCCCGGAAAATAGGAGGGAGGGACCTGATGGAAGTGGAGAAGGTAGCCCTCTCGCACGACCTGAAGCACCCAGGCATCTGCGGTGATGCTGGACCACCTGTGGGCGAAGTGAACCAGCCGGCCTCCGGTGCTGGGGGGAACCAGCGGGGGGGAGAGGCTATGCTGAGCGAGTCAAAAACCCCCACCCTGCTGAGCAGGGGCTGGTGGTGCAGGCTTGGGGGCTTGCTGCCTACGGGACCCGTTCCCCCGTCCCTTGGCCTGCTGGCCCTGTTGGGGAGCTGCAGGGGCCTGATAATGGGGGTATTGTTTGTAGGCAGCTGCCTTCCTCGGGTAAAAGGACTTTTTTCCCGAGCCCTTCTTTTTCTGGGAAGGGGCGGAGGTCTTCCTAGAAAGCCTGGTCCTGGTGAGAGTCTCAGTCTCAATTTGTGCAGCCTTTTCCGCCATGGGCTTGCCAAAGAGGTTTTCGCCTCGGCAGGGGACATCGACCAACTTGTCCTGTACCCAGGGCTCAAGGTCGGACGACTGAAGCCAAGCCTGTCGGCGGGCACCGATGCCGGCTGCGGCTACTCGAGCCGAGGCTTCAAAGCCATCATAGGCTGCTCGGGACATGAACTTTGAGCATTCCCGAATACCCGTGGACAAGGCTAGGAACCTCCGCAAGGGCTCCTCGGAGAGACCAGCGGAGAATCCGGCTAGCTCTTTAGCCAGATCCCTGAGATACATGCCCATGTATAGCTGGTAAGTCTGGACACGACAGGCGAGCATAGAGCCCTGGAAGCACTTCTTGCCAAGGCCATCCAGGTTACGGGCCTCCCTTCCAGGAGGCACCGAGGAGTGCATCTTCTGGCTCTTAAGACGATGCATGGCCGATTCCACTACCATGGAATGGTGTGGCAGCTGTGCCTTTTGAAAGCCAGGGCTCTTGCGGACTCGATAGATAGAATCGACCCGCTTGCTCAGGACCGGCGAGGAGGCCGGACTCTCCCACATGCGGAAGAGTAGTCGTTTCAGCATAGGAGGAACCGGCACAGTAAAGTGTTCCCTCGCGGGAGAGTCATACTGGAGGGCGTCGAGCTCTTCGGCTCGAGGCTCCTCCTCGGGATCCGCAGGGAAGGCCAAAGCCTTGGCCATATCCCTAACGAAGTCCGAGAACCGGGCATCCTCCGGGGGGGACTGCTTCCGAGGCTCGGACTCCGGAGAGTCCGATGGGACACACCGAGTCCGGAAAGAATCAGGTGACTCTTCCTCCTCAGACTCCCAGACCGACTCCGACGAGGACTCGGTGGGGTCGGCCCGGGCAGGGTGCGGCGCCAGCCGCCCCAACGCCGAGGGAGTCGGCGTCGGCGACCTCGGTCCCGAACGGGAGGCCGAGGGCGACCTCGACCGAGGATCGACTCGAGTTCTCATCGACTCGAGGATCGGCTCGGTCTCCGGGGTCGACTTGGACGTCGACGTCCCGGCGGTCGGGGCAGCGACGCCAGCGAAGCCAGCGAGCAGTGCCCGCTGCTGGTCCATGAAGGCAGACAGTCTGCTCTCCAAGGCCGTCAACCTGAGTCCGAGCTCAGGTGACCCAGCAGCCCCCGACTCGGGCCCCGACGGCGTCGGGCCCGACGTCGGCTGTCGCGGAGGCGAGTCCAGAAGGACTACAGGACTTACCCGGGCAGGCATCTCCGACTCCAGGCGAGGTCGCTTCGGGAGGTGTTCCTTCTCCAAGGACCCGGGGCGGCTGTCGGGGCTATGCGACCTGGCCCTCGCGGAGCCAGGAGCGTCCACCGACGCCGCCCTCGCGGGTTTTTCCTTCCGACGATGGTCCCCGGAGGGAGAACCCCGGTCGGAGGAGCTCCGGCGACGGTCCGAGCTGGAGCCTTTCGACACGGAGGCCTCCGACGAGGTCCGGGTACGGCTGGGGTCAGCGAAGATTCTCTCACGCTGATGCCGCCGACTTCTCAACGCCTTCGAGGACAGTTTGCTGCAGGGCCCACAGATCAGTTCCTCATGATCCGGGCCCAGGCAGCGGAGGCAAAAGTTGTGTGTGTCGGTTAGTGACATATTTCGGTCACACCAACCACACCGCTTAAAGCCACTGGCAGCCATCGGGGGAAAAAGGGCCCCTGCGAGGTCAAAGGACCGGGCTGCCAGGGAAAACGAAAACGAAAGCTGACTAAGTCAGAAAAACCGAAAAAACGTAAGAGGACTCGAGACCGGCGTCGCGAGTCCGGGCGGGAAAACGATCGGCGTCGAACCGAAAGAAAAAAGTATAAAATAAAGAGGAAAATCAACTTTTTCGCGGGGACAAGACGGGGACGTCTGTAGGGCTCCACGGAAAAAAGAAGACTGGCTAAGATGGCACCTTCGGGCGGGAAGACGACCGCGCATGCGCGCTGCAATTCCCAAAGGCTTTCTTTGAAAGCTGGGGAAAATTGCTCCGCGAGGGCTCCGTCGGCGCCGACGTCACCCATAAGTGAGGACTGACTTCCTGCTTGGTCCTGGAGAAGTAATCTTTCCTTAGTTGTAAAAATGAAGCATTGAATTGAAATTAAATGTGTTTAATTTTAGAAATCGTGGCAACACAGCGCATGACGATTTCGGAAGCAGCATGATGATATCAGAACTAAGCATAATATTCCCCTGAAGAACCTGCCTAAGCAGTGAAACGCAAGAGCGCGCCGAGTTGGCGTCGGGAGTACAGGGATCAAGATAAGTTTGGATAAACTAGCAGTATGTTGAGTGGATTGAACTGAATATCAGACATCAGAGTGGTTAAGCACTAAAGGAAACAAACAAAATCCACTCTGTTTGCAATATCACTCATCGCTCTGCTAAGAAGAGATATCAACATCACAAGTCTGTTTTTATATATATAAGAAAACTATTAAAAAAAAGAGGAGAACAACAGGGTCATTGATGCAAAGAAGGGGTTATTGAACCACAGCAGAGGTTTACCTCCTGGGTTCTACCTGTTTCAACAAAGTCTGAGACCCGTTCTCTAGTTTAAATAATTTAAATAATTTAATAATCAATAATTCAGTTTTAAGTTTTATAGATATTTTGGCTTCACTTTGGGGTAATTTTTGATTGTGATTTTGGTAGAAAGAGAGCCTTGTGCAGGATCATGTCCTGGGATAGGAATGGCAAGAGATCTTGCTATATCCCGGAGGAAACTCTGAAAAGAGGGATCCCCAACAGGAATCTCCTTTGGACAGGTTAGATCTGAAGAAAAAGCCTGAGCACCGACAGAGGCATCCACATACATAGGAATAGAAGACCCTGCAAAGTGCAGTGTGGAATGCTTAAGGGATGGTCGCCGGTACTGGCTGTCAGGGGCAGCGATCGTCATTACCACATTGTCCATGCAAGGTATCGACTCCAAGCTTGGTATAGAAGGGAGCGATCCTGTTGAAAAGAGCATTGCAGGAGTTGGCCACGATGCTACTGTGGATACCGGTACCGATGTTGGAGTCGAGCTCGACAGAGACATCGGAGCAGTCATCGTTGACAGTTCAATCGGTACCGAGGTAACCGAAAATCTCCGGTTGCTATCCTCAGTACCGAGCCACCGGTATCGATCGGTGTCAGTACCAAAACGTATTGGAACCCAGTCTTCCAGACTAGAGATCGATTCCAAACTCGGCATCGAGGGCAGACAGCCTGATAAGCAAAGTCTGGAAGGCACCGATCGTAAAAGTAATGAGGACATCGGTACTGATTTCGGTACCGTGTCTGATACCGGTGAAGGAAGGTCAACCAGTGGCAACTGAATCGGCCTCAGGGGAACCGAGAGTTGTGGATCCGAATCATCAGAACCGAGCCTTTGGTACCGCCGAGAGCCGGTACCAAGGCGAGTCGGTACGCAGTCCTCCAGACTGGAGATCGATTCCAGACTCGGCATCGAAGTAAGCGAGGCACATCTGGAGGGTACAGACGTCGGTGGTAGTATCGGTGCTGGTACCGATAATGGAAAGTCAGTCTGGAGAGTATCCACCGGTCCCGAAGGTACCGAGGATGCCAGATGACGATCCCTGGTGAGGAGTGTTTCATCCAACACCAGTGCCGATGCCGGGGTATCGGTACCGCTCAAAGCGGATGCCACCACCGGACACGGCTGAGGTATGTTCTGTGAGGGGTGAACCTCAGGAACAACCTAAAACCCCTTATATGCTTTGGGGACCGAAGACTCCCGCCGGGGTTTTGAAGCAAGAGGGCCCTCGAGGGCAAGGCCGGAGCCGTCTACATGCTGTGCATGAGACCTACCACTCGAGGGCTGGCTAGTCTTAACAGACTGTTTGTGGGTTACCTGATCCTATGTGGAAGAAGAAGGGGATGGTGCCCCGAAGTTGGAGGGCAACCGAGTATCGAGGGAACCTCGATGTTGAAGACCTCTTCTGACAAACTGTTGTCAGGACCCAAGCAGGTTAGACACCGACTTTGAGGGTGTAAAAATAAAGTTGTACCGCCACAGTCTGAACATTTCTTGGAAAAAGTGTCTGGCGGTTCCATGAAGGAAAAAGAAGAGGCCTAAAAGGCCTAAGAGACCGCCGGACACTATGAAGAAAAAATATCCCATGGAAAAGGAAAAACTTTTTAAGAAAAGAAAAGAAAACACCGGCGGTACCGGTGGCGTCGGGAAGACAGCCGCGACCACAAGAAAACTAAAAAATAAAAACAAGAATTTTCTGCGGTGACAGGAGGACGTCCTGCCGGCTCCGCGGAAAAACGAAAACTGAGGAGAGGCAGTTGGGAAAGGCGGGAAGGCAGCACGCAGGCGTGGTGGGATGCTTCCAAAAGCTCTTTGATTGGACGCTGGGAAGCGTTCCCGCGCAGACTCCGTCGGTACCGACGTACCCATATGTGAAGACTCATTCCTGCTTGCTCCTGGAGATGGCCTAATTTCTATTTGTTTATCATCCTTCCAGTCCAGTCCCGACCAGTGGAATATACCATAGCAGTACTAACTTTGGGAGGAATCCACGAGCCCAACCTGAAGCACTGCCGAACCAAACCATGCATCCCCCGCCGCCTGAAAATCCAGACAAAAATCCTTCACACAAAAGATACGCAGGGATGACCAAATTGCCGCCTTGCAGATATCCACTGGCGGCACAATACTGGACTCTGCCCATGATGCTGCTTGAGTACTGGTCAAGTGAGCTCTTAACCCCTGAGGCAGTTCCCTGCACAGCAGTAGGTAGGCAGAGGAGATGGCCTCCCTCACACATAGAGATGGAGGCTTTGGAAGCCAACCCCCCCTTGCTCCAGCCACCGAACAGTACAGACGATCAGATTTCCAAAACAGCTGTCCTCTTCAAATAGTGCAGCAAAACGGTGCACATCCAGGAGTCGCAGAAGGAGCCTCAGCTGCCCTCCCTGCTCCTGAGAAGACTGTGGAAGAGTCACCGAATGATTCATGTGAAAACAGACAGCACCTTGGGAAGAAAGAAGGGTACCAGCTGCAACACAACATTTTCCTTAGAAAACGAGAGGAAGGCTCAAAGATTCTCCACACTCTAACATAGGCCAAGGAAGTGGACTGTCTACGGGCCTTCAGCAAGGTCACAATGACAGAGGCGGAATAGCCTTTTTCTCAAATGAGCCCTCTCAAGACCCAGGCTGTAAGCAAGAATCTAGCCACCTAAGGAATCAGAATTGGCCCCTGCGAGAGCAGATCAGGATTCCCCGGTAGGCGCCGAGGGTGGTCAACTGAACCAGGTCGGCATACCACGGTCTTCTCAGCCAATCTGGGGCAATTAGTAGTACAAGACCCTGATGTGCCTCTAACGTCTGCACCACTCCACCTATGAGTGCCGGGGGGGGGGGGGGGGGACACGGACTGACACAGAGCAGCCTTTCCGTGGGTCAGTGCTGCACTAGCACATCAAGCCCTTCTGACATGCACTCTCTTCTTCTGCTGTAAAACCGAGCTGTCTTTGTGGACTCTATTGTCGCCATAAGATCCACGATTGGCTGGCCCCAGCGTTGCACAAACTGCACAAAGACTCATGAAGCGTCCACTCTCCAGGATCTACAGGCACTCTGCTCATGTACTTGGATGTTATATTCTCCTTGCCAGCCACATGTGCCACAGAAAATGCCAGCAAATTGGTCTCTGCCCTTTCCAAAAATGGGCTTATCTCGCTCTCTAACTGCACACTGCTTGTGCCCCCTTAGCGGTTGATATAAGCTATCGTCATGGCACTGTCTGAACACTTTCACTGCCCTTCTCTGAAGGAAGGCACAAAACTCCTGCAGTGCCAAGTACACAGCTCGGAGCTCCAAGCGATTGAAGGACCACACAGTCTCCTGTGGGACCACAGGCCTTTTGCTATCTGTGCTTCGCAATGTGCCCCCCAGCCCGGCATCAGTCATCAGCAGGACCCAATTCAGCACTTCAAGGGGCATGCCCATCAAGACTTTCTCTGGCTGTAGCCACCACCCGAGGGCCTTCCAAGTCACCTCCAGACAAGGCAGTAGGCGTGAAAGTGGGTGAAAATGGGCCGACCACCTGTCTAACAACTCCTTCTGTTAGGGTCTCATGTGCGCCCGAGCCCAGGGCACCAACTCTATAGAGGCTGCCATAAAGCCCAATACTGCAGATAGTGCTAAACTACTGGGGCCTTCATCTGGAGAAACTGACAGATCTGCCCCTGCAGCACATGCATTCTGTCCACCAGCAATAACACCTGGACAACGCTGGTCTGAAACTGGGTTCCCAAGTTATATCAAGTCCTGTGACGGTTGGAGGCTATTCCCTGCAAAGTTGACTACCCATCCAAGTGATGGTCCTTGATGTGGAGAGTTTGCTTTCTTCCTTAGATTTTGAGCGTATGAGACAATCGCCTAAGTATAGGTATATCAGGATCCCCTTCTGACACAGGTCTGCCGCTGCTGCCGCCACCACCACCACCATGACCTTTGTAAAGGTGCAGAGTGCAGTTGCCAGACCGAACGGCAAGGCCCGAAACTGGAAGTGGTCCATGGGAACTGCGAACCACAGAAACCGCTGATTGTGTAAAGAGATCTAGTGATGTCAACACCCCCTCTCAAACGGCCACGATAACAGACTGCAGTGTTTCCATGTGAAAACGAGGCACCGATTTACCACATGCCGAAATGCCGGAAATTCCTTGGTTGTCCCAGTGCCGGTGCTGAGGAACGGACCGACCTTTGCTCATCTTTGGGGAGCTGCCCCCCTTTTGACTCTCCCAAGTCCTTCATCAACTTCTCAAGGTCCTCACCGAATAAAAGCTTGCCCCGAAACAGGAGTCTGCTCAGGCAAGACTTGGAGGAAACATCCGCCGACCAACTGCATAACCATAAGTAGCGTCAAGTGGCCATCACCAAGGCCATACTCTTGGATAAGCCTCTAATCAAGCCATAAAAGGCAACTGCTATATAAACTGCCCCGAACTCCAGCTTAGCCGCATCTGCTGGGAGCAGATGAGAGTTTAAGAACATAAGAAATGCCATGCTCGGTCAGACCAACGTCTAAGCCCATTATCCTGTTTCTAACAGTGGCCAAGCCAGGTCACAAGTACCTGGCAGGTACCCAAAGTCCACAGCTTCCACAATGCTCATCCTGGGGTAAGCAGTGGATTTTCCGGATCCTCTTTAATAATGTTTTATGGACCTTTCCTCCGGGAACTTGTCCAAACCTTTTTTTAAACCCAGCTACAGTAACTGCTTTTACTATATCCTCTGGTAATGAATTCCAGAGTTTGATTACGCATTGAGTAAAACAATATTCTCTATTAGTCTTAAATGGGTTACATTGTAGCTTCATTACATGTCCTCTAGTCTTTCTACTTTTTGATGGTGTAAACAACTGATCTACATTAACCCGTTCCACTCCATTCATCAGTTTATAGACTTCTATCATATCTCCCCTCAGCCTTTTCTTTTTCAAGATGAAAAGCCCTAACTCCCAAACTCTCCAAAATACCTTGCGCCCATCGCAAACATACCTGGGCCACAAAGGCACTGCATACTGACATCTGTAAGGTCATAGCATTGATCTCAAAGGCCTGCTTGAGGAGGGTTTCCAACTTCCTATCTTGCACATCCTTCAGGGTCGAGCCACCCTCCACAGGAATAGTGTCCTTCGTGACTGCTGACACTGCCGCGTTAACCTTAGGTGAGCAGAACAGTTCCTTCTGATTTGGGAGAGGAAGTTGTCACGCCATAGATCTCGATCCCCTCAGTCCCGCTTCCAGGAGGCTCCATTCATCCTGAATCATCTCCTTGACGACCCGGTGCAAGGGGAACAATGCCTGTGGAGGAGGATCTTCTAACGGCTCCTCCTCTAAAGTTATGTCCGTCCGCATATTCAGAGCCCTTGAAGAATGAGCAATCAAGGCTGCCAACTCTTCTCTTTGGAAGATTCGGAATATGTGGGATTCCTCCCCTTGAAGGATCCCCTCTTCCTTGAGCTCTCCTCTTTTCCCATGTTTGCTTCTTCTTCCAGGTCCCCCTCCTCTTCCGAGTTTGCGGACCCCATTTCATCCCAAGGATCAGCGACCAGTCACCTCCGGCTCGGACCAGGCTCTCCTTCCGCCCTGTCGCTCAGGAGGGCCGCAGGTAAGCCTCTTTTCTTTGCTCTATTCAGAGAACTATCAGGTCTGTCCTCCCCAGCTTGCCTCATGCAGAAGGCCTTAAGCATGAGGACAAATTCCGGTGTAAAACCTCTAGGTAACCCTTCTGCATCCATATCTTGAGATAGAGACCTGGAACTGAGACGGGGAGCTGGCCATCAGGGGGAGGGGTGCCAAACAGCCATCCTGAATGCTGAGAGGGGCTTTCCAACCCCCCAGCATCCCTCTCTTCCTCAGCCTTCTCCTCCAACCTACTGCCTTCTACAGCCTGGGACCCTGCCTCACAGCCATGAGACAATCCCATGGCAGAGAAAGAGCTCTGTCGAGACGCACATGCTACACACACACACTTCCATGGAAGGCATAGTAAGACTCACCAGCCCTGTCAACCAGGAAAGTATGCCACAGAACTGTAACCCAGCAACCAGGGAACTAGCTGCTGAAATGTGTTCAAAATGGTCCCCCCCCTTCTTTTCATTTCTGCTCTTGTCTTACACAACGAGAGGCTCCTGGAAGAAAATAATAAAATGCGTAGGCAAGCACCCCAACGTCCGCTTCACAGCAATCAGCCAGTCAGTGCTGAGAAAAAACAAGAAAACATGGCAAGCAGAAGAAAATCACATCTGTTCCCATGCTCCCCAAAGAGGACTCTTGGCGCCACAGTCACCCAGCAAGTCCCCCGAAGCCGAAACTGAACCCACCTGTGGCTCCAGAAGACCCTGACTTCATCCAAACCCTTCAGAACAGTGTGAACAGCTGACACCAGAAGGACCTCCCGCTCAGATGCTCAGCTGCACTGTGAGCTTCGGCATCGGCAGAGGAACTGGGGATGGCTGAAGTAACTGGTCCCGGTAGCGCTAGTGGCTCCTCACCCACTGAAGTGATTGGGAGCTCCTGCGAATAGTCCAGGCAGAGAAAAAGCCCTACCTCTGGCTCAAGCGTTCACTGCCTGCTCTTCTGAACTCTTTCTGCCGCTTTTTTTTTTTTACCAGATTTTATTGTCTCTTAGCACAAAGTCCAATTAAAAGACCAGATCCCCAATATATACAGCTAAATTTAAGTAAAAAAGCCTAAGAAATCTTAGTTGTTCCTATAGTAAGTCCCTAACCATGAGCTCACGTCTCTCCAGCTGCTTGGAGAAAGATACTGGAGTCTGCTGGGAGGTGCCAGCTACTTATTCTAGGGAGATGTCATCAAGTTTGACATGCTCAGTCTCCAAGCTGCTGCTGAGGTGTGACTACCCACTGGTCGGGACTGGACTGGATTATAAGGAACCATCACTTCTAGCCACACATCATGAACCTTGTTCTGAAGCTTCTTCTCTGCTAATGGAACAATCACTGACTGTATGTGTATACCTCTGGGGTTTCAGGGCCATGATGAGACTCCTCAGACACTCGCTTCATTTGCTGCCGGGTGGTGACGCTGCCAGTGCCCCGGCTCTGCTCGAATGTGGACGGTGCCGCTATCAAGCGGTGAGATGCAGCGGTGGGGTCATCATGGATCTGTGATGGCAGTATGCTGGCACGACGCAGTGTCTCTTTTGGGTCGCCCATCTTCACTTCTTCATCTGTGATTGTGGCTGTGCAGAGGGAAGACTGGAAAAACAGAGGCATATTGAGGGAGAACAAAAAATGAGGGCATTAAATTATAACCATAATACTCCAGAATCTTACTTAGAATGAAGTGAAATATGAACCAGTTGAGCCTTAGTCACTAAAACAGAACGGCACAATAAGAGAAATACCAAGAAATAAAGAGATTCATTTTATGTCTACCTAAGTTATTTAACAGTTACTTTTTTTTTTTTTTAATTGTAATTTTGGCCCAATAGTTTCCTCCTCCTCTGGGCTTCTAGCACAATAGAAACTGGTTTCCACTGGAATACGGCACTATAAGCTTATTTTTGCAACTACTAAGGGTATCTCTCTCCAATTTTTACAACTTTCCCTTGATCAGGGCACTGCAGACAGCCCTTAGCTATGGGCCTTAGTCTGCAGCGCCCTTAAGAACTTTGCACACATGTGCCCTAGTTACTGCTAGGTATCACCACTGCCCAGATTTTACATAATGGCAGAAGGTTAAGGGAGTGACAACCAGCATGGAAATCAAATGCAGGTCATCTAGAACAGCTTTTGCTGCTGAGCCATTAGGTTGGCTTTTACATCCAGTTTTAAGGCAGTACGGCTCTTTGGCATGGACCGCGGGCAAGGACAACCATCCATCCACCTAACCAGGACATACCATACAAGCCACGACAATACAGTGACCATCAACAAAGCCGCCCAACAAGAAATCCCAAAAGCACAGATCCACCATTAAGGGATGCTCTCCGGACAGCCAACCCAACCAAAGAAACAATCAGAAGGTAACCTCCTCCCAAATAGTATACAGCCTCCAGTACTGCAATCTCCCCACAGCAAAACCATGATGACAATACACCCAGTTCTCCTCTTGATACTAACAATCATCTTGCAATCCAAGGCACACAAACTTAATCTAAACTCCACCCCCCAACCATGGTACCACACCCACCCCAACATAACTACATACATACCACATGCACACAATGTATGCAAAAGCTCCCAACACTTAATACACATAAACATCCCTCCTAACACCTCATCCAGTCCTCTCCACATCCACACCCTGCACTGTGCATTAAACAAATGGAAATTACACTTACCTGGTAATTGTAGTTCCTGAAGGGTCCAGTTTAGTCCTCTACATCCGGGTAGTGCACCTCCTCCTGCAGCTAGGAGACTGGACCAATCAATTCTTCAATATCATAGTATGTATACAACTGGAGCTCCCATCAGCCCCCCAGTGAACTAGTAACAAAGCAGACTCAGAGAAAGAACACATTAACAGAAGTAGTTAACAATAACTAGCCTTATTCCCCCGAAACACAAATTGACCCCCTCCCCAAACGAGAGAGTCCGAACCCTGCACCTTGCTTCCGCCCCCTGACTGGAACTCATTGACAGACAGAGCAGCAAGCATAAGCCACCAAAGGCCCTTATCAACAGGGTTTTCTTTTATTTTTTTTTTTTTTGTATTTGAAAAAGCATACTTACCCAACTCTGACTCCTCCCAAAATAGCGCGCCGTACAGTCCAAATAAGCTTATTTGTTTCCAGGGAGGGACTGAGGACTAAACTGGACCCTTCAGGAACTACAATTACCAGGTAAGTGTAATTTCCATTTCCTGAGCGGTCCTCCAGTTTAGTCCTCTACATCCGGGATGTAACAAAGCAGTTCTCAACGGGCGGGGCCCTGCCAACCGGCGCGCAAGACCACCGACCCAAAAGAAGAATCCTGTGACGCCGTTACGTCCAAACGATAATGCCGACTGAATGCATGAAGGGAAGACCAGTGGCGGGACAAGTCCATGCTCCGCCTATGACGTCGCTTGCGCTCTAGTAGAATGGGCTCGCATACCCAAGGGAACTGAACGGCCCTGCAAAATATATGCCGAAGCAATCGCTTCCTTAATCCACCGAGAAATGGAAGATTTCGCCACCGCTTCCCCTTTTTGAACACCACCGTCTAGTACAAACAAGCGATCCGACTTACGGAATGCCTCAGAGACTTTGAGATATTGACGCAAAAATCGACGCACATCAAGCCGGTGTAGCCCGGCGTCCGAAGCACTAATTGTCTCTGAAGTAAAAGCCGGCAAGACAACAGACTGATTCAAATGAAATGGAGAAACCACCTTTGGAAGAAAGGAGGGCACGGGTCTGAGCACTACTCTATCCTTAGAAAACACCAAGACGGGAGCCCTACAAGACAGTGCCTGGAGCTCCGAAATTCGCCGTGCCGAAGAAATGGCTACAAGAAAAACCGTCTTTAGAGTGAAGTCCTTAATCGAGGCTTTGCCCAGAGGCTCAAAGGGCTTCTGAACCAGAGCCTGCAACACCAGATTCAAATCACAAGGGAGAATGGTCACTCGGCGGGAAGGACGCAGTCGAAACACAGCCTTAAGAAAACGGACATCCGGGTGCTCTCCAAGGGACACGTCTTGAACTTTGCCTCTGTAACACGCGAGGGCCGCCAACTGAACCTTCAGGGAGCTAGCTGCGAGACCCTTGTCAAAACCGTCCTGCAAGAAACTGAAGATGACAGCAACCGAAGCTGTCGCCGCCCGAATAAGATTCCTAGAGCACCAATCCTCAAAGATTCGCCAAATCCGAACATACGTAAGCGAAGTGGAAGACTTTCTAGCTCGAAGCAGGGTAGCAATAACCGCCGGAGAATAACCTTTCCCTCTCAACCTAGCCCTCTCAATGGCCATACCGTAAGCGAGAATCGATCCAGCTGAGGCATGCGCAGCGGACCCTGCAGCAGCAGGTCTGCTAAAAGAGGAAGCTTCCACGGAACGCCGTCGAGAAGCCGAACCAGATCTGCATACCAAGGTCGCCTGGGCCAATCTGGAGCTACCAACACCACCTTTCTGCGGTGCGCTTCTATGCGCTGGACCACTCTGCCGATTAATGCCCATGGCGGGAAGATATACAGAAGACCGTACTGGGGCCACGGCTGGATGAGGGTGTCGATTCCTTCGGACATGCGCTCTCTCCGTCTGCTGAAGAATCGACTCGTCTTTGCCGACTGGAAGGTTGCCATGAGGTCCATGATCGGTGGTCCCATCGGTGAACTATCTGCGCATAAACCTGCGGGTGCAACTCCCACTCTCCAGCCTCCACCTGCACCCGGCTGAGAAAATCCACCATCACATTTTCTTTTCCTGCAACGTGCGCCGCCGAAATGGCCAGGAGACGAACTTCCGCCCACTCGAAGAGCACCTCTGCTTCCTCTTCCATGGCCACACTTCCGGTGCCACCTTGTCGGTTGATTTACGCCACCGTAGCCGATTTGTCCGAAAGAACTCGCATCGCTCGATTCATTACTGACTCCTCGAAGGTCTGCAGCGCCAGTCTCACTGCTCGCAGCTCGAGCCGGTTGATCGACCACAAGGCCTCCTGGGCTGACCACGTCCCTTGCGTGTACCGGTCTTGACAATGAGCCCCCCAGCCCACTAGGCTTGCATCCGTCATTAAAGGTAACCACACCGGCTGCTCCAAGGGCAGTCCCGCCCGCAGGGACTTCAGGCAAAGCCACCACTGCAAAGCCCGCCGAACGCACCTTGGGCAGGGCAATCTCCGATTCAGCGAATCCGACTGATTCGACCAACGATGTAGAAGGGCTCGCTGAAGTGGACGCATATGAAACCTGGCCCATGGAACCACTTCCAGGGTAGACGTCATCGTTCCCAGCAGCCGCAGATACCACCACGCGGACGGAGAGGGGAACGTCAAAAAGGTCCGCACGAGACGACGCAAGGCACGCGCTCGGCATAGAAGTAGACTCACGGAGCCCCTCGCCGTGTCGAAGCATACCCCCAGATACTCAAGGGACTGAGTAGGCACTAGGCGACTCTTTTTGGCATTGACCACCTATCCGAGGCTCTGCAGCAAGTGAACTACTCTGTCCGTAGCCTGCAAACTCTCTCTCGGATTTTGCCCGAATCAACCAGTCGTCGAGATAAGGATGAACGAGAATCCCTTCTTTTCTCAGAGCCGCCGCGACCACCACCATAACCTTGGTGAAGGTGCGAGGAGCTGTAGCTAGTCCGAAAGGCAAAGCTTGAAACTGGTAATGCCCCCACGGAAAGGCGAACCGCAGGTACTTTTGATGGACCGCCCTGATGGGAATATGAAGATAGGCCTCGGAAAGGTCCAGGGAAGTTAAAAACTCCCCTTGGCGCACCGCCACTATGACGGACTTTAGGGTCTCCATGCGAAAATGCGGCACCCGAAGGCAACGATTCATGCCTTTGAGATCTAAAATAGGACGAAGAGACCCGTCCTTCTTTGGCACCATGAAATAAATGGAGTAACGCCCCACCCCGCACTCCGACTCTGGAACGGGAGCGACCGCTCCTAATGCTAGTAGTTGCTCCAGCGTCGAACGAATTGCCAATTCTTTCTGCTGCCCCTTGCTGGGGGATAGAACGAATGAGTCCCGAGGCGGATAGGCAAACTCCAGCGCATAACCTTCTCTGACTATCACGAGCACCCACTGGTCTGAGGTTACCTGGACCCAAGAGGAAAGAAAGTTCCAAAGACGACCCCCGATAACTTGGGTTCCCTCCGGGGTCCACCTCACTTCATTGTGGCTTGCGATTAAAGGAAGTGGACGCTGATGAAGGCGCAGCTGGAAAACCTCTGCTGGCTCCTCGAAACCCACGAAAAGTCTGGAACCTTGACCCAAATCTACCACGTTGCGTACCCCAAGGTCGGGTAGGTCGAAACTTCCTGAAGTCCCTAAGCTGACCCCGGGTACTCGGCAAACTCCTGCCTGGCCTAGGCTTATCTTCCGGTAGTCTACCGCCTTTAGATTCTCCAAGTTCCTTTACCAATTTATCTAGGTCATCTCCAAACAACCACCTGCCTTTGAAGGGAAGCTTGCTGAGACGAGATTTGGAAGAACCATCAGCCGCCCAATTCCGCAACCAGATGGATCTCCGCGCCGCCACCAAGGACGCCATACTATTTGCTAAGGTCCTGATCAAATCATAATGCACATCTGCTAAATAAGCCGAACCAGACTCCAATCACGTCACCTCGAGCAAACCTTGCTGATCTAAATGAGGGTCCTGACGCAAGTGTTGCGCCCACCGCAAGCAGGCCCTAGCCACCCAGGCTCCACAAATAGACGCCTGCAAAGACAAGGCATTAGTCTCAAAGGCCTGTTTCAGCAACCCGTCTACCTTCCTGTCCTGCGTGTCTTTTAAGGCCGCACTCCCCTCAACCGGGATCGTTGTTCTCTTGGTTACGGCCGACACCGCGGCATCCACCCGAGGCGACTTAAACCTCTCCTTGTCCTTGAGAGCTAACGGATAGAGGCGGTTCATTGTCCGAATACCTTTCAAGCCAGCCTCGGGCTGATCCCACTCAGCTTGAATCATCTGCTCTACCACTCTATGAACGGGGAACACCACTTGAGATTCTCGCACCGCCTGAATCAGGGGATCTTCCAACTCCTCACCTTCAACCGGGTGCGCCGTAGCGAGATTGAGGGTTTGAAGGGTTTCCGTAATTAGGGGTACCAGTTCCTCCTTTCTAAAAACACGGATAATCCTTGCCTGATCTTCAGGCTCAGGAATCTCCCCTTCCTCGAGGTCTTCAACAAAGTCCTCCGGCTCCCCCTCAACATCTGTTTCCTGCCACTCCATATCATCCTGAGATATCTCCAAGGTCCGGAACCTTTTAGCTGGCTTGGCGAGGGGCCAACCAGCAGCCTCCGACGTAAAGGGTGGTAGGGCCGCCTGAGCGGCGAAGGACTCTGGTACCCTACCTAATCGCCCCAATTTGAAGGCCTGGTGCATCATCAGCACAAAGTCCGGGGAAAAATCTGTCAAGGAAGAAGAAGATCCTGCCTCTTCCTCCGGCAGACTAGATCCTGGGGCCCTAGAAACAGCTGGAGACACAAGAGTAGAAGAATCCCCCTCAGTAGGTAACACAGGCTCCAAGGGATCTGGCTGTGGCTTGTCTGCCATCTTGCTGTGCAATATCAGGGGAGACAGCAGCGCAGCGTTTGCAAAAACCTGCAGCAGAGACCGAGGTCTTGCGAGAACCGCATACCACGCACTGCGGTCTCGTCGCCATTAAAGTGGTCTTCCGCACTCCCTAGAAGAAAGAGACGGTCTGTTTGATCCAGACCCGTCTAGCAAGGGAAGAGAATTTTAAGTTTTTTTTAAAATTTTTTAGTTAGCTGAACACACTTCCACAAAAACTCCTGAGTTTGCCCTCAAAAAACGCCAAGGTTACCCCCTTGCAGAACCCTCGTGTCGACGTCTGTAATCAAAAAACAAAAAGGAAAATAGCCACAAACATGGCCGCCGCAGCAGACGCGCATCGGAGAAAAAGGCGCCAAAACAACCCCCAAATAAATAAATAAGATCGCCGCATGTCGGAACGGCAAGGGGTGCCTGCTCGCACAAAAAACGGAGAAGCATCCACTTACCCCGTCCAACTGCGCATTAAGAACCAGCTGCCCTGCTCGAAGCCTGAACTGTGCGCTGCGGATTTCCCGGCTGTCTGACAAAGCCGAGAACTGAGTCCCTCCCTGCAGCTTTCCCCGCTGTCGCCAAGGCTCCAGGCCAAACTCGTTGACCAGAGACAGGTGCTGTGACCAGGTGATCTCTCCCCTGTTCCATCCAGGGGAATCGATCAAAAGGTACTGCTTGCTCTGAATCGTCAGCAGAAATAGAGGGGGGGGGGGGGGGGAAGGGCAGTGACCGCTCGGCTCTTCAGGCGCGGTTTTTTTTCTTAAAGCTATAGTCTGCTGAGAAAGAAAAATAAAGAGAAATAAGATAAAAATAAATAACCCTCAGAAATCCTAATTCTAGCCCTAAGTGAGCCCTGCCAGGCTCACACGCTCTCCTGCTGCAAGGAGACTGGACACACTGGGGGGCTGATGGGAGCTCCAGCTGTATACATACTATGATATCGAAGAGTTGATTGGTTCAGTCTCCTAGCTGCAGGAGGAGGTGCACTACCGGATGTAGAGGACTAAACTGGAGGACCGCTCAGGAACTCACACTATCTGAAACAAAATCCAGATAATAAGGGACATGCTATTATCCCAAAACAAAGACATACTATGTATAACAGAAACATGGATCTCAGAAACTGATAATGTACTACTAAACAAGCTAATGCCAAGCAGATATAACACCTACCAATGCCCACGATCACATAGCAAAGGAGGTGGAGTGATGATCTTTGCCAGAAAAAAACTTAACTTCCAAACCCACACAAGCATAAGCACCTATGAAGCTGACTCTGTCACCATCACCAACAGACTATTTGCCTTATTTACAGAACTCCTACCGCCAATGCCAACGACCTATCCCGCATTCTGGACAAAGTGATAAATGCATCAAATACCGGAAAGGACCTCCCAGTATTAGGGGACTTCAACCTCCCCTCTCTACAACAGAACCACTCACACTTCAACCAGGCAATGTCAGCAGTGGACCTAATACAATTCATTAACACCTCCACACATGGCAAAAGGCAACACCCTGGAGCTAATCTTCTGCAATATTAATACTACTGAGCATTTATATAGCGATACAAGTCGTACGCAGCGCTGCACAGACATGTAAGAGACAGTCCCTGCTCATCAGAGCTTACAATCTAGTCAAGACAAACACAGAAGGTGTAGGCAGGGATAAAGCAAGGGGAAAGAAAAAGGAGATCAGGTGAGTCAAGATCCAAAAGCAGCAGCGAAGAGGTGAGCTTTCAGCTTGGATTTGAAGAGGGTTAGAGAAGGTGCCTGGTGTACAGACACAGGTAGTTTGTTCCAGGCGTGAGGCGCAGCAAGGTGAAAGGAGCGAAGTCTGGAGTTAGCATTAGAAAAGGAGGGCACATCCAACCCAGATGGGACCCCCTCAATCTATTCAAGCTTACCCAGTCCATGGTCAGATCATAAACTAAGAAATTTCTTCCTTCTGCAAAACCCCATCAAGAAAAATCAAATCCTGCAACCACCAAGAAGATATAAACCTTTCAAAGATAGCTTAATTAAAGACACCCTCGCACAACTGATTGAAGACTCCACCGACTCCAATACCCTCATTGAAAACTGGAACAATAGTACCAGACAAGCTGCCACAGCAATAACACCTACTATGCCCATGCATACGAAGCAACCTAAAATTGAGTGGTACACTCCAGCCCTTCGCAACCAAAAGCGACAACTGCAAACATGAAAGAAAATGGCGCAAAACCAAACAAATTGAAGACAGAAAACACTATCTACAAGCAGCAGACAAAGCCAGACGAGACCACTACGCTAAAATAATCAGCTTTGTACTCAACCATCCAAGGAAGCTATTTTATTTTATTTATTTTATTGTTCTTATATACCCGCACTCTTAAAAATCAGCGCAATTTACATACAATACTGTGCCAAATAGGCACTTACAATGAAACAGGAGATTAAACTCTGAATTCAACAGGGTGAATTATGTACAATATTAACAGCTTATCTACAGTATGTACGTCCTTTGACAGTATTTGTGTGTCCATTGTGGTGTGCATGATAGGTGGTGTTAGGTTGGAGGGTTGAGAGTAGTGCAGTAGAAAGAGGTGGTGTTTTAGCGCTTTTCTTTACTATTTAACATAGTAAAACACCTGACTAAAACACCAACCACCGAAAATCAAGAAATCAAGCTCACCTCCGAACAACTAACCCAACACTATAAACAACTACTTCCTCAACAGGACACCCCTCAACTACCACCTGTCTAAGAAAACCACCACCCAGACCCATGGACCTCCTTCTCAGACGTCAGAAAAAAGATAAATCGAAATCATCATAACACCTCTAAACACAACCACCCCTCCTCTCAACCCCTGTCCTATCTCATGGATTAAGGAGACCAAAAGAACTCAGCAGTACACTCACCAAAAATCACACAATCAATACTGCAGCAAGTCTCCATACCTACATGCCTGAAGATCCCATCTATATGCCCAAAGCTAAAAAAAATCTACCCTAGGCACCTCAAATCCATTATAGAGACCCATCAGTAGCCTTCCAATCAAAGCCAAGATCGTTGAGAAAGCCGTACAATACCAACTTCAAGACTACATAGACAACAGCTTCCTAGACCCTCAACAACATGGTTTCCATCCTCACCACAGTGTAGAAAGTGTAGTTACTCACCTGTAACAGGTGTTCTCCGGGGACAACAGGAATTAGTCCTCACATATGGATGATTTTGGCACTGATGGAGCCCTCGCAGGAGCATCTCCCTAGCTTTCAAAAAAAGCATTTGGAAGATGCCACCACACATGTGTGGTCCCCTTCCCACCCAAGGGTGCCATCTTGCTCAGTCAAATGACAGAGCTGAAGATAGCAAAATAAAAAAAAGGTAAAGGAGCAACTCCAAAGGAAGGAGGGAGGGTTGTGAGGACTGATTCCTGCTGTCCCCTGAGAACACCTGTTACAGGCGAGTAACTACACTTTCTCCAATAACAAGCAGGAAGTCAGTCCTCACATATGGGACTCCCCAGCTACAGGCTACCGGGAGACCCGTAGCAAAAATTGGACCTCCTCAAGGGGAGCCACAAGCAGCAGCAATTCAGTATGGAGCTCATATTACAGAAGGACCCCCGTGTGCGATGAAACCAGTACTCCGGCAGCCTAAACCCCGAAAAGATTACAGCGCACAGCCTGGCCGATGGTGCTTTCCCGTCAGGATTCTCTTTTTAGGCAGTAATGGGCTGCGAAGGTATGGACTGAAGACAAGGTGGTAGCCTGGTAGATGTCCGCCATTGGGACAGAGCACAGATTTTCCACCGAAGCCGCCATGGCCCGGACATGGTGTGCTGTGACGCGACTGTGCAGCAGGAGCTTTGTCTGCTCATAGGCGAGGCTAATACAGTCCGCCACTCATGTGTACAGCATACGCTTAGTCACTGCTTCCCTCAGCCTGCTGAGGTCATAGGAGATGAAAAACTGTGAGGCTTTGCGGTGGTCCTGAGTGCGCTGAATATAGAAGGACAAGGCCCTCTTACAGTCCAAGGTGTGGAGGACCGTCTCTGCCCGACTGGCATGCGGTCTCAGAAAGAAGGTAGGAGAACCACTGCCTGGTTGGGAAGGAACAAGGACACTACCTTTGGGAGGAATTTGGGGTGCGTACGGAGCACCTCCCTGTTCTTGTAGAACCTGGTGTAGGGCGCTTCAGCCACAAAAGCTTGGAGCTCACTAACCCTGCGAGCGGAAGTGAGTGTAACCAGAAAAAAACACCTTCCATGAAAGGTAGTGAAGGTGGCAAGTAGCCAAGGGCTCAAATGGTGGACAGGTGAGCCACCCCATCACCACACTGAGGTTCGATTCGGTCGCTGTAGTGCGAATTGGGAGCTTAGATAAGAGCACACCTCGTAGGAAGCGGCCCACCGGGTGGGCCGAAAGGGGTTTACCATCCACCGTGTGGTGGTGAACCGCCAGGGCACTGAGGTGCACCCTAACAAAATTAGACCTGAGGCCAGAGTAAGAAAGGTGGAAAAGGTACTGCAATACCATGGTTTCTTCTGGCAATAATCAGGAGAAAGGGTCAGCCCCTCGCTCATCACACCAAGCTGAGCATCTACACCATTTGAAGGCATATGCCTTCCTTGTAGAGGGGCCTTATGTGAGGCCAGTAGAACATTCTCCACCTCAGTGGGAAGGTGGAGATGGGCCAGGCTACCCTCTCAGCAGCCAAGCTGTGAGCGAAAGAGACCCTAGGTTGGGGTGTAGGAGAGAGGCCCCCCCCTCCTGAGATAGAAGGCCCAGGACAGTCCCCAAGGGGATGGGGGCTTCCACTGCCAACTGCAGCGGGAACCATGGCTGCCTGGGCCAACGGGGGGGGGGGGGGGCTATCAAAATGAGCGGGCCCTGTCGCAGAGGGTCTTGAAAAAGGCCTTGGCAATCAGCGGCGTCGGGGGGGGGGGGGAGGTGTACATGAGGCCCCCCAACCAGGGGACTAGAAACGTGTCCGCCGCCACCCTGGAAGGGTGAGCCTGCTGAGAGCAAAAGCGGGGCAACTGGAAGTTGCCTGGACTGGCAAACTGGTCCATCATGGGTTCCCCTCATAGACGGAAAAGTTGGTTGACTACTATGGGTTCCAGCTGCCACTCGTGCAGTCGGAGAATCCTGCACAGCCTGTTGGCTAGGAGGTTGTCCTGTCCTGGCAGGTACACTGCTTTGAGGAAGATCCCCTGCTGAACTGCCTAAGAGCAGAGGGACAGCGCCCCCTGACAGAGGGCACAAAACCCCGTGCCCCCTTGCTTGTTCACATAGAACATGGTCACCTGGTTGTCTGTCTGGACCAGGACTGGCTGATGGTGGAGACGAGGGCCGATAACTCTCAGGGCGAGGTGAATGGCACGAAGCTCCAGGAGACTGATTTGCTGGGTGCTCTCGTCTGGCGACCAGCTGCCCTGGGTGCAGAGACCTTCGCAGTGGGCTCCCCAGCCAAGTAGGGAGGCATCCGTGGTGAGGACAATCAATTGCCCTGGGCCTTGGAAAGGCATGCCCGTTTCCAGGTGCTGAGACGACTGCCACCAAAACAAGGGAGTCCGCCATCTGGCGGGTCACCCAAATCCTGTCCCTGAGGCGGTCTGTGGCCTGGGACCACTGCGCCGTTCTCATGTGGAGATGGGCATCTGGAGTGACGTGGACCATAGAGGCCATATGTCCAAGGAGGCGCAGAAGATGGCGGGTAGACACCAAGGGATGGTGCTGTATGCCCCGGGCCAGAGAGCTGAGGCGGTCCAACCGGTTGGTGGGCAAGAAAGCTCTTGACTGGTGGGTGTCGAGTTTTGCTCTGATGAACTCCAGGCACTGTGTCAGAAGAAGGTGGGAGTTTATGACGAAGCCCAAGTGCTGTAGAACCTGGATGGTGGGCACGGTGGCCTGCTGCACCTCGGACACAGTGTCCCCTTTTACAAGTCAGTCATCCAGATAGGGGAACACGAAGACTCCCTGAAACCCGAGAAAGGCAGCCATGATTGCCAGGCATTTCGTGAACACCCTTGGGGCAGAGGCGAGCCCGAATGGGAACACCCTGAACTGAAAGTGCCTGCCCCCTACTATGAACTGCAGGTATTGTCTGTGGTGTGGGTGGATTAGGATGTCAGTGTAAGCATCCTTGAGGTCTAAGAAGCCTAGCCAGTCTCCTTGCTGGAGGTAGGGCAGCAATGTTCCAAGGGAGAGCAGAATGCATTGAGGTTGCACAGGTCGAGGATGGGCCTTAGGCCCCCTATCCTCTTTGGAACAAGGAAGTATCTGGAGTAGAACCCCTTGCCCTGGAGGTGATGGGGCACTGGTTCCACTGCATTGACCTCGAGAAGACCTGACAATTTCTTCAGGTGGTGGTCCTGGTGGAGGGGAGACATGGAGGGCTCTCCCGGAAAATAAGGAGGCATCTGGGTCAAGCGGAGGAGGTAACCCTCCCTGATCACCCTCAGTGCCTAGGTATCGGTAGTGATGTTTACTCACCTTGGGGCATAGAGGGTCAGTCGTCCTCCTGTAGGTTGGTGACCTCTTTGGGGTAGAATGGCTATGCTGGAGTAGTCAAAAATTGCCCCCTGGCTGGGCTGGAGCCAGTTCCTGGGACTTTGGAGCCTTCTGCTTACACGGGCCATGCCCTTATCCCTCTGGCCGACTGCCTTTGTTGGGGAGCCAGGGAGGCCTGGAAATGTGGGTAGTTATGGTAAGCAGCTCCTTTCCTTGGCTAAAAGGGCTTTTTACTCGAGGCCTTCCTTCGGGGAAGGGCAGCAGTCTTCTTAGAGAGTCTGGTCCTCGTCATGATCTCGGTCTCCAACTCGGCGGTCTTGTCTGTCATGGGCTTGCCAAAGAGGTTTTCTCCCTGGTAGGGGACATCGATCCACTTGTCCTGGACCCATCGCTCAAGGTCGAACTGGAGCTAAGCCTGGCGGTGCGCACCGATGCCTGCCATGGCAACCCGGGCCACCGACTCAAACCCGTGATATGCCGCTCGAGACAAATTTGAAGCATTCACGGACGGCCTTGGACAGGCCCCTGAAGCGCTGGAAGGGTTCCTCGGAGAGACCAGCTGAGAAACCGGCGAGTTCCTTCGCCAGATCCCTCAGGTACATGATCATGTTCAGCTGGTAGGCCTGGGCATGGCAAATGAGCACTGAGCCCTGGTAGCACTTCCTGCAGAAAGCATCCAAGGTGCGGGCCTCCCTCCTGGGGGGCACCGAGGAGTGCGTCTTCTGGCTCTTCAGCCAACGCATGGCCAGCTCCACCACCATGGAATTGTGCGGCAGTTGCGACTTCTGGAAGCCAGGGCTCCGGCAGACTCAATACATTAAGTCGAGCTGCTTGCTCACTACTGGCACCAACGCCGGCGTTTCACACATGCGGAATATGAGACATTCCAGGATGGGAGGAATGGGCACCGTGAGCGATTCCCGAGGGGGAGGCCTCATACTGAAGGATCTCGAGCTCATCAGCCCGAGGGTCCTCCTCCGACTCGGTCGGAATGCCAGGGCCTTAGACATGTCTTTTACAAAATCTAAGAATCTCATGTCCTCCGGCGGGGACCTTCTCAGAGGTTCTGAGACTGGGGAGTCCGAGGGGATGTCACGGAGTTGACGGGTATCTGGGGACTCATCATCCTCCTTCTCCCACTCGAAGTAGTCCAAGAAACACTCGAGGGCTGCCAGCGGGGAAAAAAGGCACAAAAGCACCAAAAAAGAACAAACACACAAAAAGGAACTGAGCTCGATGCCGAGGCACCAAGATCAGTAGGCAGGAAGAGTACTGGTGCTTTACTGGAGACGAGTTAAGAACTTGAACAGAAAAAAAATCAACTTTTTCCGGAGGAAACACAGACGTCTGAAGGGTTCCGCGGAAAAAAGGAGACTGAGCAAGATGGCACCCTTGGGCGGGAAGGGGACCACACATGTGTGGTGGCATCTCCCAAAGGCTTTCTTTGAAAGCTGGGAAGATGCTCCCGCGAGGGCTCCGTTGGTGCCGTCGTCACCCAGATGTGAGGACTGACTTCCTGCTTGTTCCCGGAGAAACACTGCTAACCACCCTAATACTCTAATCCAAGGAATGCAGAGAATCAACCAAGGCTTCCTCTTAATCATCTTAGACATCTCTTCTGCCTTTGACATCATAAACCACCAAATCCTCCTCCAATGTCTGTGCACCAATGGAATTCAAGGCACAGTACTCAAATGGTTCACATCCTACCTCACAGACAGACACTAGCAAATAAAAATCAGACAAAACACCTCCACCCCCTTTCAAATACACACAAGGAGTCCCCCATGGATTCACCCTCTCTGTTAGCCTTTTCAACCTTTACCTCCAACCACTCTGCCCAATCATCAGATCACATGACCTCAACATCTATATCTATGCTGATGATATCATGATATATGGACCAATCGACAAACAAACCCAATCCATATGCTCAGCAAGAATATTTCACTGAAGTAACCAACTGGCTAAAAGACAACAATCTCCAGATCAATTACAACAAAAGCTCTCTACATAACAAAAGACACCATCTTTGTCCCCCCCCCTCATCAACAACATTAAACTATTAAACCCAGACGGAAGTCAAGTACCTTGGAATAACCCTCAATCAACAACTTACATTCAAATTCCACATCAAGAAGATCATCAAGACAATCTTCTACAAAACAAAAGCTTTCCAGTCCCTATGCTCACTCCTCAAACCTCACAACTTCTGCACTGTCCTACAAGCCTCTGTAATACTTCACCTGGACTACTGCAATGACATCTACCATGGTCAACCTCAATCAACACTCCTGCCCTTCCAAACAGCACTACACTCAACTGCAAGGACCTTGCAAGCTGCAGTAATGGCCACATCATACCTATACTCAAACAGCTCCACTGGCTCCCACTTCAGAGCCGCATAAAATTCAAAAGCATTATCCTAAACCACACTCAGGACCCCCACCCCTCATACATCTACACTCACTGCTCCAGACCTCCCTACCCCTCAGATCTCGATGCACCTCCATGATGAACACCCTCACAATCTCTCATATCAGAACAAAATCTAACCAGCAAGCGTGCAAAAGCATTTCCCAGCTGTACACCCCATCCACATGGAAGAATCTACCAGACCAGCTTAGAAATATAACAGACCTTAAGACCTTCAGGAAACATCTGAAAACACACTTGCTCTCAAAACATTTCAGTCCAATTACCTAACCCGCTCCCCCCACCCCAATGAGAGCAAAACTGAACTGTCTAGTTTCCCCCAGTTGTATATTCTTTTAAATTATATATAGTTGCAAACATCGACTACTATTGCATGGTTCTATACAGTTATCTAAACGCTGTTTTACTGTATTACCATACTTGTTTTTTTGTAAACTGCCTTGACCCAGCAAAAGGTGGCATATAAATACAGCTAAATAAATATAAATAAATAGAGTAGGCAAAGCTGATGTTTGGGCAGGGAGGTGGGGGTGAACTCCTAGGGTCTAAGTGTTGCAAGGGGCCTTGCAGAACTGTCACTACCAGTTCAGAGCTGAAGGCTACAAAATCCCTTCTGTGGATGGATTAACAGTTGTACCCCTGGCCCTAGAGGCAGCACTGAGAAGACACTGCAGCACTATTGCCCTCCTCCTTTGGTAATAGAAGCCCACACTGAGGAATGGGAAAGGAGCAATATGAACTTGAGGGACAATGGAATGGAGCAGTTAAAAGTGAAACAAGGAAAGGGGGGGTGGGGGTGGAGGAAGAAAAAAATAGAAGGCTGGGTAGAAGTGGGACTGAGAGATGGGGGAAATAGAGCATCAAAATCTGAAGGGATAGCACTTTTACTTTCTTCCTTAGGCATAGCATGCATCACTCGCCTTAGCAGGATTTTGACTTGTTAATCTTTTGTCTATGGAGATGGCCAAATCCTTGAGAACAATTCCCCACTGATTTGGTTCTTACTCGGGACTCCAGTGGGTAGGAAGTCTTCAAATGAGGGGGGCAGATCTTGTTCCGTTGTTGCAGCTCTGCAATTCGATTCCAGTCCTCTAATGCATCCGGCTCATCCTGACATGTGCCCAAATAAAAACTGTTCCTACCTGAAATTAAAAAAACAAACAAACAAACAAACCAGGAAGACTTAGTCTCTCATATGTTCTAAAATTTCAATCTTGAAAATTTTTAAGTCAGAAAACAAGCAAAACAGCTCTTCAGAGCACAAGAAACAAAATAAAATCTGTATCAGTAAGGGATCCCGGAAAATATAGCACAGAAATTTACTCTAGATTTACAAACTCCTCATAAACCAACTCAAATCTTGCTTTCCCTACAACACTAATTCAAACTGGCTATAGAAGACATATTCACGTAAAGCACAGTTACTTACCTGTAACAGGTGATCTCTGGGAACAACAGGAATAAGTCTTCACATATGGGTATCGTCGGTACCGACGGAGCCTGCGCGGGAACGCTCCCCAGCGTCCAGTAAGAAAGCTTTTGGGAGCATCCCACAGCGCCTGCGTGCTGCCTTCCCGCCTTTCCCAACCGCCTCTCTCCAGTTCGAGTTTTAAAGCTGAGACAAAGAGAGAGAGAGGAAAGTAAAGACAGATAGAGAGATACAACTCCTAGGGGAGGTGGGTGGGTTGTGAAGACTTATTCCTGCTGTTCCCAGAGATCACCTGTTACAGGTAAGTAACTGTGCTATCTCCAGGAACAAGCAGGAATGAGTCTTCACATATGGGGACTCCCTAGCTGTAGATGCCAGGGAGATCCCCAAGGTTGTGAGTCCCTGAGAAGGGCTCTACCTCCCTCCCATGGATCTCGGGCATCCAACCAGGGATGGGGGGTAGGAGTTGATTAGGTATGGAACAGGTGCTTGAGAACAGCCTGACCAAACAAGGCATCCCGGTGGGAGTCCTTGTCCAAGCAGTAATGGGCTGTAAAGGTATGAACCGAGGCCCAGGTGGCCGCTCGACAGATTTGGTCGATGGACACAGAGTTTAGATGAGCCATAGAGGCTGCCATGGCCCTCACATTGTGAGCTGTGACATGGCCCTCCAGAGAAAGGTTCTTACTCTGGTAGGCGAAAGAAATACACTGAGCAATCCAATTTGACAGTGTTCTCTTAGAGACTGGAAGTCCTAAATGAGAGGAATCAAAAGCAACAAAGAGTTGAGAAGACTTTCTATGTTGCTGTGTCCTTTGTAAGTAAAAAGCGAGCGCTCTCTTACAATCCAGGGTATGGAGATTCCTCTCTGCACTTGATGCATGAGGTCCTGGAAAAAAGACAGGTAAATACACCTCCCGGTTCAGATGAAAAGGTGAGACCACTTTAGGCATAAAGTGTGGATTGGTCCTGAGGACTACCTTGTCATGATGGAACCTTGTATAAGGAGGATTAGCCACCAAGGCTTGCAGCTCACTGATGCGGCGAGCTGAGGTGACTGCAATGAGAAAAATAACCTTCCAGGAAAGGAATTTCAAGGAGGTAGTGGCTAAGGGTTCAAAGGGTGGCTTCATAAGCTGACCAAGAACTAGATTCAAGTCCCATGCCACTGGAGGTGGTCTAATGGGAGGTTTAGTTAAAAGAAGGCCTCTCATGAATCTTGCAATAAGAGGATGAGAGGAAATAGGCTGTCCATTGAAAGGCTTGAGGGATGCTGAAATAGCACTCAAATGGACTCTTACTGAATTCGTTTTAAGGCCTGCATGGGATAAATGCAGCAAATACTCTAGTAAAGAATTCAGAGGTATTGCAAGGGGGTTAAGACCCTTCTCTGCACACCAAATGGTAAACCTTTTCCATTTGAAAGCATAGGAACGTCTAGTGGAAGGCTTTCTGGTAGCATGAAGGATATCCTTCACCTGCTGAGAAAGATGCAAATCCTGAAGGTCTAGGCCTTCAGCAACCAGGCCCTGAGATGGAGAGACTGGGGATTTGGATGCCATAACGTTCCCTCCTCCTGGGACAGGAGGTCTGGAGCAGATCCCAAGTCCAGGGAAGGAGCTTGAGAGAAATGCAGAAGTAGAGGGTACCACACTTGGCGTGGCCAACGTGGTGCTATGAGGATCATAGACCCTCGATCTCTCTGAAGCTTGAAGAGAGTTTTGGGAATTAGGGGAACGGGTGGAAAGGCGTAAAGGAAGCCTTGACCCCAGTGAAGGAGGAAGGCATCCTTGGCCTGAACTCCCTGACACGGAATTCTGGAACAGAACCGGGGAGGTTTGGCATTCCACGGACTTGCAAAGAGGTCTATGTCCGGGGTTCCCCAATCCGAAAGATTCTGGCTATCTGGTCCATATGGAGGGACCACTCGTTTGGAAGCAGAACTCGACTGAGTTTGTCTGCCCAAGAGCTTTGAACGCCTGGAAGATATACTGCCAGAAGATGAATTTGATGCTCTCTGGCGAAGGCCCACAATCTCAAAGCTTCGTTGCAAAGCGACAGAGCCAGTCCCGCCCTGCTTGTTCACGTAGAACATGGCTACTTGGTTGTCCGTGTGGATGAGGACTGTCTTGTAGCTGAGCAGGGTGTGGAAGACTCTGAGAGCTAGAAAAATTGCTCTGAGCTCCAAGAGGTTGATATGTAGAGAAGTCTCCTGTGGAGACCAGATGCCCTGAGTGGAGAGATCTTGTAGATGAGCTCCCCAACCCCTTGGGAGAGGCATCTGTTGTAAGGGTTGCTTGGGGTAACAACTGTTGAAAGGGGGACCCCAGCAACAGGTTTTGAGTGGACTTCCACCACTGGAGAGACCAAAAAAGGCGACTGGAGGTTGCTATTTTGTCTGATAGGTATCCTGATGCCTGGGTCCATTGGGTGGATAAAGCACAGTTACTTACCTGTAACAGGTGATCTCTGGGAACAGCAGGAATTAGTCTTCACATATGGGTACATCGGTACCGACGGAGCCTGCACGGGAATGCTCCCCAGCATCCATTCAGAAAGCTTTTGGGAGCATCCCTCGCGCCTGCGCTCTGACTTCCCGCCCTTCCCACTGTCTCTCCTCAGTTGAGTTTAATAGCTGAGACAGAAGGAGAGAAAGAGGAAAGGAAATAGATAGATACAACTCCTAGGGGAGGTGGGTGGGTTGTGAAGACTAATTCCTGCTGTTCCCAGAGATCACCTGTTACAGGTAAGTAACTGTGCTATCTCCAGGAACAAGCAGGAATGAGTTTTCACATATGGGGGACTCCCTAGCTGTGGGTGCCAGGGGAGATCCCATAAAATGCGTATCCCTGGAACAGGACGGCATTTCCCAGACCTGGATCCCCGGCATCCCCTGAGGGATGGGGGGTAGGAGTTGAATAGAGAAGAACTGTAGAGGAACAGCGAATCTAAAGACTACAGGGAAAAGAGTCTTTAGAATGTATGTCAAGTATCATTAAAATATTTAATGAACTAGCACAATATAGAGCTTACCTACTGGATTGTAGGAAGTAGAACTGTGATGGAGTGTACTGTAGATGAAGTAGCGAAATCCTCAAGGTAACTTCACAGCAGTGAGGATGAAGTCCCAAACCTGGAATGGGCAGGTGACCCAGGTGTCAACTGGGGTAGGAGAAGAACGGCAGGTCTTCAATGGAAAGCTTTATGGGAAAAAGCTGAAAACTCTGTTAGGTACAGAGTTATTGACATTGAGAACTAAAAGAAGAAGACTGACCGATCTGGAGAATTAGCCCAGTCCTAAAGGGAAGAGGGGTTATAGAAAAAAGCCCCTATTCCCAAGGAGAAGAGAAGTGTACTAAAAATACTGAAGAAGTACACTGTCTTCCCTAGCTGATAAGAGATAGGAAGACATTAAAGTTTGATACTTCATAGACAGGGAGATCTATAACAAAAATAGAAGCTGTTAACATCACAGCAATAATATTGTGTATAACCGCTCCCACTTACTGAGCCATATGAGAATAGGCAAGTGGACTGTCTGGACCCCTTAAGAAGGGAAAAGCTTTATAGCACAGACAGTTAGGGAGATAGCAGGTGATACTTAGTGTCCTATGGACATCTCCCCATGGGCACCTATATATATATATATATATATATATATATATATATATATATATATAGTGAGAGACATACATATCTATATATACGTGTATATATGTGTAGATATGTGTGATTATATATATATATATGGGCATGACTTATGCCCACACAGACTACAGAAATATGTATGTATAGGACATATACATACACGAAAATAAGTCTGCGGAGACATGCCTGCAACTGAGCCCCACAAAAACATTCACATGGGGAATGTGATGGGAAAGATTCATCTAATAATGAGGGGGTAGAAACCACCTGAAAATATATAGAGAATCTATTTGTGCGGTGCAGGAATGTAGTTCAGTGGAATAACCAGTATGGTTGCGTGAAAAAACAGAGGGTAATAGCAGTCTGGCAAGAGCACGTCAGGAGTACTTTAGGACTCTGGCATGTCCAAAGGACAAAAACAAAACGCATAGACTAAGACACCAGGATGACCCAGCCAAGGGACACAGGGGTATCATGTACAGTAAAAGAGTATGCATCGTCCAAGTGGAGCAGAAGAGCATAATGCCAAGCTGTAAGGAAAAAGGGGTAGATTCCTGCAAGATTGGGAACTCCTTGGACATTCACGCTATGGAATGATTATATAAAAACTTTTTCTACTAAATGGGAAAAACCTTCATGAGACAAAGTCCAATGCTCTATAGCAAGGGCCCATAGTAGAAAGCTTCTCTGAAGATTGCAGAGAGCATTGTGCAGGAGGATTATAAGATAAAACTGACAGAAGTCAGGTGCATTGCCACATCCTAGGAAAGGATATGGCTAGAAGAAGATAAGCTGCAGTGAATAGTATCATGCAAGATAGTTGAAAGTAGCTTGCAATGAGCATTAAAGTAAACACTGGAACTTCTGCATACACAGCAACTGAACAAAACAACAGAGGGGATTCTTCTGTATGAAAACAGAGAAAAAACAGCCAAAGGGAGCGGAGAGATTTCCGTCCCTTTCTGATGAGTTGTTCAGAGCATGCATTGAAGGATTACAAAAAGTCTACACTGGAAAGAAAGGGAAGTGTTTCAGTATGGTACCAACTCAAGCAGGGGAAACCCTGGAAGAGAGGGGGTTGGAAAGTGACTTACCACATGGTAAGTCAGCTGAAGGAAAAGATGTCCATATGGGGACAGAAACTATCATGGGATAGTTGTAACCTCCCTTCGTGGTAGTAAGAAGGGGAGAATTCTGTAACCCATGGACAAAAGTATCCTAACAGCTGAGCATACTGAAAAAGAAAAAAACAGTGTAGAGTTTGAAGAATAAACTTCTGCTAGAAAGAAGTTAACTGTAGATTGCAATACACCGGAACCTATGGTTGCTGGTTATGATTAGACTGGCTAGAGTCTGGAGACTTCAGACTAGGATGAGATGTCCCTTGCTTGGGTACATCTGGAGGATGGGCAGGAGAAGGGTGAAACCTTCTTTTCTTAGGGAAAGAAGGTTTGGTAGGACATTTCCTACGTCCTGGGGAAAAAGAAGGCTTGGGATGGTTTCCAGAACCAGGGAAGTCAGTGGAGCAAAGAGCAACCTGACATAAAGCCTCTTTATTGAAGAGATTTTCTCCAGTACAAGGAGAGTTACCCAGTGTATGTTGTGCCCATCTGCTCAAGTCTTAAGCTTGCAGCCAGGCTGTACGACGTGCTCCAATGGCAATAGCAGAGGATCTGTTAACAGACTCAAAAGAGTCTAGAGAAGCACGAGAAAGAAACCAAGAGATATTCCTGCTATGATTAAGAAGCAAGGAATAGTCAGTGGCCTTAGGCTCTGACAAAAAAGGGAACAAAAGAGATAATTTCTCTGTGACTTCCTGAAGTGTCAGGCTCATATAAAAAATACATGAGATAATCCTTGAAGCCAGCATAGGAGTTTGGAAGGTTTGACGTCCAAAGGCATCAAGTGCTTTAGATGCACGACCTGGCGGATAAGAAGAGTGCTTCTTCTTGCTTCTTACCTTCCTCATAGCTGATTCCACTAGAAGGGAATGATGTGGAAGTTGGTTTTTCTGAAAGCCCGGCGAGGGAGGCACCTGATACAGAACATCCATGGCTGTAGAAGGCGAAGGAACCCTTAAAGGTGATTCCCAAATCCTCAGAAGAAGGTCCTGCAAAGAATGATGTAAAGGAAGCATTATATTTTCCTTTTCTGCAGGATCTTGGTTAAGAGTAGAGCCAGGAATAGGAATGGCAAGAAAGGTTGCCATGTCAAGGAGAAATTTCTGAAAAGAAGGATCTCCAATAGGAACTATTCCTGGGTAGGCTGAGGTTGAAGAAGCAGCTTGAGCACCAGAAGACATACTGCACTGGTGCAGAAAAAGAATCCTGCTAGATGGAGAACGATACTGACAGTTCTGATTCGAGGCAGTTAGTACTGCATCATCGGTTCCCGGTATCGATTCCAAGCTAGGCATAGAAAGGATCGATGGCACCGATGGAACTGCAGGAATCGACATCGATACCGATAGCGGTATCGGATACGGTAATGCCATCAAAGAAGGTATCGGAGGCTGCTGAAGCGGTACCAAGGTAACCAGAGAGGCTTGGTAAATATCCTCAGTACTACGTAATCGGGAACGATATGGGTCGGTTCCCAAACGCGTCGGTACCAAGTCATCTAGACTGGATATCGATTCCAGACTCGGCATCGAGGGGAGCGGGTCTATCGATGCATGCCTAGAAGGTACCGACATCAGTGGTGGTATCGGCGATGCCGATACAGGAAAGTCAATCAGAGTGGTATCGATCGGTACAGAAGGTACTGAGGATGTCTGATGGCAATTCCTGGTGAAGAGAGGAATACTCGACACCGATGCCGATGCCGGGGTATCGGTACCGCTCGAAGCCGGTACCAACCCCAAGCATGGCGGAGATACAGGAAAGCCAATCTGGGTCGTATCGATCGGCCCCGAAGGTACCGAGGACACCAGATGACGATTCCTGGTGAGGAGTGCAGCACTCGACACCGGTGCCGGGTTATCGGTACCGCTCGAAGCGGATACCACCCCCTGGCACGGCTCAGGTATGTTCTGTGAGGGGTGAGCCCCAGGAACAACCTGAAACCCCGTGAATGCTTTGGAGCCCGAAGACTCCCGCCGGGGTTTTATTGCCAATGGAATCTTGAGGGCAAGGCCGGAGCAGTCATCATGCTGAGCATGAGACTTACCCTTCAAGAATTGGCTAGTCTTAACAGACTGTTTGTGGGTTACCTGATCCTGGAGAGAAGAAAAACCGGTGTCCTCACCTCAGGAGGAAAAACGGCATCGAGGGAAACTCGAAAAAGGGAAGGTCTTCTCCCAATAGTACAGCCTGATGGTTCAGGGGAAAAAGGGTCAGGACCCAAACAGGTTAGACACCAAGCCTTGGAGTCTAAAAGGAAAACTATGTTTCCACAATGAAGGCACTTCTTAGGGGAAGAAGGCTCCATGTTGGAGAGGCCTGGTAGGCCCAAAAAGTTAAGACAAAAAACTGAGGAGAAAAAAAGTCTCTAATTTTAGAAAAGAAAAGAATAAAGCACCGGCGGTACCGGTATCGGCGGGAAGAACAGCCGCGACCACAAGAAAACAAAGAAATAAGAATTTTAAAGAGAAAAGTTTCTGCGGTGACAAAAGCTTTCTGATTGGATGCTGGGGAGCATTCCCGTGCAGGCTCCGTTGGTACCGACGTACCCATATGTGAAGACTCATTCCTGCTTGTTCCTGGAGATAGTCCATTGAGCTGCCCTCATGTGAAGGCGAGCGTAAGGAACCACATGCACGATGGATGCCATGTGGCCTAACAGTTGTAACATCTCTCGAGCAGTTAAATGGGACTTTAACTGAATCTGGGAGGCTAACTGCACCAAGAGTAGGCAACGGGCCTGGGGAAGATAGGCTCTTGCAGTTGTGGTATCCAGCAAGGCCCCTATGAACTCTAGTGACTGAGTAGGGGTGAGATGGGATTTTGGGATGTTTATTACAAGTCCCAGATACTGAACACCACGCCTTGTGCAGGCTAGGGAAGTCTGGGCCTCTGACTGGGATGGAGCTCGGATGAGCCAGTCGTCCAGATATGGGAATACAAATATTCCTAGAGTGCGTAGAAATGCAGCTACTACTGCCATGCATTTTGTGAACACTCTTGGTGCAGAGGCCAGACCGAAAGGAAACACTCTGTATTGGTAGTGCTTTCCTTGATAAAGGAACCGAAGGAAACTTCTGTGTGTTGGATGGATGAGGACATGGGTGTACGCATCCTTGAGATCTAGAGAACAAAGCCAATCCTGACTCTGAAGGTATGGAAGGAGAGCACCGAGAGAAATCATCTTGAATTTCTCCTTGCATAGAAACTTGTTCAATTCTCTGAGATCTAAAATAGGTCTGTAGCCCCCTGTTTTCTTTGGGATAAGAAAATAGGGGGAGTAGAACCTTGAGCCCTGTTGAAGAAGGGGTACTTCTTCTATTGCTTTTTGGGCAAGAAGGGCAGCAATCTCCTGACCTAGAAGGTCGAGGAGAGATGTTGGAGAAATGAACTGTCTCACCATGGTGTGAGGAGGAAAGTTTAAGAAATGAAGCTTGTACCCCTCCCTTATGATGGAGAGGGTCAATTGCTCTGCTGTGATTTGTTCCCATCTGGGAGCAAAGTGAGCTAACCTTCCTGGAATAGTGAGAGGCTCTGGTTCTTCTAGAGCCAGAAAGTCTAAGTTCTCTAGTTGTAAGTCAAAGGCCCTGAGGAGGCTGAGGCTGTTGGGCCGTAGCAGTCCTTACAGCCTTAGGCTTGGCCTGTTTAGGTTGTTGCTGACGCTTTGCAGCAAAACGACCTGCAGAAGATGTCTGCTGACCATAAAGCGTAGTTACTCACCTGTAACAGGTGTTCTCCAGGAGCAGCAGGAATCAGTCCTCACTTATGGGTGACGTCGGCGCCGACGGAGCCCTCGCGGAGCAATTTTCCCCAGCTTTCAAAGAAAGCCTTTGGGAATTGCAGCGCACATGCGCGGTCGTCTTCCCGCCCGAGAGTGCCATCTTAGCCAGTCAGATGACATAGCTAAAAAAGACAGCATAAAAATTTGCAAAAAGAACATAAGCAGACGATTGCAACTCCAAGGGGAGGAGGGAGGGTAGTGAGGACTGATTCCTGCTGCTCCTGGAGAACACCTGTTACAGGTGAGTAACTACGCTTTCTCCAGGACCAAGCAGGAAGTCAGTCCTCACTTATGGGACTCCCAAGCTCAAGGCTACCGGAGACCCTAAGCACAAAAAATGAGCTCCCTCTAGCTCAGCAGCACAGGAGGATAGAATCTTCGCTGAATTATCACCCACCGGTAGCTCACATCCGGGATGGAGGGTAGGAGTTGCTCAGACCTCAAAGAGATTACGGAGGACTGCCTGTCCGAAAGCACTGTCCCTACGGGACTCCCTCTCGAGACAGTAATGGACTGCAAAAGTCTGGCTCGAAGACCAAGTAGCGGCCCGGCAGATGTCTGCCAGCGGAACAGAGCGGAGGTAAGCCACTGACGTGGCCTTTGCCCGAACGCAGTGAGCCGTGACTCGACTTTCTAAGGCGAGTCCGGCTGCCCCATAAGCCCAAGAGATACAGTCCGCAACCCAGATGGACAGAGTACGCTTGGAGACCGGAAGCCCCAATTTATTGGGGTCAAAAGACACAAAAAGCTGAGCAGCTTTACGGTGCTCCCGCGTACGGTCAAGGTAGAAGTTCAATGCCCTTCTACAGTCCAGGGTATGGAGGACCGTTTCAGCTCGGCTGGAGTGTGGTCTGGGAAAGAAGGTTGGAAGTACCACCTCCTGATTGATGTGAAAAGGGGAGACCACTTTAGGCAGAAATTTCGGGTGAGTCCGAAGGACTACCCTATTCTTGTAGAACCTAGTGTAAGGGGGATCAGACACGAGGGCCTGCAATTCACTTACGCGTCTAGCGGAAGTGAGGGCTATCAAGAACAGTGTTTTCCAAGACAGAAAACGGAGAGAACAGGTAGCCATAGGTTCAAAAGGCGGACAGGTGATCCGCTGTAAAACCACATTCAGGTCCCAGTCAGGTGCTGGCGGGCGCAGAGGTGGTTTAAGTAGAAGGAGACCTCGGAGAAACCTCGCTACGAGAGGGTCGTTGGAGAGAGGTCTGCCGTCCACCGGCACATGATGTGCTGAAAGAGCACTGAGGTGAACTTTGACGGAGTTGGACTTAAGTCCCAGATTAGAGAGGTGTAGCAAGTACTGCAAGATCACCGACACCGGGCAGGAGAAGGGATCCTGAGACTGTTGGGAACACCAGACTGCAAAGCGACGCCATTTAAGGGCGTAGCATTTGCGGGTAGAAGGGCGTCGCGAAGCCAAGACGACCTCCTCCACCTCCGCCGGCAGGAGAAGGGGAGCAAGGACTACCCTTTAAGCAGCCAGGCCATGAGGTTGAGAGACCTGAGGTTGGGGTGCAGTAGGGACCCCTGATCCTGAGTGAGGAGATCCGGTTGTACCCCCAGAGGGATTGGATCCTCCACCGCCAGTTGCAGCAGGAGCGGAAACCACGGCTGCCTGGGCCAGCGAGGGGCCACCAGGATCATGAAGGCTTTGTCTCGGAGAACCTTGAAAAGAGTCCGAGAGACTAACGGGATGGGAGGGAAAGCGTACAGAAGGCTCCCCGACCATGAGATCAGAAAGGCGTCCGCCGCAACCCGAAGGGGGTGTGGCTGACGAGAGCAGAAGCGAGGAAGCTGCCGGTTGTGAGGACTGGCAAAGAGATCCACCGTGGGGAGGCCCCACCTGAGGAAGAGCTTCTGAACTATCAAGGGATCCAGACGCCACTCGTGCGGCTGGAGGACCCTGCTGAGTTTGTCCGCAAGGCAATTTTCGTGGCCCGGGAGATAAACTGCCTTGAGGAGAATGCCGTGACTGACGGCCCAAGAGCAGAGCTTCTGTGCCTCCCGGCAGAGGAGGAAGGAGCCCGTGCCCCCCTGTTTGTTCACGTAGAACATGGCAACTTGATTGTCCGTCTGGACAAGGACGGACTGTTGGGAGGTCAGGTGGGAGAAGGCCTTGAGAGCTAGGCGGATCGCCCTGAGCTCCAGGAAGTTGATCTGCTGAGCAGACTCCCACGTGGTCCAGAGGCCCTGAGTATGTGCCTCTTGGCAATGTGCTCCCCAGCCCAGGAGGGATGCATCGGTGGTCAGCACCCGGGTCGGCTGAGGCGACTGGAAAGGCATTCCGAATATCAGGTTCGGCTGCCGGAGCCACCACCGGAGAGACGAGACCAGCGGCTCGGAGACGCGCACTAGGTCTGCTAGGCCGCCTGTGGCTTGTCGCCACTGCTGGCGGAGACACCATTGAGCAGACCGCATATTCAGGCGGGCATTGGGGGTCACATGGACGGTGGAAGCCATATGGCCGAGCAGTCTCAGGAAGCGCCTGGCGGAGACCAGGGGCTGGCTGCGAAAGCGGTCGGCGAGGTCCATGAGCCGTTGAGCCCTGTCGAGCGGTAGGTATGCTCGCGCCTGAGGAGTGTGCAGCCTCGCGCCGATGAACTCGAGATCCTGTGAGGGGAGCAAAGTGGACTTTGCGAAGTTTATAACAAAGCCCAAGTGCTGCAGCAGAGTCACCGTGCGGCACGTGGCGTTGGTGACCTCCTGAGCGGACGCTGCTCTGATGAGCCAGTCGTCGACGTACGGAAAGACACAGAGGCCGTGAAGCCGGAGATGGGCCGCCACGACCGCGAGACATTTTGTGAAGACTCGCGGTGCGGAGGACAGGCCAAAGGGCAGTACTCTGTACTGGTAATGATTTCCTGCCACCACAAACCTTAGGTATTGGCAGTGGCTTGGGTGGATGAGGATGTGCGTGTAGGCATCCTTTAGATCCAAGGAGCATAGCCAATCTCCCTGCTGGAGGTAGGGCAGAAGGATTCCAAGGGTAAGCATTTTGAACTTCTCCCGCACAAGGAACTTGTTCAGGTTGCGCAGGTCCAGGATGGGTCTGAGGCCCCCTGTTCTCTTTGGTATCAGAAAATACCTGGAATAAAAGCCTTGACCTCTCAGGTGGTGGGGCACCGGTTCCACCGCCTGTTCCTGCAGAAGACCTGCTAACTCCTGAAGGAGTAATTCCCTGTGCAGAGGGGGTCGCGGAGGCTCTCCCGGAAAATAGGAGGGAGGGACCTGATGGAAGTGGAGAAGATAGCCTTCTCGCACGACTTGAAGCACCCAGGCATCTGCGGTGATGCTGGACCACCTGTGGGCGAAGTGAACCAGCCGGCCTCCGGTGCTGGGAGGAACCAGCGGGGGGGGAGAGGCTATGCTTTGTGAGTCAAAAACCCCCACCCTGCTGAGCAGGGGCTGGTGGTGCAGGCTTGGGGGCTTGCTGCCTACGGGACCCGTTACCCCGTCCCTTGGCCTGCTGGCCCTGTTGGGGAGCTGCAGGGGCCTGATAATGGGGGTATTGTTTGTAGGCAGCCGCCTTCCTCGGGTAAAAGGACTTTTTCCCCGAGCCCTTCTTTTTCTGGGAAGGGGCGGAGGTCTTCCTAGAAAGCCTGGTCCTGGTGAGAGTCTCAGTCTCAATTTGTGCAGCCTTTTCCGCCATGGGCTTGCCAAAGAGGTTTTCGCCTCGGCAGGGGACATCGACCAACTTGTCCTGCACCCAGGGCTCAAGGTCTGACGACTGAAGCCAAGCCTGTCGGCGGGCACCGATGCCGGCTGCGGCCACTCGAGCCGATGCTTCAAAGCCATCATAGGCTGCTCGGGACATGAACTTTGAGCATTCCCGAATGCCAGTGGACAAGGCCAGGAACCTCCGCAAGGGTTCCTCGGACAAACCAGCGGAGAATCCGGCTAGCTCTTTAGCCAGATCCCGGAGATACATGCCCATGTATAGCTGGTAAGTCTGGACACGACATGCGAGCATAGAGCCCTGGAAACACTTCTTACCAAGGCCATCCAGGTTACGGGCCTCCCTGCCAGGAGGCACCGAGGAGTGCATCTTCTGGCTCTTAAGACGATGCATGGCCGATTCCACTACCATGGAATGGTGTGGTAGCTGTGCCTTTTGAAAGCCAGGGCTCTTGCGGACTCGATAGATAGAATCGACCCGCTTGCTCAGGACCGGCGAGGAGGCCGGACTCTCCCACATGCGGAAGAGTAGTCGTTCCAGCATAGGAGGAACCGGTACAGTAAAGTGCTCCCTCGCGGGAGAGTCATACTGGAGGGCGTCGAGCTCTTCGGCTCGAGGCTCCTCCTCGGGAACCGCAGGGAAGGCCAAAGCCTTGGCCATATCCCTAACGAAGTCCGAGAACCGGGCATCCTCCGGGGGGGACTGCTTCCGAGGCTCGGACTCCGGTGAGTCCGAGGGGACACACCGAGTCCGGAAAGAATCAGGTGACTCTTCCTCTTCAGACTCCCAGACCGACTCCGACGAGGACTCGGTGGGGTCGGCCCGGGCAGGGCGCGGCGCCTGCCGCCCCGACGCCGAGGGAGTCGGCGTCGGCGACCTCGGTCCCGAACGGGAGGCCAAGGGTGACCTCGACCGAGGATCGACTCGAGTTCTCATCGACTCGAGGATCGGCTCGGTCTCCGGGGTCGACTTGGACGTCGACGTCCCGGCGGTCGGGGCAGCGGCGCCAGCGAGGCCAGCGAGCAGTGCCCGCTGCTGGTCCATGAAGGCAGACAGTCTGCTCTCCAAGGCCGTCAACCTGAGTCCGAGCTCAGGTGACCCAGCAGCCCCCGACTCGGGCCCCGACGGCGTCGGGCCCGACGTCGGCTGTCGCGGAGGTGAGTCCAGAAGGACTACAGGACTTACCCGAGCAGGCATCTCCGACTCCAGGCGAGGTCGCTTCGGGAGGTGTTCCTTCTCCAAGGACCCGGGGCGGCTATCGGGGCTATGCGACCTGGCCCTCGCGGAACCAGGAGCGTCCAGCGACGCCGCCCTCGCGGGTTTCACCGTCCGACGATGGTCCCCGGAGGGAGAACCCCGGTCGGAGGAACTCCGGCGACGGTCCGAGCTGGAACCTTTTGACGCGGAGGCATCCGACGAGGTCCGGGTACGGCTGGGGTCAGCGAAGATTCGATCACGCTGATGCCGCCGACTTCTCAACGCTTTTGAGGACATTTTGCCACAGGGCCCACAGATCAGTTCCTCATGATCCGGGCCCAGGCAGCGGAGGCAAAAGTCGTGTGTGTCAGTTAGTGACATATTTCGGTCACACTGACCACACCGCTTAAAGCCACTGGCAGCCATCGGGGGAAAAAGGGCCCCTGCGAGGTCAAAGGACCGGGCTGCCAGGGAAAAATCGAAACGAAAGCTGACAAAGTCAGAAAAACCGAAAAAAGTACGAGGACTCGTGACCGGCGTCGCGAGTCCGGGCGGGAAAACGATCGGCGTCGAACCGAAGGAAAAAGGATAAAATAATGAATAAAATCGACTTTTTCGCGGGGACAAGACGGGGACGTCTGTAGGGCTCCGCGGAAAAAAGAAGACTGGCTAAGATGGCACCCTCGGGCGGGAAGACGACCGCGCATGCGCGCTGCAATTCCCAAAGGCTTTCTTTGAAAGCTGGGGAAAATTGCTCCGCGAGGGCTCCGTCGGCGCCGACGTCACCCATAAGTGAGGACTGACTTCCTGCTTGGTCCTGGAGAAACAGGATAATACCTCCCCTTTTTGGGATAAAAAGCCTTTTTGAAGAACCTTTTTTTAACAGGAGCAGAAGAAGACTTTGAAAGTCTATCTAAAGCAGAATTTTCAGCATCCATCTGAGTGGCCTTTGCTTGCCAATCCTTTCCGAAAAGGTTTTCACCTGTACAAGGAAGATTTCCTAATCCATCTTGGACCCAGGGTTCCAAATCAGAAGCTTGTAACCAAGCAACTCTGCATGCACCTATGGCAATAGCCGAGGCTCTGCTGGCACACTCAAAAGAGTCAAAGGCTGCAAGGTTGGAAAATTTGGAAACATCCTGGGCATGTTTAAGCCAGGTGAGAAACTCCTCCCTTTTATCTTCTGAAATAAAAGGGGCTAAAGTCTGCAGATGATCTGTAACTTCTTTTAGAAACATCCCCATATAGAGACTATAGGAGTTGATTCTGGCAGTAAGCATGTTGGCCTGGAAAATTCTCCGGCCAAAAGCATCTAAGGTTCTGCATTCTCTTCCTGGAGGATTAGATGAGTGCCTTTTTGCACTCCTTAACTTCTTCATGGCAGACTCCACCACAATAGAGTGGTGAGGAAGTTGAGTCTTATGAAAGCCAGGACAGGGAGGAACACGGTACATGGTGTCCAACCTGCGAGAATGAGGGGAGGTGGTGAGAGGAGTCTCCCATATGCCCAACATGTGATCATAAAGGATCTCATGAATTGGTAAAGTAGCTGCCTCCTTAGGAGCCTTAGGGTACTGTAAAATATTCAATTGTTTGGCTCTAGGCTCTGACTCAGGGGCCACAGAAATGGAGAGGCCCCTGGCCACTTCCCTAATGAAGTCTTGGAAAGACAAGTCTTCTGGAGGAGACATTCTCCTTTTTGGAGAAGAAGGCTCCTGAGGAAGGAGTATCGATGCTTCGACAGAAGCCTCTGATTCATCAGAGTCCTCAGAGGAATCGAAGTATCGCCTGTCTGGATGCTCCTGCAGAGCCCAATATGCGTACCGAGTGGTATCGACATCGAGAGTGATCGGTACTGGTTCGGTACCGATGGGCATCATAGAACAGGGTACCGCTGCAGTCGACACCGAAGCCGATGTCGATGCAATCGGTCCCGGTGCTGGAACCGGTACAGACAACGGAGTTTGTTGCGGTACCGGAGGCGTCGCAGCCTGTATGAATGCCGTAATGGCACGCTGCATGGTCAGAATATTCTGATCCATCGACGCCACCAATGTCTGGATGTCGATACCAGTGGAAACCACCGGTACACCCCAGAACATGGCAACAGGTGATCAGTCGAGGCCACGCCATCGATGTCAACCTGTGACCCCATAGATGAAACTTTGGAAGCCGGGGCTTCCCGCCGGGGTAATTTTGCCGGTGTAGAATCCTTGAGGGCAAGCCCGGAGGCATCTCGATGCTTAGAGAGAGATCTACCCTTCGAGGACTGGCTGGACTTATGTTTGGTTACCTGAGATCCATGAGAGGAAGAAGCAGCCCTGGAAGACGTCGATGCCACCGAAGCTGCATCAGAGGGAAACAGGGTACTGAGCTTAGCCGCTCGGTTCTGTCGACCTCTTTTAGACATCATGGAACAGGACGCACAATCCGTGATGGAATGGTCAGGACCCAAACATTTTAGACACCAGTCATGGGTGTCGGTGACAGAAATAGTACCGCTGCACTTCGTGCACTTCTTAAACCAGGAGGCGGGCTTTTCCATGAGGAAAAAGATTTCCTAGGCCTAAGGCCGAAGAAAAATTTGCACAGAAGTGGGAAACTGTAGCTTTTTATTTGGTCTTTTTTAAGAAGAAAGAAAGAAAAGACCGGCGGTACCGGTCCGACGTCAAAGAAGGCAGACGCGAGTCCAAAGAACTAGAAAAAAATAAAGAAATTCTTCAGCGGTGACAGGAACACGACCTGCTGGCTCCGCAGAAAAGAAGAACTGGAGAGAGGCAGTTGGGAAAGGCGGGAAGGCAGCGTGCAGGCGCTGTGGGATGCTCCCAAAACCTTTCTTACTGGACGCTGGTGAGCGTTCCTGCACAGGCTCCGTCGGTACCGACGATACCCATATGTGAAGACTCATTCCTGCTTGTTCCTGGAGATGTGCAACATACATGCAGGACCAGTAGCAACCAGAAGATGGGGAACAGGCAGTGAAATGCATTAATCTACTAAATCAGAATGATTTCTGTCCACATTGTCTCTCAGATTTATAACCTACATCACCGACAGGTCTAATTCTCACTTCTAATACCTGGGTTGCGTGATCCAAGGATTTTCCTTGTGATTATCAAGTAGGAAACTTTTGTGCATTCCATCCTTAGTGTATAAAGAACATTCAAACTCAACATGTTACCACCAATGTTAACACTCCCTATTAAAAGAACACCCAAGGGCAGAAATTAGAAGACCAACAGTGAACATAAAATCTGACATGATCAAACTTCCACTGCAAAAATCTGACCTATCAGATTTTCTTTGTAGGAAGCCATACCGCTAAGTTTAAGATGTATTCATTACTAGTATTCAGCTCACACATTTCCAGAAGATGATCAGGGCAAGTTACATTCAGGTACCATATGTATTTCCCTGTACCCAAAGGGCTCACAATCTAAGTTTGTATCTGAGGCAATAGAGGCTTGTCCAAAGGCCACAAGAAGTATCAGTGCAATTTGAACCATGGTCTTTCTGGCTCTAGGCTGCTGCCCTTACCACTACGCCACTCTGCTGCTTGGAGAATACTTTGAGCTGTCTCACAATTAAGAAGAAATTTGGTCTTACCTGCTGATTTTCTTTCCTTGAGCCCAACCCAGTCCTGAACTCATGGGTTACGTCCATCAGCTAGCAGATGGTCACAGACTTTAGAGGAGTAAGCTCTGGCCTGTAAGAGGCACTGTGCAGTCATCTGCTTTTCAATATTCCTGTAACGAAGCAATGGTAAGAACCAAACCCTTTTCTTCTTAAACACCTCCGCCATGGAAGGAGAGGATCCATAAAACCTAATCAACCATACCCAGAGAAATTCAGAAGACCCTCAGGTGCCCTTACAATTAACAAGTAAGTTAAATTACCACAGCAAAACTCTAGCATGGGCCTCTGAACTGGCCTGGTGGATGAACAGGAAGGAGTAATTGGGTCTTACCTGCTAAAGCGTAGTTACTCACCTTTAACAGGTGTTCTCTAAGGTTTGCAGGAATCAGTCCTCACATATGAGTGATGTGAGTACCAACGGAGCACATGCGGAAGCATCTCCCCAGCTTTCACAAAGAAAGCCTTTGGGAGATACACCACACATGCATGGTCCACTTCCCACCCAAGGGTGCCATTTTGTCTCAGACACATGACATAGCTAAGATGGCAAAAATATAAGATGTGTAAACGGGGACGCTGGGTGAGAATGTCCACAGTCTTGGCAAAGGCAAATACTATTATGACTTGCAAAGGATTGTGGGGAATGTAGTCCATTCATACCAGAATCAGCCGTTCACAAAATAATGAGTTGTGTTGCTCGAGTGTAAGCAAAGAAAATATATTTTATTTATGGGGTTATTTCTCCCACACAGATTTACTTGGTAGCACAAAAGGATACTTGCTTTCAGTATTATACTTAGGAAAAACAAATCATGATCAGCAACTGAACTTCTTAAGCAATCAAACAATAAAGACCTTGATGGGGAACAGAAAGGTCTTTCTGAGGGCTCCTGCTAATACCTTTTAGCAGTGCTCCAAAAGCAAAAAAACAAAACCCAAAAAGTAATCAAAAACTGTTCTTTTGCAAGGATAACTTCCTTCTATTTCCACACACACACAGAAGTTTCCTTTCAGAGCACAAGTGCAATTATGCAAGGCTTAATTGCCAACAATTAACCAGCTGCAAACCTCTTGGCTGGTTTACTTTCTATACGTGGCTCAAATCCTACCCTAAAGCTTTCTTATAAACTTTTCTGGGTAGATAAAAGAACAAGTTATATTTCTTTTTGATGGTTGTTGTATTTGTGAAAGTATTTTACCACAGCAGCCTAGACAGAGAGCAATCCATGTAATCACTCTGATCATTTAAAATATCTCCTTCTTCTTCAACTATCATAGAATCAATATCATGGTTTGGGGCTCAGGGGAATTCCTTAATGGAGCACTCTCAGGACAATACTTGTTTCCCTACTGTCTTCCAAGTGAAGAGCTAGGGCATAAATCAGTGTTCATACCTGAGCTTCCTTTGCCCTTAGGGTTCCTCTCCAGATATCCTGGCCAGTATGTAGTCCAGCTTTTATGTCCAGCCTTCCAATCAAGATCCCTGGACACTGGGTCTCTCTTCACATACCTTCTTGCACTGGTCTTAGGGCCCCTTCCAAATGCAGCCGTCTCCTTTACAGGTGCCGTCCGGGGATTCCTGGCTCTGTAACCCCACTCCTCTGGCTTCCTCAAGTCCAATGGAGTATGCTTGCCTCTGGAATGACTCCCAACACACGTACTGCTATGGGCTCCTTCTTTAGACCTCCAAGATGTTTTCCTCTTCTTTCTTCCACGCTGCTTCTTGCTCTCTCTGTCCTTGAGCTCTGGGTTCCTCATCAACTCCAACTCCAGTTCCGTCTGATTCTGTGTAGAATAGGTTTTACTTTTAACTTGTTTAGAGGGATACTCCACCCTAGCACAGCTCAGCTGTGCTGAATCAAGCCCTGCCCTTGGAGATGAGTGATTGGGGATTACCTCATAGCTCTCCTGATTGAACACACGTTTCCCCACTTCAGCTCTTCTAGTGGCTGTTTGAAACCTGGTGCATTCTGGGACTGGTAGTCTTTTATGAAAACATTCTGTTTTATTATTTCTACCAGCAAAGACAGGTTGCTTGTTCAGAGCCAATTCACCTCTATTATAGCTCCTTCCTGAACTATGATAAGCTTCCTTATCACAGATGGTAAAGAAGCAACTCCAAGGGGAGAAGGGAGGGTTGTGAGGACTGATTCCTGCTGTCTCCGGAGAACACCTGTTACAGGTAAGTAACTATGCTTTCTCTGGGAACAAGCAGGAAGTTAGTCCTCACATATGGGACTTCCTAGCTACAGACTACCGAGAACCTGTAACCAAAAGAAAAATGACACGGCAATCTGCAAAGGGAGAGCCATGACCAGCAGCGGTCGAGTCCTGAGGAAGAGATTCTTGCAAGACCCAATTGCCCAGTGAACACCAGCACTCTAGTAGCTTGAACACAGAAGAGTCGGAGGGCAGGAGTTGACTACACCCTGAAAAGATTACGGCCTGCCGAAGGCACTGTCCCGTTGAGATTCCCACTCCAGGCAGTAATGAACTGCAAAGATACGGACCAAAGACCAGGCGACAGCCGGATGGATTTCCGTCATGGGGACGGAATGCAGATTGGCCACGGAAGTAGCCATGGCTCTGATGCAGTGTGACATGACTCTCTGGTCCAGTGGGATACCCACTTGCTCATAGGCAATGGTAATGCAATCCACCACCCAGGTAGACAGAGTTCGCTTAGTCACTGGGAGCCCAGACGGCAGGGGTCACAGGATACAAAATGTTGTTGAGCTTTGCAGTGGCCCTGAGTGCACTGCAGGGCTCTCTTGCAATCCCAGAGTATGGAAAATGGTCTCCACTCTGCCGGCATGAGGCCTGGAAAAGAAGGTGGGAGCACCACCTCTTGATTGAGGTGGAATGAGGACACTACCTTCGGTAGAAACTTAGGGTGTGTATGCAGAGCACCACCCTATTCTTGTAGAATCTCGTGTAAGGAGGTTCTGCCATCAGAGCCTGGAACTCGCTAACTCTGAGAGCTGATGTGAGTACTAACCAGGGAGATGACCTTCCAGGAGAGGTACCGCAGGTGACAGGTAGCTAAAGACTCAAACGGAGGCTTAGTGAGTTGTGAAAGCACCACATTAAGGTCTCATTCCGCCACCGGAGGGCAGACGGGGGGTTTGGAGATGAGGCCCCATAGGAACAGATACATAAGGGGCTGAGCTAAGAGGGGCTTCCGCTTGACACCTCCAGCAAAATCAGCTGCTCACAATCCTCAACATCACACACCAGGGTACACAACAGATCAAACAAGAATTCAGAAAAGCCGAACACATTTGGAGACATGCATCAGATGAACAAACCAAGAAAATCTACCTTCAAGTCCTCCATTCATATAGAACCCACATCAATAAAGCAAAGACAATTTACCATACCAGAACAATCCTCAAATCTTTAAACAAACCCAGATAACTATTTGAAATCACCAAGTCCATGCTAAAAGAGAACCCCCCCACCCGCTGACTGCACAGACTGCCCCAAGCCCTCAAACACTCGCCCTACACTTCCAATCCAAACTCCAATGTCTTCTACCTCCTGCATTAATAGATTACACCCAGAAACCCTGCATCTCCAGCACCCTTCATTCATCCAGTCCAATCTCACCTGACCACGGGATAATATAATTGGAAATCTCAACACAACCACATCTCCACTAGACCCCTGTCCTGCAAGCTGGTTAAAATCGACAACATCCAAGCCTGAATCAACAATATGCAAAATGATACAGCTCTCCTTCATCCAAGGATATATACCAACTATCCTGAAGACTGCATCCATGCACCCTTTGCTAAAAAACGTGAAGCTGAACCCCGACGTACCCAGCTCATACAGACCTATCAAGTTTATCTTTTCTTACAAAAATAGAAAAAGTGGTGCAACTCCAACTCCACAACTATATTAGCCTAAATGCGCCGCTTGACCCACATCAACATGGCTTCCGACCTAACCAGGTGTGGAAACATTGCTAATTTCACTCACTGACAGACTCATCAAGGGAAAAGAAACCAAAACAAGCCTTGATACTCATTTTTCTTTATCACGGCAGCTTTCGATGCAATATGTCTTGAGATTCTTATGCAGAGACTACACTGTATTGACATCACCAACAATGCACCAAGATGGATCTGATTATATTTGATCAATTGCCAACAAATTATGAAAACCAAAGACAAAGGTTCAGATCCTTACTCGCTAACGAGAGGTTGTACCCCAGGATTCATCTCTATCAGCCTTATTATTTAACATCTACATCCATCTATATGCAGATAATATAATGTTATCTCCAGGAACAAGCAGGAATATAGTCTTCACATATGAGTGTTGCCAGTACCGATTGAGCCTGCGCGGAAACACTCCCCAATGTCCAACTGGGAAGCTTTCGGGAGCACTCCACTGCGCGACTGCCCTCCCACTTTCCCAATTCCCTCTCTTCAGTTCTTCATTTTCCATGGAGCTAGCAGGAAGCAAATCCTGTCGCTGCAGAAAAATCTTTTATGTGGATAGCACTTCTGCCTTTCCGTCAACACCGGCACTGTCTAGGACATCGCTGGTCCACTTATTTCTTTTAACTCCTTTCTTTATTTTCTTTAAAAAAAAAAATCCACACTACTTGGGCGTCGACACCCTTTTTAGTCCTTAAACCTATCATGCTTTTCACACTGGACAGAATGGAGAAACCAACTAGTGGTTTCAAAAAATGTTCTAATTCTGCCAGCAGCATTTCAACGACTGACTCACATGACTAAATGCCTCGGCCCAGACCACCAGCCAAAAGACTATTCCCTCTGTCAGGCCTGCAAAACTGGGCTTCTAAATCTGAAGCACTCTTCACTTTGGACACGGTATTGACTTCATCGAGGGCCTCATCCTCTCATGGATCTCAGGTATCCTCAAAGTCCAAGCATAAGGCTGCATACAAGTCTGATGGCACCACCAGGGGAAGATCTTGCTCAAAGCATCGAGACCCCCCTGGGGTTGCCTCAGAGGCGGATCGGCCTGCTAAACAGCCTTGGCAAGAGGCCCTGTCCTCTAAAGCCATCGAGAGGCTCCCGAGGCGTCGACCTCCAGAGTTACTGGTACCATGCTCCAGGATGGTAGCGCAAATACCCTTTACCAATACCCAGGCATTGGCGACCTCGATAGACCAGTGCATACTGACCATCAAGCGCAGCTTGGCAGCCCTCCTTGCAGCCTCAGTACCAATAAAACCTTTGGCTTACAGACACTACCCTGTTGATACCGTTTATGGTACCAACATCGACACTGGTTCTGGCCACGGCACTAGGGTTGGTGCAGATGGCATTGACATGGTTCCCATCCATGCCCTCCCTTGAAACTCTTACCAATAACAGTGCCAAGCCCAAATGGTTTACTGAAGCTGTTAGCCCGGAGCATCGGTACTGGCATCTAGCTTCAGGACACCAAGACCGTTAATACTTAAGAGTCCTCCAATTCAGACTCCCCATTTTCAGATGCGGAATCACTTGATTCCTAGGGACCCTGGGACCTTCCTTCGTACCCTTCCCTGCCTCAGTAGCGCCGCATGTCCTTCCAGGAATTTGAGTCCTGGCCAAGGGTCTCTCTATCACTCTGACATTGGAGAAGAAGCCAAGAGCGGAGGAACTAAAGATCCTCCTATACCCAACAGCACCCAAGGAGGCAGCCACCTTATCAGTGCACCATATCCTTCATGAACCTATGCTCCGAATGTGAGAGACGCCTCTCACGGTCTCACCTCAGAGTTGATGTCTCGATACTATGTATCGTGTACCGGAGTGTCTTGGCTTCCAAAAGCCAGATTCCCCACCAATCTATGGGGGTGGAATCGGCGATGCGTCAAATCAAAAGCTCGAAGACTCACTCCTCTAATCCTCCAAGTAGAGAATCGAGCATGCTAGACGCCTTTGGGTGTTGATGCTTTCAAGAATCAGTGCTCTCGGCTAGGATTAACTCCTATATCCTCTATATGGGAACGTTCCTGAAGGAGGTATCCAAGGATCTCGAGGCCTTTGCCCCTCTCCTCCCAGATGACAAGAGGGCAGAGTATCTCACCCAATTTGAGCATAACCAAAATGTATTGAAGTTCGTCAAAAGAGCTACAGTTTGATGCTTTTGAATGCACAAACAGGGCCTTAGCAATATGCATCAGTGCACATCGAATTGCATGGCTTCAGGTCTCAAATCTTGAACAGTGGATCCAAGATAAGCTGGGCAACATACCTTGCACAGGGGAAAACCTCTTTGGCAAAGACTGGCAAGATAAGGCCTCTCAATTAGAGTCAGAAATACTACTCAAAGATTGTTATGAGTAACAGCTGACCCTGCTATGGAAAAGACTCCTCCAAAGAAGTCTTTCTACAACAAGAAGAAATTCTTCTCTTACTATCCCTCCTGTTTCTCAGTATCAGGGTCCGGCCCCACAGAAGAGGCAGCAGCCTCCTAAACAAAAGAATCCACAGGTGGCTAAAATCTCAATCAGGCCCACAGCCACAGTCTGCACCTGGTTTTTGACTTTTCTAGAGAAGTCTTCTGCACTGCCTCTAGAGGACCCCCATCCCTTCACTTAGCAGTCAGAGAGGTGCCATCTGTAGACATAGTGACACAATAACCTCAGAGCAGTGGACACTCACCATTGTCCAGGAGGGCAACAGACTTCACCTGCAAACCTTGTCCCCCTCCACATTCAGGGAGGAATATCAAAACGCAACCCCACTCACTGCTCTCCTACAAGACGAGGTGTCCTCTCTTTTATCTTGGGGCACCATAGAAGATATCCCAACAGGGAATGGGGCTTCTAATCTCCCTGCATTCTCATTCCAAAGAAAACCGGAGGGTACACGCCCATTCTGGACCTCGAAAACCTCAACAAGTTTCTAGTCCATGAAAGCTCTTCTCGGGACTCTTCTACCCTACCTCCAGAGTCAGGACTGGCTCTGTTCTCTAGATCTAAAAGAAGCGTACACATACATCCTCATCCATACAGGATACAGGAAGTATCTACACTTCACCTTTCATTGAAAACATCATCAATACAGAGTGACCTCTGCTCCGAGTCTTCACAAAGTGCATGACTGGCATGGCCACATATCTAAGAACTCTGGGGATTTCTGTCTTCCCCTACTTAGATGACTGGCTAATAAAGGCAGACACCTCCCAAGTGGTACTGCTTTCCTTGCATTGTACTATCACAGAACTGCAACACTTGGGATTTGTCATAAACGTCCCGAAATCCCAGCTCACTCCAACTCAAAGACTAGAGGTCCAATCCTCGGTGGAGCCCCCGATACCGGCATGAGGAGTTGTGGCCCACATGTCTGTGTCTGGAGCCTTTCCTTTCCCAGTACAATCATTGGATGACAGAGTCTTCTCAGTGGAACGTAGCATAGCAATTGTTATGCTGAAGACTTCGGAGTCTCCACTACCGGCACCTGTTCCATCGAAACCCACAACCATAGGTAACCTACCACTTTCACAGGGTTTGGAGCAGCAGATAGAGACCTTCGGAACTAACTGGGCCAATACCCTCGACATCAAATCAAAGACCGGAGGTATTGAGTATCTCAGAGATTACTTCGATTTCCTACCAGACTCCGATTCCAAGGAGGCGTCCTAAATGGAATCAGTCAATTCCAATGCACGCAGGGAGATTCCACTGGATCCTTCACCTCCTTGTGAACAGAGACGTTCACTACCAGAAGATGTGTCCTTCCAGGATTTCATTAAGGATATGGCGGCAGCTCTGGAGGTGTCAGTGGGTACTGAACCAAGGGCTGAGGAGCTTGATATATTTCAGTACCCTTCAGCACCAAAGGAGGCGGCCTCGGCCACACTCCCGGTGCACAATATCTTAAAGAATTTAATGATTCTGATGTGGGAGGCCCCATGTCGACCCCTGCACTAAGTAAAAGACTGGATATCCTCTACGGGTTCCTCCCTCTCCAGGTTTTCAAAAGCCACAGCGGTGGTGGAGTCTGCCATGAGGAAGATCAAGAGTCAGAAAAATCACTTCTCTGTACCATCTGGCAGAGAGGGTAGGACACTGGATGCTTTTCAAGAAAGGCTGACCAGGCCACCATGCTAGCATCCAGAATTGATTCATACATGCTCTACATGGGCGTGTTTAAGGATGTGGCCAGAGATATCTCAGATTTCACCTCCTTATTACCACCTGACAGGCAGGTGCTCACCAGGTCTTGGTTACCCCCATGCCCAAAACACATCAAAATTTTGACAAGGGCTGCTTTTGAGGCAAAGAGCGTCATTGGGCGCACAGGAGTACCATCCGGCACCTCCCTCCAGCTCCCCCGAGCGATCTGGGTGGAGCGGAGGCAACAGAGGAGTTCCTGCCAGCTTCCTGCAAAAGAGAGCGCCGCCTGGTGGGTGCACACTTAAGAGCCTCACCAGAGGGCCCTTTGGCGTGGCCCTTAGGCGCAGACCGAGAACTATCCCCCACGGCTCAGAAAACACAGAAGCAGATCACGCTAAATAAAACAAAACACAAAGAACAAACTGCCAACCCTTTTAATACCTCATTGACTGAAAATACATATGCTGACTTGCTTGCAAAGCATTGCAAGACATTACAAATGCTATATATCAAATAGAATCACTTACTACCTCATTGTCTGCTTTATACCTCACTGTATGTTTGCTACCTCATTGAATGTAAAAGCAAGCACGTACTGTAAACAAAATGTGCAATAGTTAATATGATGTAGATAATATATACTGCATAGTCTATAGTTCCTACCACTAGTGCATTGCTACCTCACCACTAACCTCAGTGCTTGAGAAAAACATTAACCACATAACAAATCACCTCATTACTAACCCATGCCTTGTGTGCTCCCCCGGGGCTGCGAAATAAACTACATACATTACAGACTCCATCACGAGAGTAGAACAAAGTAAGAGGAGGAGAGAAACCATACCAAAAGAACAGGCAAATACAGAACCACAAGAGAAGGATCAAACACCTACCATCACTGGGATACAACTCAACTCAATCCCAGGTCAATAAAGAGTAAAATGCAATCCACTCACCACTACCTCATTGCATACCTTACACTCCTACACACCTTCATACCATACACACAGGGCATAAGACCAAACGAACAAATCCCCTTGTTACACCTACATCCCACCCAACCTGAATGGATACCAAACGCACCCCTCTCTAAAGAACACCAACATTCCAAGCCTTCAGTACACAAACCACATAATACCACACGTACTATACATACCCACCTCACAAATAGAGTACACACCAACCCAATCACAACAGCCAACATCAAATGTGCCCTACTAAATGCCAGATCAATCAGGAACAAACCAAATACTATCCTCAAACTCATACATGACAAAAGACTAGATATAATATGTATCACAGAAACCTGGCTAGATGACTCTAACCAGGTAATATTAAACCAAATCATCCCAGAAGGTTACACAGCATTTAATTGCATCAGGACCCAAAAGAGAGGTGGAGGAGTGCTAATATAGGGAGGAGTAGCCTAGTGGTTGGGGCAAGGTACTTCAGGCCGGAAGGTCGGGGGTTCAAATCCCACTAGAGGACAGCAACCTTGGGCCAGAAGGACTGGGGTTTCTAGCCCCACAGATGCTCCTTGTGGTCTTGGGCAAGCCACTTAACCCTCCATTGCCCATGTTCCCTGTAAGTATTAGTGTATGTGTCTCATATCCCCGCGTGTTAAATGTATCCCCCAATTGTGTTGTGACTGCTTTGATTGAAGGATAAGGCGGTATACAAAACTGTCTAAATAAATAAATAAATACTGACCAGAAAAGAATATAGATTCAAAACAATCTCTACCGCAAACACGATAGAATCCAACACAATCACCATAGCCAACAAATACCTCAGCATCTCCTTCACTTACAGACCCCCCGGAACCACAACGGAATATCTTTCTACAGTTCTTGAAGCAATATGTGCACACAGCAAAACGTTCAAACCCCTCATCGCACTAGACTACAACCTAACCTCCACATCCACCAAGGAAGCTGCATCATTCCTAAAAGCCATGGAGTCACTAAAATACTACCAAACTATCAACACCTCAACTCACAAACACAGTACAACTCTGGATATGGTGTTTATCCCAAAGCACTTGGTGGATCAGGGAAAGACCACAACACCAACAATCACACCGGTTCCTTGGTCAGATCACCATCTAATTGAAAGAGTAGTTACTCACCTGTAACAGGTATTCTCCAGGAGCAGCAGGAATCAGTCCTCACATATGGGTGACGTCGGCACCGATGGAGCCCTCGTGCGGAGCATTTCCCCAGCTTTCAAAGAAAGCCTTTGGGAATGCAGCGCGCATGCGCGGTCCCCTTCCCGCCCAAGGGTGCCATTTTGCTCAGTCTGATGACATAGCTAGAAGACAGCAAAACAACAAAATGAATCATATGACTGCAACTCCAAGGGTAGGAGGATCGTAAGGACTGATTCCTGCTGCTCCTGGAGAACACCTGTTACAGGTGAGTAACTACTCTTTCTCCAGAGCCAAGCAGGAAGTCAGTCCTCACATATGGGACTCCCCAGCTACAGGCTACCGAGAACCCAAGCTGAAAAATAAGCTCCCTCTAGAGCGCCAGCATCCGTGAAAGAATCCTTTCTGAGAACGCCCTCGTACGGTAGCCCAACACAAGGGCCGGAGGGTAGGAGTTGCCTAAACCTCAAAGAGATTACGGAGTACCGCCTGTCCGAAAGCACTGTCCCTACGGGACTCCCTCTCGAGGCAGTCGTGAGCCGCAAAAGTCTGGCTTAAGACCAAGTAGCGACCTGGCAGATGTCTGCCAACGGAACAGAGCGGAGGTGGGCTACTGACGTGGCCTTCGCCCTGACACGGTGGGCCGTGACTCGACCCTGCAAGGAGAGGCCGGCTGCCCTGTACGCCCAGGCGATACAATCCGCTACCCAAAGGGACAATGTACGCTTGGAGACAGGCAACCCCAGTTTATTAGGGTCAAAAGATACGAAGAGCTGAGCAGCCCTTCAATGCCCCTGCGTACGGTCAATGTAAAAGGACAATGCCCTTCTACAGTCCAGGGTATGCAGGACTGTTTCAGCCCGGCTGGCATGCGGCCGGGTGAAGAATGTTGGAAGAACCACCTCCTGATTGAGGTGGAAGGAGGAGACAACCTTCGGAAGGAACTTAGGGTGAGTCCGCAAGACCATCCTGTTCTTATAGAACCGTGTGTACGGTCTATCAGAAACCAGAGCCTGTAGTTCACTCACAAGCCTGGCCGAGATAAGAGCCACTAAGAACGTCTTCCAGGAAAGGAAGCGTAAATGACAGGTAGCCATTGGCTCAAAAGGTGGGCAAGTAAGTTGCTGCAAGACCACATTCAAATCCCACTCAGGGGCTGGTGGACGGATCGGAGAGCAAAAGCAGGCCTCTGAGGAAGCGGGACACCAAGGGGTGGCCCAACAGAGACTGGCCCTCTACCTGTGAGTGGTGTGCCGATAGAGCACTGAGGTGGACCCGAACAGAGTTGGATTTAAGGCCTAGGTCCAAGAGGTGGAACAGGTATTGCAGCACAACTGGAACCAGGCACGAAAAAGGATCCTCCTGGCGCTGAGCACACCAGGTGGAGAACCTACTCCACTTGAGGGCATAAGATTTCCGGGTGGATTGCCTCCTAGAGGCCAAAACCACCTCTTCCACCCTCCTTAGGAAGAAGTATGGGGGCTAGAACTATCCTTTTAGCAGCCAGGCCATTAGATTGAGGGATTTGAGGTTGGGGTGCAGGAGAGATCCCTGGTCCTGAGACAGAAGATCATGATGCACTCCCAGAAGGAGTGGAGTGTCCACCGCTAACTGCAGAAGGAGTGGAAACCACCGCTGCCTCGGCCATCTGGGGGCTACCAGAATCACTGAGGCCTTGTCCTGAAGAACCTTGAACAAGGTTCGGGCCACTTGAGGCGTGGGAGGAAACGCATACAGTAGGCCCGTAGACCAAGAGTTTAGAAACGCATCTGCTGCTACTCGCAGAGAATGCAGTTGTCTGGAACAGAACCTGGGTAGCTGACGGTTCAGTGGACTGGCAAAGAGATCGATGACTGGAAGACCCCATCTTAGAAAGATCCCTTGGACCACCAGAGGATTCAACTGCCATTCGTGAGGCTGTAGAATACTGCTCAATCTGTCTGCCAGGCAATTTTCTTGGCCAGGCCGATAAATTGCCTTGAGAAACATGTGGTGTTCGATTGCCCAGGAGCACAGGGCCCGTGCCTCCTGACACAGAGGTTTGGAGCCTGTGCCCCCCCTTGCTTGTTCACGTAGAACATTGCCACTTGATTGTCTGTCAGGACTAAGACAGACTGGTGAGAGAGGACATGAGAGAAAGTCTGTAGAGCTAAGCGGATAGCTCGCAACTCCAATAGATTGATCTGCTGTGTGGACTCCCCAGGAGACCAGAGGCCCTGAGTGCAAACCCACTGGCTATGTGCACCCCAGCCCTGAAGGGAAGCATCAGTTGTCAGCACCCATGTGTGGGGAGGCGCCTGAAAAGGCACCCCCTGGACCAGGTTTGGGAGATGCAGCCACCACCGTAGGGAGGCTGTCAGCAGTTTGGACACCCTTATCTTGTCTTTCAAGTCGCCTGTGGTTTGCACCCACTGAGCTCTGTGGCACCACTGAGCAGGTCGCATGTGCAGGCGGGCATTCGGAGTTACATGGACCGTGGACACCATGTGGCCCAAGAGCCTTAGGAAATTTCTGGCAGAGATCAGAGAACCGCTCTGGAACTGATTGGCCAATGCCATCAGTCTGTGGGCCCTGTCCTTGGGCAAATAAGCCTTCGCCTGGAGGGCATCCAATCTTGCCCCTATGAACTCCATGTTCTGTGAGGGGAGCAAAGTGGACTTTGCGAAATTTACCACGAAGCCTAGATGCTGAAGAAGAGAAACAGTGTGAAGGGTGGCCTGGCTGGCCTCCTGTGGAGACTAACCCATGATGAGCCAGTCGTCCAGGTATGGAAAGACAAAGATGCCCTGGTTTCTGAGATAGGCCGCCACCACCGCCAGGCACTTGGTGAAAACCCTGGGGGCGGAGGCCAAAGGGAAGTAACCTGTATTGAAAATGATTTCCTCCCACTACAAATCTGAGATATTGTCTGTGGTCTGGATGAACGAGGATGAGTATAAGCATTCTTTAGGTTAAGGAGCATAGCCAATCTCCCTGCTGGAGGTAGGGCAGCAGTATCCCAAGGGTAAGCATCTTGAACTTTTCCCTCTCCAGGAACTTGTTGAGATTTTGCAAGTCTAGGATAGGCCTGAAGCCTCCTGTCCTTTTTGGTACCAGAAAGTACCTTGAATAGAAGTCTTGGCCTTCTCAGGTGGTGAGGTACAGATTCCACCACCTGCTCCTTTAGAAGACTTGCCAACTCCTGCAGGAGGAGGTTCCTGTGAAGAGGGAGTCTTGGAGGCTCCCCTGGAAAATAGGAGGGGGTAACTGATTGAAGTGGAGCAAATAGCCATCTTGAACTATGCTCAGTACCCAGGTATCCCGTTATGGCTGACCACCTGTGGGCATACAGTGTCAGCCGGCCGCCTCTGCTGAGAGGAGCCAGCTGAGGAGGAGAGGCTATGCAATAGGAGTCAAAACCCCGCTCCCTGCTGTGCAGGAGCCGGAGCTGATGGCTTGGGGGTTTTCTACCTACGGGGCCCATGTCCCTGCCCCTTGGCCTGCTGACCCTGATGGGGAGCTGCAGAGGCCTGAAAATGAGGGTAGGATTTGTAGGCAGTAGCTTTCCTCGGGTAAAAGGGCTTTTTCCCCAAGCCCTTCTTCTTCTGAGAAGGGGCAGAAGTTTTCCTGGACAGCCTTGTCCTGGTGAGAGTCTCAGACTCGAGTTCTGCAGCCTTTTCAGCCATGGGTTTGCCAAAAAAAGTTCTCACCTCGGCAGGGGACATTGACCAACTTGTCCTGTACCCATGGCTCGAGGTCCGATGACTGTAGCCAGGCCTGATGGCGTGCACCGATGCCGGTTGAGGCTTGGCTGCATTTGGTTTCCTTTGTTGCTGCTCTCCCTTTTGGGCAGACTGACCGAAAACGATGTCCCTGCTGGGTATAGAGATGTAGCCCACTGGTTACTTCACTGCCTGTGGAGCCAGAGGTCATGGGTTTGATCCCACTGTGGTGTTATTTGATAGGGCTGTCTGAGGCATTGGTCTTTTTCTGTCATCATATTTCTATGTTTCTATAAAAAGGGGACTGTTGTAGTTGTTAATATGGAAGGACAGTCTAGATAGGCCATGTATTCTTTTTCTGTCATCATATTTCTATGTTTCTATGTATAGGAGGGATAAAACGTTTTCTTCTTGTTGAAGAATGGTTTCTTAGAGGATCTTTTCCTCGCAGGATTAGCTGTAGATTTAAACAATCTATCCAAAGTGATATTGTCAGCATCTATCTCATTAGCTTTTTCCTGCCAATTCTTGCCAAAGAGATTCTCTCCTGTGCAAGGAACATTCCCATATACAAGATATAGGAACTGATCCTAGCAGAAAGCATGGGAGTCTGGAAGGATTGACATCCAAAGGCGTCCAGAGTCCTACACTCACGTCCTGGAGGATTAGATGCATGTCTTTTTGCACTCTTTATCCGTCTCATGGCTGATTCCACCACCATGGAATGGTGTGGTAATTGAGTCTTCTGAAACCCAGGACAAGGAGGAACTCGATACATGGTGTTGAGTCTTCGAGAGTGAGGAGATGTGGTCAGAGGTGTTTCCCACATCCTTAACATAAGATCATGCAAGATCTCATGAATAGGTAAGGTAGCTGCCTCCTTGGAAGCTTTAGGGTATTGTAGGAGTTCTAATTCCTTTGCCCTAGGCTCTTTTTCAGGAGCCACTGTGATGGAAAGACCTTGGGCCACATCTCGGATAAAATCCTGAAAGGACATATCCTCTGGTGGAGACATTCTACACTAAGGAGAAGAGGAATCCTCAGGAAGAAGTACTCTGGTATCGGCAGAGCTTTCAGAGTCTTCAGACGCATCCAAGGATTCAAAGTATCTCCGATCTGGGTGATCATGCAAGGCACAGTACAGGTACCGACTGAAGTTGGCATCGGAGTGATCCGGTACAGACTTGTCGATGTTGGATAGAGACGCATGACTCGGTCCCGGTAGAATACCTGCTGATGTCGATGCAGTCGGTGCCGGTACCGGTTGAATTGACTGAAGCGGTTTCAGGGGCATCGAGGCTGTGAGAAGAGCCGCCAGGCTGCGTTCAATAGCCAAGAATCTCTGGTCTATCGATGCTGCCGATGCTTGGGTATCGGTGCCGGATGAAGCGGCCGGAACCCCAGAGCATGGCACCAGTAGTTCTGCCGAGGTTGAAGCCTCGAGAACATCCTGGAGCCCCGTTAGTGCTTTGGAAGCTGAAGCCTCCTGCCGGGGAATTTTGCCGGTGGAAGTCCTTCAAGGGCAACGCCAGAGGCATCTTGATGTTTAGAAGGAGATCTACCCTTTGAGGACTGGCTGGATTTATGTTTAGTTACCTGAGATCCATGGGAGGAAGACGAAGCCCTGGAAGACGTTGATGCCACGGAGGCTGCATCGGAGGGAAAAAGGGTGCTAAGTTTAGCAGCTCGGTTTTGCTGGCCCCTTTTCGACATCATCCCACAAGCAACACACTCTGAAATAGAGTGGTCAGGACCTAAACATTTGAGGCACCACTCATGGGTGTTGGTGACGGAGATGGTATTGCCACACTTAGAACACTTTTTAAAACCTGAAGCAGGTTTTTCCATTCTAAGGGAAAAAGTTGGGCCTAGTGCCCAAAATAGCACGTGGCACCTGAGAAAAGAAATTACTGGAAAAGGCTCCAGAAAGAAAGTTTTTTTAAAAAAAAAGAAAAGAACCATTGGCGGTACCGGTATAGCGTTGAGGGAAGGCAGGCGCGACCACAAAAAATAAGAAGGGGGGATTTTTTTCTGCAGTGACAGGATGTGCAACCTGTCGGCTCCGTGGAAAACGAAGAACTGGAGAGGGACAGTTGGGAAAGGCGGGAAGGCAGCACGCAGGCGCTGTGGGATGCTCCAAAAAGCTTTCCTATTGGACGCTGGGGAGCGTTCCCGCCACTGTTCCCTCTAAGCTGTGCGCGTGTGCGCGCGCACACACCTCGCCGAGCGAGCGCACATACTTTACAACAGAGCGCACAAAAATTTTGGTTCTGATTCTGATAGAAAACACCACAGATGTCTTAAAATTTAAAAGTTGTTGTGTATTTATGGTTTTCACAAGTTCTACAATATTTTCTAGTGCAATCAATGTGGTATACATACTGTATTCTGACGTGTAGTCAAATTTTAAAGTATAGAACTCCGAGTGTCATTATGTGGCGCACAAAAATTTAACCTTTCTTCAAAAGCTGCACAGCTGATATTTTATGCGCACAGAGCCTACAGAAAATTAGAGGGAACATTGGTTCCCGCCCAGACTCTGTCGGTACCGACTATACCCATATGTGAAGACTACATTCCTGCTTGTTACTGGAGATCACTTTTGCCCTTCCTCTTCTCGCTAACATATCTGAAAAATATCTTATCCTGCCATTTTATTGCATTGGCTATTTTCTCCTCTTTTTGAATCTTTGCTTTCCTGACTACTTTGCTAGTTTCTTTAAGTTTTTCCAAATATAAATACCTGTCGTCTTCTCTCTGTGATCTCTTGTATTTCATGAAGACCTCCCTCTTTTTCTTCATCTTCTCAGCTATTTCTTTTGAAAACCATAGCATTCTCTTTTTCCTTTTACCATTTTAATAAAAAGGTTGGTTGCCCTTAAAAATATCTCCTTTCAGTTTTGCCCACTGTTTTTCTACATCCCCCAGCTGTTCTCATCCCGCCAACGACTTCCTTATTGGCCCATCTTGGCAAAGTGTAGCTACAAAGTGTTTTCCGGGGACAGCAGGAATCAGTCCTCACATATGGGTGACGTTGGCACCGATGGAGCCCTCACGGGAGCATCTCCCCAGCTTTCAAAGAAAGTCTTTGGGACATGCCACCACACATGCGTGGTCCCCTTCCTGTCCAAGGGTGCCATCTTGCTCAGTCAAATGACATAGCTGAAGATAGCAAAATGAAAAACGGTAAAGGAGCAACACCAAGGGGAGGAGGGAGGGTTGTGAGGACTGATTCCTGCTGTCCCCTGAGAACACCTGTTACAGGCAACTATGCTTTCTCCAGGAACAAGCAGGAAGTCAGTCCTCACATATGGGACTCCCCAGCTACAGTCTACCAGGAGACCCGTAGCAAAAGGTGGGCCCCTCAAGGGGAGCCACAAGCCACAGCAATTCAGTCTGATGTAGACTACAGTAGGACCCCTGTGTCCAATGAAACCAGCACTCTGGTAGCCTGAACACAGAAAGGTCGGAGGGTAGGAGATGCCTAGACCCCGAAACGATTACAGAGCACAGCCTGGCCGAAGGCGCTATCCCGATGGGATTCTCTTTCCAGGCAGTAATGGGCCGAGAAGGTATGAATTGAAGACTGGTGGTGGCCCGGCAGATGTCTGCCGTCGGGACAAAGTGTAGATCTGCCACCGAAGCCGCCATGGCTCTAACACGATGCGCTGTGATGCGACTGTCCAGTGGGAGCCTCGCCTGCACATAAGCGAGGGCAATACAGTCCGCCATCCAAGTGGAAAGCGTATGCTTAATCACTGCTTCCCCCAGCATGCTGGGGTCGTAAGATATGACGAGCTGGGAGGCTTTGCGGTGGTCCCGAGTGGGTTGGACATAGGAGGACAAGGCCCGCTTACAGTCCAAGGTGTGGAGGACCGTTTCTGCCTGACAGGCATGAGGTCTCAGAAAGTAGGTAGGAAGTACCACCTCCTGATTGAGATGGAACAAGGATAATACCTTCGGAGGAAATTTGGGGTGCGTGTGGAGCGCCACCCTGTTCTTATAGAACTTGGTATAGGGGGCTTCAATCACCAAAGCTTGGAGCTCGCTAACCCTGCGTGTAGAAGTGAGTGCAACCAGGAAAACCACCTTCCACGAAAGGTAGCATAGGTGGCAAGTAGCCAAGGGCTCGAACGGTGGGCGGGTGAGTTGCCCCAACATCATACTGAGGTCCCATTCAGTCGCTGGAGGATGAACTGGGGGCTTAGATAAGTGCAGGCCCTGTAGGAAGCATCCTTAAAACTTCACCTCTTCCTCCAGTTTTACCCAGAAGCCAATGTGGACGCTGCACCATCCTCACAAGCCTCTCAGAACCCCCTTGACTGAAGTCAAAAGAGTTCCCAATTATGTCTTAAATTGTAAATAGTTACCCTGTTATCCAAGTTGCATTACCTGTTCAACTGTAAACACAAAGTACCATCGGAAATGTGTATTTTATTGTTCATTGTAAACCGCACTGATGCTGAATAGCGTGGTATAAAAGAGACTCTAATAAATAATAAAATAAATAAATCCTACAAGAGGTTGAGTCGAAAGGGGCTGACCATCTAACGGGTGGTGGTGAGCCACCAGGGCACTGAGGTGCATTCTAATAAAATTAGACCTGAGTCTGGAGCAAGAAAAGTGGAGAAGCCACCGGGCACGAGTAAGGATCAGCCCTTCGCTCAGCACACCAAGCTGAGAACCTACGCCATTTGAAAGCCTATGCCCTCCTCATAGAGGCCTTACGGGAGGCCAGCAGAACATTTTCCACCTTAATGGGAAGGTGGAGATGGGCCAGGGCTACCCTCTCAGCAGCCAAGCCGTGAGCGAAGGAGACCTCAGGTAGGTTGGGGTGTAGGAGAGCGCACCCCTCCTGAGATAGAAGCCCCAGGGCAGTCCCTAAAGGGATGGGGGGCTTCCACCGCCAACTGCAGGAGCAGAGGGAACCACAGCTGCAGGGGTCATCGGGGGGAGGGCCATCAAGATGAGCGAGACCCTGTCGAGGGAGGGTCTTGAATAAGGTCTTGGCAATCAGCTGCATCGGAGGGAAGGCGTACATGAGGCCCCCCGACTATGGGTCTAGAAAGCATCCGCCGCCAACCTGGAGGGATGAACCTGCAGAGGAGCAAAAACGGGGCAACTGGAAGCTGTCTGGATTGGTGAACAGGACAATCACGGGATCTCCCCAGAGTAGGACAAGACAGCTGGCTACCATGGGGTCTAGCTGCCATTCGTGTGGTTGGAGAACCCTGCTCAGCCTGTCGGCCAGTAGGTTCTCCTGCCCCAGCTGGTACACCGCTTTGAGGAAGATACCCTGCTGGGCTGCGTAAGAGCAGAGGGCCAGCACCTCCTGACAGAGAATCGGACCCCGTGTCCCCCTGCTTGTTCACAAAGAACATGGCCACCTGGTTGTCCGTCTGGACCAGGACTGGCCAATAACGGAGGCAATGGCCGAAGACTCTCAGGGCGAGGTGAATGGCTCGAAGCTCCAGGAGACTGATTTGCTGGTTTGCTTTCGTCCGGCAACCAGCAGCCCTGGGTGCGGAGACCCTCGCAATGGGCTCCCCAGCCAAGGGAGGCATCTGTAGTGAGGACCATCGAATGCCCGGGGCCTTGAAAAGGCATGCCCTTCTACAGGTGGTGAGACAACTGCCACCAAACCAGGGAGTCCGCCAACCAGCAGGTCACCCGAACCCTGCTCCAGAGGCGGCTGGTGGCCTAGGGACACTGGTCCCGGAGACACATCTGCGCCGTTCTCATGTGGAGAAGGGCATGTGGAGTGATGTGGACCGTGGAGGCCATGTGCCCGAGGAGGCGCAGAAGATGGCGGGCAGACACCGAGGGAAGGTGTTCTACTGTATGTCCCGGGCCAGAGACGTGAGGCGATCTGCTCGCTCCGTGGCCAAGAAAGCCTTTGACTGGCGGGTGTCGAGCTCCGCTCCTATGAATTCCAGGCACTGTGTCGGAACAAGGTGGGACTTGGGGTAGTTTATGACGAAGCCCAAAGGCTGTAGGACCTGGATGGTGCGTGCAGTGACCTGCTGCACTTCGGACGCAGTGTCCCCTTTTACGAGCCAGTTGTCCAGATAGGCAAACATGAAGACCCCCTGAAGCCTAAGAAAGGCAGCAACTACTGCCAGGCATTTCGTGAACACCCTTGGGGCGAAGGCAAGCCAGAAAGGGAGCACTCTGTACTGAAAATGCTTGCCCCCTACTAGGAACTGCAGGTATTGCCTGTGCTGTGGGAGGATTCAGATGTGAGTGTACACATCCTTGAGATCTAAGGAGAATAGCCAGTCTCCCTGCTGGAAGTAGGGCAGCAATGTTCCAAGGGAGAGCATCTTGAACTTCTCCCTCACCAGGAATGCGTTGACATTGTGCAGGCCGAGGATGGGTCTTAGGCCCCCTGTCCTCTTTGGGACGAGGAATTATCTGGAGTAAAACGCCTTGCCATGGAGGTGGTGGGGCAGTGGTTCCACCGCATTGTCCTTGAGAAGACCTGCCAGTTCCTTCAGAAGGTGGTCCCGGTGAAGGGGAGATCTGGAGGACTCTCCCGGAAATTAAGGGAGAGGCATCTGGGTCAAGCGGAGGATGTAACCCTCGTGATACAATACCAAATGATACCCCACTCTCCTTCCCACTTCCCATCCTTTTTTTGCAGGAGACACATTTCAGGAGTGATCTCTATACGTGATCCCACAATTTTATGAATGTTATCCCCAATTTTCCCCCAGTACTTTTGCACAGCTGGGCATGACCACCACATATGCATCCATGTTCCCCCTGCTCCACACTCCCTCCAGCATTCATTCATCTTCATTACACCCGCTTTGTGCAGCCGCTCTGGTGTGAGATACCATCGACACATCACCTTGAACCCATTCTCACGTAGTGACGTGGCCATAGAGAATTTAGCTATTCCCGTCGCTATGCCCCTCCCACTCCTCCACCTCCCATTACACCCCTAAATCCCTTTCCCACGCTTCCATATAACTCAATTTCCCCGCTCCCCTCGCAATTAACCCTTTATATATTCTAGACAGGATGCCCTTCTGCCCCAAGGAATCCAGACATGCCCCTTCAAACCATTCAACTTCCCCTCCCCCCGATATCCTGCCACCGCTTCCTCTGTTGAACCAAGGACCCCAGCTGCACAAACGCATACCTATCAGATTCCGGCAGCTGATACATATCGCGTATACCCTCAAAACCCCTTACCTCTTTCCCTACTAGTATCTGTGACACCTGACTTAGGCCCCGCTCTGCCCATCGTCGTAGAACTACTTTACTCGGGCCTACTCCCTCTCTTCACAACATGCCTGAAGGGACATTGTGTGTGACCACCTCTTATCCCCCACCATCCTCTGCCTATGCTGCTGCCACACATTTAAGGTGTGCCCCACCAGGGGGTTGTCTCCCCTCTCTCCCTCCCCACCCCCAGACTATCCTTTTCAACTCTCCGGGGCTAAAATCAACTGCTTCCATCATTACCCATTGTTTGTATGGTTTCCATAATCATGAATATACCATCCTCATCTGTGCTGCTTTGTAGTACAATGTAAAATTAGGTACACCCATCCCTCCCTCCGTTCCCTGAACTTGCAATGTCCTCGTCGCCACCCTTGGCCTTTTACCCCCCCCCTCCCCCACAAATAAAGCTCTCCACTTGTTTTTGTACCTTCCTCAATACACGTCTCGGTATCGCTATTGGTAATACTTGAAAGTAGAACAGATACCGGGGGAGCAGCATCATTTTGATAATTGCCATCCGCCCAAACCAGGAGTAGTAGCCCCTGCTCCACTCCCTCAACTGTATCTCCATTTGCCCTAAGAGCTTTTTATAGTTTAGTTCAAATAAGTCTTCCAGTTCCCTCCCCACCTGCACCCCCCCAAGTACCAAATTGACCGCTTTGCCCACTTGAATGGAAAGCGCTGTTGCAGCCCCTCTTGGCGCTCCTCCTCCCCTACTAGACTTAATATTTCTGATTTTCCCCAATTGATCCGGAACCCTGCCACCTCCCCATAGGCCTGAATCTCACTCATAATTGCTGGCAATGTTTCCCCTGGTTTCGTTATCGTTAACAGTATATCATCTGCGAAGAGTGACATGCGATACTCTCTTTGTCCCACCCTTAACATCCTGGCTCGCCCTCATCCGCCCTGTCAGGGGCTCCCAGTGAGAGCGCGAAAAGCAGTGGTGATAGAGGGCAGCCCTGCCGCGTCCCCCTCTCCAGAGGAAAAAAACGGCAGTACCCCCCATTTACTCTCACGCATGCTTTAGGACTCCCATACAAGGCTTTTATCCAATTCACTAACTCTGCCCCAAACCCCATAGCTTCCAATACCGAAAACAGAAATTTCCATAACACTTGATCAAATGCTTTTTCAGCGTCCAGCAATACCAACAGCACCTGGTCATTTGAGCGTCTTGCTTTCCAAATCACATTGAGTACTTTCCTAATATTATCCGCCACCTGCCGTCCCGGTATAAACCCGGCTTGGTCATCATGTACCAACTTTCCCAGCACTTTGTTAAGCCTCGTCGCTAATATTTTAGCCAGCAGCTTTGCGTCAATATTTAAAAGCGATATTGGCCTGTATGAAGCGCACTCCTGCGGGTCTTTCCCTTCCTTATGTATAAGGGTAATACCGGCCCAACCCATCGTTTCCACCAACTTCTCCCCAAACCTTGGCCTGTTAAATACTTTCGTTAAGGGCTGTACTAACCGACCCCCAAATTTTTTATAGAACATTGTTGTCAACCCGTCTAAGCCCGGGGCCTTTCCTAACTTCAGATCCTTGATCGCCCGTAGCACTTCCTCTGCCCCAATCTCCCTTATCTAGATTCTGCTGTTCCCCTTCTTCCAGCTGTGGCAACCCTACTCCTCCCAAATAGTTGTTGATAGCCTCTTCTGGTCCCTCCGACTGGGCCGCATATAACTTCTGGTAGAACGCCATAAACTCCTCTCTAATCTGGTGATCATCCCGCACCCCTCCCCCTGATTTGTATAATCCTGTTCCATTCCTTTCTCTTTTTTAACCACCGTGCCAAATATTTCCTCGCTTTATTACCCCCTTCGAAGAAATTCTGCCTTAGCAATTGCAGGTGATGCCTTATCCATTCCGCCTCCAACACGTTCAGTTTCGCCCGCGTCTCCAATATTGCCCCCCGATATTGTACACTATCTCCCTGCGCATCTTTTTCCTCCAGAACCATTAGCTGGTGTCTTAGCTGTAGTTCCTGTTCCTCCCTTTCCCTTTTTATCTGCGCCCCCCACTTCAACACCCCCCCTCACCACTGCTTTAAATGCATCCCATATTACCCCCTCTTTGACCTCTCCCTCCCCATTCTTTTCAAAATATTACCGTATTAATTGTTCCACCTCTCTCATCACCCTAGTGTCCTCCAGCAAGCCTTCATTTAGTTTCCAGTATTGCCCCCCTTTACTTTCCCCCCTCACCCTCATCTAAACCTGCTGGCATGATGGTGTTTAGCTGTCCCCCAAGAAGAAGAATGGCGGTTCTATTTACCTACATCCAAAGCAGCAAGTTCCAGCATACCTACCAGCATTGCAGCCCTGCCTGGAGTATGGGCAGAGAATAATCCACCTGGCCTGGCAAAGAATATAGCTCCTGTGCATGTCACCCTTAAATCAGGAGCAGAACCAGTGCATGTGTGTCAGTATCCCCTCCCACGACCAGCAATTGAAGGTATCCATCGCCACCTGAAGAAACTACTGCAGTTTGGACTCCTTAGAGAATGCCAATCACCCTGGAATACCCCCCCTTCTCCCAATCGAGAAGCCTCGGACAGGTGACTACCGCCCAGTGCAGGATCTACGTCGAGTGAACAGTGCAGTTGAAACCATACACCCAGTAGTACCAAATCCTTACACCCTTCTGGGACTGATTCCAGCGGAAGCCACACATTTCACCGTTTTGGATGCCTTTTTCTGTATACGCCTGGCATCTGCCAGTCAGCTTTTGTTTGCATTTGAATGGGAAAACCCTACCACAGGATGACAAGGACAACTCACTTGGACTCGATTACCACAAGGATTCACCCACTATCTTCAGTGCAGCCCTCAGTCAAGATCTGTCAAGTTACCCTGAGAAGGCCAGGGAAGTCACTAAAGCCTTGCTCCATGAGATCATTCCCCGATTCGGAATACCTATGACCATGGGGTCTGACAATGGGCCCTCTTTTGTATCACAAGTAACCCAGCAGCTAGCCCATGCCCTGCAGATACAATGGAAGTTACACACAGCTTACAGACCCCAGAGTTCAGGGAAAGTAGAGAATGAACCGAACCCTGAAGTCCCAGTTATCTAAGCTCTGTCAAGAAGCCCACCTGAAATGGCCCCAAGCTCTCCCCATAGCCCTTCTCCGGATACGTTCAGCCCCCACCATGCCATTAGGAGTATCCCCGTTTGAGATTTTATATGGGAGGCCCCCGCCCATAATTCAGGGGATAAGGGGGGATATGCATCAAATTGGATCAGTAATCACTAGGCAAGAATTGTTGGCTCTAAGTTCTGTTTTACAGGGCCTTCATGCCTGGGTGCAAGACCAATTGCCTATCAATCTGACAGAGCCCTTGCATCCTTTCAAGCCTGGAGCCTCAGTGTGGGTAAAAGAGTGGAAGAAGACACCGTTGGCGCCTCAGTGGAAAGGGCCATACATCGTCTTGTTGTCAACCCCAGCAGCAGTCAAAGTGGCAGAAATCGACTCCTGGATCCATCACAGTCGAGTAAAGCCAGCAGCAGTTCCTGAGAGTCGCCCCTGGACCTCGATCGCTAATTCTGCATCACCATTGCGACTCACACTGCGAAGACAAGATCCATCATCGTAGAGATTTTGCCAACCTACTCCTAGACATCAATGAAAGAACCATCCTTCAGTTTTGCATTATTTTTATTGCAGACTCTATCTACCTCAATCAACCATTATCTACCTCACCAATTAGAGACTATGACCATGATGCTTACTAATTACTGTTTTATTCTTGCGGTAGCCCTGGGTCTCTTGAGAACCACTCTTGCTTTGCCCCCTTGTGCAGCCTGTATAACCACCACCCGAACTGGAATGCAAGTTACTCAGACTCTACTTTATCACTCTTACTATACTTGTACTGGCATAATCAGCCAGTGTATCTATAATGGTACAGAACTGAATGTCTGTACAAAGGGAAAGACTTGTACTTGTTTCAGACCTCGACAGAATCCATCTTACTATGTCCTGGAACTGAGATGGAATAATGAAGATGGAGCCCTCGTCAACGCCACCAGTCAACTCTCTGATCCCACCCAACCTGCATACCTGTATTTTGATGCTTGTGACTTAATTAACAGAAATAATTACTACAGGTGTGGATCATGGGAACAAGCGTACTATTATGATGAGAAATATATGTGTCCTGAAGGTGCGTACAGATGGGGACTGTGCACTGGAACACACTCCTCAACAACATATAGCAAAGCATCAGAAGCGGACTACTACTGTCCAAAGTGGGACTGTGTGTACTATGCCACCTGGTCTGGTGGCCCTACAGGACAAACTGATGATAATCGCAAAGCTATATTGGAAAGATTACCTCTACTAGAACCCAACAAGTGCAAGAAAAGTACATGCAATCCCCTATGACTCCAGATCTTTGATCCCAGTCAATGGAAGCGAGGATTTCGATTTGGCCTACGCATAGCAGGAGGTGGAACTGATCCTGGAACCATCGTATTCATCCAACTGAATGTAAAGACTCATGTTTCTTCACCTTATCGCATACATCATACCTTCCATGAGGCCATGAAGGCAGAATTTGTAGTTCCCCACGCTTCGCAGAATTTGTTCATCGAACTAGCTGGAGCTGTTGTCTCCAGCCTCCATGTCTCAGACTGTCTCTTTTGTGGAGGAACTCAGATGGGAGACCAATGGCCTTGGGAAGCGCAAGAACTGAACTATTCCGTACCATATAACCAGACTGATGTTCATAACACTACCAATGAATGGGTCCTCGCCCATTCCATAGTGGGTAGACTGTGTTTTGTACGAGCAGGACCACAATTGACTGCATTAGTAGGACAGTTGGTCTGTTTGAACCAGAAATATTACAATGCTACTACTGAGAAGACATCTTGGTGGTCAGGTGCCAATACTCCGGAACCTTCTAATCCTTTGATCGTCTTCCCTTACTTGGCCAGGATATGGACAAATCTGGCTACGCATAGCACCTGGCAAGCTCCACCTGGACTTTATTGGATTTGCGGCACTCGAGCATATGCTAAACTCCCTGCCAATTGGGGAGGGGCGTGTGTTCTAGGAACTATACGACCATCTTTCTTCCTTTTGCCCCTGTCCCATGGAGAACAACTGGGATTCCCTGTATACAAAAGCCGACAGAAGCGAGAGGCTCTCAAGATCGGCCAGTGGGACAAATGGGATGCAACCTCTGAAGAATGGCCGCCAGAGAGAATTGTTTCTTACTATAGACCTGCTACCTGGGCACAAGATGGTTCTTGGGGCTACCGCACTCCTGTGTATATGTTGGACCGTATTATACGTTTGCAAGCTGTTGTTGAAATTATAACCAATGAAACTAGTAGAGCACTAACCTTGTTAGCTAAACAAGCCACACAGATGCGTACAGCCATTTACCAAACCGCTTAGCAATAGATTACACAGGTACACTACCAAAACACTGCCTCCAGTTTTGCAACTGATTCCTATAGATTTTGGGGTGCTGAATCCAGGAAAAATAGCCAAAATGTTCCATCACGTCACGTTTTCTTGCAAAATTAGATTTCTTACCCATATAAGGAATGTTCACATAATTTCTTTTTAGCCAACTGCAGTTTATTTTCTTGGCCCAAAATAGAGGTTGTAATGGTTAACTAACTAGAAACACTCCCTCATGATATTTTAGAGTGTTTTGTATTCATTTTATACATTAACAGGACAATTGGGAGGGGGGGGCTAAATCCAGTACTCGCGCTGGCGCATGTTCTTTCCTGTTCGCCTCGCCTCGTTCGCTTGCTCAAACACGGTGGTTGCGACATGAACGTTCCTGTCAAATTTCAGTTTCTTGCAAGTTCATTATTACCTTTTGTTTGCTCAGTCGTAATCCAGCTTTATTCCGAAGTGGTTCACTACAGTTGTAGTTTGCAGTGCTGTGTATTTGTGATGGCTCACAGAGCCAGAGGCGTCAACTCTCCGGACAGTTTTTGTTTTATTTGTGGGGAATATACCGTGAAAAAGCGGCAAAGGAACATTTCTGCATTTATTAAAAAAGTATATTACGCCTATTTCGGTTTGAAGTTAGGCGATCAAGACAAACCGTGGGCTCCTCACAAAGTGTGCAAGACATGTGAGGAAGATCTACGCTTATGGATGAAAGGTAAAAAACAAGCATTTCGTTTCGGAATACCTATGATGTGGCGTGAACAAAGAGACCACAGCAGTGACTGCTATTTTTGCTCTTGCATTGTGAAGGGATACAACTTAAAAAATAAGAACGTAATAAGTTACCCCAACCTTCCCTCAGCAATTAGGCCTATGCCTCATAGCAACGAAGTACCTGTGTCTGAACCACCAAAATCTTTGGATCATATTTGTGTGGACGGTTCTGATCATGATGAGACTCATCAGATGGCTTTTCCCGATGAGTCCAGTACTTCCGAGTTTGAAACTGAACCAGATCCGAAACCTGAACTTTTCTCTCAAGCTGAATTGAATGATTTAGTCCGGGATTTAGGACTCCCAAAAGATGCTGCCCAACTGCTAGGTTCTCGGCTTAAACAGAAAAATCTATTGTCACCAGGAATAACTTTTTATTGGTACCGCAACCGCGAGACACAATTTTTGAAGTATTTCAGCAAAGAGGAAGATTTGGTATTTTGCAACGATATATACGGAGTGATGGAAAAGTTTAAACTCAAGTATGATCCTGCTGAATGGCGGCTGTTCATTGATTCGTCAAAAGACAGCATAAAAGGTGTTCTTCTTCATAATGGCAACACATTCGCTTCAGTTCCTATTGCTCACTCTGTTATTCTCCAAGAAAAATACGAGAATTTGGCCCTGATTCTTCAGAAGATTCGTTATGATGAGCATAAGTGGATGATTTGTGGAGACTTTAAAATTCTATCCATGCTATTAGGGCATCAATCCGGTTTCACCAAATATCCCTGCTTCCTTTGCTTGTGGGATAGCCGGGCCCGCGACCTACACTGGGGGAAAAAAGACTGGCCAATTCGGGAGTATTTGAGACCCGGTGAGAAAAATGTTCTTCATGAGAGCTTGGTACCTCGTGATAAAATTCTATTACCACCTCTCCACATTAAGTTGGGTCTCATTAAGCAATTCATCAAGTCCCTTCCAAAGATGGTGAGTGCTTTCGGTACCTTTGCTCAAAGTTCCCCCGACTTTCTGAAGCAAAGCTAAAGGAAGGAGTGTTTGTTGGCCCTGATATAAGGAAACTCATTTCAGATGGAGCATTCGCTGAAACGATGTCTGAGAAGGAAAAAGAAGCCTGGGATTCCTTCAAGGATGTTGTTCTCAAATTCTTGGGGAACAGGCGGGATGAGAACTATAAGGATATTGTTGCCAGGATGCTCAATGCCTTCAAAGAACAAGGCTGTAACATGAGCCTGAAAGTCCATTTCTTGCACTCCCATGTGAACTACTTTCCTGAAAACTTGGGGGCGTACAGTGAAGAACAAGGTGAAAGGTTTCACCAGGACATCAAGGACGCAGAGAGAAGGTACCAAGGAAGATGGAACACCACTATGATGGCTGATTTCTGCTGGTTGCTGCTGCGGGAAACCCCAGATGAAAAATACGCCAAGCAGCGCACCAAGAGAAGCATTCGGGGGAAGAAGAAACGGGCCCACCAGGAGATTGATTGACCCAAGAATGACTTTAAAATCTAAACTGTGTTGACAAATATCGTGTTTTTACTAAACTTTGAAATAAAAATTTGCTAGTTATTACCACAGTGTCGGATCTCATTTATTAGAATTTTATTTTCACACCATCGGGTGTTTGTCTTCATGTATTGCAATGGTGCGGTTTGCGTTTTCTATTCTTACATACATACCTGTACAACATTTTTTGCACATTGCTTTGCTTTGTGTCTAACCTCGCTCTTATATGCTCAATGTTTGTGCACATGTATGTGGCTGTTTTAAGTGCAGACAATTTTGCTACCATCACAGTGTGTTTTGTTGACATTACTCTATTCTTATGTGCTGCCTTGTTACAATTTTCTTTATTCTTATTTGAATAACTACTAAACAATTAGTATAAAGAATTCATCTAAGAAACGTTTATCTCGTTCGCACTCAATCTGAAACGTTCACCTCAAACTGCTAACCCAATGTAGCAAAAAATCTGTACGTGATGGAGCAAATTGGTTACCAGATTTGGATTCAGTGCACCAAAAAACGTAAAAATCAATCGAAACATTAGAGGCAGTTTAAAAAAAAATTTTTTTAGTGTACCTGTGTTATCTGCTTGCAGCTGAAGGAGGTGTATGTGGCAAGCTTAATTTAACTAACTGTTGTTTGCAAATTGATAATGAAGGGCAAGTTGTAGAAGACATAGCCAATCACATGAGAAAACAAACTTATGTCCCAGTCCAAACCTGGCATGGCTTGCAACTTGATGGCTGGTTTGGTTCGTGGTTTTCAGGTATGGGCGGCCTGAAGACACTTGTATTGATAGTATTCTTAATTGTGGCTGTTTGCTTATGTATCCCATGTTTCCTTCCCTTATGCTTGCGTATGCTGAACTCAACCATTGATAGAATTGTGGAACGCAAGGCAGATTCACAGATACTAGCAATGTGGCATTACTACCCTAGCCCTGTACCACACAGTGATCCCTCCACCCTAGTGTAGAGTACCTTATGTAATTTAATTCTCACCCTTTCTCACTTGAGGGTGAGAATAATCAAAGGGGGGAATGTGATAGGCCACGGCCTAGCATAGCCTGTAAATGTATGTAAATGTATGTTAGCCTGTAGGTTAGGACTGAGTCCCCAGCCCCCACTTCAGAATATTAGAACTGAGCAGAGCTGACAGCTAGAGAGACTAGAATTTTGCTTCAAGCAGCTTTTGCTGATAAGAAAGTAAAACTTTCCATTGAGTTTATGTTATTTTCAGAATCTTGCTTTTCACACAGTGCCTGTGCTGTGAGTGACCTTGTCAGCAAAAAGCAAGGCAGAATGTTATGTCTAGTTACTGAGCATGGCTAGGAAGGCCTAAGAGCAGGATGGGGAAGAGCGGTGTGGGCCCGGTCAGAAATTTTCCATTGAATGGGGGGGTGAGGGGGCCACCAGGACCAATGAGGAGTTTGTCTGTATAGAGTTAATGAAGACAGCTATAAATGCTGTTTTTCTGAAAGTCAGGCTCAGACCATTTTTGGAAGTGACAGGTCTGAGCTTGTGCCCAAATAAACAGGTTTGAATTCTAGTAAATAGACTCCTGGTGTATTCATTGCGTGCACTTCGCTATAGCACTACCACTGGTGCATGGTATGACCACGTAATGGGCTCAATTTCTCCCCCCCTTTATCCTACCCGCCAACTCCTTCCCTAACCAGATGACATCTAGCCGTGAATAGGTACCATGGGCTGCTGAGAAGAAAGAGAATTGCCGCTTACCTGGATTCATCAGGAGCCATGCATCAAATCGTTATCATTCACAAACCTATGATATCTCTGTTTATCCGCCCCTCGCCCTTCTCTCTTGCCCGTCGTATCTCCTCTTGCCTCCCATGGCATATTGAAGTTCCCTCCACAAATCATCGCTCCGACCCAATTAAAGTGACCTGTTCATTTAACTCCTCCCAAAAGTCTTTCTGGGACACCGTGGGCGCGTAGACGTTTACCACACAAAACCACTCCTCCCCAATTTTCACACGCAGTAGTAGGTATCCCCCCCTTATCCCTTATCACAGACTGAACTTCTGTTTTATGCTCCCCACTGATGAAAACAGCCACTCCTCCTTTCTTCCTTTCCCTTAAATTTGAGGCAAAAATGCAGTCTCTATATCCCTTAGGTTGTACTACCAATTCATGCTTTTTTTGTAAATGTGTCTACTGCAGCATTACAATCGCAGCATTATGCCTTGTTAATTCTTTATACAATTTCTGCCTCTTCCAGGGCGAATTCAACCCCTTCACATTCAACGTAACAATTTTCAAATCACCACCTAATTCTACTCCCCCCCTTCCTCCCTGCTTTTTTTCCTTCCCGCCCTCCCCCTCTCACTTCCCCTCCCCCCTCCCTACCTCCATCCCCCTTCCCCTCTTGGGGGATTTGACTTCCATATCCATGATTAACTATCGGACTGCTACCTGTCTCGTCCCTCAATCTCACTTCACCCCTACTTCTCTGCTCACCCTGCTCAGATCCCCTCCCCCTAATCCACTGCCCCCCCTTAACCTTTACCCCTCCTGGACCCCATCTTGTCCCCCCCATCCTGCCCCTATCATACCCTTTCCACCCCCAGAACTGCCTTTACCCTCTAGGAACTCACGTCTAACCTATCTCTCGACCCTTCCTCCCCCCTTACCATCTCTCCATTCCCCTCTACCCCTCCCCCCCCCTATTTAACTGCTACATCATTAAGCATACATTTCACAGTCCCCCACTTCAGCCAGCTCCATTCTCCGCAACGTGCGCTTCTTGGCTCCCCTTGTTCGTTCTCTCCAGCCTTCTGCATGCCGCCGGTACTCTATGCCATCTTAAACTGTCCCTCTTGTAAACGTCTGATGTTGGCATTGTTGTTGCAGGCGGGCTTCTCCCGCCTTCGGGCAGATTTGTGAGCCCCAGGTTTTTAAGTGCTTTCCAAGCTTCTTCACATGACTGCACCCTTCTTGACCTCCTCTGGGCTGTTATCAAGAGTCCAAAAGGAAACAACCACTTATATTTCATGTCCTCCCTCCTCAAATAGGCCGCTACCTCCTTAAGGTTTCTTCTGTGCTGGAGCGTTCCCATAGAAAGAGCCTGAAACAATTCCAATTTGTGCTCTTCCCATATGAACTGTTGCACTTTTCTTGCCATTCGCAGCAGTCTTTCTTTAGTTCTGAACAAGCTTAAACACACCACAATATCTCGTGGTTTGTTCTCTCTTACTGGCCCCAGGTCCCTATGGGCCCTCTCAATCTGTACAATTCCGTCTGCCTCTCCCTCTTCCAGGTCAGCGTTTTCCAACAGAGATCAAAATACTTTGACAGACACTCCATCACAGTTCTTATATTTAGCTTCCTCTGGTAGTCCACGTATTCGTATGTTGCATCTTCTGGAGCGATCCTCCAAATACTCTACTTTCCTCTGTTGCTCTTCTTGTACGTACTTCACCTCCTCCCATCCTTTTTGTAACTCCTCAAGGGCTTCCTCCTGCCGCTCCAACTGGATCTCCGTTTCCATTACACGAGTCCCCATTTCCACAATGTCCTGCCTCAAGGATTGTATGGTCCCTTTTAATTCATTTTTGATGCCACTGATCTCCATCTTGAGTTCCTCTTTCATTTCTGTTAGCCACTTCTTAAGCATTGTAGCCCCTTCTGGGCTGCAGGCCCTTTCCATCTCTTCCTCTTGCTCCGTGACGCAGTCCGGCACTGATCTGCTTTCCTTCTCCCCCTCCTTCCCTCCCTCTTGACGGGGCACATGAGGATCTAAACTCCGCCAGCTTCTTCTTAGCAGACTGGCCCCCTTTTGTTTTGTCCATGGCAGCACTCTGTCCCTGAGATAGGGTGCCTAGTCTTCTAGAGATTTTCAGGGGTTCTCCAATTATATACTCCTCCGCTGTATTCCTTATATCTCCACTTGGTAGGAGGTTATTCTTCTCCCCCCCCCCCACACACACTTTCTTTATCCTTCTTGTTTTGCCTAACCGATGCTAGGCAGGGTGCCCACACGCCTGTGGCCCTTTTATCTGTTGGACTGCTGCCTTCTGGGACCTGACCTCCATCTCCACGCTGCTGCTTGGCCCCTCTTCCTTGGCACTTTGTCCCCTGGCCCGGCAGTCACAATCCCCTGCACTCCACCCAGAATTGTACCTCTGTGTCGATATTCCCCTCCGGTCCCGGTCACCAGCACTGCTCACTCGCCGCCATTACTCTCCAGGAGTCGGCACGTGCACTTGGGGGTCTCCCCTATACGCTCCTTCTCTTCACTGTGCTCTTCTCCTCCTCCGTGCCGAGCTGCCGCGTGGCTCCCCGCCTCTGCAATTGCTCTGCTCTGTCGGATTGCGGCCAGTGCTTCCTCGCAGACACTGCTTCTTCCTCGTCTGCCGCTTCCTCTCCCTTCCCGGCACCCGCTTCCGAGCACAGAATGATAGTAATGTATTTGAAGATGATGGGCTGCTATTCTAGCATTTAGCACAGCTGCTTGGTCTACCTTTCTACCCACAGCAAAATGCAGTGGGTATAACCATAAAGTGTAGTTACTCGCCTGTAACAGGTGTTCTCCGGGGATAGCATGAATCAGTCTTCACATATGAGTGATGCTGGCGCTGACAGAGCCACGCAGAAGCATCTTCCCAGCTTTCAAAGAAAGCCTTTGGAGATACACCACACATGCGTGGTCCCCTTCCCGCCCAACGGTGCCATCTTGCCTCAGTCAAATGTCATAGCTAAGACAGTCAAGGAAAAAATAAAATAGAAGCAACTCCAAGGGGAGGAGGGAGGGTTGTGAGTTATTAATTCCTGCTGTCCCCATAGAACACCTGTTACAGGTGAGTAACTATGCTTTCTCTGGGAACAAGCAGGAAGTCAGTCCTCATATATGAGACTCCCTAGCTACAGGCTACTGAGAACCTGTAAAAAAAGCCATGGCATCATACAAAGGTGAGAAGTGAGCTGCAGCATTTGAGCCCCTACTGAGAGGCTCTCGCAAGACACAAATGTCCGGCAGGGAACCAGCAAGCCAGTAGTCTGAACCCAGAAGAGTCAGATGGCAGGAGTCACCCCAAAGAGATTAGAGTACAGCCTGGCCGAAGGCACTGTCCTGTCAGGACTCCCTCTCCAGGCAGTAGTGAACTGCGAAGGTATGGACTGAAGATCAGGTGGTGGCCTGGCAGATTTCTGTCACGGAGACAGAGCGCAGATTTGCCATGGAAGTATCCATGGCCCTGATACGGTGCACCATGACCTTCTGGTATAGTGAAATCTCCGTCTGCTCATAGGCAAGGGTAATATAGTCCACCACCCAAGCAGACTTAGTCACTGCGAGCCCCAGATGGCTGGGGTCTTAGGATACAAAAAGCTGAGGTGATCAGCAGTGGCCCTGAGTCCATTGTAGACAGAAGGGGAGCACCACCTCCTGAATGAGGTGGAATGGGGACACCACCTTTGGTAGAAACTTAGGGTGTGTGCGGAGCACCACCCCATTCTTATGGGGTGGGGGGGGCTCTGCCATCAGGGCCTGGATCTCACTGACTGTGTGCTGATTTGAGTGCTACAAGGAATATGACCTTCCAGGAGAGGTACCGCAGGTGGCAGGTGGCCAGGGGCTCAAATGGAGGTTTAGTGAGCTGCGAGAGCACTACATTTAGATCCAACTCCGGGAGATCACGTGATGCAGTGAGTCGGGCGGCAGCAGTTCGCCGGACTCCGGAGCACCCTGCCGCAATAACAGTGTAAAAAATGGAACTCCGCTCAAAACTTACCATCCATTTGATAGGAAGCGCTGGGGGGAAGTGGATTGAGTGTGCGGGAGTAAACGTGAGCGATACTGACCCCGATGGCAACAAAAGCGGGGAGAAAGGAGAACAAGAAGCCTCGTGGAACGGAGAGCAAGATGGCGTCATCTGCCCCTGCTAGCCTGATCAGCAGCTAGCTTGCAGGAGTAGTAGAGGAGGTAACGAGTGCGGTCATGGTGGCTCTGGAGGGGAGATTTCAGTCCCTCTCGGAGCAATTCTATCAAGTGGGGCAGGCAGTGGCAGAAATCGGGCCGAGAGTGTTGCAGCTGGAGCAACATGTGGAAGTGGTGGAGAGTGAACAGCAGATCCAGGCCCAGACTATGCAAGAGATGGCAGAAAAGTTAAAAAAAACTACACAGACAAGACCGATGACCTGGAGAATAGAGGTAGAAAGAAAAAACTTGAGAATTGTGGGTATATCTGAGTCCATTAAAGAAAATGAACTATGTGAATATTTGGAAACGTGGCTAATGTCTCATTTTTCCTTGGAGGCATGTGTGGGCCCATTGATTACTGAAAGAGCGCACAGGCTGGGGCAGAAACGAGAAGGAACAGGTCGGCCTTGAGTGATTATTGTGCGCTTTCTGAACTATGCTCAAAAAGAGGCAGTGTTGAGAGCAGCGAGAACAAAGAGAAGTCAGACACTGGGCAATCCATGCAGCCTACTCAAACGTGTCATAGGCTGCCTGAGACATGAACTTGGAGCATTCACAGACTCCTCGGAGTAACCAGCCGAGAACCTGGCGATCTCCTTCGCCAGGTCTCTCAGGTACATGCCCATGAAAAGCTGGTACGCCCGGATCTGACAATTCAGCATTGTGCCCTGCTAACACTTCCTGTAGAGGGCCTCCTTACCGGGGGTCACCGAGGAGTGCATCTTCTGACTTTTCAGTCATTGCATGGCCAACCCCACAACCATGGAGTTGTGCGGCAGTTGTGATTTTTGGAACCCAGGGCTCCGGCGGACTCAATACATCGAGTCGAGCTGCTTGCTGATAAACGGTGTCATCGCTGGCGTCTCCTATATATGGAGCATAAGTCATTCCAGGATAGGAGGAATGGGCACCATGAGGGCCTCCTGAGGGGGAGCCTCGTACTGGACAATCTCGAGCTCATTGGCTCGAGCATCCTCCTCGGACTCCATCAGGAAAGCCAAAGCTGTGGACATATCCCAAAGTCCAAAAAAAAACATATCCTCCGTTGGGGACCTTCTCTGAGGTTCAGATACTGGGGAATCAGAGGGGACATCTCGGTGATGACGAGTGTCTGGGGACTCCTCGTCCTCAGTCTCCCAAGTGGAGACCTCCTTGGAAGACTCGTGGAGCTCCTCGGGCAGAGGGTCCCAGCGCCGTTCACCCCGACGGTGATGACCTCGGTCCTGACAAGCAGGAGGCCGATTGTGACCTTGGCCGAGGATTGACTCAGGCCCGCAAAGCCTTGAGGATTGGTTCGGCCTCTGGGGTAGACTTTGGTTCGGCCTCCGGTGGTCGGGGTGGAGGAAAAAGACATGCTGGACATCAGCGCTCGCTGCTGTTCCATGAAGGCAGTAAAACTATGTTCCAAGGCCGCCATCCTGGACACCAGTCCTGGAGGATCCGCAGCCCCAGACTCGGGCGCCGACACACTTGGGCCTGAAGCCGGTTCCCCCGGAGGGGAGTCCTCGACTAGGACAGTATGTACTTGCCTAAGCCGATCCGCGACCATGTCCCTATGAGGAACCTTGGCTGAGTGCGCCTTCTCCGACGCCTCGGGCAGGCGCTTGGGGCTCCGCGACCAGCCCCGAGAGGAGCCAGGCTGCTCGGAACCGTCCAGAGATGCCACCTTCAAGGGTTTCTTCCTTCTCGTCGGTTCCCTCGAGGGAGACCCCTCTCTCCGAGGAACCCCGACGATGCTCAGGATCGGAGTGCTCCTCTTGAGGAATGGAGGCCTCAGACAAGGTCCTGGCTCTCGGAGGCATGGGGGAGTCAGGAAAAATCTTATGCTGCTGCTGGCGGTTCCTTTGAGGACATCTTTTTACACAGACCACCGGGTCGTGGTCCGGGCCGAGGCACCAGAAGCAGCAGTCATGAGTATCGGTGAGGGACATGATTTTCCCCACATTGATCAAACTTCTTGAACCCGCTGGTTGACATGGGGGTGAAAAAGGACCCCAACAAGGTCGAAGACCCTTCAGGTTTCCAGTAAGAGAAAAATGGGTGCGAAGACGCCCCAAGAAAGAAAAATCAAACTTAGAAAAGGAACCGACCGGATACCAAGATCGGAGGCGGAAAGGGTACCAGTGTGAACTGGAGAAAGTCAAAAGGCACAAAAAAATAATCAACTTTTCCCGGGACAATACAGACTATGTCTGATGGGCTCAGTGGAAAAAAGGAGACTGAGCAAGATGGCACCCTTAGGCGGGAAGGGGACCAGGCATGCGTGGTAGCAATTCCCAAAGGCTTTCTTTGAAAACTGGGGATTTGCTCTGCACGGGCTCCGTTGGCGTTGACGTCACCCATATGTGAGGACTGACTTCATGCTTGTTCCCAGAGAAATTAATGGAAACACTCCTAAAACAGAGGATAGTGAGATTTCTAGAGTCCAATGGATTGCAGGATCTGAGGCAGCATGGGTTTACTATGGGCAGGTCTTGTTAGAGAAATCTAATTCATTTCTATCCATGCACATATTTTCTATGTTTCAGTTTCATCACATTTTCTGCATTTATCGCATACTTTACATGTGATGAACTATAAATATTAAAAACCCTCACAAGGAGCCAAAAATATGTCCAAACTCAACCTCAAACTCCTTACAAAATATACTTAGCTTAAACACAAACACACACCAACAGGCAGTTACTTAAGAACATAACATATGCCATACTGGGTCAGACCAAGGTCCATCAAGCCCAGTATTCTGTTTCCAACAGTGGCCAATCTAGGTCATATGTACCTAGCAGTTTCCTCAAGAGACACAAGTTCCACAATGCTTGTAACTGGGTCAAGCATTGAAATCTTCGGTCACTTCTTAATAATGGTTTATGGACCTTTCCTCCAGGAACTTGTCCAAACCTTTTTTAAACCCAGCTACACTAACAGCCTTTACTACATCCTCCGGTAACAAATTCCAGAGTTTGATTACACGTTGAGTGAAAAAATATTTTCTTTTATTAGTCTTAAATAGTTTACCCTGTAGCTTCATTGCATGTCCCCTAGTCTTTCTATATTCTGATAACGTAAACAATCGATCTACGTTTACCCGTTCCACTCCATTCATTAATTTATAGACTTCTATCATATCTCCCCTCAGCCGTCTCTTTTCCAGGTTAAAGAGCCCTAACCTTCTTAGCCTTTCTTCATAGGGGTATCCTTCCATCCCCTTTACCATTTTGGTGGCTCTTCTCTGAACCTTTTCTAAAATTGCTATATCCTTTTTAAGATACGGCAACCAGAATTGCACATAATATTGAAGGTGCGGTCTCACCATGGAACGATATAGAGGCATTATAAGGAGAAATTTCACTTACCGTTAATTTCCTTTCCTGGAATACTGCTAGACCAGTCCAGACAAACGGGTTATGCACCCCTGCCAGCAGATCTTGGAGACAGAGAATTCTACCAGAGCTCTGATAGGCTGGAGCCTGGTGATATAATCCTACCCCTAGGGGTCTCCCTCAGTTACGTCCACAAGCTAATGCAACATGAATTGTAACATCACCCCAGAGGGTCTCAAGTGAACTATATACAAGGGAGCCGAAGAACTCCCTAGAGCTGAAAACAGTATCCACCTACGAACCCATGGACTGCCCATGACGAGGCATACCGGCAAAGAGAAGAACCGCGGTCGGCGGCTGCACCGCACCAGCGGCACTCCAACCAACAGCAGGGCGGGTCCTGGACTGGTCTAGCAGTATTCCAGGAAAGGAAATTAACGGTAAGTGAAATTTCTCCTTCTAGTTCATACTGCTAGACCAGTCCAGACAAACGGGCAGTACCCAAGCTACCTGCTTTCAAGGGGGGGCAAGGCCGCCGACAGCTCAGCAACTCCAAAACGGACTTCCTGACGGGCATGAACGTCCAACCTATAATGACCGACAAAGGTGGACAGCGACGACCAAGTCGCCGCCCGGCGAATATCGAGAGGAACTACATGAGACCTCCCGGCCTACAAAATTGCTTGCGCCTGAGAGGAGTGAGCACGGAGTCCCGGTGGAGCTGGCTCTCCCAGAAGAAGGTACGCCGCCTCAATGGCCTCCGTAACCCATCTAGAAATGGTAGATTCGGAGGTTGCGGATCCCCGACGAGAATCCGCGAACAAGACAAAAGAGCAACAGTCATATGGAAGGGTCCCGCGACCCCCAGATACCGAAAAAGAACCTTCTTAAGGTCCACCGCCCGCAACGGAGACCGACCACTGTCACACTGCGCCTTTGGAAAAGACGGAAAGAAAAGAGGCTGGTCAACAGCGAACGGCATCAGTACTTTGGGCAACAAAGGAAGGGACAGTTCGCAGAGAAACGCCTTCGGAGGAAAACGAGAGATAGGGATGTCGACACGATAGAGTCTGGAGCCCAGAAATACGGCGTGCCGAAGTTATGGCCACCAAGAAGACTGCCTTCAGAGTCAAATCTAGAAGAGAACAGGCCCTCAGAGGCTCAAAGGGAGGAGCAACGAGGGCACAGAGGACAAGCACGAGAGCCCACGCTGGTACAGGCGAACGCAGAGGAGGCCAGAAGGCCTAACTCCGCGGAGGAACCGAGACACGTCCAAATGCGAAGCTATCGATCGCCCCGCTATAGGACCCCGAAAACAAGTTAAGGCGACCACTTGTACTCGCAAGGAATCGAGCGCTAATCCCTTATCCACTCCGGCCTGTAAAAAGGACAGGATGTCCGGAACACCGCAACGCCAGGGTGAGAGGTTATTTCGCGAAAACCAACCATCAAGAGACGCCAAACCCGAGCGTAAGTCAGCGTCGTGGTAGACCGCCGCGCCGTGAGAAGCGTCTCGACCACGCTAGGCGAATAGCTGTAGCGAGCAAACCGGCGGTATGTAATTGCCAGGCCGTAAGCGAGTAAGGAGCCGGGTCTTCCATCTCCACCGGTCCCTGAATCAGAAGGCCGAGAAACGCCTCGAGGAGAAGCAGCGACGCCCCAGACAGACGGAAGAGATCCGCATACCATAGTCCGCGAGCCCAATTCGGAGCCAGCAGGAGCACAGGGCCGCGACGGTCTCGGAGCCGCTGGAGAACCATGCATATCACGGATCAGAGAGGGAAAACACACAGGAGAAGATGAATCGGCCACGGTTGAGAGAGAGCATCTATGCCGTGCGCTCCCTCGTCCCTCCAATGGCCGAAGTACAGCGAAGCCTTGGCAGTCTGCGCCGTAGCCATTTAGATCCATGGTCGGTAGTCCCCACAGGTGAACAATGGACCGGAACGCATCCGGCTGCAGAGCCCAGCCCCCGGGCTCCAGAGAGTGCCGGCTGAGAAAATCGGCTTACACATTGTTCATGCCTGCGATGTGCTGCGTCGACAGCCTGAAGATGTTCCTCCGCCCACGGGAGGAGCAAACGCCTCTCCTGTGAGACATCCGGACATTGCGTGCCGCCTGGGCGGCTTAGGTAAGCAACCGTCGTGGCGTCGGACAGGATCCGAACCACACGCCGCCGCAGAAGAGGCTGAAACTGAAGAAGGGCGAAGCGCACTTTCCGCGTCTCGAGATGATTGAGAGACCCTTGGGCTTCGCGAGGTGACCAACTCCCCTGCGCTGAGGCCAAGCCGCAAGGCGCTCCCCAACCGGAGAGGTCGGCGACTGGCGTCACCAAGATCCAGCACAGAGACTCCAGAGGGACCCCCCGTAGAAGATTGTGCGCCTGAAGCCACCAGCGGAGTCTGCGGTGCACCGGCAGAAGCAAAGGCAACCGGATTCGATAACTCTCCGATACCGGCGACCAACGAGATAGAAGCGCCGTCGGCAAGCAGCACATGAGCGCTCTTGCCCACGGAACGAGGGCTATCGTTGCTGCCATGGACCCCAAGAGTTGAAGGTAGCCCCAAGGCCGAGGCGTCGCTTGATCCAAGCAGCGGCGGAGCTGAAGAGAGATCTTCTGAAAACGTTCCTGAGGTAGAAACACCCGTCCCCTACGAGTGTCGCACCCAGCCCCTAGAAAATCCAGGATCTGAAGCATCCCAAAATATACAGAGTAACGGCCCAGTCCTCCTTCCAACGGTGGACCGGGATGAATGGCATCTAAACGCTGGAGCCTTTAAATGAAGAAACATCCGCTGCCCATTGACGCAGGCTGAGCCATCTCCGAGCAACCGACACCGGTGCTAGGAAGCGAGCTGACAGCCGCAAGAGATCACAGAATGCCTCTGCCTGGAATGCAGCGATGGATTCGAAATGAACCAACTCGGGAACACCTGGAAGCTGCTGAATCCATCGAAGGGAGGCCCGAGCTGCTAGACCTCCGCACACCTGCAAGAAGGAAATAGCGGGCGAAGGAAAACCGGTCTTTAGCAGCCTCCCAACTCTTTAGGTCTTGCTGGTCGCGGAGCGCCTCTCCGCCCTCAACTGGAAGTGTGGTATGCCTGATGACCCTGGTCAGAATGCATCAACTGTCGGGTATGTCAGCCAACGGTCCAAGTGAAAGGGAGACCAAGGGTATAACTAACCAATACCGCGTGCTGTACGAATGCTCTGGAAAATGGGATCCGGCTGCAACCGGATTTGAGAATCCAGAGGATCAGGCGTGTCGGTTAGGGGGAGCGACTCCATCACCTGTGTGATTAGAGCTGGCAACTCCTCTTACCGAAAAAGGCTGAGAACCGTCAGCGAAGAAAACAGACGGAGAATATTCCCCATCTCCGTATTCCAACGAGTCAGGGCTGACCTCCGAAGATTTAAAGTCTTCTTGAATATCCATAGTACCCCGCAAGGCACATGCAACGCCCCAAGGAGGACGTACTGCTCTAAGGTCTGAGGACTTATGGGACCACTTGCGAGACCACGCCATATGCTCGCCTGCTACTGGGCAGGTGTAGGAGATATTCCAAAAGACTCCAAAAGTCACAGGCGTCATGCCAGATGGAAGAGTGTGAGGAAGGCACTGTCAGTCAAGGCTGCCGTGGCCTCCAGCGGCTGTGGAAGCGACATGGGAGCTGACTGAATCCTTTCCTGCAGGAAGATCCTGCAGCAGGGGCTCTGAGGAGGGAGGAGATAAGGTGCTGATGAACCCATCTAGCAGCGCAGTGGGAATGGGGAAAGAGTCTCCGGGATGCAGCGTGCAGGTGGAACACAAGCAATCTATTAATTCCCCCTTCGGCTGATTACATATCACATATAATACAGCCAGAGAAACAAGCATTGTAGAGACTTAAACCACCTTTCCTCTTCTTGTGTTTTTTTTTTTTTTAGCATTTAAAACAAAAAGCAAGGTAGGCTCAGGGAAACCGAAGACTCTTCAAAGAAAAGGATTTTGAAACTCCACGTGCCTCCACAGCATGTTTAAATGTGTGGAAACTGCTGTCTAGAGCTGTTCCCTCCAAAAAGAAACACTGAAGAGAAAAACAAAATGGCCGCTGGCACAGAAAAACTGTCAGGTATTCACTGAGCTGAGAAGGGAACTGTCAGTCATTCACTGTGCTGGTACAGAGAAACTTTCAAAGTCAGGGTAAGGCAATTACAGTGACTGAAAGTAGGGAAATTAGAGTTTGATCCCTCCGCAGCCACGCAGACCTCCATGGTAGGGGCTGAAAGGTGTTTCTGGGGAGGGATGTAGAAGCTCAAATCCAGCCGTAGGAAGATGACAGTGAGTATGCTTAATTAGGCCGAGCCCAAAACAGTCAGGATCCAAAACACTGACTTAAAATTCCAATCAAATGGTATATTGAATAAGACAGGTACAATATTCAGTAAGATGTACAAAGTAACCCGGCTGCAGTTTGTGGATTAAAAATTTAAAGTAGGAACTTCAAAACTCAGAGGCAGCCGGTCCGGATGCAGTTGAAATCATCCCAGAGCAGCTGAGGCAAGTAAGAAAAAAACAGGCTACTCACAGTTTTCTTTCAGAAAATGATACCTGAACTTCCTGGGGATGTCCAAACTCTCGTGGCAAAGACTCAGCGCAGCGTAAAGCCAATGGAGAGCTCCACTGAAGCCAGGCTCAGGAGTTCCCAAGTTTATCTGGGGAATCAAGATGCTGGGGGAAGAGCAGAGCTGATTCATGAGGTCCCTGTGTTTCTTCTGACAGCCTATGCAGCGTAAACCTGAATAAGGCATAGTGAGAACTAAAAACAAATAACTGCGTCCCGCAGGAACAGGCATTTAACAATATTCCCCATAATAGGTAATGCCTCAGCCAGCCTTCTTTGTTGGGCACAGTGGGGGATGGAACCCATGAGCCCTGCACCATTGGTCAGTGTCTTAGCATTGTACTGTGGCTCTGAATTGCATCCTGTTCTCTATCCATGCCTTCCATACTTTTTATTCATTATGTTAATACATAGGCAGAGAAAAAAGAACCCCTTCACAACTCACAGCTAGCAAGTGTTGTGGAAAAAACTTAAACAGCAATAGAGCTGTTAGAAGCCAGTAGAGAAGGAATCTGGCTTCCCGCCAAAAAACGGGGCTCATTAGCTATTCAAAATGGCCGCCGGCAAAAATAAACCTCAAAAAGAGTGAATTAAAACCCCCAAAAGCTAAGGAATTAACTTTAAAAAGTCAAAGGAGAAGGCGGGAGGGTTGCAGGCATGAGAGAAATACCTAAAATCGCTGAAAAATCAAGAAAAAATAAATTGAGTCATCAGAGAGTTGCAGACAGCAGTGGGAGAAAGACAGTTTCTGTACTCACAGTACCGAAAGTGCAGAGAAGCCACGGACTGCTGCTCAGACCACTGCCAGTTGCCTCACCACTAAAAACAGCCCCAGGGACTGGATTTTAGGAGGCTTACCATCCAGCTAAATAGCCCTCATGACTAGTGCTGGGGAGTCTGCACATCAGCGATCTCTACTGTGACAGGACACAGGAGCTCAGCTGGAATCATCCTGGTGCTCAGATAAGTACACTGCAACTCAGGGGATAATCTCTCCAAGAGAAATCACAAAGAAATAAAGCATTTTAAATTTTTTTGAAGGAGCAAAAAAAAAGCATCCAGATCTGCTGGAGACAGAGAAAAACTGAGGGAGATCCCTAGGGGTAGGATTATATCACCAGGCTCCAGCCTATCAGAGCTCTGGTAGAATTCTCTGTCTCCAAGATCTGCTGGCAGGGGTGCATAACCCGTTTGTCTGGACTGGTCTAGCAGTATGAACTGGAATATCTTTTGTTTTATTTTCCATTCCTTTCCTTATGATACCTAGCATTCTATTTGCTCTCTTGGCCGCCGCTGCACACTGGGCCGAGGGTTTTAACATGGTATCCACAATGACGCCTAAATCTTTTTCCTGGGTGGTGGTTCCTAATGTGGAACCTTGCATCGTGTAACCATAGTTTGGGTTGTTCTTCCCTAGGTGCATAACCTTGCACTTGTCCGCATTAAATTTCATCTGCCATTTTGATGCCCAGTCTTCCAATTTATCAAGTGTCCCAAACATTCACCATACACAAGAGGAAAAACGTCCTCAGTAACACTCCGGGCTCAACCACGGCCCAAATATCTCTGAGGGTGAGTCTGACCAGATAAAGATAGCTCCAGCTGGTACAGACACAATACATCAAAGGTCAAAAAAAACTCTCTGATGGGTCTCAGCACTGCAGAGGCAGTGTTTCAATACAACATTAACCATAAGTCTCACTGGACATAGTTTGCAACAGTGCCTCTTTGGTAACAGTGAAGCTTTGTAAGTTTGTAACAAAAAAAAGTGAATGTAACTTTGTGCAGAAGTGTTTGATTTGGGAAACTATGCAGAAGCATTAAGCATTTAACTGGTATACTTATATCTGTTTCACGATGCTGAGACCCATCAGAGAGGTTTTTTATTTGGTTTTTTTTTTTTTTTTATCTTTTATGTATTATGTCTGTACCAGATGGAGCTGTTCTTTTTCTGGTCAGACTTGCTCTCAGAGATATTTGGGCCGTGGTTGAGCCCGGAGTGTTACATGGGTTGTTTTTCCTCTTGTGTATGGTGAATTTTTAGGACGCTGTCATAACTGTGCCTGCTGGTGTGTTATGGTTATTGCACTTGATATACCGCCCTTTACTTGTGCATCAGAGCGGTTTACATGTGTTTGTGTTTAAGCTAAGTGCGTTTTGTAAAGAGTGTTACGTGGTGAATACATGCACACATTCATGCCTTCTTTGAAGCATGTGTAAATCTGTGTGCTAATGGAGCTCGCTGTACATGTCTATTTTTGTAAAAGACGCATAGGTTACTTTTATAAAATAGGTGCAGTTTTAGACATTTCACATATGTATTCTGCTATGAAATTAACTCCATTATTACTACTCCAGTTAATATTTGGTTTTCAGTAACTTAGGTTTGGACCTTTTTATTTTAAATACCACATGTTCTGTGTTATGGAGTTTTTGCCCTTAACACCACCATCAGGTGTCTCACTGTTTACAGTTTTGAAAGTGATTTTTTTTATATCTAGCCTTCAAGATTTTATGGGCTCCAGTAGCTGGGTAGTATTTTCATGTATCCATGGTGCTCTGTTTGTATTATGTAGCTTTTTTAAAAATTTATTTTTATGCCCACACGCAATCTTTTCTTAGTATTTAGCCCTTCTTTTTTTGCAAACTTCGTATGTAGCTTTTGGTTGTAACCTGCCAAGAGCAAACTGTTTAGACTATCAGGACAGAAATTTTACGAAATACAAATCCTCACTGTTGGATGCCTGAGAGAGCCGTGAAGATCTGCGGGCAGGTGGCCGGTAGCCAGGCAGGCTCATCAGGGTAGATTGGCTTAGATTCTCCTCTGAGATGGAGCCCTGCATCTTGGTCAATGATTCCTGAGAGGGGCATTTGGTGAGTGAAGGCAAGGAGGTTGCAGTCTGTGGACGTGATGTCTTTCTGGGATTCTGCTGCTGGAGGCTCTGACTGGATGGCGCAGAACGCAGGCTATAGAAAGAGGTGTTGCCGCTTATATTACCACTGTCTGAATCGTCCTCTATGATTTTCTGAAAGAGGAAGAAAAAATGATGAGCATATGATCTCCGTTTGTGTACTACCTTACATCCTAACGGCATCTCCATGTCAGTATTAGTCACTGCTCTACCAGAAGGGTGGCAGATGTCGCAACAGTTTTGATATAAAAGCACTGTAGCTTGTGAATAAATCATGTATATCCTGGGGTATGCACACCTCGGAGGAGAGATTACCTTGTTAAATTATGCAGTGTTGTCTATTTACCTTTGCCATAGTGATGTTAATTATTTGCGTGGTACGGCGTCGAGTTGCACGAGTTTTTGTTCCAGAGTCCAAGGACAGATCTCCCAGAGAGCTGATGCTGCTTTCGAGGTTGGACTGCACACGGTTGGAAATAGGTGTGAAGTATAGGCTCTCCAGAGATCCCTCTTTCTGGCACAAAGTCTTAGTACCAGCAACTGAGGCAGCCGTTTCCTGGTTGGAACGACCCTTCTTCCTGTAACAGTGTAAACAGCAAAGGTTTACCTCAAAACCCCAGCACTTGTTTCTGCATTTTTTGACTTATCTTACAATTATTTAGTGATGTCTCATTCTAGTAACACAGTATATGACAGCAGATAAAGCGTAGTTACTCGCCTGTAAAACACAGTTACTTACCTGTAACAGGTGATCTCTGGGAACAGCAGGAATAAGTCTTCACATATGGGTATCGTCGGTACCGACGGAGCCTGCGCGGGAACGCTCCCCAGCGTCCAAAAGGAAAGCTTTTGGGAGCATCCCACAGCGCCTGCGCGCTGCCCTCCCGCCTTTCCCAACCGCCTCTCTCCAGATCGAGTTTTAAAGCTGAGACAAAGAGAGAGAGAGAGAGAGAGAGAAAGGAAAGGAAAGATAGATACAACTCTTAGGGGAGGTGGGTGGGTTGTGAAGACTTATTCCTGCTGTTCCTAGAGATCACCTGTTACAGGTAAGTAACTGTGCTATCTCCAGGAACAAGCAGGAATGAGTCTTCACATATGGGGGACTCCCCAGCTAGAGATGCCAGGGAGATCCCAAAGCTTGTGAGTCCCTGATAAGGGCTCCACCTCACCCCCATGGATCTCGGGCATCCTACCAGGGATGGTGGGTAGGAGCTGATTAGGTATGGAACAGGTGTTGGAGAACAGCCTGACCAAACAAAGCATCCCGGCGGGAGTCCTTGTCTAAGCAGTAATGGGCTGTAAAGGTATGAACCGAGGCCCAGGTGGCCGCTCGACAGATTTGGTCGATGGACACAGAGTTTAGATGAGCCATAGAGGCTGCCATGGCCCTCACATTGTGAGCTGTGACATGGCCCTCCAGAGAAAGGTTCTTACTCTGGTAGGCGAAGGAAATACACTGAGCAATCCAATTGGACAGAGTTCTCTTAGAGAGTGGAAGTCCTAAATGAGAGGGATCAAAAGCAACAAATAGTTGAGAGGACTTTCTATGTTGCTGTGTCCTTTCTAAGTAAAAAGCAAGTGCTCTCTTACAATCCAGGGTATGAAGATTCCTCTCTGCACTTGATGCATGAGGTCCTGGAAAAAAGACAGGTAAATACACCTCCTGGTTCAGATGAAAAGGTGAGACCACTTTAGGCATAAAGTGTGGATTAGTCCTGAGGACTACCTTGTCATGATGGAACCTTGTATAAGGAGGATTAGCCACCAAGGCTTGCAGCTCACTGATATGGCGAGCTGAGGTGACTGCAATGAGAAAAATAACCTTCCAGGAAAGGAATTTCAAGGAGGTAGTGGCTAAGGGTTCAAAGGGTGGCTTTATAAGCTGGCCAAGAACCAAATTCAAATCCCATGCCACTGGAGGTGGTCTAATGGGAGGTTTAGTTAAAAGAAGGCCTCTCATGAATCTTGCAATGAGGATGAGAGGAAATAGGCTGTCCATTGAGAGGCTTAAGGGATGCTGCAATAGCACTCAAATGGACTCTTACTGAATTCGTTTTAAGGCCTGCATGGGATAAATGCAGCAAATACTCTAGTAAAGAATTCAGAGGTATTGCAAGAGGGTTAAGACCCTTCTCTGCACACCAAATGGTAAATCTTTTCCATTTAAAAGCATAGGAATGTCTAGTGGAAGGCTTTATGGAGCATGAAGGATATCCTTCACTTGCTGAGAAAGATGCAAATCTTGAAGGTCTAGACTCTAGGCCTTCAGCAACCAGGCTCTGAGGTGAAGAGATTGGGGATTTGGGTGCCACAATGTTCCCTCCTCCTGGGACAGGAGGTCTGGAGCAGATCCCAAGTCCAGGGAGGGAGCTTGAGAGAGATGCAGAAGTAGAGGGTACCACACTTGGCGTGGCCAATGTGGTGCTATGAGGATCACAGACCCCTTGTCTCTTTGAAGTTTGAACATTGTCTTGGGAATTAGGGGAATGGGTGGAAAGGCATAGAGGAAGTCTTGCCCCCAATGAAGGAGGAAGGCATCCCTGGTCTGAACTCCGTGACACGGAATCCTGGAACAGAACCGGGGAAGTTTGGCATTCCACGGACTTGCAAACAGGTCTATTTCTGGGGTTCCCCAAATTCGGAAGATCCTGGCTATCTGGTCCCCATGGAGGGACCATTCGTCTGGAAGCAGAACTCGACTGAGTCTGCCTGCCCAAGAGTTTTGAACCCCTGGAAGATACACTGCCATGAGATGAATTTGATGCTCTCTGGCGAAGGCCCACAATCTCAGAGCTTCGTTGCAAAGCGACAGAGAGCCAGTCCCGCCCTGCTTGTTCACGTAGAACATGGCTACTTGGTTGTCCGTGTGGATGAGGACTGTCTTGTAGCTGAGCAGGGTGTGGAAGACTCAGAGCTAGAAAAATGCTCTGAGCTCTAAGAGGTTGATATATAGAGATGTCTCCTGTGAAGACCAGATGCCTTGAGTGGAGAGATCTTGAAGATGAGCTCCCCAACCTCTTGGAGAGGCATCTGTTGTAAGGGTTGCTTGGGGTAACACCTGTTGAAAGGGGGATGCTAGCAACAGATTCTGAGTGGACTTCCACCACTGGAGAGAGCAAAAGAGGCGACTGGAGGTTGCTATTTTGTCTGACAGGCACCCTGATGCCTGGGTCCATTGGGTGGACAGAGTCCATTGAGCTGCCCTCATGTGAAGGCGAGCGTAAGGAACCACATGCACAGTGGATGCCATGTGGCCTAACAGTTGTAATATCTCTCGAACAGTTAAATGGGATTTTAACTGAATTTGTGAGGCTAGCTGCACCAAGCATAGGCAACGGGCCTGGGGAAGATAGGCCCTTGCAGTTGTGGTATCCAGCAAGGTCCCTATGAACTCTAGAGACTGAGTAGGGGTGAGATGGGATTTTGGGATGTTTATTAAAAGTCCCAGATACTGAAGGATACACCTTGTGCAGGTTAGAGAAGTCTGGGCCTCTGACTGGGATGGAGCTCGGATGAGCCAGTCGTCCAGATTTGGGAATACGAATATCCCTAGAGTGCGTAGAAATGTAGCTACTACTGCCATTCATTTTGTGAACACTCTTGGTGCAGAGGCCAGACCGAAAGGAAGCACTCTGTATTGGTAGTGCTTCCCTTGATAAAGGAACCGAATGAACCTTCTGTGTGTTGGATGGATGAGGACATGGGTGTACGCATCCTTGAGGTCTAGAGAGCAAAGCCAATCCTGACTCTGAAGGTATGGAAGGAGAGTACCGAGAGAAATCATCTTGAATTTCTCCTTGCATAGAAACTTGTTCAATTCTCTGAGATCTAATATGGGTCTGTAGCCCCCTGTTTTCTTTGGGATAAGAAAGTAGGGGGAGTAGAACCCTGAGCCCTGTTGAAGAAGGGGTACTTCTTCTATTGCCCCTTGGGCAAGAAGGGTAGCAATCTCCGGACCCAGAAGGTCGAGGAGAGATGTCTGAGAATTGAACTGTCTCACCATGGTGTGAGGAGGAAGTTTTAAGAAATGAAGCTTGTACCCCTCCCTTATGATGGAGAGGGTCCATTGCTCTGCTGTGATTTGTTCCCACCTGGGAGCAAAGTGAGCTAGCCTTCCTGGAATGGTGAGAGGCTCTGGATGTTCTAGAGCCAGAAAAGCTAAGTTCTCTAGTGGAAAGTCAAAGGCCCTGAGGAGGCTGAGGCTGTTGGGCCGTAGGAGTCCTAGCAGCCTTAGGCTTGGCCTGTTTCGGTTGTTGCTGTCTCTTTGTAGCAAAACGACCTGCAGAAGATGACTGCTGACCATAAGCAGAATAATATTTCCCTTTTTTGGGAAAAAATCCCTTTTTGAACAACCTTTTCTTAAAAGGAGCAGAAGTAGACTTTGAAAGTCTATCTAAAGCAGAATTTTCAGCATCCATCTGGGTGGCCTTTGCTTGCCAATCTTTGCCAAAAAGGTTTTCACCTGTACAAGGAAGATTTCCTAGTCCATCCTGAACCCAGGGTTCCAAATCAGAAGCTTGTAACCAAGCAACTCTGCGTGCACCTATGGCAATAGCCGAGGCTCTGCTGGCACCTTCAAAAGAGTCAAAGGCTGCACGGTTGGAAAACTTGGAAACATCCTGGGCATGTTTGAGCCAGGTGAGGAACTCTTCCCTTTTATCTTCTGAAATAAAAGGAGATAAAGTTTGCAGGTGATCTGTAACTTCTTTTAGAAACATCCCCATATAGAGACTATAGGAGTTGATTCTGGCAACAAGCATATTGGCCAGGAAAATTCTTCTGCCAAAGGCATCTAAGGTTCTGCATTCTCTTCCTGGAGGAGCAAAAGTGCCTTTTTGTACTCTTTATCTTCTTCATAGCAGACTCCACCACAATGGAGTGGTGAGGAAGCTGAGTCTTATGAAAGCCAGGACAAGGAGGAACACGATACATGGTGTCCAACCTACGAGAATGAGGGGAAGTGGTGAGAGGAGTCTCCCATATGCCCAACATGTGATCATAAAGAATCTCATGTATTGGTAAAGTGGCTGCCTCTTTAGGAGCCTTAGGATATTGTAAAATATCTAATTTTTTGGCTCTAGGCTCTGTCTCAGGGGCCACTGAGATGGAAAGGCCCCTGGCCACTTCCCTAATGAAGTCTTGAAAAGACAAGTCTTCTGGAGGAGACATTCTCCTTTTTGGAGAAGAGGGCTCCTGAGGATGGATCACCGATGCTTCGACAGAGGCCTCTGATTCATCAGAGTCTTCAGAGGAATCGAAGTATCGCCTGTCTGGATGCTCCTGCAGAGCCCGATACGCGTACTGGGTGGTATCGACATCGGGAGTGATCGATACCGATTCGGTACCGATGGGCAACACAGAACAGTGTACCGCTGCAGTCGACACTGAAGCCGATGTCGATGCAATCGGTACCGGCACCGGAACCGATATCGTTACCAGTGCCGGAGTCGGTACCGGCAACGGAGTTTGTTGCGGTACCGAAGGCGTCGCAGCTTGTATGAATGCCGTGATGGCACGCTGCATGGTCAGGATATTCTGATCCATCGACGCAACCAATGTCTGGATGTCGGTACCAGTGGAAACCACCGGTACCCCAGAACATGGCAACAGGTGATCGGTCGAGGCTGAGCCATTGATGTCAACCTGTGACCCCATAGATAAAGCTCTGGAAGCTGGAGCCTCCCGCCGGGGTAATTTTGCCGGTGCGGATTCCTCGAGAGCAAGCCCGGAGGCATCTCGATACTTAGAGGGAGATTTACCCTTCGAGGACCGGCTGGACTTACGTTTGGTTACCTGAGATCCATGGGAGGAAGCAGAAGACCTGGAAGACGTTGATGCAACCGAAGCTGCATCAGCGGGAAACAGAGTACTAAGCTTGGCTGCTCGATTCTGTAGACCTCTTTTAGACATCACGGAACAGGACTCACAATCCGTGATGGAGTGGTCAGGACCTAAACATTTTAGACACCATTCATGGGTGTCGGTGACAGAAAGAGTGCCGCTGCACTTCGTGCATTTTTTAAACCTGGAGGCGGGCTTTTCCATGAGGAAAAATTTCCTAGGCCTAAGGCCAAGAAGAAAATGCACTGAAGTGAGAAAAACAGGTGGTTTTTTTTTTTTTTTTTTAGAATAAAGAAAGAAAAGACCGGCGGTACCGGTCCAGCGTCGAGAAGGCAGACGCGCGACCAAAGAAATAAAATAAAGAAATTCTTCAGCGGTGACAGGAACACGACCTGCTGGCTCCACGGAAAAGAAGAACTGGAGAGAGGCGGTTGGGAAAGGCAGCGCGCAGGCGCTGTGGGATGCTCCCAAAAGCTTTCCTTTTGGACGCTGGTGAGCGTTCCCGCGCAGGCTCCGTCGGTACCGACGATACCCATATGTGAAGACTCATTCCTGCTTGTTCCTGGAGATCAGGTGCTCTCCAGGGACAGCAGGAATAAGTCCTCACATATGGGGGACATTGGCACCAACAGAGCCCGTGTGGAGCATTTCCCTAGCTTTCACAGAAAGCCATTGAGAATGCTACCATGCATGCGTGGTACCCTTTACACCCAAGGGTATCATCTTGCTCAGTCAGGTGGCACAGCAAAAAAAAAAAAAAGGATTTAACAATGTAGGGTGGCAACTCCAAGGGGAGGAGGGAATATGGTGAGGACTGATTCCTGCCATCCCTGGAGAACACCTGTTACAGGTGAGAAAAGCATAGTTACTCACCTGTAACAGGTGATCTCCGGGAACAGCAGGAATTTAGTCCTCACATATGGGTATTGTCAGTACCGACGGAGCCTGCGCGGGAACGCTCTCCAGCGTCCAATTAGAAAGCTTTTGGGAGCATCCCACAGTGCCTGCATGCTGCCTTCTCGCCTATCCCAACTGCCTCTCTCCAGTTAAGTTTTAAAGCTGAGACAAAGAGAGAGGAAAAGGGAAAGAGATAGAAAGATACAACTCCTAGGGATGGTGGGTGGGTTGTGAGGACTAAATTCCTGCTGTTCCCGGAGATCACCTGTTACAGGTGAGTAACTATGCTATCTCCAGGAACAAGCAGGAATGTAGTCATCACATATGGGGGACTCCCTAGCTTTAGATGCCAGGGAGAGGACCCCAGAGGTTGTGTGTCCCTGAGAAGGGCTCCACTTCTCCCCATGGATCTCTGGCATCCTACCAGGGATGGTGGGTAGGAGTAGATTAGGTATGGAACAGGTGTTGGAGAACAGCCTGACCAAACAAGGTATCCCGGCAGGAGTCCTTGTCCAAGCAGTAATGGGCTGTGAAGGTATGAACCAAGGCCCAGGTGGCTGCTCGACAGATGTCGTCGATAGACACAAAGTGCAGATGAGCCATTGAGGCTGCAATGGCTCTCACATTGTGAGCTTTGACATGGCCCTCCAGAGAAAGGTTCTTACTCTGATAGGCGAAAGAAATACACTGAGAAATCCAGTTAGATAGTTTTCTCTTGGAGACTGGAAGTCCCAAATGAGAAGGATCAAAAGCAACAAAGAGTTGAGAGGACTTTCTATGTTGCTGTGTTCTTTGTAAGTAAAAGGCTAAAGCTCTTTTACAGTCCAAGGTATGAAGATTCCTCTCCGCATTTGATGCATGAGGCCTTGGAAAAAACACAGGTAGGTAGACCGCTTGGTTCAGATGAAAAGGCGAGACCACCTTTGGCATAAAGAGTGGATGAGTCCTAAGAACTACCTTGTCATGATGGAACCTTGTATAAGGTGGATTAGCTACTAGCGCTTGCAACTCACTAATGCGACATGCTGATGTGATTGCAATAAGAAAGATAACCTTCCAAGAAAGGAATTTTGAGGAGGTAGTAGCTAAAGGTTTGAAGGGTGGCTTCATGAGCTGACCAAGAACCAGGTTTAAGTCCCATGCCACCGGTGGTGGCCTAATGGGAGGCTTAGTTAGAAGAAGGCCCCTCATAAATCTTGCTATAAGAGGATGAGAGGAAATAGGCTATCCATTTATAGGCTTAAAGGAAGCTGTAATAAGACTAACTCAGTAAGGGTCCATTTGAGTGTTAAGTCCTAAATTGGATAAATGAAGGAGATATTCCAGCAATGATTCCAGAGGTATCGCAAGGGGGTTAAGAACCTTTTGCGAACACCATATGGTAAACCTTTTCCACTTGAAAGCATAAGAGCGTCTTGTGGAAAGTTTCCTGGAAGCAAAAAGAATATCTTTTACTTGCTGAAGGAGATTAAGGTCATGGAGATCGAGGCCTTCAGCAACCAAGCCCTGAGATGCAGAGACTGGGGATTGGGATGCCATAACATTCCGTCCTCCTGAGATAGGAGATCTGGTGCAGACCCTAATTCCAGGGAGGGAGCTTGAGAGAGATGTAGAAGCAGAGGGTACCACACTTGCCGTGGCCAATGTGGAGCTATGAGAATCATATGGCCTCTGTCTCTCTGAAGCTTGAAAAGGGTTTTGGAAATTAGGGGAATGGGTGGAAAGGCATACAGGAAGTCTTGACCCCAATAAAGCACAGTTACTTACCTGTAACAGGTGATCTCCGGGAACAGCAGGAATAAGTCTTCACATATGGGTACGTCGGTACCGACGGAGTCTGCGCGGGAACGCTTCCCAGCGTTCAATCAAAGAGCTTTTGGAAGCATCCCACCACGCCTGCGTGCTGCCTTCCCCAACTGCCTCTCCTCAGTTAAGTTTTAAAGCTGAGACAAAGAGAGAGAGAACGGAAAGGAAAGATAGATAGAGATACAACTCCTGGGGAGGTGGGTGGGTTGTGAAGACTTATTTCTGCTGTTCCCAGAGATCACCTGTTACAGGTAAGTAACTGTGCTATCTCCAGTAACAAGCAGGAATGAGTCTTCACATATGGGGACTCCCAAGCTGAGATGCCTGAAGTCCCAGCATGTCATAAGTTGGCACATGCTATCCCCCACAACACCAGGCATCCTGAGGATGAAGGGTAGGAGTTGAAGAAGAAAGATGCTGTGGAACAGCTAATCTAGCATAGGACTGCAGAGAAGGAGTCCATGTGTGGATAATGATTGTCATCAATGATATTGCAAAGGATATTGCAATATGGACCTCCCCTGACAGGATTTCAGAGAAGTATGGAGGTTCATGGATCTACTGGGAAACCTAGTAGAGGAACCTTGAAGAGGACCTCACTGTAGTGGAGGTAATAATCCTGTAGGAAAATCAGTGGAGGTCAGAGTTTTGAAAAGTAACAGGTAACCCCAGTAAGAAAAACTGGGGTAGTACAAAAATGGTGGGCCTTCGGCGGAAGGCTATATGACAAAAACCTAACTCCTTTGGCGGTAGAGTGGCTCACTCTTAGAAGCAAAAGAGAAAGGCTAAGTGATTTGGACAAAGAAGCACAGTCCTTGTGGGGAGAAAGGGTATGGGAACTCTTGTATCCCAAAAAGAGAGGACAAAGGCCTGAGGCGTTAAGCCTGATTAACTGAAGATCCACAATGTCTCTCCTAACTGGGGTAAGCTAGGAGTGATTTTAGGCACGGAGAGCTTCAGAGGTACCTAAACCCTTAGGTTATGGTATAAAAATTGTTGACTACCACAGGAGTGGTTGTGTGCGTAGAATCCCAAACCTGCTGGATAGCATAGGAATGGGTAAAGCCCCTCTGTCAGAACATATAGCTATATGAGCATAGACAGTCAGATAGATAGTATGTATAGACATATCTATCTATAATGAAATTTCACGACAGATACATATATATATATAAATATATATATATACATATAGATATATAGATAGACATAGAAGAATATATCTATAGTGAGATATGGAAGGGCATAAAATACACACAAAAGATAAATATAAATATGCAGGTCTAAAAATGGGTGTCTGTAATTAAACAGACAGATATATGCCTGCAGCATAGTAATCACATAGGATATGTGGAGTGGAAAGATTCATCTAATAACAAGGAGGTGGAACCTGCTTGAGAAGATATATAGAGAATCTATTCCCCCTGGTTATGATCTGCAAGGATGCTAGCTAGTGAAATAACCAGGATGGTTACATGAAAAACAGAGGATAATATCAATCTGTAGCCAGCAAGTCCTAAGTCTTCCAAGACTCTAGAATGGTAAGTAGACAGAAGACACAGAGATGAGATACCATGTTGACCTGCTTAAGGGCAAAAAGTATCATGCGTTCTTACCATGACGAGCTGCAAGGAGAAAGAGCATATCCCGGAGTGGGAATGCTATGGACCAAAGCAGGGAATTGGCAACTCCTTAAGCCTTTACGTAAGAGAAGGCCTATGTCCTTTATAACAAAAGGAGACAGTAAAAGAAGGGAGAACCTTCTAGTCATGGGAGACATGACTGAAAAGCCTTTTCCAACCATCTAGGATAGCTGTTGGAGAATAAATCTCCCATGCTCTCTAGCAAGGGCCCATAGTGGAAAGCTTCTCTGTACAATTGCAGATAGCATGATGCAGGAGAATGAGGAGATAGAACTGGCTGCTAGAGAGCCAGTATCTCTGCCAACTATGCCGCCAAACCCAGGGGAATGGAGATGGCAGAAATAGAAGACCAATCTAGACAGCTTGTAGCGGGATAATCTCCAAGATAGATGAAAGCACTAACTTGGAACCACTACTAGGACTAGATTGAATGTTGGTGGAGGACAAATCTGGTTGTTTGTGGACAAGAACCAGTGGACCAAACATTAAGACCCCTGCATAGGCAGCTGCTAGCAAGACAGCAGAAAGAAGCTTACTGTTTAAAACAGAAAGAACAGACAGAACAGGAGTAGAAACTCTGGACATGTCTGATAAGCTGCCTCAAAGTAAAATTGAAACAGGGGAGGAAACTCAGGGAGGAAAACTCCGCACTGGAAAGTGACAAACCTAGAGAGGCTGAGGAAAAGCCCTCCAGCAGTTATTCCGCTCTTACAGTGGTAAGTGGGTAAAGAGAATAGAGCTGAAGAAGACTTACCAAGTAGTAAGTCTATAGAAAGGAAAAATACATGCTGGCACAGGAACTATCATTTGATAGTGGTCAGACCTCTTTCCCTAGCAGGAAAAGAGGAGAAACCTGTGACTTATAGGCATGAACATTCTGACAGCTCACAGAAAAAATGGAGGTCTTTTGGAAAGAGATCCATGTGTAGGGGTTAGAATGAAGTAGTGGATTGCCTCTGTTGAGAAGAAGCAACTGTAGATTCTAACCCCAAGGGTCACAAGCATCTGATGATTGATCAGAAACCCTGCAGAGGCCGGGTTTGCTGAGCCTGGTGAGAGGTTGGATTCTTCAGACCAGGATGATGCCTCCCCTGTAGGGGAACATCTGTATGATGGGCAAGTGAGGAATAAAACCTTTTCCTCCTGTGGGAAGAAAGTTTGGTAGGACATTTCCTACCTACTGGGACAGAAGAAGGTGTAGAACAACCCTTAGGAACAGGTAAATCAGTGGACAACTGAGTAACCTGACGTAAAGACTCCTTGTTGAAAAGATTTTCTCCAGTGCAAGGAGTATGTCCCAGCCGTTGTTGTGCCCACTTGGCCAAATCTGAAGTTTGGAGCCAGGCTCTATGCCGTGCCCCTATAGCTATAGCAGAAGTCCTGCTAACAGACTCAAAAGAGTCTAAGGAAGCACGAGAAAGAAACCAAGAGATATTCTGGATATGCTTAAGCAGTGAGGAATAGTCTGTACTCCTGGAATCTGGAAGGAAAGGAGTCAAAAGATGTAATTGCTTTGTGACTTCCTCAAGAGAAAGACTCTCATAAAAAATATATGAGAGAATTCTTACAGAAAGCATAGATGTCTGGAAGGTTTGACGTCCAAAGGCATCTAGTGTCTTAGACTCACGACCTGAAGGATAAGAAGAGTGCTTTTTCTTACTCTTTACCTGCCTCATTGCTGATTCCACTACTATGGAATGATGAGGAAGTTGAGTCTTTTGAAACCCTGGAGAGGGGGGGCACCTGATATAAGAGATCAGTTGCCCTGGGAGGTGGGGGTACCCTTAAAGGTGTTTCCCACACTCCTAGAAGGAGATCCTGCAAGGAATGATGCAAAGGAAGCATTATGTTGTCCTTTGCTTTGGTAGAAAGAGAGCCTGGTGCAGGATCATGTCCTGGAATAGGAATGGCAAGGGATCTTGCTATATCCAGGAGGAAACTCTGAAAAGAGGGATCCCAAACAGGAATCTCCCTTGGACAGGTTAGATCTAAAGAACTAGCCTGAGCACCCATGGAGTTATCCAAATATATAGAAATATAGAGTGGAGGAGTGGCCTAATGGTTGGGGCAAGGTACTTCAGGCCAGAAGGTCGGGGGTTCAAATCCCACTAGAGGACAGCAACCTTGGGCCGGAAGGACTGGGGTTTCTAGTCCCACAGGTGCTCCTTGTGGTCTTGGGCAAGCCACTTAACTCTCCATAGCCCATGTTCCCTGTAAATAGTTTTCTCCAAGTTATAATGCCCTGTTCAATGTAATTTCAGTTTGTTCAATGTAAACCGCACTGATGCAGAATAGCGCGGTATATAAGAGAATGTAAATAAATAATAAAAAATAAATAAATAAAAAAAAATAGAATAGAAGATCCTGCAGAGTGCAGTGTGGAATGCTTAAGGGATGGTTGCTGGTACTGGCTGTCAGGAGCAGCAACCGTCCTTACCACATTGTGCATGCCAAGTATCGACTCCAAGCTTGGTATAGAATGGAGCGATCCTGTTGAAAAAAGCATGGCAGGAGTTGGCCACGATGCTACTGTGGATACCGGTACCGATGGCAAAACCGGTACCGATGTCGGAGTCGAGCCCGACAAAGACATCGGAGCAGTCATCGGTGACAGTTCAACCGGTACCGAGGTAACCGAAAACCTGCGGCTACTAACCTCGGTACCAAAACCCCGGTATCGATCGGTGTCGGTACCAAAACCTATTGGTACCCAGTCTTCTATTCTATCCTGATACCAGTGAAGGAAGGTCAACCAGTGGCAACTCCATCGGCCTCGGGGGAACCGAGAGTTGCAGATCCGAGTCATCGGAACCAAGCCTTCGGTACCGCCGTGAGACGGTACCAAGGGGAGTCGGTCGACAATCCTCCAGACTGGAGGTCGATTCCAGACTCGGCATCGAAGGAAGCGAGGCTGTCGATGCACATCTGGAGGGTACCGACGTCGGTGGTAGTATCGGTGTTGGTACCGATAATGGAAAGTCAATCTGGGAAGTATCCACCGGTCCCGAAGGCACCAAGGACGCCAGATGACTATCCCTGGTGAGGAGTGTTTCATCCAACACCAGTGCCGATGCCGGGGTATCGGTACCGCTCGAAGCGGATGACACCACCGTACACGGCTTAGGTATGTTCTGTGGGGGGTGAAGCACAGGAACAACCTGAAACCCCTTATACGCTTTGGAGACCGAAGACTCACGCCAGGGTTTTGAAGCCAGTGGGCCGTCGAGGGCAAGGCCAGAGCCGTCTACATGCTGTGCATGAGACCTACCACTCGAGGACTGGCTAGTCTTAACAGACTGTTTGTGGGTTACCTAATCCTGTGTGGAAGAAGAAGGGGATGGTGCCCCGAAGTTGGAGGGCAACCGTGTATCAAGGGAACCTCGATGTTGAAGATGTCTTCTCACCAAACTGTTGTCAGGACCCAAGCAGGTTAGACACCGACTTCGAGGGTCTAAAAATAAAGTTGTACCGCCACAGTCTGAACATTTCTTGGAGAAAGTGTCCGGCGGTTCCATGAAGGAAAAAGAAGAGGCCTAAAAGGCCTAAGAGACCGTGGGACACTATGAAGAAAAAATATCCAGTGGAAAAGGAAGATTTTACAAGAAAAGAAAACACCAGCGGTACCGGTGGCGTCGGGAAGACAGCCGCGACCACAAGAAAACTAAAAAATAAGAACAAGAATTTTCTACGGTGACAGGAGGACGTCCTGCCGGCTCCACGGAAAAACAAAAACTGAGGAGAGGCAGTTGGGAAAGGCGGGAAGGCAGCACGCAGGCGTGGTGGGATGCTTCCAAAAGCTCTTTGATTGGATGCTGGGAAGCGTTCCCGCGCAGACTCCGTCGGTACCGACGTACCCATAATGTGAAGACTCATTCCTGCTTGTTCCTGGAGATAGGAGGAAAGCATCCCTGGCCTGAGCCCCCTGAGCCGGAATTCTGGAACAGAACCGGGGAAGTTTGGCATTCCACTGACTTGCAAAGAGGCCTATGTCTGGGGTTCCCCAAATTTGAAAAATCTTGGTCACCTGGTCTGCATGCAGAGACCACTCGTGTGGAAGCAGAACTCGACTGAGTCTGTCTGCCCAAGAGTTTTGTATGCCTGGAAGATACACTGCCAGGAGATGAATCTGATGCTCTCTGGTGAGGGCCCATAGTCGCAAAGCTTCGTTGCAAAGCGACAGAGAGCCTGTTCCCCCCTGCTTGTTCACATAGAACATGGCTACTTGATTGTCCGTATGAATGAGGACTGTCTTGTAGCTGAGCAGGGTGTGGAACACTCGAAGAGCAAGGAAGATTGTTCTGAGTTCCAAGAGATTGATATGTAGATGAGTCTCCTGTGGAGACCAGTTGCCTTGGGTGGAGAGGTCTTGCAGATGAGCTCCCCAACCCTTCGGAGAAGCATCTGTTGTGAGAGTTGCTCGGGGTAAAGGTTGTTGAAAAGGGGACCCCAGCAACAGGTTTTGAGTGGACTTCCACCACTGGAGGGACAAAATAAGGTGACCTGTGTTTGCTATTTTGTCTGACAGGCATCCTGATGCCTGGTTCCATTGAGTGGATAAAGTCCACTGGGCTGCCCTCATATGGAGGCGAGCATAGGGCACCACATGCACGGTGGATACCATATGGCCTAGTAGTTGTAACATCTCTCGAGCAGTGAGATGAGACTTTAGCACTGCTTGAGAAGCTAACTGCACCATGCGAAGACAACGGGCCTGGGGGAGGTAGGCCCTTCCCTTTCTGGTATCCAGCAAAGCTCCTATGAACTCCAAAGACTGAGTGGGAATTAGACTGGATTTTGGGATGTTTATTACCAGACCCAAATACTGAAGGATACGCATTGTGCAGGATAGAGAAGTCCTGGCCTCCGACTCTGTTGGGGCTCGAATGAGCCAGTCGTCTAAGTAGGGGAAGACGAATATCCCTAGAGTGAGGAGAAATGCTGATACAACAGCCATGCATTTCGTGAACACCCTTGGTGCTGAGGCCAGGCCAAAAGGAAGCACCCTGTATTGGTAGTGCTTTCCCTGAAAAAAGAACCAAAGGAACTTTCTGTGAGTTGGATGGATGAGAACATGGGTGTATGCATCCTTGAGATCTAGAGAACAAAACCAGTCCTGACTCTGAAGGTATGGCAGCAGAGTTCCAAGAGAAATCATCTTGAATTTCTCTTTGACAAGGAATTTGTTCAATTCTCTGAGGTCCAAGATAGATCTGTATCCCCCTGTTTTCTTTGGGATAAGGAAATAGGGGGAGTAAAACCCCCTACCCTGATGAGGAATGTGTACTTCTATCGCCCCTTGGGCAAGAAGGATAGTGACCTCCTGACCTAACAGGTTGATGAGAGGTGTCAGAGAATTGAACTGCCTTATTACTGTGGGAGGGGGCATGCTTGAAAAATGAATCCTGTACCCCTCCTTTATGATGGAAAGTGTCCAATGATCTGCTGTTATCTGCCCCCATCTGGGAGTAAAGTGACGTAACCTTCCTAGAATGGTGGAAGGCTCTGGTCCATTTAGGGCCAGGAAGGCTAAGTTCTCTAGCTGAAAGTCAAAAGCCTTGTGGAGGCTGAGACTGCTGAGACGGTTGAGGCTTAGCAGTCTTTGCTTTCTTCTGCTTGTGTGGTTGCTGACCTTTCCTGACAAGCTGACCTGCAGAACATCCCTGCTGAGCATAAACAGGATAATATCTTTTCTTCTTAGAAAAGAATGGTTTCTTGAAAGATTTCTTTCTAGCAGGATCAGCTGTGGACTTGGATAATCTATCCAAAGTAGAGTTGTCAGCATCCAACTCATTGGCCTTTTCCTGCCAATCTCTACCAAACAGGTTCACACCAGTACAAGGGATATTTCCCAATATGTCTTGTACCCAGAGCTCCAGATCAGATGCCTGGAGCCAAGCAATTCTATGTGCGCCAATGGCAGAGGTTCTGCTTATGCACTTAAAGCAGTCAAAGGGCTGTATGGTTGACAAATTTAGAAACATCTTGGGCATGTTTGACCAATGTGAGAAAATCCTGTCTTCTATCCTCAGGAAGAATAGGACTCAAGGCCTCTAAATCATCTGTGACCTCCTTCAGGAACATTCCCATGTAAAGACTATAGGAACTGATCCTGGCAGAAAGCATGGAAGCTTGAAAGACACGACGTCCAAAAGCATCCAGGGTTCTGCACTCACGTCTTGGAGGATTAGAGGCATGTCTCTTTGCACTCTTAATCCTTCTCATAGCTGATTCCACTACAATAGAGTGGTGAAGAAGCTGAGTTTTCTGGAAACCAGGACAAGGAGGGACTTGATACAGAGTATCCAGTTTGTGAGAATGAGGAAAGGTGGTAAGAGGTTTCTCCCACATCCTTAATATGAGATCATGCAAAATCTCATGAATGGGCAAGGTAGCTGCTCCTTAGGAGTTTTGGGATATTGTAAAATTTCCAACTCCTTAGCTCTTGGCTCTGTTTCAGGGGCCACAGTAATGGACAGACCCTGAGCCACCTCCCTGATAAAATCCTGGAAGGAAATATCCTCTGGAGGAGACATCCTGTGCTTAGGGGAGGAGGGCTCCTCTGGGAGAAGCATTCCTGCATCGACAGAACTGTCAGAATCCTCAGATTCTTCTGAAGACTCGAAGTACTGTCTGTCCGGATGCTCTTGAAGAGCCCGATACCCGTACCGACCAAAGTCGGTACTGGGAGTAATCGGTACCCGAGGGCATCGGATGACTGGGTACCAGCAAAGCAGACACCAATGCCGATGCTATCGGTACCGGTCAGATTGTCTGTCGTGATTCCGAGGGCGTCGATGCCACAAGGAGAGCCGCCAGACTGCGCTCAATAGCCACGACTCTCTGGTCTATCGACGCTGCTGATGCCTGGATGTCGGTACTGGAGAAGAACGCTGGTACCCCAGAGCATGGCACCAGTAGTTCTGACGAGGTCGAGGCCTCAAGAACATCCTGGAGCTCCGATAATGCTTTGGAAGCCGAAGCCTCCCGCCGGGGCAATTTTGCCGGTGCAGAATCCTCAAGGGCAACGCCAGAGGCATCTCGATGCTTAGAAGGAGATCTACCCTTTGAGGACTGGCTGGACTTATGTTTAGTTACCTGAGATCCACGGGAGGAAGAGGAAGCCCTGGAAGACGTCGATGCTACCGAAGCTGCATCAGAGGGAAACAGGGTACTGAGCTTAGCAGCTCGGTTCTGCCGACCTCTTTTAGACATCATGGTGCAGGACATACAATCTGTGATGGAATGGTCAGGACCTAAACATTTTAGACACCATTCACAGGTGTCGGTGACGGAAATGGTACCGCCACACTTGGTGCACTTTTTGAAACCTGAAGGTTTCTCCATTGCAGGAAAAAGGTTTTGGGCCCAAGGCCCAAAATGGCGCATGCACCTGGGAAAAAATCCTAGTATATTTTTTATTTTTTTAAAGACAGAAAAGAAGAAGAAAAAAACGGCGGTACCGGTAAAGCATCGAGGAAGGCAGACGCGACCACAAAAAAGAAATAAATAAAGAAGAATTCTTCTGCGGTGACAGGAACAACGACCTGCTGGCTCCGCGGAAAAAGAAGAACCGGAGAGAGGCAGTTGGGAAAGGCGGGAAGGCAGCACGCAGGCGCTGTGGGATGCTTCCAAAAGCTTTCTAATTGGACGCTGGGAAGCGTTCCCGGGTAGGCTCAGTCGGTACCGATGATACCCATATGTGATGACTACATTCCTGCTTGTTCCTGGAGATCTACGCTTTCTCCAGAAACAAGCAGGAAGTCAGTCCTCACATATGACACACTCCCTAGCTCCAGGCTGCGGAGGACTGAACCACGACAGTACCACCGGCGACACCTAGGGTGGCCGTAAGCTGCAGAAGATGAGTGCACACCGAAGGACCCTAGCATCCAGCAACACACTTACTTCAGTAGCTTGAACACAAAAGGGTTGGAGGCAGGAGTTGCCTACACACCGAAAATATTACGGAGTACTACCTGTCCGAAGGCACTGTCCCTGCGGGACTCTCTCCAGGCAGTAATGAGTTACAAATGTGTGAATTGAAGCCCATGTGGTGGCCCTGCAGTTTTCCGTCACTGGCACTGAGTGGAGATTGGCCACCAATGCAGCCATGGCCTGCATGCAATGTGCAGGGATCCGGTGCTCAAGGGAGAGGCCCGCGTGCTCATAGAGTAGGGCGATGCAGTCTGCCACCCACGTGGACAGAGTCTGTTTCATTACCAGAAGTCCCAGTCTACTGGGGTCGTATAATAAAAAGAGCTGAGGGGCTTTGCGATGGGCCTGGGTTCTCTGCAGGTAGGAAGACAGGGCCCGCTTGCAGTTGAGTGTATGCAAGATAGGCTCTTCCCTGTCGGCGTGGGACTATGGGAAAAAGGTGGGAAGGACCACCTCCTGGTTGAGGTAGAAGGGGGATATCACCTTGGGGAGGAATATGGGATGTGTGTGGAGCACCACCCTATTCTTTTATAACCTTGTGTATGGTGGATCCGCCAACAAGGCCTGGAGTTCCCTCACTCTCCCAACGGATGTGATGGCCACGAGAAAAATCACTTTCCAGGAGAGGTATCTCAGGTGGCAGGTGGCCAGGGGCTTGAATAGCAGCTTTGTGAGTTGAAAGAGCACCACATTAAAGTCCCATTCTGCTGCCAGAGGGGGCTTCAATAGCAGGAGGCCCCAGAAGAACCTGGAGACTAGGAATTGGTTTGAGAGGGATTTCCCCTCTACAGGGTGATGGTGAGCAGCTATGGCGCTCAGGTGTACTCTCACAGAGTTGGACTAGGCCAGCATGCGAGAGGTGCAGTAAGTATTGTAGCAGTAGTTGCACATGGCAGGAGAAAGGGCTCTCCCTTCTATCTGCGCACCAGATGGAGAATCTCCTCCATTTGAATGCGTACGCCTGCCTAGTGGAGGATTTTTGGGAAGCCAACAGGATCTCCTGAACTTCTCCTGGGAGACTGAAGGGGGCCCAAGGCTACCCTTTCAGCAGCCACGCCGTCAATGCTAGCGACCCCAGGCTGGGGTGCAGGAGAGAGCCCTCCTCCTGGGACAGGAAGTCCGAATCCTGACCCAACTGTGACTTCCACTGACAGGGAAAGCAGCAGAGGGAACCATGGTTGCCGGGCCCATCTGGGGGCGATTAGGATCACTGATGCCTGCTCAGGATTTTGAAGAGGGTCTTGGTCACCAGTGGGGTTGGTAGGAAGGCATAGAGGAGGCCCTTGGACCATGGGATCAGGAAGGCATCCGCTGCTACTCTCTCCGGGTGCGGCTAGCGTGAGCAGAAGCATGACAGCTACATATTGCCCGAGGAAGTGAACAGGTCCATCTTGGGCAATATGCTTGTCCGCTAAGTAATTGTTCTGGCCTGGAAGGTACACTGCTTGCAGAAGCATTCCGTCATGTACTGCAAAGGAGAGGCGAGCCACCGCTTCCTGGCAGAGGGAGCACAAACCCGTGCCCCCTTGCTTGTTCACAGAGAACCTGGCGACCTGGTCGTCTGTCTGTATCAGCAGAGGATGGTCGCACAGGATGTGGCAGAATGCTCGCAGTACTAGGAAAATGGTCCTGAGTTCCAGGAGATTGATCTGCAGGAGGCGACTCTTGCAACCAGCTACCTTGAGTGCAGAGGTTTCTGCAGTGTGCTTCCCAACCCAGGAGAGTGGCATCCATGGTTAGGACCATCTGCGGTGTCGGTGCCTGGAATGGCATCCCCCCTGGAGGTGGCGTAGGGACTGCCACCAGTTGAGGGAGTTCACCAGTTGGCGGGTGACTTTGATCTTGTCATGTAGCCTGCCCGTGGCTTGGGTCCACTGGGAATGGAGGCACTACTGGGCCGCCTGCATGTGCAAGTGGGCTTGGTGCGTGACATGAACCATTGAGGCCATGTGGCCCAACCAACTGGAGGAGGCAGTGAGCCGGTACTGACTGGCAAGTCTGCACCTCTTTTGCTAGCTGCACGAGGCCAAGTGCTCTCTCCTTTGGAAGGGAAGCCTTGACCTGTAATGTGTCCAGCTGGGTGCCTATGAACTCTAAGTTTTGGGTTGGAGAGAAGTGGGATTTGGGGTAGTTGACAAACCCCAGGTCCTGCAGGATGCAGATTATTTGTCCTGTGGCCTCGAAGGCTGTGCTGCCTCTAATGAGCCAGTTGTCCAGGTAGGGGAAGATGAAGGCCCCTTGTAGGCGCACATAGGCGGCCACGACTGCCAGGCACTTTGTAAAGACTCTGGGCGAGGAGCCAAACTGAATGGAAGTACCTTGTACTAGTAGTGCTCTTCTCCCACCACGAACCTTAGGTACTGTCTGTGGGAGGGGTGGATCAGGATGTGGGTATATACATTCTTTAGGTCTAAGGAGCACAGCCAATCTCCCTGGTGGAGGTAGGGCAGCAAGGTTCCAAAGGGAGAGCATTTTGAACTCCCTCACCAGAAACTTGTTCAAGTTTCTCTGGTCTAGTATGGGCCTTCAGTTCTTTTGGGGACAAGGAAGTACCTTGAGTAGAAACATTTTCCCCATAGTTGTCTGGGTACAGGCCCTACCGTCCTGTCCCTGAGCAAACCTTCAAGCTCTGACAGGAGAAAGGCATGGTGAAGGAGAGGCCGCACCAGCTCTCCTGGGAAGAACATGGAGGTGTTTGTTGGAAACTGAGGAGATAGCCCTGCTTTACTACTTGTAGGACCCAATGATCCGTAGTGACCCCGGCCCACCTGTGAGCAAAAAGCGCCAGGAGACCTCCTGTGGGCTGGGGAGGGTCTCCCGAGGGAGAGGTGGTCCTGCCTGGAGAGTCAGAAGCTCCTCCCAGTCTGGGTGGGAGCTGGTGTCTGAGGCTTCTGGACCTTTAGCTTTCTCTGCCCAAAGGCCCTGTTGCTGCTGCCCCGAGAACTGGTAGTGGCCCTGGTGAAAAGGCCCCTTCTTCCTGGGGAAGGATGGTCTCTTTCCCGATGGCTTTTTCCATGGAAGGGTCAAGATTTTCCTTGAGAGCCTTTGCCTGGTTATGACCTCTGCTTCTATCACGGCTGCTTTGTCAGCCATGGGCTTGCCAAATAAGATTTCCCCAGTGCAGGGCACGTCCAGCAATCTTTCTTGCACCCATTGCTCGAGGTCAGATGTTTGTAACCAGGCCTGGTACTGGGCCCCGATGCCCGCTGCTGCTACTCTTGCTGCAGATTCAAAGCCGTTATAGACAGCACGGGAGAGGAACTTTGAGAAGTCCCGGATCCCGGCAGTCAGGGCTTGGAACCTCTGAAGGGGTTCCCCATTGAGGCCTGCAGAAAAGCCTGCCAGCTCTCAGATAAGGCCCTTGAGGTACATACCTATGTACAACTCATAGGCCTGTATCCAGCAGCCCAGCATGGATCCCTGGAAGCACTTGCGCCTGAGGGTGTCGAGGGCTCTGGCTTCCCTGTCCGGGGGGACAGAAGATTAGTAGTTCTGGCTCTTGAGTTTTTGCATCGAGGACTCCACAATCATGGAGTTATGCAGGAGTTGGGACATCTAGAAGCCTCGGCCTTTCTAGACGCGGTAGATGGCATCGAGGTGCCAGTTGACCTCTGGCATCGAGGCAGGGTCTCCCACATCCGCAGGAGCAGGTGCTCGAGGATGGGCTGCACCAGCACCATCAGTCTCCTTTGATGGGGACTCATACTGGAGAATCTCCAGTTCTTCGGTGCGCGGGTCCTCCTCTGACTCGGTTGGGACTGAGAGGACCTGGGCCATGTCCTATACGAAGTCGTGGAAAGCCACGTCCTCAGGTGGGGAGTGGCGCCGGGGTTCTGGAAGGGATGGCTCCGAGGGGACGTCTGTGGAGGCCTCGACAGTGGTCTCTCAGTCGGAGCAAGAGGGCGTCGAGGATTCTAAGGCTTGGGACAACCAGACACCCGAAGATTGGGACTAGGACCTTGATCGGTGCTGAGGGCTCATCCGAGGCTGGTAGCACTTGGGGCCTGGCTCCATGCCCTGAGACTCCTCTGCAGTTGGGCCTGGTTGTTGGGGGAGATGATGTGGGCGAACCTGACATCGCCTGCCGAAAGGCCAGGATAGCAGAGATATTTGGCTCCAGGGCCGCCATCCTGGACTCGATTCCAGGAGGCACTGAGGGTCTCGGGCCCAATGCCAGCACTGTTGCGAGTGCACCCTTGACGAGGACCACGGCCTTGGGGTGCTGCCGGCTGAGGACTCCTACTTAGAGGCCTTAAGGGTACACTGTTCGGAGTCGCCAGAGTCCCTCTGTGGGACTTTACCGGGTTTCACTGGTGGAACCTCAACTGGCTTCGAGGAATTTTCTTTTTCTTTGAAGGGTCCGACATCTTTACGGAGGAGCCGCTGCCGCGGGATTCCAAAGATGCCCGGGCCTCACGGGATGTACTTGGCTTGGGGCTCAGCGTCGGGGAAGCTGGTGCTGAGTTGGACCGCAGAAACATCTTCTCCTGCAACTCCAACCGTTTCCTGTTGGTTCTTGGAGTTATGGCCTGGCACAGGTGGCACTGTTGTGATTCGGGCCGAGAAAGTGCAAGCAGCAGTCTTGGGTATCTGTGACAGACATGGTCTGACTGCAGTGGGAGCACTTCTTGAACCCACAGGGGGACATCATGGTGGGGAGACACCTGGTCAGAGTCGACTCCTCCTGGGTGGAAAAGGGCACGAACGCTGGTCAAGGCAAGCCTTGTCAAAAAAAAAAAAAAAAGAGGAAGAGTTGAGTATGGCACCGGCTCAAGGCAGGAAGAGGAATTGGTACAGAAACGGGAACACCACAAAACTTTCGAGGATAATTTTTAAAGGATTTTTCCGTGAAACAGGACATGTGTCCTTTGGGCTCTGTGGAAAAAAGGAGACTGAGCAAGATTAGGCAGGAAAGGGACCATGCATGCTTAGTAGCATTCCCAAAGGCTTTCTGTGAAAGCTGGGGAAATGATCTGCATGGGCTCCATCGGCACCGACGTCACCCATATGTGAGGGCTGACTTCCTGCTTGTTCCTGGAGAAAACCCCCCAGTATGATCCATCTAGTCTGCCCAGCAAGGTGGCAAGAATAGGTGATCTGCTGCTCTGTGCAGGTCACCCCTCCCCATGCCTTTGTTTAGGAATGTACCCACCGTTCCGTGCAGGTCATCCTTATTTGTTGAGACATAAGAAATAGTGGTTTTATTTTGATTTTATGCTGTTGCTATAAAGGGACTCACTGTCTGTCTCTCATGCCATTCTGAATTTTGTCACTGTATTTGCCCCCACCACTTCCATCGGGAGGGCATTCCAAGCAACCACCACCCTTTTCAGTGAAAAAAGTATTTCCTGATGTTGCCTTTCAGTTTACTCCCTATCTTCTGTAGCACCGATATTATCCCCTATGGAAATGGCAACAGATAACACATCCTAATGATTTCAAAGACACCTGTGCCATAGCTCCATTAATGATCCCCTTCTAAAGGAAAGTGGGCAGCTAAGACACTTCAACTAGTTTTCTTGGAATCTAGGAGCTAGCTTAAACATTTAGGAGCCAGTTGCAGACCAGAGTGTTCCATCCCCCAAAAGGTATATTTCAGCTCCTTTTTTAAGGGCCTGTTTTCTCATTTTCAATGGGAAAGGAAAGCTTAATAAATCAGGCCTTTAACATGCCACTAAATGCTGCCAAGTATGATGTCAGCTGTACCCAAGGCAGCTTCCTTTTTTGCTTCACACATCACTTTGACCTGGTAACATGTAAAGCCAAAAAATGTATCCCATAGCCCCTGCACCCTCACTTCACACAATCTTCCACTCACAGCCCCCCTCGGTCATTCCGCCTCTATGCCTCCCTCCTCCACCCAGCCATCACCCGATATATTTTACCCTTCCCACTGGGTTGTTAGCTCCTCCACCACAAATGAACATAAGATATGCCATACTGGATCAGACCAAGGTCCATCAAGCCCAGTATCCTGTTTCCAATAGTAGCCAATCTTGGTCACAAATACCTAGAAGTTTCCCCAAAAGACACAGGTTCCACAATGCTTGTAGTGGGACAAGCAGTGGATTTCCCGGGTCCTCTTTAATAATGGTTTATGGACCTTCCTCCAGGAACTTGTCCAAACCTTTTTTAAAACCAGCTACACTAACAGCTTTTACTACATCCTCTGGTAACAAATTTCAGACTTCGATTACATGTTGAGTGAAAACATTCTTTCTTATTAGTCTAAAATGGGTTACACTGTAGCTTCATTGCATGCCCCTAGTCTTTCTATATTTTGAGCCGTGCGGTACAGAAATTCTGCTGATCTCGCAAGACTCGAAACTGCTAGATCAGCAAACTTCCTCCACCCCACAGCTCAAACTACTTGCATAGCAGATCAGTGGAGCAGCAAACATGACAGAAGAGTAAGAAAAAGTGGATAACAGCTGGGGGGGGGGGGGGAAGACAATGAAATCCTGTATGCCAGGGTTCATTTCATAGTCACCATGGCAACCTGGTGCTGTATTTGTCGAGCTCTGAGCTAAGAGTTGTTTTAATTTGCTCCCTACTGCAGGTAATTTGCTGGCCTCCAATAATTCCTTGATTTCTAGCTCAACCATAAATACAGCAGCTTCACTCTGCATCAATCACAGGTATACAGGATTTTCATGGGCCTTCATTCACAGCAGTCAGGCAATTTTCTCTAGAGTCCTTTCCACCTCACATTTTAGCAAACAGGCTGCTACAGTTATAAAAATTTTCAATTCAGCGAAAAAGTGTAACGTTTTGCCAACTATTTTATTTATTTATTTATTTATTTTATTTATTTATTTATTACAGTTTCTTATATACCGCGCTATTTAGAATCAGCGCGGTTTACATCATAACAAAACGACCATAACGACAAACTGTCAGGTTTTACATTGAACAGGAGTACAAACTTGGATAACTGGGTTAACTATATACATAAACTATCTACACTGCAGTGTGAGGGCATTTCTAGATTGGGTCATTTCTTGGAGGGGATATCTAGTTCAGTTGCTGTCTGGGAAGTATTGGCAGAAAAGGTATGTTTTGAGAGCCTTCCTGAACTGATATAGATTGGTAATGGCTCTAATGTCAGGGGGTAGGGTGTTCCAGCATTTTGGTACATAAAAACTGAATGCCCTGTTTGTGGTGTTCGTGTTGGACTTTGTTGAAGCCTTTGGTATTGCTAGCAAGTTTACAGCTGATGTTCTTCTTGCTCTGTTGGGGGGGACCATGTGGATTAGATTCGTGAGTGAGAGGGATGAGGTGCCTTTGATTGCCTTAAATGCTAATACAAGGGATTTGAAGGTGATTCTCCCGTGAATTGGTAGCCAGTGTAGCTGTTTGAGAATAGGAGTCACGTGGTCGTCTCTGGATGCACCGTAGAGGACCCTAGCTGCGGCATTCATGGCCAACTGTAAGGGGGTTAGTGTGGATTGGGGGAGACCTTGTAGGATGGCATTTGCAAAGTCAAAATGCGGCAGGATCAGCGCTTGATATATGGTACGGAAATCGTCTGGGTCCAGCAGGGAGCGTAGGTGTTTGAGGGAACGGATTTTGAAGTAGATGGCTTTGACTACGCTGCTTATGTGGCGTCTCATGTCTAGATGTTGGTCCAGGGTAACTCCCAAATATTTTATTGCATCTTTAGTTTGCAAATCAGCTTCCTTGACACTGACGTGGGATGGGGGCGTAAAGCTGGAGTCTCTGGAGATGAAAAGGACCTCTGTTTTTTTATGCTGGATACGTAGGTTCTGTGTCTGGAGCCATGTTGAAACTGCATTGAAACAATCTGTGAGTGGGGTCAGGTCCATGTGGGTTGTGGAGAAAGGCATGTATAAAAGAATGTCATCTGCATATATCATGCAGTTTACGTTGAATGATCTTATGATATTGCAAATGGGCTGCATGTAGATATTGAAGAGTAAGGAGGATAATGAGGATCCTTGAGGTACCCCTTGTTTTTGATGGAAGTGGCTAGACTCTTCTGATCCAGACTTCACATATTGCCATCTATCGTCCAGATAAGACTTGCACCATTTTAGTGCCTTGTTGCAGACACCCTTTTCTTTCTATAGGATTAGAATGACAACTCCATTTGGTCAGCTGGTGGCAGCAGCTGCTGAATGATATCAAGGAGTCCCTTTCTCTGAAGCTGCAGGTACATCAGCAATATTCCCAAATTCCACACAAATTCAGGGTAGGTGGTCACTAACTACGAAATTCTCACATATTCACTTATTTCTTCAGCCAGAAAACTCTACAGTGAATCTTTTAAAGCTTAGGGGTGTGCAAATTATGGTGAAAATTTTAGTTACCAGATAGTTTCCTTTCCTGAAGTCCTGCTAGACCAGTAAGTTATAATCCCCTAACAGGAGAAGATGGAGAGACACAACCATAGGCTTCCAGTGACGAGATCACTGGTGCAAGTGCTGGTACAGCCAGAGGCACCCTCCAGTATTTCTCTAACCAAGCATAAAGGTACCCTGAAACAAATTAACAGAATTTAGTAAAAAGGAGTCTATCCCGGAAACCAAGCACAACCTCCGAAGGAAGACAGTTAAAGAAAACTGCACAAGCACTGGGAAAGCGCAACTATTTACAATATTTTTCTGCGAAGACAGTGAATCTTTGCAGCACAAAACCAAACGCAGAAGCAGCATCCTCAGACTTAGCCTTAGGGGGGGATTACAGGAAAGCGTAGTTACTCACTGGTAACAGGTGATCTCCGGGAACAGCAGGAATTTAGTCTTCACATATGGGTATCGTCGGTACCGACGGAGCCTCGTGGGAACGCTCCCCAGCGTCCAATAGGAACGCTTTGGGGAGCATCCCTCAGCACATGCACGCTGCCTTCCCGCCTTTCCAACTGTCCCTCTTCAGTTAGGTTTGTAGCTGAGTGAAAGGATCTGAGGGATAGAGGAAAGAGACAGAGATAGAGACACAACTCCTAGGGGAGGTGGGTGGGTTGTAAAGACTAAATTTCTGTTGTTCCCGGAGATCATCTGTTACAGATGAGTAACTACGCTATCTCCAGGAACAAGCAGGAATGTAGTCTTCACATATGGGGACTCCCTAGCTGAAGATGCCACGGAGATAGCCCCAGAAAGCTGCCACCTATCATAAGGTGGGCCATACTTCCTCCCATGGATCTCTGGCATCTCACCAGGGTTGGTGGGTAGGAGTTGAATTAGGTCTGAAAGAGATTCTGAAGAACAGCTTGGCCAAAGAAGGCATCCTGACGGGAGGCTTTATCTAGGCAGCAGTGGGCTATAAAGGTGTGTACCAAAGCCCAGGTGGCTGCTCGACAAATGTCATCAATAGACACAGAGTGAAGGTTAGCCATAGAGGCTGCCATGGCTCTCACATTATGAGCTGTGACATGGCCTTGAAGAGGAAGACTCTTACTCTCATAAGCAAAGGATATGCATTGTGCAATCCATTTGGATAGAGTTCTTTTGGAGACTGGAAGTCCCAAATGACTAGAATCAAAAGCAACAAAAAGTTGAGAAGACCTTCTATGTTGCTGTGTTCTTTGTAGGTAAAAAGCCAAGGCTCTTTTACAAACCAAAGTATGAAGGTTCCTTTCTGCATTAGAAGCATGAGGCCTCGGAAAGAATACAGGAAGATAAATTGATTGATTTAAATGAAAAGGCGAAACCACCTTTGGCATAAAGTGTGGATGAGTTCTGAGAATAACCTTATCATGGTGAAACCTAGTATAAGGAGGATCAGCCACTAAAGCTTGCAATTCACTAATGCGACGTGCAGAGGTGATTGCAATTAGGAAAATGACCTTCCAGGACAAAAGCTTTAGGGTTGTAGTGGCTAAAGGTTCAAAGGGCGGTTTCATGAGCTGCCCGAGAACTAGGTTTAAATCCCATGCCATCGGTGGTGGCCTGATGGGAGGCTTTGTTAATAGAAGACCTCTCGTAAATCTTGATATGAGTGGATGAGAGGAAATAGGTTGTCCATTTAGAGGTTTGTAGGAAGCTGCAATTGCACTAAGATGGACTCTTACAGAAATGGTCTTTAGAGCAGAATTTGATAAATGAAGTAGATACTCTTGTATCGATTCCAAAGGTATCACAAGGGGGTTTAAACCTCTTTGAGAACACCATATAGTAAAACAGTTCCACTTGAAGGCGTAAGAGCGTCTTGTGGAAGGTTTTCTAGAAGCCTGAAGGATATCTTGTACCTGTTGGGAAAGGTTGAGATCCTGAAGGTCTAAGCTTTCAGCAACCAGTCCCTGAGATGCAGGGACTGGGGATTTGGGTGCCATAGCATCCCGTTCTCTTGGGAGAGAAGATCTGGAGCAAACCCTAACTCCAGAGGTGCAGCTTGAGAGAGATGTAGAAGCAGGGGATACCACATTTGGCGTGGCCACCGTGGTGCTATGAGGATCATAAGACCCGTCTCTCTGAAGCTTGAAGTGTGTTTTGGGAATGAGGGGAATGGGTGGGAAGGCATAGAGGAAGTCGTGACCCCAGTGAAGAAGGAAGGCATCCCTTGCCTGGCAATTTTGAGCTGGAATTCTGGAACAGAACCGGGGAAGTTTGGCATTCAGTGGACTTGCAAAGAGGTTCCCCAGACCTGAAATATCTTGGTCACCTGGTCTAGGTGGAGAGACCATTCGTGAGGCAGCAGTACTCGGCTGAGTTTGTTTGCCCAAAGGTTTTGAATGCCTGGAAGATATGCCACGAGAAGGTGAATTTGATGCTCTCTGGCGAGGGCCCATAGTCATAAAGCTTCATTGCATAACGACAGAGAGCCTGTTCTGCCCTGCTTGTTCACGTAGAACATGGCTACTTGATTGTCCATTTGGACTAGGACTGTCTTGTAGCTGAGCTGGGCATGGAATACTCAAAGAGCTAGATAGATTGCTCTGAGTTCCAGGAGGTTTATGTGAAGACAAGCCTCCTGTGGAGACCAGGTACCCTGGGTGGAGAGATGGTGCAGGTGTGCTCCCCATCCCACCTGTGATGCATCTGTTAGGGTGGCCTGGAAAAGGGGTTGTCGGAAAGGAGACCCCACTAAAAGATTCTCCAGAGATTGCCACCATTGTAGGGACAAGATCAGTCATTGTAAGTTTGATATCTTGTCTGACAGACGTCCTGTGGCATGTGTCCACTGTGTGGATAGGGTCCACTGGGCTGCTCCATGTGGAAGCGAGCATAGGGAACTACATGAACTGTGGACGCCATATGTCCCAATAGTTGTAGTAGTTCTCGAGCAGTTAGGAAGGACTTCACCACTGTTTGGGAAGCTAGCTGCACTATGCGAAGACAGCGGGGCTGTGGGAGAAAAGCCCTTGACTGTCTGGTATCTAAACGAGCTCCTATGAACTCCAGGGATTGGGACTGAGCAAGTTGGAATTTTGGGAGGTTTATAACCAATCCCAAGTATTGAAGGATTTGCATTGTGCGAGACAGTGGAAAGCTGGCTTCTAGAACCGTGGGGGCTCAAATGAGCCAGTCGTCTAAGTAAGGGAAGACGAATATCCCTAGGATTCGCAGAAATGCAACTACTACTGCCATGCATTTCGTGAATACTCTTGGTGCCGAAGCCAGACCAAAGGTAAGAACCCTGTATTGGAAATGTTTTCCCCTGAAAAGGAATCGTAAAAATTTCCTATGATCTGGATGGATCAGAATGTGAGTATATGCATCCTTTAGATCTAGAAAACAAAGGCAATCCTGACTTTGAAGGTATGGCAGAAGAATTCCTAGAGAAATCATTTTGAACTTTTCTCGGAACAGATATTTGTTCAATTCTCTGAGGTCTAGAATGGGTCTGTGTCCTCCTGTTTTCTTTGGAATAAGAAAATAGGGGGAGAAGAACCCTGTACCCTGTTGAAGAATGGGCACCTCCTCTATTGCTTCTTGAGCAAGGAGTGTTGAGACCTCTCGACCCAGTAGATTGTCTGTAGAGCAGGGGTTCTCAACCCTGTCCTCGGGACCCACCTAGCCAGTCGGGTTTTCAGGATAACCACAATGAATATGTATATGAGAGATTTGCATACACTGCCTCCATTATATGCAAATCTCTCCCATGCATATTCATTGTGGTTATCCTGAAAACCCGACTGGCTAGGTGGGTCCCGAGGACAGGATTGAGAACCCCTGCTGTAGAGGTTTGGGAATTGAACTTACAATTGTAGGAGGGGGCACACTGTGAAAATGAAGCTTGCACCCTTCTCCCACAATGGACAGAGTCCAATTTTCTATTGTTATTTGGTGCCATCTGTTGGCAAAATGACACAACCTGCCTGGAATGTTTAGGGGTTCTGGACCTTCCAGAGGCAGGAAGGCTAAGTTCTCTATGAAGGAGTCAAAGCCCTTGAGGGGGCTGAGCCTGTGGAGCTGGTTGAGCTCTAAGGCCTTTTGGCTTCTTTTGTCTGGATTGTTGTTGTTGACCTTTCTGGGCAACCTGACCCTGAGCTTGCCCTTGCTGGGTATAGGATGGATAAAAAACTTCCTCTTTTTGCTGAAAAAGGGTTTTTTATAGGGTTTCTTTTTGGCTGGAGTGGCTGTAGATTTTGACAATCTATCTAAAGTGATATTGTCAGCATCCATCTCATTAGCCTTTTCCTGACCATTCTTGCCAAAGAGATTTTTTCTTGTGCAAGGAATGTTTCCAATTTATCCTGTACCCAAATCTCCAAGTCTGATGCCTGAAGGCAGGCAATCCGACGTGCACCAATGGCAATAACTGAGGTTCTGCGGATGCATTCAAAGCAGTCAAAGGCTGCAAAATTTACAAACTTGGAGACGTCTTGAGCATGCTTGACCAGAGTAAGGAAGTCTTGTTGTTGTCATCAGAGAGAAGAGGGCTCATAAGCTCCAAATCTCCTGTGACCTCTTTGAGGAACATTCCCATATATAAAATATATGAGCTGATCCCTAGCTGAAAGCATAGAAGCCTGAAATGTTCGACGCCCAAAAGCATCAAGAGTCCTGCATTCACGACCTGGAGGATTGGATGCATGTATTTTTGCACTTTTCATCCTACGCATGGGCTGACTCCACTACCAATGAATGGTGTGGCAGCTGAGTCTTATGAAAACCTGGATATGGTGGAACTCGATACATGGTATCGAGTCTCCTAGAATGAGGAGATGTGGTCAGAGGTGTCTCCCACATTCTGAGCATCAAATCATGCAGAATTTCATGAATGGGCAGAGTGGCTGCCTCCTTAGGAGCCTTAGGGTATTGGAGAATTTCCAATTCCTTTGCGCTAGGTTCTTTTTCAGGAGCTATCGGAGGAGACATTCTGCGTTGGGGAGGAGTCTTCCGGGAGAAACACTCTGGTACTGGCAGAATTATCAGAGTTCATGCAAAGCACGGTCTCGGTATTAATCGAAGTCGGTAACGAGTTGGTCCAGTACTGATCTGTCGATGGCAGCAACAGTTGGCATGGGAGAAATTCCCACCGGCGATGGTACCGGTGCCTGTTGAACAACCGGTGTCAACGGTACCATAGCTGTAAGGAGAACTGCAAGACTGCGCTCGATAGCGAGGAATCTCTGGTCTATCGACACTGCCGATGACTGGGTATCGGTACCGGTAAAAGCGGCCGGAACCCCTGAGCATGGCACCAGTAGTTCTGCCGAGGTCGAAGCCTCAAGAACATCCTGGAACCCCGTTAATGCTTTGGAGGCCGAAGCCTTCCGCCGGGGCTGTTTTGCCGGTGTCGTTTCCTCAAGGGCAATGCCAATGGCCTCTCAATGCTTTGAAGGAGAGCTACCCTTTGAGGACCGGCTCTTATGTTTAGTTACCTGAGATCCATGGGAGGAAGATGAGGCTCTTGAAGACGTCGATGCAATGGACCTGGCATCCAAAGAAAAGAGGGTACCGAGCTTTGCAGCTCGGTTCTGTCTTCCTCTTTTAGTCATCCCCACACAAGAGAGACACTCAGATGGAGAATGGTCAGGGCATAAACATTTCAGACACTAGTCATGGGTGTCGGTGACGGAGATGGTACCGCCACACTTAGTACATTTTTTGAAACCATCTTTTACCATTTTTTAGGAGAAATGGGGCCTAATGCCCAAAATGGCACCTAGCGCCAAAAAGAAAAAGTTTCTGAAGAGAAACAGTTCAGAAGTATATATATATATATATATATATATATATATATATATATATATATATATTTTTTAGAAAGGTAGGTGTCATGCGGAGGCAGATGCGACCACAAGAAAACAAGTTTAAAGAAGAAATTTTCTGCTGTGACGGGGAATATGTCCTGTCGGCTCCGCGGAAACGCTCCCGCCCTCTGGAATTCCCTCCCTCACTCGCTCCGCACTGAGCCCTCATTCTGGCACTTCAAAGCTCTCCTTAAAACCCATCTTTTCTCCCAGGTTTTTGATCTCCCAACATCCTCATGACAGCTATGTCGGTTCCAATACTACATTCCACCTCCCCCCCCACCTCAATGTTTAGCTTTCTAATCATGTGATGCTGTCCTTTCTATCTGTCTATCTATGTCTCTCTAGTCCTTTCCTGTCACTCCTCCTTTAATTTACTAGCAGCCTGTTTTTTTCCTGTACACCGCCCTGATGCCCCGGTCTTGGGCTGTATATCAAGCCTGTATATAAATAAATAAATTAATAAAGAGGGATAGTTGGAAAGGCAGCGTGCATATGCTGAGGGATGCTCCCAAAAGCATTCCTACTGGACGCTGGGGAGCATTCCCGCGCAGGCTCCGTCGATGCCAACGAAACCCATATGTGAAGACTACATTCCTGCTTGTTCCTGGAGATAGTCCTTTACTCTGATATGTATAGGCTATGCAATCTGCAATCCAATTTGACAGAGTTCTTTTAGAAACTGGAAGTCCCAAATGACTAGAGTCAAAAGCCACAGAAAGCTGAGAAGATTTTCTATGTGGCTTAGTTCTTTGGAGATAAAAGGCTAAGGCCCTTTTACAATCTAATGTGTGAAGATTCCTTTTCGCATTAGAGGCATGAGGCCTAGGGAAGAATATAGGAAGATAAACTGACTGGTTTAAATGGAAAGGCGAAACCACCTTTGGCATAAAGTGAGGATGAGTCCTGAGGAATACTTTATCATGGTGGAACCTTGTATAAGGAGGGTCAGCTACTAACACCTGTAGTTCACTAATGTGCCTTGCAGAAGTGATGACAATTAGAAAAATAACTTTCCATGAAAGAAACTTTAGATCTGAAGTGGCTAAATGTTCAAAGGGCGGTTTCATAAGCTGACCAAAAACAAGATTCAGATCCCATGCCACAGGTGGTGGTTTAATGGGAGGTTTTGTTAAGAGTAGGCCTCTCATAAATCTCGATACAAGTGGATGAGAGGAAATAGGTTGCCCATCAAAAGGTTTATGAATAGCAGCAATAGCACTAAGATGGACTCTCACTGAATTGGTCTTTAGACCAGAAGTTGATAAATGGTGGAGATATTCTAATAGAGACTCTACAGGTACCAAAAGGGGGTTAAGTCCCTTTTGTGAACACCAGACAGAGAACCTTTTCCACTTAAAAGTGTAGGAATGTCTTGTGGAAGTTTTTGTGGAAGCTAGAAGGATATCCTTTACTTGTTGAAAAAGGTGAATATCCTGGAATTCTAGGCTTTCAGTAACCAGCCCCTGAGATGTAGGGACTGGGGATTGGGATGCAGTAAGCATCCATCTTCCTGAGACAGAAGGTCTGGAGCATTCTCTAACTCCAGAGGAATGGTTTGAGAGAGAGCAGAAGAGGATACCACGTTTGTCGTGGCCAATGTGGAGCTATTATCATACAACCTCTGTTTCTCTGAAGTTTGAATAAAGTTTTGGGAATGAGGGGAATGGTTGGGAAGGCATAGAGGAAGTCCTGACCCCAGTGGAGTAGGAAAGCATCTCTTGCCTGATAGTTGTGAGCCGGGATTCTGGAACAGAATCGGGGAAGTTTGTCATTCTGTGGACTTGCAAAAGAGGTCTATATCTGGTGTTCCCCAGATTTGAAATACTCGAGCAAGCTGGTATGAATGGAGGGATCACTCGTGTGGCAGCAATATTCGACCGAGTCTGTCTGCTTATAAGTTTTGAATGCCCGGAAGGTATACCACAAACAGGTGAATTTGCAACTCTCTGGTGAGGGCCCATAGTCACAAAGCTTCGTTGCATAGCAACAGAGAGCCTGTTCCGCCTTGCTTGTTCACATAGAACATAGTTACCCGATTGTCGGTTTGGACCAGAAATGTTTTGTTACTGAGATGGGCCTGAAAGACTTGAATAGCATTGAAATGGCTCTCAGCTCTAGGAGATTTTATGTGAAGGGAAACCTCCTGTGAGGTCCAAACACCCTGAGTGGAGAGATCGTGCAAGTGGGACCCCCAAACCATCTTGGATGCATCTGTTGTTAGGGTGGCCTGATATAGAGGCTGCTGGAAAGGAGAGCCTACGAGGAGGTTTTCTAGAGATTGTCACCATTGCAGGGACGAAATCAGACGTGTGGTGTTTCTGATCTTGTCCAATAACTGACCTGAGGCCTGTGACCACTGAGAGGATAGGGTCCACTGGGCTGCTTGCATGTGGAGGCGAGCATAGGGAACCCCATGGACAGTGGATGCCATGTGTCCCAGAAGTTGAAGCATCTCTCCAGCAATAAGGAACACCTTCATAGATGCTTGAGATGCCAGTTGTATAATTCATAGACAGCGTGGCTGTGACAGGAAAGCCCTTGACTGCCGTGTGTCTAGACGAGCCCCTATGAATTCGAGAGACAGAGGGCGGTGAGATGAGATTCTGGGAGGTTTATGACCAGTCCCAAGTATTGAAGAATTCTCGTTGCTCGAGAAAGAGCAAAGCTGGCCTCTGGAGCTGTCGATGCTCAAATGAGCCAATCGTCTAAGTAAGGGAAAGCGTAGTTACTCACCTGTAACAGGTGTTCTCCAGGGACAGCAGGAATCAGTCCTCACATATGGGTGACATTGGCGCAGACGTAGCCCTCGTGCAGTGCAATTCCCCAGCTTTCAGAGAAAGCCTTTGGGATTGCATCTCGCATGCGCGGTCCCCTTCCCGCCCAAGGGTGCCATCTTGCTCAGTCAAATGACATAGCTAAAGAGACAGCAAAATGAATAAAAATCAATAAATAGGACTGCAACTCCAGGGGAGGAGGGAGGGTCGTGAGGACCGATTTCTGCTACCCCTGGAGAACACCTGCTACAGGTGAGAAACTACGCTTTCTCCAGGAACAAGCAGGAAGTCAGTTCTCAACATAATGGGACTCCCAAGCTATAGGCTACCAAGAACCCATAACTGAAAAATGGCTCCCTCCAGAAGAGCCGCTGCAGCTGCAATAAGAATTCAGCCGAGAAAGCAACACCCCCCCCCCCCCGGTAGCCTGACACTAAAGGGTCGAGGGTTGGAGTTGTCTAAACCTCAAATAGGTTACGGAGTACCGTCTGGCCGAAAGCACTGTCCCATCGGGACTCCCTATCCAGGCAGCAATGGGCCGCAAAAGTCTGGCTTGAAGACCAAGTTGTGGCCTTAGCCCTGACACTGTGGTCCATGACTCGACCCTGCAACGGGAGGTCAGCAACCCTGTACGCCCAGGCAATGCAGTCTGCCACCCAGGTGGACAGCGTATGCTTGGACAGAGGTAACCCCAGCTTACTCGGGTAATACGAGACGAAGAGCTGAGTAGCCCTTCGATGTCCCTTCGTGCGATCCAGGTAGGACAATGCCCTCTTAAAATCCAGGGTATGCAGGACTGCCTCTGCCTGGCTGGAATGCGGCCTGGGAAAAAGGTAACTTTCGAAAGAGAGACTATGATAAAATGAGGAAAATAGTTAAGAAAAAGCTAAAAGGAGCAGTTGCAAAGGTTAAAGACTTACATCAAGCTTGGGTGTTGTTGAAAAATACTATCTTGGAAGCCCAGGCCAGCTGTATTCCAAGCTTTAAGAAAAGTGGAAGGAAGTCCAAAAAACTGCCAGCATGCTTTAAAGGTGAGGTCAGAGAGGCTGTTGCTAAAAAAAGCATCTTTCAGGAAATGGAAAAAAGAGCCAAACGACGAAACCTGGAAACAGCACAAGCACTGGCAAGTCAAATGCAAGGCATTGATAAGGCAGGCAAAGGGAGAATTTGAGAAGAAGCTTGCTGCGGAAGCAAAAACGCGAAATAAAGACTTTTTTCAAGTACATTCGTAGCAAAAAACCTGTGAGAGTCAGTTGGTCCATTAGATGATAGAGGGGTTAAAGGGACACTAAGAGGTGACAAGGCGATAGCAGAGAGACTGAATGAATTCTTTGCTTCAGTCTTTACTAAGGAAGATGTAGGGATGTTACCCATGACTGAAGTGGTATTTAAAGGTGTGGAAGAATTGAAGGAAATATCGATACATCGGGAAGATGTCTTACAACTATTAGATAAACTGAAGAGTAGCAAATCACCTGGGCCGGATGGTATACATCCAAGGGTGTTGAAGGAACTGAAATATGAGATTGCAGAGCTGCTATTAGTAATCTGTGAACTATCATTAAAATCATCTCTAATACCTGAAGATTAGAGGATCGCCAATGTAGCACCAATTTTTAAAAAGGGTTCCAGGGGTAATCCGGGAAACTACAGACCGGTGAGCCCGACATCAGTACTGGGAAAAATGGTAGAAACCATCATAAAGAATAAAATTACTCAGCATGTAGATAGTCATGGCCTAATGGGAGACAGCCAACATGGCTTTAGACAAGGAAGATCTTGTCTTACTAATCTGTTATGTTTTTTTGAAGGTGTGAATAAACAGGTGGACAAAGGTGAATCGGTCGATATAGTGTATCTGGACTTTCAGAAAGCCTTTGACAAGGTCCCTCATCAGAGACTTTTGGCAAAACTAAAGAGTCATGGGATAGGAGGCAGTGTACTATTGTGGATCAGGAACTGGTTAAAAGATAGAAAGCAGAGGGTAGGGCTAAATGGCCAATTTTCCCCAATGGAGAAAGGTGAATAGTGGTTTACCCCAGGGATCTGTGCTTGGTCCGCTGCTCTTTGACATATTCATAAACGACCTGGAAAGTGGAATAACGAGTGAGGTTATCAAATTTGCAGATGACACAAAACTATTTAAAGTTGTTAAAACCCAAGAGGATTGTGGAAAATTGCAAGAGGATCTTGATAAATTAGAAGACTGGGCATCAAAATGGCAGATGAAATTTAATGTGGACAAGTGCAAAGTTATGCACCTAGGGAAGAACAACCCAAACTATGGTTACACGATGCAAGGTTCCACATTAGGAACCACCACCCAGGAAAAAGATTTAGGCGTCATTGTGGATACCATGTTAAAACCCTCGGCCCAGTGTGCAGCGGCGGCCAAGAGAGCAAATAGAATGCTAGGTATCATAAGGAAAGGAATGGAAAATAAAACAAAAGATATTATAATGCCAATATATCGTTCCATGGGTGAGACCGCACCTTAAATATATTGTGTGCAATTCTGGTCGCCGTATCTTAAAAAGGATATAGCGATATTAGAAAAGGTTCAGAAAAGACCCACCAAAATGGTAAAGGGGATGGAAGGATACTCCTATGAAGAAAGGCTAAAAAGGTTAGGGCTCTTTAACCTGGAAAAAAGACGGCTGAGGGGAGATATGATAGAAGTCTATAAATTAATGAACCGAGTGAAACGGGTAAACCTAGATCGATTGTTTACGTTATCAGAATATAGAAAGACTAGGGGACATGCAATGAAGCTACAGGGTAAACTATTTAAGACTAATAAAAGAAAATATTTTTTCACTCAACGTGTAATCAAACTCTGGAATTTGTTACTGGAGGATGTATTAAAGGCTGTTAGTGTAGCTGGGTTTAAAAAAGGTTTGGACAAGTTCCTGGAGGAAAGGTCCATAAACCATTATTAAGAAGGGACCCAGGAAATTTATTTATTTTATTTGCAAAACTTTTATATACCGCTAATTCCCAGGATCAGTGGCCGTTTACATCGAACAATGTTAAAGTACATAGAACAATGTGCAACTATATAACATACATGGAAAGCACAATTACTTACCTGTAACAGGTGATCTCTGGGAACAGCAGGAATAAGTCTTCACATAAGGGTATCGTCGGTACCGACGGAGTCTACGCGGGAACGCTCCCCAGCATCCAAAAATGAAAGCTTTTGGGAGCATCCCACAGCGCCTGCGCGCTGCCTTCCCGCCTTTTCCAACTGCCTCTCTCCAATTCGAGTTTTAAAGCTGAGACAAAGAGAGAGAGAGAGGAAAGGAAAGATAGATAGAGAGATACAACTCCTAAGGGAGGTGGGTGGGTTGTGAAGACTTATTCCTGCTGTTCCCAGAGATCACCTGTTACTGGTAAGTAACTGTGCTATCTCCAGGAACAAGCAGGAATGAGTCTTCACATATGGGGACTCCCCAGCTAGAGATGCCTGGGAGATCACCCAGATTGTGAGTCCATGGGAAGGGCTCCAGCTCCCCCTATGAATCTCAGGCATCCAGTCAGGGATGGAGGGTAGGAGTTGATTAGGTATGGAACAGGTGTTTGAGAACAGCCTGACCAAACAAGGCATCCCGGCGGGAGTCCTTGTCCAAGCAGTAATGGGCTGTGAAGGTATGAACCGATGCCCAGGTGGCCGCTCGACAGACTTGGTCGATGGACATAGAGTTAAGATGAGCCATAGATGCTGCCATGGCCCTCACATTGTGAGCTGTGACATGGCCCTCCAGAGAAAGGTTCTTACTCTGGTAGGCGAAAGAAATACACTGAGCAATCCAATTGGACAGTGTCCTCTTAGAGACTGGAAGTCCTAAATGAGAGGGATCAAAAGCAACAAAAAGTTGAGAGGACTTTCTATGTTGCTGTGTCCTTTGTAAGTAGAAAGCAAGTGCTCTTTTACAATCCAGGGTATGAAGATTCCTCTCTGCACTTGATGCATGAGGTCCTGGAAAAAAAGACAGGTAAATACACCTCTTGGTTCAGATGAAAAGGTGAGACCACTTTAGGCATAAAGTGTGGATTAGTTCTGAGGACTACCTTGTCATGATGGAACCTTGTATGAGGAGGATTAGCCACTAAAGCTTGCAGCTCACTGATACGGCGAGATGAGGTGAGTGCAATGAGAAAAATAACTTTCCAGGAGAGGAATTCCAAGGAGGTAGTGGCTAAGGGTTCAAAAGGAGGCTTCATAAGCTGGCCAAGAACCAAATTCAAGTCCCATGCCACTGGAGGTGGTCTACTGGGAGGTTTAGTCAAAAGAAGGCCTCTCATGAATCTTGCTATAAGAGGATGAGAGGAAACAGGCTGTCCATTGAGAGGCTTAAGGGATGCTGCAATAGCACTCAAATGGACTCTGATTGAATTTGTTTTAAGGCCTGCATGAGACAAAAGCAGCAAATAGTCAAGTAAAGAATTCAAAGGTATTGCAAGAGAGTTGAGACCCTTCTCTGCACACCAAATGGAAAACCTTTTCCATTTAAAAGCATATGAACATCTGGTGGAAGGCTTTCTGGAAGCATGAAGGATGTCCTTCACTTGCTGAGAAAGGTGTAGATCCTGAAGGTCTAGGCCTTCAGCAACCAGGCCCTGAGATGAAGAGACTGAGGATTTGGGTGCCACAAGGTTCCCTCCTCTTGGGAGAGGAGATCTGGAGCAGACCGCAGGTCTAGGGAGGTAGCTTGAGAGAGATGCAGAAGTAGAGGGTACCACACTTGGCGTGGCCAATGTGGTGCTATGAGGATCATAGACCCCTTGTCTCTCTGAAGCTTGAACAGTGTCTTGGGAATGAGGGGAATAGGAGGAAAGGCATAGAGGAAATCTTGCCCCCAATGAAGGAGGAAGGCATCTCTGGCCTGAACCGGGGACGTTTGGCATTCCACAGACTTGCAAACAGGTCTACGTCTGGGGTTCCCCAAATTCGAAAGATTCTGGCTATCTGGTCCCCATGAAGGGACCATTTGTGTGGAAGCAGAACTCGACTGAGTCTGTCTGCCCAAGAGTTTTGAACTCCTGGAAGATACACTGCCATGAGATGGATTTGATGCTCTCTGGTGAAGGCCCACAATCTCAGAGCTTCGTTGCAAAGCGACAGAGAGCCCGTCCCTCCCTGCTTGTTCACGTAGAATATGGCTACTTGGTTGTCCGTGTGGATGAGGTCTGTCTTGTAGCTGAGCAGGGTGCGGAAGACTCTGAGAGCCAGAAAGATTGCTCTGAGCTCTAAGAGGTTGATATGTAGAGATGTCTCCTGTGGAGACCAGATGCCGTGGGTGGAGAGATCTTGTAGATTAGCTCCCCAACCCTTTGGGGAGGCATCTGTTGTAAGGGTTGCTTGGGGTAACACCTGTTGAAAGGGGGACCCCAGCAACAGATTTTGAGTGGACTTCCACCAGTGGAGGGACCAAAAGAGGCGACTGGAGGTTGCTATTTTGTCTGACAGGCACCTGATGCCTGAGTCCATTGGGTGGATGCCATGTGGCCTAAGAGTTGTAACATCTCTCGAGCAGTTAAATGGGATTTTAACTGAATCTGGGAGGCTAACTGCACCAAGCGTAGGCAACGGGCCTGGGGAAGATAGGCCCTTGCAGTTGTGGTATCCAGTAAGGCCCCTATGAACTCTAGAGACTGAGTAGAGGTGAGATGGGATTTTGGAATGTTGATTACCAGTCCCAGATACTGAAGAACACGCTTTGTGCAGGCCAGGGAAGTCTGGGCCTCTGACTGAGATGGAGCTCGGATGAGCCAGTCGTCCAGATATGGGAATACGAATATTCCTAGAGTGCGCAGAAATGCAGCTACTACTGCCATGCATTTTGTGAACACTCTTGGAGCAGAGGCCAGACCGAAGGGAAGCACCTTGTATTGGTAGTGCTTTCTTTGGTAAAGGAACCAAAGGAACCTTCTGTGTGTTGGATGGATGAGGACATGGGTGTACGCATCCTTGAGATCTAGAGAACAAAGCCAGTCCCTGACTCTGGAGGTATGGAAGGAGAGTTCCGAGAGAGATCATCTTGAATTTCTCCTTGCATAGAAACTTGTTCAATTCTCTGAGATCTAGTATGGGTCTGTAGCCCCCCGTTTTCTTTGGAATGAGAAAATAGGGGGAGTAGAACCCTGAGCCCTGTTGAAGAAGGGGTACTTCTTCTATTGCCCCTTGGGCAAGAAGGGTAGCAATCTCTTGACCTAGAAGGTTGAGGAGAGATGTTGGAGAATTGAACTGTTTCACCATGGTGTGAGGAGGAAGGTTTAAGAAATGAAGCTTGTACCCATCTCGTATGATGGAGAGGGTTCATTGCTCTGTTGTGATTTGTTCCCATCTGGGAGCAAAGTGAGCTAATCTTCCTGGGATGGTGAGAGGCTCTGGATGTTCTAGAGCCAGAAAGGCTAAGTTCTCTAGTGGAAAGTCAAAGGCCCTGAGGAGGCTGAGGCTGTTGGGCCGTAGCAGTCCTTGCAGCCTGAGACTTGGCCTGTTTTTGTTGTTGCTGTCTCTTTGTAGCAAAACGACCTTGGGAAGAGGGCTGACCATAACCTGAAGAAAATTTCCCTTTTTTTGGGAAAGATCCTTTTTTGAATAACCTCTTTTTAAAAAGAGCAGTAGTAGACTTTGAAAGTCTATCTAAAGCAGAATTTTCAGCATCCATCTGATTGGCTTTTGCTTGCCAATCTTTGCCAAAGAGGTTTTCCCCTGTACAGGGAAGGTTACCCAGACCATCCTGTACCCAGGATTCCAAATCAGAGGCTTGTAACCAAGCAACTCTGCGTGCACCTATGGCAATAGCCGAGGCTCTACTGGCACCCCTCAAAAGAGTCAAAGGCTGCACGGTTGGAAAACTTGGATACATCCTGAGCATGTCTAAGCCAGGTGATATATTCTTCTCTCTTATCTTCTGACATAAAAGGAGATAAGGTTTGTAGATGATCTGTAACCTCTTTCAGAAACATCCCCATATAGCGGCTATAGGAGTTGATTCTGGCTACAAGCATACTGGCCTGGAAAATTTTCCTGCCAAAGGCATCCAGGGTTCTGCATTCTCTTCCTGGAGGAGCAGAAGAGTGCCTTTTTGTACTCTTGATCTTTTTCATAGCAGACTCTACCACAATGGAGTGGTGAGGAAGCTGAGTCTTTTGAAACCCAGGACAAGGAGGAACAAGATACATGGTGTCCAACCTCCGGGAGTGAGGGAAGGTGGAAAGAGGAGTCTCCCATATACCTAACGTGATCATAAAGAATCTCATGTATTGGTAAGGTGGCTGCCTCTTTAGGAGCCTTAGGATATTGTAGGATATCCAATTTCTTGGCTCTAGGTTAAGTTTCAGAGGCTACTGAGATGGACAGGCCTTTGGCCACCTCCCTAATGAAGTCCTGGAAAGACAAGTCTTCAGGAAGAGACATTCTCCTTTTTGGAGAAGAGGGTTCCTGAGGAAGGATCCCCGATGCTTCAACTGAAGCCTCTGATGAATCAGAGTCTTCAGAGGAATCGAAGTATCGACTGTCTGGATGCTCCCAGAGAGCCCGATACGGGTATCGGGAGGTATCGACATCGGGAGTAATCGGTACTGATAGGCATCACTGGATAGTGTACCGCTGCCATCGATGCTGATGTCGATGCAAGCGGTACTGGTATCGGAACCGGATCCTGTACCGGAATCGGTACGGGTACCGACAACAGGGTTTGTTCCGGTACCGTAGGCGTCGCAGTTTGTATGAATGCCGTAATGGCACGCTGCATGGTCAGAATATTCTGATCCATCGACGCCACCAATGTCTGGATGTCGGTACTGGTGGAAACCGCCGGTACCCCAGAACATTGTAACAGGTGATCAGTCGAGGCCGAGCCATCGATGTCAACCTGTGACCCCATAGGTAGAGCTTTGGAAGCCGGAGCCTCCCTCCGGAGTAATTTTGCCAGTGTGGATTCCTCAAGAGTAAGCCCGGGGGCATCTCGATACTTAGGAGATGAACTCTTTGAGGACTGGCCAGATTTAAGTTTGATTACCTGAGATCCATGGGATGAAGCAGCAGCCCTGGAAGACGTCGATGCCACAGAAGCTGCATCTGAGGGAAACAGGGTACTGAGCTTGGCTGCTCGATTTTGTAACCCTATCTTAGACATCATGGAACAGGACTCACAATTCGCGATGGAGTGGTCAGGACCCAAACATTTTAGACACCAGTCATGGGTGTCGGTGACAGAAATAGTGCTGCTGCACTTTGTGCACTTTTTAAACCCGGAGGGGTGTTTTTCCATGAGGAAAAATATATCTGTAGGCCTAAGGCCCCAGAAGAAAAAATGCACTGAATACAGACAGAAAAGGGTTTTGTTTTGTTTTTAAGAAGAAAAAAGACCGGTATCGGTCCGGTATCGAGAAGGCAGACACACGACTAAAGAAAAATAAAAGAAAATAAAAAATTCTTCAGTGGTGACAGGAAACACAACCTGCTGGCTCCGTGGAAAAGAAGAACTGGAGAGAAGCAGTTGGAAAAGGCGGGAAGGCAGCGCACGCAGGTGCTGTGGGATGCTCCCAAAAGCTTTCATTTTTGGACGCTGGGGAGCGTTCCCGCGCAGGCTCCGTCGGTACCGACGATACCCATATATGAAGACTCATTCCTGCTTGTTCCTGGAGATCTGTAGATATCTATGTACAAGAAGTAAAAACTATAAAACATACTTGGAACTGTAGATAATTATATACAAGAAGTCATATATACAAGGATATCAATGCTTGACCCAGTACAAGCATTGTGGAACCTGTGTCTTTTGGGGAAACTGCTAGGTACTTATGACCTAGATTGGCCACTGTTGGAAACAGGATACTGGGCTTGATGGACCTTGGTCTGATCCAGTATGGCATATCTTATGTTCTTAATCACCTCCTGGTTGAGGTGGAAAGAAGAGACCACCTTTGGAAGGCATTTCGGACGAGTGCGGAGGACCACCCTATTCCTATAAAACTGTGTATGGTTTATCAGTTACGAGAGCTTGCAGCTCACTCACGTCTGGCTGATGTGAGTGCCACTAGGAAGAGCACCTTCCAGGAGAGGAAGTGCAGATGGCAAGAGGACATCGGCTCAAAAGGTGGCCGAGTAAGCTGCTGTAAGACCACATTCAAATCCCACTCAGATGCCAAAGGACGAACTGGGGATTTCAGCAGAAGCAGAACTCTGTGGAATCTGGACACCAGGGGGTGAGCCGAGAGAGGTTGCCTCTCCACTGGTGAGTGGTTTGCTGACAAAGCACTCAGGTGGACGCTGACAGAGTTAGACTTGAGACCTAATTCTGAGAGGTGAAGCATGTAATGCAGCACCACTGGTACAAGGCAAGAGAAAGGGTTTTCATTGCGCTGGTTACACCACACCTCAAATCTACGCCACTTGAAAGCATAGGATTTCCTAGTGGACTGCCTCGTGGAGGCCAGTAACACTTCTACATTCTGAGGTAGGAGGTGAAGAGCCAGCACTACCCCTTTCAGGAGCCATGCAATCAGGTTGAGGGTCCTGAGGTTGAGGTGCAAGAGAGCCTTGCTCCTGTAAAAGGAGATCGGGCTGTGTCCCCAGTGTAAGTGGGGTTTCCACTGCCAGCTAGACGAGAAGCAGAAACCAAGGCTGACTTGGCCATCTGGGGGCTACCATAATGACAGAGGCCTTGTCCCTATGGATTTTGAACAGAGTCCGGGCCAGAGATGTGGGAGGAAACGCATACATGAGGCCCCCCCGACCAGGAGATCAGGAAAGCATCTGTAGCCACCCTCAGAGGATGTGGCTGTCTTGAGCATAAGAACATAAGATATGCCATACTGGGTCAGACCAAGGTCCATCAAGCCCAGTATTCTGTTTCCAACAGTGGCCAATCTAGGTCACATGTACCTAGCAGTGTCCCCAAGAGACACAAGTTCCACAATGCTTGGACTGGGTCAAGCATTGATATCTGGGTCAAGCATTGATGTTTTAGAGACAGTACTTCTGTTTAAATTGTAACACAAACTGTGTTAGTTGATTTACTGAATCATTCTACTTAATCTTTAAACCCTTTGTTGTACAAGTTAAGATGTTCTATGTAAAAAGTTATAATTGTTCTATGTAAAACAAGCTCTGCATTGTTAATTGTTGTTAATTGTACACCGCAACTGATCGCCGGAAGATGCGGTATATAAATAAATAAGTGTTAAATAATCTTCGGTCACTTCTTAATAATGGTTTATGGACCTTTCCTCCAGGAACTTGTCCAAACCTTTTTTAAACCCAGCTACACTAACAGCCTTTACTACATCCTCCGGTAACAAATTCCAGAGTTTGATTACACGTTGAGTGAAAAAATATTTTCTTTTATTAGTCTTAAATAGTTTACCCTGTAGCTTCATTGCATGTCCCCTAGTCTTTCAATATTCTGATAAGGTAAACAATCGATCTACGTTTACCCGTTCCACTCCGTTCATTAATTTATAGACTTCTATCATATCTCCCCTCAGCCGTCTCTTTCCCAGGTTAAAGAGCCCTAACCTTTTTAGCCTTTCTTCATAGGAGTATCCTTCCATCCCCTTTACCATTTTGGTGGCTCTTCTCTGTACCTTTTCTAAAATCGCTATATCCTTTTTAAGATACGGCGACCAGAATTGCACACAATATCCAAGGTGCGGTCTCACCATGGAACGATATAGAGGCATTATAATATCTTTTGTTTTATTTTCCATTCCTTTCCTTATCATACCTAGCATTCTATTTGCTCTCTTGGCCGCCGCTGCACACTGGGCCGAGGGTTTTAACATGGTATCCACAATGACGCCTAAATCTTTTTCCTGGGTGGTGGTTCCTAATGTGGAACCTTGCATCGTGTAACCATAGTTTGGGTTGTTCTTCCCTAGGTGCATAACCTTGCACTTGTCCACATTAAATTTCATCTGCCATTTTGATGCCCAGTCTTCCAATTTATCAAGATCCTCTTGCAATTTTTCACAATCCTCTTGGGTTTTAACAACTTTAAATAGTTTTGTGTCGTCTGCAAATTTGATAACCTCACTCGTTATTCCACTTTCCAGGTCATTTATGAATAGGTCAAAAAGCAGCGGACCCAGCACAGATCCCTGGGGTACACCACTATTCACCTTTCTCCATTGGGAAAATTGGCCATTTAGCCCTACCCTCTGCTTTCTATCTTTTAACCAGTTCCTGATCCACAATAGTACATTGCCTCCTATCCCATGACTCTTTAGTTTTGCCAAAAGTCTCTGATGAGGGACCTTGTCAAAGGCTTTCTGAAAGTCCAGATACACAATATCAACCGACTCACCTTTGTCCACCTGTTTATTCACTCCTTCAAAAAAAATATAACAGATTAGTAAGACAAGATCTTCCTTGTCTAAAGCCATGTTGGCTGTCTCCCATTAGGTTGTGACTATCTACATGCTGAGTAATTTTATTCTTTATGTTGGTTTCTACCATTTTTCCCGGTACTGACGTCAGGCTCACCGGTCTGTAGTTTCCCGGATCACCCCTGGAACCCTTTTTAAAAATTGGTGCAAAATCTGGGCAGCTGGTGATTTTGCGGACTGGCAAATAAATCTATGGACAGATGTCCCCAGCAGTGGAAAATCCGCTGTGCCACCCCCGGATCCAGCTGCCATTCATGAGGTTGGAGAATGCTGCTTAGTTTGTCCGCTAGACAGTTCTCCTGACCAGGCAGGTACACTGCTTTGAGAGACATACCCTGCTCGATGACAAAGGAGCAGAAGTCCAGTGTCTCCTGACATAGCATACGAGACCCCGTAACTCCCTGTTTGCTCACGTAGAACACTGCTACTTGGTTGTCCGTCTGTATCAATACAGACTGATGTGAGATGACATGACAAAAGGCTTGAAGAGCTAGGTGAATCGCCTGCAGCTCTAAGAGGTTGATTAGGTGTGCAGACTCCTGAAGAGACCACAACCCGAGTGTATGATCCCTGGCAATGGGCTCCCCATCCTAGCAAGAAGGCATCTGTCGTTAGCACCCTTCTGTGCGAGGGAGTCTGAAAAAGCACTCCCTCGAGCAAGTTGGGTGGCCGACACCAGCAATGCAATGATTTTACCAGTCGTTTGGATACCTTTATCCTGTCTCCGAGGCTGCCGGAGGCCTGAGTTCACTGATCTCTGAGGCACCACTGAGCTGTTCTCATGTGGAGATGGGCATTTGGGGTCACATGCACCGTGGAGGCCATGTGGCCCAGGAGGCGCAAGAAGTGTCTCGCTGAGACCTGAGACCTGTGCCTGAACTTTTGTGCCTGTGTTAGCAGCCTCTGTGAACTGTCCTCCGGCAGGAAAGCCTTCGCCTGAAGGGTGTCCAATCTTGCTCCTATGAACACTAAGTTTTCAGCGGGGAGCAAAGTGGACTTTGCGTGGTTTATGACAAAACCCAGACGTTGCAACATGTTGATAGTGCGAGAAGTGGCCTGTTGGGCCTCCTGAGGCGACTGGCCCCTGATGAGCCAGTCATCCAGGTAAGGGAAGACAAAAACTCCTTGACTTCTGAGAAAGGCCGCCACTACAGCCAGGCATTTTGTAAATACCCTGGGAGCAGAAGCCAGGCCAAAGGGTAGAACTCTGTATTGGAAATGTTTTCCTCCCACTACAAATCTCAGATATTGTCTGTGGTCTGGGTGTATAAGGATGTGCGTATAGGCATCCTTCAGGTTTAAGAAGCATAGCCAATCTCCCTGGTGGAGGTAAGGCAGCAACATTCCAAGGGAAAGCATCTTGAACTTTTCCCTCACCAGGAACATGTTTAAATTTCTTAGGTCGAGGATGGGTCTGAGGCCTCCTGTTCTCTTTGGTATGAGAAAATACCTGGAGTAGAAGCCCTTGCTCTGCAGGTGGTGGGGCACCGGTTCCACTGCCTGATCCTCTAGAAGACCTGACAACTCCTGCAAGAGGAGGTCCCTGTGAGGAGGGGGTCGGAGAGGCTCTCCTGGAAAGGAAGAGGGTGGTATCTGGCTGAAGTGAAGCAAATAGCCCCTTTGTACTATTTGCAGGACCCAGATATCCGAGGTGATGGCTGGCCACCTGTGGGCGTAGAGGGTTAGCCTACCTCCTGTGCAAGACCTTACCACTGGCAGAAAAGAGACTATGCCTTGGGAGTCAAAAACCCCCTCCCGGCTGGGTAGGAGCTGGGGCCTGGGGGTCTTCTGCTTACGTGGGCCATGCCCCTGTCCCTTGGCCTGCTGCCCCTGTTAGGGAGCTGGGGTGGCCTGGTAAGTGGGGTAGTTGCAGTAAGCAATACCCTTCCTCGGGAAAAAGGGCTTTTTACCCGAGCCCTTCTTAGAAGGGGCAGAAGTCTTCTTTGAGAGTCTTGTCCGGGTCAAGTACTCAGACTCGAGCTCAGCAGCCTTCTCAGTCATGGGTTTGTCAAAGAGGTTGTCACCTCGGCAAGGGACATCAACCAACTTGTCCTGAATCCATGGCTCCAGATCTGATGACATTAGCCAGGCCTGGTGGCGTGCACTGATACCAGCCGCGGCTACTTAGGCCGAAGCCTCGAAGCCATCATAGGCCGCTCGAGATATGAACTTCGAGCACTCCCGAATCCCAGTGGACAAGGCATTGAAGTGCTGCAAGGGTGCCTCAGAGAGGCCAGCTGAGAACCCGGCAATCTCCTTTGCCAGGTCCCCCTCAAGTACATGCTCATGTACAGCTGGTAGGTTTGGACACAGCATCGAGCCCTGGAAGCATTTTCTGACGAGGGCATCCAGGTTCCGGGCCTCCCGGCAGGAGGCACCGAGGAGTGCGTTTTTTGGCTCTTGAGCCTGTGCATGGCTGATTCCACAACCATGGAGTTGTGCGGCAGCTGTGCCTTTTAGAACCCAGGGCTCTTGCGGACTCGATAGATGGAATAGACCCGCTTGCTGAGCACCGGCATCGAGGCCGGTGACTCCCACATGCGGAGCATCAGCCGTTCTAGCATCAGAAGAACTGGCATAGTAAGGGCTTCCCTCAGGGGAAGTCATACTGGAGGGCCTCGAGCTCTTCAGCTCCTCCTCGGTATCCACTGGGAATGCCAAAGCCTTGGCCATATCCCTGACGAAGTCTGAGAACCGGGTATCCTCTGGAGGGGACCTTCTCTGAGGCTCCGAACCTGGTGAGTCCGATAGGACATAACAGGTCCGATGGGTGTCCGGGGACTCCTCATCTTCCATCTCTCATGCTGATCCCTCCGAGGAGGAATCGAGGGGCTCCAGCCCCGACTGCCCAGACGCCGAGAGCATCAGCGTCGATAACCTCGGTCACAAGCAGGAGGTCGAGGGAGACCTTGGCTGAGGATCGACTCGAGTTCGAAGAGTCTCGAGGATCGGCTCGGCCTCCAGGGTCGACTGACGTCGAGGTCCTGGTGGTCGGGGCGGATGGACCGGTGAGACCAGCTATCGGTGCCCGCTGCTGCTCCATGAAGGCAGACATGCTGCACTCCAGGGAGGCCATCCTGAGACAAACATATTCTGAGACTGAGCTCAGAAGACTCTGCAGCCTCTGGCTCAGGCCCTGACGTCGGCTACCCTGGAGGAGAATCCAGGAGGACAACAGCACTTATCCGCCTCGGCATCTCTGGCTCCGAGCAAGGTATCTTTGCAGGCCGCTCCGACTCCGAGGACCCGGAGCAGCGGTCAGGACTCAGCGACCTGGCCTTCAAGGGCCCAGGGCGATCAGAGGCATCCAACGACGCCGCCCTCACGGGTTGCTTCTTCCTCCAGTGTTCCCAGGAGGGAAACCCCCGTTCAGAAGACCCCCCCCCCTCGATGGTGCTCGGGTTCAGACAGCTCCCGAGACATCGAGACTTCTGATGAGGTCCGGATCCGGGGGGATGCGGACTCCGAGAAAATACTTTCACGCTGCTGCTGCCTACTTCGGAGTGCCTTGGAGGACATTTTCCCACAAGGGCCACAGACCTTCGGGTCATGGTCGGGCCCAAGGCATCAGAGACAGCAGGCATGTGTGTCGGTGAGGGATTAACTTCTTACACCGATCGCACTTTTTAAACCTGCTGGCAGCCATCAGGGGAAAAAGGGCCCCTGCAAGGTCGAAGGACCAGGCTGCAAGTGAAAATAAAAAAAGAGAGCGAACACTAGTCTCTAAGGACAAAAACGCAAAAAATTGACTGGACTCGATAGCGGTGTACCAAGCTGCAGGCAGAAAAGGGAACCGGCATCGAACCAGTGGAAGACAAAAAATTCTTCTAAAGTTTTGACGCACTTTTTCTGCGAGGAATTAGGGACAACATCATAAGAACATAAGATATGCCATACTGGGTCAGACCAAGGTCCATCAAGCCCAGTATTCTGTTTCCAACAGTGGCCAATCTAGGTCATATTTATTTTATTTTATTTATTTTATTTACATTCTCTTATATACCGCACTATTCGGCATCAGCGCGGTTCACATTGAACAAAAATCTCAGTACAATCAACATGCATGAGTTTACAGATAACAAGGGAAGGAACTTGGATCAAACGGGGAAACTATTTACAGACTATTTACAGATGTGGTACAACTAAATAGTAACATGTTACTAGTAACAGGTGCTAGGAATATATTCACTTGTTATATGGAATCAGCCAAGCATGTTATTGAGGTATCATGGGATTGGGTAATTGGGTGAGGTCACAGAGGTCAATAGGTGTGGATGACTCTATAAGGAACTTGTTGAAGAGAAAGAATTTGAGGGCTTTCTTGAATTGTAATAAGCTGTTGATAGCCCGGATGCCAGGGGGTAGTGCATTCCAGCACCTAGGGGCACAAAGGATAAAAGCTCTGTTGGCCGTAGAGGATGCACAGCTTGTAAGGGCCTTAGGGAGCTTTAGGGAGTTGATGGTTGAGGATCTTCTCGCTCTGTTTGGTACAGTAGCGTGAATAAGGTCAGATAAGGATGTAGCAGAGAGGTTATTAAGAGCTTTGAAAGTGAGCAATAGGGTTTTGAAGATAATTCTGGCCTGAATGGGTAGCCAATGTAATTGAATCAGCAGAGGGGTAACGTGGTCAGTTCTGGAGGCTCCCTGAAGTACCCTGGCTGCGGCATTCATTGCCAGCTGTAGCGGGTTTAAGGTGGATTGAGGAAGACCTTGAAGAATGACGTTAGCATAATCAAAGTGGGGGATAATCAGTGCTTGGTATATTGTCCTGAAATCTTTAAGTTCCAGCATGGAGCGTAGATGTCTCAACGAGCGGATCTTGTAGTATATGGTTCTGACGGTGTTTCCTATGTGGGATTTCATATCTAGGCGTTGATCCAGAATGACTCCAAGGTAACGTATTGAGGGTTTGGATTGCAATTCAGCTTCCTTAGTCTTGAGATGTTGAGGTGGGTTGAAGTTGGGATTCCTTGTGATAAAGAGGACCTCCGTTTTCTTATGTTGTATACGGAGGTTTTGAGAGAGAAGCCAGTCAGAAACCGCATTGAAACAGTTTATTAGAGGGGAGAGATCCAAATGTTCAGTGGAGATTGGGGTGTAAAGAAGAACATCATCGGCGTAGAGCATGTAGTCAACCTTAAATGACCGTATGATCTCACAGAGTGGTTGCATGTAGATGTTAAATAGGAGGGCAGAAAGTGAGGAGCCTTGAGGGACTCCCTGATTTAGGTGGAAGGGTTCAGAAGTTCTGCCTCCTGAGCGGACATGCTGCCATCTTCTGGATAGATAGGACCTGCACCATTCAAGCGCTGTTCCAGTGATGCCCTTCTCAGTTAGTCTCGCTAAAAGGAGTTCGTGATCTACTGAATCAAACGCTGCGGCGATGTCCAGAAATATGAGGGCAAAACCTTGGCGGATGTTATCTATGCCAGAGATCAACTTACTGAAGAGTATGGTGAGGAGAGTTTCGACTCCATGGAGTTCTCTGAAGCCATGTTGGCATGGGTCTAGTGGTGCAACACAGTCAATATGGTCCTGTAGCTGTCGTTGGACCACTTTTTCTATGATCTTAGCAAGTAGAGGTATGCTGGAGATGGGTCTATAGGATTCTACCTTTAGAGGGTCGAGCTTGCAGTTTTTCAACAGGGGTCTAATTGAGGTATGCTTAAGGGCTGTGGGGAATAATCCAGTTGAAAAGGAGAGGTTCATTATGTTGGCGATAACTGGGCTAAAGTGACTGCGAAGCTCCTTGATCCAGAAGGCAGGGCATGGATCGGACTGGGATGTGGTAATGTTGAGGGCTGTAATGGTGTCTTCAATTCCTTTCTTGGAGGGGATTGTACCTAGCAGTTTCCCCAAGGGACACAGGTTCCACAATGCTTGTATTGGTTCAAGCATTGATATCCTGGGTCCCTTCTTAATAATGGTTTATGGACCTTTCCTCCAGGAACTTGTCCAAACCTTTTTTAAACCCAGCTACACTAACAGCCTTTACTGCATCCTCCGGTAACAAATTCCAGAGTTTGATTACACGTTGAGTGAAAAAATATTTTCTTTTATTAGTCTTAAATAGTTTACCCTGTAGCTTCATTGCATGTCCCCTAGTCTTTCTATATTCTGATAACTTAAACAATCGATCTACGTTTACCCGTTCCACTCCGTTCATTAATTTATAGACTTCTATCATATCTCCCTTCAGCCATCTCTTTTCCAGGTTAAAGAGCCCTAACCTTTTTAGCCTTTCTTCATAGGAGTATCCTTCCATCCCCTTTACCATTTTGGTGGCTCTTCTCTGAACCTTTTCTAAAATCGCTATATCCTTTTTAAGATACGGCGACCAGAATTGTACACAATATTCAAGTTGCAGTCTCACCATGGAATGATAGAGGCATTATAATATCTTTTGTTTTATTTTCCATTCCTTTCCTTATGATACCTAGCATTCTATTTGCTCTCTTGGCCGCCGCTGCACACTGGGCCGAGGGTTTTAACATGGTATCCACAATGACGCCTAAATCTTTTTCCTGGGTGGAAGATGAAGCCACCACTGCAGAGAAGACTGTAGTAGGTTGGACACCCTCACTTTGTGAGGCGTCATGTGGCTTGGTGCCACTGAGTCCTGAGGCCCCATTGAGCTGGCCTCATGTGTAGACGGGCATTTGGAGTTACATGGACCGTGGATGCCATGTGGCCTAAGAGCCTCAGGAATTGTCTGGCAGAGACCAAAGAATTGCTGTGGAATAGCCTGGCTAGATCCACCAATCTGTGGGCCCTTTCCACTGGTAGAGAGGCCTTTGCCTGAAAGGTGTCCAGTCGAGCTCCTATGAACTTCATGTTCTGGGAGGGGGTGCAAACTTGACTTTGCGAAGTTGATAACAAACCCCAGGTGCTGAAGGAGAGCGACAGTATGAAGGGTGGCTTGATTGGCCTCTTGCGGGGATTGACCCCTGATGAGCCAATCGTCCAGGTATGGAAAGACAAAGAGGCCTTGAACTCTGAGGTAGGCAGCTACCACCGCCAGGCACTTGGTGAATACCCTGGGGGTGGATGTAAGGCCAAAAGGCAGTACTCTGTACTGATAGTGGTTTCCTCCCACTACAAATCTGAGATATTGTCTGTGGTCTGGATGAATGAGGATGTGAGTATAAGCATCCTTTAGGTCTAAGGAGCACAGCCAATCTCCCTGCTGGAGGTAGGGCAGCAGGATTCCAAGGGCAAGCATCTTGAACTTTTCCCTCTCCAGGAACTTGTTTAGATTTCGCAAGTCTAGGATGGGCCTGAGGCCTCCTGTCCTTTTTGGTACCAGGAAGTACCTGGAATAGAAGCCTTGACCTCTCAGGTGGTGGGACACCGGTTCCACTGCCTGCTCCTTTAGAAGACTTGCCAACTCCTGCAGGAGTAAGTCCCTGTGCAGAGGATGTCTGTGAGGCTCCCCTGGAAAATAGGAGGGGGGTACCTGGTGGAAGTGGAGGAGATAGCCCTTCTGGACTATACTTAGTACCCAGGTATCCCGAGACGTCGAGGCCTCTGACGAAGTCCGGGCCCGTCCGGACGCGGAGTCAGAGAAGATTCTTTCCTTTTGGTGCTGCTGACTCCTCAACGCTTTCGAGGACATCTTCCCACACAGACCACAAATCATCGGGTCATGATCGGGTCCGAGGCACCGGAAGCAGCAGTCATGTGTGTCGGTGAGATACATAAGCTTCTTACACCGATCACACTTTTTAAATACACTGGCAGCCATTGGGGGAAAAAGGGCCCCTGCGAGGTCAAAAGACAGCGCTGCCAGTGAAAAAAGAAAAATGGCGCGAACGCTAGTCACTGAGGACAAAAAACGAAAAAGAAGACCGGGCTCGATACCGATGTATTGGACCCAGGCGGGAAAGGGAAACTGGCGTCGAACCGAAGAAATGGGTCAAACACAGAACAAAATCCACTTTTTCCTCGGGTGAAAACGAAACACATCCGTCAGGCTTTGCGGAAAAAAAACGACTGAGCAAGATGGCACCCTTGGGCGGGAAGGGGACCACGCATGTGCGCTGCATTCCCAAAGGCTTTCTTTGAAAGCTGGGGAAATGCTCCGCACGGGGGCTCCATCGGCGCCGACGTCACCCATATGTGAAGACTGACTTCCTGCTTGGTCCTGGAGAACACCGGCATTTGGGGAACGGTCTGCAGCGACTAGCGTTACCGAAGTAGCTGAGAGATTCGCTAGACCAAGTTCGATGGCGAGGAGTCTCTCATCCATCACAACTTGGTGAATATAAGATGTAAATAGTTTCCACAACCTCTACTGTAGTTTTGTATATAGTTACCCCTGTTACATTCCAAGTTACATACCCTGTTTCAATGTAAGCAAAAGATCCTGTTCTGATGCAAATTTCTGTTATTTGTAAACTGCACTGATATCAAAAGCGCGGTATATAACAACTGTAAATAAATAAATAAGTAAATAAATAAGAGCCACCAGGAAGAGCGCTTTCCAAGAGAGGAAGCGCAATCGGCAAGTAGCCATCGGCTCAAACGGTGGGTTGCTGCAAGACCACGTTCAAATCCCACTCAGTCGCCGGTGGACGAACCGGAGGCTTGAGAAGCAGCAGACCTCTGAGAAATCGGGACACCTAAGGGGTGAACCGAAAGACTGTCCTTCCTCCGGTGAGTGGTGCGCTGAAAGAGCACTGAGGTGGACCCGAACAGAGTTAGATTTAAGGCCTAGGTCTGACAGGTGCAGTAGATACTGTAGTACTCCCTTGTTTGTTCACATAGAACATTGCCACCTGATTGTCCGTCTGAACTAGGACAGACTGGTGAGAGAGGGCATGAAAAAATGTCTGCAGAGCTAAGCGGATTGCTCACAGTTCCAAGAGATTGATGCTGTGTGGCCACTCAAGGAGCCCATAGGCCTTGAGTGCACGTGCCCTGGCAATGTACACCCCAGCCCTTTAAGGAAGCATCGGTCGTCAGCACCCTTGTGTGTGCTGGAGCCTGAAAAGGTACCCCCTTCAGGTGGTTTGGGAGATGTAGCCACCACTGTAAGGAGTCCAAAAGTGGTTTGGACACTTTTGCTCTGTCTCGGGGGTCGCCTGTGGCCTGTGTCACCATTGAGCAGCCCGTATGTACAGATGGGCATTCGGAGTCACAAGTGGATGCCATGTGGCCCAGGAGCCACAGGTAGTGCCTGGCGGAGATTTGCTTTGGAACTGGTTGGCCAAGTCTATCAGTCTGTGGGCCCTGTCTTCGGGCAAGTAAGCTCTTGCCTGAAGCGTGTCTAAGCTTGCCCCTATAAACTCTAGGTTCTGAGAGGGGAGCAAAGTGGACTTTGCATAGTTTATGACAAAGCCCAGATATTGAAGAGAGACAGTGCGAAGAGTGGCTTGTCGGGCCTCCTGGAGAGACTGGCCCCTGATGAGCCAGTCGCCCAGGTATGGGAAGACAAAAATTCCCTGATTCCTGAGATAAGCCGCCACCACCGCCAGGCATTTGGTGAAAACCCTGGGGGCAGAGTTTAGGCCAAAGGGAAGTACCCTGTACGGAAAATGGTTTCCTCCCACCACAAATTTGAGATATTGTCTGTGGTCTGGATGAATGAGGATATGAGTATAAGCATCCTTTAGGTTTAAGGAGCATAGCCAATCTCCCTGCTGGAGGTAGGGCAGCAGTATCCCAAGGGTAAGCATCTTGAACTTTTCCCTCTCCAGAAACCTGTTTAGGTTTTGCAAGTCTAGGATAGGCCAGTGGCCTCTTGTCCTTTTTGGTACCAGGAAGTAACTGGAGTAGAAGCCTTGCCCTTTCAGGTGGTGAGGCACTGGTTCCACCGCCTGTTCCTTTAGAAGACTTGCCAACTCCTGAAAAAGGTGGTTCCTGTGTAGAGGGAGTCTTGGAGGCTCCCCTGGATAGTAGGAGTGGGGTAGCTGGTGGAAGTGGAGCACGTAGCCCTTTTGGACTATGCTCAGTACCAAGGTATCCCCTGTGATGGTTGGCCACCTGTAGGCGTACAGGGTCAGCCGACCTCCTGTGCTGAGTGGAGCCACCGGCGGAGGAGAGGCTATGCTCTGGAAGTCAAAATCCCGCTCCCTGCTGTGCAGGAGCCGGAGCTGGCGGCTTGGGGATTTTCTGCCTTTGGGGCCCATGCCCCTGCCCCGCTGGCCCTGTTGGGGAGCTGGAGAAGCCTGATACTGAGGGTAGGATTTGTAGGCAGCACCCTTCCTTGGGAAAAAGGGCTTCATTCCAGAGGTTTTTGTTTTTTTATTTGAGAAGGGGCAGCAGTCTTTCTGGATAGCGATGTCCTGGTGAGAGTCACAGTCTCAATTTCTGCAACATTTTCAGTCATGGGCTTACCGAATAGGTTGTCACCTTGGCACGGGACGTTGACCAACTTGTCCTGCACCCATGACTCCAGGTCCGATGACTGTAGCCAGGCCTGATGGCATGCACCGATGCCGGCTGCAGCTACCCGGGCCGAAGACTCGAAGCCATCATAGGCTGTTCGAGAGATAAACTTTGAGAACTCTCGGACCCCTGTTGACAAAGCTTTGAACCTCTGCAATGGTTCCTCGGAGAGGCCAGCTGAGAACCCTGCAATCTCCTTTGCCAGGTCCCTTAAGACATGCCCATGTACAGCTGGTAAGTCTGGACACGGCAAGATAGCATAGAGCCCTGGAAGCACTTTCTACCGAGGGCATCCAGGTTCTGGGCCTCCCAGCCGGGGGCACCAAGGAGTGCATCTTCTGACTCTTCAAGCGGTGCATGGCCGATTCCACAACCATAGAATTGTGCGGTAGCTGCGCCTTTTGGAACCCAGGGCTCTTATGGATTTGATAAATGTAATCGACCCATTTGCTAAGAACCAGCGCCAAGGGCGGTGCCCTCCCACATACGGAAGAGCAGCCGTTCCAGCATCGGAGGAACCGGTACAGTAAAGGCTTCCTTCGGAGGAAAATCATACTGGAGGGCATCTAGCTCCTCGGCTCGAGGCTCCTCCTCGGCGTCTGCAGGGAATGCCAAAGCCTTGGCCATGTCCCTCACGAAGTCCTAGAACCGGGTATCCTCCGGCAGGGACCTTCTCCGAGGCTCTGACTCCGGGGTGTCCGAAGGGACGCACCGGGTCCAGAAGGTGTCATGACTCTCCACGTCCTCAGTCTCCCACACCGACTCCTCCGAGGAGTCGTCGAGCAGCTCCGGCCGTGTGGGCCTCGGTGCCACCCGCCCCAACGCCAAGGGCACCAGCGTTGACGACCTCCGCCCTGCACAGGAGGTCGAGGGGGACCTTGACCGAGGATCGGCTTGGCCTCCGGGTCGACTTAGACATCGAGGTCCTGGTGGGCGGGGCAGATGCACTGGTCAGACCAGCAATCAGCACCCGTTTGGGTGGGGCTGCCTGGAGCAGAAGCGGGGCAACTGTTGATTGACCGGATTCGCAAAAAAATCCATAACTGGCTGTCCCCAGGCCTGGAAGAGCCAAAGGACTACTCCCTGGTCCTGCTGCCACTCGTGGGGCTGGAGAATCCTGCTTAGTCTGTTGGCCAAGCAGTTGTCCTGGCCTAGCAGGTAGACAGCTCGCAGATGAATGCCATGCTGGGCTACAAACTAGCACAGATCCAGGATTTCCTGACATAGAAGGCGGGACCCGGTGCCACCCTGCTTGTTCACATAGAACATGGCCACCTGGTCGACTGTCTGTACCAAGACAGGTTCGTGGGCCAGGACCCCCCAGAAAACTCACAGAGCCAGGCATATGGCACAGAGCTCCAAGAAATTGATCTGTTGTGTTCTCTTGTTTGGGAACCACACTCCCCAAGTACAGAACCCCTGGCAATGGGCTCCCCAGCCCAACAGGGAGGCATCCGTGGTCAGGATCCTTGTGTGCAGAGGAGTCTGGAAAGGCATCCCTGCCTCCAAGTGGTGGCTGAAGCCACCAGTCCAGGGACCATTCTAGTTGCCTGGACACTGACTTTGTCCCTGAGACAACCTGTGGCCTGTGACCAATCTCTGAGGCACCACTGAGCAGTTTGCATGTGGAGGCGGGCGTCTGGTGTCACATGGACCATGGAAGCCATGTGCCCGAGGAAGCGCAGAAACTATCTTGCTGACACTGTGGGTCTGCGACTCACCTGACGTGCCAGGGCCAGAAGCCTGCTTGCCCTGTCCGCCAGCAGGTAGGCCCTTGCCTGAAGCATGTCAAGTCTGGCCCCAATGAACTCTAGTTGTTGAGTGGGAGCAAGGCTGGACTTGGGGTAACTGATTACAAACCCCAGATGCTGGAGCACCTGGATGGTGCAAGATGTGGCCTTGTGGGTCTTGCTGGCTGAAGAGCCTCTGATGAGCCAGTCATCCAGGTAGGGGAAGACAAAGACACTTTGGAGTCTGAGAAAGGCAGCCGCCACGGCCAGGCACTTTGCGAATACCCTAGGGGCGTACCCTGTACTGGTAGTGATTGCCCCCTACCACAAAGCGCAGATACTGCCTGTGGTCTGGGAGTATTAGAATGTGTGTATACGCATCTTTTAGGTCGAAGAAGCATAGCCAGTCTCCCTGGCGAAGGTAAGGCAGCAATATTCCAAGGGAGAGCATCTTGAACTTCTCCCTCACCAGGAACTTGTTTAAGTTGCGCAGGTCAAGGATGGGTCTGAGGCCTCCTGTTCTCTTTGGCACCAGAAAGTACCTGGAATAGAAGCCCTTGCCCTGCAGGTGGTGGGGCACCGGTTCTACTGCCTGATCCTCAAGAAGATCCGCCAACTACTTCAGAAGGTGGTCCCAGTGAAGAGGAGACCTGAGGGGCTCTCCTGGGAAGTAAGGAGGGGACACTTGGGCCAGGTGAAGGAGATAGCCCTCTTAGACTATCTGCAAGACCCAGGCATCAGTGGTAACAGCTGTCCACCTGTGGGCATACAGAGCAAGCAAGCCTGCCTCCTGTGCACTGCCTGTCCCTGTGGGGAGAGGGGCCATGCTGTGAGAGTCAAAAGTGACTGCTAGGCTGGGCTGGAGGCGGTGCCTGGGGTTTGGGGGCTTTCTGCTTACGTGGGCCATGCCCCTGTCCCTTGGCCTGCTGCCCCTGTTGGGGAGCCAGAGAGGCCTGAAAATGGGGGTAGCTTTGGTAAGAAGCACCCTTCCTCGGGTAAAAGGGCTTCTTACCCGAGCCCTTCTTGCGAGAAGGGGCAGCGGTCTTCTTGGAGAGCCATGTCCTCATCATGTACTCAGTCTCCAGTTACGTGGCCTTGTCGGTTATGGGTTTGCCAAAGAGGTTCTTTCCTTGGCATGGGACATCGACCAACTTGTCCTGAACCCATTGTTCAAGGTCCAATGACTGTAGCCATGCCTGGCGGCATGCACCGAGGAGTGCATCTTCTGGCTCTTCAGCCTGCGCATGGCTGATTCCACAACCATGGAATTGTGCGGCAGCTGCGACTTTTGAAAGCTAGGGCTCCAGCGGACTCGATACATCGAGTCGATCCATTTGCTAATAATGGGCACCGAAGCCGGTGTCTCCCACATGCGGCGCATCAGTCATTCCAGGATCAGAGGCACAGGTACAGTAAAGGGCCTCCCAATGGGGGGCCTCATACTGCAGGATCTTAAGCTCATCGGCTTGAAGATCCTCCTCGGACTCCGTGGGGAACGCCAAAGCCTTGGACATATCCCTCACGAAGTCCAAGAACCTCATGTCCTCCGGAGGGGACCTTCTTCGAGGTTTGGACACCAGGGAATCAGATGGAACATCCCTGTGCCGACAGGTGTCTAGGGGACTTTCCTCCTCCGTTTCCCACCCTGATGCCTCCGAGGAGGAATCAATGGGCTCCGGCATCGAGGGCCACAAAACCGACCGACCGCCCCGATGCCGAGAGGCTCGGCAGTGATGACCTCGGTCCCGAACAGGAGGCTGAGAGGGACCTCAGCCATGGATAGAATCGAGCCCGAATGGCCTTGAGGATCGGCTTGGCCTCTGAGTTGACTTCAACATCGATGGCCCGGTGGTCAGGGCGGAAGAACCGGACAGACCAGCAATCAGCGCCCACTGCTGCTCCATGAAGGCAGACACTCTGCGCTCCAAGGCCACCATTCTGAACTCGAGTCCAGAAGGCTCCGCAGCCACCGGGTCGGGTGCTGACGCCGGTTCGACCGGGGGGGGGGGGGGAAGTCCTCGATGAGGACAGTTGTCACCTGCCTCGGCTGATCCGTCTCCGAGGATCCCAGCTGGCGCTCGGGGCTCCGTGACAGGCCACGGGAGGGGCCGGGTCGCTCGGAGCCATCCAACGCCGCCGCCTTCGAGGACTTCTTCCTTTGGTGTTCCTTTGAGGGAGACCCCCTCTCCGAGGAACCCTGACGACATTCGGGCTCAGAATGTTCCCCCTGAGACGTAGAGGCCTCAGATGAGGTCCGGGCTTGCGAAGGCACCAACACAGGAAAAATCCTATCGTGCTGCTGCTGGCAGCTCTTCGGGGCCTTAGAGGACATCTTCCTACACGGACCGCAGACCATCGGGTCGTGGTCGGGCCCGAGGCACTGGAGACAGCAGTCATGCGCGTATCAGTGAGGGACATCAGTTTTGCACACCGATTGCATTTTTTAAACCCGCTGGCAGCCATCGGGGGAAAAGGCTCCTGCGAGGTCGAAGACCCAGGCTGCCAGTGAAAAAGAAAAAGGGCACAAACGCCAGTCACGAAGGACAAAAACCAAAAAATACTAGCCAGACCTGATACCGGTATACCAAGCCGAAGGTGGGAAGAAGAACAGGTGTTAATCCGGTAAAGACAAAGAATTCTTAACCTTTTTTTACTTTTTTCACAGGGACACTGGGACAACATCTGGAGGGCTCCTTGGAAAAAAAGGAAACTGAGCAAGATGGCACCCTTGGGCGGGAAGGGGACTGTGCATGCGTGATGCAATTCCCAAAGGCTTTCTCTGAAAGCTGGGGATTTGCTCCACACGAGGGCTCCGTCGGTACCAACATCACCCATATGTGAGGACTAACTTCCTGCTTGTTCCCGGAGAACGTCCGCTTCGATCTCGTTCCATGCACACTTTGTTCACTACTCCACTGCTTCAGGCAAAATGCGAACAAACTCCAGCGAAAAATTGCCTGGTACCTCTCTGAGCTGATCCGTCCTCTGGGAGCACTTTGAGGGCTTCCCGGACTTCTTTTTTGTGCCATGTGTACCTGGGAGCTGGACCTTGGTGTTCCAGCTTGAGCCGCAGGGGTGGACCCCTCCATGGGAATGCGAATTCGAAGAGTCGTCCTCGTTCTCCATCGAGGAAACCTACCTCTGCTGTCCTGGCTTCTGCGTCACAAGTATGGCAGAGCCCAATGCTGGACACTGCACCCCTACGAGAGCCACATGTCAAACATGTGCTCTTGAGGGACATCTTGTACTTGCTATACTCTGCCTTTTTTTTGTGAGAGGGAAAAAAAAAAAGTCAGCAAGCAATTTCAGACAAGATTGTCCTGGACTCTCTCCCCTTTTCAAGTTTGCCTTAATTTATTTATTTTCTTTACATCCCCCAAGAGAAAAACACAACCCCCCCCCCCCAAGAAAACGCGACTGCAGCCCCTGGAGTCTGTCCGCAGCACCAGTTTACAGTGCATTGTCTGCCAAACGCAATCGCCTATAAATGAACCCTGAAAACAGAACTGAAGCCAAAATAAAAATAAGTGACAAAAAGGCTCTCCAGAAAATGGCAGCCGCTCAGCACACTTTCCTCAGAGTCGGGTTCCGCAACTAACACCCTTCTGTGCACTCACCCGGGTGTAGCTCGCTATTCCTTACACTTCAGGCACAAAGCTCAGCTACCGGCAGAGCTTAGGCATCATTGGGAATATTCCAAAGATAAGGCCTGCTGCCGGCAGTCCCACAATCACCGCAGACTTGACCGTTAAAAGCAGGAGGGAATACAGAAGCGATCCCCTCTCTCTGTCCCAGGGCGCTTGTGACAACCTGTCCTCCCAGCTCCGCAACGCCTCCCATACTAGGCCCTCTAAGCTTTTCTTTTTTTTTTTTTTAAAGCAACTTTACTGCTGTAGCCCAGTGCTTAGCTAGCCAATACAATCTGACCATCGGGACCGAAAAAGCTTTGATTTTTTTCCTTTCTATTCCTTATCAGTTCCTTTAGTAGTGAGTCCACACTTTGGAATCACCTCACTCCAGCTGCTTGAAGACTGATGACGACTCTGGTGAGAGGTGCCACTAGTATGTATGCCCTGATGTCATAGATTATGAAATGCTCAGTCTCCAAGCTGCTGGTGAGGTGACACTACCCACAGGTGCGGGACTGGACTGGAAGAATGATAAGGAACATGTGATTACTGGGGTTAATGTTCTGCTTGCCACTTTCAAGACTGTACCCTTCCCTAGTATATGTAATCTGCATTGGTAATGCAGTAGTGGTACAATGTTTGTATTTCTCTTAATAAAATATATTAGAGGAAAGCACAGTTACTTACCTGTAACAGGTGATCTCTGGGAACAGCAGGAATAAGTCTTCACATATGGGTACGTCGGTACCGACGGAGTCTGCGCGGGAACGCTTCCCAGCGTCCAAAGAGCTTTTGGAAGCATCCCACCACGCCTGCGTGCTACCTACCCGCCTTTCCCAACTGCCTCTCCTCAGTTAAGTTTTAAAGCTGAGACAAAGAGAGAGAGAGGAAAGGAAAGACAGATAGAGATACAACTCCTGGGGAGGTGGATGGGTTGTGAAGACTTATTCCTGCTGTTCCCAGAGATCACCTGTTACAGGTAAGTAACTGTGCTATCTCCAGGAACAATCAGGAATGAGTCTTCACATATGGGGACTCCCAAGCTGAGATGCCTGGAGTCCCAGCATGTCATAGGTTGGAACATGCTATCCCCCACAACACTAGGCATCCTGAGGATGGAGAGTAGGAGTTGAAGAAAGAAAGGTGCTGTGGAGCAGCTAACCTAGCATAGGATTGCAGACAAGGAGTCCATGTGTGGATGATAATTGTCATCAATGATATTGCAAAGAAAAAATATTGCAATATGGACCTTCCCTAACAGGACTTCAGAGAAGTATGGAGGTTCATGGGGTCTACTGGGGAACCCAGTAGAGGAACCTCGAGAAGGACCTCACTGTAAGTGGAGGTAGTAAACCTGTAGGAAAAGCAATGGAGGTCAGAATCCTGAAAGGTAACAGGTAACCCCAGTAGGAAAAACTGGAGTAGTACAAAAACGGTGGGCCTTCAGCTGAAGGCTTTATAATAAAAGCCAAACTCTTTTGGCGGCAGAATGGCTCACTCTTAGGAACAAAAGAGAAAGGCTAACTGATTTGGACAAACAGGCCCAGTCCTTGTGGGGAGAAAGGGTATGGGAACCCCTTGTATCCCAAAAGAAAGGACAAACGCCGGAGGCGTTAGAGCCTGTGAAGAGCTGAAGATCCGCAATGTCTCTCCTAACTGAAGTCAGCTGGGAGAGATATTGGAACATGGAAAGCTTCAGAGGTACCTAACCTTAAGGTTATGGTAGGTGTTAACTACCACCAAAGTGGTTGTGAGTGTAGGACCCCAAAACATGCTGGATAGCATAAGTATGGGTAAAGCCCATCTGTCAGAATCATATAGCGATATGAGCCTCGACAGTCAGGTAGATAAGCAGAATACATATCTACCGATAGTAAAATATCTCGAGAGATATATATATACATATATATAACATATAGATATATGAGAATATATCTATAGTGAGATATGAAGGGCATAAAATACACACAAATGATAGACATAGACATCTGTAAGATGTGTGCTATAGGTATGAATATATAGGCCTCTATATGGAAGTCTGCAATGAAGCAGACAGAGATATGCCTACAAAAACAGATGAAAGCAGGCCCGCTAACTCAACTATCAGAAGCTTCCACCCATTTAACAGAGAACGCATCCTCACTGAAATGAGCACACTCTTTGATGACACCTCACTAAGCCTAGATGAGGTGATCTCCTCCTGGAACAAAAAACTCAGCACAATCACTATCCGCCCTCCAACGAACAAGAACCCAAAGAAGAGATCTACAGCCCCATGGTTCACAGCCGATTTAAAAACCTCACTAACCATTTTAAGAAGGCTAGAAAAACGATGGAGAAAGTCACGTACCAGCAGTGACCAAGCAGCTTACATCCAACACCTGTCTGAGCATCGTAAAACCAACTCAGATAAAATCAGACAACACCACACAGATACCCTGAAACGGTCATTGAATAAACCTCACGACTTGTTTAACTTAGTTAAAACGCTTGCCAAAGAGCCAACCCCTGAGCACCACAGCAGGATCCATCCACAGGACTATGCAATTTACATGCAATCTAAAATGTGCAAGACTAACAAAATATTAATACCGGACTCTCCTGATGAACAAGACTACCCAGTATCACTGGCATCATTCTCTACCCCCTCGAAGAAAACTATTGAAGATACTATTCTAGCTCTGAACACAACCACTGCTCACACAGACCCTTGCCCTGCGCACTGGATAAAGGACCTGCGATGTGACATATCCTCAACTATAGCTAAAATCTTAAACTATTCCTTCACCACTGGCTCTTTCCCCACTACGCTCAAGCAGACCTCTGTAAGACCGCTGTTAAAGAACACCAAACTTGATCCTCAAAAAGTAGAATCTTATAGGCCCATATCTAGCATACCTATGCTAGCAAAAATCATTGAGAAAATAGTGCACAGGCAATTACAGGATCACATAGACACCTCAGCCCCTCTGGATCCAGCTCAACATGGTTTCAGAGAGTCCCATGGAGTAGAAACACTACTCACAACACTCCTCAACAACATAATCTCGGGTGTGGATAACATACGCCAGGGTTTCGCTCTCGTCTTCCTAGACATAGCAGCGGCTTTTGACTCGGTATGCCACGAAATTCTCATCTGCCGGCTAAGGGAAAAAGGCATCAGTGGAACAGCACTCGAATGGTGTAAATCTTACCTGTCCGATAGATGGCAGCATGTCCGAGTCGATGGGGACACATCTGAACCTTTCCAACAAAGTCAAGGTGTACCTCAAGGATCCTCCTTATCTGCATTGATGTTTAATATATACATCCAACCCATCTGCGACATCATCAGATCCTTTAATGTCAGTTACATGATATATGCAGACGATGTACTACTATATATGCCAATATCATTGGATTGCCTAGACCTCACCCCGCTAACTGCTTTGACACCATATCAGAGTGGCTCTTATCACAAAACCTGAGAATACAACACAAAAAGACGGAAGTACTGTTCGTCTCGAGGAACACCAGTTTCACCCCTCCGAGTTGTATTAACGTAAAGGATGCCCAACTCCAAGTAAAACCGGCAATACGCTACCTTGGAGTAACGCTGGACCAAAACCTTGACATGAAGAACCACATAGCCAATACAGTCAAGGCAATCTACTTTAAAATCAGATCCCTCAGACACCTACTCATGCTACTCGAACCGGATGACTTCCGAACCATTTATCAAGCACTTATACTCCCCCATTTCGACTTCTCAAACTCCATACTACAAGGACTCCCCCGGTCCACCCTGAGCCCCCTGCAACTAGCCATGAATAGTGCAGCAAGGGTACTCCTCGGGGCATCCAGGAGAGATCACGTAACACCCCTTCTAAAACAGCTACACTGGCTCCCCATGCAAGCAAGGATCAGCTTCAAGACCTTACTGCTAACATTCAAAGCGGCTAAGGGACTCACCTCTTCCTCTCTCTCCAACCTCATACAACCACTCGCACCAAACAGGCCACGAAGAACAGCAGAATTAAACACACTAGTTATCCCAAATGATACCACAAGATGCACTAGATCAACAACCAACAGAGCCTTCCAATTCTGTGCCCCAACTCTATGGAACACCTTACCAGCACAAATCAGAGCAACACCTAATCTGAGTCAGTTCAGAAAGGCACTGAAACATTTCCTCTTCCTTAAATATCTCATTGACAGCTCCGAACATAACCCCCAGGCAAATAGCAGAAGTGGTCAAACAGATAGAACCTCGCAACAGGCCAACTTCACAATGTAAATAGTAAGTTGTGCCATGTACTATTGTACCACCATTGTATATAGTTAACCAGAATATCCTTTATCAGATAACCCTCATTGTATTTAGTTTCCCCTATTTCGCCAAGTTATACTTCCTGTTAAATGTAATGACCAGACATATGTAAATTGTCGGATGTCTTTTGTTCAATGTAAACCGCGCTGATGCCTAATAGTGCGGTATATAAGAATTGTTAATAAATAAATAAAAATAAAAAAGGTATTCACATAGGAAAATGTGGAGAGGAAAGATTCATCTAACAAGAAGGTGGAACCTACTTGAGAAGATATATAGAGAATCAATTCCCACTGGTTATGGCTACAGGGATGCTAGGTACTAGAATAACCAGGATGGTTACGTGACAAGCAGAGGATGATATCAGTCTGCAGCCAGCAAGTCCCGAGTATTGTAGAACTCTAGCATGGTAAGTGAACAGAAGACGCATAGGAAATGAGATACCATGCTGACCTGCTTAAGGGCAAAAAGGTATCATGCGTTCTTACCATGAGGACTAGCTTCAAGGAGAAAACATATTCCCGATTGGAAATACTATGGACCAAAGCAGGGAATTAGCAACGCCTTAAGCTTTCACGTAAGAGGAGGCCTATGTCCTTTATATTAAAAAGGAGAACTTTTCTAGTCATGGGAGACATGACTGAAAAAGCCTTTTTCAACCATCTAGTATAGCTGTTGGAGAAACCCCACCCCCCATGCTCTCTAGCAAGGGCCCATAGTGGAGAGCTTCTCTGTAGAATTGCAGAGAGCATGATGCAGGAGAATGAGGAGATAGAACTGGCTGCAGGAGAGCCAGTACCTATGTCAACTATGCTGCCAAACCCAGGGGAATGGAGAAGGCAGAAAGAGAAGATAATCCAACAAGTTTGTAGTGAAAAAATTTCCAAGACAGATGACAGCACTGACTTGGAGTCACTACTAAGAGCATACAGAATGTTAATGGAGGACAATCTGGTTGCTGGTGGACAAGAACCAGTGGTCCAAACATTAAGGCTCCTGCATTGGCAGCTGCTTGCCAGACAGCAGAAAGAATGGTACTGTTTAAAAACAGACAAAACAAGAGTAAAAAAAACTGGACGTGTCTGATGAACTGCTTCAAAGCAAGATTGAAAAAGAGGAGTCAACTCAGAGAACTCCGCATTGAAAAAGTAAGAAAACTAGAGAGGCTCAAGAAAAAGCCCTCCAGTGAAGCAATACCACTCTTACAGAGGAAAAACCTAGTAAGAGGGTAAGGAGAATGGAGCTGAAGAAAACATACAAAGTAGTAAGGTTATAGAAAGGAAAAAGACATGCTGGCACAGGAAACTATCGTTTGATAGTGAATAGACCTCTTTCCCTAGCAGGAAGAAGAGGAGAACCCTGTGACCTAGAAGCATGAACATCCTGACAGCTCATAGAACATAGAAAGAAATGGATGTCTTTCGGGAAGAGATCCATGTTTAGGATTTAGAATGACAGCAGTGGATTGCCTCTATTGAGAAGAAGCAACTGCAGATTCTAATCCCAAGAGTCACAAGCATCTGATGGATTGATCAGAAAACCTATGGTTGCTGGGTTTGCTGAGCCTGGCGAGAGGTTGAACTCTGCAGACCAGGACGATGCTGCCCCTGTAGGGGAACATCTGTATGATGGGAAAATGATGCATAAAACCTTCTTCTCCTATGGGAAGAAAGTTTGGCAGGACATTTCCTACCTACTGGGACAGAAGAAGGTGCAGAACAGCCCCTAGGAACAGGTAAGTCAGTGGACAACTGAGTAACCTGACGTAAAGACTCCTTGTTGAAAAGATTGTCTCCAGTGCAAGGAGTATGTCCCAGTCTGTGCTGTGCCCATTTGTCCAAGTCTGAAGCCTGGAGCCAGGCTCTACGTCGTGCCCCTATAGTTATAGCAGATGTCCTGCTAACAGACTCAAAAGAGTCTAAGGAAGCACGAGTAAGAAACCGAGAGATATTCTGGAGATGCTTGAGCAGTGAAGAATAGTCTGCACTCTTGGACTCTGGAAGGGAAGGAGTCAAAAGATGTAATTGCTTTGTGACCTCCTCAAGAGATAGACTCGTATAGAAAATATATATGAGAGAATTCTTGCAGAAAGCATAGATGTCTGGAAGGTTTGACATCCAAAGGCATCTAGTGTCTTAAACTCATGACCTGGCGGATAAGAGGAGTGCTTTTTCTTACTCTTTACCCGCCGCATTGCTGATTCCACTACTATGGAATGATGAGGAAGTTGAGTCTTTTGAAACCCTGGAGAGGGGGGCACCTGAGATAAGAGATCAGTTGCTCTGGAAGGTGGGGGTACCCTTAAAGGTGTTTCTCACATTCCTAGAAGGAGATCCTGCAAGGAATGATGCAAATGAAGCATTATGTTCTCCTTTGCTTTGGTAGAAACAGAGCCTTGTGCAGGATCATGTCCTGGGATAGGAATGGCAAGAGATCTTGCTATATCCAGGAGAAAACTCTGAAAAGAGGGAACCCCAACAGGACTCTCCCTTGGACAGGTTAGATCTGAAGAACTAGCCTGAGCACCGACAGAGCTATCCAGATATATAGGAATAGAAGATCCTGCAGAGTGCAGTGTGGAATGCTTAAAGGATGGACGCCGGTACTGGCTGTCAGGAGCAGCGACCATCATTACCACATTGTCCATGCCAGGTATCGACTCCAAGCTTGGTATAGAAGGGAGCGATCCTGTTGAAAAGAGCATGGCAGGAGTTGGCCACAATGCTACTGTGGATACCGGTACCGATGCCAATACCGGTACCGATGTCAGAGTCGAGCCCGACAGAGACATCGGAGCAGTCATCAGTGACCGTTCAATCGGTACCGAGGTAACCGAAAACCTCCGGGCGCTATCCTCGGTACCGAGCCACCGGTATCGATCGGTGTCGGTACCAAAGCGTATTGGTACCCAGTCGCCTAGACTAGAGATCGATTCCAAACTCGGCATCGAGGGCAGCTCAATCGGCCTCGAGGGAACCGAGAGTTGCGGATCCGAATCATCGGAACCGAGCCTTCGGTACCGCTGAGAACCGGTACCAAGGCGAGTCGGTACGCAGTCCTCCAGACTGGAGATCGATTCGAGACTCGGCATCGAAAGAAGCGAGGCTATCGATGCACGTCTGGAGGGTACTGACGTCGGTGGTAGTATCGGTGCTGGTACCGATAATGGAAAGTCAGTCTGGAGTGTATCTACCGGTCCCGAAGGCAACGAGGATGCCAAATGACCATCCATGGTGAGGAGTGTCTCATCCAACACCAGTGCCGATGCCGGCGTATCGGTACCGCTCGAAGCTGCTGCCACCACCGGATACGGCTCAGGTATGTTCTGTGAGGGGTGAACCCCAGGAACAACCTGAAACCCCTGAAAGGCTTTGGAGACCGAAGACTCCCGCCGGGGTTTTGAAGCCAGTGGGCCCTCGAGGGCAAGGCCGGAGCCGTCTACATGTTGTGCATGAGACTTACCACTCGAGGGCTGGCTAGTCTTAACAGACTGTTTGTGGGTTACCTGATCCTGTGTGGAAGAAGAAGGGGATAGTGTCCCGAAGTTGGAGGGAAACCGTGTATCGAGGGAACCTCGATGTTGAAAACCTCTTCTCACCAAACTGTTGTCAGGACCCAAGCAGGTTAGACACCGACTTCGAGGGTCTAAAAATAAAGTTGTACCGTCATAGTCTGAACATTTCTTGGAGAAAGTGGCTGGCGGTTCCATGAAGGAAAAGAAGAGGCCTAAAGGCCTAAGAAACCACGGGACACTATGAAGAAAAAATATCCCGTGAAAAAGGAAGATTTTACAAGAAAAGAAAAGGAAAACACCGAAGGTACCGGTGGCGTCAGGAAGACAGCCGCGACAAGAAAACTAAAGAAATAAAACAAGAATTTTCTGCGGTGACAGGAGGACGTCCTGCCGGCTCCGCGGAAAACGAAAACTGAGGAGAGGCAGTTGGGAAAGGCGGGAAGGCAGCACGCAGGCGTGGTGGGATGCTTCCAAAAGCTCTTTGATTGGACGCTGGGAAGCGTTCCCGCACAGACTCCGTCGGTACCGACGTACCCATATGTGAAGACTCATTCCTGCTTGTTCATGGAGATAACAACTTTGTCAAAGAGCAGCTAGTCTACATTCAGGCTGCTGTCAATCAGGGCAGAGAACCTGTCTCACTTGTGTCTCCTGCCTGCCTTTTCTTGCACTCAGCCTCAGCTGTTAGCAATAAAAGGATGGCGAGAAGCAGTACATTGTCTATGTATTATAGGGCCATCTCAGTCTCTGTGCCACTTCACACCTCCATACCTTGGTGAGTTGAGTAGATGTTCTTCATCTTCACTTATGTTCAGGCTGTCTGTGCTGACATCAGCTAGGACCCGGGAAGCTTGGGGTACAGACAGGGTATCCCGGCTCTTCAGGGTATCGGTAGCTAAATGGAACTTTCCCAACTCCCGCAGCTGTCGATCAGCAAATTCCAGCTATAGACAAGCAGGAGAGCAAGACAAGAAAAAAAATGAAATTCCTCAGTTAAGCCCATAGAAGATTTTTTTTCCTTCTTTAAAATTTTATAATCCAATATAAGTACAACACAATCTTCCAACATTTACCTATGCAACTCCATTCCCTTTGCCCACCCTCGCCCCGATGATCATCCCAATAAATTCAGCAGAGCATAAACACCTCTGTCCCTGTTTCTCAAGCTGTTCTGTGTTCCACCCACTGATTGACTGGTTCCCAGTTCTTCAAGAGTGCCGCCTTATTGAACACATAGCAAACAACTTTGACATTAAATAAATGCGTTCCAAATATGTATGCACTTATTTTATATTAGGGGGATTTGTCTGTTTCTACTCTTTTGTAATAGCCATTCAAGTTACAATCATGATGACCTGATACACATAGCATTAATTATCTTATCTATTGTATCATTCAACAAGCATACACATTTTTGGAGGCACTGATTGCCCTTTATCTGCTAATCAAGCCAATGATCTTATCCCAAAACAATTCAATTTTGAGCTCCAATATTTGCTCCTTCACTCACTCCTAAATTCAATTTCAACTTGATAGAAGGTGAAGTTGGGCCTTATCTGCTAACTTTCTTTCCTCTACTCCTTCTAAATCAGTCCAGATGTATGGATTTATGCTCTCCTAGCAGCAGATTGGAGTGGAGGAGTAGCCTAGTGGTTAGAGCAACTGCCTAGTACCCAGAAGATCAAGGGTTCGATTCCCACTGGCACTCCTTGTGACTTTGGGCAGGTCACTTTACCCTCCATTGCCTCGGAAGAAAAGGCTGGCAATCTACTTCCGGTGATACATTGCCAAGAAAACACAGAGGTAGCTGGGTCGCTATGAGTCAACACTGACTTGATGGCACTAAAAAACAAACAAACAAACAAAAAAAAACCCCACAGCAGATTAAGGCTGAAAACTGGTTTGATGGCACACCCCTGGCTTTGTTCCACTCTTACCTTACAGATAGACAATCCCAAGTCAAGATAAATCACAACGTATCAAAACCCTTCTCCCCAAATCAAGGCCTTCCCCCCCACAAGGATCATCCCTCTCAGCTTTACTCTTCAACCTGTACCTTCAAACCAGCTTGCAAAATACTACAAGCCTACAACATTCACTACCACCTATATGCGGATGACCTAATGATATACACCACTCTAGAAACAAAGAACCCCGACTACTCCACCATCTCATCTTGCATGACAGCAATAACCGATTGCTTAACATTAAAGAATCTTGACATCAACTACAAAAAATCGGAAACCCTTATCACAAAGAACTCCTCATTCAACCTCCAAACAACATAACAATTGGAACCAGATCAATCCCCGTAAAAAATGAGGTAAAATATCTAGGAATCCACCTCGACCAAAGACTGAATCTTCAGACTCACATCAGCAGGACCACCTCCAAAATATACTAGAAGATGAAATACTTGCAAAACCTACATCCACTGCTTGAGCAGAACCATTTCCGAACTGTTTGTCAAGCACTCATCACACCACTCCTCGATTACTGCAATCTAATAATACATGGCCTTCCAAAGAGCTCTATCCACGCCCTACACGCAGCTGCTCGCCTAATCACAAGATCCAGCAAACATGACCACATCACCCCAATCCTCGAATCCCTCCCATTGGCTCCCAATCATCTCCAGAATAAAATATAAAAACAATGTTAGCATTCAAAATTCAAAATAACCAATCTGCTGGTTGCCTAAATGAGCTAATCTGAAAAACTCCTGACAACAGATCACAAAGAACACAGCACCAAAACTCACTTGCAAGCTCCACATCCCACACAGGAATATCCCAGAATACCCTAAAGAGAGCCTTCGAACTTTATACCCCCTCACTCTGGAATTCCCTCCCCCACCACCTGAGAGTCACCATGGATGTTTCTACCTTCAGGAAGCTTTTGAACACACACCTATTTACTGAATACTTCTACAGCCCACTATCTTCATAACGGACTTCCTTCCACCTCACAGACCAATCTTAGGCACAAAGCAAGCACAAACTTATGTAAATAGTTAACAGTTAGATGTAAAAACAGTAAAGCATAGTTACTCACTTGTAACAGGTGATCTCCGGGAACAGCAGGAATTTAGTCTTCACATATAGGTATCGTAGGTACCGACGGAGCCTGCGCGGGAACGCTCCCCAGCGTCCAATTAGAAAGCTTTTGGGAGCATCCCACAAGCACCTGCATGCTGCCTTCCCGCCTTTCCCAACTGCCTCTCTCCAGTTGAGTTTTAAAGTTGAGACAAAGAGAGAGAGAGGGAAAGGAAAGAGAGAGATACAACTCCTAGGGGAAGTGGGTGGGTTGTGAAGACTAAATTCCTGTTGTTCCTGGAGATCCCCTGTTACAGGTGAGTAACTATGCTATCTCCAGGAACAAGCAGGAATGTAGTCTTCACATATGGGGACTCCCTCGCTTTAGAAACCAGGGAGAGACCCCAGAAGTTGTGTGTCCCTGAAAAAGGGCTCCACTTCCCCCATGGATCTCTGGGCATCCAACCACGGATGGTGGGTAGGAGTTGATTAGGTATGGAACAGGTGTGAGGACTGATTCCTGCTGCTCCTGGAGAAAGCACAGTTACTTACCTGTAACAGGTGATCTCTGGGAACAGCAGGAATTAGTCCTCACATATGGGTACGTCGGAACCGATGGAGCCTGCGCGGGAAAGCTCCCCAGCTTCCCTGAAAGGAAGCTTTTGGGGCCTCCCTCTGCACATGCGCGCTGCCTTCCCGCCTTCCTGACCAGCTCTCCTCAGTTCGAGTTTATAGCTGAGACAATAGAGAGAGGAAAGGAAGATAGATAGATAGAAGATACAACTCCTAGGGAGGTGGGTGGGTTGTGAGGACTAATTCCTGCTGTTCCCAGAGATCACCTGTTACAGGTAAGTAACTGTGCTATCTCCAGGAACAAGCAGGAATAAGTCCTCACATATGGGGACTCCCTAGCTAAGATGCCTGGGAGATCCCGTTCCAAGGTTCGCCATCTTCGTATGGATCTCAGGCATCCATCCTGGGAAGGTGGGCAGGAGTTGTTCAAGTATGGAACAGGTGTTTGAGGACAGCCTGACCAAACAAGGCATCCCGGCGGGAGTCCTTGTCCAAGCAGTAATGGGCTGTGAAGGTATGTACCGAGGCCCATCTGGCGGCTCGACAGATCTGATCTATGGACACAGAGTGAAGATGAGCCATAGAAGTGGCCATGGCTCTCACATTGTGAGCTGTGACATGGCCTTCCAGAGAAATGTTTTTACTCTGGTAAGCAAAGGAAATACACTGAGCAATCCAATTGGAAAGTGTACGTTTGGAGACTGGACGTCCCAAATGAAAAGGATCAAAAGCCACAAAAAGCTGGGAAGACTTTCGATGTGGCTGAGTCCTGTTGAGGTAAAAGGCAAGAGCTCTTTTACAATCTAAAGTATGAAGGTTCCTCTCTGCACTGGATGCATGAGGAGCTGGAAAAAAGACAGGTAGATATACCTCTTGATTAAGATGAAAAGGCGAGACCACTTTCGGCATAAAGTGGGGATTTGTCCTTAGGACCACCTTATCATGATGAAACCTGGTATAAGGTGGATGAGCCACTAAGGCCTGTAGTTCACTGATGCGGCAAGCCGAAGTGACTGCAATAAGGAAAAGGACCTTCCAGGAAAGAAATTTCAAGGAGGTAGAAACCAACGGTTCAAAAGGTGGCTTCATAAGCTGACCTAGAACTAGGTTCAAGTCCCATGCTACCGGAGGAGGTCGGATGGGAGGCTTAGTTAGAGTCAGGCCTCTCATGAATCTTGCAACAAGCGGATGAGAGGAGACAGGTTGTCCATTTATAGGTTTTAAGGATGCTGCAATAGCACTCAAATGGACTCTTACTGAATTCGTCTTAAGGCCTGCATTAGAAAGATGCAGGAGATAGTCTAGTAGAGAATTCAAAGGAAGTGCTAGAGGGTCAAGACCCTGTTGAGCACACCAAATGGAAAAGCGTTTCCATTTCAAAGCATAGGAACGCCTCGTGGAGGGTTTCCTAGAGGCATGAAGGATATCTTTCACTGGTTGAGAAAGATTGAAGTCATGAAGGCTTAGGCCTTCAGTAACCAAGCTCTGAGGTGTAGGGACTTGGGGTTTGGGTGCCACAAAGTCCCTTTCTCCTGAGAGAGAAGGTCTGGCGCAGCTCCCAGGTCCAGGGAGGGTCCCTGGGAGAGATGCAGAAGTAGAGGGAACCACACTTGGCGTGGCCAGCGTGGAGCTATGAGGATCATCGATCCGTGATCCCTCTGGAGTTTGAACAGAGTCTTGGGAATCAAAGGAATGGGTGGAAAGGCATATAGGAATTCCTGACCCCAATGCAGGAGAAAGGCGTCGTTGGCCTGAGCTCCCTGACACGGAGTCCTGGAACAGAACCGGGGAAGTTTGGCATTCCACGGACTTGCAAAGAGGTCTATGTCCGGGGTTCCCCATTCCTGAAAGATTCTGCTTATCTGGTCCATATGTAGGGACCATTCGTGTGAAAGCAGAACTCGACTGAGTCTGTCTGCCCGAGAGTTTTGAACCCCTGGAAGATATACTGCCAGAAGATGAATTTGATGCTCTCTGGCGAAGGCCCATAATCTGAGAGTTTCGTTGCAAAGCGACAGAGAGCCTGTCCCTCCTTGTTTGTTTACGTAGAACATGGCCACCTGATTGTCTGTCTGAACTAGGAAAGTCAGGTTGACAAAGAGGGTATGGAAGACTTTGAGGGCAAAGAAGATTGCTCGCAGTTCCAGGAGGTTGATGTGAAGGGTGGTCTCCTGCGGAGACCAAATACCCTGAGTGGAGAGGGATTGTAGATGGGCTCCCCACCCTGTTTGGGAGGCATCTGTTGTGAGGATTGCTTGGGGCAACAAAGGTTGGAAGGGGGCCCCCAACAACAGATTCTTGGTGGATATCCACAATTGGAGGGACCAAAACAGACGCTTTGAGGTGAGTATTTGGGCGGAGAGCGCTCCTGATGCTTGAGTCCACTGGGTGGCCAAGGTCCATTGAGCTGCTCTCATATGAAGACGAGCGTAGGGCACCACGTGTACCGTGGAGGCCATGTGGCCCAGAAGTCGCAGCATTTCTCTGGCTGTCAAGTGACTGCTGGACTGAGCTTGGGAGGCCAAGCACAGCAGACGTTGGCCCCGGACTTGAGGCAGGTAGGCCCTTGCAGTGGTGGTGTCCAACTGGGCCCCTATGAATTCTAGAGACTGAGTAGGGGTAAGTTGAGACTTGGGAAGGTTTACCAACAGTCCCAGATACTGCAGAAGGTGCCTTGTGCGGTCCAGGGAAATCTGGGCCTCTGACTGAGATGGAGCTCGGATGAGCCAGTCGTCCAGATATGGGAATACAAAAATTCCCAGACCTCTTAGAAATGCGGCAACAACTGCCATGCATTTGGTGAACACTCTTGGAGCAGAGGCTAGACCGAAGGGAAGTACTCTGTACTGGAAATGTTTTCCCTGAAACAGAAATCTTAGATATTTTCTGTGGGATGGGTGGATGAGTATATGTGTGTACGCATCCTTGAGATCTAGAGAACAAAGCCAATCCTGACTCTGAAGGTATGGAAGGAGAATGCCTAGAGAAAGCATTTTGAATTTTTCCTTGTACAGAAATTTGTTCAATTCTCTCAGATCTAGGATAGGTCTGAATCCCCCTGTCTTCTTTGTTATGAGAAAATAAGGGGAGTAGAATCCTGTCCCTTGTTGAAGAAGAGGAACCTCTTCTATTGCCCCTTGGGCAAGGAGAGAAGAGACTTCCTGATCCAACAGGTCCAGGAGAAATGGGGGAGAATTGAAGTGCCTCACCATGGTATATGGAGGAAGGTTGGAAAAATGAAGTTTGTAGCCCTCTCTGATGATAGAGAGGGTCCATTGCTCTGATGTGATTTGCTCCCATCTGGGAGCAAAGTGAGCTAACCTTCCGGGAATGGTGAGGGGCTCTGGTTGTTCTAGAGCCAGAAATGTTAAGTTCTCTAGGGGCAAGTCAAAACCCCTGAGGGGGTTGAGCCTGCTGAGGAGTGGTAGACGCTGCAGGCTTTGACTTTGCCTGTTTAGGTTGCTGACGTTTAGCAGCAAAGCGAGGCTGAGAAGATTGTTGGCCAGTATTTGTGGAAAATCTGGCCTTCTTGTAGTAAGGCCTCTTGAAAGACTTTTTCTTGGCAGGAGTAGAGGTAGACTTAGAAAGTCTATCCAAGGTAGCATTTTCTGCATCCATTTGGGTGGCTTTAATTTGCCAGTCCTTACCAAATAAGTTCTCACCTGTACAGGGCAGATTCCGTAAGCCATCCAGGACCCAGGGTTCTAGGTCAGAGGCCTGGAGCCAAGCAAGTCGTCGGGCTGCAATAGCAATGCCCGAAGCTCTACCGGCACCCTCAAAGGAATCAAAAGCTGCTCTGTTGGAGAACTTAGAAACATCTAGAAGCTGTTTCACCAGAGAAATGAACTCCTCTTTTCTATCCTCAGGGATAAAGGAGGCAAAAGGTCGTATCTTTAGGGCAAGTTCCCTGAGAAACATGCCCATATACAGACTGTAAGAATTAATCCTGGCTATAAGCATAGTAGCCTGGAAAATTTTCTTGCCAAAAGAGTCTAGGGTCTTACATTCTCGTCCTGGAGGGGTAGAAGAGTGCCTTTTGGTACTCTTAATCTTTTTCAGTGCAGACTTCACCACAATGGAATGGTGAGGCAACTGAGTCTTTTGAAAACCAGGAGGAGGGAGGGACCCGGTACATGGTGTCCAACCTACGAGAATAAGGAGACAACGTTAGAGGAGCCTCCCATAAGTCCATCAAGTGTTCTTGAAGGATTTCATGGATAGGCAGGGTGACTGCCTCTTTAAGAACCTTAGGGTATCCTAAAATATCCAATTTCTTTGACCTAGGTTCTTTTTCAGAGGATGTGGTAATAGAAAGTCCTTTGGCTAGTTCAATAATGAAGTCTTGAAAGGACAAATCCTCTGGTGGAGACATTCTCCTCTTTGGGGAAGAGGGGTCTTCATGAAGAACTAGAGACAGCTCATCAGAGTCCTCAGAGGAGTTATAATCCTCTGAAGAATCAGAGTATTCTCTATTTGCTTCCAACGCACGATACGCATACCGATCGGTATCGACATCGGGCGTACCGGGTATGGGATCGGTATCGGGTGAAAACCCGGATCCGGCATGCGGAACCGATCTGCGTTTGGAAGTCGATGGTCTCGGTTCCGGGATGGGAGACGATACCGGAACCGGACCCGGTACCGCTGAACGCGGTACCGAGGGTGTCGCAGCATTAATAAAAGCCAGCATGGCCTGCTGCATGGTCTGAACAGTATTGCTCATAGACGCCACTGCTGCCTGGATATCGGTACCAGTATGGGCCGGTACCCCAGAGCATTCTAACAGGTGATCAGTCGAGGCCGTGCCATCGATGTCAACCTGTAACCCCATAGATGGTGCTTTGGAAGCCAGAGCTTCCCGCCGGGGTTGTTTGGCTGGGGCAGGATCCTCAGACTCAAAAGAGAGAGCCTCTCGATGCTTTGAAGGAGATTTGCTCTTTGAGGACCTGCCCACAGAGGGTTTGGTTACCTGAGATCCATCCGGAGAGGAAGACCTGGATGACTGTGATGCTGGATTATCTGAAGCAAACAGCACATGGAATTTGTTGGCCTGGTTCTGCAACTCACGTTTAGACATCTTGGAGCAGGATGGGCAGTCCGGAATGGAGTGGTCAGGTCCCAAACACTTAAGACACCATTCATGGGTGTCTGTGACTGAAATAACAGCACTACACTTGGTACACTTCTTAAAACCAGGGGCTGGTTTCTCCATGAGGAGAATTTGTGTAGGCCTGAGGCCTAACCGAAGTCACCAAGTTGTGCAGAAAAAAAGATTTTTTATTTTTTTTTAAAAGAAAAGAAAAGAGAGACCGCCGGTACCGGTTTCGGTATGGGGAAGGCAGGTACGCGGTCTAAAGAAACAAACTAAAACAATAATTTCTTCAGCGGTGACAGGAACACAACCTGCTGGCTCCGCGGAAAAAGAGAAACTGAGGAGAGCTGGTCAGGAAGGCGGGAAGGCAGCGCGCATGTGCAGTGGGAGGCCCCAAAAGCTTCCTTTCAGGGAAGCTGGGGAGCTTTCCCGTGCAGGCTCCGTCGGTTCCGATGTACCCATATGTGAGGACTTATTCCTGCTTGTTCCTGGAGATCACCTGTTACAGGTGAGTTAACTACTCTTGCTTGGTAGCGGCAGTATTGCAATATTTGCTCTACCTCTCCAATCTGGGCCTTAAGTCTAACTCTGTCCGCAGGGACAGTGCTTTCGGACAGGCGGGCTGGGAGATGGAGGATGAAGAGTCACCCGACACCCATCGGACTCGGTGTGTCCCATCGGACTCACCCGAGTCCGAACCTCAGAGACGATCCCCACCGGAGGATACCCGGTTCTCGGACTTCGTGCGGGATATGACCAAGGCTTTGGCCTTCCCCGTGTATCCTGAGGAGGAGCCTCGAGCCGAGGAGCTCGAGGCCCTCCAGTATGACTCTCCTCCGAAGGAGGCCTTTACTGTTCCGGTTCCTCCGATGCTGGAGCGGCTGCTCTTCTGCATGTGGGAGACCCCGGCCTCGACGTCGGTGTTAAGCAAGCAAGTCGATTCCATTTATCGAGTCCGCAAGAGCCCCGGGTTCCAAAAGGCACAATTACCGCACCACTCCATGGTTGTGGAATCGGCCATGCATCGACTGAAAAGTCAGAAGATGCACTCCTTGGTGTCTCCCGGCCGGGAGGCCCAGAACCTGGATGCCCTCGGTAAGAAGTGCTTCCAGGGCTCTATGCTTGTTTGCCGTGTCCAGACTTACCAGCTCTATATGGGCATGTACCTCCGAGACCTGGCAAAGGAGATTTCCGTTGCCTCGGACCTGATCATGACCCGCTGATCTGTGGTCCGTGTGGCAAAATGTCCTCAAAGGAGTTGAGGAGTCGGCAGCACCAGAAGGATCGTATTTTTTCTGACTCCGCGTCTGGCCGGGCACCTCGTCAGAGGCCTCGACGTCTCGGGACTCCGGCCCCGAGCAGCGTCGGGGTTCCTCTGAGCGGGTGTCTCCTTCGCGGGAACATCGCAGGAAGAAGAAACCCGCGAGGGCGGTGTCGGTGGACGCTCCTGGTTCCTCGAGGGCCAGGTCGCATAGCCCCGATAGCCGCTCCGGGTCTTCGGAGTCGGAGAGGCCTGCCAAGCATCGTGTCGAGATGGAGTCTCCTGGACACGTAAGTGCTGTTGTCCTCGTGGACTCTCCTCTGAGGGAGCCAATGTCGGGCCCGACGCCATCGGGGCCCGAGTTGGGGGCTGCTGGGTCTCCTGAGCTCGGACTCAGGTTGACGGCCTTGGAGAGCAGCTTCGCTGCCTTCATGGAACAGCAGCGGGCATTGATCGCCGGTCTCACCGGTGCATCTGCCCTGACCACCGGGACCTCAACGTCTAAGTCGACCCCGGAGGCCGAGCCGATCCTCGAGTCCATCCGGGCTCGAGTCGATCCTCGGCCACGGTCTCCCTCGACCTCCCGTTCGGGTGACGTTGGCGCCGACGGTTTCCTCGTGCGGAGCATTTCCCCAGCTTTCAAAGAAAGCCTTTGGGAATTGCAGCGGGCATGCGCGGTCCTCTTCCCGCCCAAGGGTGCCATCTTGCTCGGTCTGATGACATAGCTAAAAGACAGCAAAAAATTAGCAAAAAGAAATCATATGACTGCAACTCCAAGGGGAGGAGGGAGGCTTGTGAGGACTGATTCCTGCTGCTCCTGGAGAACACCTGTTACAGGTGAGTAACTACTCTTTCTCCAGGACCAAGCAGGAAGTCAGTCCTCAGATATGGGACTCCCCAGCTTAAGGCTACCGGAGACCCCAAGCGGAAAATGAGCTCCCTCTAGCTCATCAGCACAGAAGGAAGGAATCTTCTCTGAGAACGCCCCCGACAGGTAGCCCAACACCAGGGCCGGAGAGTAGGAGTTGCCTAAACCCCAAAGAGATTATGGAGTACTGCATGTCCGAAAGCACTGTCCCTGCGGACAGAGTTAGACTTAAGGCCCAGATTGGAGAGGTAGAGCAAATATTGCAATACTACCGCTACCAAGCAAGAGTAGTTACTCACCTGTAACAGGTGTTCTCCAGGAGCAGCAGGAATCAGTCCTCACATATGGGTGTCTGATACCGGTGAATGAAGGTCAACCAGTGGCAACTCAATCGGCCTCAGGGGAACGGAGAGTTGCGGATCCGAGTCATCAGAACCAAGCCTTCGGTTCCGCCGGCATCGAAGGAAGCGAGGCTGTCGATGCACATCTGGAGGGTAAAGACGTCGATGGCAGTATCGGTGTTGGTACCGATAATGGAAAGTCAATCTGGGACGTATCCACCAGTCCCAAAGGCACCGAGGAGGCCAGAAGACGATCGCTGGTGAGGAGTGTTTCATCCAACACCAGTGCCGATGCCGGGGTATCGGTACCGCTCGAAGCGGATGCCACCACCATTCACGGCTCAGGTATGTTCTGTGGAGGGTGAACCTCAGGAACAACCTGAAACCCCTTATACGCTTTGGAGACCGAAGACTCCCGCCGGGGTTTTGAAGCCAGGGGGGCCGTCGAGGGCAAAGCCGGAGCCGTCTACATGCTGTGCATGAGACCTACCACTCGAGGACTGGCTAGTCTTAACAGGCTGTTTGTGGGTTACCTGATCCAGTGTGGAAGAAGAAGGGGACGGTGCCCTGAAATTGGAGGGCAACCGTGTATCGAGGGATTCTCGATGCTGAAGATATCTTCTCACCAAACTGTTGTCAGGACCCAAGCAGGTTAGACACCGACTTCGAGGGTCTAAAAATAAAGTTGTACCGCCACAGTCTGAACATTTCTTGGAGAAAGTGTCTGGCGGTTCAATGAAGGAAAAAGGAGGCCTAAAAGGCCTAAGACACCGTGGGACACTATGAAGAAAAAATATCCTGTTGAAAAGGAAGAATTTACAAGAAAAGAGAAGAAAACACCGGCGGTACCGGTGGCGTCGGGAAGACAGCCGCGACCACAAGAAAACTAAGAATAAAAAATAAGAATTTTCTGCGGTGACAGGAGGACGTCCTGCAGGCTCCGCGGAAAAACGAAAACTGAGGAGAGGCAGTTGGGAAAGGCGGGAAGGCAGCACGCAGGCGTGGTGGGATGCTTCCAAAAGCTCTTTGATTGGACGCTGGGAAGCGTTCCCGCGCAGACTCCGTCGGTACCGACGTACCCCATATGTGAAGTCTCATTCCTGCTTGTTCCTGGAGATAATTCAGACAGAAAACATGTGTCTGAGTTTACAATAAAACCGGGCAACAAACTTGGATAACGAGGTAAATGGACCTCCTGATTGGGCAAATGGACTAAGGGTCCCAGAGGATTGGGTTGAGAACCATTGCTCTGAACTGCGTGGACTGCGTGGTAACTGTGGGTTGATCCTGAGATACAAGGTAGCAAGTAAGGCACCAAGCACAGTACCATGTATATGTACCTTTTTAGGCCCAATCCTCTATTTCCCTGTGCTCTTGTATCTGTTGCACCAGTGGTACCATTGCCGCCGCAAATAGAAACGGGGTTAGGGGGCAGCACTGTCTCATGCCCCAAGCTGGGTTAAACATCTCTGTGTAGTCTACATTTATCATTAGGCATGACTACGGATCAGTTTACTTAACAAGACACAAATGTTCACCCAACCCGTTTCTTCAAGATTTTAAAAATAAAGGGCTAATATACTCTGTCAAATGCTTTCTCTGCATCTATTGCACTGGCTTCCTAAAGTTATGGACTTTAACATTATCTGATGTGAGCCTACCAGACACAAATTCCTGATATTACTACTAGTAGTAATCATTTGTATAGTGCTACAAAGTGTATGCAGTGTGGTACATAAAAGTGTAGTTTCTCACTTGTAAGAGGTGTTCTCCAGGGACAACAGGAATCAGTCCTCACATATGGATGATGTCTGCACAGAAGGAGACCTCGTGGAAGCATCCCCCCAGCTTTCAAAGAAAGCCTTTGGGAGATGCCACCACGCATGCGTGGTCCCCTTCCCACCCCAAAGGTGCCATATCTTGCTCAGTCAGATGACATAGCTAAAAGATGGCAAAAATAAATAAAAGATGGTAAAGGAGCAACTACAAAGGGAGGAGGGAGGGTTGTGAGGACTGATTCCTGCTATCCCCGGAGAACACCTGTTACAGGTGAGTAACTATGCTTTCTCCGGGAACAAGAAGTAAGTCAATCCTCACATATAGGACTCCCCAGCTACAGGCTACCAAAAGCCCATAACAAAAAACATGGTCATCCTCAAAGGGAGCCGTGAGCAGCAGCAATTAAGTCCATAGAGCGTAGTTACTCACCTGTAACAGGTGTTCTCCAGGAGCAGCAGGAATCAGTCCTCACATATGGGTGACGTCGGCGCCGACGGAGCCCTCGCGGAGCAATTTTCCCCAGCTTTCAAAGAAAGCCTTTGGGAATTGCAGCGCGCATGCGCGGTCGCCTTCCCGCCCAAGGGTGCCATCTTAGCCAGTCTGATGACATAGCTAAAAGACAGCATAAAAATTTGCAAAAAAACTTAAGCAGATGATTGCAACTCCACGGGGAGGAGGGAGGGTTGTGAGGACTGATTCCTGCTGCTCCTGGAGAACACCTGTTACAGGTGAGTAACTACGCTTTCTCCAGGACCAAGCAGGAAGTCAGTCCTCACATATGGGACTCCCAAGCTTAAGGCTACCGGAGACCCTAAGCACAAAAATGAGCTCCCTCTAGCTCAGCGGCACAGAAGGAAGCAATCTTCACTGAATTATCACCCACCGGTAGCCCCCATCCGGGATGGAGGGTAGGAGTTGCTCAAACCTCGAAGAGATTTCGGAGGACTGCCTGTCCGAAAGCACTGTCCCTACGGGACTCCCTCTCGAGACAGTAATGGACCGCAAAAGTCTGGCTCGAAGACCAAGTAGCGGCCCGGCAGATGTCTGCCAGCGGAACAGAGCGGAGGTAAGCCACTGACGTAGCCTTCGCCCGAACACAATGAGCCGTGACTCGACTTTCTAAGGAGAGTCCGGCTGCCCCATAAGCCCAAGCGATACAGTCAGCAACCCAGGTGGACAGAGTACGCTTGGAGACCGGGAGCCCCAATTTATTGGGGTCAAAAGACACAAAAAGCTGAGCAGCTTTACTGTGCTCCCGCGTACGGTCAAGGTAGAAGTTCAATGCCCTTCTACAGTCCAGGGTATGCAGGACTCGTTCAGCTCGGCTGGAGTGAGGCCTGGGAAAGAAGGTTGGAAGTACCACCTCCTGATTGATGTGAAAAGGGGAGACAACTTTTGGAAGAAATTTTGGGTGAGTCCGTAGGACTACCCTATTTTTGTAGAACCGAGTGAAGGGAGGATCAGACACGAGGGCCTGCAATTCACTTACGCGTCTAGCGGAAGTGAGGGCTATCAGGAATAAGGTTTTCCACGAAAGAAAACGCAGAGAACAGGTAGCCATCGGTTCAAAAGGCGGACAGGTGATCCGCTGTAAAACCACATTCAGATCCCAGTCAGGTGCTGGCGGGCGCAGAGGTGGTTTAAGTAGAAGGAGACCTCGGAGAAACCGTGCTACGAGAGGGTCGCTGGAAAGAGGTCTGCCGTCCACCGGCACATGGTGTGCTGAAAGAGCACTGAGGTGGACTTTGACGGAGTTGGACTTAAGTCCCAGATTAGAGAGGTAGAGCAGGTACTGCAAGATCACCGACACCGAGCAGGAGAAGGGATCCTGAGACTGCTGTACACACCAAACGGAAAAGCGACGCCATTTAAGGGCGTAGCATTTGCGGGTAGAAGGTCGCCGAGAAGCTAGGACGACCTCTTCCACCTCTGCCGGCAGGAGAAGGGGAGCGAGGACTACCCTTTCAGCCGCCAGGCCATTAGGTTGAGAGATCTGAGGTTGGGGTGTAGCAGAGACCCCTGATCCTGTGTTAGGAGATCCGGTTGAAACCCCAGAGGGAACGGATCCTCTACCGCTAATTGCAACAGGAGTGGGAACCACGGCTGTCTGGGCCAGCGAGGAGCCACCAGGATCATGGAAGCTTTGTCCCGGAGAACCTTGAAGAGAGTTCGAGAGACTAGCGGGATGGGAGGAAAAGCATAGAGAAAGCTTTCCGACCATGAGAGTAGAAAAGCATCTGCCGCTACCCGAAGGGGATGTGGCTGACGAGAGCAGAAGCGAGGAAGTTGCCAGTTGAGAGGACTGGCAAAGAGATCCATCGTGGGGAGGGCCCACTTCAGAAAGAGTTTCTGAACTACCAAGGGATCCAGACGCCACTCGTGCGGCTGGAGTATCCTGCTGAGTTTGTCCGCCAGGCAATTTTCTTGGCCTGGGAGATAAACTGCCTTGAGAAGAATGCCATGACTGATGGCCCAAGAGCAGAGCTTCTGAGCTTCTCGGCAGAGAAGGAAGGAGCCCGTGCCCCCCTGCTTGTTCACGTAGAACATGGCAACTTGATTGTCCGTCTGGACAAGGACGGACTGGTGAGAAGTCAGGTGGGAGAAAGCCTTGAGCGCCAGACGGATTGCTCTGAGCTCCAGGAAGTTGATCTGTTGAGCAGACTCCCACGCGGTCCAGAGACCTTGAGTACATGCCCCCTGGCAATGTGCTCCCCAACCCAGGAGGGAAGCATCGGTCGTCAGCACTTGAGCCGGCTGAGGCGACTGAAACGGCATTCCGAGCACCAGGTTCGGCCGATGAAGCCACCACTGTAGGGAAGAGGCCAGCGGCCCGGAGATGCGCACTAAGTCGGCTAGTCCGCCGGTGGCCTGTTGCCACTGCTTGCGAAGGCACCATTGAGCAGGCCGCATATTCAGGCGAGCATTGGGGGTCACGTGGACGGTGGAAGCCATATGGCCGAGTAGTCTCAGGAAGCGCCTGGCGGAGACCAGGGACTGGCTGCGAAAACGGCCGGCTAGGTCCATGAGCCGTTGAGCCCTGTCGAGAGGCAGGAAAGCTCGAGCCTGAGGAGTGTGCAGTCTTGCGCCGATGAACTCGAGATCCTGTGAGGGGAGCAAAGTGGACTTTGCGAAGTTTATGACAAAGCCCAAGTACTGCAGGAGAGTCACCGTGCGGTGTGTGGCATTGGTGACTGCCGGAGAGGACGACGCTCTGATGAGCCAGTCGTCGAGGTACGGAAAGACATAGAGGCCGTGAAGCCTGAGATAGGCCACCACCACCGCGAGACATTTTGTGAAGACTCGCGGTGCGGAGGATAGGCCAAAGGGCAGTACTCTGTACTGGTAGTGATTTCCTGCCACCACAAACCTTAGGTATTGGCGGTGGCTTGGGTGGATGAGGATGTGCGTGTAGGCATCCTTTAGATCTAAGGAGCATAGCCAATCTCCCTGCTGGAGGTAGGGCAGAAGGATTCCAAGGGTAAGCATCTTGAACTTTTCCCGCACGAGGAACTTGTTGAGGTTACGCAAGTCCAGGATGGGTCTGAGGCCTCCTGTCCTTTTTGGTATCAGAAAATACCTGGAATAAAAGCCTTGACCTCTCAGGTGGTGGGGCACCGGTTCCACAGCCTGTTCCTGAAGAAGACTTGCTAACTCCTGAAGGAGTAAGTCCCTGTTCAGAGGGAGTCGAGGAGGTTCTCCCGGAAAATAAGAGGGAGGTACCTGATGGAAGTGGAGAAGATATCCTTCTCGCACGACTTGAAGCACCCAGGCATCTGAAGTGATGTTGGACCACCTGTGGGCGAAGTGAACCAGCCGGCCTCCGGTGCTGGGAGGAACCAGCTGAGGGGGAGAGGCTATGCTGAGGAAGTCAAAAACCCCACCCTGCTGAGCAGGGGCTGGTGGTGCAGGCTTGGGGGCTTGCTGCCTACGGGACCCGTTACCCCGTCCCTTGGCCTGCTGACCCTGTTGGGGAGCTGCGGGGGCCTGATATTGAGGGTAGTGTTTATAGGCAGCCGCCTTCCTCGGGTAAAAGGACTTCTTTCCCGAGCCCTTCTTTTTCTGGGAAGGGGCGGAGGTCTTCCTAGAAAGCCTGGTCCTGGTGAGAGTCTCCGTCTCGATTTGTGCAGCCTTTTCAGCCATGGGCTTGCCAAAGAGGTTCTCACCTCTGCAGGGGACATCGACCAAGTTGTCCTGCACCCAAGGTTCAAGGTCAGACGACTGAAGCCAAGCCTGTCGGCGGGCACCGATGCCAGCTGCGGCCACACGAGCCGATGCTTCAAAGCCATCATAGGCTGCTCGGGACATGAATTTGGAGCATTCCCGAATACCAGTTGTCAAGGCCAGGAACCTCCGCAAAGGATCCTCGGACAGTCCAGCGGAGAATCCGGCTATCTCTTTAGCCAGGTCTCGGAGATACATGCCCATGTATAGCTGGTAGGTCTGGACACGACAAGCCAGCATAGAGCCCTGGAAACACTTCTTACCAAGGCCATCCAGGTTACGGGCCTCCCTGCCAGGAGGCACCGAGGAGTGCATCTTTTGGCTCTTAAGCCTATGCATGGCCGATTCCACTACCATGGAATGGTGTGGCAGCTGTGCTTTTTGGAAGCCAGGACTCTTGCGGACTTGATAGATGGAATCGACCCGCTTGCTCAATACCGGCGACGAGGCCGGACTCTCCCACATGCGGAAGAGTAGTCGTTCCAGCATGGGAGGAACCGGTACAGTAAAGTGCTCCCGGGCGGGAGAGTCGTACTGAAGGGCGTCGAGCTCTTCGGCTCGAGGCTCCTCCTCGGGATCCGCAGGGAAGGCCAAAGCCTTGGCCATATCCCTGACGAAGTCCGAGAACCAGGCATCCTCCGGAGGGGACTGTTTCCGAGGTTCGGACTCAGGTGAGTCCGAGGGGACACACCGAGTCCGAAAGGAATCAGGTGACTCCTCGTCTTCAGACTCCCAGGCCGACTCCGAGGAGGAATCGGTGGGGTCGGCTCGGGCAGGCGGAGGCGTCGGCCGCCCCGACGCCGAGGGAGTCGGCGGCGACGACCTCGGTCCCGAACGGGAGGCCGAGGGTGACCTCGACCGAGGATCGACTCGAGTTCGCATGGACTCGAGGATCGGCTCGGTCTCCGGGGTCGACTTAGACGTCGACGTCCCGGCGGTCGGGGCAGCGGCGCCAGCGAGGCTAGCGATCAGTGCCCGCTGCTGGTCCATGAAGGCAGATAGTCTGCTCTCCAAGGCCGTCAACCTGAGTCCGACCTCAGGTGACCCAGCAGCCCCCGACTCGGGCCCCGACGTCGGACCTCTCGGAGGCGAGTCCAGAAGGACCACAGGACTTACCCGAGCAGGCAACTCCGACTCCAGGCGAGGTCGCTTCGGGAGGTGCTCCTTCTCCAAAGACCCGGGACGGCTGTCGGGGCTATGCGACCTGGCCCTCGCGGAGCCAGGAGCGTCCACCGACGCCGCCCTCGCGGGTTTTGTCTTCCGTCGATGGTCTCCGGAGGGAGAACCCCTGTCGGAGGAGCTTCGGCGATGGTCAGAGCTGGAGCCTCTGGATGCCGAGGCCTCCGACGAGGTCCGGGTACGGCTGGGGTCAGCGAAGATTCTATCCCGCTGATGCCGCCGACTCCTCAACGCTTTGGAGGACATTTTGCCACAGGCTCCACAGATCATTTCTTCATGATCCGGGCCTAGGCAGCGGAGGCAATTATCGTGTGTGTCAGTGAGTGACATATTTCTGTCACACTGACCACACCGCTTGAAACCACTGGCAGCCATCGGGGGAAAAAGGGCCCCTGCAAGGTCAAAGGACCGGGCTGCCAGCGAAAAAACCAAAAACGAAACTGACCAAAAAAAAGAAAAAAACGAAAAATAAGAGAAGGACTCGCAACGGCGTCGCGAGTCCGGGCAGGAAAACGACCGGCGTCGAACCGAATTGAAAAAAGAGAAAAACTCACGAAAATCAACTTTTTTAGCGGGGACACGACGGGTACGTCTGTAGGGCTCCGCGGAAAAAAGAAGACTGGCTAAGATGGCACCCTTGGGCGGGAAGGCGACCGCGCATGCGCGCTGCAATTCCCAAAGGCTTTCTTTGAAAGCTGGGGAAAATTGCTCCGCGAGGGCTCCGTCGGCGCCGACGTCACCCATATGTGAGGACTGACTTCCTGCTTGGTCCTGGAGAACTACAGACTACAGTAGAACCCGTGTCCGATGGAAACCAGCACTCTGGTAGCCTGAACACAGAAGGGTCGGAGGACAGGAAAGAGTAGTTACTCACCTGTAACAGGTGTTCTCCAGGAGCAGCAGGAATCAGTCCTCACATATGGGTGACGTCGGCACCGACAGAGCCCTCGCGGAGCAATTTCCCCAGCTTTCAAAGAAAGCCTTTGGGAATTGCAGTGCGCATGCGCGGTCCCCTTCCCGCCCAAGGGTGCCATCTTGCTCAGTCTGATGACATAGCTAAAAGACAGCAAAAAAATTAGCAAAAACGAAATGATAGGACTGCAACTCCAAGGGGAGGAGGGAGGGTTGTGAGGACTGATTCCTGCTGCTCCTGGAGAACACCTGTTACAGGTGAGTAACTACTCTTTCTCCAGGACCAAGCAGGAAGTCAGTCCTCACATATGGGACTCCCAAGCTTAAGGCTACCGGAGACCTCAAGCACAAAAATGAGCTCCCTCTAGCTCAGCAGTATAGAAGGAAGGAATCTTCTCTGAAAACGCCCCCGACCGGTAGCCCAACACCAGGGCAAGAGGGTAGGAGTTGCCTAAACCTCAAAGAGATTATGGAGGACTGCCTGACCGAAAGCACTGTCCCTGCGGGACTCCCTCTCCAGGCAGTAATGGGCCGCAAAAGTCTGGCTGGCTTGAAGACCAAGTAGCGGCCCGGCAGATGTCTGCCAATGGAACAGAGCGGAGGTGTGCCACTGACGCAGCCTTCGCCCTAACACGATGAGCCGTGACTCGACCCTCCAACGAGAGGCCGGCTGCCCCATAAGCCCAGGCGATACAGTCAGCTACCCAGATGGACAAGGTACGCTTGGAGACAGGTAGCCCCAAGTTATTGGGGTCAAAAGAAACGAAGAGCTGAACAGCCCTCCTATGCTCCCGCGTACGGTCAAGGTAGAAGGACAAGGCCCTCCTACAGTCCAGGGTATGCAGGACCATTTCAGCCCTGCTGGAGTGCGGCCTGGGAAAGAAGGTTGGAAGAACCACCTCCTGGTTGAGATGAAAAGGAGAAACCACTTTTGGAAGAAACTTAGGGTGAGTCCGTAAGACCACCCTATTCCTGTAGAACCTAGTGTAAGGAGGATCAGACACTAGGGCCTGCAGTTCACTAACAAGCCTAGCAGAGGTAAGGGCTACCAAGAACAAGGTTTTCCAAGAAAGAAAACGAAGAGGGCAGGTAGCCATAGGTTCAAAGGGCGGACAGGTAATCCGCTGCAAGACCACATTCAGATCCCATTCAGGGGCTGGTGGACGCAAAGGAGGCTTAAGCAGAAGGAGGCCTCGGAGAAAACGAGCCACCAAAGGGTGGTTGGACAGAGGCCTGCCATCTACCGGTGCGTGATGTGCAGAGAGAGCACTGAGGTGGACTCTGACAGAGTTGGACTTAAGGCCCAGATTGGAGAGGTAAAGCAAATATTGCAAGACCACTGCCACCAAGCAGGAGAAGGGATTCTCAGACTGCTGAGCACAGCACACGGAGAAGCGACGCCACTTAAGAGCATAGGACTTCCGGGTGGAGGGCCGCCTGGAGGCCAAGACGACCTCTTCCACCTCCCGAGGCAGCAGGAGGGGAGCAAGGACCACCCTTTCAGCAGCCAGGCCATCAGATGAAGGGACCGGAGGTTGGGGTGTAGGAGAGACCCGTGGTCTTGTGTCAGGAGATCGAGTTGAAACCCCAGAGGAAGAGGAGTGTCCACCGCCAGCTGCATTAGAAGCGGGAACCAAGGTTGCCTCGGCCACCGGGGAGCCACTAGGATCAGCGAGGCTTTGTCTCGGAGAACTTTGAAGAGCGTTCGAGACACCAGCGGCATGGGAGGAAAGGCATACAAGAGGCCTGTGGACCATGGAATCAGAAAAGCATCCGGCGCTACTCTGAGAGGATGCGGTTGTCGAGAGCAGAATCTGGGTAGTTGCCGGTTCAGAGGACTGGCAAACAGATCCAAGGTGGGGAGTCCCCACTTGAGAAAGATCTGCTGAACCACTAATGGATCCAATCTCCACTCGTGTGGTTGGAGGATCCTGCTTAGTTTGTCTGCCAGGTAATTTTCTTGACCTGGGAGATAGACCGCTTTGAGGAGTATGCCGTGGCCGACTGCCCAAGAGCACAGCCGTCGTGCCTCCTGACAGAGAAGGAAGGAGCCTGTGCCTCCTTGTTTGTTCACGTAGAACATTGCTACTTGATTGTCCGTCTGGAGCAGTACAGACTGGTGAGAAGTGAGGTGGGAGAAGGCTCTCAGAGCTAGGCGGATGGCTCTGAGCTCCAGGAAGTTTATCTGCTGCGCAGACTCCCAAGGAGTCCAGAGGCCTTGAGTACATGTCCCTTGGCAATGTGCTCCCCATCCCAGGAGAGAAGCATCGGTTGTTAGTACCTGAGAAGGAGGAGATTGAAAATCCACTCCCAGAACTAGGTTTGGCAGATGAAGCCACCACCGCAGAGAAGAGACCAGCAGGTCCGAGACTTGTACTGAGTCCGTCAGGCTCCCCGTGGCCTGATGCCATTGCGTGCGAAGGCACCACTGGGCAGGTCGCATGTTCAGGCGGGCATTGGGGGTCACATGGACCGTGGAAGCCATATGGCCGAGCAGTCTCAGAAATTGCCTGGCAGAGACCAGGGAATTGCTGCGAAAGTGGCTGGCGAGATTCATGAGCCTGTGGGCCCTGTCCAGAGGCAGGAAGGCCCGCGCCTGAAGTGTGCTTAACCTTGCGCCGATGAATTCTAGATCCTGAGAGGGGAGCAAAGTGGACTTTGCGAAGTTTATGACAAAGCCCAAGTGCTGGAGCAGAGACACAGTGCGATGAGTGGCTTGAGTGGCCTCTTGGGAAGACTGGGCCCGGATGAGCCAGTCGTCCAGGTATGGAAACACAAAAAGGCCTTGAAGTCTGAGATAGGCCGCCACCACTGCCAGGCATTTGGTGAAAACCCGGGGGCGGATGATAGGCCAAAGGGCAGGACCCTGTACTGGTAATGATTTCCTCCCACAACAAATCTGAGATATTGTCTGTGGTCTGGATGAATAAGGATGTGAGTATAGGCATCCTTTAGATCTAAGGAGCATAGCCAGTCTCCCTGCTGGAGGTAGGGCAGCAGGATTCCAAGGGAAAGCATCTTGAACTTTTCCCTTGCCAGGAACTTGTTGAGGTTTCGCAAGTCCAGGATGGGTCTGAGGCCTCCTGTTCTTTTTGGTATCAGAAAGTACCTGGAATAAAAGCCGTGACCTCTCAGGTGGTGGGGCACCGGTTCCACAGCCTGTTCCTGAAGAAGACTTACCAACTCCTGAAGGAGTAAGTCCCTGTGCAGAGGGAGTCTTGGAGGCTCCCCTGGAAAGTAGGAGGGAGGTACCTGGTAAAAGTGTAGAAGATAGCCTTTCTGAACTATATGAAGTACCCAGGGATCTGATGTGATGGCTGACCACCTGTGGGCAAAGTGGACCAGCCGGCCTCCTGTGCTGAGAGAAACCAGCTGAGGGGAAGAGGCTATGCTGATGGAGTCAAAAACCCACACCCTGCTGAGCAGGGGCCGGCGTAGTGGGCTTGGGGGCCTGCTGCCTACGGGACCCATTACCCCGTCCCTTGGCCTGCTGACCCTTTTGGGGAGCTGCTGAGGCCTGATACTGAGGGTAGTATTTATAGGCAGCCGCCTTCCTCGGGTAAAAGGGCTTTTTCCCCGAGCCCTTCTTCTTCTGAGAAGGGGCAGAGGTTTTTCTGGACAGCCTAGTTCTGGGTCAGAGTCTCGGTCTCGATTTGTGCAGCCTTTTCAGCCATGGGTTTGCCAAAGAGGTTTTCACCTCTGCAGGGGACATCGACCAACTTCTCCTGGACCCATGGCTCGAGGTCGGATGACTGAAGCCAAGCCTGTCGGCGGGCACCGATGCCGGCTCCGGCTACTCGAGCCGATGCTTCGAAGCCATCGCAGGCTGCTCGAGAGATAAACTTCGAGCACTCTCGAATCCCAGTGGACAAGGCTTGGAACCTCTGCAAAGGTTCCTCGGAGAGACCAGCCGAGAATCCGGCAATTTCCTTTGCCAGATCTCGGAGATACATGCCCATATAGAGCTGGTAGGTCTGGACTCGACAAGCAAGCATAGAGCCCTGGAAACACTTTCTACCGAGGGCATCCAGGCTCCGGGCCTCCCTACCGGGAGGCACCGAGGAGTGCATTTTTTGACTCTTGAGTCTATGCATGGCCGATTCCACCACCATGGAATGGTGCGGTAGTTGTGCCTTTTGGAAGCCGGGGCTCTTGCGGACTCGAGAAATGGAATCGACCCGCTTGCTTAACACCGGCGCCGGGTTCTCCCACATGCGGAAGAGAAGCCGTTCCAGCATCGGAGGAACCGGTACAGTAAAGGCCTCCTTCGGGGGAGAATCATACTGGAGGGCATCGATCTCCTCGGCTCGAGGCTCCTCCTCGGGATCCGCAGGGAATGCCAAGGCCTTGGCCATATCCCGCACGAAGTCTGAGAACCGGGTGTCCTCGGGGGGGACCGTCTCCGAGGTTCGGATTCGGGCGAGTCCGATGGGACACACCGAGTCCGAAAACTACCAGGGGACTCTTCGTCTTCCGATTCCCAGTCGGACTCCTCGGAGGAGGATTCGAGTGGCTCCGGTCAGGCGGGCACCGATGCCCTCCGCCCCGACGCCGAAGGTGTCGGCGTCGACGACCTCGGTCCCGAACGGGAGGCCGAGGGAGACCGCGACCGAGGATCGACTCGAGCTCGGATGGACTCAAGGATCGGCTCGGTCTCCAGGGTCGACTTGGATGTCGACGTCCCGGTGGCCAGGGCAGGCGCATTGGCAAGGCCAGCGATCAATGCCCGCTGCTGGTCCATGAAGGCAGCCAAACTGCTCTCCAAGGCCGTCAACCTGAGTCCAAGCTCAGGAGACCCAGCAGCCCCTGACTCGGGCCCCGACGGCGTCGGGCCCGACGTCAGCTCCTTCGGAGGCGAGTCCACGAGGACCACAGTACTCACGTGTCCAGGCGACTCCATTTCGAGACGAGGATGTTTCAAAGGCCTCTCCGACTCCGAGGAACCGGGACGGCTGTCGGGGCTATGCGACCTGGCCCTCGAGGAACCAGGAGCATCCACCGACGCCGCCCTCACGGGTTTTTTCTTCCAATGATGTTCCCGGGTAGGAGACCCCCGCTCAGAGGAACTCCAACGATGCTCAGGACCGGAGTCCCGGGACGTCGAAGCCTCTGACGAGGTCCGGGCCCGGCCGGACGCGGAGTCAGAGAAGATTCGTTCTCGTTGATGCTGCCGACTCAACGCTTTTGAGGACATCTTGCCACACAGACCACAGATCATCGGGTCATGATCGGGTCCGAGGCAGCGGAGGCAGCAGTCGTGTGTGTCGGTAAGAGACATGAGTTTCTTACAGCGATCACACTTCTTAAACCCGCTGGCAGCCATCGAGGGAAAAAGGGCCCCTGCGAGGTCAAAAGACAGGGCTGCCAGTGAAAAGGAAAAAAATGGCGCGAACGCTTGTCACAAAGGACAAAAAAACGAAAATTAAAGAAACGGACCCGATACCGGCGTAGCGGGTCCGGGCGGGAAAAAGGATCCGGTGAACCGAAAAAGAATAAAAAATAAGAGAGAAAATCAACTTTTTCAGCGGTGATCACAAACAGCGTCTGTAGGGCTCCGCGGAAAAAAGAAGACTGAGCAAGATGGCACCCTTGGGCGGGAAGGGGACCGCGCATGCGCGCTGCAATTCCCAAAGGCTTTCTTTGAAAGCTGGGGAAATTGCTCCGCGAGGGCTCCGTCGGCGCCGACGTCACCCATATGTGAGGACTGACTTCCTGCTTGGTCCTGGAGAAATGCCTAAACCCCAAAAAGATTATGGAGCACAGTCTAACCAAAGGTGCGGTCTCGTTGGGACTCCTTTTCCAGGCAGTAATGGGCTGCAAAGGTATGGACTGAAGACCAAGTGGTGGCCCAGCAGATATCCACCATCGGGATGGAGCGCAGATTTGCCAGCAGGGATGCCATGGCCCTGACGGTGCACTGTGACTCAGCCTTCCAGTTGGAGCCCCACCTGCTGATAGGCGAGGGCCATACTGTCCGCCACCCAGGTAGACAGTGTACATTTAGTCACCGCCTCCCCCAGTCTACTGGGGTCGTACGAGATAAGAAGCTGAGCAGTTTTGTGATGGCCATGAGTACGCTGGATGTAGGAGAACAGGGCCCTCTTACAGTGCAGGTTGTGGAGGACTGTCTCCCCCCTACTGGAGTGATATCTTGGAAAGAAGGTGGGAAGCACCACCTCCTGATTGAGATGGAAGAACGATACCACCTTCGGAAGGAGTTTAGGGTGTGTGCGGAGTACCACCCTGTTCTTGTAGAACCTGGTGTATGGCGCCTCTGCCACTAAGGCCTGAAGCTCGCTAACCCTGCGAGCGGAGATGAGTGCAACCAGGAACGACACCTTCCACAAGGGGTATCACAGGTGGCAGGTAGCCAGAGGTCAAAGGGTGGGCGAGTGAGCTGCCCCAATACCACACTGAGGTCCCACTCGCTCGTCGGAGGGCAAACTGGGGGCTTGGATAAGAGCAGACCCATAGGAAGCGGGTCACCAGAGGCTGGACCGAGATGAACTTGCCATCCACTGGGTGGTGATGTGCCACCAGGGCACTGAGGTGCACACTGACGGAGTTCGATTTAAGCCCAGATTGCAAGAGGTGAAGAAGGTATTGTAGTACCAGTCCCACTAGAAAGGAGAACGGGTTGGTTCTGTGCTCTGCATACCAAAATTGAAAACCTACGCCATTTGAGGGCATACACTTTCCTACTGGAAGTCTTACGAGAGGCCAGCAGAATCTCCTCTACCTCGCCCGAGGGGTTGAAAGGGGCTAGAGTCACCCTCTCAGCAGCCACACTGTCAGCGACAGGGACTCCAGGTTGGGGTGCAGAATAGAGCACTCTAATGGAACAGGAGCCCCAGAGAGTTCCCCAATGGGATAGGAGTCTCCACCGATAACCGGAGGAGTTGCGGGAACCATGGTTGCTTGGGCCATTGGGGGGCTATCAGGATGAGTGAGGCTTTGTCGTGGAGGGTCCTGAACAATGTCTTGGCAATTAGAGTGGGTGGGAAAGTGAACATGAGGCCTCAAAACCACAAGATGAGGCATGCATATGCCGCCACCCTGGAGGGGTGGGTCTGCCGGGAGCAGAAGAGGGGCAACTGGTGGTAGTTCAGACTGGCAAACAGGTTTATCTCTGATTCCCCCCCAAGCCAAAAAAGCCAGTAGGCCACACTGGGGTCCAGCTGCTACTCGTGCGGCTGGGGGACCCTGCTCAGTTTGTCGGCCAGCGAGTTGTTCTGGCCTGGTAGGTATACTGCCCACAGGAGTATACCCTCCTGGAGTGCGAAGGAGCAGAGCAGTACTGCCTTACAGCAGAGGGCACGAGACCCCATGCCCCCCGTTTGTTCACACAGAACACTGCCACTTGGTTGTTCATCTGGACCAACACTGGCTGGTGCCGTAGGCGGTGACAAAAGGTTCAGAGGGCTAAGTACATGGCCCCTAGCTCCAGGAGATTGATCTGCTGCTTGCTTTTGTCTGGTGACCAGCTGCCCTGGGTGAGGAGTTCCTCACAGTGGGCTCCCCAGCCAAGCAAGGAGGCATCCTTGGTGAGGATACTTAAGGGGTTCTGAACTTGGAAAGGCATCTCCGCCTTGAGGTTTTGGGGAGTCTGCCACCAGGTCGGGTCACCAAGATCTTGTCCCGGAGGTGTCCCATGTCCACTGGTCCCGAAGGCATCCCTACACGGCCCTTATGTGGAGGTGGGCGTCTGGGGTGATGTGGACCGTAGAGGCCATGTGCCCGAGTAGGCGCAGGAGGAGCCAGGTGGGGACTGAGGAGTGGTGCTGTATGTCCAGGGTCAGGGCCCTGAGACGGCCGGCTCTGTCTCTGGGTAGGAAGGCCTTTGACTGAAGGGTGTCCAGTCTTGCCCCTATTAACGTGTGTCAGAAGGAGGTGGGATGGGATAGTTTATCAGAAGTCCCAAGTGTTCCAGGACCTGGATGGTGCATGCAGTTGACTGCTGCACCTCTGAGGCCGTGACTCCTTTTATGAATCATCCAGATAAGGGAAGACAAAGACCCCTTGGAGGCGGAGGACGGTGGCTACGACTGCCAGGCACTTTGTGAAGACTCTTGGGGTGGAGGCCAAGCCAAAAGACAGCACCCTGTGTTGGTAGTGAGGTTCCCCCCCCCCCCCCACCATGAACCACAGGTACCGTCTGTGGTTGGGGTCAATGAGGATGTGGGTGTAAGCATTCTTCAAATCCAAGGAGCATAACTAATCTCCCTGCTGGAGGTAAGGCAACACTGTTCCAAGGGAGAGCATCTTGAACTTCTTCCTTACCAGGAACTTGTTCAGGTTGCGCAGGTCAAGGATGGGCCTTAGGTCTCCAGTCCTTTTTGGAACGAGGAAGTATCTGGAGTAGAACCCTTCCCCTTGAGAAGATGGGGCACTGGTTCCACCGCCTTATCCTCGAGAAGACCTCTGAGCTCCTTCAGTAGAAGGTCCCTGTGAAGAGGAAAACAGAGGTTCTCCTGGAAAGTAAGGGGGAGGTTTCTGAGTCAGATGGAGGAGGTAACCTTCCCTGACCACCAAAAGTGCCCAGGAATCGGTGATGGTAGTTAGCCACCCACCTTTGGGCATAGTGAATTAGACGTCCCCCTTGGAGTGGGGAGGCTATGCCAAGGAATCAAACACTGCCACCTGGCTGGCCTGAGGCAGATGCCTGGGGTTTGGGAGCCTTCTGCTTGCGAGTGCTATGCCCATGCCCCTTGGCCTGCTGACCCTGCTGGGGAGGCCTGAAAAGGTGGGTATGTTTCTGTAAGCAGCCCCTTTTCGTGGGTAGGAGGGGTTTTTACCCGAGCCCTTCCATCGGGGAGGGGCAGAATTCTTTTTAGAGAGCCTGATCCTTGTCATGAACTCTGTCTCCAGCTCGGCAGCCTTGTCGGTCATGGGTTTGCCAAAGAGGTTCTCTCCTTGGCATGGGACATCGACCAATGTGTCCTGAACCCATTACTCGAGATCGGATGATTGCAGCCAAGCTTGGCGTCAGGCACTGATGCCGGCCACTGCCGACAAAGTAGTCACAGGCTGCCCGAAACAAACTTGGAGCATTCACGGACGGCCTTGGCCAGGTTCTTGAAGCACTGCAGGGTTTGCTTGGACAGACCAGTTGAGAACCTGGTAATTTCCTTTACTAATTCTCTCAGGTACATGCCCAGGCTGGTAGGCCTGGATGCAGCCGATGAGCATCGAGCCCTGTTAACACTTTCTGCCGAGGGCGTCCAAGTTGCGTGCTTCCCTGCCGGGAGGCACTGAGAAGTGCATCTTCTGACTCTTCAGTTGACGCATAGCTGACTCCACCACTATGAAGTTATATTTCTGGAAGCCAGGCTCTGGCAGATTCGATACATCGAGTCAAGCTGCTTGCTCACCACCCGCACCAATGCCGGTGTCTCCCACATAAGGAGCATTAGCCGTTCCAGGACGGGAGGGATGGGCACCATGAGCGATTCCCTTGGAGGGGCGGAGGATTTCCAGCTCCTTCTCCGAGGGTCCTCCGCCGATTCCGTCAGGAATGCTAGGGCCTTAGACATGTCCCTGACGAAGTCAAGGAATGTCATGTCCTCCAGTGGAGGCCGCCACCGGGGCACTGAAGTGGGAGAGTCCGAGGGGACATTGCAATGGTGACGGGTGTAGGGTGACTCCTCGTCCTTCATCTCCCACTCTGAGTAGTCCATTAAGGACTCAATGGAAGGCTGGTCAGTGGGCCCTGAGACTGATCCCGGGCCACGGCCCTTTGATGCCCCACAGCTGGCACAGAGTACACTGGCTGGGGATGATCGCAGCCCCATCGTGCAGGAACCAGAACGAGACCTTGGCCGAGGATCGCCTTTGCCTCAAGGGACACCTTAGATATCAAGGGCCCAGGGGTCAGGATGGAGTAAGCAACCGCGCTGGGCAACAGCACCTGCTGCTGGTCCATGAAGGCAGACAAACTGCGCTCCAGGGCCGCCATTCTGGACTCCAGGCCAGAAGGCTCTGCAACCATTGGTGCGGGCACAGAAGGGATTGGGCCCAATGCCGGTTCCCCCAAAGGGGAATCCTCGATGAGGATGGTGTCTGATGACTGAAGCCGGTCAGAGGTCAGCAGGCCGCTCCTTCTCTGATCCCTCGGATGAGCATCTCAGACTGTGACCTTGGCTCAGGATGCACCCAGCCTGTCAGGGACGCCGCCTTCAAGGTCGTCTTCTTCTTCTTGGGTTCCCTCAAGGGAGACACCCTCTCTGAAAAACAACGGCGTAACTCGAGTTCTGTGGAGCCACCCTGAGATGCTGAGGCTTCAGATGAGGCCCTGGCCTTCGGAGGTACTGGGGACTCTGGGAAAAACATATCGTGCTGCTGCTGGTGGCTCTTGAGGGCCTTGTTGGACATCTTTTTGTAGATACCGCATGCTGTGGGGTCATGGTCTGGCCCAAGACAGCAGTTGTGTGTGTCGGTCAAAGAATCTTGGCACACTGATCACACTTTTTAAAACCACTGGTAGCCATGGGGGAAAAAAGTACCCCGGTGTGGTCGATGACCCGCCAAGCTGCCAGTTGGAAAAAAAAAAAAGTGTGAAGACGCCAAGGAGGAAAAAACTACAAAAAGGACCCAAACTTTATGTCGAAACAGCGAGGTTGGGTGGTGGGAAGAGTACCGTACAGTACTGGAGGAGAGTATGAAACTCAGGCTGAAAAATCAACTTTTTCCGGGGACAATAGACATCTGAAGGGCTCTGCGAAAAAAAGGAGACTGAGCAAGATGGCACCCTTGGGTGGGAAGAGGACCACGCGTGCATGGTAGTATCTCCCAAAGGCTTTCTTTGAAAGCTGGGGAAATGTTTCCACGCGGGCTCCGTCGGTGCTGACATCACCCATATGTGAGGGCTGACTTTCTGCATGTTCCTGGAGAAGCGTCTCTTGTCAGGGTACACTCTGGTGCAGATATCCGAAAAGTAACACGACAAGAAGATTTTGAGGGATGCACCGTCACTTGAGGAAGTCCAACAGCTGAGGAGCGATGGTGATCTTGTCCACGAGACAACCCGTTTACTGTTTTTGCTGAGCAGAGAGAGAGTCCACTGCGCTTGATGCATGTGAAGGCGAGTAAATGGGATGACATGGACTGTGGAGGCCATGTGCCCCAAGAGACAGAGCATGTCCCTTGTCCTGATGTGGGACTAGCTTTGGCAGTGATTTACCAAATGAGGCAGTGGAGTTGTTCTCCTGGTAGGAAGATTCGAGCTTGCATAGTGTCCAGAAGTGCCCCAATGAACTCCAGTTTTTGAGTTGGAGCGAGACGGGACTTTGGGTAATTGACCACAAAGCCCAGATGCTGAAGCACTGAGATGGTACGTTCGAGAGATATGATCTCTACATGAGGGGAATCAAACTTGATTAGCCAATCATCTAAGAAAGGGAAGATGAAGATGCCCAGTGTGCGGAGGTAGGCTGCTACTACTGCCAGACACTTTGTAAAAACTCTTGGTGCAGATGCAAGACCAAAAGGTAGAACACAGTACTGGTGTGCAGATCCTGGAACAAGAAGCAGAGGCACTTTCTGTGAGAGGGATGTATGAGGATGCAAGTGTGGGCATCATTGAGATCTAGAGAGCACAGACAGTCTTTTTCGTAAAGGTAAGGAAAGTGTAGTTACTTACCTGTAACAGGTGATCTCTGGGAACAGCAGGAATTTAAATCTTCACATGTGGGTGATGTCGGTACAAATGGAGCCCATACAGAAATGCTCCCCAGCTTTTGGGAGCATCCCACTGTGCCTGCGTTGCTGCTTTCCTGCCTTTGTGACTCTCCCTCCTCAGTTGAGTTTGTAGCTAGGATAAAAGAGGAGAAAAGAAAGAGAGAGAAAAAACCCCTCAACAACTCATAGTGGAGGAGAGTGAGTTGTGACGACTAAATTCCTGCTGTTCCTGGAGATCACCTGCTACAGGTGAGTAACTACGCTATCTCCAGGAACAAGCAGGAATGTAGTCTTCATATATGGGACTCCCTAGCTCCCAGAGAAATGACCCCAGGATCAGTAGATTTGCTTTAGAGCAAGTCTCAAGAGGGTGTGGATCCTTCATGGATGTCTGGCATCGAAAAATTCTGGGACAGGGGATAGGAGTTGCCCTAAGTCTGAAAGAGGTGCTGGAGAACAGCCTGACCAAATATGGCTTCCCAGTGGGAGTCCTTGTCCAGACAATACTGTGCAGCAAATGTATGCACCGAAGACCAGGTGGCTGCTTTGTAGATTTTGTCAATGGCTACAGAACATAGGTTTGCCATCGAGGCAGCCATGGCACGAACATTATGGACAGTGACATGACCCTCAAGGGATAGTCCTGCTTTAGCATAAGCAAATGAAATGCAATCTGCTACCCATTTAGAAAGGGTACGTTTGGATACTGGCAACCCCAAGTAACTGGGATCAAAGGAGATGAATAATAGAGCTCTTATGGTGCTCAGCTGTCCTTTGAAGACAGAATGACCAAGGCACACTTGCAGTCAAGTGTATGAAGGGTTGCCTCTGCTCTAGAGGAATGAGGCCTAGGGAAGAAGACAGGCAGGTAGACTGATTTGAATGGAAAGAAGATCCCACCTTGGGCATGAAATAAGGAGTCATCCTAAGGACCACCTTGTCATGGTGGAAGTGGGTCTAAAGCAGGTCAGCCATCAATGCTTGGAGTTCACGCGTCTAGCTGAAGTGAGGGCAACGAAGACTATGACCTTCCAAGAGAGAAACTTTAGCAAGGTTGTGGCTAAAGGTTCAAAGGGCAGCTTAAGGAGATGATCTAACATGACATTAAGATCCCATGCCACTGGTGATGGCCTGATGGGGAGCTTGGTTAATAAGAGCACTCTCATGAAACGTGTCACAAGTGGTTGTAAAGAAATAGGCTGCCCATCCAAGGGATGGTGAGTAGCAGTAATTGCACTGAGGTGAACCCTCATCGAGTTTGTCTTAAAACCAAGACAAAAGATGGAGGAGATACTAAAGGAGAGCCTCCACCGGAATTGAGAAGGGGTTAAGATCCCTTTGGGTACACCAAGTGGAGTACTTACGCTACTTAAAGTCAGAGGAACATCTGGTAGACTGTTTCCTGGAGGCTAAAAGGATATCCTTTACTTCCTGAGGAAGATTGAGACCTTGCAAGACTACGCTTTCAGCAGCCAAACCATGAGATGGAGAGACTGCAAGTTGGGCTGGAGTAGTGTCCCCTCCTCCTGTGAGAGAAGGTCGGGAGCTGATCCGAGACTGAGAGGGCGAGTCTGTGAGAGACGTAGCAGGAGAGGAAACCAAGATTGACATGGCCAGCATGGGGCTGTGAGGATCATGTGGCCCCTGTCCGCTTAAAGCTTGAAATGCGCTTTGGGAATCAGGGGTATGGGAGGGAAGGCATACAGGAAATCCTGACCCCAATGAAGGTGGAAAGCACCAACCTGCTAGCGACTGGACATCAGGGTTCTGGTGCAAAAACGAGGTAGTTTGGCATTCTGCGGAGTGGCAAAAAGGTCTATCTCCAGAGTTCCCCAGGTCTGAAAGATGTAGGAGATTGTCTCCTGATGGAGAGACCATTCGTGCGGAAGGAGGATCCGACAATCTATCTGCTAAGACATTTTGGTGTCCTGGCAGATATACTGCTTGGAGATAAATCTGATGAGCAATGGTAAAGGATCACAGGTGGACAGCCTCCTTGCAGAGGGCCCAAGAGCCTGTTCCGCCCTGCTTGTTTACGTAGAACATAGCTACCTAGTTGTCCTTCTGGACACGAACTCTATGGCCCTGCACTTGTTGAACACTTTTAGGGTACTGATGATAGTACAAAGCTCCAGCAAATTTATTTGGAGCTGACACGCCTGCTCTTTCCAGAGGCCCTGAGTGGAGAGAGAGTCCAAGTGGGCTCCCCAACCCAGTTTGGAAACATCCGTTGTCAGGATGCATTGATGTGGAGGCATCTGAAAAGGTGACCTTACGAGGAGATTTCCCAGGGTAGATCACCAGAGCAGGGAGTTCATGAGAACGTCCAACTTTGAGGGTCCCAGAGGCCTGTTTCCACTGGAAGGCAAGAGTCCATTGAGTTGTCCGAATGTGCAAACGAGCATATCGCACTACATGAACCTTAGAGGCCTTATGGCTTAACAGTTGCAGCATCTCTCTGGCCGAGAGATTGTCTTTGAACCTTACTTGAGATACTATAAGTATCTAGAACAGCCCCTATGAATTCTAGTGTTTGAGGAGGAAATATTTTGGGCATTTTTTGGTCATCCAGGAGAGGAGACTGATTCCAGATCCCTAGTCACCTCCCTAAGGAACATACCCATGTAGAGTATGTATGAACTTATGCAGGCTGAAAGCATGGAGGCCTGAAGCACCAATGACCAAAAGCATCAAGGGCTCTCGATTCCCTGTCCTGGGGATTGGAGGAGTGTCTTAGAACTCCTAATGCGACACACAGCCAATTCCACCACCACTGAGTGGCATGGAAGCTGCGTCTTCCGGAACCCAGGGCTTTTCGGTACCCGATACATGTTATCGAGTCGTTGGGTATGGGGAGAAATGGTGAGAGGCGCCTCCCATATCCGGAACATAAGGTCCTGAAGTATGCAGTGTATAGGGAGTAGTCGCCTCTTTAGGAGCTGTAGGATATTGGAGAATTTCCAACTCCTCTGCTCTGTGTTATTTCTCCGATGCAGGAGTAATGGATAGGCCCCTCGCCAAATCCTTGATACATTCCTGGAAAGACGCATCTTCGGGAGGGGACATACGCCGTTGTGGAAATGGAGAGGGATCTTCAGGGAGATTCATCATTTCTCTGGTACCGATCGATTCATCGTCCGAAGAATCGGAATCAGTTGATTCAAAGTAGCGACAAGAGCGATGCTCTTGTTCTTGCAAAGACCAGTACCGATCAAGATCGGTATATGCGCAAGAGCCCTGCCCTGTCGGTACCTCAGAAACGGGGATGGACTTGAGGTCTGGCATGGGTAGGAGTGTGCCCTGTTGCAATTGTATCAGCATCGTCGGCTGTATTGGTACTGATACCACCAGCTGTAATGTCTTGACCAGTACCGCCGCTGCTAACAGAGCCGCAAGACTCCGTTTGATGGCTAGCATGTGCTGATCCATTGAGCTTGCCGATGCTTGGTTGTCTGTACCGGAAGCTTGAGCTACTATTCCAGAGCATGGCATCAGGAATTCCCCGGAGGGCGAGGCCTTGGGAGCATCCTGGAAACCCCTTGTGAGGTTTTGGAGGGGAGGTCCTCCTGCCAGGGTAGTTTGGCTGGTCGATCCACCTCTAGGGCAATGCACGAGGCATCTCTATTTTAGATAGAGATCTATCCTTAGGAGGGCGGCCTGTCTTGGAAGACGACTTGTGTTTCGATACCTGAGATCCATGTGAAGACGACAATGTCCTAGATGACGTTGAAGCAATTGAGACTGCATCTGAGGCAAACAGGGAGCCGAGCTTTGCAGCCCAATTCTGTAGGCTTCTCTGTCATTTTTTTGCATAGGGGACACTCAGATGGGCTGGTGATCCAGGCCAAGGCATTTGAGACACTAGTCATGGGTATCAGTGGAAGAAATAGTACTACCACACTTGGAGCATTTTTTAAAAACACTAGTTGGTTTTTCCATCGCGTCAACAGACTGGATGGAAGGCCTAAGACCTGAAACGGTGTTGAAGCACCAGAAGAATTAAAGTTTTTTTTGTTTTGTTTTTACAGAAAGAAATAGTAAAGATGAATAGTTTGGTTCCAGCGTTGATGGGAAGGCAGACGCGACTACAAAAAATATTAAGACATTTTCTGCGGTGTCACGATTTGCTTCCTGCTGGCTCCGCAGAAAAAGAACTGAGGAGGGAAAGTCACAAAGGCGATGAGTGGAATGCTCTCAAAAGCTTTCCTATTGGAGCTGGGGAGCATTCCCACGCGGGCTTCATCGGTACAGACGTCACCCATATATGAAGCCTACATTCCTGCTTGTTCCTGGAGGTGCAGGTGTTCCTAGCAAAACCATCTTGAACTTTTCCCGCACCAGTAACTTGTTGGGATTCCTTAGGTCCAGGATAAGCCTGAACCCCCATTTTTTTTTTTTTTTGGAGATGACGAAATAATGGGAGTAAAACCAGAGCCCTTGATGAGGGGGTGGAACTTCCTCTATAGCTCCCTGCACTAGTAGAGTGACTATCTCTTGCTAAAGCAGGCTGGCGTACAGAGGATCCATGGGGGACTCCCCTATGAAGAAAGTGTGTGTGTGTGTGTGTGTGTGGGGTGGGGGGGGGGGGGGTGTCAGGTTCTGGAAATTGAGCAGATATCCCCTGTTCATGACCCTGAGAGTCCAAGGTTCTGACGTATAATAAGGGGTCATCTGTGGGCAAAGTGAACTAACTTGCCTGCAATATGGAAGGGGAGGGGGACCAGTAGGGGGAGAGACTGGTTATGCTCTTGAGGAATCAAAACGCAGCTGCAGGCTGCACTGGCGGAGCTGATTGAAGCTTTGGAGCTTTAGGCTTTCTGGGCTGATGTGACTGCTGAGGCTGATAAGAGGCGAATATGGCGGGAAGAAAGGGTAGTACCTCTTCTTCCTAGGGTAGAAGGGCTTCTTGGAAGGCGTCTTCTTAGCTGGATCAGCCATCAGGTTGCTTTAGAGTGAGATCATCCATCTATCTCACCAGCCTTTTCTTGCTACCCTTTTTCAAACAGGTTCTTCTCATGTACAGGGAATGTTAGCAAGTTTATCTTGAACCCATTGGTCAAGGTTGGATGTTTGTAGGCAGGCCATTTTCCTGGCTCCTATACAGACTGCTGCTGCCCTACTGGTGGGCTCAAAGGCATCAACAAAGGCAGCTCTAGTGAGGAATTTGGAGGTATTCTGACCATGATTGACCAAGGCCTGATATGGACTCTGCATGTCAGGTGGCAACAGGGTGGAACACTCTGTTACATCCCTCAAAAACATACCCATGTAAAGCATATAGGAGTTGATCCTGGATGATAGCATAACTGCATGGAAGCATAGAAGTCCAAATGCATTGAGAGTCCTTGACTCCCTTCCTGGGGGAAGAGGAGTGATTTTTAGAACTCTTAACACATTGCCAAATTCCACAACCATTGAATGATGTGGTAGCTGAGATTTTTGAAAACCTGAGCAAGAAGAAACCCTATAGAGCATATCAAACTTCTTATGACCAATGGAACCGTCAAGGGAGACTCCCACATGCAGAGCCAGTATAGCAGTATAGCAGCCTCCTTAGGCATCGAGGGGTACTGAAGAACTTCAAGTTCTTCAGCTCTTGGTTCAGTCCTGGTGGTTACAGACACAGAGTGTTGCTGCCATGTCTCAGATGAAATCTTGAAGGGTCCGAAGGAATGTCTGGGAGTCCTATGGAACCTACAGACTCAATGTCAGATTCTGAGGTGATATCAGAGCTCGGTAAGTACTCAAAATAATATGGTTAGTACCATGGTGTCGATGCTGTTCCGATGCAGACAGTGTGTCTCGGTGGAGATGTCCCAAGGTGTCCGGACAGGTTCATCCATGGGCTCTAATGGGGATATTGGGCCCTGGAGCTTGAGATGGTACCAGCTCCATCAACAATGTTGCAGAGTACCTCTATACACCGATATCGAGGTTGGGCATTGGGTCTCCAGATCTCGAGGGCCCCAGCACTACTGCTGCCAGGATAGCTGCCAGACTCCACTTGACAGCCAGTACCCGCTGGTCAAGGGAGACTGGAGGTGTGTGGGTGGATTCCTGCATGGGGCCCTGCGCCGTCCTACAACACGGTACTAGAAGCTCACCAGAGGACAACGCTTCAGGAGCATCTCAGAGCCCCTCTAGTGCTTTGGAGGAAGTATCCTCCCGCTGGGGCTGTTTTGCTGTCCAGTCCAAGTCCATTTCCCTGTTGGGGAGTGTGTCTCGATGCTGAGAGTCTATGTCAGATGCTAACGCAGAGCTCTTCAATACCTTTTTTGCCTCCGTGGAGGACTTGTGTTTGCTGCTATGTTGGGGCTTCGAGACGGTATGGGAACCATACAATGAGGTGGATGCCTATGATGGTGTGGAGGCCACCGAACAGAGTGCTGAAGTGGCCGTGTCTGACGGAAACAGCTTTCCCTGTTGTTGTTCACCGTTTTTATGTCCCCTCCTGGTCATTTGCTGGCACAGGGGGCAAGCTGAAGCATCATGGTTCGGGCCCAAACAAAAGCTTCAATGGCGGCCTAGGCCAGCCAAGCAAGTGGCAACGCAACGAAGTAAAAATTAAGTGAAAAATTAAATGAAAAGTAGAAAGAGAGACCAGAACATCCGATACAGCACCGGATTGATGGGAAGGCAAAGCACAATGTACCCGAAGGTACGTGGACAAATTTTAACAGGGGAAGAGGACAATGTCCTAGTGGCTCAGCAGAAAAAGAGACAACTGAGGAGAGTTGCTGGGAAGGTGGAAAGGCAGGCAAGCATGTGTAAAGGGATGCTCCCAAAAGCATTTTTATTGGATGCTGGGGAGCATTCCCGCGTGTGGCTGCATCAGTTCTGTCACCCATATGTGAAGACCACAATCCTGCTTGTTTCTGGAGTTTAGCAAAGGCCAAAAAACAGAGGTGAACGACGCATAATTTGTCAAAGTCTGAGCATGGGAGCCAGCTGTACTGTAGATAAACCTACTGAAATATTCCCCTGTATGATCTTTTCATGCTCTGCTACTAATGGGGAATTCCCAGGATTTCATCAGCATAAGAACATAACATAAGAAATGCTATACTGGGTCAGACCAAGGTCCATCAAGCCCAGTATCCTGTTTCCAACAGTGGCCAATCTAGGTCATACGTACCTAGCAGTATCCCCAAGAGAGACAGGTTCCACAATGCTTGTATTGGGTCAAGCATTGATATCCTGGATCCCTTTTTAATAATGGCTTATGGACACTTCCTCCAGGAACTTGTCCAAACCTTTTTTAAACCCAGCTACACTAACAGTCTTTACTACATCCTCCAGTAGAGTTTAATTACACATTGAGTGAAAAAATATTTTCTCTCGTCTTAAATGTTCCCTGCAAAATAGTTATCTCCAAAGTTATAATGCCCTGTTCAATGTAATTTCAGTTTGTTCAATGTAAACCGCACTGATGCAGAATAGCACGGTATATAAGAGAATATAAATAAATAGTTTACCCTGTAGCTTCATTACATGTCCCCTAGTCTTTCTATATTCTGATAGTGTAAACAATTGATCTATGTTTACCTGTTCCACTCCATTCATTAATTTATAGACCTCTATCATATCTCCCCTCAGCCGTCTCTTTTCCAGGTTGAAGAGCCCTAACCTTTGTAGCCTCTCTTCATAGGAGTAGCCTTCCATCCCCTTTACCATTTTGGTGGCTCTTCTCTGTACCTTTTCTAATAACGCTATATCCTTTTTAAGATACGGCGACCAGAATTGCACACAATATTCAAGGTGCGGTCGTACCATGGAAAGATACAGAGACATTATAATATCCTTTGTTTTATTTTCCATTCCTTTCCTTATGATACCTAGCATTCTATTTGCTTTCTTGGCCGCCACTGCACACTGGGAGGAGGGTTTTAACATGTTAGCATATCTCCAAGTTTCAGAAGAGACTGGTCCTGGACAGGAAGCAACAGTACATTTCCTGTAGATGCTGGAACAGTACCTTCAGAGGCATGATCGATCAGTTCTAACCACTAGGGAGCATATGAGAAAATGGTATTAAGTGTATTAGCTTTACATTAGAAGACTAAATATGTCTATAAGAGGGTCAGAGGACCTATGATTCTAGAGAGAAAATATGGATTTAAGAGAAAAAAATGCAACTTAGATTATATACCTGTGTTTCCAGGGTGCGCACCTGGGCAGACAAATTCTTGCAATTGATGTCTGCCTCCTTCACTTGTAACAGGGAATGCTGCAGGTCTTTGTGGAGACGTTCCGTCTCCAGCTTGAGGTCTGCATTCTCTTTCTTCAGCAACTCTTTGTCCTTCTCTTTGGACAGCAACTCCTCACTCATTTCTTGAGTTTGCTGCTTCTTCGCATCATAATGAGTCTTTGCCTTCTCCATCTGTACAGAAAACGCAGTCAAGGTGAGGTAAGTGAGACTATCAAGTCATAACACACACAAATGCAACATTTAAAAGGCATATTAAAAAAAAAAAAAGTAATCCCATCACAGGAGTATGACAGAAAACAAATAGTGGTGGTCCCAAGAACATACCAGGCAGATAAAAAGTGTGGTTTTTTAAAATAAATAATACAAATACATGTAAAACCATAAATACCATACAGACATTTAAAACACAAAAACGCCAACACACTATATGCAAAACCTAACATGTTCCAGCCGAAGCCTGCATCAGGGGCATGTCTTCCAGACAAGCAGTATGGTAAACCTTTTCAGTGGAAAAAGGTACAGTCTCAATAAGAAGACAGAAGTGGAGGAGTGGCCTAGTGGTTGGGGCAAGGTACTTCAGGCCGGAAGGTCGGGGGTTCAAATCCCACTAGAGGACAGCAACCTTGGGCCGGAATGGCTGGGGTTTCTAGTCCCACAGGTGCTCCTTGTGGTCTTGGGCAAGCCACTTAACCCTCCATAGCCCATGTTCCCTGTAAAATAGTTACCTCCAAGTTATAATGCCCCGTTCAATGTAATTTCAGTTTGTTCAATGTAAACCGCCTTGATATCATGAAAGGCGGTATATAAGAAATGTTAAATAAATAAATAAATAAATAAAACAAGACCACTATAAACTGCAAAATAAAAATGACAAACCTAAACACACCACCAATCTCCCAGGAGACATCACTGAAAAGATGCTTGAAGGGGAAATTTTACTTACTGAAAATTTCCTTTCCTGGAGCTCTGCTAGACCAGTCCAGACAAGAGGGTTAACTCCCTCAACCAGCAGAAATGAGACTGAAAAAACTAGAACAGTGCTGTGATATCATCAACTCAATAACGAAAGACCACTGTCCATCTCACAAATAATATCCAAAAACAACAAAAGAGATAAACACCTCGTGTCTCAGCTTTCCTGTTTTTGTCGGAGATATTACCTTGAGCAGAACCTTCCACTCTCGTAGTAATTTCTCCTTTTATTCGTTTTAAGAGGGAAATCTCCCTCAGCATTAAAATCTCAAAGATAATATTTTATTTATTTATTTACCATTTCTTATATACCGCACTATTCAGCATCAGCGCGGTTTACATGGAACAGAACAATCAGACAGGGTGCATATGTCTGAGTTTACAATTAACATGGGAACCAAACTTGGATAACAAAAGGTAACTATTTACACAACGGTGTCATAGAAAAAGAAAAAAAAACATAGCATGAGAATCAATGGTCAAGGACCCCCTTGCATGGTGTGGTCGCCTGGCTGATAGGGTATGTTGGTACAGATATAAGTATCTGAGTGGGGATGTGATTCATTGTTCTCTGGGAAGTATTTGAGGCAAAGGAAGTGTTTTAGGACCTTCCTAAACTGGATTAGGTTAGTGATTGTCCTGATGTTTGTTGGTAAGGAGTTCCAGAATCGTGGGGCGCAGAGTCTGAAGGCCCCGTTTGCAGTTGTCGAGGTGCATCTTGTTAATTCTCTCGGCATTGTTAGCATATTTATCGCTGTGGATCTTCTTGGTCTATTAGGGGCTGCTGTTTGGATAAGTTCAGTTAGTGAAGAGGAGGAGAGATTATTGACAGCTTTGAATGTCAGCAGCACTGTCTTGAAGAAGATCCTGGCTTGTATAGGAAGCCAGTGTAACTGCTTTAGAAGGGGCGTCACATGGTCTCTCTTAGATGAACCATAGAGAACCTTCGCTGCACTATTCATAGCGAGCTGTAAGGGGTTCAAGGTGGATTGGGGGAGACCTTGTAATATAGCAGTGGCGTAATCAAAATGTGGTATGATCAGCGCCTGGTAAATTGTCCGAAAATCTTCTGGTTCAAGCAAGGGGCGTAGATGTCTTAGTGAACAGATCTTGTAATAGATTGCTCTTACAGTGTTAGCTATGTGAGCCTTCATGTCAAGGTTTTGATCCAGTGTAACTCCCAGGTACCGAATTGTGGGTTTTGCTTGTAAGTCGGCTTCTTTCACCTCCATGTATTGGGGTGGGCTGAAGTTCGGGTTCCTCGTAATGAAGAGCACCTCAGTTTTCTTATGCTGAATTCAAAGGTTTTGTGACAGGAGCCATTCAGATATGGCATTGAAACAGTTGGTCAAGGGGGAGAGGTCCACTTGATCTATGGAGAACGGCATATAGAGCAGGACATCATCAGCATATACCATACAACTGACATTGAAAGACCGGATGATATTACAAATGGGTTGCATGTATATGTTGAACATCAAGGCCGATAGGGAGGATCCCTGTGGAACTCCTTGATCTTGATGAAACGGTTCAGATGTTGTTCCACCTGATCATAAGTGCTGCCATCTATCGGACAAGTATGATCTGCACCATTCAAGTGCTGTTCCACAGATGCCCTTCTCTTTTAGCCGTCCTAGGAGAAGCTCATGGTTTACTGAGTCAAAGGCTGCAGCAATATCAAGGAAGATGAGTGCAAACCCCTTACGGATGCTGTCAACACCAGTAATTATATTATTGAAAAGGGTGGTAAGTAGTGTTTCCACTCCATGTGACTCCCTGAATCCATGTTGGCATGGGTCTAGTGGAGCAGCAGAGTCGATGTGGTCTTGTAACTGTCTTTGCACTTCTTTTTCGATTAATTTTGCGAGAAAAGGTATACTTGAAATGGGTCTGTAGGAATCTACCTTTTGGGGGTCTAGTTTGCTATTTTTTAGCAGCGGTCTGATCGACGTGTGCTTGAGGGCCGATGGGAAGTAATCACTTGTGAAGGAGAGGTTCATTATCTTGGTTATTATCGGACTGAGGTTGCAGCGCAGTTCCTTTATCCAGAAAGTCGGACAAGGATCTGTTTGCGCAGTAGTGGTATTGAGGGTCATGATAGTGTCTTCGATGCACTTCTTGGAAGGAGTAGAGAAAGACATTAGAGATGTTGTACACACTTGGTCTGTGGAGGAGACAACAATTGAAAATTTATTCGTCTGACATAACTTGGATTGTAGGTAAGTAGCAAACTCCTGTGGATGGATTTCACATTGGTGCTCAGGTGTTGGCTCTTTGGATAGAGACTTGACAAGGCTAAACAGATCGTGGGGTTTATTTAACGAGCGTTTCAGGGTGTCTTTGTGGTACCGTTTCATCTTCTCTGTTATGGCTTTGCGGTGAACGGCTAGCAGATGGATGTATGCTGTCTGGTCTCGAATGGAGTGCGACCTTTGCCACCGTTTCTCAAACTTCCGTAATAAGTTGAGTGATGCTTTCAGCTCAGCTGTGTAGCATGGGGCTGTAGCTCTTTTCCTTGATGACCCGTTAGGTGGTGGACGAAGGGCGATCGCACTGAGCTTATTGTTCCAGCAAGTGATCAGTTCTTCCATGTTTAGGGTGGTCTCATTAAGGAGCGAGCTGGTTTCTGCTAGGATAAGATCTCTATTGAATGGGCGGAAGCTTTTAGTAGGTAGATTAGAGGGCTTACTCGGCTCTCTGTTGATCTTCGATTGACTGTCGTGAGTGGGAATCTGGAAAATGATGAGTTTGAGATCTGACCATGGTACAGTAGTTATGGACATCACTGTATCATGGGATTGGTCAGAAACTGTCTGCGGAGCAAATATAAGATCTAGTGTATTTCCCTTCACATGAGTGGGTTCATTTACTAATTGCTTGTATCCTAAGATATCGAGGGCTTCAAGAAAGACAGAAGATTGGTTATCCTGACGTGCTGGCAGGTTGAAATCACCTAGAATCCAATTTGGTGTATTTGGATTCTGGATATTGGATGCGAGGTTTATAATAGTTGGGAGGTCCTCCGGGGAGGCTGAAGGAGCTCTATAAATCAGATTTATAGAGCAGATCTTGTTGGAAATGGAGACTGCCTCCAGGTGGTTTGTACTAGTGGAGTTATCCAGCTGGAAATGGAGCTCTGTCCTGGTGAGGATGAGAACTCCACCACCTCTTTTGTTCTGCCTATGGCTTGTATACGCTGAGAAATTAATGGGGAGGAGCTGGTTGAGTATGACGTTGTCTTCAGGGGATAGCCAAGTTTCGGTGACCATGAGGATGTCGAGATTATGGAGGAATATAAAGAGTAGTTACTCACCTGTAACAGGTGTTCTCCAGGAGCAGCAGGAATCAGTCCTCACTTATGGGTGTCATCGGCGCCGATGAAGCCCCAGCGGAGCATTTCCCCAGCTTTCCATGAAAGCCTTTGGGAATGCAGGCATGCATGCGTGCTTCCCTTCCTGCCTAAAGGTGCCATCTTACCTCAGTCAAATGACATAGCTAAGAACAGCACACAAAAAATGTAAAAATTAAACTATGTACAACTGCAACTCCAAGGGGAGGGAGGGAGGGTAGTGAGGACTGATTCCTGCTGCTCCTGGAGAACACCTGTTACAGGTGAGTAACTACTCTTTCTCCAGGACCAAGCAGGAAGGCAGTCCTCACTTATGGGTGACTCCCCAGCTCTGGGCTACCAGGAACCCAGGCTGAACAAGAGAACTCCCTCTAGTCTCAGCAACACAGTAAAGGCTTTGCAAGGACAGACCCTCCACAGGTAGCCCAACCAGAGGGCAGGAGTTGCCTACTGTCCTCCACAGGTAGCCCAACCAGAGGGCAGGAGTTGCCTAGACCTCAAAGAGATTCTTGAGTACTGCTTGGCCAAAAGCACTGTCCCTACGGGACTCCCTCTCCAGACAGTAGTGGGCTGCAAAAGTCTGGCTTGAAGACCAAGTAGCAGCCCTGCAGATGTCTTGCAATGGAACAGAGCGGAGATGAGCCACTGATGCAGCCATTGCCCGCACACGGTGGGCCGTGACCCTACCCTGCAAAGGAAGGTCAGCTGCCTTGTAAGCCCAGGTGATACAGTCAGCCACCCAGATGGACAAGGTACGCTTGGACACAGGCCTCCCCAAGTTATTGGGGTCAAAGGAAAGGAAGAGCTGAGAAGCCGTCCTGTGACCTTGCGTACGTTCAAGGTAGAAGGATAAGGCCCTCCTACAGTCCAAGGTATGGAGAACTGTTTCAGCCTGACTTGCATAAGGCCTAGGGAAGAAAGTAGGAAGAACCACCTCCTGGTTGAGGTGGAAAGAGGAGACAACCTTAGGAAGGAACTTAGGGTGAGTCCTGAGGACCACCCTGTTTTTATAGAACCTGGTGTAAGGTCTATCACAGACCAAAGCCTGAAGCTCACTCACTCTCCTAGCCGAGGTAAGGGCTATCAGGAAGAGGGTCTTCCAGGAAAGGAAGCGTAGAGGGCAAGTAGCCATAGGCTCAAAAGGTGGGCGAGTCAGCTGCTGCAAGACCACATTAAGCTCCCACTCAGGAGCAGGAGGACGTATGGGAGGTTTCAGCAGAAGCAAGCCTCTGAGAAACCTAGACACCAAAGGGTGCAGAGACAAGGAATGGCCCTCAACTAGGGAGTGGTGAGCTGCTAAAGCAGAGAGGTGGACCCGAACAGAGTTTGACTTGAGACCCTGATTAGACAAGTGCAGCAGATACTGAAGCACTACTGACACAGTATTTATTTATTTATTCGAATTTGATATACCGCTCAGACCAAAAAGGCATCAGAGCGGTTTACAATAACACATCATTTAGTGAAAAAGAAAGGAACGCCAATTATAAGATAGGACAGAGCAGAGTAAAGAAACAGATGAGAGGAGAGAGACATGGAACAGCACATTACAGCACATTACCCAGATAGATATGCAGGACATCAAACTAGCCTCCAGACACCGACGCCACGGACCAACGTCTAAGGGCCACGCCAAAGGGCCCTCTTGCGAGGCCCTCAGGCGCAGGCCCGCAAGGTGCGGGCGCGCCCCGGCAACGGCAGATTTTATGCCGTTGAGCTGGTCAGGTGATTGGCTGCTCGGGGAGGAAGGGGGAGCTCCTGCTCTCACCCCGGATCACAGCGCCGCTCAATAGAAGCCCCGGCAACGGCAGATTTTATACAGGAGAAAGGATCCTCAGCACGTAGCTGACACCACACAGAGAACCTTTTCCACTTGAGAGCATAGGTCTTCCGAGTGGACTGTTTCCGGGAGGCTAGGAGAACTTCCTCAACCTCGGGAGGCAGGCCCCAGGGAGCCAAAACTACCCTTGCAGCCTCCATGCCATCAGATTGAGAGCTTTTAGATTGGGATGCAGCAAGGAGCCCTGATTCTGAGAGAGAAGTTCGGGTTGCAATCCCAGAGGCAGAGGCAGATCCACTGCCAGTTGAAGCAGGAGGGGGAACCAAGGCTGCCTGGGCCACCTGGGAGCTACCAGGAGGACTGAGGCTCTGTCTCAAAGAATCTTGAACAGTGTTCAGGCCACCAGAGGGGTGGGAGGAAACACAGAGTAGGCCCTGAGTCCAGGGAATCAGAAAAGCATCTGCTGCTACTCTCAGAGGATGCAGTTGCCTGGAGCAGAATCTGGGCAGCTGGTCGTTCAGTGGACTGGCAAACAGGTCTATGGAGGGACGCCCCCATTTCAAGAAAATCTTTTGAACCACCAAAGGATGTAGCTGCCACTCGTGTGGTTGCAGAATCCTGCTCAATCTGTCGGCCAGGGAATTCTCCTGGCCAGGAAGACAGACTGCTTTGAGGAGCATGTTGTGTTTCAGGGCAAAGGAACAGAGGTCCTGGGCCTCCTGGCAAAGGGGCTGGGAACCAGTTCCGCCCTGTTTGTTGACATAGAACATGGCTACCTGGTTGTCTGTCTGGATCAAGACAGACTGTTGTGCCAGGGAAGCAGTAAAGGCCTTGAGGGCCAAGCGGATAGCTCTGAGTTCCAGTAGATTGATCTGCTGGGACGCCTCCCAATGAGACCAAAGGCCCTGGGTGCACTTGTCTAGGCAGTGTGCTCCCCAACCCCGCAGAGAGGCATCGGTGGTCAGTACCACTGTATGAGGTGGGATCTGAAAGGGCACCCCCACCAGAAGATTGGGGGGGTGTAACCACCAGTTGAGGGATATGAGGAAACGGTGGGACACTCTGATCCTGTCTCTGAGACTGCCTGAGGCTTGTGACCACTGAGTCCGAAGGCACCACTGGGCAGGTCGCATATTGAGCCTGGCATTGGGGGTTACCTGTACTGTCGATGCCATGTGGCCCAGAAGCCTGAGACAGAGTCTGGCGGAGACCAGGGACCTGTGGAGAAACTTTCTGGCGAGTTCCATGAGCCTTTGTGCTCGGTCCACCGGTAAGAATGCTCTTGCCAGCTGAGAATCCAACCTTGCTCCTATGAACTCCAAGTTCTGGGAGGGGAGCAAAGTGGACTTTGCGAAGTTGATGACGAAGCCCACCTTCTGGAGCAGTTCTATGGTCCTGTTGGTGGCCTGGTGAACCTCTAGGGAAGACTGGCCTCTGATGAGCCAGTCGTCTAGGTAAGGAAACACAAAGATGTCCTGATTTCTCAGGTAGGCCGCCACCACTGCCAGGCACTTCGTAAACACCCTGGGAGCGGAGGTCAGCCCAAAAGGCAGTACTCTGTACTGATAATGGTTCCCTCCCACAATGAACCTGAGGTACTTTCTGTGGTCTGGATGAATAAGGATGTGAGTGTAAGCATCTTTTAGATCTAAAGAGCAAAGCCAATCTCCCTGCTGGAGGTAGGGCAGAAGTGTTCCAAGAGTAAGCATCTTGAACTTCTCCTTCACTAGAAACTTGTTTAGGTTTCTGAGATCCAAAATTGGTCGAAGACCACCGGTTCTTTTTGGCACCAGGAAATACCTGGAGTAAAACCCGTGACCGTGGAAGTGGGGAGGCACAGGCTCCACCGCCTTGTCCAGCAACAGCCCTTTTAGCTCCTGGAGGAGAAGAGCTGTATGCAGGGGAGGCCGGAAAGGTTCCCCTGGGAAGTGTAGCGGAGGCAGTTGGTGAAAGTGCAGGGCATAGCCTCGATGGACTATGTCCAGCACCCAACTGTCTCGGGTCATCAAGGGCCACTTGTGGGCGAACAAGGCTAGGCGGCCTCCTGTGCAGGGCTGGGTCTGCAAGGGAGGCACGGCTATACTCAAGGAGTCAAAAACCCCCACCCTGCGGAGTGGGAGCAGGGGCTGCAGGCTTGGGGGTCCTTTGCCTATGGGGCCCATTACCCTGGCCCTTGGCTTGCTGACCGTGGGGGGCAGCTTGGGCAGCCGGATATTGTGGGTACGGTTTATAGGCAGTGCCCTTCCTCGGGTAAAAGGACTTTTTACCCGAGCCCTTCTTTTTATGAGAAGGGGCAGAGGTCTTCCTCGACAACCTTGTCCTCGTGAGGTGCTCTGTCTCGAGCTGAGCGGCCTTCTCGGCCACAGGCTTGCCAGAAAGGTTTTCACCTCAGCAAGGGACATCGACCAACTTGTCCTGAACCCATGGCTCAAGGTCCGATGACTGCAGCCATGCCTGGCGTCGGGCCGCGATGCAGGCAGCCGCAACTCGGGCCGAAGCCTCGAAGCCATTGTAGGCGGCACGGGACATGAACTTAGAGCATTCCTGGATCCTCAAAGACAAGGACTTAAAACTCTGCAAGGGTTCCCCAGAGAGAACAGCAGAGAATCCGGCCAACTCCTTGGCCAGGTCTCGTAAATACATGCCCATGTAGAGCTGGTAAGTCTGGACACGGCAAGCAAGCATCGAGCCCTGAAAGCACTTTCTACCGACGCCATCAAGGCTTTGGGCTTCCCTTCCAGGAGGCACCGCGGAGTGCATCTTCTGACTCTTCAGACGATGCATGGCCGATTCCACAATCATAGAATGGTGTGGTAGCTGTGCTTTCTGGAAGCCAGGACTCTTGCGGAGCCGATAAATGGAATCGACTCGCTTGCTCAAAACCGGCGCCGAGGCCGGTGCCTCCCACATCCGGAAGAGGAGCCGTTCCAGCATCGGAGGAACCGGGACATTAAAGGCCTCCTTCGGAGGAGAGTCATACTGCAGAGCATCGAGCTCGAGGCTCCTCCTCGGGGTCAGCCGAGATAGCCAGGGCAGCGGCCATATCGCGGACAAACTCCGAGAACCTAGTATCCTCCGGAGGGACTCTACTCCGGGGCTCAGACTCTAGTGAGTCCGAAGGGACACACTGAGTCTTGAAGGTGTCAGGAGACTCCTCGTCTTCGGTCTCCCAAGCAGACTCGTCCGATGTCGAGTCGGGATCCGACCCCGCGGGGCCTCTAGGCACCCGCCCCGACGCCGGAGGCACCGGCGTTGAGACCCTCAGTCCCGAACGGGAGGTCGAGGGAGACCTCGACCGAGGACAACCTCGAGCCGCAAGGGACTTGAGTATCGTCTCGGTCTCCGGGGTTGACTTCGAATTCGATGTCCCGGTGGTCAGGGCAGATGCACCAGACAGGTTGGCCATCAGTGCCCGCTGCTGATCCATGAAGGCAGACATTCTGCTCTCCAAGGCTGTCAACCTGAGACTCAGCTCGGGTGATGCAGCAGCCCCCGACTCGGGCCCCGGCAGCGCCGGGCCCGACGTTGGTACTCGGGGAGGCGAGTCCACGAGGACAACAGGACTTACATGTCCAGCAGACTCCGGCTCCATGCGAGGAACTTTAGTTGGCTTCTCCTGGTCCACGGGCCCGGGACAACGGTCGGGGGTCTTAGACCTGGCCCTCAAGGGCTCAGGGACCTCCTCCGACGTCGCCCTCGCGAGCCGCTTCTTCCTCTTACATTCCCGGTCGAGGGACCCCCTGTCCGAGGAGCTCCGACACCTCTCGGGATCAGAATCCTGAGATGTCGAGGCCTCAGACGAGGTCCGGGCTCGGGCAGAGGCCGAGTCCAAGAAAAGCCGTTCACTCTGTTGCTGACGACTTCGGAGGGCCTTGGAAGACATTTTTCCACATGGCCCACACGTTTTAGAATCGTGGTCCGGGCCAAGGCACCGAAGGCAGCAGTCGTGTGTGTCAGTGAGAGACATTATCTTCTTACACCCATCACACTTTTTAAAACCACTGGAAGCCATCGGGGAGAAAAGGGTCCCCGCGAGGTCAAAGGACCGGCCTTCCGGGGAAAAAGAAAAAGATTTGGTGCGAGCGCCTAGCCACTAAGGGCAAAAACCGAAAAAAGAAAAAAGGGATTAGATACCGGTGTACCGAACCCGGCGGGAGGGGAACCGACTTTGAATCCGAGGAAAAAAGCAAAATAACGCCAAGAAAAAACTTCTCTTTTCTGGGAAAAAAAGGACACACGTCCGATGGGCTTCACGGAAAAAGAGAGACTGAGGTAAGATGGCACCTTTAGGCGGGAAGGGAACCGCGCATGTGTGCCAGCATTCCCAAAGGCTTTCATGGAAAGCTGGGGAAATGCTCCGCTGGGGCTTCATCGGCGCCGATGACACCCATAAGTGAGGACTGACTTCCTGCTTGGTCCTGGAGAATGTCTGCTATCACTGGCCACTTCTTACGGATTGAGCGGGCATTGATGAGGGCACATTTTAGGCTTCGTGGGTAGGGGCTTTTGTCCTGTTTAGTTTTCATGGAGTGTTGGAGTGCAATGTGTAGAAGATGGGGGTGATGTGATCGTGTGTCCCAATTTACCTTATGATGGGATGTACCTGGCCCATCTTCTCCCATGACTCTGTAGGATCGGGATCTGGTTGTACGAAGGAGTTAGGGCTAGAGAGCTTGGGAGCCAGCTAGTGAATAGGAAAAGGCGGTCAAATATGGCAGGGATAAGGTGCTCCATCTTGATAACGCTAGGCGTTGTAAACAACTCACTAGTGGATTGTTTTCTAGGGCTAAGTTGGTTAGGTAGTCTAGCACAGATAGCGTACAAACATGTACAAATTGTAAGAGTGAGATGGTGTCAAACAGAATCTATTTGCAAGTAATATAGATCAGACAGGCAGCCTGTTAACAGGGTAGCTATCAGCTCAAGCAGCAAGGAGTAGGAGACAGGAATAGTATCTTCAGGCTATCGGCTAAACAGGGGAGTGCATGAGAGATAAGTAAGCAACTTGCCTTCAGAAAAGCTAGCTGGTTAATGGCAGTAATGGCTAGCTAGTTAATAGCAGTAATGAGTCATTCAAAATAAACAATGTACACCGACACGCTGATTGTTAACATTGTAAGGCAAAGTATCTAAGCATTGTATTACAAAGTTACTTGTCAAGAAGAACTTAAGTACGAAACGCTCACTCGTTCACCTTGTCCTTCAAGTAGCTTCACGTTGTCCAGACCTGTGCTGAGGAGGCTGCACGTGTTTGCTGGGACTGGCTTCTTCAAACTTATTCCCGGCGGGATGGTCATGCTGGAACGGGAAGCATGGTTGCATCTATTGGTGGTGCTTAGGAAGCGCTGTTGGTATGCCCATGATGAGTTGGAGAGACTACATGTGTGGTTCATTCATAGGCCCGTCCCATCAGGCCCGCGCCTAAGGGCCCTCTGGCGAGGCCCTCAGGCACGGGCCCGCCAGGTGCGGGCGCGCCGGACGGCGCTTCCTTTTTGAATGGCCCGCCGGCTGCCCCGATTAGGCAGTCGGCGCTGGAGGAGGCGGTCCCGGTGCCCCAGCTCACTCTATCCCCGCCGGGAGAGCAGCAGTAGAGCCGGGGTGCTGGAAAAGAGAGGGCCACGCGCCGGACGGCACTTCTTTTTTGAATGGCCACAATAATACCACAATTATCCAGAAATTCAGCAGTATTAAATCACTTATCTCTATATAATGTAAAATGACCAGTCCTTCGGGAATAGTTTTAAAGCCCAGTGTCATTAACACCGTCCATTCATCATTCATTCACCGCTGATCGAAAGGAAATTCCCTATTAAAACGAATAAAAGGAGAAATTACTACGAGAGTGGAAGGTTCTGCTCAAGGTAATATCTCCGACAAAAATAGAAAAGCTGAGACACGAGGTGTTTCTCTTTTGTTTTTGTGACATCAGCAGCACCTTACTCAGCACAGCTAGGGGTACTGTTTAGTACATATTTCATAAGCAATGGAACGGAACACTAAAATGAAAAGGGGCCCAAATCCTCAGCCACAGAGTTTTGTATGCAGAACATGACAGAGGAACTATATATACCAGAAATAGTATGGTGCAGATTAGGTCCTCTTGGCGTCTGCACGTCAAAGGAGACAGTCCCAAGCAATCCAGGAGAATTTATTTATTTAAAAGGATTTGTATCCCGCCTTATCCTAAAATCAAAGCAGTTTTCACTTCAAACGATTCACATTGTATAGGGTGGGGGTGTCAGCATGCAGTGGTTGGACAGTATTGTTTGTGAGGGTGTAATACATGTGTAGCTTAATTAACAGATGCAATATATACAGCTTGAGCTATCTACAATGTGCTATATACAGTAGGGAGATGAGGTAGGCTAGGGTAGGAGGGAGGAAGCGAGGGAGTGGGCACAGGTGGGGCGGAGGAGAGCGGTGTCAGGAACAGTAGATAGCAGGTGTCTCTGGACAAGTTACGTGATGTCGCCGTAATGCTCTATGTAGAGTGCGGTCTTGAGTAACTTTCTAAAGTCCTTAATATCGACAGTTGATCTTAAGCTGGCAGGGAGGAAGTTCCATATGGCAGGCGCTGCCAGGGATATTGCTCCCCTTGACGTGGTTTGTCTCGTTTTGGTGAAGTCTTTGGGGGTTGTGATGGTGTCCGTGGTGCCTCTCCTCCTGGGTCTGGTGTTTGAGTCGAAACTGATGATGGACTGCAGACTGTTCGCTGAGAGGGCCTGTTTGATTTTTAAGATGTTCAGTATGGTTTTATATTGGATGCGAGAGTCGATTGGAAGCCAATGGAGAAGGTTCATAATGGGGGTGATGTGATCATGCCTTGCAGAACCAGTTATGCAAGCAGCGGTGTTCTGCGCCAAATGCAAGGGCCGACGTGTTTGTTTTGGGAGCCCAAGGTAAATGTGATTACAGTAATCCAATACAGTGTGATGATGGCTTGACAAACAGTCCAGAAGTGATCTTGGGAGAGAACTGGCTTGAGGCGTCTAATGGTTCTCATCTTGAATGGGTCCTGGACTGGAAGGGAGGAGTAGCCTAGTGGTTGGGGCAAGGTACTTCAGGCCGGAAGGTCGGAGGTTCAAATCCCACTAGAGGACAGCAACCTTGGGCCGGAAGGACTGGGGTTTCTAGTCCCACAGATGCTCCTTGTGGTCTTGGGCAAGCCACTTAACCCTCCATTGCCAATGTTCCCTGTAAGTATTAGTGTATGTGTCTCATATCCCCGCGTGTTAAATGTATCCCCCAATTGTGTTGTGACCGCTTTGATTGAAGGATAAGGCGGGATACAAAACTGTATAAATAAATAAATAAATAAATAAAATCTAGCAGAACTCCAAGAAAGGAAATTATCGGTTAAGTAAAATTTTTCCTTCCAGAGTGCGTCTGCTAGACCAGTCCAGACAAGAGGGTAATACCAAAGTTACTCCCCCGTTGGGTGAGAAGAAAGTGCAGCAGAGCGCACTTGTGCGCAGAAACGGACTGCTGCTGTCGCTTGCACATCCAAGCGATAATGCTGTATGAAGGTGGACAGGGAGGACCAAGTGGCTGCCTGACAAAGGTCCAGTGGCATCAACACGAACCGCTCAGCCTAGGAAGCAAAGGTGGCTTTGGACGCTGAAAGACCTTTGCGGGGTCTTGCAAAGAGAACAAAGACGGTCGGACAGCCAAAAAGCATTTGTGACCTCAAGTAGAACATGAGGACCTGGTGGACATCTAACTTCTGCAGATCCTTATCTGTGCCAGAGTCCGGCTACTGAGGGAATGCTGGCATGAAAAGTTCCTGATTCACATGAAATGGTGTCAAGATCTTGGGCAGAAAAGAAGGAACGGGTTGGAGTCTGACTCCCTTCTGCTGAAAAGGCCAGAAAAGGGTAGCAACAGGAGAGAGCCCGAAGCTCCGAGTTGTGGCGCATGGTGAGGGTCGCTTGCAATAGGGGCTCGAAGGGGGCTTTGACTAGTGCCAGGAGAGGACCTCCGGGGGCACCGGAGGTCAGAGAGCATAAGCTCCCAAAAGAAAATGACTCATACAGATGAGCAGCGAGGGACTGACCTTGAACTGGTCCTTGAAAAGCTAACAAAGCCACTACATGGACCCACAAGGAATTATACGTGAGCCCCTGCTAAAAACCCCTTTGCAGGAAGGTGAAGACAGATGGAAGGTGTGCCCGCCAAGGCGAGTGTGCTTCCCGAGCATACCAGTCCTCAAAAAGCTGACAGAACCAGGCCGTAAGCCATGGGGGTAGATTGGCGCGGCACCTGTAACAGCATAGATACTATCGCGGCAGAATAATCCTTATGTATCAACTGCTGCCTCTCAAGAGCCAAGCCATAAGCAAGGAGGGACCCAGGTCGTCCATCAAGATAGATCCCTGCCGCAAGAGGCCTCTCTAGGACCCCAAGGGGAACGGATGAGTGACTTTGAGACAGACCAGGTCAGCATACAAAGGATGCTGGGGCCAAAATGGTGCTACCAGAATGATGGGATGCAGATGCCGTTCAACACAGAGCACTCTGTGGATCATCAGCCATGGCAGAAAGACTCTCCCAGAACCGCTTTCCATCTGAAGTAGTAGTATGGACCTTGGCATTCGCTGGGGTCGCCATGAGATCCAACTCTGCACTATGCAGTCTAATTCCCAAGGGGCTAGCTCCCACTCGCTGGGGTCCAGATGATGTCGGCTGAGGTAGTCTGCTTGGACATTGTCCACTCCCTGAATATGTTGGGCCAAGGGGGCCTGGATGTGTCATTCAGCCCAGGGAAGAGGAGCTGCATCTCGCGAGCGACTCCCGGACACTTCGTGCTGCCTTGGTGATTCACATAAGCTACTGCGGTTGCATTATCTGACATTACCCACACCGCCCAGCCTGCGATCAAAGGGACTGAAACAGACAGACAGTGTGAGCCTCCAAAAGGTTGAATGGACCATGCCGCTTCCATTGGCGACCAGGTGCCCTGCAGAAACCGGTGAAGACACTGGGCTCCCCAGCCTGACATACTGGCAACTGTAGTCACTACCAACCAGTCCTGCTGATCCAGAGGCATCACCCACTTCATGTTCTTGCGGGAAGCCCACCAACGAAAACTGGCATATACCACCAAGGGCAGAAGCAGCTGCAGATAGTACATCTTGGACGGAGGGGGGGGGGACCAGTGGATCAAGAGCGCTGTTTGAAAGGGGCACATGTGCATCCTGGCCCAAGGCATCATATCCAAAGTTGCTGCCATTGCCATCAGAAAGTGCAAGTAGTCCCACGCCCGAGGACATGGTAGCTGATGAAGGACAGACAGTTGTTGCTGGAACTTGCACCAATGGTCCTACATGAGAGAGAGACCTGTCCCGACTGGGTATCAAACTATGCTCCAGGGAACTCTATGCTCTGGGCTGGAACCAGGCAACTTTTGCTATAATTGATGACCCAGCCAAGGTGCTAAATGCATTGAAGCACTTGAGAGACCGCACGCTCTGCTTCAGAGCATGTATGGGCACAAATGAGCTAGTCATTGAGATAGGGATGTACACAGATGCCCTTACAATGGAGTGCTGCCACTATGACTACCATGACTTTGGAGAATGTCTGCGGGGCGATTGTAAGCCCAAAGGGAAAAGCACAGAACTGAAAGTGCTGGCCTAGTATGGCGAACGGAAGGAAACGCTGATGGTCTTTGCAAATGGGAATATGAAGGTACACTTCCATGAGGTCCAGCATTGCTAGGTATTCCCCTGGTCGAACCACCTGGATCACTGTGCAGTGTCTCCATGTGAAAGTGGGGGGATGCGCAAACTGCGGTTGACCTCTTGGATAGTGAGAATAAGTTTGAAGGTGCCATACTTCTTGGGAACCACAAAGTAGATGGCATAGCGTCCCTGCCCGTGCTCTGCAGGTAGGATGGGTAACAAGGCCCGCAGGAGGCGATGAAAAGTGTAGCGAACAGCCTGGCACTTGAGAAGGGACCAGTAGGGAGATGATATGAAGGCTTCCCAAATGGGTCGAGCAAGATCGAGGGCAGAGCCATGAGAGATGATATCCAACACCCAGGCATCTTGAGGTGATGAAAGCCCATTCGTGGTAGAAGAGGCAGAACTACCCTCAGACATAGGTGACTGGCCGTATGCAGGGCAGCATTAGGGTTGTCCCATTCATCCATGACCAACTGGTGGAGTTCATGCAGGAAAGGGAAGGCCTTAGTCAGTGCCCTGACACCACGTAGAATGGGATCAGCTGTAGACTGAATTGGAGGGCTGACGGCATCGTGAATCCGAAGTTCTGCTACGACCTGACTGATAAGGGCAGAGAGTTCTTCCCTGCGGAAGAGTGGATCACCCTGAAGGCACCTTCCTCCTCCGAGTAAGAGTACTCCCCTTCCTCCAGGCTGAAAGCTTTTGGAGAGGAGTCTTTCAAAAGCGATGCCTGAGATAGATTTTGTGCATCTCTCTTCATGACTGCCATTGAAAAGAGACAACTCTCAGTCGAAGAACAAATCCAAAAACGCAAACTGCGCTGGTTTGGCCACATTTGCAGAATGAACACCAGTCGGCTGTCATATAAACTCCTCTGGCAAGAGCAACCTGTCCACTGGAGGGTTCAATGAGCAGTGCCAAAGAAAATGTGGCTCAAATTAATCGAGGAAGACCTATGGAACCAACAACTGACCATCAATGAGGCCAGAAATGTTGCCACTGATCGCCAAGGTTGGAAGCATATTGTGAGCAACACAGAATCCAACAGTACCTAGAGCAGCATATTGGCTGAGTGGCTGGCCTTCTCTTCAAATGCCAGCTAAGGGTTAAAGAAGGAGAGGAGAATTCCAGATTACTATCATGATCTGCATTGCCTCAGGAGAGTCTAGTTCCCAGAGGGCCCAGGCCAAATGCTTACATGGGTGCTTAGAACTTCAGGAAGCAAGTGGGGTAACTTTACGCTATCAAGTGGCCTCAGACTTGCTGGCAGACTGGTGTGGATCACTCTGAGGTACAGGCCTGGGAGCCCTTCCACATATCACAAGCTTCCTTGAAGAGTTGTAAATTCAGATGCACTTGCAACAACCCTGGGAGACTCTGTGGTGGAGTCCCATGAACCAGCCTGCCGCTATGGAAAAAGGTTCGGGGGAGAACGAGGTTCATACTGTACTCAAACAAAAGGGCATCAAGGCACTGCTCCTCAACAGAGGAGGGCCGGCAACAGTGGTACTGGCAGGAAATTCAACTCATCCATGAAATGGGGCCCCGGAGGCGGAGCCGGAGCCAGACTCAGAAGGCTGACCAGGATCAGCAGCGCAAGCTAAGCATAACTACTCTACCAGTCCCCGATACAGTTTATCACACCCAGGACAGCGCGGTACTTTGTTGGACATGGCCATGAACAAGGCATGCGCATGTGCACCAACAGCAGAGACAGAAAAAGCAGCAAAAGCTTTGACACTGTTAGACAAGGCCACAAGCCCTCTTGCGCACCGGGTATACTCTCATGGCTGTATGATCACTGCCACACTATCCGCTGCCCTTGAGACTGCAGGGAAGAGCGGGGTGTGTGTGTGTGTGTGTGTGTGTGTGTGTGTGTGTGTGTGTGTGGAGGGGGGGGGGGGATTCCACTGACCTGCCACCTACTGACGGAGCCCTGAGGAAAGAGTCGCAGCCACGTGCACCCAATTTTAAGAAGGTAAGGATAAGCAGGAAACCCAGCACTTTCCTTGCTAAGGCCCCAATACCTTTTTAAAAAAAAAACAAAAAAACAATAAAACAAAGGTGCTGTGATTAAGTCTAAGGAGCTCTTTCAGCCATTAAGACTACAACCAATCTGACCCGCTTGATCAGAGGTTGCTCTCCCTACTGTTCAGGCCAGGCCAATCCCATTTAGAGGGTGTATCTGACACCCCGCTCCACTCTCGGTCTGCAAGGTCATTGTGACTAGAGCAGAACCCTCCAAAAAGCAGAGCTGTGCCAGAAGTCATCCAACATCTGACAGAGAAAATACTGAACAGTGTCCCTAGCTGTACTAGATGAGGAGGTGCTTGTAACATCACAGCACTGTTCTAGTTTTTTCTCAGTCTCACCTGCTGGTTGGGGGAGTTAACCCTTTTGTCTGGACTGGTCTAGCAAATGCACTCTGGAATATATTGCTGCTAAGTCCGTTGAACCGGTGTCGATTCATGGAGACCCTCTGGATAGTTGTCCTAAACTGTGTTCCCTCTTCAGTCAGGTGGCTCATTGTTGACAGAGTGGCAAGCATAGCTGCTGTTCTCGTATTAACCCTTTCATGGCTGTTGCTGCCATATGGCAACCTTCAAATTTTCCCCAAACATTTTCACCAGATTCTATATTTCCAAAAAATCCACACTGCGTGCGAAATGTGATGTGTATCTGTGCTTGACATCTGAAAAAAACTGTTATTTAAACTATCACACCCAGCAGTAAATGAAACTGATGCCAAGACTGTTTTTAATTTTCAGCCATTCAGGACCGTAGTTGCCATATGGCAACAGTAAATATTGTTTCTTAGAAATAACATTTTTTCAAAAAAACTTTATATTCTGCATCATTTAGCTCAAATCTTAATAAAAAAGACAAAAAACGTTTTTCAGTTACAAAACAATTATGTGGACACAAAAGGGTTAATCCATCTCACTGCTGGCCTTCCTCTTCTGTGTTGACCTACCTTGCCAAGCATGATGTCTTTCTCTGATGATCTCTCTCTTTGCATGATGTGTTTAAAGTATGAAAATCAAAGTCTTGTCATCTGAGCTTCTAAGGAAAGCTTAGGTTTGATCTCCTCTAGTACTGACTGGTTTGTTCTTAGGGTAGTCCATGGGATACACAGTGTTCGTCGTCAGCTACATAATTCAAAGGCATCAATTTTCTTCCTGTCCATCTTTTTCACTGTCCAACGTTTGCATCCATATGACATTATTGAAAATAACATGGCTTGAACAAGTTGAATCTTTGATGGAGAGACATACTTCTCTTGAAAATCTTGTCCAAGTCCTTCAAAGCCATTCTGCCAAGAGCAATGTGTCATCTGATTTCTCGACTGCTTGTTGTTTCTTTATTGATAGTTGATCCAAGTTAAAGTTGACAACTATTTCAATTTCTTCTCCATCAATAAACTTATTGATTTTGCCAGTTGTCAAGATCTTTGTCTTCTTTACATTAAGGTGCAGGTCAATTTTAAGACTTGTAAACGGGGGCGCTGGGTGAGAATGTCCACAGTCTTGGCAAAGACAAATACTATTATGACTTGCAAAGGATTGTGGGAAATGTAGTCCATTCATACCAGAATCAGCTGTTCACAAAATAATGAGTTGTGTTGCTCGAGTGTAAGCAAAGAAAATATATTTTATTTATGGGGTTATTTCTCCCACACAGATTTACTTGGTAGCACAAAAGGATACTTGCTTTCAGTATTATACTTAGGAAAAACAAATCATGATCAACAACTGAACTTCTTAAGCAATCAATCAAACAATAAAGACCTTGATGGGAACAGAAAGGTCTTTCTGAGGGCTCCTGCTAATACCTTTTAGCAGTGCTCCAAAAGCAAAAAAACAAAACCCAAAAAGTAATCAAAAACTGTTCTTTTTCAAGGATAACTTTCTTGTATTTTCACACACACACAGAAGTTTCCTTTCAGAGCTCACGTGCAATTATGCAAAGCTTAATTGCCAACAATTAACCAGCTGCAAACCTCTTGGCTGGTTTACTTTCTATACATGGCTCAAATCCTACCCTAAAGCTTTCTTGTAAACTTTTCTGGGTAGATAAAAGAACAAGTTATATTTCTTTTTGATGGTTGTTGTATTTGTGAAAATATATTACCACAGCAGCCTAGAAAGAGAGCAATCCATGTAATCACTCTGATCATTTAAAATATCTCCTTCTTCAACTATCATAGAATCAATATCATGGTCTGGCTCAGAGGAATTCCTTAATGGAGCACTCTCAGGACAATACTTGTTTCCCTGCTGTCTTCCAAGTGAAGAGCTAGGGCATAAATCAGTGTTCATACCTGAGCTTCCTTTGCTGTTAGGGTTCCTCTCCAGATATCCTGGCCAATAAGTAGTCCAGCTTTTATGTCCAACCTTCCAATCAAGATCCATGGACACTGGGTCTCTCTTCACATACCTTCTTGCACTGGTCTTAGGGCCCCTTCCAAATGCAGCCGTCTCCTTTACAAGTGCCGTCCGGGGATTCCTGGCTCTGTAACCCCACTCATCTGGCTTCCTCCAGTCCAATGGAGTATGCTTGCCTCTGGAATGACTCCCAACACACGTACTGCTATGGGCTCCTTCTTTAGACCTCCAAGATGTTTTCCTCTTCTTTCTTCCACGCTGCTTCTTGCTCTCTCTGTCCTTGAGCTCTGGGTTCCTCATCAACTCCAACTCTTTCTCTGTCTGCATCTGATTCTGTGTAGAATAGGTTTTACTTTTAACTTGTTTAGAGGGATACTCCACCCTAGCACAGCTCAGCTGTGCTGAATCAAGCCCTGCCCTTGGAGATGAGTGATTGGGGATTACCTCATAGCTCTCCTGATTGAACACACGTTTCCCCACTTCAGCTCTTCTAGTGGCTGTTTGAAACCTGGTGCATTCTGGGACTGGTAGTCTTTTATGAAAACATTCTGTTTTATTATTTCTACCAGCAAAGACAGGTTGCTTGTTCAGAGCCAAATCACCTCTATTATAGCTCCTTCCTGAACTATGATAAACTTCCTTATCACAGACTATGTTCCTTGAACTTCAGAAGCAAATGCTTCAGATCATCTTCGCTTTCAGCAACGTAGTATTATCAACATAGTGAATGTTGTTGAATATTCCACCAATCTTCACACCACAGTTGTCTTCTCTGTTTTGTTCTGCATATAAATTAAACAGGTGGGGGGAGGGGGGGGGCGAAGTATGCAACCTTGTTGTACACTATTGCTCATTTTAAGCCATTCTGTTTGGCCTTGCTCTGTACGAACAATTGCTTCTTGATCAATGTAAAGGTTGTGCAAGAGAATGATCAGGTGTTCTGGTATACCCATGATTCTTAATGTGGCCCAGAGTTTCTCATGGTTTACACAGTCAAAAGCATTGCTGTAGTAGATAAAACACAGATATCCATTTGGTATTCTTTTGTCTTTTCAAGGATCCATCTCACATCTGTGATGAGGCCTCTTGTTCCTCACCCTTTCCTGAACCCTGCTTGTACGTCAGGCAGTTCTTTCTCCAGGTATGGTTGTAGTCTCTGCTGAATGATCTTGAGTAGAATATTGCTGGCACGTAGGAGCAGAGCAATTGTGCGATAATTTCCAGTCAGTCAGATCATCTTTCTTTATTGCTATAAACAGATTTTTTCCAGTCAGTTGGCCATGAAGCTGTCTTCCAAATTTCCTGTCAGAGCCTTGTATGTATGGTAACAGCTGCATCCAATTGCTGTAATACTTCAATGAGAATACCATCAATGCCTGGTGCTTGCTTTGTTAAGGCTTTCAATGCTGCTTCCATGACTTTTTTCATCACCAATGCTTCTTGATTATATGGTACAGGATGAAACGGCTGTTGGTCCACTTGATCGTCAAAGCATCATTCAACATGGATCCTTGAGCATCTTGTAACATTCTAATTCGAGGCTGGGCTTTTTTCTTTAACTCTTGTAGCTTTAGGAAAGCCAATCTTGTTCTTCCTCTAATAGTTTCTTATTTTATTATTTAATGTCTTTTCTATACCGCACTCTTTAGAATCAGTGCGATTTAGAGTCAACAATTTGTACAGTGCAGGCTGAATCTGTATTGCACTTACAATGAACAGGGGTTGCAACTTGGGACTAACTGGGGTAACTATGTACAGGTTGAGCAGCTGGTCGTGGAATAATGTCTTGATCAGGTCTGCTGTTCTTATATTTCCTTGCATGTGTCATTGTAGTATTTCTCCTTGTCTTGTTGCACATTGGAAATCTGTTGAGTTCTGCGATTGCCCTTCTCTGCATTTCTGGGCAATTTTCAGAGATTTTTCGGTAAACCATTTTGGCCATATTTGCTGTTTCACCTTTTGTAGGGACTTCTTTCTTTCAACGCAACCTTCTTAATGACATCCTATAACTCTTCTGGAGCTCTGTCATTTGTTTCTAAAGCAGAAAATCTATTTTGCAAGCAATCTTTAATTCCAGTGGTAAATTCTCAGGGTTATATTTTGCTACATTTATGAGTGGCTTGCTCTTTTTCAACTTTAGCTTGAGTTTGCATACTAGTAGTTGGTGATCTGTACCACAGTCCGCTCCAGGTTTTGTCTTCATTGATGTTAGAAAGCTTTTCCATCGTGTACTTCCACAGATGTAGTCAATTTGATTTTTGTACAATCCATTGGGTGAAGTCCATGTGTACAGTCACCACTTGTGTTGCTGTCAGATGGTGTTTAAGATGAATAGATCATTGGTCTTGCTGTATTCTATCAGTCTTTCTCCAGCTTCATTTCTACTGCCAAGTCCATATTTTCCAACCACTTTGCCGTATTCTTTGTTGCCAACTTTTGCGTTCCAGTCACCCATGACTATTAGGATATCCTGTTTGCATGTTCTGTCAGTTTCAGCATATACTTGTTCATAGAACTCATCAACTCCATCCTCTTCTGCAGCTGCTGTTGGGGCATATACTTTAATTATAGTTGGGTTGATGGGCATTTCCTTATAGATGAATGGAAATTAAGCGCTCACTGACTGCATTGTATTTCATTACAGTTCTTGCAAGTTGTTTCTTACTTATAAATGCAACACCATTTCTTCTTTGTCTTTCATTTCCAGTATAGTAGACCATGTGATCATCAGATGCAAAGTGCCTGATGCCAGTCCATTTTGGTTCGCTGATACCCAGTAGACTGAGCTGTACATGTTCCATTTCATTCTTGACCACCTCCAACTTCCCTTGGTTCATGCGTTGCATGTTCCATGTCCCAATATGTAAGACATCTTTGCAGCTTCTAACTTTCATTTCATGCCCAGCTACATCAGCAGTCAGACGTCCCGAAGGCTTTGATCCAACCACATCATAAATGCTGGCTTTAATCTGAAAAGTCTTCAGTTCCTCCCCGGTAGCAAGCTGAGTGCCTTCTGACCTGGGGTCTCATCTTCCAGCACTATAATGCAATTTGTTTTGTTGCGACTCCACTGGGTTTTTGTGGCAAGATTTCGAAGTAGATTGTCAGGTCTTTTTTCTGCGCAGATAATTCTAGTAGTGTTGCCGTTATCACTGAAATGTGATCCTCCACTGTCAACACCGTCCCATTCTGCTGCTGCCCAAATGGGTGGTTTGTCTTGGTCTGGCACCTCAGCTGAAAGCTGTCCATCTTGGAGACCCTGCCAGTAGTTAGGTTACCAATAGTTTAGCCCTCAGCATCACTGATACACACAAGCCCTCACAGCACAAGCAGCTGCAAATTCGCCTAAAAAAGAAAAAAGAAAAGCCTTCGTCTTGCCCAACATTCAGTGTAGTTACTCACCTGTAACAGGTGTTCTCCGGGGACAGCAGAAATCAGTCCTCACTTATGGGTGACGTCGGCACTGACTGAGCCTGCGAAGAACAATTCCCCAGCTTTCAAAGAAAGCCTTTGGGATTGATGCCACACATGCATGGTCCTTTTCCCGCCCAAGGGTGCCATCTTGCTCAGTCAGGTCCCATAGCTAGAGCCCTACTAAGCAGATGGCAAAGGAAGGATAAGAATAGCAACTCGTAAGGGGAGGTGGGAGGGTAGTGAGGACAGATTCCTGCTGTTCCTGGAAAACATCTGTTAAAGGGGAGTAACTGCGATTTCTCCAGGAACAAGCAAGTAGTCAGTCTTCACTTATGGGACTACCCAGCTACAGGCTGCCGAAACCTGTAAGCGAAAGAGCCTCCGAAAGCCGTGAGCAGATGCCGATGATCCAAAGGGAGACAGAGTCCTTGGGGCCAAGCTCCCAGTAGCCGCAGAAGAAGAGTCGGAGGGCAGGAGTTGCTTATACCCCAGACTACGGAGTACAGCCTGGCTGAAGGCACTGCTCTAGCAGGACTCCCTCTCCAGGTAGTAATGTGACTCGAAGGTATTCATTGTAGAGCAGGTCACAGCTTGGAAAATGTCTGTCAGAGGCACTGAGTGCAGCGAAGCCACAGACGCCGCCTTGGCACGGATGCTTTACACGGTGACTCGCCGATCCAGCAAGGCTCCAGCCTTGGCCTGAGCGAAGGTGATGCAGTCCACCACCCAGACAGAGTGCGCGCGATTGGTGACTGCAAGACCCAGACGGTCAGGGTCGTAGGCGATGAAGAGCCGGTCGGACTTGTGATGACCTTGGGTGCACTGCAGGTAGAAGGCGAAAGTCCTCTTGCAGTCAAGCGTATGCAGGACCGTCAACGCCCAATCGGCATGATGTCTCAGTAAGAAAGTCGGTAAGACTATCTCTTGGTTGAGAAGGATATCAGAGACAACTTTCGGTAGGAACTTGGGGTGAGTTCAGACGACCACCCTGTTCCCGTAGAACCCGGTGTAGGGAGCCATGGCCATGAGGGTTTGCAGTTCGCTGACTCGTCGAGCCGAGGTCAGCACCACCAGGAAGACTACATTACAGGAGAGGTGTCGAAGTGAGCACGTCGCCATTGGCTTGGAAGGCTGCTGCGACAGCAAAGCATGTGTCGTCAGGATGAGCTCATATTGCAGAGTCTGGAAGGGCATGCCCTGAAAGAGGCTTCGGGGATTCTGCCACCAATCCAGGGAACTGGATAGGCTGTGTGAGACCAAGATGGAATCCCGGAGCCGGCCAGAGGCTTGGGACAATTGCGCTCTGAGGCACCATTGAGCCACTCGCATGCGAGCGTGGGGAACGTGCACGGTCGAGGCCATGTGCCCCAGAAGGCGCAGCATTGCCCGCGCCGAAACCCTGGACCAGTTTTGCACCTCAGCAGGTACAGCGCGGAGGCAGTGCGAATGCTCGGGGGTGGAAGGCGGTCACCCATTCCGTGTCAAACAGAGCACCGGTGAACTCCAGTGTCTGTACTGGTTCGGGGTGGGACATGGAGTAGTTAATTAGGAAACCAAAGCGCTCGAGGAAGACTGTACACAACGTCGAGAGGACTCTGATGTGCCTGTGACGAGTCTGTCGTCTAGGTAAGGGTAGACGGAAATGCCCTGCAGCTGGAGGTGGGCTGCAGCCGCTGATAGGCATTTTTTGAAGACTTACAGGGCAGACATGAGCCCAAAGGGGATCACTCTGTACTGGAAGTGATCCTCCTGCACCCTGAAATGCACTTACTTCCTGTGCTTGGGGTGGACAGGGATGTGGACGTAAGTGTCGCTGAGATCCAAGGAGCATAGCCAATTGCCCTGCCGGAGGAAGGGCAACAGGATGCCAAGCGACAGCATTCTGAACTTCTCCTGCACCAGAAATTTGTTTAGGTTCCTGAGATCAAGGATGGGGCGCAGACCCCCATCCTCTTCAGAACGAGGAAGTAACGGGAATAAAACCCTCAACGTCGAAGGTGCGGTGGGACCCTTTCGACCTCCTGTTGACCAACTCTTGCTTATAAGCAAGTCTGGTGCGTGGGGAGCAGAGTAGGCTCCGCTGGGGAGAAGTGAGGAGGAAGTCTGTCCAGATGAAGATAACTGTCCCAGACTACCTGGAGGAACCAGGTGTCCGAGGTGATGGCCTCCCACTCAGGGGCGAAAAGGGACAGATGTCCTCCCACCGGCGGGGGTGCCGCTGGGAGGTGAGAGGCTATACATTTGGCATCAAAACCCAGGGGCTGGCTGGGGTGGCGCGGGTGGTTGGTTCTTGGGCCTCTTAAGTTTCTCCGGTGACCCTGAGCTCCCCCTTTGCCTTGGCCACTGGGCGCCGGCACAGGGGCAGGCGGATAGGTTGAGTATTCCCGGTAAGGGAGCCCTTTCCTCTGGAAGAAGAGCTTCTTACTGTGCTGTTTCTTCCAGGGAAGGGAAGAGGTTTTGCGAAAGACAGGTTCGGGTCATGAACTCCATCTCGATCTCGGCTGCCTTGTCCTCCATGGGCTTGCCAAACAGCTGTTCACCGAGGCAGGGGACATCCAAGAGTTTCTCCAGGACCTACTGTTCCAGGTCTGAGGACTAGAGCCACGTTTGACGCCGGGCTCAGATGCCAGCCGCTGCCACGCGGTCGGAAGATTCGAATCAGTTATATGCGGCACGGGAAAGGTATTTTGAGCAGTCCACGACTGATCTCAGGAGTATCTGAAATCTGAAAAGGTGTTCACCTCTGAGGCCCGTGGAGAAACTGCAGAGCTCTTTAGCGAGTTTGTGAAGGAACATACCCATATATAGCTGGTATGCTTGGATGCGGCATGCCATCATGGATCCCTGGTAAGCCTTGCGCCCGAGGGCAAAGGCATGGGATTCTCTACCAGGCAGGACCGAAGAATGCGACTTCAGGATCTTCAGCTTCTATATCGCAGATTCCACTACCATGGAGGTATGGAGAAGTTGGTTCTTTCGAAACCCAGGGCTGCGCTGGACTCTGTACATAGCATCGAGTCTTTTACTGGCAATAGGGATAGAGATGGGTGCTTCCTACATGCGGAGGAGCAGCCGGGTCAGGATGGACAGCACAGGGACCGTAAGAGAAGGGGAGACTCATAATGCAAAATGTTGAGTTCCTCTGCCCTTGGCTATTCCTCGAACTGCGTGGGCAGACCGAGGGCCCAAGCCATATCCTGTACAAATACCAAGAAGGAGGTATCGTCGAGAGGTGACCGCCTTTGAGAGGCGGGCAGGGACGGACCAGAAGGAAGGTCCCTATGGGCGTTGGTTTCAGGGGACATGTCCCCATCCGATTCCCAGCCCAAGAGATCAGAGAAAGAGTCAGGCTGATCCCCATGTCCAGTGGCCGAGGCCTGCTTGGAGCTGGAGGCACCGACTCTGGGAGACCTCACCCCCAAGGAACAGGATGGCGAGCGAGACCAGTTCCGAGGACCTTCACAAGGCTCATGACTCTCGAGGGTTTCCAAAGCAGTTTTCGGGACCACAGTCGAGGGACCCTCAGTCTCAAGGCGCAAGCCAGCCATGCTGGGCAAAAGCACATGCTGGGCAGCTAGAAAGACAAACACTGCGCTCTAGTGCCAGCATATGGGACTCCCCACTCGGGGTGTGTCCCTGCGATGCTGAGGTTACTGGGTCTGGCGTAGAGGAAGAGAGGGGGTCCTCACAGGACAACCTTCAGGAGACTGGGCGCCATGGCCAGAGGCCTCAGTATCTGTATGAGGTACTTTTCGAGGCCGCTCCTTGTCCGACTCTCGGGAATGCGAGGGAGGGCTAAGGGAACAAGCGTGAGACCACTCATGCTTATCTGGAGCCCCTGACAGCGACTTTAAGGTCGTCTTCTTTTGCCGTAGGCGGCTCGGGAGAGGTATTTAGAGCAGTCTGACCGACTTCAATAGAGTGCCGAATCTATTGAGGGGCTCGCCCTCGAGGCCCGCGGAGAACCCTTCGAGCTCCTTGGCTAAATCGCGCAAGAACATACCCATGTATAGTTGGTATGCTTGAATGCAACAAGAGAGCATGGAGCCTCGGTAGGTAGGCCTTGCGACCCAGGGCATCAAGGGCTCTCGACTCTCAGCCGGGCGGGTACCAACGAGTGCAATTTTGGGCTCTTTTGCTTTCTCATCGCAGACTCCACCCACCATAGAGTTGTGGGGAAGTTGGGTCTTCCTGAACCCCGGTATACACTGCGCCTTGGCTTAATGGTCCACCAAAAAAGCACAATACCACGTAAACAGAAGACCCAGGACTAAACCGTGATAAAATAGAAGGAACCTTTACTGTAGATCAATAAAAACTGCCATAAACACCTGACACAGGCCGTGTTTTGAAATATTTTCTTTAGGGGGATTCTGGCCTACTCTTTTTGTAAAATTAAAACGAAAACGATCAGACTGATCTTGTGCTGAAGATAAATGCACAATTGAAAACTGCAAGGCAGGAAACTTTCCATGTAAAGCCACTATGCAGCAAAAAGTGAAAATATTTAATTTTACAAAAAGAGTACGCCAAAATCCCCCTGAAGATATTTTGAAACACGGCCTGTTTACCATGGGGTTTAGTACTGGGTCACATTGTACCTTGTACATAGTATCAAGGCGCTTGCTCATGATGGGGATCGAGGCGGGGGCCTCCCACATGCGAAGCAGCAGCCGAGACAGAATAGGAGGAACTGGCAGAGTGAGATATTCTCTAGGCGGGGGACTCGTACTGAAGAATATCAAGTTCTTCAGCACGAGGGTCCTCCTTGGCTTGAGTGGCCAGGTTAAGGGCAGGTGTCATGTCCGGGACGAACATCAGGAAGGTGGTGTCCTCGGGCGGCGAGCACCACTGGAACACGGGTGGTGAGGGGTCCGACAGAAGATCCTGGTGGGTATGGGTTTCCGAGGGGTACACCCATCGGACTCCCACTCCTAGAAATCTGTCAAGAAGTCCGAGCTGGGCAGGTTGCCCTGTCCAACGGCCGGTGTCCGCTTGGAGCCGGAGGCCCTGGAAGATCTCGCCTCCGAGGAACGGGAGGGCGAGTGAGATCGACGTCAAGGACTCTCAAGAGGCCTGTGGCTCTCTGGGGTTTCCTAGATGGATTTCAGTGTCCCATGCGAGGGACCCACGGTCTCTGGGCACGAGTCAGCAAAGTGCCTGCCTGGAAGCGATGAACGCAGAAACGCTGCATTCTAGCGCCAGCATGCGGGACTCCCACGCGGGCGCGGGGCCCTGCGATGTCGACCCTGGGGTCACTGGGTCAGGTGTTGGAGGAGGAGAGGGGGTCCTCACAGGGACAACCCTCAGAAGACCGAGTGACTTCACCGGAGGCCTCTGCATCCGTGTGGGGTATCTTGCGGGGCCGCTCACTGTCTGACTCTCAGGAACACCGAAGGGGGCTGAGCAACCAAGCGCAGGAGTGCTCGCGCTCATTGGGAGCCCCCGACAGCAACTTCGATGCCTTCTTTTTGCACCACTACACCTCAGGGGATTCCCTGGATGGGTAGAGGACCGGTGCATCCGGAAAACAAAAGGCCTGTAGGCCAAAAATCAACGAAGCAAAATGGCACCCTTGGGCGGGAAGACCACCATGCATGTGTGGCAGCAATCGCAAAGGCTTTCTTTGAAAGCTGGGGAATTGCTCCGCGTGGGCTCCGTCGATGCTGACGTCACCCATAAGTGAAGACTGACTTCCTGCTTGTTCCTGGAGTACTTACTTATTTTCCAGGACTATTCAGCCGGGGTTTCAGCATGACACCATGACTATGAGGAAGTTTGTAGTACACTGGTATAGCATGGAGTCTGGTTTGTCCTTGTCTATCTGGCCTGCCTGCGCCTGGAGCATAGGGGTCGGCAGTTCACCTTTACTACCCCCTGCAGAGGCAATGGCATTCCGCCGTAGACACTGGCCGGTTCAGGCATCTACCAGTGGGCACTCACCCGAATGATAGATGTCCTGAAGGTGGCGAGCTGCATGATGAGCCCAAATAGACAGACGTTGGGGACTTGGAATATCTGGTGGAGGACGGGACACGGCTTTTTTTTTTTTTTTTTTTTTTACAGAACGAAGAACTAGCCACAGGACTTTAATGATAGGCATGTATAAGAGATATGGCTGAAAGGGTCTGATGTCCGGGAAACATGCTGAGGGGGGACACAGGGCAATTTAGGCTGTGGAAATTGTCCAACACTGTGGTAATGTTATTAAAATGTTGGGATGGGTCACCTAATAAGGAAAGGCATACTAACATATTTTTCTTTGTTTATTGGGTTGGTGGAGAGAACAAGGAGGAGACAGGATGACCTTCTGCATGGCTAACAGGGGGTATTACAGTTTTATGTATGTTGCAGTTATGTTGTCTCCCCCCCCTGGAAGGTCTTGAATACGTGTGAGACAAGTCAGTCAACACTTTAGAGTATCGGGGTAAGCGCGAGCTGCATCTCATGACTTAGCTCTCAGCTGAGGCACAACAAATAGTGGTGGGGCAGGATAAATTCACTGGTACTTGAGCTCCCCTAAGGCCCAGGCCCAAACTCACTTTCGAGACATGAAATAAGCAGAACTTGGGCAGGATCACGTCTCTTGAGTGGGTGGAATGGGTGGGGCATGCAAATGGCCCAGGCCAAATTCAAACAAACTGGCTGAAAGGGGGGGTGGAGCGTGGAGGAGAAGGTTAACTTGCATACGGAGGAAGTAATTCTGGCAATAGTAAAGGTAGTGGGGCATCGGACACCAAAGAGTAGTCGGCATAGGCCAGTGAGGATGTAGACGTGAAAGATGACAGGACATATAGGGGAGGGGGTTCTACATGTCACGATAGATCTATGGAGGAGCTCAAGATGGAGCAAGTGGAGGAGGATGAATACAGTAGGTGGTGAGGGATGGGGGTGGGGGACACAGATTGGGGAGGGAAGGCAAAGCATAGTTACTCACCTGTAACAGATGATCTCCGGGAACAGCAGGAATTGAGTCTTCACATATGGGTATCGTCGGTACCGACAGAGCCTGTGCGGGAACACTCTCCAGCGTCCAATAGGAAAGCTTTTTGGATCATCCCACTGCACCTGCGCCGCTGCCTTCCTGCCTTTCCAACTCTCCCTCTTCAGTTGAGTTTATAACTGAGTCAAAGGAGAGAAGGAGAGAGAAAGATACAACTCCTAGGGGAGGTGGGTGGGTTATGAAGACAATTCCTGCTGTTCCCAAAGATCATCTGTTAAAGGTGAGTAACTACACGATCTCCAGGAACAAGCAGGAATGTAGTCTTCACATATGGGGGGACTCCCCAGCTGAGAGATGCCAGGGAGATGAACCCAGAGAGCTGCGAAACCCAGGTTGAGATGGGTCATTCTTCCTCCCATGGATCTCTGGAATCAAAACCCAGGACGGCTGGTAGGAGTTGTTCTAAGTCTGAAAGAGATGCTGGAGAACAGCCTGACCAAACGAGGCATCCCGACGGGAGGCCTTGTCTAAGCAGTAGTGGGCTACAAAGGTGTGTACCGAAGCCCCAGTTGCTGTGTCGGCAAAGGACACTGAGCGACGGTTAGCCATAGAGGCTGCCATTGCTCTCACACTGTGAGCTGTGACATGACCTTCAAGAGAAAGTCCCTTGCTCTCATATGCAAAGGATATGCAATTTGCAATACATTTATTTATTTATTTATTTATTTAAAGTCTCTTTTATACCGCGCTATTCAGCATCAGCGCGGTTTACAATAAACAGTGAACATACACATTTCCAATAGTACTTTGTGTTTACATATGAACAGGATAATCAACTTGGCTAACAGGGTAACTATGTACAACCATAAAATATACAATATATACAATTTGTAGGCTGATCATGTGTTTGTGTGGTTTTAGACAGTAGTGATTTGGGTGGATTCGGCAAATGGTGCTGAGTTTCTATTAGGTTCAGGGTAATGTATGAGGAAGAGGTAGTGTTTCACGGCCTTCCTGAATTGGAATATGTCTGGGATTGATCTGATGTTGTGAGGAAGGTTATTCCAGATCACCGGTGCATAAAGATTGAAAGTCCTGCTAGATGTTGACTTGGAGCATTTAGTTATAGATCTTGGGACTATCAAGGTGTTTTGAGCTACTGACCTTCTGTCTCTGTTGTGGGGTGTCATCTGGATTAGCTCAGTTAGTGAGGTTGACGAGAGACCTTTGGTGGCTTTAAAGGTGAGCAGCAAGGTCTTGAATGTAATTCTACCTTGAATCGGGAGCCAGTGGAGTTGTTTCATTATAGGTGTGACATGGTCTTTTCTGGATGCTCCGTGCAGTACTCTTGCTGCGGTGTTCATTGCCATTTGCAGTGGGTTTAGGGTGTTTTGGGGGAGACCTTGAAGTATTGCATTTGCATAATCGAAATGCGGGATAATTAGTGCTTGATAGATAGTCCTGAAATCATCAGGCTCCAGCAGAGATCTTAGGTATCTAAGGGATCTAATTTTATGATATACTGCCCTTACAGTATTACTTATATGAGCTTGCATATTTAGGTTCTGGTCTAGTGTGATGCCGAGGTATCTGATCGCGGATTTGGTCTGGAGGTCTGCTTCCTTCACTTTCAGTACTGTTGGGGCATTGAAGTTACGGTTTCTTGTAATGAACATCACCTCCGTCTTCTTGTGTTGAATCCGGAGGTTTTGGGATTGTAGCCAATTGGATATTTCGTTTATGCAGCATGTTATTGGTTCGAGGTCTGGGTTATCTGTTGTAAAAGGCGTGTATAATAGCACATCATCTGCGTATATCATGCAGTTAATGTTGAAAGACCGGATCAGGTTGCAGAGAGGTTGCATGTATATATTGAATAGTAAGGCGGAGAGGGAGGATCCTTGTGGGACACCTTGGCTTTGGTGGAATGGTTCTGATGATGTGTTTCTGGATCTCACCTGCTGCCATCTGTCCGAGAGGTAGGACCTGCACCACTCGAGTGCTTTACCGGAGATTCCTTTTTCTTTGAGGCGTTCTAGGAGGCACTCATGGCTAACGGAATCAAATGCTGCCGCGATGTCAAGGAAGACAAGGACAAAGCCTTGGCGGGTATTGTCGATGCCTGATATTATGTGGCTGAAGAGTGTGGTGAGAAGGGTCTCGACCCCGTGAGATTCTCTAAATCCATGCTGGCATGGATCCAGTGGTGCATTGGAATCAATGTGATCTTGTATTTGTCTCTGAACTATCTTTTCCATTATTTTTGCAAGCAATGGTATGCTTGCTATGGGTCTGTAGGATTCTGGTTTCTGTTGGTCGAGTTTGTTGTTTTTTAGTAGAGGTCTTATTGAAGTTTGTTTGAGGGTGCGTGGGAAATCACCTGTTGTGAACGATTGTTGAATAAGTCTGGATATGATTGGACTGAGGTCAGTCCGGAGTTCCTTGACCCAGAAAGCTGGGCATGGATCAGATTGCGCTGTGGACGTATTGATGGCTGCTATGGTGTCTTCGATGCATCGTTTGGATGGAGTTGAGAAGGTAGTGAGTGGTGTTTGATTGTAGGGCTGAAGGATGATGCTGGACGTTGGGTTGTTGTTTATCTGACAAAGTTTAGTTTGTAGATAATCCGCATATGTTTGAGGATGGATTCCATTTGTTTGTTCTGATGCAGGTTCTGTTGTAAGTTGCTTAACGAGGGCAAACAGGTCACGAGGTTTGTTGAGGGATCTTTTTAAAGTGTCGGCGTGGTAACGTCTCATGGTTTCAGTCACTGCGGTACGGTGCGCTGTGAGTTGTAAATTGTATGCCTTTTGGTCTGCTTCTGAGCGTGAGCGGCGCCAGCGTCTCTCAAGTTTTCTTAGTGTCGCAAGTGAGGCTTTCAACTCAGTAGAGTACCATGCTGCTGTGTGTCGTTTCGCTTGAGGTTTGTTTTTTGCTGGGCGAACAGCTAATGAACTGAATATTTCGTTCCAATTGGAGACTAGTTCATCAGGGTTGTGCGCTGGTGAGTTCATTAGTGGGAATGCTGATTTCAGGATTAGGTCTTTGTTGAATGGTTGGAATCTTCTCGGCGGATTGTTGGACTGACCGATTGCTGTGCTTTCATCTTTTTGGACATGGCTTGGCTGGGGAATTTGGAATAGGATTAATGAGTGATCTGACCATGGGACAGCGGTGATTGATATATCAGGGATGGTTGTTTCTCTGGAGGTTGGGTCTGTTGTGAATATTAGATCTAGCATGCCTCCTTTTATATGGGTAGGTTCCTTGATTAATTGGCTATATCCTAGATCTTTCATGGCTTCGAGGAACGCCTTTGAGTGAGAGTCTTGCAGGGAGGGGAGGTTGAAGTCTCCTAGTACCCAGCTTGTTGTATGTGGGCTCTGGGAGTTTGCGGCTGCATCTATTATTGTTGTTAGTGCATCTGCATCAGATGATGGTGCTCTGTAGAGTAGATAGATGGAGGAACACTTGTTCTCTATCGAGATTGTGTCTAGGAGTGGTGAGCTGGTTGCATCTTTTATGTTGAATTGAAGATCAGATCTGGTGATGGCGAGGACGCCGCCTCCTCTTTTGGCTGCTCTATGACATGTATGGATAGAGAAGTTAGCAGGCAGGAGCTGATTGAGTATCACGTTGTCATCACAGGAAAGCCATGTCTCGGTGATCAGTAGTAGGTCAAGGTTAGACAAAGTTCGCTTGGAAACTGGTAATCCAAGATGATTAGAGTCAAAGGCAACAAAAAGCTGGGAAGCCTTTCTATGTTGCTTAGTTCTCTGAAGATAGAAGGCCAAGGCTCTTTTACAATCCATAGTATGAAGATTCCTTTTTGCACTGGAGGTGTGAGGCCTAGGGAAGAATACAGGAAGGTAAACCGATTGGTTTAAATTAAAAGGCGAAACCACCTTTGGCAAAAAGTGAGAGAGTGAGGGTGAGTTTTAAGAACTACTTTATCATGGTGGAACCTTGTATAAGGAGGGTCAGCCACTTAAGCTTCTAGCTCACTGATGCGTCTCGCAGAAGTGAGAGCAATTAGGAAGATTACCTTCCAAGAAAGAGTAACAGCTAAGGATTCGAAGGGCGGTTTCATGAGCTGTCCAAGGACAAGATTCAAATCCCCTGCCACAGGTGGTGGCTTAATGGGAGGCTTAGTCAAGAGTAGACCTCTCATAAACCTCGCTACAAAGTGGTTGAGAGGAAAAGCATAGTTACTCACCTGTAACAGGTGATCTCCGGGAACAGCAGGAATTTAGTCTTCACATATGGGTATCATCGGTACCGACGGAGCCTGCACGGGAACGCTCCCCAGCATCCAATTAGGAAGCTTTTGGGAGCATCCCACAGCGCCTGCATACTGCCTTCCCGTCTTTCCCAACTGCCTCTTTCCAGTTGAGTTTAAAGCTGAGACAAAGAGAGAGAGAGGGAAAGAGAAAGAGATAGAGAGATACAACTCCTAGGGGAGGTGGGTGGTTTGTGAAGATTAAATTCCTGCTGTTCCCGGAGATCAGCTGTTACAGGTGAGTAACTATGCTATCTCCAGGAACAAGCAGGAATGTCTTCACATATGGGGACTCCCTGGCTTTAGATGCCAGGGAGACCCCCCAGAAGTTGTGGGTCCCTGTGAAAGGGCTTCACTTCCCCCCATGGATCTCTGGCATCCAAACAGGGACGGTGGCGGTAGGAGTTGATTAGGTATGGAACAGGTGTTGGAGAACAGCCTGACCAAACAAGGCATCCCGGCAGGAGTCCTTATCCAAGCAGTAATGGGCTGTGAAGGTATGAAACGAGGCCCAAGTGGCTGGCTGCTCGACAGATGTCGTCAATAGACACAGAGTGCAGATGAGCCATTGAACCTGCCATGGCTCTCACACTGTGAGCTGTGACATGGCCCTCCAGAGGAAGATTCTTACTCTGATAGGCAAATAAAATACACTGTGCAATCCAGTTGGACAGTGTTCTCTTGGAGATTGGAAGTTCCAAATGAGAAGGATCAAAAGCAACAAAGAGTTGAGAGGACTTTCTATGTTGCTGTGTTCTTTGCAAGTAAAAGGCTAAAGCTTTTACAGTCCAAGATTCCTTTCTGCATTAGATGCATAAGGCCTTGGAAAAAACACAGGCAGGTAGACTGCTTGGTTTAAATGAAAAGGCGAGACCACCTTTGGCATAAAGTGCGGATGAGTCCTAAGGACTACCTTGTCATGATGGAACCTTGAATAAGGTGGATCAGCTACTAGTGCCTGCAACTCACTGATGCGGCGTACTGATGTGATTGCAATGAGAAAGATAACCTTCCAAGAAAGGAATTTCAATGAGGAAGTAGCTAAGGGTTCGAAAGGTAGCTTCATGAGCTGACCAAGAACTAAGTCCCATGCCACCTGTGGTGGTCTAATGGGAGGCTTAGTTAGAAGAAGGCTTCTCATAAATCTTGCTATAAGAGGATGGTAGGAAAGAGGTTGTCCATTTAGAGGCTTAAAAGAAGCTGCAATAGCACTCAAATGGACTCTTACTGAGTTAGTTTTAAGTCCTGCATTGGATAAATGAAGGAGATACTCCAGTAATGATTCCAGAGGTATCGCAAGGGGGTTAACCCTTTGAAGGCCTACTTTACATTTTTAATCCACATTCTGCAGCCGGGTTAATTTTTGCATATTTCAGGAAAATTGTACCCGTCTTATTCAATATGTTCTAATAGTGATTTTCCTTCTGCTATGGTCATGTATTATATACCATTTGATAGGAATATTTAGTCAGAATTTTGGATCCTGAGAGTTTTGGGTTCGGCATGGAAAGGGTTAAGACCCTTCTGCGAACACCATATGGTAAACCTTTTCCACTTGAAAGCATAAGAGCGTCTTGTGGAAGGCTTCCTGAAGCATAAAGGATATCCTTTACTGGCTGAGGAAGGTTAAGATCATGAAGATCTAGGCCTTCAGCAACCAAGCCCTTAGATGCAGAGAGTGGGGATTGGGATGCCATAACATTCCGTCCTCTTGAGACAGGAGATCTGGAGCAGACCCTAACTCCAGGGAGGGGGCTTGAGAGAGATGTAGAAGCAGAGGGTACCACACTTGCTGTGGCCAATGTGGAGCTATGAGAATCATATGGCCTCTGTCTCTCTGAAGCTTAAATAGGGTTTTGGGAATTAGGGGAATGGGTGGAAAGGGAGTGGAGGAGTAGCCTAGTGATTAGAACACTGGCTTGGTAACCAAGCAACCAGGGTTCAGTTCCTACTAACACTCCTTGTGGCCTTGGGCAAGTTACTTAACCCTCCATTGCCTCGGAAAAAGTCCTGGCAATCTACTTCCGGTGACACTGCCAAGAAAACCCAGGAGCTTCTGGGTCGCCAGGAGTCAGGACTGACTCAAAGGCACACATTGCATTGCATTTGTCGAAAGGCATACAGGAAGTCTTGACCCCAGTAAAGGAGGAAAGCATCCCTGGCCTGAGAGCCCTGAGCCGGAATTCTGGAACAGAACCGGGGAAGTTTGGCATTTAACGGACTTGCAAAGAGGTCTATGAAAAATCGTGGCCACCTGGTCTGCATGCAGAGACCACGCGTATGGAAGCAGAACTCTACTGAGTCTGTCTGCCCAAGAGTTTTGTATGCCTAGAAGATACACTGCCAGGAGATGAATCTGATGCTCTCTGGAGAGGGCCCATAGTCGCAAAGTTTTGTTGCAAAGCGACAGAGAGCCTGTTCCCCCATTTGTTCACGTAGAATATGGCTACTTGATTGTCCGTATGAATGAGGACTGTCCTGTAGCTGAGCAGGGTGTGGAACACTCGAAGAGCAAGGAAGATTGCTCTGAGCGCTAAGAGATTGATATGTAGATGAGTCTCCTGTGGAGTCCAGGTGCCTGGAGAGGTCTTGCAGATGAGCTCCCCAACACATTGGTGAAGCATTGGTGTTGTGAGAGTTGCCTGGGGTATGGGTTGAAATAGGGACCCCAGCAACAGGTTCTGAGTGGACTGCCACCATTGGAGGGACAAAATAAGGCAATTTGTGTTTGCTATTTTGTCTGACAGGCACCCTGATGCCTGGGTCCACTGAGTGGATAAAGTCCAGTGGGCTGCTCTCATATGGAGGCGAGCATAAGGAACCACATGCACGGTAGATGCCATGTGGCCTAGTAGTTGTAGCATTTCTCGGGCAGTGAGATGAGGCTTCAGCACTGCTTGAGAAGCTAACTGCACCATGCGAAGGCAGCGGGCCTGGGGAAGATAGGCCCTTGCTTTTCTGGTATCCAGTAAAGTTACTATGAACTCTAGAGACTGAGTGGGAGTTAGACTGGATTTTGGGATGTTTATGACCAGACCCAAATACTGAAGGACACGCATTGTGCAAGATAGAGAAGTCATGGCCTCTGACTCTGATGGGGCTTGAGTGAGCCAGTCGTCTAAGCAGGGGAAGATGAATATCCCTAGAGTGCGTAGAAATGCTGCTACCACAGCCATGCATTTCGTGAACACTCTTGGTGCTGAGGCCAGGCAAAAGGAAGCACCCTGTATTGATAGTGCTTTCCTTGAAAAAGGAACCGAAGGAACTTCCTGTGAGTTGGGTGGATGAGAACATGAGTGTACGCATCCTTGAGATCTAGAGAAAAGGAAAGGTTAAGACCATGAAGTTCTAGGCTTTCAGCAACCAGGCCCTGAGATGCAGAGACTGGGGATTGGGATGCCACAGCATCCTGTCCTCCTGAGACAGGAGAGCTGGAGCAGATCCAAACTCCAGAGATGGAGCTTGAGAGAGATGTAGAAGCAGAGAGTACCACACTTGCTGTGGCCAATGTGGAGCTATGAGAATCATATGGCCTCTGTCTCTCTGAAGCTTTAACAGGGTTTTGGGAAGTAGGGGAATGGGTGGAAAGGCATACAGGAAGTCCTGACCCCAACTGAGGAGAAAAGCATCCCTGGCCTGACAACCCTGAGCCAGAATTCTGGAACAGAACCGGGGAAGTATGACATTCAGTGGACTTGCGAAGAGGTCTATGTCCGGGGTTCCCCAAATTTGAAAAATTTTGACTACCTGGTCTACATGGAGACCCCATTCGTGTGGAAGCAGAACTCGACTGAGTCTGTCTGCCCAAGAGTTTTGAATGCCTGGAAGATACACCGCAAGGAGATGGATCTGATGCTCTCTGGCGAGGGCCCATAGTCGCAAAGCTTCGTTGCAGAGCGACAGAGAGCGTGTTCCGCTCTGCTTGTTCACATAGAACATGGCTACCTGATTGTCTGTTTGAATTAGGACTGTCTTGTAGCTGAGCTGGGTGTGGAATACTCGAAGAGCAAGGAAGATTGCTCTGAGTTAAAGGAGATTGATGTGTAGATAGGTCTCCAGTGGAGTCCAGGTACCCTGGGTAGAGAGGCCGTGCAGGTGAGCTTCCCAAACCACCTGTTAGGCATCTGTTGTCAGAGTGGCTTGGGGTGGGGGTTGTTGGAAAGGGGACTCCACCAAAAGGTTTTGGGGTGACTGCCACCATTGGAGGGACAAAATAAGACGATCCGTGTTTGTTATTTTGTCTGACAGGCAACCTGATGCCCGAGTCCATTGAGTGGATAAAGTCCACTGGGCTGTCCACATATGGAGGCGAGCATAAGGAACCACATGCACGGTGGATGCCATGTGGCCTAGCAATTGTAATATTTCCCGAGCATTGAGGTGAGGCTTTACCACTGCTTGGGAAGTTAACTGCACCATGTGAAGGCAGCGGGGCTGTGGTATCCAGCAGAGCTCCTATAAACTCTAGAGACGGAGCTAGGTTGGATTTTGAGAATTTTATGACGTCACAAATACTGAAGGATACGCATTGTGCGAGATAGAGAAATCTTGGCTTCTGGCTCTGACGGGGCACGAATGAGCCAGTCATCAAAGTAAGGGAAGATGAACATTCCCAGGGTGCGAAGAAATGCTGCCACCACAGCCATGCATTTTGTAAACACCCTTGGTGCCGAGGCCAGGACAAAAGGAAGAACTCTGTATTGGTAGTGCTTCCCTTGAAATAAGAAAGCGAAGAAACTTTCGGCGAGTTGGATGGATGAGAACATGAGTGTATGCATCCTTGAGATCTAGAGAACAAAGCCAATACTGACTCTGAAGGTATGACAGCAGAGTTCCCGGAGAAATCATTTTGAGTCCAACTTTCTGCTGTTATCTGCTCCCATCTGGGGGCAAAATGACAACCTTCCTGGGATGGTGGAGGGTTCTGGGCCATTCAGGGCCAGGAAGACAACGTTCTCTAGATAGGAGTCAAAGCCCCTGTGGAGGCTGAGTCTGCTGAGCAGGTTGAGGCTTAGCAGCTTTTGATTTTCTTTGCCTAGGCTGTTGCTGCTGTCCCTTTTGGGCAGACTGACCTACACGATATCCCTGTTGGGTATAGGAGGGGAAAAACCTCTTCTTACTGAAGAATGGTTTCTTGTAGGAATTTTTCCTTGCAGGATCAGCTGTAGATTTATACAATCTATCTAGGGTGATATTGTCAGCACCTATCTCATTAGCTTTTTCCTGCCAATTCTTGCCAAAGAGATTCTCTCCTATGCAAGGAATATTCCCCAGTTTGTCCTATACCTAAAGTTCCAAGTCAGATGCATGGAGCCAGGCAATCCTACGTGCACCTATGGCAATAGCAGAGGTTCCTCTTATGCACTCAAAGCAGACAAAGGCTGCACGATTTACAAACATGGAAACATCCTGAGCATGTTTGACAAGTGCAAGGTAATCCTGCCGCTTACCATCAGGAAGGAGAGGGCTCATAAACTCTAAATCTCCAGTGACCTCTTTAAGGAACATTCCCATATATAATATATAGGAACTGATCCTGGCAGAAAGCATGGAAGCCTGGAAGGTTTGACGTCCAAAGGCGTCAAGAGTCCTACACTCACGTCCTGGAGGATTAGATGCATGTCTTTTTGCACTCTTGATCCTTTTCATAGCTGATTCCACCACCATGGAATGGTGTGGTAGCTGAGTTTTTTGAAATCCAGGACAAGGAGGAACTCGATACATGGTGTCAGGCCTTCGAGAGTGAGAAGTGGTTAGAGGCGTTTTCTACATCCTTAACATGAGATCATGCAGGATCTCATGAATAGGTAAAGTAGCTGCCTTCTTGGGAGATTTAGGGTACTGCAGTATTTCCAATTCCTTTGCCCTAGGCTCTTTTTCAAGAGCCACTGTGACGGAAAGACCTCGAGCCACATCTCGGATAAAATCCTGAAAGGACATATCCTCTGGAGGAGATATCCTACGTTGAGGAGAAGAATCATCCTCGGAAAGAAGTACTCTGGTATCGGCAGAGCTTTCAGAGTCTTCAGACTCATCCGAGGATTCAAAGTATCTCCGATCCAGGTGATCATGCAAGGCACGATACCAGTACCGATCGAAGTCGGTGTCGGAGGGGTCCAGTACAGACTTGTCGATACCGGATGGGTAAGCTTGACTCGGTCCCGGTAGAATACCTGCCGATGTCTAAGCAGTTGGTGCCTGTACCGGTTGAATTGTCTAAAGCAGTTTCAAGGGCATCGAGGCCGTGAGAAGAGCTGCCAGACTGCGTTCAATAGTCAAGAATCTCTGGTCTATCGATGCTGCCAATGCTTGGGTATCGGTACCGGATGAAGCAGCTGGTACCCCAGAGCATGGCACCAGTAGTTCTGTCGAGGTTGGGGCCTCGAGAACATCCTGGAGCCCCGTTAGTGCTTTGGAAGCCAAAGCCTCCCGCCGGGGCAATTTTGCCGGTACAAGTCCCTCAAGGGCAACGCCAGAAGCATCTCAATGCTTGGAAGGAGATCTACCCTTTGAGGACCGGCCAGATTTATGTTTAGTTACCTGAGATCCATGGTAGGAAGACGAAGCACTGGAAGACGTCAATGCCACAGACGCTGCATCGGAGGGAAAAAGGGTGCTAAGTTTAGCAGCTTGGTTTTGCTGACCCCTGGTCGACATCATCCCACAGGCAACACACTCTGAAATAGAGTGGTCAGGACCTAAACATTTGAGGCACCACTCATGGGTGTCGGTGACGGAGATGGTACCGCCACACTTGGAACACTTTTTAAAACCCAAAGTGGATTTTTCCATGTTAGAGGGAAAACTGGGCCTAGTGCCCAAAATGGCGCGTGGCACCTGAAGGAAAAAAATAGCTGGAAGAAATTCCACAATTTTTTTGGGGGGGGTTTTTTAGAAAAGGAAAGAAGAAACCGGCGGTACCAGTGTAGCGTCGAAGGAAGGCAGACGCGACCACAAAAAAGAAGAATAAACGGGAATATTTTCTGCGGTGACAGGATGTGCGACCTGTCGGCTCTGAGGAAAACGAAGAACTGGAGAGGGACAGTTGGGAAAGGTGGGAAGGCAGCACGCAGGCGCTGTGGGATGTTCCCAAAAGCTTTCCTATTAGATGCTGGGGAGCGTTCCCGTGCAGGCTCCGTCGGTACCGACGATACCCATATGAAGACTACATTCCTGCTTGCTCCTGGAGATGACATTTTTCAGATATGTTAGTGAGAAGAGGAAGGGCAAAAGTGGAATTGTCAGACTCAAGGGTGAAGGGGAGGAATATGTAGAAACTGATGAGGATAAAGCGGAATTGCTTAACAAATATTTCTGTTCTGTGTTCACAGATGAAGAACCAGGAGCAGGACCTCAGAAAACACCCATAAACAGGAACAGAAGCAAAGGACATCTTGAACAATTTTAAGAAGACTGTGTTCGTGAGAAACTAGCTCAACTTAAAGTAGACAAAGTGATGGGACTGGATGGGATACATCCTAGAATAATGAGGGAACTTGGGAACGTTCTAGCAGCTCCACTGACTGACCTATTCAATGTCTCGGAGTTGGGAGTGGTGCCAAAGGACTGGAGAGAGGCTCATGTGGTGCCTTTACACAAAAGCGGAAGTAAGGATGTGGTTGAAAACTACAGGCTGGTTAGTTTAACTTCAGTGGTGAGTAAATTATTGGAAATGCTGCTGAAAGAGAAAATAGTGGTTTCTGGAGTCCAGCGGATTACAGGATCCAAGGCAGCATAGACTCACCAGAGGCAGGTCTTGTCAGACAAATCTGATTGATTTCTTTGACTGGGTGACCAGGGAGTTGGACTGAGAGAGAGCCATAGATGTGGTGTATTTAGATTTCAGTAAAGCCTTTGACACTGTTCCTCACAGGCGACTTATAAACAAACTCAGCTCCCTAGGGATGGACCCTAAAGTTACTGCTTGGGTTAGAAATTGGTTGGGTGGGAGGCGACAAAGAGTACAGGTAAATGGAGCTCACTCTGAGAAGGATGTTACCAGTGGTGTGCCCCAGGGATCTGTCCTTGGTCCGATTCTTTTTAACATCTTTGTTAGTGATATAGCAGAAGGCTGTCGGGTAAGGTTTGCCTCTTTGCGGATGATACCAAAATCTGCGATAGAGTAGACACCCAGGAAGGTGTAGATAACATGAGGAGGTATTCTAGCTAAGCTTGAAGAATGGTCTAGAATTTGGCAGCTGGGATTTAATGTTAAAAAATGGAAGGTCATGCATTTGGGCTGCAGCAATCCAAGGGAGCAATATAGTATAGGGGGTGAAGTACTTTTGTCCACTAAAGAAGAGCGGGACCTAGGTGTGGATGTGTCTGATGATCTTTAAGTAGCTAAACAGGTAGAAAAGGCGACAGCAAAAACTAAAAGGATGCTTGGGTGCATACGGAGAGGAATGGCTAGCAGAAAAAAAGGAGGTGATAGTGCCTCTGTATACGTTTTTGGTGCAATCTCATTTGGAGTATAGTGTACAATTCTGGAGACCGCACCTTCAAAAGGATATAAACAGAATGGAGTCAGTACAGAGTGTGGCTACTAAAATGGTTAGTCTTCATTATAAAGCCTATGAGGACAGACTTAAGGATCTTAATATGTACACTTAGGAGGAAAGGTGAGATAGAGGTGATATGATTGAGATGTTTAAATACCACAGTGGCATAAATGTATAGGGGGAGAGCCTCTATTAATTGAAAGAAAGTTCTGCTACGAGGGGACATGGGATGAGGGGACATGGGGATAGAGTCAAGCGTGATATGCGGAAATATTTCTTTACGGAAAGAGTGGTAGCACCGTGGAATAGTCTCCCAGTGGAGGTGGTAGAGATGAGGACAGTATCTCAACTGAAAAAAACATGGGACAAACAGAGGCTCTCTAAAAGGAAAAAGAGGACTGTTGTAGTTGTTGATATTTATTTTTATTTATTTAACAATTCTTATATACCGCACTATTTGTTATCAGTGCGGTTTACAATTAACAAAGAATACTCAGATTAGTGAAGACTGATAGAGTTTACATCATAACAGGGAATAGAACTTGGTGAACATGGGTAACTATTTACATATTGACATAGGCAGTATACTAGAAACTATATACATAAAGATATGGCATAATAAGAAAAGAAGGTTCAGGCTAGCGAGAGAGTGCTTGGAGCTTGAGCGTTATGTTGTGTAGGGGACTCAGGTAGGGGAAGGGGATGTTTTCTTAGAGTCGGGGAAGCAGATTGAGAGAAATGGAGCAGGAAGAGGTGGTGTTTTATTGCTTTACGAAATTGTAGGTGGTCTCGGATCGCTCTGATTTCTGGAGGGAGGTCATTCCAACATTTTGGTGCATAGTAGGCAAAGATTCTTCTCCTGGTTGTTTGTGAGCACTTTATGGAGTCTTTAGGGATAGATAGAGTGTTGTCTGTTGCTGTCCTTCTGGATCTGGTTTTTGGAGTAGGTGTGATGAGTTCGTTGAGAATTGGGAGCGATGTTGTTGATAATCTTGAATGTTATTAGAAGAATCTTATATGTAAGCCTGGAGTGTATCGGTAGCCAATGGGGATCCTTGAGTATTGGTGTGATATGGTCTGATCTGGCTCGACCGCAGAGGACACAGGCGGCGGCGTTCATGGCTTGTTGGAGAGGATTGAGGGTGCTCTTTGGTAGGCCATTCAAGATTAAGTTTGTGTAATCTAGATGTGGCAGTATGAGGGCCTGGAAGATGGTTCGGAAGCAGTCCGCAGGTAGCATAGGTTTAAGATGTCTCAGTGTTTTGATTGTGTTATAGATGGACCTAGTGATGTTTTTTACATGTTCCTTGAAATCGAGATGATGGTCAAGGGTAATGCCGAGATAGCGTATGGCGTTACGGCTTGGAAGCTCCGCATCTCTTACTCTTAGGCTTGAGGGAGGAGAGAAGCTTTTGTTCCTTGATATGAAGAGTACCTCTGTTTTCTTGAAATTAATGCGGAGGTTTTGGGTTGTAAGCCAGTCTGTGATTGCATTGAAACAGTTGACAAGGTTGGTGAATTCCGGGTGTTTGACTTTGAACGGGGTAAATAGCAACACATCATCGGCGTAGATTAAGGTAGAAATATTGAAAGAACGGAGGTTGCATATCGGCTGCATATAGATATTAAACAGCAGGGCCGAAAGGGAGGAACCTTGTGGGACACCTTGTTGTTGGTGGAATGGTGCTGAAGTTTTAGAACCAACCCGAACTTGTTGCCAACGATCAGATAGATAAGATTTACACCACTCCCAGGCAAGGCCGTGAATGCCCTTTTCCAGGAGGCGGGTGAGTAGCTGATTGTGATTGACAGAATCGAAGGCAGCTAAGATATCCAGGAAGATGAGGGCGAAACCATTTTCTGCATTGTCAATTCCTTTATTCAGGGTGTTGGTGAGGGTGGTGAGCAGGGTTTCTATTCCATGCGATTCTCTAAATCCGTGCTGGCAGGGGTCGAGTGGGGCTGCTATGTCTATGTGTTCTTGGATTTGCCTGTAGACGACTTTCTCGATTATTTTGGCGAGTACAGGAATGCTCGAGATGGGTCGGTAAGATTCTGTCTTTGCTGGGTCGAGTCTACTGTTCTTTAGGAGGGGTCTTATTGAAGTTTTTTTGAGTAAAGAGGAGAATGAGCCAGTTGCAAAAGATAGACGGATGATGTTTAGTAGGACTGGGCTGAGTTCAACTCGAAGGGTCCTGATCCAGTGTGCTGGACAGGGGTCATTTGGGGCTGTTGAGGTGTTGATGCTGGCAATGAGTTCCTGGATATTCTTCTCAGCAGGGGGGGTAAAATGTATGAGTGATATTTGTGGGGTGGGAGATTGGTAGGGATGAGATACAGTAGGTGCTGGCTGATTACTTGCTGTGAGTGATTTGGATTGTAGGAAGTCTGCATATGACTGGGGAGGAATTGGTATAAGTTGAGTTGGGGAGGGTTCCTTGATTAGGGATTTCGCTAGGTTGAATAAGTCTCTAGGTTTATTGATTGAGCGTTGGAGGAGCTGAGCGTGGTATTCACTCATTCTGAGGTATATCCTCTCACGGTGAGACTTCAGGAGCTCAAGGTAGGCTACTTTGTGGGTCTGGGATCGGGAGCGTCTCCACTTCCTCTCCTGCTTCCTGAGTTCGATGAGGGAGGCGCGGAGTTCTGCTGAGAACCATGGGGCATGGTGTCTTCTCCTTTTACATCTGTTGTGGGTTTCTGAATTATTGGAGGATGTTGGGTAGGCAAATTCTTTCAATGTGTTATTCCAATTGGTGATTGCTTCATCAAGGTTGGCAGCCTTCTGATGTAGGGTCGGAAGAGCCTTTTTGGAGAACTCTTCTATGGCAAGCGGTCTATGGCGAGGTATGTCTGAGGGTCCAGTGGCATCGCTAGGTGGAGTCTGAACAAGTTGCAAGGGTATTTGGAGAGTAATCAGGTTATGGTCAGACCAAGGGACAGGACTTATTGAAATGTTGAAGTCCGATTTGTGGCTAACTGCAGTGCTAGGGGCGAAGATCAGGTCTAATAGGTTTCCTTTTTGGTGCGTTGGAGCCGTCACCAATTGTTTGAATTGTAATTCTTGCATTGCATCTAGGAAGGCAACTGCTTGGTCGGGTTGCAGAGATGGGAGGTTGAAGTCACCGAGAAGCCAGTTGGGAATGCGTGGGTTGGCTGGGTTGCAGGCAAGGTCAATGAGGGTGGAGATGTCATCTGGAGGTGAGGAGGGGGCTCTATATATAAGATTTATGGTTATGGATTTATTTGCTATGGAGATGATGTCAGCATGTATAGTACTCGGAGGAAGACAGTTGAAATTTTAGATCAGTTTTGGCTAGGATAAAGACCCCACCGCCTCTGCGGTTGGATCTATGGCAGGTGTAAATTGAAAAGTTAGTTGGGATAAGTTGATTTATAAGAGCAACATCGGAATATGACAGCCAAGATTCTGTCACCATGAGGAGGTCTAAGTTGTGGGCAGATATAAGATCAGTGATGACGGGCCATTTCTTGCATACAGAGCGGGAGTTTATGAGTGCACATTTGAGGAATTGATGGTTTGATGCTTTGGTGTGCTTAGATTGGATAAGGTCTATATACAGGAGGTGTGAATGACGAGGCTGATGTGGTAGACCTGTGGCTGAATGGAAGGGGTTTTCCTGGGTTTTTTTACCCATATGGTGTATGGTAGGGATATAACTGTGTCTGTCTACTAGGGCAAGGGAGTTTTGTATGGCGTTTGCCAGGAGGAAGAGCATGGTAAGATTGAGTAATGCGTAGGCCATGGTGGTACGTAAGGGACTGGGGATGGTTTTGCAGACTGGAGAATTGTGGCAATACAGAGCGGTAGCAAAGTTACAGAGATACTGAGAATGTCTAGCAAATCACAATAAACATTACTTAGAATTGTAGGTTACAATGTAGCAGAAATGTATCTTGCAATAGAGAGGTGAGAGCATAAGTGAAATTTACTGAGTGCGACACTGTTAAAATGTTAAAGACTTATTGAGACATATAGGCTATTAAGTAACAGGGTTGCTAATCACATTAATCCTAAAGAAAACAATGAAGGAGATTCAGGTAGTAAGAGTACCTTGTTCTTTTAGAGACGACTTGTTCAGTTCCGTGAGTGAGGGAGATCTGGAAACTTGAGAGGGATACAAGATCTGTGGCCTTTCGTGCCACGCCTGAGGGCCACACCAGAGGACCCTCTGGCGAGGTTCTCAGGCGCAGGCCTGCCCGACGGCGCTAAACTTTAAAGTACAGGCAGCTGCCCCGATTGGGCAGAGATGGTGGCTGCAGCTCCCCCCGCGGCTGGAGGCTCAATCCCCCGATTGGGGAGAGCTGAAGATGGTGGCGGGAGGGAGTTCGCTGAGCGCCCGATATGGAAGGACAGACTAGATAGGCCATGTGGTCTTTTTCTGTTGTCATATTTCTGTTTATGAGGCCCGATTTTATCAATACCTGACTCAGTTTGTGGCCCAGATGGCAGATAGTTAATAATGGGGGTGACTAACTGCACGCTAGAAAGAGATGGAGAGATCCCACAATGCTGGGATGCAGGACCAAGATGGTGCTCAGCGTTTAATGGCTCTGTGTGATGGGTATGGGCTAATAGACATATGGTGGGTTCTGCATCATATGTCAAGAGCGCATGGCACTTGGTCTAGAATAGATTATTTCTTTATTTCTAGTAACCTATTTGGTCGGGTTGCCCAGGCGGAAATTGGCCCCTCAATCGTAACGGACTATGCAATGATAACCTTGGAAATAAAGCATAGGTACTCACCTGTAACAGGTGATCTCCGTGAACAGCAGGAATTTAGTCTTCACATATGGATATCGTCGGTACCGACGGAGCCTGCGTGGGAATGCTCCCCAGCGTCCAATAGGAAAGCTTTTGGGAGCATCCCACAGCGCCCGCGTGCTGCCTTCCCACCTTTCCCAACTGTCCCTCTTCAGTTGAGTTTAAAGCTGAGACAAAGAGAGAGGGAAAGAGAGAAAGAAAGAGAGATACAACTCCTAGGGGAGGTGGGTGGGTTGTGAAGACTAAATTCCTGCTGTTCCCGGACACCTGTTACAGGTAACTATGCTATCTCCAGGAACAAGCAGGAATGCAGTCTTCACATATTTATTTATTTTATTTATTTAGCAAACATTTATATACCGCTACTTCCAGCGATCAGCAGCGGTGTGATTACATAAGGAGAACATAAGGAGGACTGTCAATCAGCACAGTAAAATTTGGGTGTGAACAGGTTGATCAAGAGGGAAGGCAAAACACACAAGGGGGATTGTTTAGTATATGGGTACTAATTACATATATACATATATACATTATACATAAATGAGCAGGTGTACATAAATATGTCCTGGACTTAAACCCATTGGGTTATATCAAATTATGATGACTCTGAAAAAGATGCGTCTTGAGGTTTTTCCTGAAGACTGTTATGTCTTTGCAATCACGTAACTCTGGCGGCAGATGATTCCAGAGTGTAGGTGCTGTGTATGAGAACGCTTTATTACTAGTATTGGTTTTAACAGTTCTTATATCAGCTGGAATGAGGAGGGTGTTGGAGTTGAAGGTTCTTCTGCTTCTGTTGGGTGGTTGTGAGCGTATCAGGGTGGAGAGGAAGGATGGAGCAATGTAATGTAGGAGCTTGAAAGAGGTCGTGAGTGTTTTGTATTTTATACGAGCCGCGATGGGGAGCCAGTGGAGCTCAATCAATACCGGGGTGATATGATCAGCAAAGCCTTTTTTCGTGATGACCCTTGCGGCTACATTTTGCGCCATTTGCAGAATATTCAGTGTTTTCTTTGGGAGACCCTGCAGGATGGCATTGCAGTAGTCGAAATGTGGCATGATGAGTGCCTGGGTAATGGTCCTGAAGTCCTGTGGTTCGATTATGCTCCTTAGTGGTTGAAGGACTCTAAGCTTGTGGAATACGGCTTTGTTTGTTTTGCGGAGGTGTTTCTCCATTTTTAGATTACTTTCCAACGTTACTCCCAGATATTTTATTTCCTCCTTCGTTTGGTAAGTATTGTTACATAAGGTGATTGTTGGGGGACTCCCTAGCTACAGATGCCAGGGAGAAACCCCAGAAGTTGTGTGCCCTTTTGAAAGGGCTCCACTTCCTCCCACGGATCTCTGGCATCCTACCAGGGATGGTGGGATGGAGTTGATTAAGTATGGAACAGGTGTTGAACAGCCTGACCAAATAAGGCATCCTGGCGGGAGTCCTTGTCCAAGCAGTAATGGGCTGTGAAGGTATGAACCGAGGCCCAGGTAGCTGCTCGACAGATGTCGTCGACAGACAGAGTGAAGATGAGCCACAGAGGCTGCCATGGCTTTCACATTGTGCGCTGTGACAAGGTCTTCAAGAGGAAGGTTCTTACTCCGATAGGTAAAAGTTATACACTGTGCAATCCAGTTGGACAGTGTCCTTTTGGAGACTGGAAGTCCTAAATTTATTTATTTTTATTTATTTAGCTGTATTTATATCCCACTTTTCACCGGGTCAAAGCGGTGTTACATAAAAAAGGGGGGGGGGAATTTACGTGTAGGGGTGGGGCCATCACTGGGGAGGCTACATTGATGATTTCAACATAAGACATAGGACAGACTATGGACTTGGACAGATTTTTGGACATGGTTGGGTTAGTATAGTTTGAGTTGGGTGGTCATGGTGGGTGAGATCAGAGGTTATTTCGCTTTTTGGTGGGAGTCATGTTGAGGTATTCCTGAAACAGAATGGTTTTCAGCTGCTTTCTAAAAGATAGTAAATCGGTGTTATTTCGGAGACAGCTCGGTAGAGAGTTCCATAAGGATGGTGCATACAGTTCGAAGGCTTGATTGCAGGTCTGTTGCGAGCATTTGGTTCTTTTGTGAGGGATGGTGAGGGAGTTGCTGGAGGCTTGTCTGGTGGTTCTGCCGTGAGCTGGTCGAGACAGTAGGGTGTGAAGTTGGGAGTTTCGCGTTTGATGTATGGCTTTGTGGGTGAGTAGGATGGCTTTGTATTTAGTCCTTGCTTCGAGGGGGAGTATGTGTAGGTCTTTCAAAATTGGGGTGATGTGGTCGGTCTTCTTTGCTCCCTGAATGATTCTCGCCGTGGTGTTCAATGCTGTTCGGAGCGGGTTCGTCTGTGTGGCTGGAAGTCCATGGTATAATATATTACAGTAGTCCAGATGTGGGAGCGTCATGGCTTGCATTACAGTTCGGAAGTCTTGATGTTCAAGAAGGGGTCTGAGACGTTGGACTGTCCTTGCTTTGTGGAATATAGTTCCGGAGGTTTTGGTGATTTGTTGCTTTAAGGTGAGTGCTTGGTCGATGATAATGCCCAGGTACCTTATTTGTGGCTGTATTTGAATGTTTGTGGTGCCTATGTTGAGGTGTGTAGGTGGTATAAAGTCTGGGTCTTTTGTGACTATGAGGGCTTCTGTCTTCTTTATGGTGATGGAGAGGTTGTTTGCTTGTAACCAGTTGGACACCTCTGTGAAGCATGTTGATAGGTGGGTGTTTGTTGGGTTCGTGGTTGTAATGGGGGCATAGAGCATGATATCATCTTGTGAAAGCTAATGTTGTGAGTGCGTATGACTGAGCAGAGTGGTTGGAGGTAAATGTTGAAAAGCATGGCTGATAGTGTGGATCCTTGGGGGACTCCTTGGTGTTGTTGGAACGGGGGGGGGGGGGGATGTCGAGTTGCTGGTGCGGATTAGTTGCTTTCTGTTAGTTAGATATGATTGTAGTACAGTGTCTTTGATCCCAATTGTCCGTAGTCTGTGTATGAGGATGTTGTGGGAGATGGTGTCAAAAGCTGCAGATATGTCAAGGAAGATCATGGCATATCCAGAGTGTTTTTCTTGCGTTCCTATGAGGAGAGTGTTCATCAGTGTGGTCATGAGGGTCTCGACTCCATGTAGAGGGCGGAATCCGTGTTGTTGTGAATCGAGTATGTTGTTGAGATCAAGGTGTTACTGTAGTTGCTGCTGGACGATCTTCTCGATTATCTTGGCGGTGAAGGGTAGGCTTGTCATAAACTATAAGATGCTGGGTCTAGTGGGTCCAGGTTTTTTTTTTTTTTTTTTAATGATGGTCGGATGATTGTGGTTTTGAGGGCATCTGGCATGTGTCCTTGGGAGGAGGATTCCTTGACGATATGGGCTAGTGGTATGCTCAGTTCGTTTCGAGTTTTCTTTATCCAGTCAGTGGGGCACGGGTCTAGCGGAGAGGTGGTGGTGTTGAGGCATGCAATGGTGGTTGATAAATGACTAGGATCAAAAGCAACAAAGAGTTGAGAGGACTTTCTATGTTGCTGCGTCCTTTGCAAGTAAAAGGCCAAAGCTCTTTTACAGTCCAAAGTATGAAGATTCCTTTTTGCATTGGAGGCATGAGGCCTTGGGAAAAAAACAGGAAGGTAAACTGCTTGGTTTAAATGAAAAGGTGAAACCACCTTTGGCATAAAGTGAGGATGAGTCCTAAGCACTACCTTATCATGATGGAACCTTGTATAAGAAGGATCACCCACCAATGCTTGCAATTCACCGACGTGACGTGCTGATGTGATTGCAATAAGAAAAATAACCTTCCAGGAAAGGAATTTCAAAGGTGTATGTTTATGTTTATTATGTTTATTACATTTGATATACCGCTCAGGTCAAGAAGCATCAGAGCGGTTTACAATCCTACATTTATGTTATGGAAAATAAGAAAAGAACGCCATTAATAAGATAGGACAGAGTAGGAGAAACAGATAGACAAAGTGATAGCACAGATAGGAGAAAACAGAACAGCAGACTACCTTCACAAACTACAGGCATGACAAATAGACTCACAAATTCTGTATGATTTTAATCATTCGCCACGGACCCCGCCAAAGGGCCCTCTGGCGAGGGCGCGCCTCCGGAGCGGCGGTTTAAATGCCGGTGAGCAGGGCAGTTGCTAGGCAGTCTGTGAGGTGAGGAGAGGTTCCCGCCCACACACCAAGATGAAATCAGCTGCATTCCCTGATCTTAAATGAGCCTCCGGAGCGGCGGTTTAAATGCCGGTGAGCAGGGCAGTTGCTAGGCAGTCTGTGTGGTAGCTAATGGTTCACAAGGCGGCTTCATGAGCTGGCCAAGAACCAGATTTAAATCTCATGCCACCGGTAGTGGCTTAACAGGAGGCTTAGTTAGAAGAAGGCCTCTCATAAATCTCGCTATGATAGGATGAGAAGAAATAGGTTGCCCATTTAAAGGCTTGAGAGAAATTGCAATAGCACTCAAATGAACTCACTGAATTGGTCTTAAGCCCTGCATTAGACAAATGAAGGAGATATTCCAGTAATGATTCCAGAGGTATTGCAAGAGGGTTAAGACCTTTCTGCGAACACCATATGGTAAACCTTTTCCACTTGAAAGCATAAGAGCATCTTGTGGATGGTTTCCTGGAAGCATAAAGGATATCCTTTACTTGCTGAGAAAGGTTAAGAACATGAAGTTCTAGGCTTTCAGCAACCAGGCCCTGAGATGTAGAGACTGGGGATTGGGATGCCACAGCATCCCATCCTCCTGGGATAGGAGATCTGGAGCAGATCCTGGCTCCAGAGATGGAACTTGAGAGAGATGTAAGAGCAGAGGATACCACACTTGTCTTAGTCAAAGTGAGGCTATGAGAATCATATGGCCTCTGTCTCTCTGAAGCTTGAATAAAGTTCTGGGAATTAGGGGAATGGGTGGGAAGGCATACAGAAAGTCCCGACCCCAATGGAGGAGGAAGGCATCCCTGGCCTGACAACCCTTAGCCGGAATTCTAGAAACAGAACCGGGGAAGCTTTGCATTCAGCGGACTTGCAAAGAGGTCTATGTCCAGGATTCCCCAAAATTGGAAAACTTTGGTCACCTGGTCTGCATGGAGAGACCATTTGAGTGGAAGCAGAGCTCGAATGAGTCTGTCTGCCCAAGAGTTTTGAATGCCTGGAAGATACACTGCAAGGAGATGAATCTGATGTTCTGGCGGGCCCAAAGTCGCAAAGCTTCAATGCAGAGCGACAGAGAGCCTGTTCTGCCCTGCTTGTTCACATAGAACATGGCTACCTGGTTGTCCGTTTGAATTAGGACAGTTTTGTAGCTGAGCTGGGTGTGGAATACTCGAAGAGCAAGGAAGATTGCTCTGAGCTCTAGGAGACTGATGTGTAGATCGGTCTCCTGTGGAGTCCAGGAACCCTGGATAGAGGCGCCTTGCAAATGGGCTCCCCAACCCACCTGTGAGGCATCTGTTAGAGTTAGTTGGGGTGGGGGTTGCTGAAAAGGGGACCCCACCAACAGATGCTGGGGCGACTGCCACCATTGGAGAGACAAAATAAGACATTCTGAGGTTGCTATTTTGTCCGACAGGCAACCTGACACCTGAGTCCACTGAGTGGATAGAGTCCACTGGGCTGCCCTCATATGGGAGGCGGGCATAAGGGACTATATGCACGGTGGATGCCATGTGGCCTAGCAATTGTAACATTTGCCGAGCAGTGAGGTGAGACTTTAGCATTGCTTGGGAAGCCAACTGCACAATGTGAAGGCAGCGGGACTGTGGAAGATAGGCCCTTGTCTGTCTGGTATCCAGCAGGGATCCTATGAACTCTAGAGACTGAGTGTGAGCTAGGTTGGATTTTGGGAAGTTTATGACAAGTCCCAAATATTGAAGGATACGCATTGTGCGAGATAGAGAAAACCTGGCCTCTGGCTCTGATGGAGCTCGAATAAGCCAATCGTCCAAGTAAGGGAAGACAAATATTTTTAGGGTGCAGAGAAATGCTGCCACCACAGCCATGCATTTTGTGAACACCCTTGGTGCCGAGGCCAGGCCAAAAGGAAGAACTCTATATTGGTAGTGCTTCCCTTGAAAAAGAAAGCGAAGAAACCTTCGGTGAGTTGAATGGATGAGAACATGAGTGTATGCATCCTTGAGATCTAGAGAACAAAGCCAGTCCTGACTCTGAAGGTATGGCAGTAGAGTTCCCAGAGAAATCATTTTGAATTTCTCTTTGAACAGGAATTTGTTCAATTCTCTGAGGTCCAAAATGGGTCTGTGCCCTCCTGTTTTCTTTGGAATAAGGAAAAAGGGGAAATAGAACCCTGCACCTAGTTGATGAATAGGTACTTCTTCTATTGCCCCTTGGCAAGGAGCAGACTGACCTCGTGATCTAACTGGGAGTTGAGAGAGGTCTGAGAATTGAACTGTCCTACCATTGTAGGAGGGGGCATGCTGAGGAAGTGAAGCTTGTATCCCTCTCTTACAATGGACAGATTCCAACTTTCTGCTGTTATCTGCCCCCATCTGGGGGCAAAATAACATTACCTTCCTGGAATGGTGGAAGGCTCTGGCCCGTTCAGGGACAGGAAGACAAAGTTCTCTAGATGGGAGTCAAAACCCCTGTGGAGGCGGAGTCTGCTGAGCCGGTTGAGGCTTAGCAGCCTTTGTTTTGGTTGTTGCTGACCCTTTTGGGCAGACTGACCTGAACGATGCCCTTGCTGGGTATAGGAGGGGTAGAACTTCTTTCTAGTGAAGAATATTTTTTTTGTAGGACTTTTTCCTTGCAGGATCAGCTGTAGATTTTGATAATCTATCCAAGGTGAGATTATCAGCATCTAGCTCATAAGCTTTCTCTTGCCAATATTTGCCAAAGAGATTCTCTCCTGTGCAAGGAATATTCCCGTGTTTGTCCTGTACCCAAAGTTCCAAGTCAGATGCCTGGAGCCAGGCAATCCTACGTGCGCCTATGGCAATAGCAGAAGTTCTTCTTATGCACTCAAAACAATCAAAAGCTGCACGATTTACAAATTTGGCAACATTCTGAGCATGTTTGATAAGCGCAAGATAACCTTGTCTCTTATCATCAGGAAGGAGAGGGCTCATAAGCTCTAGATCTCCTGTAACTTCCTTAAGGAACATTCCCATATATAAAATGTAGGAACTAATCCTGGCAGAAAGCATAGAGGCCTGGAAGGTTCGACACCCAAAGGCATCAAAAGAGTTCTACATTCACGTCCTGGAGGATTAGATGCATGTCTTTTTGCACTCTTGATCCTTCTAATAGCTGATTCCACTACCATGGAATGGTGGGGCAGCTGAGGTTTTTGAAATCCAGGACAGGGAGGAACTCGATACATGGTATCGAGCCTATGAGAATGAAAAGTGGTGAGAGGTGTTTCCCACATCCTTAGCATGAGATCATGCAAGATCTCATGAATAGGCAAAGTAGCTGCCTCTTTGGGAGCTTTAGGATACTGTAAAATCTCCAATTCCTTTTCCCTAGGCTTTGTTTCAGGAGCCACTGTGATGTAAAGACCTTGAGCCACATCCCGGATAAAATCCTGGAAGGATATATCCTCTGGAGGAGAAATCCTCCGTTTAGGAATCCTCAGGAAGAAGTACTCTGGTATTGACAGAGCTGTCAGTGTCTTCAGACCCATCGGAGGATTCAAAGTATCTCCTGTCCGGGTAATCGTGCAGCGCACGATACCGGTACCGATCAAAGTCGGTATCGACAGGGTCCGGTACCGACTTGTCAGTACCGGAAGGCACAGCATGCGTCAGTACTGGTAGTCTACCTGCTGACGTCAATGCAATTGTCCCCAGTACCAATGTAGGTACCGGTGCCGGTTGAATTGTCTGAAGCAGTTTCGGGGGGCGGGGGAGCCCATCGATGTCGAGAGAAGAGCCGCCAGACTGCGTTCAAAAGCCAAGAATCTTTGGTCTATTGACGTCGCCGACGCCTGGGTATCGGTACCGGACGAAGCGGCCAGTACCACAGAGCATGGCACCAGTAGTTCTGCCAAGGTTGGGGCCTCGAGAACATCCTGGAGCCCCGATGATGCTTTGGAAGCCAAAGCCTCCTGCTGGGGCAATTTTGCTGGTACAAGTCCCTCAAGGGCAACGCCAGAGGCATCTCGATACTTAGAAGGAGGATCTACCCTTTGAGGACCGGCTAGACTTATGTTTAATTACCTGAGATCCATGGGAGGAATATGAAGCCCTGGAAGATGTTGATGCCACAGACGCTGCATCGGAGGGAAAAAGGGTGCTAAGTTTAGCAGCTCGGTTTTGCCGACACCTCTTCGACATCGTCCAACAGGCAACACACTCTGAGATAGAGTGGTCAGGACCTAAACATTTGAGGCACCACTTGGAACACTTTTTAAAACTTGAAGCGGGTTTTTCCATTGTAGAAGAAAGTTGGGCCTAGTGCCCAAAATGGCGCGTTGCACCAGAGGAGAAAAAAAGCTGGAAGACTCCAAGATTTTTTTTTTTTTTTTACAAGGCAAGGAAAGAAAGAACCGGCGGTACCGGTGTAGCGTCAAAGAAGGCAGACACGACCACAAAAAAGAAGAATAAATGGGATATTTTCTGTGCTGACAAAGTACGACCTGCCGGCTCCGTGAAAAATGAAGAACTGGAGAGAGACAGTTGGGAAAGGCGGGAAGGCAGCACTCAGGCGCTGTGGGATGCTCCCAAAAGCTTTCTAATTGGAAGCTGGGGAGCGTTCCCGCGCAGGCTCCGTCGGTACCGACAATACCCATATGTGAAGACTACATTCCTGCTTGCTCCTGGAGATCACTTTTTAAAACCCAAAGCGGGTTTTTCCATTTTGAGGGAAAAGGTTGGGCCTAGTGCCCAAAATGGCGCATGGCACCCGAGAAGAAAATCACTGGAGAAAGACTCCAGAAACAAAGCTGGGGGTTTTTTTTAGAAAAAAGAAAAGAACCACCTGCAGTACCAGTATAGCGTCGAGGGAAGGCAGACGCGACCACAAAGGGACAGTTGGGAAAGGCAGCATGCAGGCGCTGTGGGATGCTCCCAAAAGCTTTCCTATTGGACGCTGGGGAGCGTTCTTGCGCAAGCTCCATCGGTACCGACAATACCCATATGTGAAGACCACATTCCTACTTGTTCCTGGAGATTAAATAAATGAACTAGCAGATAAACTAGTTAACAAATCACTAAATGCACAATAAGGGAAAATATGGATAGTAGACCCAGCAAGCGAATCATAGGTAAACTTATTAACTTGAACAGAATTTGTATCCAATCTTCCTTGGAGAGGTGGTGCTCGCTTCAGCAGGTTCAGGTCCAGTTGCAGGGAAGTGCGCGTGCCTCAGCTCCTTTGAGGTACAGGAGCATGGTGCAAGTATGGGTATATCATGATAAAGTTGAATTAGGAATGGGGGGAGGGGAACTAAAAAGAAAAAAGTTGCTTTGGGAGGAAAGCACAGTTACTTACCTGTAACAGGTGATCTCTGGGAACAGCAGGAATTAGTCCTCACATATGGGTACGTCGGTACCGACGGAGCCCGCGCGGGAAAGCTCCCCAGCTTCCCAGAAGGAAAGCTTTTGGGGCCTCCCACAGCGCATGCGCGCTGCCTTCCCGCCTTCCTGATCAACTCTCCTCAGTTCGAGTTTAAAGCTGAGACAATAGAGAGAGGAAAGGAAAGAGAGAGAGAGGGATACAACTCCTAGGGGAGGTGGGTGGGTTGTGAGGACTAATTCCTGCTGTTCCCAGAGATCAACTGTTACAGGTAAGTAACTGTGCTATCTCCAGGAACAAGCAGGAATGAGTCCTCACATATGGGGACTCCCTAGCTAAGATGCCGGGGAGATCCCCCCCCAAGGGTATGAGACCCAGAAGGGGTGCTCATCTTCCTATGGATCTCAGGCATCCATACAGGGAAGGTGGGCAGGAGTTGATTAAGAATGGAACAGGTGTCTGAGGACAGCCTGACCAAACAAGGCATCCCAGCGGGAGTCCTTGTCCAAACAGTAATGGGCTGTAAAGGTATGAACCGAGGCCCAGGTGGCTGCTCGACAGATCTGATCGATGGATACAGAGTGAAGATGAGCCATAGAGGTGGCCATGGCTCTCACATTGTGAGCTGTGACATGGCCCTCTAGAGAAAGGTTCTTACTTTGGTAAGCAAAAGTGATACACTGAGCAATCCAATTGGACAGTGTTCTTTTAGAGACTGGAAGTCCTAAATGAGAAGGATCAAAAGCAACAAAAAGCTGAGAAGACTTTCGATGTTGCTGTGTCCTGTGGAGGTAAAAGGCAAGAGCTCTTTTACAATCCAGAGTATGAAGGTTCCTCTCTGCACTGGATGCATGAGGAGCTGGAAAAAAGACAGGTAGATATACCTCTTAAGATGAAAAGGGGAGACCACTTTAGGCATAAAGTGGGGATTAGTCCTAAGGACCACCTTATCATGATGAAACCTTGTATAAGGGGGATTAGCCACTAGGGCTTGCAGTTCACTGATACGGCGAGCTGAGGTGACTGCAATGAGGAAAATAACCTTCCAAGAAAGAAATTTCAAGGAGGTAGTGGCTAAGGGTTCAAAGGGTGGCTTCAAAAGCTGACCAATAACCAAGTTTAAGTCCCATGCTACCGGAGGAGGGCGAATGGGAGGCTTAGTTAAAGATAGGCCTCTCCTAAATCTTGCAATAAGAGGATGAGAGGAAACAGGTTGTCCATTGAGAGGTTTAAGGGATGCTGCAATAGCGCTCAAATGGACCCGTACTGAATTCGTTTTAAGGCCTGCATTGGAGAGATGCAGGAGATATTCCAGTAAAGAATTTAAAGGTAGTGCTAAAGGGTCAAGACCCTTTTGAGCACACCAAATGGAAAATCTTTTCCATTTAAAAGCGTAAGAACGCCTAGTGTAAGGTTTCCTAGAGGCATGGAGGATATCCCTCACTTGCTGAGAAAGATTGGAGTCTTGAAGGTCTAGGCCTTCAGTAACCAAGCTCTGAGGTGAAGGGACTTGGGGTTTGGGTGCCACAAAGTCCCCTCCTCCTGAGACAGAAGGTCTGGGGCAGCTCCCAAGTCCAGGGAGGGGGCTTGGGAGAGATGCAGAAGTAGAGGGTACCACACTTGGCGTGGCCAGCGTGGAGCTATGAGGATCATAGATCCTTGGTCCCTCTGAAGTTTGAACAGAGTCTTGGGAATCAAAGGAATGGGTAGAAAGACATAGAGGAATTCCTGACCCCAATGAAGGAGGAAGGCATCCTTGGCCTGAGCTCCCTGACACGGAATTCTGGAACAGAACCGGGGAAGTTTGGCATTCCACGGACTTGCAAATAAGTCTATGTCCGGGGTCCCCCATTCCTGGAAGATTCTGAGTACCTGATCCATGTGCAGGGACCATTCGTGTGGAAGCAAAACTCGACTGAGTCTGTCTGCCCAAGAGTTTTGGATTCCTGGGAGGTATACTGCCAGGAGATGGATTTGATGCTCTCTGGCGAAGGCCCACAATCTTAGAGCTTCGTTGCAAAGCGAGAGAGCCAGTCCCTCCTTGTTTGTTTATGTAAAACATGGCTACTTGATTGTCGGTATGAACAAGGACTGTCATGTTGTTGAGGAGGGTATGAAAGACCTTGAGAGCAAGGAAAATTGCTCGCAGTTCCAAAAGGTTGATATGAAGGGTGGTCTCCTGTGGAGACCAAGTGCCCTGAGTGGAGAGGTCTTGGAGATGAGCTCCCCAACCCATTTGGGAGGCATCTGCTGTGAGGGTTGCTTGGGGTAACAAAGGTTGGAAGGGGGCCCCCAACAACAGATTTTGGGTGGACATCCACCATTGGAGAGACCAAAAGAGACGTTTTGAGGTTGCTATTTGGTCTGAGAGAGCTCCTGATGCTTGAGTCCACTGGGTGGACAAAGTCCATTGAGCTGCTCTCATATGCAGGCGAGCATAAGGCACCACATGAACTGAGGATGCCATGTGGCCTAGCAGTTGTAGCATCTCCCTGGCAGTCAAGTGGTTTCTGGACTGGGTTTGAGAGGCCAAGTGCACTAGACGGTGGCAACGGGCTTGAGGAAGATAGGCCCTTGCAGTGGTGGTATCTAGCCAGGCCCCTATGAATTCTAGGGACTGAGCAGGGGTGAGTTGAGACTTTGGCAGATTGATGACAAGTCCCAGATACTGCAGTATGCATCTGGTGTGGTCCAGGGAAGTCTGAGCCTCGGACTGAGATGGAGCTCGGATGAGCCAGTCGTCCAGGTATGGGAAAACAAAAATTCTCAGGGTGCGTAGAAATGCAGCCACTATTGACATGCATTTGGTGAACACTCTTGGAGCAGAGGCTAGACCGAAGGGGAGTACTCTGTACTGGAAAGGTTTTCCTTGGAACAGAAACCGTAGGAATTTTCTGTGGGATGGATGGATGAGTATATGCGTGTACGCATCCTTTAGATCTAGAGAACAAAGCCAATCCTGACTCTGCAGGTATGGAAGGAGAGTACCTAGAGAGAGCATCTTGAATTTCTCCTTGCATAGAAATTTGTTCAATTCTCTCAGATCCAGAATGGGTCTGTATCCCCCCGTTTTCTTGGGAATGAGAAAATAAGGGGAGTAAAACCCTGACCCCTGTTGAAGAAGAGGAACCTCTTCTATTGCCCTTTGGGCAAGAAGGGTGGTCACCTCCTGACCCAACAGGTGCAGGAGAGATGGGGGAGAATTGAAATGTCTCACCATGGTATGGGGAGGAAGGCTGGAGAAATGTAGTTTGTAGCCCTCTCTGATGATAGAGAAGGTCCACTCTTCTGATGTGATTTGCTCCCATCAGGGAGCAAAATGAGTTAACCTTCCTGGAATGGTGAGAGGCTCTGGCTGTTGTAGAGCCAGAAAAGTTAAGTTCTCTAGAAGTCAAAAACCCTGAGGAGGTTGGGACTGCTGAACTGTAGCAGTCCCTGCAGGTTTTGCCCTGGCCTGTTTAGATTGCTGACGCTTAGGAGCAAAGCGAACTTGGGAAGATTCTTGGCCAGTATTTGTGGAAAATCTGGTCTTTTTGTAGAAAGGCTTCTTAAAAGATTTTTTCTTGGCAGGGGTAGAGGTAGACTTAGAAAGTCTATCTAAAGCAGCATTCTCTGCATCCATTTGAGTGGCTTTGATTTGCCACTCCTTGCCAAACAGATTTTCACCTGTACAGGGCAGATTGCCCAACCCATCTTGGACCCAGGGTTCTAGGTCAGAGGCCTGGAGCCAAGCAATTCTGCGAGCAGCTATGGCAATGCCTGAGGCTCTGCTAGCACCCTCAAAGGAGTCAAAGGCAGCTCTGTTGGAGAACTTTGAAACATCTTGGGTATGCTTTAACAAAAGAAGGAATTCCTCCTTCCTATCCTCTGGGATAAAGGGGAGGAAATGGCGTATCTTCAGTGCAATCTCCTTCAGAAACATGCCCATATAGAGGCTGTATGAATTGATTCTGGAAATAAGCATACTGGCTTGGAAGATTTTCCTACCAAAAGCATCCAAAGTCCTACATTCTCTTCCTGGGGGAGTGGAAGAGTGTCTTTTGGTACTCTTTATCCTTTTCATAGCTGACTGTACCACAATAGAGTGGTGAGGAAGCTGAGTTTTTTGAAAACCAGGAGAAGGAGGGACACGATACATGGTGTCCAAACGACGAGAATGTGGAGATAAGGTGAGAGGAGTCTCCCATAAGTCCATCATGTGTTCTTGAAGAATTTCATGGATGGGCAAGGTGACTGCCTCTTTGGGAACCTTAGAGTATCCCAAAATATCTAATTTTTTTGCTCTAGGTTCTTTTTCAGAGGTTATTGAAACTGAGAGCCCCTTGGCTAGTTCAAGAATGAAGTCTTGAAAGGACAAATCCTCTGGAAGAGACATTCTCCTCTTTGGAGAAGAGGGCTCCTCAGGAAGAGTAAGAGATACTTCAGCAGAGTCTTCTGAGGTATCAGAATCATCAGAAGACTCGAAGTATCGTCTATTAGCATCCAAAGATCGATACGCGTATCGACCGGTATCCACATCGGGCGTACCCGGAACTGGATCGGTATCGGGAAAAACCCCGGAAGCGGGAACCGGAACCGGTATCCTGGTGGAAGTGGATGCTCTGGGTACCGGAACCGGAAGCGGAACCGCTTGGTGCGGTACCAAGGGCGTTGCAGCTTTAATAAAAGCCATTATGGCCTGCTGCATGGATTGAACGGGATTATCCATAGACGCCACGACTGCCTGGATGTCGGTACCGGTATGGGCCGGTACCCCAGAGCTGTCTAACAGGTGATCGGTCGAGGCCGTGCCATCGATGTCAACCTGTAACCCCATAGGAGGAGCTTTGGAAGCCGGAGCTTCCCGCCGGGGTTGTTTGGCTGGGGCAGGGTCCTCAGGGTCAAGCCCAAGGGCGTCTCGATGCTTAGAGGGAGATTTGCCCTTTGAGGACCTGCCGGAAGAATGTTTGGTTACCTGAGATCCATCAGGAGAGGAAGACCTGGAGGATGCTGATGCTGGAGTATCTGTAGAAAACAGCATATGATACTTGGCTGCTCGGTTCTGTAAGCCACGCTTGGACATCAGAGAGCAGGATGGACAATCCGGAATGGAGTGGTCAGGCCCCAAACATTTAAGACACCATTCATGGGTGTCTGTGACTGATATAGTACCGCTACACTTGGTGCATTTTTTAAAACCAGAGGCTTGTTTCTCCATGAGGGAGAATTCTGTGAAGGCCTAGAGGCCTCACAGAACAAACACACCAAGTGGGGAAAAATAAGATATGTTTTTTTTTTTTTTTTAAAGAAATAAAGAAAAAAGACCGGCGGTACCGGGGAAGGCAGACACGCGGCCAAAGAAACAAATTAAAATAACAACTTCTTCAGCGGTGACAGGAACACGACCTGTTGGCTCCGCGGAAAAAGAAGAACTGAGGAGAGTTGGTCAGGAAGGCGGGAAGGCAGCGCGCATGCGCTGTGGGAGGCCCCAAAAGCTTTCCTTTCTGGGAAGCTGGGGAGCTTTCCCGCGCAGGCTCCGTCGGTTCCGACGTACCCATATGTGAGGACTCATTCCTGCTTGTTCCTGGAGATAAGATGTTATGACATTCCTTGATAATTATGATTGTATATGATATAGTTTGGTTATGTTATGCAGTAGTACAAATTTCAATGAACTGTTTCAACATTAATGTCTGTATGGAATTTATGATTTTACATGTATTTGCATTAAATTATTGTTACAAAAATCTCTGGCTGATACTTTTTTGGGACCATCACTATTTGTTTTCTGACATTTTAGAGGCATGCCATGCATGCTGCGATGCATTAGATTTGTGTGTAAGCCTTTTGTCCACTGAGGCCCAGTACAGTGAAGCTCATTTTAGAGGCAAAATTCTCAATCCCAAGGGAGAAGGGTGGAAGCTTCTGCAGCAATCCCTAGCACCTGGAGATGCTAGCTATTCATATAGCCTACAACTTGTCTATGAATGCCATCAGAGTTGTGGGGAATTTGGTAGTGGGGAGGTGGAATGTTATGGATACCCAAGGCCTACCTGAGCCTTATAATGCTCTGTTTTCTGCTCCATCTGCACCAGTTGAGCCTTGATATCTTCCATCTGCTTCTGATGCTGCTGACGCTCTTCCTGGAATTCAGTCTCTCGCAACTGGGAGATCAAAATTAAAGTAGAAATTCTAAAAGTGATTCTCTGTACAACATGGCTATAGGAAATGTTTGCTAACCTAAAATATGATGCAAAGGTTTGCTATACTTGCTTTCTTCTGAACACCTTGTTTCTGTAGCTTGATAAGGTACCAGCAAGTTCAGCACTATCACCCCAAATCCATACGAGACTGGCAGAGAGCGACAGGCTTTTTATAGACAGCCTCACTAAACAATTTTTCCCATTAGTCTCTGCTGAGATAGCGTAGTTACTCACCTGTAACAGGTGTTTACTGGAGACAGTAGGAATCAGTCCTCACATATGGGCGATGTCGGCACCAACGGAGCCCTTGCAGAAGCATCCCCCCAGCTTTCAAAGAAAGCCTTTGGGAGATGCCACCATGCATGCGTGGTTCCCTCCCTGCCCAAGGGTGCCATTTTGCTCAGATGACATAGCTAAAAGACGGCAAAAATAAAAGATGGTAAAGGAGAACTCCAAGGGGAGGAGGGAGGGTTGAGAGGACTGATTCCTGCTGTCCCCAGAGAACACCTGTTACAGGCGAGTAACTACGCTTTCTCCAGGAACAAGCAGGAAGTCAGTCCTCACACATGGGACTCCCCAGCTACAGGCTACCGAAAGCTCATAGAAAAAGGAAGGGCTCCCTCATGGGGAGCCACAAGCAGCAGCAAGGAGTGTGTCCACAAACCACAGTAGGACCCCTGTGTCCAATGAAACCAGCACTCCGGTAGCCTGAACACAGAAGGGTTGTAGGGTAGGAGTTGCCTAAACTCCGAAAAGGTTATGGAGCACAGCCTGGCTGAAGGCACTGTTCCATCAGGACTCTTTCCAGGCAGTAATGGGCTGTGAAGTTATGGACTGAAGACTAGGTGGCAGCCCGGTAGATGTCCACCATTGGGACGGAGCAAAGTTTGCCACCGAAGCAGTGCACCGTGACAAGGCCTTCCAAAGGGAGCCTCATCTGCTCATAAGCGAAGGCAATACAATCCGGCACCCAGATGGACAACATAATTTTGGTCACTGCCTCACCCAGCCTACTGGAGTAGTAGGAGATGAAAAGCTGAGCAGCTTTGCAGTGGCCCAGAGTGCATTGGATATAGCAGGACAAGGCCCTCTTACAGTCCAAGGTGTGAAGGACAGTCTCCGCCCAACTGGAGTGAGGTCTTGAAAAGAAAGTAGGGATCACCACTTCCTGGTTGAAATGGAAGAGCGACACTACCTTCGGCAGGAATTTGGGGTGTGCGCGTAGCACCACTGTTCTTGTAGAACCTGGTATAAGGCGCCTCCGCCACAAGGACCTGAAGCTCGCTAACTCTGCGAGCGGAGGTGAGCACAACCAGGAAAGCCACCATCCAAGTGAGGTAGTGAAGGTGGCAGGAAGCCAGAGGCTCGAAGGGTGGGTGAGTGAGCTGACCCAACACTACACTGAGGTCCCATTCGGTTGCCGGAGGGCGAACCGGGGGCTTCAATAAAAGTAGACCCCGAAGGAAATGGGTCACCAACAGCTGGACCGAGAGGAGCTTACCATCAACCGGATGGTGGTGCACTGCCAGGACTCTAAGGTGCATTTGGACCGAGTTAGACCTGAGCCCAGACTGAGAAAGATGGAGAAGGTATTGTAACACTAGAGCCACCAGGCAGGAGAAAGGATCAGCTATGTGTTCAGTGCACCAGAGAACCTGCGCCATTTGAGGGCGTAAGCCTTCCTAGTAGAGGCCTTGCGAGAGGCCAGCAGAATTGTCCTTCACCTCAACAGGAAGGTTGAAAGGGGCCAGTCACTCTCTCAGCAGCCACGCTGTCAGTGACAGAGACAGCAGGATGAGGTGCAGAAGAGAGCCCCCCTCCTGAGATAAGAGTCCCAAGGTGGTCCCCAAGTTGATGGGGGGCCTCCACCATCAACTGTAGAAGCAACAGGAACCAAGGCTGCCTGGGTGACTGAGGAGCTATCAGGATGAGCGAGGCCCTGTTGCGGAGGATCCTGAACAAGGTCTTGGTGATCAGCAGTGTCGGAGGGAAGGCGCACATGAGGCCTTCCGACCATGAGACCAGGAACACATCTGCTGCCACCCTGGAGGGGTGGGCCTGCCAGGAGCAGAAGCAGGACAACTGAAAGTTGTCCAGGCTGGTGAACAGGTCCATCACGGGTTTCCTCCAGAGCCGGAAAAGCCGACTGGCTACCCTGGGGTCCAGCTGCCACTCGTGTGGCTGGAGGACTCGGCTCTGTCGGCCAGCAGGTTGTCCTGGTCTAGAAGGTACACTACCTGAAGGAGGATACCCTGTTGGATTACGTATGAGCAGAGGACCAGTGTCTCCTGACAAAAGGTACGAGACCCTGTGCCCCTGTATGTTCATGCAGAACATTGCCACCTGATGGTCCATTTGGACCAGCACCGACTGGTGACGCAGGTGATTTCAGAAGATCTTCAGGGCTAGGTGTATGATTTGGAGCTCCAGGAGGTTGATCTGCTGGGTGCTCTCATCCGGTGACCAGTTGCCTTGAGTGCAGAGATCTCCCCAGCCAAGCAGGGAGGCATCCGTGGTGAGGGGCATGGGGTCTCAAAAGGCATGCCCGACTCAAAATGCTGGGGCGACTGCCACCAAAGCCAGGGAGTCCACCAATTGGCGGGTGACAGAGGTGACCCATGGCCTGAAACCACTGGTCCCGGAGACACCACTGCTTTGCCCTCATGTGGAGGCGAGCATCTAGGGTGATGTGGACCGTGGAGGCCAAGTGCACAAGGAGGCGCAGGAGAAGCCAGGCGGGCACCGAGGAACAGTACTGTACGTTCCAAGCTAGAGATCTGAGATGATCGGCTAGGTCCCTGGGCAAGAAAGCCTGCGAATGGAGCGTTTTGCTCTTTGCCCCAATGAACTCCAGACACTGTTAGGAGGTGAGTCTTGGGATAGTTTATGACAAAGCCCATGTGCTGCAGAACCTAGATGGTGCGTGTGATGGTCTGCTGCACCTCTGAGGCTGGGCCTCCCTTTATAAAAACCATTCTGCCAGGTAGGGAAAGACAAAGACCCCCTGGAGCCGGAGGAAGGCAGTCATGACTGCCAGTCATTTTGCAAAGACTCTTGGGGCAGAGGCTAGGCCGCAGGGGAGTACCCTGTACTGAAAGTGCCTGCCCCCCACTACAAACTGCAGGTACTGCCTGTGGTTGGGGTGGATGAGGATGTGGGTATAAGTATCCTTGAGATCTAAGGAACATAGCCAGTATTGCTACTGGAGGTATGGCAGCAATGTTCCAAGGGACAGCATCTTTCACTTCTCCATCAAGTTGCACAGGTTGAGGATGGGCATTAGGCCCCCTGTCCTCTCTGGCACGAGGAAGTACCTGGAATAGAACTCCTTGCCCTTGAGGTGGTGGGGCACCGGTTCCACTTCTTTGTCCTCAAGAAGACCTGCCAACTCCTTCAGAAGATGGTCCCGGTGGAGGGGAGACCCGAGGGGCTCCCCCAGGAAAAAAGGGGGAGGTGGTGTCTGAGTCAGTTGGAGGAGGTAACCCTCCCTGACTACCCTCAGTGCCCAGAAATCTGTGATGATGGTCACCTACCTCTTGGAATAGAGGGCCAGACATCCCCCTGTGGGCTGCTGATCTCTCCTTGGGGTAGAGAGCTATGTTCAAGGAGTCAAAATCTCCCCTCTGGCTGGGCCAGAGCCGGTGCCTGGGGCTTTGGAACCTTCTGCTTACGTGGGCCATGCCCATGTCCCTTGGCCTGCTGACCCTGTCGGGGGGAGCTGGGGAGGCCTGATAAGGTTGGTAGTTTCTTTAAGCAGCTCACTTCCTCTGGTAGACGGGCTTTTTACCCAAGCCCTTCCGTCGGGGAGAGGTAATGGTCTTTTTAGAGAGCCTGGTCCTCGTCAAACTCTGTCTCCAGCTTGGCAGCCTTGTCAGTCATGGGTTTGCCAAAGAGGTTCTCTCCTTGGCAGGGGACATCGACCAATTTGTCCTGAACCCACTGCTCGAGGCAGACGACTATAGCCAAGCTTGCTGGCGTGTGCCGATGCTCGCCGTCGCTACTCGAGTCGCCAACTTGAACCAATCATAGATCGCCCGAGACTTGAATTTGGAGCATTCACAGACTGCTTTGGACAGCTTCTTGAACTGCTGTAAAGGTTCCTCATGGAGACCAACCGAGAACCTGGCGAGTTCCTTTGCTGGGTCTCTCAGGTACATGCCCATGTACAGCTGGTAGGCCTGGCTGCGGCAGATGAGCATTGAGCCCTGGTAGCACTTTCTGCTGAGAGCATTCAAGGTACGTGCTTCCCTGCTGGGGGGGCACAGAGTGCATCTTTTGGATTTTCAGCCGACACATGGCCGATTCCACCCCCATAAAGTTATGCAGCAGCTGTGACGTTTGGAAGCCCGGGCTCGGCGGACTCAACACATTAACTCGAGCCATTTGCTCATCACCGGTGTCTCACATTCGGAGCACGAGCCGTTCCAGTATGGGAGGGATGGGCACTGTAAGCAATTCCCACCATGGGGCCTCATACTGGAGGATTTCCAACTCATCCGCCAGAGGGTCCTCCTCCAACTCGATTGGGAATATCAGGGCCTTAGACATGTCCTTGACAAAATCCAGAAAGCTCATGTCCTCAGGCGGGGACCACTGTCAAGGCTCCGAGATGGGAGAGTGAGAAAGGATGTCGTGGTGGCAACAAGTATCGGGGGACTTCTCGTCCTCCGTCTCCCACTCTGAGTAGTCTGTCAAGGATTCAGGAGGGCTGCTTCGCAGGCCTTGAGGATCCTAAAGCCCTGCGGCCAGTGCCCAGAAAATTTTCCAGGGATGACCACAGTCCTGTTAAGCGGGACACAGAGCATGACCTCAGCCGAGGATCAACTCTAGGTCGAAGGACCTCGAGGATTGGCTTAGCCTCCGGGTACTTCTTGGATGTCAAGGGCCTGGGGGTTGGGGCAGATGAACCGGTCGTGTCAGACAACAGTGCCCGCTCCTGGTCCATGAAGGCAGACAAACTGCACTACAGGGCCGCCATTTTGGACTCCAGACCAGAAGGCTGTACAGCCTTTGGCGCAGGCACCAAGCGACTTGGGCCTGACGCCAGCTCCCCCAAAGGGGAATCCTTGATGAGCACAGTGTCTGGGGACTGGGGCCGGTCCATTGTCAGATCCTTCCAGAGGACCTTTGCAGGCCACAGGTTGCTCCTTCTCAGACATCTCGGTTGACTGACTCAGACTGTGGGACCGGGCCGCCTCTGGCTGGTCAGAACCATCCAGGGCCGCCACCTTCGAGGGTTTCTTCTTCTTCCTTGGTTCCCTCGAGGGAGACCCCCTTTCTGAGGACCCACGAGGCTAGGGTTAGGAGGGTTCCGACCAATATGTCGGGGCCTCAGATGAGGCCCTGGCCTTTGGAGGCATCGGGGACTCAGGGGAAAAACTTATCATGCTGCTGCTGCTGCTGTCAGCTCTTGAGGGCCTTGCTGGACATCCTCTTGCAGAGACCACAGGCTGCTAGGTCGTGGTCTGGCCCAAGGCAGCGGAGACAGCAGTCGTGTGTGTTGGTCAAAACAATTTTAGAGCACCAATCACACTTCTTAAAGCCATTGGTAGCCATGGGGGAAAAAAGTACCCCTGCGAGGTTGAAGACTCTCCGGGCTGCCAGTGGGAGAAAAAAAGAGACACAGACACCATAAAAGGAAAGAACGAAAACTACGGAAAAATAAACCGAACCAGACGCCGAGGCACTGAGGTTAGTAGCCGGGAAGAGTACCAGTGCAACACCGGAGGCGAGCGTGACTCAGAAAAATCAACTTTTTCTGGAGACAAGCCAGACAATGTCTGAAGGGCTCCACGGAAAAAAGGAGACTGAGCAAGATGGCACCATTGGGCAGGAAGGGAATCACACATTCATAGTGGCATCTCCCAAAGGCTTTCTTTGAAAGCTGGGGGATGCTTCCGCAAGGGCTCCGCTGGTGCAGACATCACCCATATGTGAGGACAGACTTCCTGCTTGTTCTCGGAGAACTGCTGAATTCAAAATTCAGATTAGAAAATAGAACTGGATTTGTTGTTACAAGAAGTGGTGTAGGTGCAACATAGTAGGTGATGACAGAAAGACCAATTGGCTCATCCAGTCTGCCCAGATGAACCACTTTGCAAGGATAGATCCCAGTCGCTTGACTGTAGAGTATCAATCCTTATTCAAGTTTTTGTTTCCTCTCTCGGTGGCTTGCAACCATTCTGGGTAGATGAACTTAAGCTCTCATAAGTACTCCAACAACTAGCCTCCCACATCTTACCTCCAAAGTTTTGTGATATTCTCAACAGTTACCATCAGCCAGGCTCACAATTCAGCCTACCATAAGATCCCAGTGGCCTTGCTAGGCAGTATTCAGCCATCACCAAATTTGTTGGTAGGAGCCAAGTTAGCTTCTGGAGAGCTGTAATCTGTGGTACCATCATTGTACCACGTCTCATCTGCCTTTTGCCTCTGAACAACCTTCCTATCAGCTTTGGAATAGCATAGTTATTCACCTGTAACAGGTGTTCTCCAAGGACAGCAGGAATCAGTCCTCACATACGGGTGACGTCGGCACAGACGGAGCACACGTGGAGCATTTCCCCGGCTTTCAAAGAAAGCCTTTGGGAATGCTACCACACATGCGTGGTCCCCTTCCAAGCCAAGGGTTCCATCTTGCTCAGTCAGATGACACAGCTTTGGCAAAAGACAAAAAAGGTAAAGGAGGCAACGCCAAGGAGAGGGAGGAGGATTGTGAGGACTGATTCATGTGTCCCTGGAGAACACCTGTTACAGGTGTGTAACTACACTTTATCCAGGAACAAACAGGAAGTCAGTCCTCACATGTGGTACTCCCTGGCTCCAGGCTGCCGGGACCTGACCCATAGCAGCAGCAACGACCCAAGGGAGGTCATGAGTTGCAGAAGGTGAGTCCCTACCAAGAGACTCTGCAGACCCCAGCGTCCAGCATCACCATAACTTCAGTAGCCTGAACACTGAAGGGTGGGAGGGCAGGAGCTGCCTATACATTGAGAATGCTTCTGATCACTGCCTGGCCAAAGGCACTATCCCTGCAGGATTCACTCTCAAGGCAGTAGTGGGCTGCGAAGTATGGACTGAAGACCACATGGCAGCCTTACAGATTTCTTGCACCAGCACTGCATGTAAGCTGACCATCAAAGTGGCCATAGCCCTCATGCGATGAGCAGTGATCCAGCGCTCCAGAGAGGCCAGCTCACTCATAAGTGAGGGCAATGCAGTCCATGACTCAGGTGGACAGCGCTCGCTTGGTCACAGGAAGCCCCAGTCTGCTTGGGTCATTGGAGATAAAAAGCTGAAGAGCTTTGTGATGGGCCTTGGTCCTCTGTAAATAAAAGGACAGGGCCCTCTTGCAATCCAGGGTATGCAAGACAACCTCTCCTCCCTGCCGGCATGCAGCTGTGGGAAGAAGAACTACCTCCTGAATGAGGTGAAAAGCGGATACCATCTTTGGGAGAAATCTGGGGTGCGTACGAAGCACCACCCTGTTCGTATAGAATCTGGTATAGGGAGGGTCTGCCACCAGGGCCTGCAGCTTGCCTACTCTAAGCATAGACGTCAACGTCACCAAGGCGGCCACCTTCCAGGAGAGGTGTCTCAGGTGGCAAAAGGTTCAAACAGCAGCCTAGTGAGCTGGGAGCACTACATTGAGATCACATTCCGCTGCTGGAGGGCAGAGAGGGGGCTTGGATATCAGGAGGCCCCTAAGGAATCTGGAGACCAAAGGCTGACCTGAGAGGGGCTTCCCCTCTATAGGGTGATGGTTAGCCACTACGGTGCTGAGATGCACCCTCACCAAGTTAGATTTCAAGCCCAAGTGTGATAGGTGCAGCAAGTACTGCAGCACGAGTTTTATCTGACAGGAGAACAGGTTTTCATTCCTTTCTGCACACCAGACGAAGAACCTCCTCCACTTGAAGGCGTAAGACCTTCTGGTGGATGGCTTCCGGGAGGCCAGGAGGATCTCCTCGACCTCATCTGGGAGGCTGAAAGGGGCCAGTGCTACCCTTTCAACAGCCACGCTATCAGTGTTAGGGACCCCAGGATGGGGTGTAGCAGGGAGCCCCCCCCTCCTGGGAAAGGAGGTCTGGGTCCCGGCCCAGTGGTACCAGGGTTGCCACCGACAGACAAAGCAGGAGGAACCAGGGCCACACCTGGGCACAATCAGGATTACTGAGGTGTGCTCGCTCTGGATCTTGAAAAGGCACTTGGTGTCTGTGGGAATGCATATAAAGCAGGCCCTGTGTCCAGATCAGGAAGGCATCCGTGGCCACTCTCCTGTGGTGTGGCTGAGGAGAGCAGAATTTGGGCAGCTTGAGTTGACTGGGGAGGTGAAAAGGTCCAGCCAGGGTATTTCCCAGAGGCGGAAAAACCTCTAGAACACTTCTGAGTCAAGGCGCCACTCGTGAGGCTGAAGGACCCTGCTGAGGTTGTCTGCCAGACAATTGTCCTGGCCCGATAAGTACACCCTCCCCTCAGGAGGATATGGTTACGCACTGCAAAGAAGTGGAGGACCACTGCCTCCTGACAGAGGGATTAGGAGCCTGTCCTCCACTGCTTGTTCACATATAATATGGCCAACCTGACTGTATGAGGACTGAAAGGTTGCTCAGGAGGTGACAGAAGGCCTGAAGGGCCAGAAGATGGCCCCAAGTTCGAGGAAATTGATTTGAAGGAGAGATTCCTCTGGGGACCAGGTGCCCTGGCTCTCGCAATGTGTGCCCCAGTCCACAAGGGGGGCATCTGTCGTCAGGACCCTCTGAGGGGTCGGTGCCTAGAAGGGCATCTCTGCCCTGAGGTGATGGAAGGATTGCCGCCAGGTGAGGGAGGGCTGCCAGCTGGTGGATGACCTTCATTATGTCCCTCAGCCTGCACATTGCCTGTGTCCACTGGGAACAGAGGCACCACTGAGCTACCCGCATATGCAGGCGGGTCAGAGGCGTAACGTGAACTGTCGAGGCCATGTGGCCTAACAAGCGGAGGAGTAGGCAAGCTGGCACCGCTCTGCATGTCCCTTGCCAGCTACATTAGGCAGTGGGCCCTCCATAGGGAGAAAGGTCCTGACCCATAGTGTGTCCAGTTGGGTCCCTATGAATTCTAGGTCTTGAGCTGGGGAGAGGCTGGACTTGGGGTAGTTTATAATGAGCACCAAATGCTGCAGGGTGTGAATAGTGAGCCTTGTGGCCCACCTGGCCTTGAAAGGTGTGCTGCCTTTGATAAGCCAGTCATCCAGATAGGGGAAGACATGGGCTCCTTGGAGGTGCACATGGGCGGCTATGACTGCCAGGCATTTTGTAAAGACCCATGGAGAGGAGGCGAGGCCGAACAGCAGCACCTTATACTGGTAGTGCTGCGCCCCCCCACCACAAATATCAGGTAATGCCTGTGGGAGGGGTGGATCAGGATGTGGGTGTAAGCATCCTTGGGATCCAAGGAGCAGAGCCAGTCTCCCTGGTGGCGGTAGGGCAGCAGTATCCCAAGGGAGAGCATCTTGAACTTCTCCCTCACCAGGAACTTGTTCAAGCTGCAGATACAGGATGGGCCGGAGGCCCTGTGTTCTTTTTGGGACAAGGAAATACCTCGAGTAGAACCCCTGTCCCACCGCCCTGTCACTGAGCAAGCCTACTTGTTCTGTGGCGAGCAAGGCCTGGTGGAGAAAAGGCTGTGGTGGCTCTCCGAGGAAGAAGTCTGGAGGGTTCTGCTGCAGATGGAGGAAGCACCCCTCCTGCACCACCCGTAGAAACCACTGGTCTGTGGTGATGCTGGCCAGTTGACCCCCTGTGGGCTGAGGTGGGACTCCCGGGGGAGGGGAGGCCCAGCCCTGGGAGTCAAAAGCCCCCCCCCCCCCCCCCCCGGTTGGGTGGTAGCTGGTGTCTGGGGCTTGGGAGCCTTGGGCTTCCTAGGCCCATGTCCCTGGTCTTTTGACTGTGAGGCCTGGTGAGGCTGTCCCGAGTAAGGATGGTAGTGGCCAGCCTGGGAGTAGCCCTTTTTCTTCGGGAAAAGGGCTTCTTCCCCCAGGAGTTTTTCCTTGGGAGTGCAGAGGTCTTTTTGGACAGCCTCTGCAAGGTCACTATCTCGACCTCAATCTCTGCAGCCTTAGACATCAGTTTTCCGAATAGGTTCTCACCACTGCACGGGATATCCAGGAGCCTTTCTTGTACCAACTGCTCTGGGCACCGATGCCTGCGGCTGCAGACTCGAACCAGTCGTAGGCGGCCTGGGAGAGAAATATGGAAGAGTCCCGGATGCCTGCTGCTAGGGACTGGAACCTTTGCAGAGGTTCTTCGGCAAGGCCCGCAGAGAACCCCAAGAGTTCCTATATCAGGGACTTAAGGTACATTCCAATGTACAATTCATATGCCTGTAATTGGCACCAGAGCATGGTGCCGTGGTAAGTTTTTCAACCACCATCGAGATGTGGGGGAGTTGTGGCTTATGGAACCCGGGACCCTTCCGGATGCGATACATGGCATCCAGACACCAACTGACCACCAGCACCGAGGCCGGGAACTCCCACATCCGGAGGAACTATCTCTCAAGGATGGGTAGAATCGGCACCATGAGTGTCTCCTTGGGAGGGGACTCATATTGTAGGATCTCGAGCTCCACGGCGCGTGGGTCCCCCTCTGTCTGGATCGAGAGAGCTTGGGCCATGTCACAAATGAAGTCATGAAAGGCCACGTCCTCAAGTGGGGAGTGGCACCAAGGCTCCAGGGGAGACAGCTCGGAGGGGATATCCCATGTCAGGAGGTCTCCAGAGAGGCCTCGTCCTCTATCTCCCAATCGGAGCCTGAAGGCGTCGAGGAGTCAGCCCCGGGGGTAGCTCCAAGAACTGGGCCCACCCGGAGAACCTGGGGTCAGACTCCCAGACACTCGCTGGAGAGGACCAGAACCCCGAGGAGTGCATAGAATCCTCCATCGATGCCGAAGACTTACCAGAGGCCAGTGGCACTCTGTGCCAAGTTCGATACACAGAGGCTCCTCAGAGGCTGGGGGGGGGGGGGCCCAAACATCAAAGCCCACAGCAAGGCCAAGAAGGAGAAGAGGCTCTGTTCCATGGCCACCATGGAGGACTCGGGGACCGATGGCTGTGCAGCATTTTGTGTGGACACTGAAGCCCATGGGTCCGATGCCGCCACTCTGGTCCTGGCGCGGTCTCCGCTGGCCGAGGACTCTTGTCTCGAGACTGAGGGCATTGCTTGGAGTCACCCGAGTCCCATTAAGGGACCTTGACAGGTTTGATTGGAGGCACCTCCTTCAGGACCACCTTCTTTTTGGGAGGATCCGAGGCCGCGGGACTCTGAGGACGCCCGGGTAGTCTCATACCTTTGTAATAGCTTCCCTTGCAACTCAGACAGCTTCCTGTTGGTTTTAGATGGAACTGTTATGCTCCGGGCCCAGGCAGCTCATGCAACAGCCGTATCAGTGACTGAGATAATCTGACTGCAGCGGTCACATTTCTTGAACCTACCGGGAGTCATGGTGGGAGCACACCCAACCGGAGTCGAGGACCCTGGGTGAAAAATGGCACGAAGGCCGGTCGAGGTGGAACCTTGAGGAAACACACAAGAAAGAAAGGTAGCTGAGATCGGCATTGGTGGTGCTGCCTCGAGGCATTAAGGAAGCCGATATGCAAAGCGGACAAAGGAAGGAATTAAAGAACTTTTTCCGGAAGAGTAGAGGACTATGTCCATTGGGCTCTGTATATATGTATATATGTAAATGAACTCCCCCATAGCTAAGAAGTGTTAACTCTGTATGATGTGCTTTTCTGACAATCTGTATGTAAACAAAATTTGTACCTGCCTTGATTCGGCAGTTTCACAATAGTAATCCTACCCGCTTCTGATCGCTGGAAGGAGCGGGCTACAAATGCTTGCTAAATAAAAATAAATAAAATTAAAAAAAGGAGACTGAGCAAAATGGCACCCTTGGACGGGAAGGGGACCACACATACATGGTAGCATTCCCAAAGGCTCTCTCTGAAAGCTGGGGAAATGCTTCATACAGGCTCCGTCTGTGCTGAAGTCACCCATATGCGAGGACTGACTTCCTGCTTGTTCCTGGAGAATAGATGTTGCATTTGCTTTGTATTTTCCAGGCTGATGGTATCGATCTGTTTGTAATAAAGAATGAATCTCAAAAGGTGGTACAGTTTATTTACCACATGAAATGAGCAGCCTGTCAAAGGTCCATAGAGAAATTAACAGCAGAAATTACGAGGCCAATATTCATTAAAACCTCTGGAGAAAATTTGAAACATCTAGACATTTCAAATTTTTCTAAATTCAGCAGCACTATGCATCTAGTTAGTGCAGCTGAAGTTATGCATATAAGCTTACATATAGATTTTTTTTTAAAGTGCCTCTGAGTCAGTGTTGACTCCTGGTGACCCAACAGCTCCTGAGTTTTCTTGGCAGTGTGACTAAGTAGATTGCCAAGGCTTTCTTCCGAAGACAATGGAGGGTTAAATGACTTGCCTAAGGCCACAAGGAGTACTAGTGGGAATCAAACCCTGACTACCAAGTCAGTGCTTTAACCACTAGGCTTCTGGATATTGGGGCTTATATATATATGAGTTGTGTGTTTTGGCTTTGGTGCATTCAAGCTAAATGTATAAACTATATGAATAGGGGCAGAATATCTGTGCTTATATATATAATTTCTGGCCCCACCCCCAAACCCACACTCCCTGCTCTACATATAGCGTTATATTGATAGCAGAATATAGGGAGTGGAGGAGTTGCCTACTGGTTAGAGCAGCAGGCTGGAACCAGCAAAGCCAGGGTTCAAATACCAACCATGTTCCTTGTGGCCTTGGGCAAGTCTCACCTTCCACTAATTGTAAATCTCTCTGGTGGCAAGGAAATACCTATTGTACCTGAAAGTAACAAACCATAAACTACTACTGGAAGGTATTAGGTAAGTAAATATACATATCATGCTGCTGTATAAATTTTTTTTTTTTAAAAAAGCACTTAAACATTCAGCATGGCATTGAACGTCTAACTGCTTTTTAAATATTTTACTCATTTATTCAACGTTTGGTCAACTCACTTTCTAGCAATCACGTTAGCAAGTGTGAAATAGAGAAGTAGCCTAGTGGTAAGAACAATGGGCTGCAAATGAGGGAAGTCAGGGTTCAAATTCCACTTATGCTCTTTGAGACTTCTGGGCAAGTCACTTAATCCTCCATTACTTCAGGTACAAAATGAGTTTGCAAATCCCCTGGAAGCAGCGTATCTGAACATAACTTGCCTTATACTACTGAAAAAGTATGCACTAAATCATAAATAAATATAAAAAAATAAAATCATTTGTATGCTGTTATCATGCCTGGTCATCTGATATGCCAAGATTAATATTCTAGGCCAGTAATTCCCTAACTCCGTTCTTGAGAGCTACAATCCAGTTGGATTTTCAGGATTTCCACAAATATGCATGAGCTCTATATGCATGCTTTACTTCCAATGTATGCAAATAGATTTTATGCATACTCATTATAGGGGGGGGGGGGGGTTTACGTGGTGCTGTTCTTCTTTGGTTTCGTTCTTTTCTCACCTCTCGCTCTTTTTCTGTTACTCTGAATGATCAGTCCTCTAGTTCCTTTCCTCTTACATGTGGTGTCCCTCAAGGTTCTGTTTTGTCCCCTCTGCTGTTTAACATTTTCCTTGCCCCACTGCTTCTGGTATTACAACAATATCCTGTGTCTTGTTATGTCTATGCTGATGACATTATTTTGCTCTTTCACACTTCCCCTCTTCTTTTGGATCTCTCTGCTTTTAACACTTGTCTTTCTCACGTGGCTCTTTGGCTTTCGCAGCACTTCCTTCGTCTTAACCCGTCCAAGTCTACCGCTCTGTGGGTCTCACTTTCGGGGTCATGTCCGTCGGTTGCACCCATGATTGACTCTGTCCCTGTTCCTTTGGTGTCTTCTTTCCGGTATCTCGGGGTGATTCTTGATTCTTCTCTTTCTTTCCATGATCATATTTCCTCTTTGGTTCGGCGTTCTTTTGCTATTCTTCGCCGTCTCCGTGCCGTCCGGTCGTTTCTTCCCCTTGGTTCCCTTGTCACTCTGGCTCTTTCCCTTGTTATTAGTCGTCTTGACTACTGTAATGTCTTTATGGCCAATCTCCCTAAATATCAACTTAAGCGTCTACAGCTCCTTCAAAACACTGCCGCCCGTCTCATCACCTTCACTCGCCGTTCCGATCATATTACTCCTATTCTCATTCAGCTCCATTGGTTACCCCTCTGTGTTAGGTTCCACTACAAACTTTTGATCCTTATTCATCGTGCACTTCACACTCATAACCCTTTATACTTGGCTGACTTAATCTTACTTCATACACCCTACCGCCAACTTCGCTCTCTTCATGCTAACCGTTTGGTTCTACCGTCCCCATCTCATGCCCGTTTGGAGAAGACCCGCCATGCTGCCTTCTTTTTTCTTGGTCCTTGTTTATGGAACGCCCTGCCCTCATCCCTCCGTTTAGAGCCCTCATATTCTCAGTTCAAGTCCGCTCTCAAAACCCACTTGTTCCAAACAGTGTTTAATCTCCCTCCCTGACCTTCCTCCCCCACTCTGGATTTTCCTTCTTGTTGCCGTCCCTGGTTACTGCTGTGTCCTAGTTTGTTAGTCTTGTCTTTTCCCTTTGTTTGTCCTTGTTTGAGTGGTCTTGTCTATGTCTTTTTGTTTATTTATCATTGTTAACCATTGCTCGCAGTTTACTCTCTGTTGGGCATTGTTGTCCATGTCTTTTGTTTATTTTTACTATTGTTAATTATTTCTAAATTTGCATATTGTTAATTGCTGGCCGTTTTTATGGTTTTATAGTATAATTTTCATGTTTTTTTTTTTTTTTTAAATTTATGTTTTAATGATGTACATGGTTTTAAATTTATGTTTTATTTATTTTTACTCATCGTCTTTTGTATTGTCATGCTTTCCTTTCTTTCCTATCACTCTTGGCGTTCTTTTCCGTAGTTTTGCAGTGCTGCCTTTTTATATTGTTTGTACACCGCTTAAATGTTTTTAACGTAAGCGGTCTATCAAGTGCGAAATAAAGTTAAAGTTCCAAAAATCCAAATGGATTGTAGCCTTCAATGAGCAAGTCTGGGTACACCTACTATAGGTATGAAAAAAAAATTGACAAGAGAATTGCTTAAAGAAGATTCTAAGCGAGAAAAATGAAATGATTTTGTGCAAGGTGAATATTGTCATCTGCTGGTACTTTCCCCTTTGAAAGCCTGCCCCTTCTGACACTAAGGTGATGCTTTTTGTCATCTTTCCCAAGCCCCTCACCTTCTGCTTCTGCTGACTGGACTTTGTAGCCTTCTCTTGCTGGCTAAGATTATTATTTAACTCTTGCATCTAAACGGGAAGAGAACATATGGTTATAACACAAGGATTCCCAACAATGGATTCAAATTTTAAGTAAATGAATTTGAGACCAATATGACCTAGAGGTGTTAACATAACCATTTGCACTCTTAACATTGGGTACTCTTTTGAACTTTTCATCTCATTCAATCTTCCTTTTTATGACTGTCAACTGGAAGACATTACATGTGAGGCAGGTGTTAAGGCTGAATATGTTTCAATGGCACATGCAAACACAATGAATACTATGAAATTAAGCAATCTATAAGTAACTACTACTACAAAACCCCAGCCTTTACACTGTTTAGTGACATTTCATGGCAAACATGCTTGGGACATCTACTTGACAGATCTGTTGGGAGGAACTCTGTTCACTTTCAGTTACTGCTCGATCAAAGTGGACTATTCGCCTTCTTGTGACTTGGATATTTTGTCATTACCTAATAAATGCGATTATTAAACATCATCTCTGCCCTCAAACTACTGCATGTTTTTCTACACAGCCACTGTTGTATACAAGGAGAAAAGCAGCAGTGTGAAAGCAGGAGGTGGCTGCAGAGGTTCCAATACAGTCATTTCTTTTTTTTTTTGGCTAGTGGTTTTGATGAGCACACGCCACTTTGAATTATTTTGCCTGGTCGATGTTCACCCTCAGCAGCTAGCCTGCCTTCAACAAGCAGGAGCCCCGCCCCCCCCAACCAACCAATTTTCTACAAGTAGCAACACAAAATAAGGAAAAGCAGCAGCATGTCAACGTTATAAGGGTTTAGAAATGAGAAGCAAAAAGCGTCCAAGTGAAAAGCCAGTCTAGACTACAGAGAGTGTTCCTCCACCACATCTCCCAAGCTCAAGCTGCTGTCTTCAATGCAAACTGTTTGTCCGATAACTCAAAGCAAGAAAAGCCAGGCCCAGCATGGAAAAGTTGTTTTTGCCATTTCTGGGGACAGAACTATTTGGTTTTATTCTTGTAATAGGAATGAAACAAAAGTGAGCTAGAACAGTGGTTCAGTCCTACTACTAAGGATTTAAAATTTACAGACCAGTAAGGTTGTCAGTTACATACTGCTGAACTGGCATAGGAGCCCCCCCTCAGGCTGAAAGATGTACTGGGCATAGCTGGGAAGAATCACATTCTTCTCATGCTGCATCACCTTAACAGCTGGCTGAACAAAGTCCTGCACTAATCTAAAGAGTTTCATATTATAACTATAAATAAGTTATTATGTTCAATGCAAAGCGTTTTCAATTGTTCTATGTAAACCGCTCCTGATCTCTGGAAGGGGCGGTATATAAAAACTTGTTAAATAAAAAATAAAACATCCCTGAGGCAGCTGCATTCTTTTTGACTACAGATATATCAGAGATCAAACTATAATAAACTAGTATCTAGCTGGGGTATTGTAGGGGACGATATGAATTATTTGAATTTCTATTCGCATGTGGTCAAATGGATCTTAGCACTGCAATGGGATGTACTCCCAAATGGAGGTCTAAATTAAACAGTTGTAAAGCCAGCATTATTCACAATGGGGCACAGTTTACAGTCAAGATCAGAATGACTCAGAGGTAGAACCTACTTGGCTTTGAGAACGTGAGAGGAAATGGTAAGTAGCACGTCCCATCGAGCACAGCACAACTGCACAGCACCTGATGAGAGGGCATACAAAGGGCCCGTCATAGAGCATCCATGTAGGCACAGAAGAATACATGCCTTGGATCCTTGTCATTAAAGAAAAATATCTTTTTTAGAGATAAGGAATGCTACCTCGAGAGCACTGCAATGCAATCCCTTGCTGAACGTTATTAGAGGAATGGAAACAGGAATGCTAGCCTATATGCCAGTGAAGAGACTTTGATGGTTTGGTGGATAAAGGGAAGATGAGAAAACAAAAAACGGAGCAGATTTAACTTCTTGTGCATTTAGAAGAAAAATGTACATTTTGTTTGGATTACAATTCAAGGCCCAGCCCTACCTACGTATGTACACTCATGATGAATTATGCGCTGGGTTACTCCAAGACAAGGCATCATTAAAACCAGTTCTCTCGACATATATGGTTCCCACAGCAAACAGTTCACAGGGAAAACGGCAGCTGGCTGTGAAACATTGGCACCGTTATGTGACCAGGTTAGCTGCATGCACTTTCACCGCTTAAGTAGAGGGCTCCACCTGTTCATTACCTGTTTGGCCTGCTCCTTCTCTAGTAACTCTAACTGTTCAACCTGTGAGACAGAGGGGTAAGCAAACAGAACAGTGAATCCAAAACATCAAAGATAAGTCCATTCAGACAATCATTCTTATGTACAATTAATCAAAAGATTCAGTCTTGTTTATTATTGCTCACCTTAAATAATGCTGGTGGTGCAGAGGAAGAAAAAAAGTTACCATAATGTTTTAATGCAATTTGCAAAATAAAAAGCATGCATTTGTTGTGGATATTCTGAAAACCAGCTATTTAGACGGATTTGATATACCGCTTTATCATTAAATCAAAGCGGTTAGCACAATAAACAATCAAGATAATTGTGTGGTCAGAAACATGCAGTGGGTAAGTCGAGAAGAGTGGTGTGGGATGCAGTGTGCTAGATTTGCTGGTGAACTATATACATGGTAAGCAATATACATACATTCAAGACTAGAGCTATGTACCAAAGATGAGCTGTAAGCACGACCTACAGAAAGTTGTAGGGCTGCGTGTGCTGGGGAAGGTTGGTATCCGGTTCAGGTGAAATCCTTGTAGTGTTCTGTAAAGAGTTGTTTTAAGCAGCTTTCTGAAGTCCTTGAGGTCGATGGTTGATCTCAGATTGTCGGGGAGAGAGTTCCATAGGGCGGGCGCTGCCAGGGAAAGTGCCCTTCTTGATGTGTCCTGTCTTGTTTTGGCAAATTCTTTGGGAGTGCTGATGGTGTCCGAGGTTTTTTTACTTCTGGGTCTTATGCTGCGGCCGGCTTTGATGAGTGGTTGCAGGCTGTTAGCTGAGAGGTTGTGTATTATTTTGAATATATTTAGTAGTACTTTGAATCGGATTCAGGAGCTGATTGGGAGCCAATGTAGGTGGTACAGGATGGGTGTAATGTGGTTGTGTCTGGAGCAATCTGTTATTAAGCGTGCGGCAGCATTCTGTGCTAGCTGTAGGGGTCTGAGAGCCTGTTTTGATAGCCCAAGATAGATGGGGTTATAGGAGTCTAGTGTGGGAGTGATGAGAGCTTGACAAACTGTTCGAAAATGTTCCTGGGTGAGAATGGGTTTGAGACATCTGATGGTTCTCATTTTGAGGTAAGCTACATTTGCTGCACTAGAAGACTGGTATTGTATTCCCTGGTTAAGTGTTTTGTAGCATTTAGCTCACGCCTTTCCAGGGGGAGATCAAGGTGAATTACATTCAGATACAGTATGCATGTCTCTAAACTGAATTTTTCTAAGTGGCAAAACAATGGGCAATTTTAAAAATTTGTTTCAGAACAGCCGCCAATTCCAGGACCAAACAAACCTGAAAAAGCTACAGTTGCTTGACATCTGTAGATGCCTCCAAAGCAAAAGATGGGCATTCTGGTTTATGGCAGCACTTTAACAGATGCCCACAATAGGAATCTGCCATATTATTCAATAGTATACAAAACTATACAAAAGTCTTTCTTGGCATCTTCCTAATATTAGGTGGATTCTCTTCAGACCACACAGAAGTCTAGAAGCAGAGATTAAGTATAAAAGTTGAGCAATATGACTGCCAGAGATCTTTGCAGCATCAAAATTACTTTCCTGCAGCTGCTTCGAAAAGCACATGCTCAGGGCCTCAATTCCCATGGGCAATTTTATTTTTAAGGACTCTTGGAGGAACCTAAGACAGACTATATATATCTATTTTTTTTTAAGTGCCTTCAAAGTCAGTGTTGACTCATGGCAAGCAAGCTACATCTGGGTTTCTTGGCAATGTATCACCGGAGGTAGATTGCCAGCCTTGCCTAAGGTCACAAGGAGTGCCAGTGGGAATTGAACCCTTGATATTCTGAGTATGAGGCAGTTGCTCTAACCACTAGGCTACTCCTCAACTCCAACAGACTATATAGGTTACTATTATTTCTGGCTTGGATTACTGCAATCTGATCTATTTATGATTTTAGGAAAAGCAAAAATGCCAGATTAAGCATAGTTGCTCACCTGTAGCAGGAATAAGTCCTCATATAAGGTGATGTCACCGACATAGCCCCATGAGGGAATGCTCCCCAACTTCTACTAGAAACGTTTTGGAGGCTCCACTGTGAATGCACACTTGCCTTCCCACCTGCCAAAGCATTATCTTCTCCAGTCTAATATAGCAGTAGCCAAAAACAACTCCTCAGGGAAGGAGGAGGGTTGTGAGGACTTATTCCTGCTGTCCACGGAAAACACCCGCTACAGGTAACTACGCTTTCTCTGTAGACAAGCAGAAGGTAAGTCCTCATGTATGGGACTCCCCAAGCTACAGGCTACCGTAAACAGAGAAGGTCAACAACCCAATGGGGGCAACAACTGGAGAATAGGAAAAACAGTATGGGTAGCTCTTCTAGGGACTAGACAGATTCAGCATTCTCAGTGTACATCAGCACTGAGGGCTCTCTTTATTCTTCTTTTTGGTAGCCTGGAGAGATTCAAGGAGTTGGACCTAAGACCCAAAGAGATGCCGGAGCAGTCTGGCCAAAGCTGCTGTCCCTTCAGGAATCCCCATCCATACAGTAATGAGCTGTGGTGTGGACTGAAGACAACATAGCAGTCTTGCAGATCTCCTCTGTAGAGGCTGAATGCAAATTAGTGACTGATGTGGCTATAGCTCACAAAACTATGAGCCATGACATGACCATCAAGGCTCAGGTCTGCCTGAGAATATACCAGAGAAACACAGTCGGCTAGCCAAAGGGATAGCATGCACTTAGAGATGGCAGCACCCAGCTTACTGGGGTCAAAGGAGACAAACAGCAGGGTTGCCCATTGGAGAGCCTTTGTACGCTCAAGGTAGAAAGCCAAAGCTTGCTTGCAGTCCAACATGTGCATCGCTGCCTCCGCCTGGTTGGCTTGCGGCCTCTGGAAGAATGTAGGTAGAACTATTGACTGAGGTGGAATGCAGCCACCACCTTTGGCAGAAGATGCAGATGCGTTTGTAAGACCACTCTGTTCTGGTGGAATCTGGTATGGTGAGTGAGCTACCAAGGCTTGGAGCTCACTGATGCAGCATGCCGACATGACCGCCACCAGAAACAGGACCTTCTGTGTGGGAACAATCCCCAGCTTCGACAGGAAGCTTTTGGGAGGCTCCACCATGTATGTACATCTGCCTTCCTGCCTGGTCTTCCAGGCCAGGAATTTCAGAGGACCAGAGTCAAGCAAGCTCAAAAGGAGCCCGCATGAACTGAGCAAGAACCATGTTGAGATTCCAAGCCACTGCAAATGAGGAACAATCCACAAATGAAGCGAGCCACTAGAGGCTGGGCCGAAATGGGCTTTCTCCCTGCACAATGATGATGGTAGGCCCCCAATCGCGCTGAGATGAATGTGGACAGAGTATGACTAAAGGTCCGAGTTCGAGAGGTGCAGGAGGTATGCCAGCAACTGATCTACAGCGCAGGAAAAGGGATCCAAATGCCCTGTCTGTGCACCAGGAGGTGAACCTCCGCCACTTGAGCGCATAAGCCCAGCGTATCGGAATCCTTGTGAGAAGAGAGGCTGACATTCATGACACACAAGTAAATTGAGCTCCAAGAGGACTATCTGCTCAGATTCCAGGCTGTGAGGGCCAAGGAGCGGACACTGGGATGCAAAAAGGTTCTGCCGTTCTGGGAAATGAGGTCTGGAGCAGAGCCCAGACGGAGCAGCAGGGATGCAGAGACCAGAAAGGAGCAATGAGGATCATGGTGCCTGGTTGGCCTGAAGCTTCAGTAGAGTTTTTACGAGTGGGACTGAGGGATATGTGTAAAGCAGACCCACCACCCCTCAGTGGAGGAGGAAGGCATCTAAGGCCAGCTGGTTGCTGGATGGCCTCCTGGAGCAGAACTGGCCCACTTGAGCACTGTGCGGCATGACAAAGATCAATTGTGGGGGTACCACACTCCCCTCTGTTGGGGGCCCACTCATGGTTAGAGAATTCAGCTCAGCTGATCTGCCGGAACGTTGAGCTCGCCAGGGTAAATTTCCACAACTGAACTGCTTCCCAGCAGAAGTGGTATGAGCCCGTGCCTCACTGTTTGTTCAAGCGAATAACTAACCCGGAAAATCCTAACACCGGTGAAATTAAACAAATTATTTTTGTTGGAAGAGCCAACCCAGTCAAGGGGAAGAAAACCCCATACCGCCGTGGCAGATTCCTTTTTAATAAATATTTCTTTTTTAGAAAATTTTTCTTTGTTTTAAAAAAATCAGTGAGCACTTAACTGAAGTAGCAGTCCTTCTTCATCCAGAGAGCAATGTAGCAGATGACGTGGCACGTTTCGGGGCCAATCATAATGTATGCCCCTGCTTCAGATCTAAGACTTCGCTCAATGAACTTGCATTACTAACTGGTTGTCTTTCTGGATCAGAATCATCTGATTTGCCAAGTGCACCTTGAAAGCCTGGAGGGCATTCGCTATGGCCCACAGCTCAAGGAAGTTGATCTGGTGCAGCAGGCTCTCCTGCTCGGACCACAGGCCTTCCAGATGAGCTCCCCAGCAGAGCTTAGATGCTTCGGTCATCAGTATCCTGCAAGGGGGGGGGGGGGGTGAAGGGGAAGAAGGGGGGCTCTGCTTAGAATGGGAGACCTTTGAGCAGGTTTTGCGGCTCTAGCTACCAGTCGAGAGACTGTACTAAGGGAGCGGTGACCGCCACCCTGTCCCGAAGACAGCCTGTGACCTGTTTCCACTGTGTGCTTAGGGTCCACTGAGCCTGCTGCATGAAGAGGCAGGCCAGGGGGGTAACATGCACCATGGAGGCCATGTGGCCAAGAACCTTCAGCATCAGCTGGGCCATCATGTGGCACCAACGAAGAATGCACCTGCCACTCCCGTCAGCAGCTGCATGTGGTCCCTCAGTAGGAAACCTCGAGCTCGCATGGCATCGAGGAGAGCCCCAATGAACTCCAGCTGCTGTATGGGCTGGAGATGGGACTTGGTTCATTAATCAACTACCCCCCAGTCACTAAGAACCTGTATGGTGAGAGGAGCGAACTGCCAGACAGCGTATGGAGTGGAACCCTTGATGAGCCAGTTGTCCAAATAGGGGAAGACGAAGAGCCCCATGGTTTGGGGGTAGGCTGCCACTACCACAAGGCATTTTGTGAAGACTCAGTGCTGAAGCCAGCCTGAAGGGGTGCACCCAGTCCTGATAGTGCTGACTTCCTAGTACAAACTTGAGGCATTTTCTGTGACTTGGATGGATCGGGATGTGTGTATACACATCCTTATGTCTAGGGAGCATAGCCAATCATCCTTTAGGTGGGGCAAGGGAGCAGCATCCCCAGTGAAACCATCTTGAACTTCTCATGTACCAAGAACTGGTTGAGGTTCCGGAGGTCCAGAATGAGTCTGAACCAGCTTGTCTTTTTGGGGACCAGAAGTACCTGGAGTAGAAGTGGGGCATATATCAGCAGCAGTGATAAGGGGCCAATTGTGGCAAAATGGACGAGCTGCCCCCCTACCTGAGGGGGCTACCCCGACAGTCAGTTGGGCTATGCTCGAGGAAAAAGTCAAAAGCCCACCCCCGGCTTGGGTTGCGGGTTGGCTGGGCCTTTTGAGGCTTCTCCCTTCACTGTTAGTGAGGAGCTTGCGCCTTTGGTTGGGCACTCTGGGGGCCCAGATAGTACTGGCATTGATGTAGGTAGGCGGCCACCTTGCCCTGATACATTTTGCACGAGGGGTCAGTAGTCTGCTTGGAGAGCATCACGTGCTCCTTCTTGATGTCTCCTGCTTTGTCCTCAACTGGTTTCCCAAAGAGATTCTCTCCTTGGCAAGGGTCACTAGCCAGTTTGTCTTGGACCCACTGTTCCAGCTCAGAGGCCTGGAGCCAAGCCAGCTGGTGGGCACCAATGCCCACAGCTGCTACTCTGCCTGCGGACTTGAAGGCATCATAGGTGGTTCGTACCATATACATTAAGCAATCGTTGCTGTGGCCTATTAGGGCTCAGAAGGAGTCAAGGCAGTCAGCCTCTGTAAGACATGGTGCATAGGCACCGCCACAGCCTCCTTGGGGGCAGAAGGGTACTGGGGCTCCTCCGCTGTCAGCTCGTCCTTCGATTCGAAGAAGGGTATGGCCTTGGTCATGTCACCAATAAAATTCTGGAAGGACATGTCCTCCGGGGGGATTTGCACCACTCATAAAAAGGGGATGGATCAGAGGGAATGTCCAGAGACCTTCTGTCTGACACTAGGGATTCCTCTTCAGTTTCCCAAAACTTGGATTCAGAGACAAAGAAAAATCGAAGTAGCGCCTGAGCTCCTCCTGCCACCAACTCCAGTCATGCGGAGAGGGTGGGCATTGATGGGACCCGTGGCGCCTTGAGCATGAATGCAGGTGCCCCGGGACATCAGACCCTGAGATGCTATACAGGAAGATAGCCATAGGAACTAGAAAAGATTTTAATCTCCCGCCCGATACACTTGCCTCAACAGGCAGTGCATAGGTCTTCAGGATGGGCTGCATCAAGTGTGATAACGCCGCCGAAGGCATCGAGGCACCCGCTTGATGCAGGGCCAGAACCACTGACACGTGAGCCTCAGTGTCTCCAAGGTGTTCCCTCCAGTACCACTGCCTCAGATGGGAACCGGGGTAAGAATGGCAACTTCAGCCACCAGTGCCACCTTCAGCAAGGACTCCACGATGACAGGCTCGAGAAATCCGGCTGCCCTCCGGGGTTATGGGGGTCATACTCCTTGAATCCAGGGGCATGACAGCTGTCGGAGGAAGTCTTTTTGATTTGCAACCATTGGGGGGTCTCTAATGCTGGATTAATGTTGACTCAGCAGAATGTCATGGGTCCCAGGGTTATTCAGTCCCGTATGTGTGTGTTTCCTGGCTTCCTTTGGGCCAGAAGCTTGAGTGGCATCTCATCCTGGGTTGGTGATTCTTGTAGCATCAGATTGGCCTATATGCCCTAAGTACACAAACCTGATTCATATCTAGGTAGAGGGCAGTTGAAACTTCCAAAGGATAAGAGTCAGCTTTCACAGGTACCAGTAATTATGGAGGGGACCTGTCTCTCTTCTGTCTGTCTTGGCTTGGGTTTTTAAAAGAGCAGGCCTCCAAAGCAAGGGTTTTGCAGAAGTCGTCATGACTATCTTGCAGGAGCTCAAAAAGTGTCTGCTACTTTAGCTTGCGTCTCTCTGAGAAGGGCTCCACTTCCCCCCCATGGATCTCTGGCATCCTACCAGGGATGGTGGGTAGGAGTTGATTAGGTATGGAACAGGTGTTTGTCCAAGTAGTAATAGGCTGTGAAGGTATGAACCGAGGCCCAGGTGGCAGCTCGACAGATGTCGTCAATAGACACAGAGTGCAGATGAGCCATTGAGGCTGCCATGGCTCTCACATTGTGAGCTGTGACACGGCCCTCCAGAAAAAGGTTCTTACTCTGAAAGACGAAGGAAATACACTGAGCAATTGAGTTAGACAGTGATCTCTTGGAGACTGGAAGTCCCAAATGAGAAGGATTAAAAGCAACAAAGAATTGAGAGGACTTTCTAAGTAGCTGTGTTCTTTGTAAGTAAAAGGCTAAAGCTCTTTTACAGTCCAAGGTATGAAGATTCCTCTCTGCATTTGATGCATGAGGCCTTGGAAAAAACACAGGTAGGTAGACCGCTTGGTTCAGATGAAAAGGCGAGACCACCTTTGGCATAAAGTGTGGATGAGTCCTAAGGACTACCTTGTCATGATGGAATCTTGTATAAGGTGGATCAGTTACTAGCGCTTGCAACTCACTAATGTGGCGTGCTGATGTGATTGCAATGAGAAAGATAAACTTCCAAGAAAGGAATTTCAAGAAGGTAGTAGCTAAAGGTTCGAAAGGTGGCTTCATGAGCTGCCCAAGATACAGGATTTAAGTCCCATGCCACAGGTGGTGGCCTAATGGGAAGCTTAGTTAGAAGAACGCCTCTCATAAATCTTGCTATAAGACGATGAGAGGAAATAGCCTGTCCATTTAGAGGCTTAAAGGAAGCTGCAATAGCACTCAAATGGACTCTTACTGAATTAGTCTTAAGAACTGCATTGGATAAATGAAGGAGATACTCCAGCAATGATTCCAGAGGTATCGCAAGGGGGTTAAGACCCTTTTGCGAACACCATATGGTAAACCTTTTCCACTTGAAAGCATAAGAGCGTCTTGTGGAAGGTTTCCTGGAAGCAAAAAGAATATCTTTTACTTGCTGAGGGAGATTAAGATCATGGAGATCTAGGCCTTCAGCAACCAAGCCCTGAGATGCAGAGACTGGGGACTGGGATGCCATAACATTCCGCCCTCCTGAGACAGGAGATCTGGAGCAGACCCTAACTCCAGGGAGGGAGCTTGAGAGAGATGTAGAAGCAGAGGGTACCACACTTGCCGTGGCCAATGTGGAGCTATGAGAATCATACGACCTCTGTCTCTCTGAAGCTTGAACAGGGTTTTGGGAATTAGGGGAATGGGTGGAAAGGCATACAGGAAGTCTTGACCCCAGTAAAGGAGGAAAGCATCCCTGGCCTGAGCCCCCTGAGCCGGAATTCTGGAACAGAACCGGGGAAGTTTGGCATTCCACGGACTTGCAAAGAGGTCTATGTCCGGGGCTCCCCAAAGTTGAAAAATCTTAGCCACGTGATCTACATGCAGAGACCACTCGTGTGGAAGCAGAACTTGACTGAGTCTGTCTGCCCAAGAGTTTTGAATGCCTGGAAGATACATTGCCAGGAGATGAATCTATGCTCTCTGGAGAGGGCCCATAGTCGCAAAGCTTCGTTGCAAAGCGACAGAGAGCCTGTTCCCCCCTGATTCTTCACATAGAACATGGCTACTTGATTGCCCGTATGAATGAGGACTGTCTTGTAGCTGAGCAGGGTGTGGAACACTCGCAGAGCAAGGAAAGTTGCTCTGAGCTTCAAAAGATTGATATGTAGATGACTTTCCTGTGGAGACCTGGTGCCTTGGGTGGAGAGGTCTTGCAGATGAGCTCCCCAACCCACTGGAGAAGCATCTGTTGTGAGAGTTGCTTGGGGTAAAGGTTGTTGAAAAGGGGACCCCAGCAACAGGTTTTGAGTGGACTTCCACCACTGGAGGGACAAAATAAGGCGACGTGTGTTTTCTATTTTGTCTGACAGGCATCCTGATGCCTGGGTCCATTCAGTGGATAAAGTCCACTGGGCTGCCCTCATATGGAGGTGAGCATAGGGAACCACATGTACAGTAGATGCCATGTGGCCTAATAGTTGTAACATTTCTCGAGCAGTGAGATGAGGCTTTAGCACTGCTTGAGAAGCTAACTGCACCATGCGAAGGTAGCGGGCCTGAGGGAGATAGGCCCTTGCCTTTCTGGTATCCAGCAAAGCTCCTATGAACTCTAAAGACTAAGTAGGAGTTAGACTGGATTTTGGGATGCTTATTACAAGACCCAAATACTGAAGGATACGCATTGTGCAGGATAGAGAAGTCCTGGCCTCTGACTGTTGGGGCTTGAATGAGCCAATCGTCTAAGTAGGGGAAGACAAATATCCTTAGAATGCGGAGAAATGCTGCTACTACAGCCATGCATTTTGTGAACACCCTTGGTGCTGAGGCCAGGCCAAAAGGAAGCACCCTGTATTGGTAGTGCTTTCCTTGAAAAAGTAACCGAAGGAACCTTCTGTGGGTTGGATGGATGAGGACATGGGTGTACGCATCTTTGAGATCTAGAGAACAAAGCCAATCCTGCATCTGAAGGTATGGCAGCAGAGACCAGAGAGAAATCATCTTGAATTTCTCTTTGACAAGGAATTTGTTCAATTCTCTGAGGTCCAAGATAGGTCTGTATCCCCATTTTCTTTGGAATAAGGAAATAAGGGGAGCAGAACCCTGTACCCTGCTGATGAATGGGTACTTCTATTGCCCCTTGGGCAAGAAGGATAGTGACCTCCTGCCCTAACAAGTTGATGAGAGAGGTCAGAAAATTGAACTGCCTTACTATTGTGTGAGTGGGCATGCTTGAAAAATGAAGCTTGTACCCCTCCTTTATGATGGAGTGTCCAATGCTCTGCTGTTATCTGCCTCCATCTGGGAACAAAGTGACATAACCTTCCTGGAATGGTGGAAGGCTCTGGTGCCCCAAGAGCCAGGAAGGCTAAGTTCTCTAGCTGAAAGTCAAAGGCATTGTGGAGGCTGAGACTGCTGTGACGGCTGAGGCTTAGCAGTCTTTGCTTTCTTCTGTATGGGTGGTTGCTGACCCTTCTTGACAAACTGACCTGCTGAACGTGACTGCTGAGCATAGGCAGGATAATATCTTTTCTTCTTAGAAAAGAATGGTTTCAGCATTCATCTCATTGGCCTTTTCTTGCCAATCTCTACCAAACAGGTTCTCACCAGTACAAGGGATGTTTCCCAATTTATCTTGTACCCAGAGCTCCAGATCAGATGCCTGGAGCCAAGCAATTCTACATGCACCTATGGCAATAGCAGAGGTTCTGCTTATGCACTCAAAGCAGTCAAAGGCTGCACGGTTGGCAAATTTAGAAACATCTTGGGCATGTTTGACCAAAGCGAGAAAATCCTGTCTTCTATCCTCAGGAAGAATAGGACTTAAAGCTTCTAAATCATCTGTGACCTCCTTCAGGAACATTCCCATGTAGAGACTATAGGAACTGATCCTGGCAGAAAGCATGGAAGCTTGGAAGACCCGACGTCCAAAAGCATCCAGGGTTCTGCACTCACGTCCTGGAGGATTAGAGGCATGCCTCTCTGAACTCTTGATCCTTTTCATAGCTGATTCCACTACAATAGAGTGGTGAGGAAGCTGAGTCTTTTGGAAACCAGGACAAGGAGGAACTCGATACATAGTATCCAGTCTGCGAGAATGAGGAGAGGTGGTAAGAGGTGTCTCCCACATCCTTAACATGAGATCATATAAATCTCATGAATGGGCAAGGTAGCTGCCTCCTTAGGAGTTTTGGGATATTGTAGAATTTCCAACTCCTTGGCCCTTGGCTCTGTTTCAGGGGCCACAGTAATGGACAGACCCCGAGCCACCTCCCTGATAAAATCCTGGAAGGAAATATCCTCTGGAGGAGACATCCTGCGCTTAGGGGAGGAGGGCACCTCTGGGAGAAGCATTCCTGCATCGACAGAACTGTTAGAATCCTCAGATTCTTCTGTGGACTCGAAGTACCGTCTGTCCGGATGCTCTTGGAACAGCCCGATACCCGTACCGACCGAAGACGGTACCGGGGTATCGGTACCAGAGGGCATCGGATGACTGGGTACCGGCAAAGCAGACACCGATGCTATTGGTGCCGGTACCGGCGGAATTGTCTGTCGCGGTTCCAAGGGCGTCGATGTCGCAAGGAGAGCAGCCAGATTGCGCTCAATAGCCAGGAATCTCTGGTCTATCGACGCTGCCGATGCCTGGATGTCGGTACCGGAGAAGACAGTCGGTACCCCAGAGCATGGCACCAGTAGTTCTGCCGAGGTCGAGGCCTCGAGAACATCCTGGAATCCCGATAATGCTTTGGAAGCCAAAGCCTACCGCCGGGGCAATTTTGCCGGTGCAGAATCCTCAAGGGCAATGCCAGAGGCTTCTCGATGCTTAGGAGATCTACCCTTTGAGGACCGGCTGGATTTATGTTTAGTTACTTGAGATCCATGGGAGGAAGAGGAAGCCCTGGAAGACGTCGATGCCACCGAAGCTGCATCAGAGGGAAACAGGGTACTGAGCTTAGCAGCTCGGTTCTGCCGACCTCTTTTAGACATCATGGCGCAGGACATACAATCCGTGATGGAATGGTCAGGACCTAAACATTTTAGACACCATTCATGGGTGTCGGTGACGGAAATGGTACCGCCACACTTGGTGCACTTTTTGAAACCTGAAGCAGGTTTCTCCTTTATAAGGAAAGGTTTTTGGGCCTAAGGAGCAAAAAGGCGCGTGCACCTGAAGAAAATAGGAAAAAATGTAGATTTTTTTTTTTTTTTTAAAGACAGAAAATAAGAAAAAAACGGCGGTACCGGTAAAGCGTCGAGGAAGGCAGACGCGACCACAAAAAACAGAACGAAATAAAGAAGATTTCTTCTGCGGTAACAGGAACAACGACCTGCTGGCTCCACGGAAAAAGAAGAACTGGAGAGAGACAGTTGGGAAAGGCGGGAAGGCAGCACGCAGGCGCTGTGGGATGCTCCCAAAAGCTTTCTAATTGGACGTTGGGGAGTGTTCCCGCGCAGGCTCCGTCGGTACCGACGATACCTGTATGTGATGACTACATTCCTGCTTGTTCCTGGAGATAAAGCTAAAGTTCTTTTACAGTCCAAAGTATGAAGATTCCTTTCTGCATTTGATGCATGAGGCCTTGGAAAGAACACAGGTAGGTAGACCGCTTGGTTTAGATGAAAAGGCAAGACCACCTTTGGCATTAAGTGTGGATGAGTCCTAAGGACTACCTTGTCATGATGGAACCTTGTATAAGGTGGATCAGCTACTAGTGCTTGCAACTCACTGATGCGACGTGCTGATGTGAATGCAATGAGAAAAATAACCTTCTAAGAAAGGAATTTTAAGGAGGTAGTAGCTAGAGGTTCGGAAGGTGGCTTCATGAGCTGACCAAGAACAAGGTTTAAGTCCCATGCCACAGGAGGTGGCCTAATGGGAGGCTTAGTTAGCAGAAGGCCTCTCATATATCTTGCTATAAGAGGATGGGAGGAAATAGGTTGCCCATTTAGAGGCTTGAAGGAAGCTGCAAAAGCACTCAAATGGACTCTCACTGAGTTAATCTTAAGTCCTGCATTGGATAAATGAAGGAGATACTCCAGTAATGATTCCAAAGGTATGGAAAAGGGGGTTAAGACTCTTCAGCAAACACCATAAGGTAAACCTTTTCCACTTGAAAGCATAAGAGCATCTTGTGGAAGGCTTCCTGGAAGCATAAAGGATATCCTTCACTTGCTGAGGGAGGTTAAGATCATGGAGATCTAGGCCTTCAGCAACCAAGCCCTAAGATGCAGAGACTGGGGATTGGGATGCCATAACATTCCGTTCTCCTGAAATAGGAGATCTGGAGCAGACCATAACTCCAGGGAGGGAGCTTGAGAGAGATGTAGAAGCAGAGGGTACCACACTTGCCGAGGACAACGTGGAGCTATGAGGATCATACGTCCTCTGTCTTTCTGAAGCTTGAATAGGGTTTTGGGAATTAGGGGAATGGGTGGAAAGGCATAAAGGAAGTCTTGGCCCCAGTGAAGGAGGAAAGCATCCTTGGCCTGAGAGCCCTGAGCCAGGATTCTGGGACAGAACCAGGGAAGTTTGGCATTCAACGGACTTGCAAAGAGGTCTATGTCCGGGGTTCCCCAAATTTGAAAAATCTTGGTCACCTGGTCTACATGGAGAGACCATTCGTGTGGAAGCAGAACTCGACTGATTCTGTCTGCCCAAGAGTTTTGTATGCCTGGAAGATACACTGCCAGGAGATGAATCTGATGCTCTCTGGAGAGGGCCCATAGTCGCAAAGCTTCGTTGCAAAGCGACCGGGAGCCTGTTCCCCCGTTTGTTCACATAAAACATGGCTACTTGATTGTCCGTATCAATGAATATTTAAATCTGTATATACCTAATCAGCATTTACTCAGCATTGTAACCCTCAAATTACCATTTTTTATTATATACAATTTAATTTCACTTTAATTTCAATTGTTTGAATAAGTTTCAATGTAATGTTCAAGTTTTGTTCTATGTAAACCGCTATGATTTTTCTGAAAGGCGGTATATAAAACCATTCAATAAATAAATAAATAAAATAAATAAATGAGGACTGTCTTGTAGCTGAGCAGGGTGTGGAACACTCGAAGAGCAAGGAAGATTGCTCTGAGATCCAAGAGATTGATATGTATATGAGTCTCCTGTGGAGTCCAAGTGCCTTGGGTGGAGAGGTCTTGTAAATGAGCTCCCCAACCCATTGGTGAAGCATCTGTTGTGAGAGTTGCCTGGGGTAAAGGTTGTTGAAATGGGGACCCCAACAACAGGTTCTGAGTGGACTGCCACCATTGGAGGGACAAAATGAGGCGATTTGTGTTTGCTATTTTGTCTGACAGGCACCCTGATGCCTGGGTCCACTGAGTGGATAAAGTCCACTGGGCTGCTCTCATATGGAGGCGAGCATAAGGAACCACATGCACGGTAGATGCCATGTGGCCTAGTAGTTGTAGAATTTCTCGGGCAGTGAGAAGAGGTTTTAGCACTGCTTGAGAAGCTAACTGCACCATGCGAAGGCAACGGGTCTGAGGAAGAAAGGCCCTTGCTCTTTTGGTATCCAGCAAAGCTCCTATGAATTCTAGAGATTGAGTGGGAGTTAGACTGGATTTTGGGACGCTTATGACAAAACCCAAATACTGAAGGATACGCATTGTGCAAGATAGGGAGGTCCTGGCCTCTGACTCTGATGGGGCTCGAATGAGCCAATCGTTTAAGTAGAGGAAAATGAATATCCCTAGAGCGCGGAGAGATGCTGCTACCACAGCCATGCATTTCGTGAACACTCTTGGTGCTGAGGCCAGGCCAAAAGGAAGCACCCTGTATTGGTAGTGCTTTCTTTGGAAAAGGAACCGAAGGAACTTCCTGTGAGTTGGGTGGATGAGAACATGAGTGTACGCATCCTTGAGATCTAGAGAACAAAGCCAATCCTGACTCTGAAGGTATGGCAGCAGAGTTCCTAAAGAAATCATCTTGAATTTCTCTTTGAACAGGAATTTGTTCAATTCTCTGAGGTCCAAAATAGGTCTGTATCCCCCTGTTTTCTTTGGAATAAGGAAATAGGGGGAGTAAAACCCCGTACTCTGTTGCTGAATGGGTACTTCTTCTATTGCCCCTTGGGCAAGAAACATAGTGACCTCTTGATCTAACAGGTTGATGAGAGAGGTCTGAGAGAGTAGTTACTCACCTGTAACAGGTGTTCTCCAGGAGCAGCAGGAATCAGTCCTCACATATGGGTGACATCGACACCGATGGAGCCCTTGCGGAGCATTTCCCCAGCTGTCTATGAAAGCCTTTGGGAATACTGCACGCATGCGTGGTCCCCTTCCCGCCTAAAGGTGCCATCTTGCTCAGTCAAATGACATAGCTAAAAAATAGCATACAAAAATGTAAAATAAACTATGTACAACTGCAACTGCCAGGGGAGGAGGGATGGTTGTGAGGACTGATTCCTGCTGCTCCTGGAGAACGCCTGTTACAGGTGAGTAACTACTCTTTCTCCAGGACCAAGCAGGAAGTCAGTCCTCACATATGGGTGACTCCCTAGCTCTGGGCTACCAAGGAACCCAGGCTGAACAAGAGAACTCCCTCTAGTCCCAGCATCAAAGAAAGGCTTTTCACTGAAAGAACCTCCACCGGTAGCCCAACGGAGGGCTGGAGGGCAGGAGTTGCCTAAACCTCAAAGAGATTCCGGAGTATTGCCTGGCCAAAAGCACTGTCCCTACGGGACTCCCTTTCCAGGAAGTAATGGGCCGCAAAAGTCTGGCTTGAGGACCAAGTTGCAGCCCTGCAGATGTCTGCCAACGGTACAGAGCGGAGATGAGCTACTGAGGAAGCCATAGCCCTTACAAGGTGGGCCGTGACCCGAACCTGCAAGGGAAGGTCAGCCGCCCTGTAAGCCCAGGTGATACAGTCAGCCACCCATATGGACAAGGTACGCTTGGACACAGCTAACCCCAAATTATTAGGGTCAAAAGAGATAAAGAGCTGAGTAGCCCTTCTATGTCCCTGCGTACGGTCAAGGTAGAAGGATAAGGCCCTCCTACAGTCCAGTGTATGCAGGACTGCTTCAGCCTGGCTTGCATGAGGCCTAGGAAAGAATGCTGGAAGAACCACCTCCTGGTTGAGGTGGAAGGAGGAGACAACTTTTGGGAGGAACTTAGGATGAGTCCTAAGGACTACCCTGTTCCCATAGAATCGGGTGTAAGGCCTGACACAGACCAGGGCATGAAGCTCACTCACTCGTCTGGCCGAGGTTAAGGCTACTAGGAAGAGTGTCTTCCAGGAAAGGAAGCAGAGAGGACAAGTAGCCATCGGCTCAAAAGGTGGGCGAGTCAGTTGCTGCAAGACCACATTCAACTCCCACTCAGGAACTGGAGGACAGATAGGCGGCTTGATCAAGAGCAAACCTCTGAGAATCTGGGACACCAAGGGGTGAACCGACAGAGTGTCCTTCCACCAGTGAGTGGTGAGCTGCTAGAGCTGAGAGGTGGACCCGAACAGAATTGGACTTAAGGCCCTGATTGGATAAGTGCAGCAGGTACTGAAGCACCACTGGTACAGCACAGGAGAAAGGATCCTCTGTATGCAGCTGACACCACACAGAAAACCTCTTCCATTTCAAGGCATAGGTTTTTCTAGTGGACTGCTTCCTAAAGGCCAGGACGACCTCGTCAACTTCAGGAGGTAGGCCCCAAGGAGCCAAATCTACCCTTGCAGCTTCCAGGCCATCAAATTGAGAGATTTGAGATGGGGGTGCAGAAGAGACCCCTGGTCCTGAGAGAGAAGGTCGAGCTGCAACCCCAGAGGTAGTGGAGTGTCCACTGCAGGTTGAAGCAGAAGTGGAAATCAAGGTTGCCTCGGCCACCTGGGGGCTACCAGAAGGACCGAGGCCTGGTCCTGTAGAATCTTGAACAGGGTTCGGGCCACCAGAGGCGTGGGAGGAAACGCATACAGGAGGCCCTGAGACTATGGAATCAGAAAAGCATCTGCTGCTAGCCTCAGAGGATGCGGTTGCTTGGAGCAGAAACCTGGGCAGCTGTCTGTTCAGGGGGCTGGCAAAGAGATCTATGGATGGAAGTCCACATTTCAGGAAGATCTTCTGAACCACCAAGGGATGGAGCTGCCATTCGTGGGGCTGCAGAATCCTGCTCAACCTGTCTGCCAGGTAATTTTCCTGGCCAGGGAGGTAAACCGCCCTGAGCAACATGTTGCGCCAGAGCGCAAACAGGCAAAGGTCCTGCGCCTCCTGACAAAGGAGCCTGGACCCAGTGCCTCCCTGTTTGTTCACATAAAACATGGCTACCTGATTGTCTGTTTGCACTAAAACAGACTGGTGGGACAGGGTTTGAGAGAAAGTCTTGAGGGCTAAGCAAATAGCCCGAAGTTCCAGTAGATTGATCTGCTGCTTGACCTCCCAGGGAGACCACAGGCCCTGGGTGCACTTGCCCAGACAGTGTGCACCCCAGCCCTGCAGGGAGCCATCGGTGGTCAATACCACTGTGAACCCAGGTGGCTGAAAAGGCATCCCTTTCAGTAAGTTCGGGGGATGCAGCCACCAACGTAGGGAGTGCAGGAATGGTCTGGACACCCTTACTCTTTCGCTGAGGCTCCCTGTGGCCTCCGACCACTGATTTCTGAGACACCATTGCGCAGGCCTCATATGAAGCCTGGCATTGGGAGTCACATGTACTGTCGAAGCCATGTGGCCAAGAAGCCTCAGGCAGAGCCTGGCGGAGACCAGTGACCTGCTGAGAAACTGGTTTGCCAAGGTCATCAGTCTTTGGGCTCTGTCCTCTGGCAAGAAAGCTTTTGCCTGCAGAGAGTCTAGCCTTGCCCCTATGAACTCCAAGTTTTGGGAGGGGAGCAAAGTGGACTTTGCGAAGTTTATGACAAACCCCAGATATTGGAGTAGAGAAATCATTCTGAGGGTGGCTTGCCTGGCCTCCTGGCACATTTGACCCCTGATGAGCCAGTCGTCCAGATAGGGGAAGACAAAGATACCCTGATTTCTTAAGTAGGCCGCCACCACTGCCAGGCATTTGGTAAAGACCCTGGGGGCGGAGGTGAGGCCAAATGGCAGCACTCTGTACTGATAATGGTTTCCTCCCACAATGAACCTGAGGTACTTTCTGTGGTCTGGATGAATGAGGATGTGAGTGTACGCATCCTTTAGATCTAAAGAGCATAGCCAATCTCCCTGCTGGAAGTAGGGCAAAAGTGTTCCAAGAGTAAGCATCTTGAACTTCTCCTTCTGTAAGAACTTGTTGAGATTTCTGAGGTCGAGAATAGGCCTGAGGTCCCCTGTTCTCTTTGGTACTAGGAAGTACCTGGAGTAGAAACCGTGACCTTGTAGGTGGGGAGGCACAGGCTCCACTGCCTTGTCTCACAACAGACCCTGAAGCTCCTGCAGGAGGAGGGCTGTGTGGAGAGAAGGCCTTGGAGGCTCTCCTGGAAAATAGGGAGGAGGAACTGATGAAAATGAAGCAGGAAGCCCTTGTGGACTATACTTAAGACCCAGTTGTCCCCTGTAATGGGTGGCCACTGGTGGGCAAACAGGGCTAGTCGACCTCCTGGGCAGGGATGGGACAGCAGAGACGGAGAGGCTATGCCTTGGGAGTCAAAAATCCCCACCCTGCTGAGTGGGAGCAGGAGCCGGAGGCTTGGGGGCCTTATGCCTACAGGGCCCATGTCCCTGCCCCTTGGCCTGCTGACCCTGTGGGGGAGCGGGGGAGGCCTGGTAAGGTGGAAACTGTTTGTAGGCAGTCGCCTTCCTACCCGAGCCCTTCTTCTTGTGTGAAGGGGCAGAAGTCTTTTGAGACAGCCTTGTCCTCGTGAGGTGCTCGGTCTCGAGCTCAGCAGCCTTCTTGGCCATGGGCTTGCCAAAAAGGTTCTCACCTCGGCAAGGGACATTGACCAACTTGTCCTGAACCCATAGCTCGAGGCCCTATGACTGCAGCCATGCCTGGCATCGAGCCGCAATGCCGGCTGCCGCAACACAGGCCGAGGCCTCGAAGCCATCATAGGCCGCTCGGGACATGAACTTAGAGCATTCCTGGATCCCCGAAGACAAGGACTTGAACCTCTGCAAAGGTTCCCCGGAGAGACCAGCAGAGAACCCGGCAAGCTCCTTTGCCAGGTCCTGCAAGTACACGCCCATGTACAGCTGGTAAGACTGGACACGGCAAGCAAGCATCGAGCCCTGGAAGCACTTTCTACCAAAACACATCCAGGTTCTGGGCCTCCCTACCAGGGGGCACCGCAGAGTGCATCTTCAGACTTTTCAGACGATGCATGGCCGATTCCACCACCATGGAATGGTGTGGTAGCTGCGCCTTTTGAAAACCAGGGCTCTTACAGAGTCGATAAATGGAATCAACCCGCTTGCTGAGAACTGGCGCCGAGGTCGGTGCCTCCCACATCCGGAAGAGGAGCCGTTCCAGCATCGGAGGAACTGGCACAGTAAAGGCCTCCTTCGGAGGAGAGTCATACTGGAGTGCCTCGAGCTCTTCGGCTCAAGGCTCCTCCTCGGGATCCGCCGGGATCGCCAAAGCAGTGGCCATATCCCTAACGAACTCCAAGAAACGGGTATCCTCCGGAGGGGACCTACTCCGGGGCTCAGACTGCGGGGAGTCCGACGGGACGCACCGAGTCTTGAATTATCGGGGGACTCCTCGTCCTCCGTCTCCCAGGCGGACTCGTCCGAAGAGGGGTCGGGCTCTGACTGCGCGGGGCCCGGAAGCACCTGCCCCGACGCCGAAGGCACTGGCGTCGATACCCTCGGTCCCGACCGGGAGGTCGAGGGTGACCGTGACCGAGGACGACCTCGAGCCTTCATGGTCTCGAGTATCAACTCGGTCTCCGGGGTCGACTTCAACGTCGATGTCCCGGTGGTCGGGGCAGATGCGCCAGCGAGGCTGGCCATCAGCACCCGCTGCTGATCCATGAAGGCAGACAGTCTGCACTCCAAGGCTGTCAGCCTGAGACCCAGCTAAGGAGACTCAGCAGCCACCGACTCGGGCCCCGGCGGCACCGCGCCTGATGTCGACTCCCTGGGAGGAGAGTCCTCGAGGACAACAGGACTTACGTGTCCAGCAGACTCTGGCTCCGCTCGAGGTACTTTTGATGGCTTCTCCTGTTCCACGGGCCCGGGACGGCGGTCAGGTGTCCGAGACCTAGCCCTCGAAGAGCCAGGGACCTCTCCTCCGACGCCGCCCTCGTGAGCCGCTTCTTCCTCTTTCGCTCCCGCTCGGGGGAACCCTCTCCGAGGAACCCCGACGATGCTCGGGGTCAGACTCCCGAGACGTCGAGGCCTCAGACAAGGTCCGGGCCCGGCCAGAGGCCGAATCGGAGAAAAGCCTTTCCTTTTGGTGCTGACGACTTCGCAGTGCCTTAGTGGACATTTTCCCACATGGTCCACAGATCTTAGGATCATGATCAGGACCGAGGCACCGGAGGCAGCAGTCGTGTGTGTCGGTGAGAGACATTAGCTTCTTGCACCGATCACACTTCTTAAAACCACTGGAAGCCATCGGGGAAAAAAAAAGAGTCCCCGCGAGGTCAAAGGACTGGCCTTCCAGGGAAAATGAAAAAAAGGGTGCGAACGCCAGCCACGAAGGGCAAAAACCAAAAAAATGAGATCGGGCTCGATACCGGTGTACCGAACCCAGCGAGAAGGGGAACCGGCGTCGAACCGGAGAAAAAAACGTGAAGAAATAGCAAGGATTTGAAGAAAAAATCTAACTATTTTCCGGGTGAACTAGGACAAACGTCCGACGGGCTCCACTGAAAAAGAGAGACTGAGCAAGATTGCACCTTTAAGTAGAAAGGGGACCACGCATGCGTGCAGTATTCCCAAAGGCTTTCATAGAAAGCTGGGGAAATGCTCCGGAAGGGCTCCATCGACGTCACCCATATGTGAGGACTGACTTCCTGCTTGGTCCTGGAGAATTGAACTGTCTTACCATGGTAGAAGGGGGCATGCACAGGAAGTGAAGCTTGTACCCCTCTCTTATAATGAAGCGTGTCCACTGCTCTGCTGTTATCTGCTCCCAACTGGCGGCAAAGTGACATAACCTTCCTGGAATGGTGGAAGGCTCTGGTCCATTCAGGGCCAGGAAGGCTAAGTTCTCTAGATGAAAGTCAAAGGCCTTGTGGAGGCTGAGACTGCTGAGGCTTAGCAGTCTTTGCTTTCTTTTGTTTGGGTGGTTGCTGACCCTTCCAGTTAGGCTGACCTGTAGAACGTCCCTCCTGGAAATAAGAGGGATAAAACCTCTTCTTTTTTGAGAAGAAAGAAATCTTTCAAGAAGCCTTTCTCGTAGGATCAGCAGTGGCTTTGGACAGCCTATCCAAAGTGGAGTTGTCAGCATCCAACTCATTGGCCTTTTCTTGCCAATCTTTACCAAACAGGTTCTCACCAGTACAAGGAATATTGCCCAGTTTGTCTTGTATCCAGAGCTCCAAATCAGATGCCTGGAGCCAGGTAATTCTTCGTGCACCTATAGCAATGGCAGAGGTTCTGCTTATGCACTCAAAACTTGCATTCACTCCGGCCCAATCGGGACAGTGGGAGGCACACCCGCACTCACCCGCACGGAATAAAAGCAGGCGTCCCTACCCCGAGGGAGCTGCTCCTGACCCACCAGCCATCCGGCGTCCTCAGCAAACACTCCTGCCCAGATCGGGGCAGTGGGAGACAAACTTGCATTCACTCCGGCCCAATCGGGACCGTGGGAGACTAACCCTCCAGCACTCCTGTCCAATCGGGACAGTGGGAGGCACACCCGCACTCACCCGCACGGAATAAAAGCAGGCGTCCCTACCCCGAGGGAGCTGCTCCTGACCCACCAGCCATCCGGCGTCCTCAGCAAACACTCCTGCCCAGATCGGGGCAGTGGGAGACAAACTTGCATTCACTCCGGCCCAATCGGGACCGTGGGAGACTAACCCTCCAGCACTCCTGTCCAATCGGGACAGTGGGAGGCACACCCGCACTCACCCGCACGGAATAAAAGCAGGCGTCCCTACAGGGCGCGCCCGCGCCTGAGGGCCTCGCCAGAGGGCCCTTTGGCGAGAGGCACAGAAGACAACACTACAACCGACGGAGACAAAACCCAGGAATAATCCAGACTGTCACCAACGCACCAAGACCAGAGTGCAACGCACAAAACACCCGACGGTTTGAGCTCCCCGGGCTGGGTCTGAGCTCGCCATACACGGTCGACACTCATCCCGCAACCCCAGTTGGAAAGTGGAGCCCACTATCAAAATACCAGCTCCAAGGACACCGCTAATTAAAAAGCCCAGCTAAAGCTTGAGCTCCCTCTCACAGGTTGAGCTCGCTTAGAAACACAGCCCAACCGGCACCAGCAACCACAACTGTAAGTACATTATCCGCTTAAGAGTGAATTACCCCCAGCAAAACTCGTAAACATCATCTCACCACCCCTCTCTTGCTGAACACTTTCGCTCCAAAAGATATTCTCTGCATAATAATAGCATTACCATATTGTATTACTGTACTTGTAAAACATACCGGCCTTCGCAACTCTGTATGCCTATAGATTCTTTGAACCTGTTTTTGTAAATCTGTCTTTGCAACCTTGTACCTGTCTTTGCAACTCTGCATGCCTATAGATTCTTTATACCTGCCCACATATATTATATAGCATTGTACCAGCAGCTCTGTATGCCTATAGATTCTTTGTACCTGTCTCTGCAGCTCTGTACCTGTCTTTGCAACTCTGCATACCTATAGATTCTTTGTACCTGCCCACATATATCTATAGCACTGTACCAGCAGCTCTACATGCCTATAATTACATAACTATAACCCCTAAGCTCTATTACTTTAAAAATGTCATTATCAGCTCCACATGCAATATAAGTGTGCAGATAAAAACACAATACAATCCACCTGAGCCTAAACACACTGCTTAGAGAAGAAATTACATACTGTAATAGTAAAGAAACAACATTCCATCGCAAAAGAAAGAGAGCGATACACCTCAACAACGAAATAACCAACAAAATAGAAAAATGGATCTCATCAAATACATACTGCTCTTATCCTTGTACCTAATCATACCCGCACTGACTCTCAACCCTAACCAACAACATACTATATATCACATAATAAACCCACTCTACTACATATATCACCCCTCATTAATAACAGTACTGCCTCAACAGATTCAATACTCCTCACACCCCCCCCCACCAAGATCACATACTACGTCCAAATATACAACCCCATCTCAGAAACCAGACAGCACCCCGAGATCCACAACACCCCAAACAGAAGAGAACAAATCACATCAAAAACCTAGCAAGAAAAAACAAAAACAAATCCACAACAACGGCCTACCAGATGAAAGACTATTACACCATCATCCTTATCAACGCCAGATCAATAAGGAACAAAACACACATAATACATGACATCATCACGGACGAACAGCCAGACATCCTATGCATCACTGAAACTTGGATCACAGAGACCGACGCCGCAATAACAAACCAAATAACCGCCCCCGGATACAAAATATACAACCGCCCCCGCATTTCTAGAAGAGGAGGAGGAGTCCTGATTGCAGCCAAGTCCACCTTGTCACTCACCAGCACCACACACAGCACCAACAAAGACATTGATATACTCAAAGTAGAAAACAACTCAATAGCAACATGCCTAATATACAGACCCCCGTCCGCACCCCCAGAAACTCTAGCCACAGCACTAGAATGCGTATCAACTACAGCAATCAGAAAATATCAAATCATCCTCGGAGACATAAACCTACCATCACTACCACAATGTCAAGCCAACACATTCATGGAAGCCATGGAACAACTTGGTTATAAACAAATAATAAACGAAGCAACACACAACAAAGGTAACACCCTGGACATGGTATTCACACCCGCAGATCAACAATCAAACAAGGAAAATAATCCTGTAATAAAAATAACCCAAGTTCCATGGTCCGACCACCACCAAGTTGAAATTAGGATCCACACAACGCCCAGTAACCCAAATCCTGAACTACCAACACACACCCGCAGAAGCTTCAACAAATACAACAGCGAAACTCTCATAAATTCCATCACCTCACACATAGACCTGACAAGCACCGACCTTGATAGCCTAGTAACCAATTGGAACTCAGGAATTCAAGAGATATCTGAACCAAAATGGAAAGCAACGAATAACAACCACAGACCCAAAATGGAACCATGGTACACAGAAACTCTATCCACCCTAAAGAGAGAACTACGAAGAGCAGAGAGAAAATGGCGACAAAACAAAACCAACGAACGTAAAACAGAATACCTAACCATACTCTCTAAATACAAAAACGAAACCAACACAGCAAAACGTTTACACCACACAAACGTACTAAGTAAAGCATTAAACAAACCCAGAGAATTATTCGCCTTGGTCAAATCCCTCACCAAAACAACACAAGAGGACCAACACAATGATAAAATCAAGGTCCAAGCGCTAGCTGACCACTATGCCAGCAAACTAAACCCACAGGTCGGACCCAAACACGCACCCTCACCAGATGTCTCATCCACCGAACCACAACCTACTATGACAGCCATACAAACACACGTCACCCGCTGGAACAAATTTTACAACATTGGGGACAAACATGTCAGTAATATAATTTCAAACATCAACACCACAACCTCTCCCTAGACCCCTGCCCAGCTTCATGGATAAAAGCAACAAAAGCAGAAACCACCCACCAAATTGCACACATAATAAACCAATCACTCCAACAGGGCATCATGCCAAACCAACTCAAGAGATCCATCATAAGACCGATACTAAAAAACAAGACCCTCAACAGAGAAGACCCCACATCTTATCGTCCAATATCCAGCATAGCCCTACTAGCAAAAATCATCGAAAAGGCCGTTCTACAACAACTACAAGACCACTTGGACAACAACAGCACACTTGACGAACACCAATATGGCTTCAGACCACACCATGGGGTAGAAACCCTACTTATTGCACTACTGGACAATCTACTCAAAGGGATTGAAAACAAAAAGAAAATCTTCATTCTCATATTCATAGACATCTCCGCAGCTTTCGATACTGTTCACCACCAAACACTACTAAACAGATTGAGAGATATAGGAATAACAGGAACCCCACTAAAATGGTTCTCATCTTATATCTCCAACAGAATGCAACAGGTACAGTTCAATAACGAAAAAGCAAAGGCTTTCCCACAAACACAGGGCATACCACAAGGCTCAGCCCTATCCGCGCTTCTCTTTAATGTGTACATGAGACCAATCTGCGAAATATTCAAAAAGCATAAAATCCAATATCACATATACGCTGACGATATTATGCTCTATACTCAACTTGATGCAAGCAACCCAAACTACTCTCAGCTAGAAACATGCTTAAAAAACATGCAAGCCTGGCTCCAGCGGAACAACATGGCCATAAACCACAAAAAAACCGAAGTCATGTTCATCTCAAGAAAATCAGATTTCAACCCTCCAGCCTCAATTACCCTAGGTGACAACACTTATCACACAAAAACTGAAATAAAATACCTCGGAGTAACACTGGATAACGAATTAAAGCTGACAAAACACCTTCGCCTAGTAAACAGAGCCATCTTCCACAAACTCAGGGTTATACAACCTCTCAGGAACATCATAGAACACACCGACTTTAGGACAGTAGCCCAAGCCCTCATCATACCACATTTCGACTACTGTAATGCAATCCTGCAGGGCCTGCCAAAGAAAACACTAAACATACTCCAGATGGCACAAAATGTCGCTGCCAGAATCATCACCAAAACAGGTGTGGCAGAACATATCACCCCGGTGCTGGTTGAACTACATTGGCTCCCCATCGTAGCCCGTATAAAATACAAAATCCTAATAACGACGTTTAAAACCATCCACAATCTGGCACCAACCTTCCTCACAAACCTAATCACCTTACAACCTGCTAACAGAAACAGGAGAACCGCCACCATAAACAACCTGCAAGTACCAATAAGTATAAGATCAGTTAATGTAGCCACAAGCAACAGAGCATACTCCTTCACTGCCCCATCACTTTGGAACCAACTACCGCCCGAACTGCGCTCAATAACGGACCTGATGGGCTTCAGAAAAGATCTGAAGACACACCTATTTCAAGAGGCCTACAATGTACCATAAATCAACAATGTACGCACCAAGAGATACAGCGTATTATAAATCAGCGCAAAATGTATATATGTAATATATGTAAAATATAAATGTCTATATACTGTAGAAAAGTATAATTATAGCCGCCCCACCCCCCACTGTACCCTATTATAATTTTGAAAATCCTATATACCTTAATTGAACCTGTTCTACACACTCCAAGGAGACTTACTGTAATCTCTTAATCTTGAAATTATGTTGTATACAATAATGAAACTCGCTCGAGTTGTTTTGAAAATCTGCTGTATACTTTAATGAAACCCGCATGATTTGTTTTTAAAACCTATCACATAACCTTGTTAATCACAATGTAGTGTTTAAATTCTGTCAATGATTTGAATTTCTCTGTATCCTTAATCAAACCGCTGCTGATCGCTGGAAGTAGCGGTATACAAATATGTGCTAAATAAATAAATAAATAAAAACAGTCAAAAGCTGCACGGTTGACAAATTTGGAAACATCCTGGGCATGTTTGACCAATGTGAGAAAATCCTGTCTTTTACTCTCAGGAAGAAGAGGGCTCAAAAACTCTAAATCCCCTGTAATTTCCTTCAGGAACATTCCCATATATAAAATATAGGAACTGATCCTGGCAGAAAGCATGGAAACTTGGAAAGTACGATGTCCAAAAGCATCCAAAGTTCTGCACTCGCGTCCTGGAGGATTAGAGGCATGTCTCTTTGCACTCCTGATCCTTCTCATAGCTGATTCCACTATAATAGAGTGGTGAGGAAGCCGAGTCTTCTGGAAACCAGGACAAGGAGGGACTCGGTACATAGTATCCAGTCTACGAGAGTGAGGAGAGGTAGTAAGAGGCGTCTCCCACATTCTTAGCATGAGATCATGCAAGATCTCATGGATGGGTAGAGTAGCTGCCTCTTTAGGAGCTTTGGGATATTGTAAAATTTCCAATTCCTTTGCTGTGAGCTCTGATTCAGGAGCTACAGTAATGGACAGACCTCGAGCCACTTCCCTGATGAAGTCCTGAAAGGAAATATCCTCTGGAGGAGACATCCTGCGCTTAGGGGAGGAAGGCTCCTCTGGGAGAAGCATTCCTGAATTGACAGAACTGTCAGAATCCTCAGATTCTTCTGAGGACTCGAAGTACCGTCTGTCTGGATGCTCTTGAAGAGCCCGATACCCGTACCGACCGAAGTCGGTACCGGGAGTAATCGGTACCAGAGGGCATCGCATGACTGGGTGCCAGCAATGCGGACACCGATGTCGATGCTATCGGTGCCGGTAACGGCTGAACTGTCTGACGTGGTTCCGAGGGTGTCGATGCCGCAAGGAGAGCCGCCAGACTGCTTTCAATAGCCAGGAATCTCTGGTCTATCGATGCGGCCGATGCCTGGATGTCGGTATCAGAGAAGACAGCCGGTACCCCAGAGCATGGCACCAGTAGTTCTGTCGAGGTTGAGGCCTCGAGAACGTCCTGGAGCCCAGATAATGGTTTGGAAGCGGAAGCCTCCCGCCGGGGCAATTTTGCCAGTGCAGAATCCTCAAGGGCAACGCTAGAAGCATCTCGGTGCTTAGAAGGAGATCTACCCTTTGAGGACCGGCTAGACTTATGTTTAGTTACCTGAGATCCACAGGAGGAAGAGGAGGCCCTGGAAGACGTCAATGCCACCGAGGCTGCATAAGAGGGAAACAGGGTACTGAGCTTAGCAGCTCGGTTCTGCTGACCTCTTTTAGACATCATGGCACAGGACATACATTCCGTGATGGAGTGGTCAGGACCTTAACATTTGAGACACCATTCATGGGTGTCGGTGACGGAGATGGTACCACCACATTTGGTGCACTTTTTGAAACCCGAAGAGGGCTTTTCCATTGTGGAGGAAAGGCGCGTGCACGTGGAAAAAAGTAGTTTTTTTTTTTTTTTAAGGAAAGAAAGAAAGAAAAACCGGCGGTACCGGTAGAGATTCGAGGAAGGCAGACGCGACAACAAAAGAGAAGGGTAATAAGGGAAATTTTCTGCAGTGACAGGAACGACGACCTGCTGGCTCCGCGGAAAACGAAGAACTGGAGAGAGGCAGTTGGGAAAGGCGGGAAGGCAGCATGGAGGCGCTGTGGGATACTCCCAAAAGTTTTCCAATTGGATGCTGGGGAGCGTTCCTGCGCAGGCTCCGTCGGTACTGACGATACCCATATGTGAAGACTACATTCCTGCTTGTTAGTGGAGATACTGCGCTCCAGCACCATCATCCTGGTTTCCCACTCAGGAGGTGCAGCCTTTGACGTGGACATTAGGGTCACCGGTCCAGCATCAGTAAGGAGAGAGTCCTCGATGAGACAGGCCTTGGGGGTCTGGAACCTGTTGCCGGAAGCCTCTGCATCACTTCAGGGAACCTTGGCTGGCCACTCCCCCTCAGACTCCTCGGGGTCTTTCCGCAGGCTGCAGGACCTGGCACGGGACTTGCCTGGTGTGTCTAAGTCCCAGGATGAGGTCCTCGAGGATTTCTTTTTTTTGTGTCTAATCCCAGTTTGTGTCTTAGCGGTCGTGATGATGAAAGGTCTTTTAGTTAAGACTACTTTTGTGTAATTGGATTTATCACCTACTGATACGTATGACAGTTTAGTTGGGCTTCAGTCTTATGTCGCAGACTTATTCTCCCACTCCGGGGAATCCTTGTCAGCGTGTCTGCAGTCCTGCACAGGATTCACGAGGGCATTACACGACTGAGGACCTATGCGGGGCCTTGGAGTGTGAGGCTACTGGGGATACCGGAGTAGAGTCTGACCTGTGGAAGATATCGTCTTACTTCTGCTGATGCTTGATGGCCTTCACACGGACATCTTTTTACAGAGTGTGCAGAGCTCCGGGTCATGGTTGGCCCCTAGACACTGGAGGAAGCAAAGTGTAGTTACTCACTGGAAGAATGGTCTAATGATTGGCAGTTAAGATTTAATGCAAAGAAGTTCAGTGTCATGCACTTGGGAAGCAGAAATCCAAGGGAAATGTACGCGGTAGGGGGCGAGAGGTTGATGTGCACGGACCAGGAGAAGGACCCTGGTGTGATTTCTGAGGATCTCAAGGTGGCAAAACAGTGTGACAAGGCAGTGGCAAAAGCCAGGAGGATGTTGGGTTACATACAAAGAGGAATTACCAGCAGAAAGGAAGAGGTACTAATGCCACTGTATAAGTCACTGGTGAGGCCTCACTTGGAATACTGTGTTCAGTTTTGGAGACCATATCTTGCAAAGGATGTAAAAAGACTGGAAACTGTTCAGAGGAAGGCGACCAAAATGATTTGGAGCCTGCGTCAGAAGCCTTATGAGAAGAAACGAAGATCTAAATATGTACACTCTGGAGGAGAGGAGGGACAGGGGAGATATGATTCAGACCTTTAAATACTTAGAGAAATAATGAACAAAAAAACCTCCTACAAAGACGGGGAAAGCTGTAGAACTAGAGGGCATAACATGAAGCTGCAAGGGGGTAAACTGAAAGGCAATGTCAGGAAATACTTTTTCACTGAAAGGGTGGTGGATGCATTGAAAGCCTTCCCAATGGAAGTGGTGGGGGGCAAACACAATGACAGAATTCAAAATGGCATGGGACATATAGTGGATTACTTTACAGTAACAGGATAAAATCAAAATAAACGTATCTAACTAAATTCTCAACAAACAGGGGTGTCCTACACGGAGCGGTGGGTTCACCCCTAAACAAAGACATGGGGAGGAGTGGCCTGCACGGAGCGGCAGGTGCACCTACTCTTGCCATCTTACTGGGCAGACTATATGGATCATACTAGTCTTTATTTGCCGCCATTTACTATGTTACTACCGTGTTTCCACGAAAATGAGACTGGGTCTTATATTTATTTTTGCTCCAAAAGATGCACTAGGGCTTATTTTCAGGGGATGCCTTTTTTTTCCATATACAACAATCCTCATTTATTCATGTTCAAGAATCCAACTTTTTTTTTAAGTACAGCAAACTACATTTACTCATGTACAACAATCTACATTAAAATACAATCATGTCATCTTCTTCTGGAACATCGTTAAAACTCTCCAACCCCGAATTCCGGCCTGATTTTCTTGCGACTGCATTCCCTGTAGAACCATTGGCCCCAATCTCTCATGTCTAGCAATCTCTCATGTCTAGCAATAGAGCTCTCCTTAAATGAGCACTTCTTGTCCAAGTAACCTGCTTGTAGTGCATTGGCAACACAGCTGTCAGCGATTTTATCCCACGAATTCTTCACCCAAGTCACAACCTCTTGCAGGCTAGGTTTCACAAAGTTTCCACGCTGATTTCTCTCCATTCTATTTTCAGTGAAGTCATTGATTTCCATGCGCAAATTGTCCTTGAATGGCTTGTTTATTGCAATATCAAGAGTCTGGAGATAGGCAGTCATTCCTGCAAGAATCATTATTTTATCTACTCCTCTCTGCAAGGAAGTTTTTCATGTCTTTAGCGCGATGAGTGCTGGCTGAATCCCAGACTAGGAGACCTCTTTGACCACCTCGCAAAGTAAGTGGCAGCATTAAATCAACCCACTTCCTTATAACTGCTTGTGTACACCATGCTTTTTCGGTTTCAAGAACATAAATACCTGAAAATGTTCAATCTTATCTTTCTTGCCCTTACTGATGATTAGAGGTGGGGCTTTCATTCCATCCAGACAAATTGCCAAATACAGGTAATACATGCACTTTCGTAACCACTGGAGGGAATGTAGATAGACGAGGCACCCTTCTGATTGTCGTTTGAGATCCTTGGCCCATAAACACTGCTGTTTCATCCATAGCAATCATGTTGGAGAGTTGATATTTACAAAAGTCGATGGAATCAACAAAGGACTTGAATGCAAGTGCACGTTTAACAACTTCAGTATCTTCCAGCTTGAACAGTGTTGTCGATCTTCTTAGAGAGACAGGTCATATCGCTGAAGGAAGTCATCCTGCCAGTGTTGTGATGCTTTGAATTCTTCTGGGGATATTTCAAACTTTGGTGCCATTGCAAGGGCAAATGCTTGAATAATCAGCCCTGCGCACAACCAAAGTCTTTGCTCTCCTGTCAGCAATCCATTCATAGGTGATGTCTTCCAGCTCAGGAAATAATGGTTGCCGCCCTGATCCACACTTGCGCTTCTTAGCATTTCCTTCGTCCACCTGTTGACAGAGGTTATCATACTTTGCTCGCCATTTTCGGACCATTCAGAGATCCAACTTCTTCTCTTGGCAGAAAGTCATAGGATTCTTGCCCTGGGAGTTCTCCACGATTCCTTTCTTGTACTCGTCCGAATAGCTCTTTCTTTTTGCACTCATCTTGTCTGGGGGAAAAATATTATTCCGTTTAAATCTACCGTACCATTAAAGGACCTTAGCGTAAGTACCATATTGAAGTGACAGTACTGATACCGGTAGTACTTGAAGCTGATAGGCTGCCACCTCATGACAGGCAGCCAATCAGTGAAGTGTTACCGTAGTATGCTGTTGCTGCTGCTGCATGTGGCGCGCACAGGGAAGCGGTGGATGCGGACAGCATGACAGCACCGGCACTCAATCGGCGTCAGAGAGTGGAGCAGGAGGAAAGCTCCTCCCCGGTCCACCCGCCAAAGCCAATCAGGCACAACAGCACCAACAACTTAAAGGAGAGCGCCCTTGGAACGAAGGAAGAGGCCCGCAGCACAGCACCGGCACCCAATGAGCGTCGGGGAGAGGAGCAGGAGGAAAGCTCCTCCCCGGTGACCCCCCCGCCCCGGTACCGAATCTGTCAGACATGATCTGCACTAGGTCTTAGTTTCAGGGTAGGGCTTATATTACGGTAATCACAGAAAAATGTGCTAGGTCTTGTTTACAGTATAGGTCTTATTTTCGGGGCGACACGGTATGTAACAGGTGTTCAACACCGTAAGAGCACAGCTCACGCTAAACACAGAAGAACACAGTCACAGGCGTGAGATAAGTGGAAAGACAGAGTCCTTTATTACCAAACGGCAGCCGTTTGGTAATAAAGGACTCTGTCTTTCCACTTATCTCACGCCTGTAACAGGTGTTCTCCAGGGTCAGCAGGAATAAGTCCTCACTTATGGGTGACGTCGGCACCGACAGAGCCCGTGCAGAGCAATTCCCCAGCTTTCAAAGAAAGCCTTTGGGATTACTACCACGCATGCGTGGTCCTCTTCCTGTCCAAGGGTGCCATCTTGCTCAGTCAGGTCCCTTAGTTCAAGCCTTACCAAGCAGATGGCAAGGGAAGGACAAAAATTCAGCAACTCATCAGGGGAGGCGGGAGGGTAGTGAGGACCGATTCCCGCTGTCCTTGGAGAACACCTGTTACAGGTGAGTAACTACACTTTCTCCAGGAACAAGCAGGAAGTCAGTTCTCACTTATGGGACTCCCTAGCTACAGGCTACTGAACCTGTAACCAAAAAACACCTCAGCGAGGCCGTAAGCAGAAGCCTGAAGGAGACCAAGTCCTCGGGGCAAAACCCTTGGTAGCCGTGAAGAAGGGTCGGAGGGCAGGTGTTTCTTATACTCCGAACAGATTACGGAGTACAGCCTGGCCGAAGGTGCTGTTCCAGCGGGACTCCCTCTCCAGGCAGTAGTGGACGGCGAAGGTATTCATAGAAGACCTGGTGCCGCCTGGCAGATGTCCATCATGGGAACGAAGCACAGCGAGGCCACTTTGGCTCGGACCCCATGTGCAGTGACTCAACGATCCAGAGGGATGCCTGCCTTCACATGAGCGAACGCGAAGCAGTCAACCACCCAAATAGAGAGGGTGCGCTTCGTGGCTGCTTTCCCTGCCTATTGGGATCGAAGGTCACGAAGAGCCGGTCAGACTTGCGATGAGTCTGGGTATGCTGCAAGTAGAAGGAGAGGGCCCGCTTACAGTCAGAGGTGTGGCGAGACGCCGACGTCTGATCGGCATGGGGCCTCGGGAAGAAGGTGGGGAGTACTATCTCTTGGTTGAGATGAAAGGCCGACACAACCTTGAGTAAGAACTTAGGATGCATCGGGAGGACCACCCTGTTCCGATAAAACCTGGTGTAAGGGGCGCCAGCCATGAGCCCCTGAAGCTCATGGACTCGGCGAGCAGAGGTCAGTGCCACCAGGAAGGCTACCTTCCAGGACAAATGCCGGAGTGAACACATGGCCATCGGCTCGAAGGGTGGAGTGAGCTGCGTGAGCACCACATTCAAAGTCCCATTCTGCCGGCAGAGGACAGATGGGCGGCTTGGATAACAGAAGGCCCCGCAAGAAGCGGGAGACTAGTGGTTGCCCCGAGAGAGGCTTTCCCCCGAAAGGGAGATGATTAGCCGATATGGCGCTCAGATGGACTCTAACAGAGTTCAACTTCAGCCCTTCCCTATAGAGGTGTAGGAGGTACTGGAGAACCCACTGAACCGGGCATGAGAAGGGGTCGATCTGGTGCTCCGAACACCAGACAGAGAAGCACTTCCACTTAAAGGCATAAGCTTGCCTAGTGGAGTCCCTTCCTCGAGGCAAGGAGGATTTCCTCGACCTCCTCCGGAAGGGCCAGGGGGGCTAGAGAGACCTGTTCAGCCGCCAGGCCGTGAGGGATAGGGAGGATAGATTTGGGTGTAGTACCCGACCTTCCTCCTGTGTCAGCAAGTCCCTGGCAGAGCCCAAGGGGATCGGAGACTCTGATGACAGCCAGAGCAGGAGTGGGAACCAAGGCTACCGAGGCCACGAGGGGGCCACGAGAATCAGCAATGCCCCGTCCCGTTGGGCCTTGAACAGAGTCCTCGCAATGAGGAGAAAAGGAGGGACTGCATAGAGAAGACTGGAGGACCAGTCCAGGAGAAATGCATCGGGGCTCTCCCTGCCCGGTTGTGGCACCGGGCCGCAGAAGCAGGGAAGTTGTGTGTTCTGAGGGCTGACAAAGAGATACAGCATAGAAAAAGAAAGCCTGCCACTTTGGGATCCAGGCGCCACTCATGAGGGCGAAGGATTCTGCTGAGCCTGTCCGCCAGGCCATTCTCCTCACCCGGGAGGTACGTCGCCTAGAGGGAAATCCTCCGCCGGGCGGCAAAAGAGCATGAGGACTGCTTCCCTGCAAAGGGAGCGTTACCCCGTGCCCCCCTCTTTGTTGATATAGAACATCGCAACTCGGTTGTCGGTCTGCACCAGAACAGACTTCCCGCTGAGGACATTCTCAAAGGCCCTCAGGGCCCACCGGATGGTCCGGAGCTCGAACAGATATATCTGCTGTTGAGTCTCCACCAGTGACCACTGCCATTGTGTGCAGAGAGACCTGCAATGGGCTCCCCACTTTAACAGGGAAGCATCCGTGGTCAGTACCACATCGTGCTGTGGGAACTGGAAAGGCGATCCCCGCAGGAGGTTGCGGGGGTTTTGCCACCAGTTCAGGGACAAGCGGCAGTCGAGAAGATCCTTATGGTGTCCCTGAGGTGTCCAAGGGACTGGCTCCATTGGGTACTGAGACACCACTGAGCCGTCCGTATGTGAAGGCGGGAGTGAGGAACCGCATGCACGGTCGAGGCCATGTGGCCCAGGAGACGTAGTATGGACCGAGCGGTGGGAAGACCAAGTAGCGGCCCGGCAGATGTCTGCCAACGGAACAGAGTGGAGATGAGCCAATGACGCAGCCTTCGCCCTGACACGATGAGCCGTGACTCGACCCTCCAACGAGAGGCCGGCTGCCCCATAAGCCCAGGCGATACAGTCAGCGACCCATATGGACAAAGTACGCTTGGAAACAGGTAACCCCAATTTATTGGGGTCAAAAGAAACGAAGAGCTGAACAGCCCTTCGATGCTCCCGTGTACGGTCAAGGTAGAAGGACAACGCCCTCCTACAGTCCAGGGTATACAGGACCATCTCAGCCCGGTTGGCATGCGGCCTGGGAAAGGAGGTTGGAAGAACCACCTCCTGATTGAGGTGAAAAGGGGAGACAACCTTAGGGAGAAACTTCGGGCGAGTCCGTAAGACTACCCTATTCCTGTAGAACCTAGTGTAAGGGGGATCAGACACTAGTGCCTGAAGTTCACTCACTCGCCTAGCAGAGGTAAGAGCTACCAGAAACAAGGTTTTCCAGGAGAGAAAACGGAGAGGGCAGGTAGCCATAGGTTCAAATGGCGGACAAGTAAGACGCTGTAAGACCACATTCAGATCCCACTCAGGGGCTGGTGGACGCAAAGGAGGCTTAAGCAGGAGGAGGCCTCTGAGAAAACGAGCCACCAAAGTGTGGTTGGAAAGAGGCCTCCCGTCCACCGGCGAGTGGTGCGCTGAGAGCACTGAGGTGAACCCTGACAGAGTTGGACTTAAGTCCTAGATTGGAGAGGTAAAGCAAATATTGCAATACTACCGTTACCAAGCACGAGAAGGGATTCTCGCTGTGCTGAGCACACCATGTGGAGAATCTACGCCACTTAAGAGCATAGGATTTCCTAGAGGCTAAGACCACGTCTTCCACCTCTCTAGGCAGGAGTAGCGGAGCCAGGACTACCCTTTCAGCAGCCAGGCCATCAGATGAAGGGACTGGAGGTTGGGGTGCAAGAGAGACCCCTGGTCCTGAGACAGGAGATCGTGTTGAATTCCCAGAGGCAGGGGAGTGTCCACTGCCAGTTGCAGCAGGAGTGGGAACCACGGTTGCCTCGGCCACCTGGGGGCTACCAGAATCATTGAGGCCCTGTCCGTGAGGACCTTGAACAGTGTTCGAGACACTAGTGGCATGGGAGGAAACGCATATAGTAGGCCCTGGGAACACGGAATCAGAAAGGCATCCGCTGCTACTCTGAGAGGATGCGGTTGTCTGGAACAGAATCTCGGGAGTTGATGGTTCAGAGGGCTGGCAAAGAGATCCATGGTGGGGAGGGCCCCACCTGAGAAATATCTGCTGAACCACCAATGGATTCAATCTCCATTCGTGTGGTTGCAGGATCCTGCTCAGTCTGTCCGCTAGGTAATTTTCTTGACCGGGGAGTTAGACAGCCTTGAGGAGGATTCCGTGATTGACGGCCCAAGAGCACAGCCGTTGTGCCTCCTGACAGAGAAGGAAGGAGCCTGTGCCTCCTTGTTTGTTCACGTAGAACATGGCAACTTGATTGTCTGTCTGGACCAGTACAGACTGGTGAGATGTGAGCTGGGAGAAGGCTCTCAGAGCTAGGCGTATTGCCCATAGCTCCAGGAAGTTTATCTGCTGAGCAGCCTCCCAAGGAGTCCAGAGACCCTGAGTACATGCCCCCTGGAAATGTGCTCCCCAACCTAGAAGAGAAGCATCTGTCGTCAGCACTCGAGAATGCGGAGGGGATTGAAAATCCACTCCGAGTACCAGATTCGGAAGATGAAGCCACCATTGTAGAGAGGAGACGAGCAGGGTGGATATTCTCACCGAGTCTGCAAGGCTCCCTGTGGCCTGATACCACTGAGTTCGAAGGCTCCACTGAGCAGGCCGCATGTGCAGGCAGGCATTGGGGGTGACATGAACCGTGGAAGCCATATGGCCGAGAAGTCTCAGGAATTGCCTGGCGGAGACCAGGGAATTGCTGTGAAACTGCCTGGCTACATCCCTCAACCGGAGGGCCCTGTCCACTGGCAGAAAAGCCCTCGCCTGAAGAGTGTCTAGCCTTGCTCCTATGAATTCCAATTTCTGGGACGGGAGCAAAGTGGCCCAGGAGACGTAGTATGGACAGAGCGGTGACCTGGTGAGCGCTCTGGATGCAAGCTGTCAGAGCCCGGAGGCGGGCAGAGCGATCCACTGGCAAAAAGGCCATAGCCTGCCAAGTATCGAGGCGTGCCCTGATGAACTCGAGAGCCTGTGTCAGCTTGAGGCAAGACTTTGGGTAGTTGACCAAGAACCCCAAAATCTCCAAGAGAAGGAGTGTGCGGGATAAAGCTTACCGGGCATCCTCGACAGAGGAGCCTGTAACGAGCCAGTCGTCGAGGTAGGGAAACGACGACACGCCCTGGCGCCAAAGGTGAGCGGCAGCCATAACAAGGCACTTCGTGAAGACCCGTGGGGCGGATGCAAGGCCGAAGGGGAGCACCCTGTACTCCCCTTCGGCCTGTGTTCAGGGTGGATCAGGATATGGGCATAAGCGTCCTTTAGATCCAAGGAGCATAGCCAGTCGCCCTGCCGGAGGAAGGGCAGCAGCACACCAAGAGATAACATCTTGAATTTCTCCCGCACCAGGAACTTATTTAGCCTGCGGAGGTTGAGGATGGGCCACAGACCCTCGGTCTTTTTCGGGATGAGGAAGTACTGGGAATAAAAGCCCCAACCTCGAAGGTGGGGAGGGACCTTTTCGACTGCCTGTTGGCCGAGGAGGGAGTGTAATTCCTGCTGCAGCAGAGTCTAGGAGGCTCCGCCGGGAGAAAGGGGGTGAGAGCCTGTTGAAGTGGAGGCGATAGCCCTCCCGGATAACCTGGAGGACCCAGGTGTCCGAGGTGATAAACGCCCACGATGGGGCAAAGCTGGACAGGTGTCCCCCAACGGGCTGCTGTATCGCCGTAGGGTGAGGGGCTATGCCGCTGGCGTCGAAACCCCTGAGGGGGTGTGGGGAAACCGGCGTCTGGGCCTTCGGTCCCTTTGGTTTCTGGTGACCCTAGCCAGGCTTCCCCTGCGTGGGAGTGGTTGGTGTGAAAGTAACGGGGTACGGCGCATAGCCGTAGTACTGGAGGCCTTTCCTGGGGAAGAAGGGCTTCTTGGTAGGCTGCTTCTTCCGAGGTAGTGTAGAGGTCTTGTGGGAGAGACAGGTCCTAGTGATGTACTCCGTCTCGATCTCAGCCGCCTTCTCCTCCATCGGCTTAACAAAAAGTTGCTCGCTGAGGCAGGGCATGTCCAGGAGCTTCTCCTGCACCCACTGCTCCAAATCCAAAGATTGGAGCCAAGCCTGGCAGAGGGCTCCAATGCCCGCAGCAGCCACCCGAGCCAAAGTCTCAAAGCCATCGTAGGAGGCTCGAGAGATATACTTGGAGCAATCAGCTACTGATTTCAAAAGTGTGCGGAACCTATCGAGGGGCTCGCCCTTGAGGCCCGCAGAGAAGCCTCCAAGTTCTTTTGCCAAGTTGCAGAGGAACATACCTATATATAACTGGTATGCCTGGATGCGACAGGCCTTGCAGCCATGGGCATCAAGGGCTCTGGACGTTTGGCTCGGTGGGACCGAGGCATGGGACTTCGGGCTTTTCTGCTTCCTCATGGCTGATTCCACCACCATTGAGGTGTGTGGAAGTTGAGTCTTACGGAAGCCTGGCCCCCGCTGCACCTTGTACATTGTGTCAAGGCGTTTGTTCATGATGGGGACCGAGGCTGGGGCCTCCCACATGCGGAGCAATAGCCGAGAGAGGATCGGCGGCATCGGCACAGTGAGGGATTCCTGGGCGGGGCCTTGTACTGAAGAATATTGAGTTCTTCAATACCAGGCTCTTCCTCCGCCTGGGTGACCAGGTTGAGAGCCCAAGCCATGTCACGAATAAACACCAAAACTATAAAGCCTGTATCGAAGTCTCCAAATGATACCTCATATATTTAAATAAAAGGCTTCAGCAACTCTAAACACATTGCAGACATTTAAATACAGCCAACGAGTGAGAGCCTCAGAACAAACTCACTGATAAAACCAAATCAGGAGTTCTGATAACATCAACGGTTCTCACTCGCTATACACCTCCATCGAGATTCACTATGTTATATTCCATATATCATATTCAAATTGAAGCAATCACAGCTCTAAAGTTTAAACTTTGAATATTTCACCAGATTCATGAATCGTGAACCAAGATGGAATTGAGTGCCCCCGACGCCTTTTCAAGACATCTTACGTTAGCGTTAAAGATAGTGAATCGTGCCTATAAAAGGGCACTGTATAATGATAGATCTTGGTTGTTATCTCCTAGACCGAAGGCACAGACCGATAGTGATCAAGTGAATTTGATTTCCCGTTACTACCCTCATAGTAAACAGATTCAATCAGTGCTACAGAAATACAGGCATGTTTTGAGTACAGTTCCTGGGTTAGAATCTAAACAACTACGATGCGTATGGCAACGTAATCCAAACCTGAAAGATATTTTGAGTCCTTCTTTTTTACGATCTTCATCTTCTATAACATCTGAGAGTTATGGACATAGGAAGTGTGGAGACTGTTCCTGTTGTGATGTGGGAAACTGATAGAATTGTTGACCATTATATACAAACCTATCTGAAAGATACTACTTCGTGTAATTCAGATTTTGTTATTTATGGTATCTTTTGTCCATGCAGACTTCTCTATATCGGTAAGACGGTTCGGAGACTTCGTACCCGGTTACTTGAACATAAAAGTAAACTTCATTGTCAGCGTAAAGAAGCACCAATTGTTGAACATTGTTTAACTTTTCAGCATAAATTTTGTGAATTACAATGTTTCGTGATTCAACATATTCGGACTGGTTCAAAGGGTATGTCACGTGATCGGTTTCTTCTATACAGAGAACAATGGTGGATTTTTCATCTGAAAACAGTTTCCCCTAGTGGGTTAAATTCATGTATTGAATGGGGAGTATGTCTTTGAATTGATCATTCAAAACACTATATTTGGGTTTTATTTGGGTGGATTGGAGGTGAGCACAGGAGGGAGATGGGAGCACCAAACACTTAATATGAATAGAGCGAAGGCTGTAAGACGGGGTGTGGAACTGCACTAAATCAGCCAAATATTGCAGAATACCGGTGTATATAACCTGAGTCAGTGTTAAGATTTTGTATTGAAAGCGATAGGCTACAGGAAGCCAATATAATTTGATGAGAACTGGTGTGATATGGTCTCGGCAGGAGAAATGGGTGGTGATCCGGGCTGCCATATTCTATCAGTATAGGTCATATGGTCTTCATCTGCTATTACTCCTATGGGCATGGCAGCAGATATAGTGCACGCAAACATTTAGAAAACATGTATTTATTTATTTTATTTTTTATACCGCGCTCTTTAGAATCAGTGTGGTTTACATGTATACGAACAGGTACTTTTTATTCCCTTGTCCCATAAGGGCTCACAATCTAAGTGGTACCTGGCCCCTAATGTCTTAGCTGCTTAGCAATTAGAAAAATTGAATATATGAGGAAGAAGTAGTGATGCTATGCCTTCTTAATCCATCAATCTCCATGCAAATTTTAGACATGAAGCAAAAGGTTGTGTGTGGAAGATGGATATGAAGATTTCTTTTCCCCACAGTATCTTGTTTGCAATTTTCTTTTAATTGTCACAAAATTAAAAAAACACAGATCAAGGCATAATCACCACATTCACCTCTCCCCCACTTCAAACATCACTCGCATGCTATCCTAAAACAAATTAACTTAGCCACTATGTTCATTACAGTTCATGCTAAACTGCAAAAATGGCTGGCTTACAATGACTCATATTCCAACTTTCTTCTCCAGATCCCCAATGTACTGGATTCTTTTAACCACTGCATCTACCTTGTTTTTTGTTTTGTTTTTTTAGCTCTGTGCCATTTTGCTACTGGGCATCATGTAAATTGATATACCTGCACATCACAGCATTTTATCTACAAAAGACTTCTTGGAATTTTTTTTTGATCTGCTGAATAATCAAGAATAAAAAGTTTTGATTTGCATGATAATTAAAAATACAAGAGCAAACATTGTAGTGACTAGCTTTAGGTAAAAAAAAATCTATAAACTTACTCTCAGGTTCCATGAAAATAGTAATTAATAAAAATAGGCAAGATAAAAGGAAATCTACCTGAGAACTCAGCTTGTGTCGTTCATCCTGGAATTTCTGCCTTTCTTCAAGAACCTTAACTTTGGCATTCTCATATTTGTTAGCTATTGCTTCTAGCTTCTTAGTCATATCCTCTACCTCCCCTTTACGGTCAGAAATCAATTTCTCATGTTCAGACTTGAGCGCCTTTAGTTCTTGGGCATGAATTTCCTTACACTTGGCTAGTTCAATTTCAAATTTTTTTGCAACTTGGCTGGACTGCTCACAGAGGCTCTGGTTCTCCCCTACAAGTCTGATGTTGGCTTCTTTGAGATCTGACATTTGCACATCATAGTTAGCACTGGTGGCCTGCAGACTCTTCACCAGGTTCTCCTGCTGGAAGCATTTCTCCTTCAAAGTGTGGAGTTCTTCCAACTCTGACTTGGCCCTGTCAAGTTCACTTTGTAAAGTCCCTTCTATTTTTTGTCGTTGCTCTAATTCCTTTTGGTGCTTGCTTTCCAACAAGGCTCGGTCTGCCTGCTGTTCCTGGTGAAGGCTTTTCACTACCATCAGCTCCCTAATCAAAGCCTGAGCATTTGTAAGTTCTTGTTGAATAGAAGATGCCAGTTCTTCTTTCTTGGCACATTTTTCTTGCCAACTCTTGATTTCTTGATGAAAATTTATTTTCATCTCCTTCTGAGTGTTAAGTTCTTTTTTTAGTTCTTCAATAGTTATTCTCTGCTTGGCAGTTTCTTCTTGGAAATTTTGCACTTCTGTTTTTAGCATCTCTGTTGCCCAACTTTTCTCCATTGCCTGTGAAGCAGAACTGGCCACTTCTGCCTGAAACATTTTCATTCTCTCGTCTAGGACTTTATTTTTTTCAGATTCTCTAGCAATGAAAAGCTTAAGATCTGCACGCTCCCTGTCTCTCTCTGCAATCTTCACATGAAAATTGGACATTTCTTGCTCCAGGTTATTAATCACACGATTCTTTTTTTCGATTTCTTGCCGGTAAATAGTCAATTGTTCTTTCCAGCTACCAGATGATTTATCCTTCTCCAAAGCCTGGGCTCGCATAGAAGACAACTCCTCCCCTACTGTAGCAACAGTCCTTTTACTGGACTCTAATTCTTTTCCTTTCTCTAGCAGTTCTCTCTTCAAGGTTTCTATGGTTGTGTTTTGCTCAGATTGGGCTGATCTGGAATTCTCAAGCATTTTTCTTAATTCTGAAGTTTTCTCCTTGTACTGAAGGACTTCTTTTTCAAGGACATTAAGAGTCTTTTGGTGACGGTCTGAAGCCAAGGTCTTTTCTGAAGCAGCCAGCTTAGCTGCTTCCGCTTCCTTTTGCAAGCTAGCAATAGCCTTGTGCTGCTCTTTACATTTCTGCTCCAATTCTTCCATTTTGGAATGAAGAGTTTTAATCTCTCTTATTTTTTCCCGATGGAGGTCTCGTATAGATGTCGTCTCCTGTTCTCCATCATGGATCTTATTCTCTAGCTGCTTAATTTCTTTCTCCTTATCTAGTAGCATAGACTTCAATTCATTTATTTTGGCTTCTCCTGAATTTACAGTTTCTGTGAAACATTTTATTTCATTATTCTGTTTGGTTATTTGCTCCTTAAGCCCTTCTATGGTTTGCAAATTCTCTTGGAATTGACCAATAGTCTGCTGCTGAACCTTTATTTCCTCTTGCTTTGAGGCACTTTCCATATGCAACTTATTTAGTTCCTCTTCCTTCTGTTTTAATAGTTCGAGAGACTGGGACAACTCTTTCTGCAGAGTATGGAGATCATCTTTACGTTCATTCATTGACTTCTGCACCTCTGCCTTGGTTAGTTTCTCTGCTGCAAGATCTGTCTTTGCTTTTTCTTTTTCTGCCATTAGCTGCTGAATCTCTTCATTTTTGAGAGTCAGTTCTTTATCAAAATTTTGCTGTATCTCTGTTAGTTTCTTTTGTAACCCCTGAAGCCGTCTGCTCAATTTTTCTGATTCCAGCTCTTTTTCTTTAAGTGAAGACTTTGCTTTTGATAAGCTGCACTCTAGGTTAGCCATCAATTCAGATTTATTTTCACCAAGATGCTTCATAGTGGCTTCCAGTTCTGTTTTCTTAACTCTTTCTTCAGCAAGTTCTTTGGTAGCGATATTAAGATCTTCTGCCACCTTACTTAACTCCATCTCTAACTGAGAAATATGTTTAGCATCCTCTTGGTGAGCTAATTCAAGTTTCTTCTGCAAAGATTCAGAATGATCATGGAGCCTTTTCTCTTCAGACTCCTTCTCTTTAACTAAAGCATGAGCATTGGAAAGATCAGCTTGAAGATGTGCCAATCTTTCCTGCTGTTCAGAAGCTGTCTCCTTTGTATGCACATCAAGTTCTGCCACCTTAGCTTGTTCTGCCTGTAACTGTTGCAACATCTGGCCATGGGCTTCTTTCAGCGTTTTGATGGTTTCTTCCAATTGTGAACAACTTTGATCCTTGCTTTGCTGAGCATCTTCATATTGTTTGCGCCATGAAGCTATTTCACTGACCAGTTTCTCTTGCTCCCCTTCATTTTGTGTAATCACGGCAGACAGCTGAGAGAGCTCATGTTGCAGTTTTTCCATTTTATCTTTGTGCCCTTCCTTAAGCTGCTTCATCAGATCTTCAATCCTTTCAAGATTAGCTTTTTCTTTAGTGAGCTCTTGCATAGCTTGATCTCTATGTTTGGTTAAATTTTGCAGTTCTTGCTCCAGCTCTAATACTTTTTTACCACCTCCTTCAAGAGTTTCTGAATATCTCTTCTTCTCATTCTCCAAGAGCTCTTGAAGATTTTTGAGGGTTTCTTCCAATGAGAGGAGCTGATCTTTAAGCCGAGCATTTTCTTCAGTTAGCACCTCCTTGTCAGCCAATTTCTCCTGATGTTCTTTCAGATGCAATTTTAATTCCTGGAGCTGCACATTTAGAGAATCAACTGTTTTTGAGTGACATTTAGTCTGCGTATCATTCTCAGATTCCAGGTTCTGACATTTAGCAATTAGGTCAAGAATTGTAGCATCTAGTTCTTGTACCTTCTGGGTTAATTCTGCCTTTTCTCTCTTTAATTCTTCTATGGTCATTTGTAAGGTTTCTCTGATTTTTTCTAAATTTAAGACCTGCTGAGTCAAAGAACTCATTCCTGTTTCTTTTTCCTTCTTATATTCTTCGTACTGGATCAAAGCAGAGTCTCTTTCAGCGACAGCTTTCTTATATTGTTCTGTCAATGCTGCTATCTGCTGAATCTTGCTTTCCATTTGCTGCGTGAGCTCCCCTAGTTGCCCATCCTTCTGTTTTAAAGCATTGTCAAGATTGTTCATTTGAATGTTGAGACTTTGGATGCTTTCCTTGGCAGACTGCTCTTGATTCTTAAGGTCTTCAACCAACTGCCCATTTTGTTTTCTCTCCTCTTCTACTTGGTAATGCAGATTCTCCAGGTCCTTATTCTTTTGCACAAGGAAGTCATTCAGCTTAGAAATTTCAAGGTTTAATGTATTTATCTGGGCAGTGAGATGCTCTTCCTGCACTTGAGCCTCTTGTTCTAGCTTTTCTTTCTGGATGGTCATCTCTGAAAGTGAAGTCTGCAGATCTGTGATAAGACCTGTAAGTTGGCATGTCTCTGCTTTGAACTTGCTCTTTTCAGAACTGAACTCCTTCTGGATGAGGTGTTTCTCTTTTTCCAGCTGATGAATCTTCGCCTGCAACTCTGATACTTTGGTAGTGAGTTCAGCCACTTCTTGTTTTAAAGATTCAAGCTAGGAAGAAAAGAAATCACAATGTTAAGACTTTGAAATATATGTTTTTTAAATGTTATTTTAGGGGTAATTGTTAACAGATTATCCTATCAATGGTAATGTACCAAAACCTTGCTTTCTGCAGCATATGCTAAGGACTGGTTCTCTAGTGACAGGACTGAAAAGAATTAGGATCAGGATTTCAGTTAAATATTTTAGAAACCACAGCCATGAGTATGCATGCCAGATTTGTGCTCACAGGAGTGAGAGCAAAGGGGTACGATCTTATTTGCTCAGTGGTTCATAGACTTTGGGGAAGGGGGACAGTGGCAGTCAAGTTGAAGAGCTGACAGAGGAGTTACTTACCTGCAAGTGTTTCTCTGTGGACAGCAGAATAAAACAGCTACATACACATGGATGATGTCAACCCTGATGGTGCCGGGATGGACTGCTCTCCCAAAACCCATTACAGTTTTTAAAAAACTCTTTAGGCATTTATCAGTTCTCCCTCCTGTGTAACTGTTGCTCCTCTCTGTCGTTTCTATAACTTAGAAGGATTTGCACAATTTCAACCATAAGAGGAGGTGGGGGCATGGGATTCTATGGCTTATTTATCCTGTTGTTCACAGAGAACTGTTAAAGGTAGGTAACTCTTTCTGCATGGATGAGCAGAATATAATCGGCCACACATATGGGTAATTCCAGAGACGACATTTACTGGAACTCTTGCAACCTGGTTACACTGTTGTGGTAGGCTGAAGCCAGTAAGTGAACCCAATGGGAAAATGAAGCGAGTGAATGAACATTTCAACACAGACCCAGACAGGCGTAGTTTAGTAGAATGCATGATTCTTGACTGATGCTGGTTGATTAAAAAAAACAACTGTTATCACAGACTAGGATGAGTATGCACTGATAGGGAGATACTTGGGAGGGGGACACAGAGGAGAACAAGTACTAGTAGGGATTGACCCAGTGATTTCCTGCAATGGGTTCTCCAACTTTGCCAATGAAATCACCTAAAATGCCATAACTTCATGCATTACAAAAAACCCACACCTCTCCTGACCCTTTTTCCTTTTGCCTCTAAAGTGTCACTTCTGTCAAAAATATACCAAACTTTACACAAGCTCCTGTTCTGCACATCACCCCAGCATTCCCTCCCCCCTCACAAGTACTCAGGAGTTTAAGTCTTTGGCACAGACACTGGGGTGACTGGCTTCAGCTAGTCTTCAACAGGACAGGCCTCGGGGGTCCGTGGCATCTGTTCTAGGCACTTTTGCAGGCTGCTCTGGTCAAATTCCTCCATTACCCTCCAATACCCTGCTCATAAGAAAAGCAAATGAATCTACAAGGAAAGCATTCTCTCTTGCCGCACTGCCATCTGCAACTCTCTCCCTGAGAAATTAAGGACCACCACCAACATGAGAGACTTCAGAAAGCAACTAAAAACCTTCCTCTTTATTGATCATTTCAATGAAAACACCTGACACTATAACCACTGGACTTCCAACACAATATCTGTACGTTTGATCCGCTGTAAATAAGTTTTCCTTCAGAGCATGACCTGCACAACACCCCTGAGTTCCATAATATGTTCTCTGTAACTGTGTGAGTTTTAATGTAAACAACTTTGATTTTATGAAAAAGTGGTATATAAAAATTGTTAAATAAAAAATAAATAAATCTGTTCAGGAACCATGCTGTCAACCACAGGGACCTCAGGTTGGGGTGAAGGAGGGAGCCCTCCTCCGGGGTCAGTAGTCCCAGGGAGTTCCCCAGAGGGACCGGGAGCTCCGTCTAGAGGTGGAACAACAGGGGAAATCAAGGCTGCCTGAGCCACCACGGTGCCACCAGGATCATGGAGGCCTTTTCCCATAGGACCTTGAAGAGGATCTGGGCGATTAGTGGCATGGGAGGGAAGACATACAGAAGGCCCTCTAACCACGAGATAAGGCATCCGCCACTATCCAGGATGGATGCGGTTGGGTGCAGCTGAGCACTAGTTGGGCTGGCAAAAAGGTCCAGACTTGGTGCCCCAGAGTTAGAATAGCCATCGCAACACCTTGGGATCTAGTTGCAATTTATGCAGCTGGAGGACCCTGCTCAGCCTGTCCGCTAGGGCACTGTCTTGGTCCGGAAGGTAAGCATAGTTACTCACCTGTAACAGGTGTTCTCCAGGGACAGCAAGAATCAGTCCTCACATATGGGTGACATTGGTGCCGATGGAGCCCTCATGCGGAGCAAATCCCCAGCTTTCAGAGAAAGCCTTTTGGAGTTGCCATCACGCATGCGCAATCCCCTTCCCGCCCAAGGGTGCCATCTTGCTCAGTCAAATGACATAGCTAAAGAGACAGCAAAAAGAACAAAAATAATAGGACTGCAACTTCAAGGAGAGGAGGGAGGGTCATGAGGACTGATTCCTGCTGTCCACGGAGAACACCTGTTACAGATGAGTAACTATGCTTTCTCCGGGAACAAGCAGGAAGTCAGTCCTCACATATGGGACTCTCCAGCTATAGGCTACCGAGAAACCACAGCTGAAAAATAGGCTCCCTCTACGAGAGGCGCAAGCAGCCACAATAGAAATTTAACTAAGAGAATAGCACTCCAGTAGCCTGACACAGAAGGGTCGGAGGGCAGGAGTTGCCTAGACCTTGAAAAGGTTACGGAATACAGCTAGGTCAAAAGCACTGTCCCGTCGGGACTCCCTATCCAGGCAATAATGGTTTGCAAAAGTCTGGCCCAAGACCAAGTGGTGGCCCAGCAGATGTCTGCCAATGGAACAGAACAGAAATGAGCCACTGATGCCGCCATGGCCCTGACCCAATTGGCCTGACATGATCCTCCAAAGGAAGCTTGGCTGCCCTGTATGCCCAGGCAATACAGTCTGCTAACCAGGTGAACAGCGCTATGCTTGGAAACAGCTGTCCCTAGCTTACTGGGGTCATAGGATACGAAGAGCTGAAGAGCCCTCCTATGCGCTTGCGTATGCTGGATATAGAAAGCCAAAGCCCTCTTACAGTCCAGGGTATGCAGCACTGCCTCTGCCCGACTGGCATGTGGTCTGGGAAAAAAGGTAGGAATGAGGACCACTTTCGGAAGGAACTTGGGGTTCTTATAGAACCTAGTGTAAGGCCTGTCTGACAGAAGGGCCTGGAGCTCACTCACCCGCCAAGCCGACGTGAATGCCACCAAGAAAACCACCTTCCAAGAGAGGTAGCGGAGATGGCAGGTCGCCATCGGCTCAAAGGGCAGCCGAGTAAGCTGTCCCAAAACCACATTCAGATCCCACTCGGTCGCCAGAGGGCGGACCGGAAACTTCAAAAGAAGCAGGCCTCAAAAAACGAGAAACCAAGGGGTGGGCCGAGAGAGGCTTCTCCTCCACCAGGAAGTGGTTCGCTGCAAGGGAGCAACTACTGCAACCTCCTCCTTGCTGGTCCTCCCTCTGAGTCATCTCTTTACCCTTCAATCCATTCAACATTCTGCTGCACGACTAATCTTCCGCCAGCCTCGCTATACGCACATTACTCCTCTTCTCAAGTAACTTTACTGGCTCCCTGTCCGCTTCCGCATCCAGTTCAAACTTCTCCTCCTGACCTTTAAGTGCATTCACTCTGTGGCTCCTCAGTACCTTTCATCTCTTATCTCTCCTTACAATCCCTTTCGGAAACTCCGCTGTTCTAACAAATTACTTCTGTCTATGCCCTCCACTCCTACTGCTAATTCCAGACTTCGCTCCTTTCACCTTGCTGCACCTTACACTTGGAACAAGCTACCGGTATCCGTACGCAAGGCACCCTCTCTAGCCCTCTTTAAATCCAAGTTGAAATCTCACCTATTCACTGTTGCTTTCAGATCTTGACCTCTGTGTTTGTCATGACTAGATTGAAAGTACCATGTTTTTGTCTTGCCTAGATTGTCAGCTCTGTGTTTGTCTTAACTAGATTGTAAGCTCTCACGAGCAGGGACTCTCTCTTACATGTCTGTACAGCACTGCGTACGACTGGTAGCACTATATAAATGCTCAATAGTAGTAGCAGTAGAAGAGGCCCAAATCCGAGAGATGGAGAAGGTACTGTGTAAAGCTACTCCAAACTGGCAGAGAAAGTATCCACACCCTGCCCCTCACACCAAGTCACAAACCTACGCCACTTCAAGGCATAGGTACGTCTAGTCGACGGCCTCTTTGAGGCCAGCAAGACTTCAACATCCTTTGGAAGGAGGAGCGGAGCGAGTATAGCGTAGTTACTCACCTGTAACAGGTGATCTCCAGGAACAGCAGGAATTTAGTACTCACATATGGGTATCGTCGGTACCGATGGAGCCTGCGCGGGAACGCTCCCCAGCGTCCAATAGGAACGCTTTTGGGAGCATCCCTCAGCACATGCGCGCTGCCTTCCTGCCTTTCCAACTGTCCCTCTTCAGTTAAGTTTGTAGCTGATTGAAAGGATAGAGGGAGAGAGGAAAGAGACAAAGAAAGAGAGAGAGAGAAAACTCCTAGGGGAGGTGGATAGGTTGTGAGGACTAAATTCCTGCTGTTCCCAGAGATCACCTGTCACAGGTGAGTAACTACGCTATCTCCAGGAACAAGCAGGAATGTAGTCCTCACATATGGGGACTCCCTGGCTGAAGATGCCAGGGAGATAGCCCCGGGAAGGTTCCACCGTCGAAGGTGAGAATACCTCCTCCCATGGATCTCTGGCATCCCACCAGGGTTGGTGGGTAGGAGTTGGTTTAGGTTTGAAAGAGATTTTGTAGAACAGCTTGGCCAAAGAAAGCATCCCGATGGGAGGCTTTATCTAGGCAGTAGTGGGCTATGAAGGTGTGTACCGAAGCTCAGGTGGCTGCTCAACAAATGTCATCAATAGACACAGAGTGGAGATTAGCCATAGAAGCTGCCATGGCTCTCACATTGTGAGCTGTGACATGGTCCTGAAGAGGAAGACCTTTACTCTCATAAATAAAGGATATGCATTGGGCAATCCATTTAGATAAATTTCTTTTGGAGACTGGAAGTCCCAAATGACTAGGGTCAAAAGCTACAAAATGTTGCGAGGACTTTATGTTGCTGTGTTCTTTGCATGTAAAAGGCTAAGGCCCTTTTACAATCCAAAGTATGAAGGTTTCTTTCTGCATTAGAGGCACGAGGCCTCAGAAAAAATACAGAAAGATAAATTGATTGGTTTAAATCAGGGGTCACCAACCTGCGGCCTGCATGCGGCCCACGAGGTCCCTTCCTGCGGCCCGCGAGGCTCTACCCCGGTTAACATTACGTGCGGCCCGCCAAGGATTCCCGCCATTGTATCTGCGGCCCGCGGCATGTTCGGCGGGTTCAACGGCACGTGACCAGTTTCCCAAGAGCAGCGCGCAAATTAGAGGACCAATCAGCAATAAGGCTTAAACTTTGATTCTGTTTTTGCAGCTATCGATAGAATTCCTGTTCAGCCGAATGAAATTGATAAAGTCATCCACGCGCTCGTAGCTCACCGACGACCACCTGCAGGCGTCCCTTCTCCTGTCAGTGTCATCTGTGAAGCCGGACTTTAAGCGTTTGTCTGCTAGCATGAATCATCAGCCATCTCATTAAATTCAATAAAGGTGATCAGCCATTGTTTTCATAATTTTGCGTTTGTTGTTTTTTTTCGCGGGGGCGGGGAGAAGGGGGGTGCGGCCCGCAAGGCTCCCGGTAGTCGGCTGTGCGGCCCGCGGCCCTCTGGAGGTTGGTGACCACTGGTTTAAATGAAAAGGCGAAACCACCTTTGGCATAAAGTGTGGGTGAGTTCGAAGAACAACCTTATCATGATGAAATCTAGTATAAGGAGGATCAGCCACTAAAGCTTGCAATTCACTAATGCGACGAGCAGAGGTGATTGCAATCAGGAAGATGACCTTCCAAGTCAAAAATTTAAGAGCTGTAGTAGAATTGCCAGCATCTAACTCGCTAGCCTTCTCCTGCCAGTTCTTGCCGAAGAGATTCTCTCCCGTGCAAAGAATGTTGCCTAACTTGTCCTGTACCCAATTCTCCAAGTCTGATGCCTGTAGCCAAGCAATCCGTCGTGCGCCAATGGCAATAGCAGAAGTTCTGCTGATGCATTCGAAGCAGTCAAAGGCTGCACGATTGACAAACTTGGAGACATCCTGAGCATGCTTAACCAGAGTAATAAAGTCTTGTCTCTTATCATCTGGGAGAAATGGGCTCATAAGTTCCAAGTCTCCTGTGATTTCTTTGAGGAACATTCCCATATATAGGATATATGAGCTGATCCTAGCTGAAAGCATGGAAGCTTGAAAAGTTTTGCGTCCAAAAGCATCCAGAGTCCTGCATTCACAACCTGGAGGACTGGATGCATGTCTTTTTGCACTTTTCATTCTACACATGGCTGATTCCACTACCATTGAATGGTGTGGCAGCTGAGGTTTCTGAAATCCAGGACATGGTGGGACTCGATACATAGTATCAAGTCTCCTAGAGTGAGGAGTAGTCGTCAGAGGTCTCTCCCACATTCTGAGCATCAAGCTATGCAGAATTTCATGGATAGGCAGACACTGGACGTTTTCCAATTCCTTTGCTGTGGGTTCCTCTTCAGGAGCTACTGTGATTGAAAGACCTTTGGCCATATCACGGATGAAATCCTGAAATGACATGTCCTCTGGAGGTGACATTCTGTGTTGGGGAGAAGAGGGATCTTCTAGGAGAAACCCTCTAGTGCCAGCAGAATTGTCAGAGTCTTCGGAATTGGAGGAATCGAAGTATTTCTGACTCCGATGCTCCTGCAAAGCACGATCCCGGTACCGACAAGGTGACCCGGTACCACTTTATCCACTCCAGCCGGAGGTGGAATGGGAAGAGTTACCATCGGGGCCGGTACCATTGGTACCGGCATCATTTGTGTCAGTGTCTGTACCAGCATCGGTGTCGATGTCGGCACCGGTGCCTTTGGGACCACCGGTACCGCAGCTGAGAGAAGAGCTGCGATACTGCGTTCGATAGCAAGAAATCTCTGGTCTATTGACGCTGCCGATGCCTGGGTGTCGGTACCGGTAAGAACAGCCGGAACCCCTGAGCATGGCACAGGTAGTTCTTGCGAGGTTGAGGCCTCGAGAACATCCTGAAGCCCCCTCGATGCTTTGGAAGCCAAAGCCTCCCGCCGGCGCTGTTTTGCCAGTGTGGTTCCCTCAAGGGCAATGCCAATGGCCTCTCGATGCTTAGCAGGAGTGCTACCCTTTGAGGACCGTCTTTTGTGTTTAGTTACCTGAGATCCATGGGAGGAAGAAGAGGCCCTTGATATCGATGCAATGGATCTGGCATCTGAAGAAAAGAGGGTACCGAGCTTTGCAGCCCGGTTCTGTCTTCCTTTTTTAGTCATCCCCATGCAGGAGAGACATTCATTTGGAGAATGATCAGGTCCTAAACATTTTAGACACCAATCTGGGTGTCAGTGACAGAAATAGTACCGCCATACTTAGTACATTTTTTAAAATCACTAGTTGGCTTTTCCATGATCTTGGAAAAATGGGGCCTAATGCCCAAAATGGCGCCTGGCACCAAAACAGAAAAGTTTCTGAAAAGAAAGTCTAAGTCTAAGGGGTTTGTTTGTTTTTTTTTTTAGGAAAAGAAAAGAACCGGCGGTACCGGTAGGCGTCGTGCGGTAGGCAAACGCGACCACAAGAAAGAATTTTAAAGACAGAAATTTCTGCGGTGACAGGGAATAGGTCCTGTTGGCTCCACAGAAAATGAAGATCTGAAGAGGGACAGTTGGAAAGGCGGGAAGGCAGCACGGATGTGCTGAGGGATGCTCCCAAAAGCGTTCCTATTGGACGCTGGGTAGCGTTCCCGCGTAGGCTCCGTCGGTACCAACAATACCCATATGTGAGGACTACATTCCTGCTTGTTCCTGGAGATTACCCTTTCAGCAGCCATGCCATCAGGTTGAGGGAGCTGAGGATGGGGTGCAGGAGAGTCCCCCCCTCCTGGGACAGGAGGATTGGGGAGGACCCCAGGGGAATGGGGGTCTCCACCGCTAGCTGAAGTAGAAGTGGAAACCAGGGTTGCCTCGGCCACCGCAGGGCTACCAGGATGACTCTGAATAGAGTCTTGGCTACCAGAGGCATTGGAGGAAATGCATACAGGAGGCCCACAGACCATATCAGAAAGGCATCGGCGGACACCCTGTGCGGGTGTGGCTGCCTAGAGCAGAACCGGGGCAATTGGTGATTGACCGGAATCGCAAACAAATCCATCACTGGCCGTCCTCAGGTCTGGAAAAGCCAATTGGCTACCCCATGGTCCAATTGCCACTCGTGAGTATGGAGAATCCTGCTTAGCCTGTTGGCTAACCAGTTGTCCTGGCCCAGCAGGTAGATGGCCCGCAGATGAATGCCATGCCGGGCTGAAAACGAGCACAGATCCAGAGTTTCATGACATAGGAGACGGGACGCCGTGCCCCCCTGCTTGTTCACATAGAACATGGCCAATTGGTTGTCTGTCTGTACCAAGACAGGTTCGTGGGCCAGGATCTGCCAGAAAACTCCTAGAGCCAGGCGGGTGGCACGGCGCTCCAAGAAATTGATCTGTTGTGCTCTATCATTTGGGGACAAAACTCCTTGAGTACAGAACGCATGGCAATGGGCCCCCCAGCCCAGCAAGGACGCATCTGTGGTCAAGATCCTCATGTGTAGAGGAGCCTGAAAGGGCATCTCCGTCTCCAAGTGGAGTGGCTGAAACCACCAGACCAGGGACGGTACTAGCTGCCTGGATACTGACTTTGCCCCAGAGGCAACCTGTAGCATGTGATCACTGGTCCCTGAAGCACCACTGAGCCGTCCGCATGTGGAGGCGGGTGTCTGGGGTCATATGGACCGTGGAAGCCATGTGCCCGAGGAGGCGCAGAAATTGCCTTGCTGACACTATGGACCTGCGACTCACCTGACGTGGCAGAAGTCTATTTGTTCTGACTGCAGGCAGATAATACCCTTCAGGCAAGGGTCTAAGTCTGGCCCAATGAACTCCAGCTACTGAGATGGAGCAAGGCTGGACTTGGGGTAGATGATTAGAAATCCCAGATGCTGGAGCACCTGAATGGTGCAAGATGTGGCCTGGTGGACATCGCTGGCTGACGTGCCTCTGATGAGCCAGTCGTCTAGGTAGGGGAAGACAAAGACCCCATGGAGTCTGAGAAAGACGGCTACCACGGCCAGGCACTTTGTAAATACTCTGGGGGCTGAGGCCAAGCGAAAGGGTAGTACCCTGTACTGGTAGTGATTGCCTTCCACCATGGTAGTGATTGCCTCCCACCACAAAGCGCAGATACTGCCTGTGGTCTGGGTGTATGAGGGTGTGTGTATAATGCATCTTTTAGGTCTAAGGAGCATAGCCAGTCTCCCTGGCGGAGGCAAGGCAGCAATATTCCAAAAGAGAGCATCTTGAACTTCTCCCTCCCCAGGAACTTGTTTAGGTTGCGCAGGTCAAGGATGGGTATGAGGCCTCCTGTTCTCTTTGGTTCCAGAAAGTACCTGGAGAGTAGAAGCCCTTGCCCTGCAGGTAGTGGGGCACCGGTTCTACCATCTGATCCTCGAGAAGACTCGTCAACTCCTTCAGAAGGTCCCAGTGAAGGGGAGACCTGGGGGCCTCTCCCGGGAAGTAAGGAAGAGGCACCTGGGCTAGGTGAAAGAGGTAGCCCTTTCGGACTATCTGCAAGACCCAGGCATTGGTGGTAATGGCTGTCCACCTGTGGGCATACAGGGAAAGCCTGTCTCCTGTGTACTGTCTGTCCCCTGTGGGAAGAGGGGCCATGCTGTGAGAGTCAAAAGCCACTGCCAGGCTGGGCCGGAGCCTGGGGTTTGGGGGCTTTCTGCTTACGCAGGACATGCTCCTGTTCCTCAGTCTGCTGCCCCTGTTGGGGAGCCGGGGAGGCCTAAAAATAGGGGTAGCTTTGGTAAGCAGCACCCTTCCTCGGGTAAAAGGGCTCTTTACCCAAGCCCTTCTTGCGAGAAGGGGCAGAGGTCTGCTTGGAGAGGTCTGCTTGTACTCTGGATTCTGCTTGTACTCTGTCTCTCCAGTTCCGTGGCCTTGTCGGTCATGGGTTTGCCAAGAGGTTCTCCCCTTGGCATGGGACATCGACCAACTTGTCCTGAACCCATTGCTCGAGGTCTGTCGACTGCAGCCATGCCTGGCGGCATGCTCCGATGCCGGCCGCCGACTCTCACGGACGGCGGTGGACAGGCTCCTGAAGTGCTGCAAAGGCCCCTTGGAGAGACTAGTTGAGAATCTGGCGAGTTTTCGCCAGCTCTCTCAGGTAAATGCCCATGTACAGCTGGTAGGCCTGGATTAGAGAAGTCAGTATTGAACCCTGGAAGCACTTTCTGCCGAGGGCATCCAAGTTGTAGGCCTCCCTGCCAGGAGGCACCGGGGAGTGCATCTTCTGGCTCTTCAGCCTGTGCGGCAGCTGTGACTTTTGAAACCCAGGGCTCTGGTGAACTCGTTACATCGAGTTGAGCTGTTACTAACCACCGGCACTGACGCCGGTGCCTCCCACATGCGGAGCATCAGTCATTCCAGGATCGGAGGCACGAGTACAGTAACGGCCTCCCAAGAGGGGGACTTCATACTGCAGGATCTCGAGCTTGTTGGCTCAAGGATCCTCCTTGGACTCCGTGTGGAACACCAATGCCTTGGACATATCCCTCACAAAGTTCAAGAACCTTGTGTCCTCCGGAGGGGACCTTCTCCGAGGTTCGGACACTGGGGAATTGGACGGGACATCCCTGTGCTGACAGGTGTCCGGGGACTCCTCTTCCTCCGTTTCCCACTCCATTGCCTCCAAAGAGGAATCGAGGGGCTCCGGCATTGAGGGCTTCGGCGCCAACCGCCCCGATGCCAGGAGACTCGGTGGCGACGACCTCGGTCCCGAACGGGAGTCCGAGTGGGACCTCGGCCAAGGATCGACTCGAGCTGGAAAGGCCTCGAGGATCGGCTCAGCCTCTGGGGTCGACTTCGACACTGATGGCCCAGTGGTCGAGGCGGAAGAACCGGACAGACAGGCAATCAGTGCTCGCTGCTGCTCCATGAAGGTAGTAAAACTGCGCTCCAAGGCAGCCATTCTGGACTCGAGCCCAGATGACTCCACAACGTTGCTCGGGCTCGGAATGCTCCCCTCAAGACATAGAGGCCTCAGATGAGGTTCGGGCTCTAAGGCACAGACTCAGAAAATATCCCATCAAGGGGGCGGAGCCTGATGTCCAGCGGGTAAGACGCTTCGCGCTGAAGCTCCCGAGAGGCCTACTTAGAATCCTGACTTAATACCTATACAAACTTACTATTTCGCTCCGGGCTGACCGGGGTACCTCGGGGGGGATGGCGGCCCATAAACCAGCGCGCTTGGACTTCGGGTCTCCTTCTTCTTCTCACGGAAAACGCTCCAAAACAGAGGTGTCCTCCCCACAGAAGATGGTTCCATTTCGGGAAAACCCCGAAATGCACCTGGAGATTTTAGAGGAAATACGCGGCGTGAAGGAATTGGTGCAGTCCAATGGAGAAGCGCTTAGAGCCCTGCGAGAAGACTTTGGAGTGCTCCAGGACCGACTTGAAAGTCTCTCATTACGGCAGGACAATATGGCGGGGGTCCTCGACTCGCACGCGGTGCGCTTGGGCACACTGGACAAGGCTGAGCGCCAGATACAGAATCTTCAAAAGGAGTTAGAAGATAGCAATAATCGAGCCCGTCGCAACAATGTGAGGCTCATTGGAATACCGGAGGGGGTGGAAGCGGGAGATATGAGAGAATTCCTGCTCAAAACTCTTCCCTCCTTGCTGAAGATCACCTTTCATAAAGAACTGGAAATCGATCGTGCACACCGTGTTCCTACCCACATGGCGCTCAACCGAACGACCCCCCGGCCTATTATCTTTCGCTTGCTACGATATCAACAAGTGGAACAAATTTTAAATGCTGCTCGGGCGAACCATCATTTGGAATTTGAAGGTCACAAAGTCTCCTTCTTCCCTGATTTGGCAAAGCCTACCGTTGACCGACGGAAGAAACTCCTTGCTTTTCGCCCTCGACTTCAACAGCTACAGGCTCGCTTTGGCCTGTTGTATCCCGCGAAGCTCCGAGTGACTCTCCACAACCAAACCAGGACATTCGAAGATCCTGATCTACTATCAACATTTTTAGACTCCAAAGAAGCAGAGCAGATGCGCTAATCCAACGACTTGGACTTTTATTTGCCGGCTCTGTCCGCCATTTTGAAGGGCCCGATGCGGCGGTCATAGTCAAGCACAGAGACTACCTGGACTTTCTTTCTTTCTTTCTATGACTTTTTTGTTTTTTGGTCTCCTATCCCTCCATGATGTGTGCCTCGGTCGGATTCGGAGCACGCACAGTCCTACAGGTTATGTGTTTTTTCAATTTCGGCCTTCTCTGGGGCTTCTCCCCGCAGACACATGGTCGCCAGTAATTTTTGGGGTTCTGCTTCTTCTCTACCGCGCTGCGGTTTTTCTTTTTTAATGTGGGGCGCTTCATTGTATTATCTAAGCTTATTTTCTTTTATGCCATATGTACAGCCAGATACAGTCAATATGAGGGACATTGTGAAATTATGTGCGCTATCATGCTCAGAATTTTTAACTTGTCTGAATGGCCTTATGTAAAATCTTATCACTCAACGTAAAGGGCATTAATAGTCCAATCAAAAGAAAGAAAATCCTTAGCTATCTTAGCCATGAGCATGCTGATTTAGCGTTTCTTCAGGAAACGCACTTAAACTCTGCTGAAACACTGAAACTCAATGTTAAGCCTTACATGGTGGCTGCCTATTCTCCCGCCGTTTCCAAACGGTGCGGGGTAGCCATTCTGGTTAAGAAATCTTTGCAAGCTACTGTAATTGATACTAGCGCTGACAAGGAGGGTAGATGGGCCCGAGTACATCTTAAGGTTGGAGATAGTGAATTTACATGTATTTGCATTTATGCCCCGAATGTGGACAACCCTGCTTACTATGCAAGTATTGCGCAGTTGGCACAGGCCTCTGCCAATACTCCATTAATACTTGGTGGTGATTTTAATCAAGTGTTAGACCCTCTGATAGATAGACAGCCGCCTAGAACGAGTAGTCCACCCAAGAGTCTTGCTACCCTTACAGCTCTGATGCAAGATCTTGCGCTGGTAGATATATGGAGGCTGCTTCACCCCTCCGACTTAGAGTTCACTTTCTTTTCTGCCCCCCATCACTCCCAATCTCGAATAGATTTCTTTCTCATTTCCAAAGCAATGATTCCTCAAGTAGACACGACTAGGACTCATCCTCTCCATATTTCAGATCATGCTGCCATATCTTTATCATTACATGTCACTGCGCGGGACGATTCTCCCTGAGCTTGGTTTTTTGATAGATCCTTACTGGGTCAAAAAGATTTTCAGGTTGATATAAAGGCCGCTATCCAAGATTATTTTCATTTTAACTCACCCCATGACACAGCGAGCTGGGCTTGGTGGGAGGGTTTTAAAGCATCTATCCGCGCAACTATAACTAGCTATCAAATTCGGCAGGGGAAACAAAGAAAGCAGCAATTACTGATTCTAGAGCAGCAGATACAAGCTGGGGAGCGTCTTCTCACGTCCCGTACTGACCCATGTATTTTACTCCGTTTACAACGCTTGCGTTTTCAATACAATCAGCTTTTGTACACTGCTGCTGTTAAAAATATTGAATCACAACAAGGGCTATATTATCGGGAAAATAATCGTGCTGGCAAATTATTAGCAAATGCCCTAAAAGGTCAAAAAGAAGCCAAGCGTGTTACCGCCCTCCGTAATCCGTCGGGGGGGGGGGGGGGGCTTGGTCACTAAAGATACCGAAATCTTAGAACTCTTTCGTGATTTTTATACTCGGCTTTATCAGTCTGAATGTGATTTTGAGCCAGATGTATTTGACCGCTTACTTTCAGGGGTACAAAGACCGACCCTATCTGACGAAGATAGAGTGGCCTTGGACACACCATTTACTGTCTCAGAAATTCACTCTGCCATCAAGAAATGTGCCTCAGGTCGAGCCGCAGGCCCAGACGGTCTCCCTGCTGAATTCTACAAAACCTTTCACGCTGACTTAGCTCCAGTTTTGAAACTTTATTTTTCTGCTCTGGCCGAGGGGGGTTCTCCTTCTGGGTCCTTTTCAATGGCAAATGTAGTAGTTTTTGAGAAAGAGGGGAGAGACCCGCAACTAACAGCTAATTATCGTCCAATTTCCCTCCTAAACGCGGACTATAAAATATTTGCCACCATTCTCTCTACCCGGCTCTCTGATAGGATGCCTACCTTAATACACCCAGATCAATGCGGTTTCATTCCGGGTAGATCAACTGCTGACAATGCTCGGACTCTATGCCATGTACTGACTACCGCAGTCAATCTTGATCGCCCATTTGTTGGTCTCTCACTTGATGCTGAGAAGGCCTTTGATCGCTTAGAGTGGCCCTTCCTGTTTGCAGTCCTCCGCTGGTACGGATTCGGGGAAGGTTTTCTCCGTTGTCTTCGCACCATGTACGCACAGCCTACAGCCAGTATATGTGCCAACGCTTTAAAGTCTCAGCCTTTTCCCCTTCAACGCGGCACTCGCCAGGGATGCCCACTGTCTCCACTTCTCTTCGATCTTGCACTCGAACCCTTGGCTTTACTAATCCGGCAATCGGAGGAGATTCATGGAGTCCCCTTCACCCATAGGGAAATCAAACTTTCAGCGTATGCTGATGACCTTATGCTTTTTGTCTCTATAGACTCAGTACCGGCTGTCCTAGAGCAAATTGGTAAATACTCACAACTGTCCGGTTATAAGATAAATTGGACCAAGTCGGTAGCCTTTCCCTTAAATCCTTTGCTTCATCAGGCAGATATGCAACCCTTCCCCTTTTTATGGCAACCTCGCATGGTCAAATACCTTGGGGTTCACTATTGTTCTCCTTTGGAAGACACTATCTCCTTCAATGCCAAAGACTTAACCTCTAAAGTCCGGGCGCTTACTCACCGCTGGACTCCTTTAACACTTACCTGGTGGGGTCGATTAGAAACCATAAAAATGATGATTGTTCCGAAAGTGAATTATATCTTAGAAATGTTGCCCTGTCTCTTACCTCGACGTATATATAAAGATATAGAGGGCCTTCTGACTAGATACTTGTGGCAAAACAAGACACCTAGGATAGCGAAACATAAGCTGCAAGCAGATAAGGAAAATGGGGGTGTCAGATTCCCTGATTTCCTGAAGTATCATCAATCTTTTCTTCTCAAACAAGGCGCTCGTTGGCTGGAAGATCCAGTACCGAGTAGACCTGTGTGGCTAGACATTGAAGAGGACCTTTGCAAACCGATTCCTCTTACTTTTCTCCCTGGTATGACTCTCCCATCAGACTCCCACTTTCCACCAATGCTTTTAGACACCTTAGGTGCCTTTAATACTCTTATGCAATCTTTAGACTCCCGACTCTGTCCGTTAGACAAGCTCCCACTTTGGTACAATACTCGATTTCGAATACAAAATAAGCCGATGGCGTGGAGCCCCTGGTACACTAGGGGCATTTGGATTCCTAGTCAGTTGTTCCATGAAGGTCGCTGGAAAACTTTTAGTGAATTGCAAATTGAATTTGGTCTCCCAGCGAAACACTACTTTCAGTTGGTGCAACTTCAGCATTGCCTTCGGAGTGCTAAGGTGCTCCCGCCATCGGCCTCCCCTACACAAGGTTGGTTGGAGACTATCCGATCTATCGGTAATTCACCGGGCGTAGCATCCAATTTTTACAAAACCTTATGTAATGCTATAACTAGAGATACCCCTATAGCGCAGAAAGCATGGGAGAAAGAATTGCATGTGACTTTGACCCCGGAGCAATGGAGCCTTGTCTGGAGTAGAGTGACACGGGTCTCCCGATCCGCCTCACTCACTCAGACACTCTTCTTTCTAGCCCACCGGTGTTTTTACACTCCTGACAGATTAGCCAAATGGAACACTACTCAGGGCAATAGCTGTTGGACATGTCATGCGGCCATTGGTTCACTACCTCATGTTATGTATGAATGTCCCGCACTACAGTATTACTGGCGTCGGGTCTGGGGTCGTATCCAGTCTATATTGCACTTTCAAGAGCCCCTTTCTTGGAGGATAGTGGGACTTCGCTCAGCTGCGGGGATCCCCTCTCTTCCAAAAACGGCTTACTTCCTTTTGGACTTTATGCTTGGCATTGCTATTTCCCTAATCACGAAATACTGGAAAAATAGCTCTCATCTGAGCCCCAATGAATGGTGGAATCATGTCTGTCTCTACAGTAAATATGAACAAATACCTCGTATGTTTGCTTCCCCCATTCAGACTCCTCATCATTGGTCTAAATGGAAGTTGCTCAATGACTATGTACATTCTGCTCAATGCTCTCATCTGACTGTCTAAATTTGTAGATAGCTTTGTCCCATGATTATTCTGTATCGCAGATACTCTTTTGATTGTTTTGATGTATAATCACTGTTGTTTGGAAGCGTTCACATGCTGACATAATCAGCTAGAGAAGAAGCGTGGGGGTGGGGGGTAATTGGGTTTACTTTTCTTTATTGTATACTTGTTTTGTCTCCTTTGGTGTGTTGTTTCTTTTGTTTGTTGCAAAATGAAAATAAAAGTTTAAAAAAAAAGAAAATATCCCATCATGCTGCTTCTGGCGGCTCTTCAGGGTTTTAGAGAACATTATCCTACATGGACCGCAGACCGTCGGGAACTGGAGGGGACTGATGCTGTTTCTTGAGGCAAAAAAGTGTCCAAATGGATGTCAGGACGTTCTTGGGAAAGCGTAGTTACTCACCTGTAACAGGTGTTCTCCGGGGACAGCAGGCATCAGCTCTCACATATGGGTGATGATGATGCCAACTAAGCCCTGCGTGGAAGATTCTCCCCAGCTTTCAAAGAAAGCCTTTGGGAGATGCACCATCTATGTGTGTTCCCCTTCCCACCCAAGGGTGACATGTTGCCTCAGTCAAATAGAAACAGAAATATGAGGACAGAAAAAGACCACATGGCCTATCTAGTCTGTCCTTCCATATCAACAACTACAACAGTCCCCCCCTTTTTTCCTTTAGAGATCCTCTGTGTTTGTCCCATGCTTTTTTAAATTCAGTTACTGTCCTCATCTTTATCACCTCCACAGGGAGACTATTTCACGGATCCACCACTCTTTCCGTAAAGAAAGCATAGTTACTCACCTGTAACAGGTGATCTCCGGGAACAGCAGGAATTTAGTCTTCACATATGGGTATCGTCGGTATCGATGGAGCCTGCGCAGAAACGCTCCCCAGCGTCCAATAAGAAAGCTTCTGGGAGCATCCCACAGCGCCTGCATGCTGCCTTCCCCAACTGCCTCTATCCAGTTGAGTTTTAAAGCTGAGACAAAGAGAGAGAGAGGGAAAGGGAAAGAGAAAGAGAGATACAACTCCTAGGGGAGGTGGGTGGGCTGTGAGGACTAAATTCCTGCTGTTCCTGGAGATCACTTGTTACAGGTGAGTAACTATGCTATCTCCAGGAACAAGCAGAAATGTAGTCATCACAAATGGGGACTCCCTAGCTTTAGATGCCAGGGAGAGACCCCAGAAGTTGTGCGTCCCTGAGAAGGGCTCCACTTCCCCCCATGGATCTCTGGCATCCTACCAGGGACGGTGGGTAGGAGTTGATTTGGTATGGAACAGGTGCTGGAGAACAGCCTGACCAAACAAGGCATCCTGGCGGGAGTCCTTGTCCAAGCAGTAATGGGCTATGAAGGTATGAACCGAGGCCCAGGTGGCTGCTCGACAGATGTCGTCGATAGACACAGAGTGTAGATGAGCCATTGAAGCTGCCATGGCTCTCACATTGTGAGCTGTGACATGGCCCTCCAGAGGAAGATTCTTGCTCTGATAGGCGAAGGAAATACACTGAGCAATTCAGTTAGTGTTCTCTTGGAGACTGGAAGTCGCAAATGAGAAGGATCAAAAGCAACAAAGAGTTGAGAGGACTTTCTATGTTGCTGTGTTCTTTGTAAGTAAAAGGCTAAAGCTCTTTTACAGTCCAAGGTACGAAGATTCCTCTCTCCATTTGATGCATGAGGCCTTGGAAAGAACACAGGTAGGCAGACCGCTTGGTTTAGATGAAAAGGTGACACCACCTTTGGCATAAAGTGTGGATGAGTCCTAAGGACTACCTTGTCATGATGGAACCTTGTATAAGGTGGATGAGCTACTAGTGCTTGCAACTCACTAATGCGATGTGCTGATGTGATTGCAATGAGAAAGATAACCTTCCAAGAAAGAAATTTCAAGGAGGTAGTAGCTAAGGGTTCAAAAGGTGGCATCATGAGCTGCCCAAGAACCAGGTTTAACTCCCATGCTACCGGCAGTGGCCTAATGGGAGGCTTAGTTAGAAGAAGGCCTCTCATAAATCTTGCTATAAGAGGATGAGAGGAGATAGGTTGTCCATTTAGAGGCTTGAAGGAAGCTGCAATAGCACTCAAATGGACTCTTACTGATTTAGTCTTAAGTCCTGCATTGGATAAATTTATTTACATTCTCTTATATACTGCGCTATTCTGCATCAGTGCGGTTTACATTGAACAAACTGAAATTACATTGAACAGGGCTTTATAACTTGGAGATAACTATTTTACAGGGAACATGGGCTATGGAGGGTTAAGTGGCTTGCCCAAGACCACAAGGAGCACCTGTGGAACTAGAACCCCAAGGGTGTTGAAAGAACTGAAATATGAGATTGCAGAACTGCTATCAGTAATCTGTGAACTAGCATTAAAATCATCTCTAATACCTGAAGATTGGAGGATTGCCTATGTAACACCAATTTTTAAAAAGAGTTCCAGGGGTGATCCGGGAAACTACAGACCGGTGAGCCTGACGTCAGTACCAGGAAAAATGGTAGAAACCATCATAAAGAATAAAATTACTCAGCATGTAGATAGTCACAACCTAATGAGAGACAGCCAACATGGCTTTAGACAAGGAAGATCTTGTCTTACTAATCTGTTATGTTTTTTTGAAGGAGTGAATAAACAGGTGGACAAAGGTGAGTCGGTTGATATTGTGTATCTGGACTTTCAGAAAGCCTTTGACAAGGTCCCTCATCAGAGACTTTTGGTAAAACTAAAGAGTCATGGGATAGGAGGCAGTGTACTATTGTGGATCAGGAACTGGTTAAAAGATAGAAAGCAGAGGGTAGGGCTAAATGGCCAATTTTCCCAATGGAGAAAGGTGAATAGTGGTGTACCCCAGGGATCTGTGCTGGGTCCGCTGCTTTTTGACATATTCATAAATGACCTGGAAAGTGGAATAACGAGTGAGGTTATCAAATTTGCAGATGACACAAAACTATTTAAAGTTGTTAAAACCCAAGAGGATTGTGAAAAATTGCAAGAGGATCTTGATAAATTGGAAGACTGGGCATCAAAATGGCAGATGAAATTTAATGTGGACAAATGCAAGGTTATGCACCTAGGGAAGAACAACCCAAACTATGGTTGCACGATGCAGGGTTCCACATTAGGAACCACCACCCAGGAAAAAGATTAAGGCGTCATTGTGGATACCATGTTAAAACCCTCTGCTCAGTGTGCAGCGGCGGCCAAGAGAGCAAATAGAATGCTGGGTATGATAAGGAAAGGAATGGAAAATAAAACAAAAGATATTATAATGCCTCTATATCGTTCCATGGTGAGACCGCACCTTGAATATTGTGTGCAATTCTGGTCGCCGTATCTTAAAAAGGATATAGCGATTTTAAAAAAGGTACAGAGAAGAGCCACCAAAATGGTAAAGGGGATGGAAGGATACTCCTATGAAGAAAGGCTAAAAAGGTTAGGGCTCTTTAACCTGGAAAAGAGATGGCTGAGGGGAGATATGATAGAAGTCTATAAATTAATGAACGGAGTGGAACGGGTAAACGTAGATCGATTGTTTACCTTATCAGAATATAGAAAGACTAGGGGACATGCAATGAAGCTACAGGGTAAACTATTTAAGACTAATAAAAGAAAATATTTTTTCACTCAACGTGTAATCAAACTCTGGAATTTGTTACCGGAGGATGTAGTAAAGGCTGTTAGTGTAGCTGGGTTTAAAAAAGGTTTGGACAAGTTCCTGGAGGAAAGGTCCATAAACCATTATTAAGATGCGACCGAAGATATCAATGCTTGACCCAGTACAAGCACTGTGGAACTTGTGTCTCTTGGGGAAACTGCTAGGTACATATAACCTAGATTGGCCACTGTTGGAAACAGAATACTGGGCTTGATGGACCTTGGTCTGACCCAGTATGGCATATCTTATGTTCCGGCCCAAGGTTGATGTCCTCTAGTGGGATTTGAACCCCTGACCTTCAGGCCTGAAGTACCTTGCCCCAACCACTAGGCCACTCCTCCACTCCAGTAAAGATTCCAGAGATATCACAAGGGGGTTAAGATCCTTCTGAGAAAACCATATGGAAAACCTTTTCCACTTGAAAGCATAAGAGCGTCTTGTGGAAGGCTTCCTGGAAGCAAGAAGAATATCCTTCACTTGCTGAGGGAGGTTAAGATCATGGAGATCTAGGCCTTCAGCAACCAAGTCCTGAGATGCAAAGACTGGGGATTGGGATGCCATAACATTCTGTCCTCCTGAGATAGGAGATCTGGAGCAGACCCTAACTCCAGAGAGGGAGCTTGACTGAGATGTAGAAGCAGAGGATACCACACTTGCCGAGGCCAATGTGGAGCTATGAGAATCATACGGCCTCTGTCTCTCTGAAGCTTGAACAGGGTTTTGGGAATTAGGGGAATGGGTGGAAAGGCATAAAGGAAGTATTGGCCCCAGTGAAGGAGGAAAGCATCCTTGGCCTGAGATCCCTGAGCCGGAATTCTGGAACAGAACCGGGGAAGTTTGGCATTCAATGGACTTGCAAAGAGGTCTATGTCCGGGGTTCCCCAAAATTGAAAACTCTTGGCCACCTGGTCTACATGTAGAGACCATTTCTGTGGAAGCAGAACTCGACAGTCTGTCCGCCCAAGAGTTTTGTATGCCTGGAAGATACACTGCCAGAAGATGAATCTGATGCTCTCTGGCGAGGGCCCATAGTCGCAAAGCTTCGTTGCAGAGCGACAGAGAGCCTGTTCCTCCCTGCCTGTTCACATAGAACATGGCTACCTGGTTGTCCGTGTGAATAAAGATTGTCTTGCAGCTGAACAGGGAATGGAACACTCGAAGAGCAAGAAAAATTGCTCTGAGCTCTAAGAGATTGATATGTAGATGAGTCTCCTGTGGAGTCCAAGTGCCTTGGATGGAAAGGTCTTGTAGATGAGTTCCCCAACCCATTGGAGAAGCATCTGTTGTGAGAGTTGCTTGGGGGTAAGGGTTGTTGGAATGGGGACCCCAGCAACAGGTTTTGAGTGGACTGCCACCATTAAAGGGACAAAATAAGGCGATTTGTGTTTACGATTTTGTCTGACAGGCACCCTGATGCCTGGGTCCACTGGGTGGATAACGTCCACAGGGCTGCTCTCATATGGAGGAAAGCATAAGGAACCACATGCACAGTAGAAGCCATGTGGCCTAGTAGTTGTAACATTTCTCGAGCAGTGAGATGGGACTTTAGCACTGCTTGAGAAGCTGCCTGCACCATGCGAAGGCAACGGTTCTGAGGGAGATAGGCCCTTGCCGTTCTGGTATCCAGCACAGCTCCTATGAACTTTAGAGACTGAGTGGGAGTTAGGCTGGATTCTGGGATGTTTATGACTAGACCCAAATACTGAAGGATACGCACTGTGCAAGATAGAGCTATCCTGGCCTCTGACTCTGATGGGGTTTGAATGAGCCAATCGTCTAAGTAGGGGAAGACGAATATTCCTAGAGTGCGGAGAAATGCTGCTACTACAGCCATGCATTTCGTGAACACCCTTGGAGCTGAGGCCAGGCCAAACAGAAGCACCCTGTATTGGTAGTGCTTCCCTTGAAAAAGGAACCGAATGGTTGGATGAGAACATGCGTGTACGCATCCTTGAGATCTAGAGAACATAGCCAATCCTGACTCTGAAGGTATGGCAGCAGAGTTCCTAGAGAAACCATTTTGAATTTCTCCTTCAACAGGAATTTGTTCAATTCTCTGAGGTCTAAAATAGGTCTGTGACCTCCTGTTTTCTTTGGGATAAGAAAATAGAGGGAGTAAAACCCTGTACCCTGTTGAAGAATGGGTACTTCTTCTATTGCCCCTTGGGCAAGAAGCATGGTGACCTCTTGATCTAACAAGTTGATGAGAGAGGTCTGAGAATTGAACCGTTTTACTATTGTGGGAGGGGGCATGCTCAAGAAATGAAGCTTGTACCCCTCTTTTATGAGGGAGAGTGTCCAATGCTCTGCTGTTATCTGCCCCCATCTTGGGGCAAAGTGACACAACCTTCCTGGAATGGTGGAAGGCTCTGGTCCATTTAGAGCCAGGAAGGCTAAGTTCTCTAGATACAAGTCAAAGGCCTTGTGGAGGCTGAGACTGCTGAGGCGGGTGAGGCTTAGCAGTCTTCACTTTTCTTTGCTTGGATGGTTGCTGACCCTTCCGGACAGGTTGACTTTTTTTTTTTTGTGGAAAAGAATGTTTTTTTGAAAGATTTCTTTCTTGCAGGATCAGCTGTGCCCTTGGATAATCTGTCCAAGGTGGAGTTGTTAGCATCCAACTCATTGGCCTTTTCCTGCCAATCTTTGCCAAACAGGTTCTCACCAGTACAAGGAATATTGCCCAATTTGTCTTGTACCCAGAGCTCCAAATCGGATGCCTGGCGCCAGGCAATTCTACATGCACCTATGGCAATGGCAGAGGTTCTGCTTATGCACTCAAAAGAGTCAAAAGCTGCACGGTTGACAAATTTGGAAACATCCTGGGCATGTTTGACCAATGTGAGAAAATCCTGTCTCCTACCCTCAGGAAGAAGAGGACTCAAAACCTCTAAATCTCCTGTGATTTCCCTTCAGGAACATTCCCATATATAAAATATAGTAACTGATCCTGGCAGAAAGCATGGAAGCTTGGAAAGTACGACGTCCAAAAGCATCCAAAGTTCTGCACTTACGTCCTGGGGGATTAGAGGCATGCCTCTTTGCACTCCTGATCCTTCTCATAGCTGATTCCACTACAACAGAGTGGTGAGGGAGCTGAGTTTTCTGGAAACCAGGACAAGGAGGGACTCGATACATAGTGTCAAGTCTACGAGAATGAGGAGAGTTGGTAAGAGGGGTCTCCCACATTCTTAGCATGAGATCATGCAAGATCTCATGGATGGGCAAAGTAGCTGCCTCCTTAGAAGCTTTGGGATATTGTAAAATTTCCAACTCCTTTGACTCTGGGCTCTGTTTCAGGAGCCGCAGTAATGGAGAGACCCCGAGCCACCTCTCTGATGAAACCCTGGAAGGAGATATCCTCTGGAGGAGTCATCCTGCGTTTAGGGGAGGAGGGCTCCTCTGGAAGAAGTGCTCTGTTATCGACAGAACTATCGGAATCCTCAGATTCCTCTGAGGACTCGAAGTACCTTCTGTCCGGATGCTCTTGTAGAGCCTGATACCCGCACCGACCGAAGTCAGTACCGGGGGGAATTGGTACCGGTGCATCGGTACCGGAGGACATCGGGTTACTGGGTGCCTGCAATGCGGACACCGATGTCAATGATATTGGTACTGGTACCAATACCAGTGCCGGTACAGGCTGATCTGTCTAACACGGTTCCGAGGGTGTCGATGCCGCAAGGAGAGCCGCCAGACTGCGTTCAATAGCCAGGAACCTCTGGTCTATCGATGCTGCCGATGCCTGGATGTCGGTACCAGAGAAGACAGCCGGTACCCCAGAGCATGGCACCAGTAGTTCTGCCGAGGTCAAGGCCTCGATATCATGCTGGAGCCCCGATGATGCTTTGGAAGCCGAAGCCTCCCGCCGGGGCAATTTTGCCGGTGCAGAATCCTCAAGGCTAGAGGCATCTCGATGCTTAGAAGGAGATCTACCCTTTGAGGACCGGCTGGACTTATGTTTAGTTACCTGAGATCGACGGGAGGAAGAGGAAGCCCTGGAAGACGTCGATGCTACTGAAGCTGCATCAGAGGGGAAACAGGGTACTGAACTTAGCAGCTCGGTTCTGTCGACCTCTTTTGGACATCATGGCACAGGACATACAATCCGTGATGGAGTGGTCAGGACCTAAACATTTTAGACACCAATCATGGGTGTCGGTGACAGAGATGGTACCGCCACATATGGTGCACTTTTTGAAACCTGAAGCAGGTTTCTCCATTGTAGGAAAAAAATGGTGCGTGCACCTGGGAAAAAAAGAACTATATATTTTTTTTCAAAGAACAGAAATAAAGAAAGAAGAACCGGTGGTACCGGTAAAGCGTCGAAGGTGGCAGACGTGACCACAAAAAAAGAAAGTAACAAGGAAGAATTTTCTGCAGTGACAGGAACAACGACCTGCTGGCTCCGTGGAAAACGAAGAACTGGAGAGAGGCAGTTGGGAAAGGCAGGAAGGCAGCACGCAGGCGCTCCCAAAAGTTTTTTAATTGGACGCTGGGGAGCGTTCCCGCGCAGGTTCCGTCGGTACCGACGATACCCATTATGTGATGACTACATTCCTGCTTGTTCCTGGAGATATATTTCTGCAAATCACTCCTGAATCTATCCCCCTTCACCCTCATCCCATGTCCCCTCGTAGCAGAACTTGCTTTCAATTGAAAGAGGCTCTCCCCCTGAACACTTATGCCACAGAGGTATTTAAACATCTCAATCATATCACCTCTATCCCACCTTTCCTCCAAGGTGTACATATTAAGATCCCTAAGTCTGTCCTCATATACTTTATAATGAAGACCACTAACCATTTTAGTAGCCACCCTCTGCACTGACTCCATCGTGTTCACATCCTTTTGAAGGTGCGTTCTCCAGAATTGCACACTATACTCCAAATGAGGTCGCACCAAAGACTTATATAGAGGCACTATCACCTTTTTTTTTTTTTTTTTTACTGTTTAATCTTTTATTCTCCCTTTTCTTTTTTTTATAATTTATTCTTTATTCATTTTTCAACACAAACGTACATTAACACATCGAAGGACCACAACCGCTCTAGCAAATGCTTCCTTCCTATACAATAACACACTAATATCTTCCAAACATAATAATAATCACAATCATTAAGCTGAGTAAGTACTAATAGGTCATTCCCCCCCTTACCCCATCCCCCTCCCTCTACCCCTCTCCCTCCTGCTATCTCACCCCCCATCCCCCTCTCTCAAACTCCCAACCTTCCACACTTTTCTCAAAATCTTCTTTCAACATTTCAACATTTAACATGGACCATTATCATTAGACCGCCCCCATGGTAGTCCTTATTTACATTGTAAGCCCCGTGGACTGACTTACAGTATTCAACAGTTGTAAGCTTTCCAATCATACAAGTGATTCGGGTCTGACTTATAGAGTAACCTTATATCACTAGTTTCTAAAAAAATTACTCCAAACAAACAGACTGTTGCAGAAAGAATCAGAGGGTTTGTGTCTAGACTTAATGAAAGTGCACGGAAATCGTCTCAGACTTTTCGGCTACCAATTGCTGGGTGTTGATAATTCGAAACAACCAGCGGCGCCTGCTAGCATCAATGACTGATTCCGGTTTATTTTTTACTAATTATTGACACCCTCTCCCAATTGTATTCATGAACAATTTCTCAGTCTCTGATGAGAATGAAATAAACACTTAGCTTCACGTTCTCTTTTTTCCAATTGTTTCTGAAACTGATCATATGGCAACAATATCTCCTTCCTCCCGTCTTCTTATTCCCAACGCCTCACACACCACGTCGTGACCGCGAGGAAATTTGATGGATTTTACTAATGGTTGCTCTTCCAGTTAAATACTTGGCTGACAGTGACTTATCCCCTGAAGAACCTCATTACATTGAGAGAAACGCAGTCACGACGTGGTGTGTGAGGCGTTGGGAATAAGAAGACAGGAGGAAGGAGATATTGTTGCCATATGATCAGTTTCAGAAACAATTGGAAAAAAGAGAACGTGAAGCTAAGTGTTTATTTCATTCTCATCAGAGACTGAGAAATTGTTCATGAATACAATTGGGAGAGGGTGTCAATAATTAGTAAAAAATAAGCCGGAATCAGTCATTGATGCTAGCAGGCGCCGCTGGTTGTTTCGAATTATCAACACCCAGCAATTGGTAGCCGAAAAGTCTGAGACGATTTCCGTGCACTTTCATTAAGTCTAGACACAAACCCTCTGATTCTTTCTGCAACAGTCTGTTTGTTTGGAGTAATTTTTTTAGAAACTAGCTTTCCAATCATGGCACATTTAAAAGAATATGGATAGATCCAAGTCCCTACCCTCTTACCGATCCATCCCCTTCTGTTTTCGCACACCAATATTCCACCCCCCCTCCCTCCACCATACATACTGCTCCCACACCTTGTTATACCTTGTAAGATTATGCTTTCTGTGTATTTCTATCGCACAGAAGCTCCATAGCTGTTCCATTCTCCCCACCACCTCTGTTAATGGGGGTACCCCAATTTTCTTCCACCATCGGAGAAGACTCATCTGGCCCGCCATCACGCAGTACCCCTGTAGCTTTCCCAACTCTCCACCTCCTCCTCCCTCCGCCTCCTCATTTTGTATTACCATACCTGGGGTGAACTGCACCCTCACCTTCGTAATATCCACAGTAAGCTTTTCCACACCTCTCCAATATTCCCGTACTATAGGGCAGCCCCAAACCATATGTAATAGGTCCCCTCTTGCCCCACACCCCTTCCAACACTGCTCCAAGCTGTCCGTATACAGCGCATGGAGCCGCACCAGGGTCCAATACATTCTCAATCTTAGTTTCAAACTATTTTCCAACATCGCAGTCCGCGGGGCCAGTCTGTGGGCTCTAATATAAATACTGTCCCACCTCATGGGATCCCAATTACCTCCCTACTCCTCCTCCCACCGCTGCTGGCTATGTATGGCCCCCGGCTTGTGTTCCCACAAAATCTTATAAAGCCTTGATATTATCCTAGTGGGCATCCCCCTATTTCCCATCATCTCCTCATATGGCGTGGACTGCGCCGACCAATCCCTTTTCACCTCCCTCTGCTGGAGCCAGTACCACAGTGACATATGCATATCTGTCTCGCTCTTCCAGGTGATACTTCTGTTGAAAATCCTCAAAACTCTGAATACTTCCCATCTCTCCCACCATTTGACCTATTTTCCACAGCCCCATCCGCCCCCATCTCTTAAAACCCCCCACCACCTCCCCCATTCTACCCTCTGCCACCGTCTGGCTATATGTCTCCCTGGAGTACTTCTTACCCCCCATCAGATACCCTCTCCATTTCACCCAAACCTGCCTCATGAGTTCCATATATGGGTTCTCCCCCACGGGATCCCAGATCCAAGCCCCTGGGTTCACCTCCTCTTCCCCTTCCATACCTACCCACCCTGGGCGCTCCACCCCCTTTTTCCACGCAAACAATGCTCGAAGTTGCGCCGCCTCGTAGTACCTAAGCAAAAAGGGAACCTCCAACCCCCCCTCCTCCCTAGTCTTCTACATGATGGCCCTAGCCACCTTCGGGCGCTTTCCATCCCAAATAAACTGCAAAAGCAGGTTCTGCATCTGCTCTATTTCCTTTTTTGCCAGCCTGCACACAAGGGACGTGTATACAAACAGCCTCGGCAGTATATTCATTTTAACAACTGCTATTCGGCCCAACTATGACAGATACAGCCCCCTCCATCTAGATAAATCCTGCCTAATACTCTCCCCCAGTCCCTGATAATTCCATTGCTTAATCCTAAACAAAGGAGTCCCCAGCTGGATCCCCAAATACCGGAAGCTACCTGCCACCCACCGAAACCTAAAATTATGCCTCAAACTCTCTTCCACTCTAGGCGTTAAGTTAAAGCCCAACATTTCCGTTTTCCCCGATTCATTTTATAGCCTGCTATCCGGCTATACCGCTGTATAGTCTTCATTAACACTGGTAATGTTATAAGTGGCTGTGTTACGGTAAAGATAATATCATCCGCAAATAACCCAATCTTTACCTCACTCCCCCTTATCCGTACCCCATTTATATCCCCTTCCCGTCTAATGTAGGCGGCCAGCAGTTCTATAGCTAGTGCAAACAATAAAGGCGACAGCAGGCATCCCTGTCTGGTGCCCCTATGGAGCAGAAAACTCTCTGAATAACCTCCATTCACTCTCACCCTAGCCCTTGGCCCCTGGTATAATGCTCTTATCCAGCTGATATACTGCTCTCCAAAACCCATTTTCTCTAGCACTTGAAACATATACGGCCACTCCACGCGGTCAAAAGCTTTTTCTGCATCAACAGTGACCATCACCGCCGATTCTTTAGACCTCTGAAGGTACCATGCTATATTCAAAATCTTTCTCACATTGTCACTTCCCTGCCGCCCCTTAACAAATCCCGTCTGATCTGGGTGAATCAAGCTGTGGCACTACATCTTGGATCCTGTTTGCCAGTACTTTCGCCAAAATTTTGGCATCTAAATTTATTAAGGATATTGGTCTGTAAGATCCGCATACCCCCTATCCTTATCGGGTTTCAGTAGTACCGTTATGCCGGCCTCAGCCACAGACTTCGGGAGACCTTCCCCTTGCAGGACCCCATTCACTACCTGAGTAAAGAAAGGCGTAATATGGTCCACCATTACTTTATAAAACTGCGGTGTACCCGTCCAACCCCAGCGCCTTCCCATTTTTTTTTTAGTGTGGCTATGGCACTCCTTACCTCTTCCTCCTGAATTGCTCACCCTAAGCGCTCCCTCTCCTCCCCATTCACCCTCGGAAGATGACATTCCTCCAGGAACTCTGCAATCTCCACCCCCCCCCGCCGTCGTTTCACTTTTATAAAAATTCTCATAAAACTCCCTAAATATCTGCCTAATACCCTTGGTTCGGTGTTCCATTTCCCCTTTCTTATTCCGAATGCCATCTATAAAGGCCGCATGCCTCCTCGCCTTTAGGCGACAGGCCAAAACCCTCCCCGCCTTATTCCCCCCTTCAAAATGGGCCTGCTTCAATACCGCCAGCCAGTACGCCATTTCTTGAGCCCGCAATTTACTCAGTTCTGCCCTCACCTTAATGAGCTCCGCAGTGGTCTGTGGATCTTGCACCCCTTGATGCGCTCTCTCAAGGCTTCTCAACTTCCCCAACAAGCCTTTTTCCGCAGACCCTTTCTCCCTCTTTACTTGTGCCCCCAGACTTACCAGCTATCCCCTAATTACCGCCTTCAGGCCATCCCACAACCCCCCCTTGGACACCTCCCCATTGTCATTCAACCAAATATATTCCTTTATACTGTCCTTACGTTTTCCTACGTACCTCTCCTCCTCAAGTAGGGAGTCATTAAGTTTCCAGAATTTTAAACTATCATCTGTTGTACCCATATCAAACTTTACACTCACTGGGGCATGATCTGACCAGGTGATTAAGCCATGCTCCACTTCTTTTACCCTTTCCACCCATTGTCCACCCCCCCAAATCATATATAACCTACTATAGGTTCCATGTACTGGAGAGTAAAACGTGTACTTCCGCTCTCCCGGGTGCCAGCTTCTCCAGACATCCACCAATCCTAATCTCTCCCGCATTTTATGCAAACTACGCCCATCCCCTCGGCCTCCTCCCCCCGCTTGTGTCCATTCGGGGGTTGCATGTCAGATTAAAATCCCCTCCCAGGATTATGGGGGTGCTTCCAAATCCCTCCAATTCCTTCAAAATTTGCCCATACGCCTCCCCCTGCTTCTCATTTGTTCCATATAAGCTGATTACTCACACCTCTTCCCGATCTATTTGCAAAAGTACCCCCACCCATCTACCTTCTTTCCCCCTACAAATACCCTTTACCATATGCTGATATTCACCTCCCACCAATATCCCTACCCCCCTTTCCTGGAATTTGCTCTCTGTCCCGCTAGAATTGACTTAGGATATTGTCGAGACTCCAGTAGATATTCCTGCCCCACCCTCAGGTGTGTTTCTTGTATACACAGAATATCCGCACCTAAACTCCTACCCTCCCGCTCCACCATGTTCCACTTCTGCCTCGTGCGCAATCCCTTTACATTCAATGTCGCAATTGTTGACATTTTCCTCCTCTGACCCGCCTTCCTATGGCCCTCCCCTCCCATCACTACCCCTCCCCCTCCCCAAGCTCCCGCCCGACTCTGTTACCCCTCCTCCTCCCCCATCGACTCACCCTTCTACTCGTCCCTGCTTCCAATGCCTCCCCCCGCTTCCCCATCCCCTGATCTCTCCCCTACCTCCCTCCCCACCCTCCCATATCCTCTTTCCCTTCCAGAGGATACACCAGGAGTAGTGCGCCCCCTACCTCCCCCAACCCTATGCTTCTCATTTCCCCCCTTTCCTACCCTGCCTCATTCGTCTTCTCCCGCCCTCCATTTCCCAACCAGTCCATATTCAGAACCCCCCACACCCCACTCTTAACCCCTTCCTCCTCCATTCCACTCCTCCCCCAGTCACCCTCCATCTCCCACCCACTTCCCCTCCCTAGTCCCACCCCAAACATTCACATTTATAACTCACGCAGCATCCCCATTCTCCCATTGCCCCCCCCACCCCACTCCCTCCCTTCCTCCCCACCCTACCCCTCTCCCAAGCATATGGAGGTTAATTCACTCCTCCACCTCTCCAATAGATACCCAACATATTATCAGTCCTCAGGTTCCTCCCTCGATCTGGTCGTCCCGCAGCTCGTGCCCGATTGTCCGAGTGGTCCTCCTCTCCGTGCTATCTCCTCGCTGCTGCCGTCTCCTCCGTGTCGGTGAACCTGTGCCCCCAGATCCTTCCTGGGTCCGCAGCCCCGCTTCTCATAGGACCTCCATCGCCTCCTATGGCGACTGCATCCGCCATGTCCGCCCTTTGAGGGTAAACAATATTCCAAACGGATGCAGCCATCGGTACTTAACCTCCGCTTTCCTCAGAAAATGTGTCACTGGTTGCATTGCCCTCCTCCTCTGCAATGTGCCAGCGGATAAGTCCTCATATATATGCACCGTGTAGCCCTGCCACATAAGGGCTCCAACACCTCATTTTGTTGACAATTTTCTCCTTCATTTTATATCTTGCCAGACAAATTATGATGTCTCTAGACTTGTTCCCTACTGGCGGCCCTAGTGCTCTGTGCGCCCTTTCAAGTTGTATGTCCCCAGCCGCCACCGCCTCTCCTCCTTTCTGTAACACTTCTAGGCACACAGACACTGCCACCTTTTCACTATCCTGAAATTCTTTCTCCTCTGGGATCCCCCAGATTCTCAGGTTATTGCGGCGCGATCGATTCTCCAAATCCTCCAGCTTGTAAAGTAGGTCCTCCTGCTGGAAGCTGAGCTTTACACCTCTCTGTGATCCTTCTTCCTGCAGCTGCTCCAGTTCTTGCAGCCTACTTTCGTGGTCCCCCATCCGGCACACCAGCTCTCCGATTTCTTCCTTCAAGGGCCCCAAGAGCATCACTTTTCATTGACTTCACTTCTTTTTTTAATTTCGAGGAACTACTCTCTGAGCTCCGCACTAGTAATATTTTGTGGAAGGCCTGTTGCTTGTGTCTTCTCACTCCCCATCTCCCCGTCCACCACCCAGCTCTGCAGTGCTTCCTTGGTGAGGTTTATTCTCACTTTGCCCAATGTCACTCTTCCCTGCTTGCAGTCCCGAGTATACATACTCTCTGAGATCTGCCGCTTTCCTTCTCGTGGCCATCACTGCACTGTCGCTTCCCACCATTATTTCACTTCTCTGCTTGCTTACAATCCCTCGCACTCTATCAAGTCACAGTGCTTCTCTGCACCTCCTCGTTGAGTAGATTGTAAGCTCTAATAATTAGGAATTGATTCTTTTATATCTATGCAGCTCTACGTACAGCCAATAGCGCCACTCACATGCTCAGTAGTAGTGTTAGCATTGCTCAAATTATCCTACTTTCCTAAGCAGTTAATTTTGGATTTTTGCTTTCTTCTGCGTTAATTTTGGATTTCCTTCAGTCCTTTTATTTTAATTTTATTGGCTGCCGCCGGCGCCCAGCCTTCCACAGTTCTGCTTCTGCTGCTCTGCTTGCCTCTGTCACCTTCGTTCCCCACTCATGCTGCCGTTTTCCAGACCACGTGGCCGTCAAGCACCATTTTCAGCTGCCTTCTCTGTGCCTTCTTCCTTCTTTTCACCACTCTCCCCGCACCTCCATGCTCCGATCACCCCCGTTTATGCTGCTCTCTTTCCAGTGCTCCTCCGGAGGCCTCCTCCGCTCTGCTCCTACTCTCCCCTTCTCTCCTCCTCCGGCTCCCGCGATTCTACGTATCGCTGGGACTCACCTCCACTCCGCTCACACTTGCCCGCTGCCTCCACAGCCCGATTCAATTTTTCTCAGCGCTCCTTTCCTCTGCTGTTCTCCAGCCCTTCTCCGCGCTCCCTGATCACTCCTGGGGATCTCCGCTGCAAGTTCTGCCAGTTTCCTGGTGTCTTCAGGGGGTCTTTCAACACCTATTAGCTGGGTTTGGCCCGGAGCGATGCCTTCACACCGCCATCAGGTTTGGTGACGTCACTTCCTCCCTCACCTCCTTTTTTCTGCTAGCCATTCCTTTCCGTATGCACCCAAGCATCCTTCCAGCTTTTGCCGTCACCTTTTCTACCTGTTTAGCTACTTAAAGATCATCAGACACAACCACGCCCAGGTCCCGCTCTTCTTTAGTGGACAAAAGTACTTCACCCCCTATACTATATTGCTCCCTTGGATTGCTGCAGCCCAAATGCATGACCTTACATTTTTTAACATTAAATCCCAGCTGCCATATTCTAGACCATTCTTCAAGCTTAGCTAGATCCCTCATGTTATCTACACCTTCCTGGGTGTCTACTCTATTGCAGATTTTGTTATCATCCGCAAAAAGGCAAACCTTAACCGACAGCCCTTCTGCTATATCACTAACAAAAATGTTAATAAGAATCGGACCAAGGACAGATCCCTAGGGCACACCACTGGTAACATCCTTCTCCTCAGAGTGTGCCCCATTTACCTGTACTCTTTGTCGCCTCACACCCAGCCAATTTCTAACCCAAGCAGTAACTTTAGGGTCCATCCTTAGGGTGCTCAGTTTATAAGCCGCCTGTGAGGAACACTGTCAAAGGCTTTACTGAAATCTAAGTACATCACATCTAGGGCTCTCCCTCGGTCCAACTCCCTGTTCACCCAGTCAAAGAAATCAATCAATCAGATTTGTCTGACAAGACCTGCCTCTGGTGATTCCATGCTGCCTCGGATCCTGTAATCCACTGGACTCCAGAAACCTATTTTCTCTTTCAGCAGCGTTTTGAATAATTTACTCACCACCAAAGTTAAACTAACTGGCCTGTAGTTTTCAACCATATCCTTACTTCCGCTTTTGTGTAAAGGCACCACATGAGCCTCTCTCCAGTCCTTTGGCACCACTCCCAAGGCATTCAAAAGGTCAGTCACTGGAGATGCTAGAACGTCCCCAAGTTCCCTCAGTATTCTAGGGTGTATCCCAGCCAGTCCCATCAGATGGGATACACCCTAGAATACTGAGGGAACTTGAGGACATAGGTAAAGACAGCAAAAATGATAAAGAAAACCCCACGGGGAGGAGGGAGGGTTGTGAGGACATACCTGCTATCCCCAGAGAATACGTGTTACAAGTGAGGAACTACACTTTTCCTAGGAACACACAGGAAGTCAGTCCTCACATACAGGACTCCCTAACGACAGGCTACTGAAAACCTGTAGAAATACCACGGGTGAGCCGTGAGCAGCAGCGAGTGAGTCTTAAGGAGACAGATTCTCAAGAGACCCAAGAATCCAGTGAGAACAGGCACTCCGGTAGCCTGAACACAGAAGGGTCAGAGGGCAGGGGTTGCCTACACCCCAAAGAGATGGAGTACAGCCTGGCCGAAGGCGCTGTCTGATCGGGACACCCTCTCAGGCAGTAATGAGCTATGAAAGTGTGGACTGAAGACCAGGTAGCTGCCCAGCAGATGTCCGAGAAAGGAATAGAACATAGATTTGCCACAGATGCACTGTGCACTGAAACCTGGTGATCCAGCGAGAGCCCAGACTGCATGTAGGTGAGGGAAATGCAGTTCCCACCCAAGTGGGCAGAGTCCACTTGGTTACAGATCCTCCAGTTAACTGGAGATGAAAAGCTGGGAGGATTTGTGGTGGGGCCCTGGGTATTTTGAAGGTAGAAGGACAGGGCCCTCTTACAGTCCAGGGTATGCAGTACAGTCTCCGCCCAGCTGATATAAGGCCACAGAAAGGTGGGAAGCACCACCTCCTGATTGCAGTGGAAGGGGGACACTACCTTAGGAAGAAACTTGGGGTGCATATGGCACACCACCCTGTTCTTATAGAACCTAGTGTATGGCAGATCGGCCACTAACACCTGAAGCTCGCTGACCCTGCGAATGGACGTGAGCGCCACTAGGAAAACTACTCTCCATGAGAGGTACCACACGTGGCAGGTAGCCAGGGGCTCAAATGGAGACCCGGTGAGCTTGGATAGCACCATATTGAGGTTCCATTCTGCTGCTGGAGAGCGGACAGGGGCTTGGATAACATGAGGCACCGCAAGAAGTGGGTCACCAGAGGTTGGACAGAGGGGCTTGCCCTCGATAAGGTGGTTGTGCGCCGCTAGATAACTCAGGTGGCACCCTGACTGAGATGGACTTCAATCCTGCCTACGACAGGTGAAGCAAATATTGCAGTACAAGCTGCACAGAGCACAAGAACAGGCTAACTTGCCATTCCATGCAGCAAACTGATAATCTGTGCCATTTAAAAGCATAGGCTCATCTCGTGGAGACCCTGCTGGGGGCTAGACTATTCTCCACAACCCATGAAAGGCTGAACGGTGCCACGGCTAACCTTTCAGAAGCCAAGCTGTTAGAGACAGGGACCACAGGTTGGGGTGTAGGAGGGAACCCTTCCTCCTGCAACAGTAACCCCAAAGCACTCCCTAGGGGGGACAGGGAAACACAGAATAAGTGGAGGAGCAGTGGGAAGCATGGTTCCCTGGGCCACTGGGGGGGAATCTGTATCAGCGATTCCCTGTCGAGCTGAGCCTTGAAAAGGGTCTTGGCAATCAGTGGTGTGGATGGGAAGGCATAGAGAAGAGAAGGCCTTTCATCCATGGGATAAGAAATGCATTTACTGCCACCCGCGAAGGGTGCGCTTGGCGGGAGCAGAATCAGGGCAGCTCAGTGTTGGTTAGACTCACGAAGAGGTCTATCAACTGAACCCCCCCCCCCCCCGAGTCTAAAGAGCAGAGAGGCCACCCTGGGATCCAGCCGCCACTCATACAGTTAAAGGACCCTGCTCAGCTTGTCCGCTAGGGCGCTGAACTGGCCCGACAGATACATTGCCCAGAGGAGCATCCCATTGCAGCATACAAAGCAACAGAGAGCTACTGCCTCCTGACAGAGAGCATAGGACCATGTGCCCTCCTGCTTGTTCACGCAGATCATTGTCACCTGATTGTCTGTTTGTACCAGCACAGACTGGTGCTGCAGGCAGTGGCAGAAGGCTCAGAGAGCCAGGAATATGGCCCGAAGCTCCAGCAGGTTGATCTGCATATGGTTCCTGACTGCAACCAGCCGCCTGGGTGCAGAGATAGCATAGTTACTCAGCTGTAACAGGTGTTCTTCCAGGAGCAGCAGGAATCAGTCCTCACATATGGGTGACGTCGGCGCCGATGGAGCCCTCGTGCGGAGCATTTCCCCAGCTTTCAAAAAAAGCCTTTGGGAATGCAGCGCGCATGCGCGGTCCTCTTCCCGCCCAAGGGTGCCATCTTGCTCAGTCTGATGACCTAGCTAAAAGACAGCAAAAATCAAAATGAAGTATATGACTGCAACTCCAGGGGAGGAGGGAGGGTTGTGAGAACTGATTCCTGCTGCTCCTGGAGAACACCTGTTACAGGTGCTAAAGGAACAAGCAGGACGTCAGTCCTCACATGTGGGACTCCCCCGTTCTAGGCTACCGTGAACCCAGAGCTGAAAAAATGGCTCCCTCTCAAGAGCCTCAGCATCCATGATAAGAATTTTCTCTGAGAACATACCCCATACGGTAGCCCAACACAAGGCCTGGAGGGTAAGAGTTGCCTAAACCTCAAAGAGATTACGGAGTACCGCCTGGACGAAAACACTGTCCCGCCGGGACTCTCTCTCCAGGCAGTAATGGGCTGCAAAAGTCTGGCTTGAAGACCAAGTTGCGGCCCGGCAGATGTCTGCCAATGGAACAGAGCAGAGATGAGCTACTGACTCGGCCTTCGCCCTGACACGGTGAGCCGTGACTCGACCCTGCAGGGGGAGATCGGCTGCCTGTACGCCCACGCGATGCAATCTGCTACCCCAGTGGACAACGTACACTTGGAGACAGGTAAACCCATCCTATTAGGGTCAAAGGAGACGAAGAGCTGATTAGCCCTTCGATGCTCCCACGTACATTCTATATAAAAGGACAACGCCCTCTTGCAGTCCAGGGTATGCAAGACTTATCTCAGCCTGGCTGGAATGCGGCCTGGGAAAGAAGGTTGGAAGGACCACCTCCTGATTGAGGTGGAAAGAGGAGACCACTTTTCGGAGGAACTTGGGATGGGTCCGTAGGACCACCCTGTTTCTATAGAACCATGTGTACGGTATATCAGAAACCAGAGCTTGTAGCTCACTCACACGTCTGGCCGAGGTAAGAGCCACCAGGAAGAGCACTTTCCAAGAGAGGAAGCGCAAATGGAAAGTAGCCATCGGCTCAAACGGTGGACGAGCAAGTTGTTGCAAGACCACGTTCAAATCCCACTCAGTCGCCAGTGGACGAACCGGAGGTTTGAGTAGAAGCAGATCTCTGAGAAATCTGGACACCAAGGGGTGAACGAACAGAGACTGTCCCTCCACCGGTAAGTTGTGCGCTGACAAAGCACTGAGGTGGACACAAACAGAGTTAGACTTAAGGCCTAGGTCTGAAAGGTGAAGAAGAGACTGCAGTACTACTGGCACAAGGCAAGAGAAAGGATCTTCACTGCGCTGAGCACACCAAACCGTAAACCTACGCCACTTGAGGGCATAGGACTTCCAGGTGGACTGCCTCCTAGAGGCAAAGACCACATCCTCCACCTCCTTAGGTAGAAGTAAGGGAGCTAGGACTATCCTTTCAGCAGCCAGGCCATCAGATTGAGGGACCTAAGATTGGGGTGCAGAAGGGAACCCTGCTCTTGAGACAGGAGATCATGTTGCAGCCCCAGAGGAAACTGAGCTTCCACCGCCAACTGCAGATGAAGTGTAAACCACGGCTGCCTCGGCCATCTGGGGGCAACCAGAATCACCGAGGCCTTGTCCTGGAGGATCTTGAACAGAGTTCGGGCCACCAGGGACGTGGGATGAAACGCATACAGGAGGCCCGTAGACCAAGAGATTAGAAAAGCATCGGCTGCCATCCTCAAGGGATGCGGTTGTCTGGAGCAAAACCTGGGCAGCTTAACGGTTTAGTGGATTTGCAAAGAGATCGATGGATGGAAGTCCCCATCGGAGGAAGATCTGCTGGACCACCAATGAATTCAACTGCCATTCGTGGGGCTGGAGAATCCTACACAGCTTGTCTGCTAGGAAGTTTTCTTGACCAGGCAGATAAACTGCTTTGAGAAACATGCCTTGTTTGACCGCAAAGGAGCAAAGGTCCCCTGCGCCTCCTGACATAGGAGCCTGGACCCTGTGCCTCCTTGTTTGTTCACGTAGAACATTGCTACCTGATTGTGAATCTGAACTAGGACAGACTGTTGAGAGAGAGCATGGCAGAAGGTTTGCAGAGCTAAGTGAATTGCTCACAGCTTTAAAAGGTTGATCTGCTGTGTGGCCTCCCGAGGGGACCACAGGTCTTGAGTGCACGTGCCCTGGCAATGTGCACCCCAGCCCTTTAAGGATGCATGTCGTCAGCACCCTGGTGTGTGCTGGAGCCTGAAAGGGAACACCTTTGAGAAGGTTTGGTAGATGTAGCCACCACTGTAAGGAGTTCAGAAGCCGTCTGGACCAATGTTCCCTCTAATTTTCTGTAGGCTGTGTGCGCATAAAATATCAGCTGTGCAGCTTTTGAAGGAAGGTTAAATTTTTGTGCGCCACATGACGACACTGAGTTATATATTTTAAAATTTGACCACACGTCAGAATACAGTATGTACACCACATTGATTTTAATCAATTTAAATGAAAATAGACAATTACTAAATGAAGCGGAAAATTTCTAGTAATTACAATTACAACTTTTAAATTTTAAGACGTCTGTGTTTTCTATCAGAATCAGAACCGTAATTTTTGTGCGCTCTGTCTTGAAGGACTAGAAAAAGGGACTGTTACTTCTGGAGAGAGATCTGCAACTGAGTATATACTTCTGGTAATTTTCTAAAAGGACATAAGAACATAAGATATGCCATACTGGGTCAGACCAAGGTCCATCAAGCCCAGTATTCTGTTTCCAACAGTGGCCAATCTAGGTCATACGTACCTAGCAGTTTCCCCAAGGGACACTGGAGTTCTTTGTATTAAAGCTAATTAATCTGTGAATCCACTATTTTTGTTAAATCAGTCAGGGCCTAGTAGCAGCAGTCTAAGTTTAAATTTAAAACACAGAGGAGAACTTTCTGGTTACATTTCATACCCAGCAGAGAGCTTGTAGTTTAAATTTAATAGTCACTCAGGGCCTAGTAACAGCAAAGTACTTTTAGTTTAAATTTAAAACACAGAAGAGAGCTTTCTGGTTACATTTGGAACCCAGCAGAGAGCTTGTAGTCTAAATTTAATAGTCACTCAGGGCCTAGCATCAGCAAAGTATTTTTAGCTTAAATTTAAAACACAGAAAAGAGCTTTCTGGTTAAATTTAGAACCCAGCAGAGAGCTTGTAGTTTAAATTTCATAAGAAGTTAGAGCCTAGCAGCAGCTAAGAGCTATAATTTAAATCAAATCAGAATATAGCTTACCTCAGCAGCACAAGACAGGGTACTGTGTAGCAGCCCTCTTTTAATAAGTGTTATTTCCCTCCCTCCCTCCCCACACCCACCTAACCCCTGGGATAATCGTAACTTTATAGGTACTTACACATCTTAAAATACAGGAGGTGCTCTCAGGTGAAGCTCTTTACCCAAATCAGTCATATACTAAGGACCTGAGATTAGTTAAGCTTCAGGTGAACAAGGTATATTTACACGTATTAGGTACAGTTTTATTAGCATAAATATCCATAGCAACCCTTAGTAAGTAAAGAACTTAGATCTAAACACAAACTTAAAACTAAGATGCAGACAGCAGTCCAGCAGCGGGATGGGGGCTTTCCAGTCTTTTGCATTGAGTGTCACATGTATGATTTTCTCCCAGTTGGTGAGAGGTCTTACGTATGCACTAGGTGCAGGGAGCTCTTTGCTCTCAGGGAACGAGTCCGTTCTCTAGAGGCTAAAGTAGCAGACTTGGAAAGCATAACACAGACAGAGAGGTACATAGACGAGACCTACAGGGATATAGTCCTGAGGTCCCACCTCCGGTCTGGCAGCATCCCTGTTGCCATGAAGGAGAGAGGTCACGTGACAGCAGAGCATCACCCTGGTGTGGCAGGAAGTGATCCTGTAACTAGGACCTGTCCTCCAGGTGACGTAAAACCCTCTCGCACCGAGGAAGTTTCTCCAGGGCCATGTGCCCATGAGGGAAGGGTTAGGACAGCCGTTATAGTTGGTGATTCGATCATTAGGCATGCAGATAGCTGGGTGGCTGGTGGACGTGAGGATCACCTGGTAATGTGCCTGCCTGGTGCGAAGGTAGCGGACCTCACGCGCCACCTAGATAAGGTCTTAGATAGTGCTGGGGAGAAGTCTGCTGTATTGGTACATGTCGGTACCAATGACATAGGAAAATGTGATAGGGAGGTTCTGGAGGATAAATTTAGGCTTTTAGGAAGGAAGTTGAAATCCAGAACTTCCAGGGCAGCATTCTCCGAAATGCTTCCTGTTCCACGCGCAGGACCCAAAAGGCAGGCAGAGCTCCGGAGTCTCAATGCGTGGATGAGACAATGGTGCAGAGATGAGGGTTTTGGATTTGTTAGGAACTGGGAAACATTCTGGGGAAAGGAGGGCTCTTCCGAAGGGATGGGCTTCACCTTAACCGGGATGGAACCAGGCTGCTGGCATTAACCTTTAAAAAGGAGATAGAGCAGCTTTTAAATTAGATATTAGGGGAAAGCCGACAGTCGCCCAAGAGCGGATGGTTCGGAAAAATGTATCTTTGAAGGATACTACCAAAAGCAGAGAGGTTCCACAAAAGAGTAAAGTAGCCCAAATGCCCTCAAGTATGGAGCAGACAGAGTTTAAAGATCCCAAATTACCCATGTCTAACAATAGCCAAATTAATATGAATAAAATACATTCTCTAAAATGCTTGTATGTAAATGCTAGAATTCTGAAAAGTAAGATGGGAGAGTTAGAATATATAGCACTAAATGAAAGGTTAGATATAATTGGAATATCAGAGACATGGTGGAAGGACGACAACCAGTGGGACACTGTGATACCTGGGTACAAACTATATCGTAATGATAGAGCTGATCAAATTGGTGGAGGGGTTGCTCTCTATGTTAGAGAGGGCATTGAGTCAGAAAGGATTAAAGTTTTGCAGGAAACAAAATCTGCTGTAGAATCTATATGGATTGAAATTCCATGTAAAAGAGGGAAGGCAATGGCAGTGGGGGGTTTGTACTATCGAGCGCCTGGCCAGAATGACCAAATGGATGATGAAATGCTCAAAGAAATCAAGGAAGCTAACAAAAGTTACAGCACAGTAATAATAATGGGTGATTTCAACTACCCCGGTATCGAATGGGTCAGTGTCACGTCAGGACATGCTAGGGAGATAAAGTTCCTAGATGAAATAAATGACTGCTTCTTGGAGCAGCTGGTTCATGAACCAACCAGAGGGGAAGCCATATTAGATCTAATCCTTAGTGGAACACCAGATCTAGTGCAAGAGATAAGGTTGTTGGGGCCACTTGGCAATAGTGATCATAGCATGATCGCCTTTGATTTAATTAGTGGAGGAGGGATAGTAAGGAAATCCACAGTACTACCTTTTAACTTTCGAAAGAGAGACTATGATAAAATGAGGAACACAGTTAAGAAAAAACTAAAAGGAGCAGTTGCAAAGGTTAAAGATGTACATTAGGCTTGGCTGTTGTTGAAAAAGCGTAGTTACTCACCTGTAACAGGTGTTCTCCAGGAGCAGCAGGAATCAGTCCTCACATATGGGTGACGTCGGCGCCGACGGAGCCCTCGCGGAGCAATTTTCCCGAGCTTTCAAAGAAAGCCTTTGGGAATTGCAGCACGCATGCGCGGTCCTCTTCCCGCCCAAGGGTGCCATCTTGCTCAGTCAGATGACATAGCCAAAAGACAGCAAAAATTAGCAAAAACGAAAGTATATAACTGCAACTCCAAGGGGAGGAGGGAGGGTTGTGAGGACTGATTCCTGCTGCTCCTGGAGAACACCTGTTACAGGTGAGTAACTACGCTTTCTCCAGGACCAAGCAGGAAGTCAGTCCTCACATATGGGACTCCCAAGCTTAAGGCTACCGGAGACCCTAAGCACAAAAATGAGCTCCCTCAAGGTCATTAGCACAGAAGGAAGGAATCTTCTCTGAATATGTCTCCAACCGGTAGCCCAACATCCGGGACGGAGGGTAGGAGTTGCCTATACCTCGAAGAGGTTACGGAGGACTGCCTGTCCGAAAGCACTGTCCCTGCGGGACTCCCTCTCCAGGCAGTAATGGGCTGCAAAAGTCTGGCTTGAAGACCAAGTAGCGGCCCGGCAGATGTCTGCCAATGGAACAGAGCGGAGGTAAGCTACCGATGTAGCCATCGCCCGAACACGATGAGCTGTGACTCTACCTTCCAGCACGAGGCCGGCAGCCTCGTACACCCAAGCGATACAGTCCGCAATCCAGATGGACAGAGTACGCTTTGAGACAGGGAGCCCCAACTTGTTGGGGTCATAAGACACGAAGAGCTGAACAGCCTTTCGGTGCTCCCGCGTACGGTCAAGGTAGAAGGTCAACGCCCTTCTACAGTCGAGGGTATGCAGGACCATTTCAGCTCGGCTGGAGTGTGGCCTGGGAAAGTAGGTCGGAAGTACCACCTCCTGGCTGATGTGAAAAGGGGAAACCACTTTGGGAAGAAATTTAGGGTGAGTCCGTAGGACTACCCGGTTCTTGTAGAACCTAGTGTAAGGAGGATCAGAAACCAGGGCCTGCAGCTCACTAACGCGTCTAGCCGAAGTGAGGGCTACCAAGAACAAGGTTTTCCATGAAAGAAAAACGTAGCGGACAGGTAGCCATAGGCTCAAAAGGCAGACAGGTATTCCGCTGCAACACCACATTAAGATCCCAGTCCGGGGCTGGCGGGCGCAAAGGTGGCTTAAGGAGAAGGAGGCCTCTGAGAAACCGAGCCACCAGAGGGTGGCTGGAAAGAGGTCTACCATCCACCGGCATGTGATGCGCAGAAAGAGCACTGAGGTGGACCTTTACCGAGTTGGACTTTAGTCCAAGGTTGGAGAGAGCAAGTACTGCAAGACCACTGATGCTGAACAGGAGAAAGGATCTTGAGACTGCTGAGTACACCAGACGGAGAACCGACGCCACTTGAGAGCGTAGGCCTGTCGGGTGGAGGGCCTCCTGGAGGCCAAGACGACCTCCTCCACATCTGGAGGTAGCTGCAGAGGAGCAAGGACTACCCTTTCAGCAGCCAGGCCATCAGATGAAGGGACCGGAGATTGGGGTGTAGGAGAGTCCCCTGATCCTGCGACAGGAGGTCGGGCTGAAATCCCAGTGGAAGAGGAGTGTCTACCGCTAGCTGCAGTAGAAGCGGGAACCAAGGTTGTCTCGGCCACCGGGGAGCCACTAGGATCATCGATGCTTTGTCTCTGAGAACCTTGAAGAGCGTCCGAGACACCAGTGGCATGGGAGGAAAGGCATACAAGAGGCCGGTGGACCATGGAATTAGAAAAGCATCCGCCGCTACCCGGAGAGGATGCGGCTGTCGAGAGCAGATCTGGGCAGCTGCCGGTTCAGAGGACTGGCAAAAAGATCCATGGTGGGGAGGCCCCACTTGAGAAAGATCCGCTGAACCACCAGCGGATCCAACCTCCACTCGTGTGGCAGGAGGATCCTGCTGAGCTTGTCAGCCAGGTAATTTTCTTGACCTGGGAGATAGACAACCTCGAGGATGATGCCGTGGTGGACTGCCCAAGAGCATAGTTTTTGTGCCTCCTGACAGAGAAGGAAGGAGCCTGTTCCGCCCTGTTTGTTCACGTAGAACATTGCAACCTGATTGTCTGTCTGTATTCAGCACCGACTGGTGAGAAACCAGGTGAGAGAATGCTTTGAGCGCTAGGCGGATGGCTCTGAGCTCCAGGAAGTTTATCTGCTGAGCAGACTCCCAAGGAGTCCAGAGGCCTTGAGTACATGTCCCTTGGCAATGTACTCCCCAACCCAGGAGAGAAGCATCGGTCGTCAGGACCTGAGAATGCGTAGGGGGCTGAAAAGTCACTCCTAGTACCAGGTTTGGCAGATGAAGCCACCATTGTAGAGAAGAGACCAGCTGGTCAGAGATCTGTACGGAGTCCGCTAGGCTCCCCGTGGCCTGATGCCATTGATTGCGAAGGCACCACTGAGCAGGACGCATGTTCAGTCGGGCATTGGGGGCCACATGGACCGTGGAAGCCATATGGCCGAGCAGTCGCAGAAAGTGCCTGGCTGAGACCAGCGCATTGCTGTGAAAGTGGCCGGCGAGATCCATGAGCCGCTTGGCCCTGTCCAGAGGGAGGAAGGCCCGCGCCTGAAGTGTGTCCAACCGGGCGCCGATGAACTCGAGATTTTGAGAGGGGAGCAAAGTGGACTTTGCGAAGTTTATGACAAAACCCAAGTGCTGGAGCAGAGCCACAGTGCGATGAGTGGCTTGAGTGGCCTCTTGGGAAGACTGGGCTCCGATGAGCCAGTCGTCCAGGTATGGGAACACAAACAGACCTTGAAGTCTCAGATAAGCCGCCACCACTGCGAGGCATTTGGTGAACACCCTGGGTGCGGAGGATAGGCCAAAGGGCAGCACTCTGTACTGGTAATGATTTCCTCCCACAACAAATCTGAGATATTGTCTGTGGTCCGGATGAATGAGGATATGAGTATATGCATCTTTCAGATCCAAGGAGCATAGCCAGTCTCCCTGCTGGAGGTAGGGCAGCAGGATTCCAAGGGTAAGCATCTTGAACTTTTCCTCTGCAAGGAACTTGTTGAGGTTTCGCAAGTCCAGGATGGGTCTGAGGCCTCCTGTTCTTTTTGGAATCAGGAAGTACCTGGAGTAAAACCCTTGGCCCTTCAGGTGGTGGGGCACCGGTTCCACGGCTTGTTCCTGAACAAGACTTGCTAACTCCTGAAGGAGTAAGGCCCTGTGCAAAGGCAGTCTGGGAGGCTCCCCCGGAAAGTAGGAGGGAGGTACCTGGTGAAAGTGAAGAAGATAACCCTTTTGAACTATGTGAAGTACCCAGGTATCTGTGGTGATGTTGGACCACCTTTGGGCAAAGTGGACCAGCCGGCCTCCTGTGCTGAGAGAAACCAGCTGAGGGGGAGAGGCTATGCTGAGGAAGTCAAAAACCCCCACCCTGCTGAGCAGGGGCCGGTGGTGCAGGCTTGGGGGCTTGCTGCCTACGGGACCCATTACCCCGTCCCTTGGCCTGCTTTCCCTGTGGGGGAGCTGCTGAGGCCTGATACTGAGGGTAGAATTTATAGGCAGCACCTTTCCTCGGGTAAAAGGGCTTTTTCCCCGAAGCCTTCTTCTTTTGAGAAGGGGCAGAGGTCTTCCTTGAGAGACGAGTCCTGGTGAGAGTCTCCGTCTCTATTTGTGCAGCCTTCTCATCCATGGGCTTGCCAAAGAGGTTATCACCTCGGCAGGGGACATCGACCAACTTGTCCTGTACCCAGGGCTCGAGGTCGGACGTCTGAAGCCAAGCCTGGCGGCGTCCACCGATGCCGGCCGCAGCTACTCGAGCCGAAGCCTCAAAACCATCATAGGCTGCTCGAGATATAAACTTGGAGCACTCCCGAATACCAGTAGACAAGGATTGGAACCTCTGCAAAGGTTCGTCGGAGAGACCAGCAGAGAACCCGGCTATTTCCTTAGCCAGGTCTCGGAGATACATGCCCATGTAGAGCTGGTATGTCTGGACTCGACAAGCAAGCATAGAGCCCTGGAAGCACTTCCTACCGAGGGCATCCAGGCTTCGGGCTTCCCTACCAGGGGGCACCGAGGAGTGCATTTTTTGACTCTTAAGTCTATGCATGGCTGATTCCACCACCATGGAATGGTGCGGTAGTTGTGCCTTCTGGAAGCCGGGGCTCTTGCGGACTCGATAAATGGAATCGACCCGCTTGCTTAATACCGGCGACGACGCTGGGCTCTCCCACATGCGGAAGAGAAGTCGTTCCAGCATCGGAGGAACCGGTACAATAAAGGCCTCCTTCGGGGGAGAGTCATATTGGAGGGCATCGAGTTCTTCGACTCGAGGCTCCTCCTCGGGATCTGCGGGGAAGGCCAAGGGCTTGGCCATATCCCTCACGAAGTCCGAGAACCGGGTATCCTCCGGGGGGGGGACCGTCTCCGAGGTTCGGACTCGGGGGAGTCCGAAGGGACACAACGAGTCCGAAAGGAACCAGGTGACTCTTCGTCCTCAGATTCCCAGGCCGTCTCCTCGGAGGAGTCGTCGAGCGGCTCCGGTCGGGCGGGCACCGATGCTATCTGCTCCGACGCCGAGGGAGTCGGCGTCGACGACCTCGGTCCCGAACGGGAGGCCGAAGGAGACCTCGACCGAGGATCGACTCGAGCCCTCATGGACTCGAGGATCGGCTCGGTCTCTGGGGTCGATTTGGAGGTCGACGTCCCGGCGGTCAGGGCAGATGCACCGGCGAGGCCAACGATCAATACCCGCTGCTGGTCCAAGAAGGCAGTCAGACTGCTCTCCAAGGCCGTCAACCTGAGTCCGAGCTCAGGAGACCCATCAGCCCCCGATTCGGGCCTCGACGGGTCCTTCGGAGGCGAGTCAACGAGGACAACAGTACTCACGTGAGCGGGCAAGTCCACCTCGAGTCGAGGATGTTTTGACGGCCTCTCCATCTCCGAGGACCCGGGACGGGAGTCGGGGCTATGCGACCTGGCCCTCGAGGAACCAGGAGCGTCCACCGATCCCGCCCTCACGGGTTTCTTCTTCCGATGATGTTCCCGGGTAGGAGACCCCCTCTCAGAGGAACTTCGACGATGCTCAGGACCAGAGTCCCGAGACGTCGAAGCCTCTGACGAGGTCCGAGCCCGGCCGGAGTCAGAGAAGATACGCTCCCGCTGATGCTGCCGACTCCTCAATGCTTTTGAGGACATTTTGCCGCATGGCACACAGATCAGGGAGTCATGATCTGGGCCGAGGCAGCGGAGGCAGAAGTCATGAGTGTCTGTAAGAGACATGAGTTTCTTACAGAGATCACACTTTTTAAAGCCGCTGGCAGCCATCGGGGGAAAAAGGGCCCCTGCGAGGTCGAATGACCGGGCTGCCAGGGAAAAGGGAAAAAGGAAAAACCGAAAAATAAGGGATGGACTCGCAACCGGCGTCGCGAGTCCGGGCGGGAAAAGAATCGGCGTCGAACCGAAGAAAAAAGAGAAAAAATAGAGAAAAAAATCAACTTTTCTGCGGGGATTCACAGGCAACGTCTGTAGGGCTCCGCGGAAAAAAGAAGACTGAGCAAGATGGCACCCTTGGGCGGGAAGAGGACTGCGCATGCGCGCTGCAATTCCCAAAGGCTTTCTTTGAAAGCTAGGGAAAATTGCTCCGCGAGGGCTCCGTCGGCGCCGACGTCACCCATATGTGAGGACTGACTTCCTGCTTGGTCCTGGAGAAATACTATCTTGGAAGCCCAGACCAGCTGTATTCCACGCTTTAAGAAAAGTGGAAGTCCAAAAAACTGCCAGCATGGTTTAAAGGTGAGGTCAGAGAGGCTGTTGTTGACAAAAAAGCATCTTTCAGGAAATGGAAAAAAGAGCCAAACAAAGAAACCTGGAAACAGCACAAGCACTGGCAAGTCAAATGCAAGGCATTGATAAGGCAGGCAAAGGGAGAATTTGAGAAGACGTTTGCTGCGGAAGCAAAAACGCGAAGTAAAGACCTTTTTAAGTACATTCGTTCCAAAGTTCTCTGTCTGGTAGAACACGATTGAGAGCCCTGCAAGTGAGCATAGAGGGTCGCCACGAGTCCCTTAGTGGTAGTGCACCCCTCACAGTAACGTTCCAAATCTGTCAGGGCCCGTGCAACGTGGGGCCGAACAAGCTTAGATCCAACCCAGTGTGTCACTTGCATATATTGATAATGCTGCCTGGCCGGAATGTCAAATTCATCTTGTAACGCATGAAAGGGTTGTAGTTGACCATCATCAAAAAGCTGTCCGACTCGACTTAGGCCGTGGTGTCCCCACTGCCGAAAAACTGCATCACTTAACCCCGGCGGGAAAGAAGCATTATCTACTATAGGAGCTAAAGGGGTTAAGTCCATGTCACGAGATCGAAAGTGCCGGTCCCAACAACGGAGGGTGTGAAGAATATAGGGATTGCTAGTGCGCTTACCACAGCGGAGTTTTGGACCAAGCCAGCCAGTCTCCAAAGCCGGCTCCCCCCGCCAAGTTCATTTCCAGTTGCACCCATCGCTTAGTGCTATCAGCAATCATCCACTCCACCCCCGCCCGACATTGCTCCGCCGCGTAGTACCAATATAAATTGGGCATGCCCATACCTCCAGAGCGCGTACGGTCATACAGAACCTGTTGCGCCAAGAGTGGGCGACGATAATGCCAAATGAATTTCATAAGCAACTGCTGCCACGTCGCCAAAGTGGCCCGCGCGATGGGAAGCGGCAGAACCTGAAAAAAGTAAAGAAAGCGGGGGACAATCACCATTTTGATTACGGCTATACGCCCGAACCAGGAAAGGAGCAGGCCATTCCATACTTCTAGGTCTCGCCGAACCTGACGAAGCAAGGGATCATAGTTGGCCTTAAAAAGGTCCGTCCGCTCCACGGTCAACTGCACCCCTAAATAACGTAAAGCTCCTGACACCCAACGAAGAGGATAAGCCGCCTGGAGCTCCGCACAAACCGCCCCAGGGACCCCAACATTCAGAATCTCCGATTTAGTGTAATTAATTTTGAAACCGGATACTCGCGCATAGTTATCAAAGAGCTGCATCGCAACTGGGAGGGAGGTGGACGGATCCACCAGGGACAGTATGATGTCATCCGCAAAGAGCGCAATCCTATAATCCGCAGGGCCAATATGAACCCCCCTCAAGCCTAGATGTTCTCGAAAGCTCTGGGCCAGGGGTTCCATCGCAAGTGCAAAGAGTAGAGGCGAAAGAGGGCAACCCTGTCGCGTGCCCCGCTCCAACAGAAAGCGTCTCGAGTGTCCCCCATTGATCCGAACGCACGCCTGGGGCATCTGATAGAGACTACGAACCCAACATATGAAATTGGAGCCGAAGCCCATGTTCTCCAGAACACACCATAAGTATTCCCAGTCGACCCGATCAAAGGCTTTTTCTGCGTCAATCCCCACCAGTAGGGCTGGTTGTGGATCCCGTTGGGCTACATGAATGACCTGCAGCATACGCCTAATGCTGTCTGCCGCCTGGCGACCTGGCACGAAGCCCACCTGATCTGGGTGAACCAAGCCCGGAAGGACCCGATTCAGGCGCGCCGCCAGTACAGAGGCAAATATTTTAACGTCAACATTTAACAGGGAGATGGGGCGGTACGACGCCGCGTCGTGCAGTGGTTTACCAGGTTTGGGTATCATCACGATCAATGCCTCGCGCTGGGACGGTGGTAAAGAGGCCCCTCCCAGGATCTCATTGAACAGGATAGTCAAGGTTGGCGCCAATTGTATCCGAAACTTCTTATAATATTCTGCTGGGAAGCCATCACTACCGGGCGCACTCCCAGTTTTCAGTCGCCGGATTGCGGTTTCCACTTCATCTCCGTTAATTCAGAATCTAGCTGAGCCCGATCAGGGTCGGAAAGATGCGGCAGACCAATCCCCCACAAATAGTCCTGTACACGATCCCGCTCAAAGGGCTCCGCCTTATAGAGCTGCTCCAGAAAATCAGCAAAAAGATCACGTATCTCCCAGGAGATAACCCTCTTCCGTCCCCCAGTGTCACGCAATTCGCGTACCACTCGCGCAGATTGTTGTTGGCGAAGACGCAAGGCTAGGAAGCGGCCTGTTTTATTCCCATGCTCATAAAAAGTTTGTCGTAACTTCCGGCGCTTATTATCTAATTCTTTCTGCAAACACGCATCCAAGTTGGCTCGAACAGTCCGCCACTGGCGCAAGACCTGCCGCGAACCAGTGCGGGCGTGTTCCGAACCTAGGCGGGTAACCTCCGCCACCAACTGGTCGCGATCACGCGTCCACTTTTTGCGCGTGCAGGCCGCCTCCGCCATAAGTTGACCGCGAGCCGTAGCCTTATAAGCATCCCACACCGTGGGGAGAGGAACATCCCCAGAGTTGTTAAGCTCAAAGAATTCCGTCATAAAACGGACATGATCCTGCACTGCACCTTGCCGCCGTAGGAACCTCCCGTCTAGGCGCCAAAGCCGCTGGTGCTCACTGTACAATCCGGCCGGCAGAGCAAGCCAGCACGGGGCATGAAATGACCAAGTCAGTGCTCCATGTCCAGCCTTCACTCTCCCCTCCATCAGGCGCTGATCCAATAGAAAATATTCAATGCGAGTGTGAACCTGATGGACCGGAGAGTAGTACGTATAACCTCTTTCCCCCCCATGGGTATCCCTCCAGACGTCCCTCAGACCCAAGTCAAGCATAAAACTTTGCAGGGCTCTTGCCGGTCCCCCCACTCGCCGCCCAGCACGACTCTTGGAATCCAGGTGGGGAACCAGGTGCGTGTTACAGTCCCCCCCCAGAACAATAGGACCCCTTGCAAAATCCGCCAATGAGGCTTTCAATCGTACAAAGAAGGCCCCTTGACCTGTATTGGGAGCGTAAACATTAGCCAGGGTGAGCAGGTGCCCTTCTAGACGGACATTCAAGAAAAGCCACCTCCCCAAAGTATCTTGCTTTATCTCCTCTATCTGTAGAGAGAGGCTCTGGTTAAACAGTAAGGCCACTCCCCGCTTCTTCCATCCCTGTGCATCGAAGGCCACCCGCACCTCAGTATATGGGGACCTCCTTAGCCAGCCCTGCTTACAATTCTGAAGATGGGTCTCCTGTAGGTATACAATGTCCCCCTGCAAAGTGCGCAATTCGGAGAACAGTAGGGATCTCTTCCTCGGGGAGTTAAGGCCCTTAACATTCAAAGAAATAAAGCGCACCATTAGCAATTACAATCCACTCCTTCGCTGCCGCCCGCTATCCAGAAGGTCCCAATGGGGGCTCCCCCCCATCAGACCCGGGGAATTAGTTAGCCGGACCCACCCATTCCACTTTCCAAGAACAGGAGCCATAGTCCCTCCTCTTAAACCCAAGCACACACCCCAATTCCATATTAATAAAAAGCCCCCCCCCTTCCCGTCAATACAACCTGCCTGTTTAAATTATTACAGGACACGGTAAATTGACCACAAACCCCAAACCCCCCAGAACCCCTTAAGGCAAAAACTTAGCCTAAACAGTGAAGAACAGAGATAAACATACCCCCCACTACTCCTCCACCTCCCCCGGATCATCAAGCTCATCATACCCCTCTATCAAAGCAAGAACATCAACAAAACGTTTGCAGATCATCCGCTGCCCCCTGTGTATCAAAAAGAAAAAAGGAGCGGGGACCCCAATCTATTTCCCACCACCAGGTACCCAAAAAATTGGGGGACCCACAGATTGAGACTCCCTAAAAGAGAAAAAATAAGAGGAGCTCCGCAAGACCACAAAAAGAATTCAAGTGGGCTTGCCCACCCGAGTCCACCTGGAGTGCTGGGATTTAGGGGGCGGCGGATGAGGCTGAGCATTGTCATCTACTAAGCCCGCCTGACGCAGGGCTCGCCAAGCTTCAGTGTAATCTTTTGCAGAAATCTTTTTGTTGCCCAAGAGAAAGTTCATCCTAAATGGGAAGGACCAGGAATAGCGAATCCCCTTGCTGTTCAGGACCTCGGAGACCGGCTTCATCTCTCTCCGCCGCGCCAGGGTGAATGTCGAGAGGTCCTGATAAATAGATACTGTCGCATCCTGAAATCGGACCGTCTTTTTCTCCCAGCCTCGCCGGATAAGGAGCGCAGCATCTGAATAGCGTAGAAATCTCGCAATAACATCGCGAGGTTGGTTGTTAGGGGGTTTCCCCAAAGCGCGGTGAACTCGTTCAATTTCCATACCAGAGGCGTGTGCAGCCAAGTCCTCTGTCGAAAGCAATTCCGCTATCAGCAATTTAAGTACAGTTGGTAGGTCTTCTCCGCCCCCTACCGCCTCTGGAATTCCACGGAAACGCACATTGTTGCGGCGAGAGTGATTTTCAATGTCATCAATTTTATAAGTCAGTTCCATTGCTTGCGCATGCTGCCGATCTAAAGCACATTGTAAATCCATCAGCGTCCCATCTTGGTCTACCATCTTGGTCTCCACGTCTTCCACTCGAGCTCCCAGCTCCTTGACGTCAGTCCTGAGTTCGGCGACATCTTTCATCAGGTCCTCTCGTAGCGCGCGAAACTCATTAGCTAGTTCCGCAAAGCCCCTACGGAGTTCTTGTTTGAGTTGAGCCGAGGAGAGTTGCTTATGCGGATCCAAGTCCTCCTCGCTGACAGTCTCATCATCAGAACCTGATGGGGGGGGCTGTTCGTGTTGGCTGCTGGGAGCTCCGGACTTGCTCTGCAGGTGCTGGGAGGAGCGCATTCCCTCCCGAGTTTCAGAGCTTTTAGCTTTGGCCGCCATCTCACAAAGTCACCAAAGGCACACAGTGGTAGGAGAGAGATGTATCCAATGTCAGCAAAAATTTGGGACCCCAAGGAGACCGCAGCGTCCAGACTCTCACCAATCCTCAGCGCAGTTACCACCACACAGTGTCAGGAGATGGGTATAAGCAATGTCAGCAAAGCATAGCATAGGGCACTGGATAGTCAGCGAGACAGCAGAGAAAAAGAAGAAAATCGGAGAAAGCTGCCCCAGCCTTCCCAGGGCAGCCAGTATTTAACAAGGCTCTCAAGTTCCATTCAGAGGGGGCATTGGCTTCGGCGGGGCTCCAAGCTGTTGATAAAAGGCCCCTGTCACCCGCACCAGATGCAATCCAAAATGCAAGGAGGAGGGAAGTGGACGCCCGAACTTACCCCCCTCAGGGCAATTCGTTATAGTATAGGAGGAAAGCACACGCCGGCAGCTGCCACGCGGTCTCCACGCCGGTTCTGCAGGCCTCGGAGGCAAAGTTGCAGCAACACACGCAGTGGCCTCAACGTTTGGAGCAGATGTCTCCCCGACCAACGGGCTGCCGCATGTTCCACCGTGCAGCGCCCAAACAGCAGCAGCTCGATCGTGCAGGGCTCCGCTCCAGAATCAGTCAACCCCGCGTAGGGCTCCTCCGTTGGCCGCGGTTGCAGGCAGGCTCGGATCCGCCGTCGGGTTAAGGCACTCAGCAGGCCTCGCTACAGGGGAGACCCCCACGATTATCCCGTCCTCGGGGAGCCCGCCAAGCTGCCGAACCCGGCTCCAAGGGGGGCCACTTACTCACGTCGACCCAGGGTAAGTAGAGGGGGGCAATTTGCTGAAATTAGCGCATGTTTGCTATGGTTTTAGGGTTGTGAGGACGGAGCTCTAGCAAATTGCGGCCATCACGCTGCGGGCTCACGAGCGCCCCCCAGAGCCCTAACCTTTTTAGCCTTTCTTCATAGGAGTATCCTTCCATCCCCTTTACCATTTTGGTGGCTCTTCTCTGAACCTTTTCTAATAACGCTATATCCTTTTTCAGATACGGCGACCAGAATTGCACACAATATTCAAGGTGCGGTCTCACCATGGAACGGTATAGAGGCATTATAATATCTTTTGCTTTATTTTCCATTCCTTTCCTTATGATACCTAGCATTCTATTTGCTCTCTTGGCTGCCGCTGCACACTGGGCTGAAGGTTTTAACATGTTATCCACAATGACGCCTAAATCTTTTTCCTGGGTGGTGGTTCCTAATGTGGAACCTTGCATCGTGTAACCATAGTTTGGATTGTTCTTCCCTAGGTGCATAACTTTGCACTTGTCCACATTAAATTTCATCTGCCATTTTGATGCCCGGTCTTCCAAGTTATCAAGATCCTCTTGTAATTTTCCACATCCTCTTGGGTTTTAACAACTTTAAATAGTTTTGTGTCATCTGCAAATCTGATAACCTCACTCGTTATTCCACTTTCCAGGTCATTTATGAATATGTCAAAAATCAGCGGACCCAGCACAGATCCCAGGGGTACACCACTATTCACCTTTCTCCATTGGGAAAATTGGCCATTTAGCCCTACCCTCTGCTTTCTATCTTTTAACCAGTTCCTGATCCACAGTAGTACACTGCCTCCTATCCCATGACTCTTTAGTTTTGCCAAAAGTCTCTGATGAGGGACCTTGTCAAAGGCTTTCTGAAAGTCCAGATACACTATAATCAACCGACTCACCTTTGTCCACCTGTTTACTCACACTTTCAAAAAAACATAACAGATTAGTAAGACGAGATCTTCCTTGTCTAAAGCCATGTTGGCTGTCTCCCATTAGGCCATAATTGTAGTATACAAACAAATATTGGTCTTATGTTAAGAGAGTAATAAGAATACCCAAATAAATAAATGAAATACTCTCAATCTACTCCAGAAAGTGTGATCAAGCAATCTTCCAACAAGCTATTATCAGTGGCACAAAGGTCTCAGAACTAATGGGCCACCATTGGTTTGTTTAAAACAGCAACTGGTCAAATGCCCTATGTACATCAACGACCTTAGAAGATATTTTTAGCCACTGGTTTTTTGTATAAAGATTGTTCTGAAGAGCTTGAATAGTTTTGTGCTTATCAATAAATAAATGGCTGTTAACTTCCTAAATAGACTTAAATGCTGCTACTTAGCTTTGAAACAGCTTTCATGACAGTCCAAAGGAAGCCCAGCCAGTCAGAATCAGTCCCGACGCCATCAAGCGCGCTGTGTGTGAGCATTTCACCTTGAGGTTTCTTCAGGGGAAATTCATTCGTAAACACACTGAAAACAAAATAAGTCTGTTTAAACCTAACTTTCTTTCCAACTCTTAATATAGCTCAAAATTGGAAAAATCATTTCAAAAAGCAGCCATACCTTCAAGTGATTCTATAAAGAAAAATTTTTTAGACTTGCAGGCTTCAACTACCGCTGCTGCTGGCTCAAACCTGCGCATGCAAAATGATTTAAATAGCAGCTGTCTCATTACTCACCGGAAAAGATTTGTTCATCTAAAAAACGCCTCCCATTCTATGCGCATGTTTAAACCTCCTGGAATGATGGTTTGTAATTGGTGTATCCAGCGTTGCTCTACATATAACAATGCTCGTTCCCGTGTCCGACCTAGTCGGGATGTTGGTACCCGTTCAATACAAAAACATTTAAGGTCCTCATATAAATGATGGAACTCAAGGCAATGATCGACTAAAGGTGCCTCTCGTCTGTGGCATTTTAATTTACTTTTATGTTCGTTCATTCGGACCCTGAAAGGTCGTATGTTCTTACCAATATAAAGTAAATCACAAGGACATCTTACTCCATAAACCACGTGTGTTGAACTACAAGTGGTCGCATGTCGAAGTTTATACGTTCTTTCTTTATAACTAAAGTCAGACAGCTCTTGAGTGATGCTACATATGTTGCAGGTCCCACATTTAACATGTCCGACTGTCAGACTGGGTAGAGTAGATGGAATTAACTGTAGAGACGCCGGACTTAATATCTCCTTAAAATTGCGAGATCGTTTCCAAACACATCGAACTTGGTTTTCGAAACCTGGCATGCTATGCAGAACATTCAAATGTCGTTTAACACTACGTTTCAGATGGACCTAAAAGGAGTGAAGTTTGTGACCAAATTAACTTGTGTAGTAGACTCCGATTCACCCCGCTCACACGAATATAACAGATCCCTGGGGACTCTGCCTGTTTTAAGTCACGCAAAATTAGATCTCTATACAGCAGTAAAGCGGGCAGGGGGAGGCTAGCTTATGTCCCAAGGTTACAACACGATTCTTTTCAGTTACGAGTGGATGTTGAACAAATGATCAGGAAGTTACATTTACAATTATACTTCAGTCAGCAAGTTAACCCTGGAGACAGACAACCCGATCTAGATCGAGTTCCTTTACCTTTGCGATCATCGTGGTCCCCACTGACCCCTCCCCCTGCCGCTTTACTGCTCTATAGAGATCTAATTTTGTGTGACTTAAAACAGGCAGAGTCCACACGGTCACATTTTGAATACGCTATTAATGCTTCGGAAAGAACAGCGTTACAAGCTCTTCGATCACGTTCTAATCTAGTCATTCGGCGTGCGGATAAAGGGGGTGGGATCGTGATTTGGAGGAGTCAACAATATTTACAGGAAGCTTACAATCAACTGTCAGATCCGAAGGTTTATGAACGGTTGGACATTAATCCTACGTCGGAGTTACAACAGAAAAGAGAGTCACTACACAAGCATTAGAATGTAAATTAATCTCCAAAAAAGAATGGCATTTTTTGAATCCAGTTGACTGTACCATGGCTAGATTTTATTTAGTTCCGAAAATTCATAAGAATCTACATAATCCTCCTGGAAGACCAATAGTCTCGACTCGCGGTTCTCTATTTGAACCTTTATCAGTTTTTTTGGACTCATATCTAAGGCCTAGGATGACATCTTTACCTTCTTATATAAAGGATTTGTCACATTTTCTACGAATCCTGTCTGATAATAACCAGTTAGCATTAGAATCTGATCTTATTTTAGCAACCCTGGATGTCGTGTCCCTTTACACGGTTATTCCTCAAATCCAGGCTCACTCAGTGGTAATGACCTCTCCAAGAAAGAGGGGATCTTTCTGAACAACAACTGAGTTTGCTGTCAGTTAGCAACCCTTACGCTGTACAACAATTTTTTTAAGTTTGAAGATGCTATTTACCTTCAATTATCTGGGTTGGCTATGGGTGCCACGTGTGCCCCTTCTGTGGCAAACCTGTACATGCAAAAATTTGAACATGACTGGTTGGATATTTCTCCGTATGTAACATCCATAAAACTGTGGCGGAGGTACATAGACGATATTTTCGTCTTGTGGCAAGGCACAATTAAACATTCGATCCAGTTCCATAATTGGTTGAATGACAGAGACACTAATATTAAATTTACATTGACTTTTCATAAAGAACAAATTACTTTTTTGGACATTCTTGTTAAAAAGTCATCGATGGGATGGATCACTTCCATTTTTCATAAATCTATCGATAAAAATGCAATATTACATTACAACAGTGCCTATCCATTGCATTTAAAGGATAGTCTACCTTTGTCCCAGTTTATAAGATACCGTCGTAATTGTTCCGACATTCATGATTTCAAACTCCAATCACAACAATTAAAAAAGAATTTTTACCAACGAGGGTATCTCCACAAAGTAGTAGATAAAGCTTACAAGCGAGCATTATACACTAACCGAGATTTGTTATTACATTCGCGTGAGCGGGGTGAATCGAAGTCTACTACACAACAAGTTAATTTGGTCACAAACTTCACTCCATTTAGTTTCCATCTGAAACGTAGTGTTAAACGACATTTGAATGTTCTGCATAGCATACCAGGTTTGGAAAACCATCAAGTTCGATGTGTTTGGAAACGATCTCGCAATTTTATGGAGATATTAAGTCCGGCGTCTCTACAGTTAATTCCATCTACTCTACCCAGTCTGACAGTCGGACATGTTAAATGTGGGACCTGCAACATATGTAGCATCACTCAAGAACTGTCTGACTTTAGTTATAAAGATAGAACGCATAAACTTCGACATGCGACCACTTGCAGTTCAACACACGTGGTTTATGGAGTAAGATGTCCTTGTGATTTACTTTATATTGGTAAGACCATACGACCATTCAGGGTCTGAATGAACGAACATAAAAGTAAATTAAAATGTCACAGACGAGAGGCACCTTTAGTCGATCATTGCCTTGAGTTCCATTCATTTATATGAGGACCTTAAATGTTTTTGTATTGAACAGGTACCAACATTCCGACTAGGTCGGACACGGGAACGAGCATTGTTATATGTAGATCAACGCTGGATACACCAATTACAAACCATCATTCCAGGAGGTTTAAACATTCGCATAGAATGGGAGGCATGTTTTAGATGAACAAATCTTTTCCGGTGATTAATGAGAGAGCTGCTATTTAAATCATTTTGCATGCGCAGGTTTGAGCCAGCAGCAGCGGTAGTTGAAGCCTGCAAGTCTAAAAAATTTTTCTTTATAGAATCACTTGAAGGTATGGCTGCTTTTTAAAATGATTTTTCCAATTTTGAGCTATATTAAGAGTTGGAAAGAAAGTTAGGTTTAAACAGACTTATTCTGTTTTCAGTGTGTTTACGAATGAATTTCCCCTGAAGAAACCTCAAGGTGAAATGCTCACACACAGCGCGCTTGATGGTGTCGGGACTGTGATTCTGACTGGCTGGGCTTCCTTTGGACTGTCATGAAAGCTGTTTCAAAGCTAAGTAGCAGCATTTAAGTCTATTTAGGAAGTTAACAGCCATTTATTTATTGATAACCACAGAACTATTCAAGCTCTTCAGAACAATCTTTATACAAAAAACCAGTGGCTAAAAATATCTTCTAAGGTCGTTGATGTACATAGGGCATTTGACCAGTTGCTGTTTTAAACAAACCAATGGTGGCCCGTTAGTTCTGAGACCTTTGTGCCACTGATAATAGCTTCTTGGAAGATTGCTTGAAGTAAATTCAGAAGTCAATTGTTCACACTTTATGGAGTAGATTGAGAGTATTTCATTTATTTATTTGGGTATTCCCATTAGGCCATGACTATCTACATGCTGAGTAATTTTATTCTTTATGATGGTTTCTACCATTTTTCCCAGTACTGACGTGAGGCTCACCGGTCTGTAGTTTCCCGGATCACCCCTCGAACCCTTTTTAAAAATTGGCGTTACATTGGCGATCCGCCAATCTTCAGGTAATTAGAGATGATTTTAATGATAGTTCACAGATTACTAATCAACACCCTTGGATGTATACCATCCGGCCCAGGTGATTTGCTACTCTTCAGTTTATCTAATAGTTGTAATACATCTTCCCGATGTATCGATATTTCCTTCAATTCTTCCGCACCTTTAAATACCACTTCAGTCATGGGTAACATCCCACAAAACTGAAATGGCCACCAAACGATAATAGACACTATAAAAATCCACAAATATCGTCCACCGTTTCTTAGTGTATGGAAACAATATCTAGCAAGTGAGGTCTCAGTTTAAAATAACACCGCTACAACTGAGCTCACACTCATTAGCAGCGTCAGTGTTGTATCACATCAATGACCTCTTTGGGGTTGTGTTATATCGGGAAGACAATTCGTGCATTTCTTGTACGTATGCGAGAACATAGAAGTTGCCTCCGCTGCAAACGTATGAAAGCTCCGATGGTTAAGCACTGTCTGGAAGAGGGCCATACCTTTGAACAATTACGTTGTTTATATTTAGAGAGAATTACGGGTGGTAGTCTGGGGAAAACATTAGATCAAACTCTTCTTAAACGGGAACAAAGACTGATCTTTCGTTTAAATACTTTAGCTCCAGCAGGATTGAATGGCCAGATAGATTGGTCAGTATGTGTTTAGCTTTAAATGGAAAGGAGGAGGAGATTTATTTTTTAAGGATGTGATTGGCTGATAGGGGTTTTATAATGTAGGTGGTGTACACATCACGCATGCGCGGCGTTTTTTCACAGGCGGAGGATTTGAGATAGCCGGTGTATGAATGAGAATAAACGCGGGCAGCATCAGAGGTAAATGAGTTATTGTGGTGTGGGTTTTAGTAATATTTTAGAATAATTAGTTTTGTATGTGTTGTGTAGTGGGAGTGAAGAATTTATAGGGTTGTTTTTGTTGGTTTCTCTAGTTATGTGTAGGTCCCCTGTCGAAAATACTTGAAACGTCTGCTGGCACCGGGACTGAACGTTGGGATTGAAAGAACATAGGCAGATTTCATTGGGTCCTTTAAAGCTGAGTACAATATTGCGATTACTTGGACAGTATGACATCTTCAAAATGATTGTAGTTTAAAGATTCATTTTCAAAAAACCTGGCAAAGAGGTCATTGATGTGATACAACACTGACGCTGCTAATGAGTGTGAGCTCAGTTGTAGCGGTGTTATTTTAAACTGAGACCTCACTTGCTAGATATTGTTTCCATACACTAAGAAACGGTGGATGATATTTGTGGATTTTTATATGGGTAACATCCCAACATCTTCCTCAGTAAAGATCGAAGCAAAGAATTCATTCAGTCTCTCCGCTATCGCCTTGTTGCCTCTTAGTGCCCCTTTAACTCCTCTATCATCTAATGGTCCAACTGACTCTCTCACAGGTTTTTTGCTACGAATGTACTTGAAAAAATCTTTATTTCGCGTTTTTGCTTCCGCAGCAAGCTTCTTCTCAAATTCTCTCTGCCTTCTTTATCAATGCCTTGCATTTGACCTGCCAGTGCTTGTGCTGTTTCCAGGTTTCATCGTTTGGGTCTTTTTTCCATTTCCTGAAAGATGCTTTCTTGGCAACAACAGCCTCTCTGACCTCACCTTTAAACCATGCTGGCAGTTTTTTGGACTTCCTTCCACTTTAGGACTTAGGATCTTAATATGCATCGGAGTGGCCTAGTGGTTGGGGCAAGGTACTTCAGGCCAGAAGGTCGGGGATTCAAATCCCACTAGAGGACAGCAATCTTGGGCCGGAAGGACTGGGGTTTCTAGTCTCACAGGTGCTCCTTGTGGTCTTGGGCAAGCCACTTAACCCTCCATAGCCCATGTTCCCTGTAAAATAGTTATCTCCAAGTTATAATGCCCTGTTCAATGTAATTTCAGTTTGTTCAATATAAACCGCACTGATGCAGAATAGCGTGGTATATAAGAGAATGTAAATAAATAGATAAATAAATATGCATACTTTAGAAGAAAGGCGGGATAGAGGTGAAATGACAGACATTTAAATACCTCTGTGGCATAAATGCACAAGGAGAGCCTCTTTCAATTGAAAGCAAGCTCTGCTACGAGGAGACACAGAATGAGGATGGAAGGGGATAGATTAAGGAGTAATATACGGAAATATTTCTTTACAGAAAGAGAGCTAGATGCGTGGAATAGACTACCAGTGGAGATGGTAGAGATGAGGACAGTATCTGAATTCAAAAAAACATGGGAGAAACACAGAGGATCTCTAAAGGAAAAAAGGGGACTGTTGTAGTGGTTGATATGGAAGGGCAAACAAGATAGAAACATGACTGCAGAAAAAGACCACATGGCCTATGTTTCTTCTGGGCATAGAATGACTTCTTGGAAGTAGCCTTCCTCCTGGAGGGATATGAAGTCTTTGAGACGTTTGGGGGCGAGACCATCTGCCTCATGCTCTTCTGCCTTTTCTTTCCAACCCTTACCAAGCAGGTTTTCTCAAGAACAGGGAATATTGGTTAATTTATCTTGAACACACTGCTCGAGTTTGGATGCCTGGAGTCAGGCTATCCTCCGAGATCCTATGCAGACTGCAGCAGCTCTGCTAGTCGATTCAAATGTATCGAAGGCTGCCCTGGTCAGGAACTTTGAAGTATTTTGAGCTTGTTTGACTATAGTCAGGTAAACATCGTGCTTATCATCTGGGAGAATAGGAGCAAAATTCCCTAGATTCCCATAGACATCCTTAAGGTACATGCTCTTGTAGAGGGTATAGGATATAATGCTAGAAGCAAGCATACATGGATGGAAGCAGCGACGCCCAAAAGCATCGAGAGATCTGGCATCTTTGCCAGGCAAAACCAATGAATGAGTTTTAGAACTCTTGATGTGAAACACTGTCTATTCCACTACCATTGAGAGGTGTGATAACTGAGGCTTTTGAAACTACGGGCATGACAGGACTCGGTACATAGCATCAAGGCTTTTACTAATAGGCGGTACCATTATGTTGTTATGGAAGGACAGACTAGATAGGCCATGTGGTCTTTTTCTGTCATCATGTTTCTATGTTTCTATTAGTGGGGCCCTCCCATATATGTAGCATTAGATCCTGTAGGATCCGATGCACCGTTAACATTGCCATCTCTGGGCGTCAAGGGGTACTGGAGAATCACTAGCTCATCGGCCCTCGGTTCCATTACCAATGCTACAGTGGAGACCTGTCGCCATGTCCCTAATGAATTCCTGAAAGGACATATCCTTTGGCAGGAATCAATGCCTCTAGTGAGGAGGAGAGTGATCGGAAGGAATATACCGGGTAGCCCTAGAATCCTCTGTCGTCTCTTCTGAATCAGAAGAAGAGGAAGATGACAACTCATATTCAAAAAGGAAATCAAAGTATTAACTTTCTTGGGCTGATGCTCGATATCAATGCTGATGTTGAGACCGTAAATCAGGAACCTGCTGGGTACAGACTTCGATCACCGGTTCCAAAAGAGGAATCTGAGGTAAGGTCCCCACCATTACCGATTCCAGCAGAGACCCACCGATACCTGCTCCAGGGCTGGCATCGGAGACAGGCACAGTTGGAAGCCAGTGCCTGGCTGGCTGTAGTTGTCGATGCCTTTGGTACCACAGCAGGAGTGCTGCCAAAGTCCTCATGATGGCTAAGAAATGCTGATTGATGGAGGACACTGATGCCTGGTTGGATTAGAGCATGGGGCTGTGTGCCACCATCCCAGAGCATAGTACCAGCAGCTGACGGTCAATGCCTCGAGATCATCATGGAGCCTTCTGGGTTGTTTGGCAGGCCGGTCAGCATCAATGCCCTTTTCAGTGCATCTTGTGGAGTATGAGACTCATCTTGATGCCCTGTATCCGATTTTGATGCAGAGGACTTAGTCTTTAATTTATGTTTAGACCTTTTAGAGACCTAGGAACCAGCTGAAAGTGCAGACATCCTCAACGATGTTGAAGCCACAGAAATAAAGAGTCCGGGGCAAACAGTAAGTCATACAGTTTGGCCTTGTTCTTTAGGCCTCATTTGGTCATTTGCTTACCCAAAGCACAATTGTCTGGTATATGGTCTGGGCCCAAACATTTTAGACACTAGTCATGGGAATCAGTGACTGACAGTTCCGGAACACTTAGGACATTTTTTTTAAAGCCACTGATGTGTTTTGTCCATGGTGACAAATAGAGCAAAATTTAGGCAGTAGCCTAAGATGGCAGTGCCTGAAGAAAAAAACAACTAAAAGAAATTAAAGAAAAAACTAATATTAAGGCCGGTATCAGGAAAGGTACTGGCCATGATGGAAAGGCAGAGCACAGATAGAATCAAAACAAAGTTTTTTGATGGCGAGAGGAAAGGTGCTTCCTGCAGGCTCTACGGAAAACAAAGAACTGAAGAGAGGAGGTGGGAAGGCAAATGCGCAAGTGCAGTAGAGTGCTCCCTAAAGCTTTCCTATTGGATGCTGGAAAGCGTTCCCGCATGGGTTCCGTCGGTACCAGCGACACCCATATGTGAAGACTGCATTCCTGCTTGTCCTTGGAGATTTGGGTAATCCTTTGTCATATTCTGAAGATCTGGAATAAGAGCCTGCTAAGAAATCAAAGTATTGTTGGTCTTGTGTTTGACCTCTATGCTTCATGGGCGTCGAGGGTCACTGCCAATACCGATGCTCAGAGGCATTGAAATTGAGAGCCATGGCACTTTTAGCCTGTTGGGTTCCGATGGTATTAGTTCCCACAAACGCATCGGCCTCAGGGGTTCAGATTATGTTGATTTGAGGATCAGCATCAGGACTGATACACCTGGCTGTAGGCTCTGTGCCAAAGTTTGCACTCCTGGAGCTCTCAATACTGTTGGTATAGAGATTGCCTGGAGTGCGGCCAAACTCCTCTCAAGAGCCAGCATGCACTGGTCTAGGGAGGTGGCCCATGTCCGAGTAGAATCACCCACGAGATTTTGAGGCACCATCCCAGAACATGGAACTGGTAACTCTCCAAGAGGTTTATTCATTGGGAACATCCCAAAGCCCCTCCAGTGCTTTGAAGGACAGGTCCTCCTGCTAGGGCTGTTTGGCTGACCAATCTGCATCGAAAGCACCCCTAGGAGAGTCGCGATGCTTATGCTGGGACTTCTCCCTGGTCTCGGCATCAGTGTCCGATGCTGATGACTTAGGAGCAGGCAGAAACTGACTTATGTTTGGACTTTGAAAAAACCTGAGAGACATGAGAGTAAGTCTGGCTCTGTTCTTTAGGCCTCTCTGCCATGCCATTTGTTGGCACAAAGGACAAGAATTGGGTAGATGGTCAGGGCCCAAACATTTTATTTATTTTATTTATATTTTTATACTGCGATTTCCTACAGATCAATTGCGGTTTATAATGAACAATGTATTGTACAGAAAATATAAATTCAGTTTACATGGAACAGTATCAACTATATACAACAATTAAAACAAGATATTTTAACTATATACACGGAAATCTTGTCTTTGTGTTGTAGGAGTATTCTGCTGGGGGATCATTGATTGGGTGTGCGGCATGCCTAGTTAGTGCTTGGATGTTGTTATAAAAGCAAAGCGTTGTGAGAAAAGGTATGTTTTAAGTTTTTTTTGGAAGGAGGATAGGTCTTTTGTGGCTCTTAAGCTGTCCGGGAGTTTGTTCCAAAGGGTAGGAACGCAGTGGAAATATGCTCTGTTTGTAATTTTTTTAGCCTTTCTGTGATATGCTGCTGTTATGAGTTTGTATTTATTGCAGTTCCGTTGGGTACGGGAGCTCTTTTCACCAGCGATGAGTGAGGATAGGTGGGATGGGGAAATGTCATTGGTCAATTTAAAGGTGGTTATGATTATTTTGTACTGGGTGCGGCATTGTATCGGGAGACAGTGTAAATTAAATATGATTGGTATGATGTGGTCAATAGGGTTGGCATTTGCTGTTATTCTGGCAGCAATGCTCTGTGCAATTTGTAGTGGTCGTATTGTTTGCTTAGACAATCCTTGGCGTAAAGCGTTAGCATAGTCAAAGTGGGGGGTAACAATTGCATTAAGTATAGATTTGAAATCACTGGGGTGGAGGAGTAGGTGGAGCGCTTTTAGTAGTCTCAGCTTATAGTAAATTTTTCTTGTGTGTAATGAATGTGGCCATGTTCAGTGTGCAATTTAGGATTACCCCAAGGTATTTTCTTTCTTCTATGACAGATATCATTGTGTCATGGATTTTAATGGATGGAGGAGAGACGTTTTGGTTTTGTGTTAGAGGACCTCGGTTTTACTGAAGTTAATTTTAAGATTGTGGGATGAAAGCCAGTTGAGTAATTTGGTGAAGCAGTCAATGATTTGTTGATTTTATTTATTTAACAGGTCTTCTATACCGCCTTATCATTTACATTCAAAGCGTTTTACAATGAAACAGTTATTGCAACAAGCTTTACATTGAACAGGGTTATTCAACTTGGATGGTTACAATGGGGTCAAACAAGCAAATGTAAGTTGCTAACTATATACAAGAACTCTGGCTGTGTTTCATAGTCCATTTACTGTTACTGTTAAACATCATCCGGGGTAGATCCGAAGCATTCCAGGAACAGATGGGTTTTTATTGCCTTCCTAAAGTCCGCTGGTCTTTGATCTCACGTGTTGATGTGGGGAGATCATTCCACAGCTTGGGTGCAAATAGGGAGAAGACTCTGTTGCAGGTGGATTGATTTGCTTTCCCGAAATTTAGTGGGGTCTTTAGGGTGTTATCTGTTCCACTCCTTGTTCTGGTAGGCGGTGTTTTCTTGATCAGTGGTTGCAGAGTTGCAGGTGAGAGGTTTAGTGTTTTAAATATTATTATGTTTTTGTACTTAGTGCATACAGTCATAGGGAGCCAGTGCAGCTGACGGAGCGTGGGTGTTATGTGGATGTTGTGTTTGGGGATTTATTAATTTTGAAAGGGAGATATATCATAATATTGTCCACATATATGTGGTATAGTATAATGAATTTTTAAAATATGGAACAGATGGGTTGAAGGTAAATGTTAAATAATAGTGCAGACAGCGCGGAGCCCTGCGGGAGACCTTGCTCTTGGTTGTAGGTTTTGGAGGTGGTGTTGCCTATTTTAACTTGTTGGGTTCTTTCTGATAGGTTTGAGTTGAACCACTGTAAAACCATGTTATTGATGCCTCTATGTTGTAGCCTGGATAACATGATGTGGTGGTTTACACTATCAAAGGCTGCGGATATGTCTAGGAATAGGAGGAGAAAAACGTTTACATTGTTGTCAATGCCTCGTAGGATGCAGTCAAAGAGAAAGTCAGGAGTGTCTTAACACCATGGTATGGTCTGAAGCCATATTGTTGATCATCCAGGAGGGCATGGGAGTCTATGTGGTCTTAGAGTTGGATTAGTATTGCTTTCTCAATTAGTTTGGTCAGCAGTGGGAGGCTAGAGATTGGCCTGTATGATGAGGGGTTGTTTTTGTCCATCGTACTGCTCTTAAGGATTGGGCATATTATTGCATGCTTTAGTGTGGGGGGCATATATCCAAGTTGTTGGGAGGTATTGATGATGGGCAGTATGAGCGGGGTGAATTCAGCTTTTGTAGCCTTTATCCAGCTTACTGGACAGGGGTCAAGGTGTGAGGTGGTTGTGTTTACCTTTGTGATAATGTTCTCCAGTACGTCCATGGATGTAAGGAAGAATGCAGACCATTTTTGATTTACTGTAGGTTGGAGATTTGGGATGTATTACGTAGGTATTTCTTAAGCTACTTTGTCTTTGTAGAAATTTGCAAGCATTTGAGGGGGGGGGTGTCTATGGACGCGTCTGTTTCATTGATTGAGTTGTTGGTTAGGAATTTGATAATTTGGAAGAGTTCTCTTGGACGGTTGATGGACTTTGATAAAATGCTGGAGTAGTGTTCTTTTTTTAAATTATTTATTGTATCGCGGTAAAGTTTTAGTTTGGCCATGTATAGAGCTTGATGTGTGGTGGATTTGGAGTGGCATCATTTGCGCTCTGCTGAATTGCTTTAGTTCGGGTTTAAACTATGAAAGGGGGACAACACCAATCATGTTTATCAGTGACTGGTATGGTACTGGCACCCTTGGTGTATTTTTTTTTTAAACCACTACTTGGCTTTTCGATGCCTCAAAAACGTTGTCTTCGAAATTGAAGATGAGGGTATGAAGGCCTAAGGCCCAGTTTGGCGGCGAAAACTGAGTTAAAAATAAAGACATTTTTATAAAATTTAAAAAAAAAAAGAATCATCAAAGCCAGCATCTCGCTCAATGGAACTGGCGATGACAGGAAGGCAAAAGCGCGATGTTCCACAAAAGAAAAAAATTTTTCAGCCGTAACAGGACTGTACATCCTGCTGGCTCCGCGAAAAATGAAGAATCGAAAAGAGGAGTTGGGAAGGCAGGCACACTGCCATAGTGGAATAATCCCAAAGGCTTTCCTATTGGACACTGGGGAGCGTTCCTGTGCATGCTCCATTGGTGACATTCACCCATATAAGACTGAATTCCTGCTTGTTCCTGGAAATAAAGGCTAAAAGCTGGGTGAAAAAAATGAGTGAAAGCTCAACCACAAGGCTCTGCAGAAGAGAGAATGGAGAATAAAACCAACTCAAGTGCACAAGAAAAAGACCACAGCTAGTGGCAATTTAAAGGGAAGTGGCAGTACATAAGCAGACAGAGAATGCAAGTATAATAATATCACAACACCGATGTTCACTCAAGGGCCTCATTCAGGCCATTGGGCTGTAACGTGTAACGTGTTCAATGTTAATATCCATCGCTGCTCAAAATGGGCTATTCAATCTTCCAATATTACCTGGGATTCCTCCTGGGACCAGCAGCATTTCGTCTGGAGGCTCCCACAATGCGGTCCCCAGCCCATTCGCAAGGGGTCTGTGGGGAGGACCTTCTGGGGGTTGGGTACCTGGAAGGGCATCCTGGCCTGAATGTGGCATGAATTCTGTCACCATCCGAGGGAGCTCGCCAGCTGATGGATCACTTTAACTCTGTCCCTGAGCATGCTTCTGGCTTGAATCCACTGAGAGGAGGAGGCACCACTGGGCTGTCTTCATGTGTAGGTGGGCATGTGGGGTCACAGACTGTGGAGGACATGTGTCCCAAAAGGCAAAGTAGGAGTCAGGCAGGTAGCATCCGGTATCAGTGTACCTCTGTGGTTAACTCCCTGAGGCATTCTGACCCCTCCAAGGGGAGGAAGGCTTTTGCCTGGAGGGTATCTAGTTGTGCCCCTATGAACTCTAGGCGCTGGGATGAAGTGAGGTGGGACATGAGGTAGATTATGACAAACCCCAGGTGCTGCAGGTTGTTGATGGTGCACCTGGTGGTGCATTGTGCCTCTACAGCCGTGTCCCCCTTTATGAGCCAGTCGTCCAGATAGGGGAAGACAAAGGCCTCTTGGAGCCAGAGGTGGGCTAAGACCACCACAAAGCACTTTGAGAAGACCCTTGGCAATGAGGCAGGGATGTTGCCACCAGCCAAGGGAGTCTATCAGCTGGCAGGTTATCATTATCCTGTCCTACAGTCTTCCTGTGGCTTGTGTCCACTGCGAGCGGAGGAACCATTGAGCTGCCCGCACGTATAAATGCGCTAGCGGGGTCATGTGGACTATGGAGGCCATATGGCCCAGCAGATGCAGGAGACGAGCTGGCACTATCAGTGGTGCTAAGTTCCACCGCTAGCTGTCTGAGGCATTCTGTCCTCTCCCTGGGGAGGATGGCTTTGGCTTGTAATGTGTTGAGTTGAGCACCTATGAACTCCAGACTTTGGACTGGAGAGAGGTGGGATTTCCGGTAGATAATGATGAATCAGATGCTGCACCAGGAGGGTTGCACATCCTGCGGCCTGACTGGCCTCTGCGGCTGTGGTGCCTCTGATGAGCCAGTCATCTAGGTAGGGGAAGACGAAGATCCCTTGCAGACACAGGTGGGCAGCCACTAGGCATTTCATGAAGACCCTTTGTGAGGATGCAAGGCCAAACGGTAGCAATTTGCACTGGTACTGTTCTTCTCCTATCACACAGCTTAAGTACTGCCTGTGGAAGGAATGGATTAGGATGTGTGTGCACACATCCTTTAGGTCCAAGGAGCACACCCAGTTTCCCTGGCGGAGGTAAGGCAGCAGTGTTCCAAGGGAGAGCATCTTGTACTTCTCCCTCACCAGAAACTTGTCTAAGTTTCGTAAGTCTCGGATGGGCCTGAGGACCCTAGTCCTCTTTGGGACGAGGAAGTTCCTGGAATAGAAGCCTCTGACCCTTAAGAGTTTGGGTACAGGCTCTACTGCATTGCCCCCGAGAAGACCTGAGAGCTCTGTGAGCAATGGTGTTTGGTGAAGGGGGGGGGGGGGGTTTCGCACCAGCTCTCCGGTAAAGAACCTGGGTGGAATCTACTGTTGGTGGAGAAGATATCCTTCCCTGACCTCCTGCAGTACCCATTGGCATGAGATGATCATAGCACATCCATGGGCTGGTGAAGGTCTCCTGGGGAGGGGAGGCCCTGACCTTGGAGTCAAAAGCTCCCCCCCCCCCCAAGCTGGGTGGGAGCTGGGATCTGGGGCTTAGGTTCTTTTGCCTTCTGAGCCCTGTGCCCTTGCCTTCTGGGGTGAGAAGCCTGCTGCTGCTGGCCTGAGAAGGGCTGATATTCGTGCCTCTGCTCAAAGGACTCCTCCTTCCTCAGGAAAAGGGGCCTATTCTCCGATAGTTTTTTGCAGGGATGGGATGAGGTCTTTTTAGAGTGTCTCTGGCAGGTCACCACGTTGGACTAACTCAGCAGCCTTCTCGGCAATGGGATTGCTGAACAGGGTCTCCCCGGTGCAGGGGACGTAGAGCAGCTTGTTTTGGACCCATTGCTCGAGGTCAGAAGATTGTAGACAGGCTTGGCATTGAGCCTTGATGCCAGCCGCAGCTACCTGAGTCGCTGACGGAAAGCCAATGTAGGCTGCTTGGGAGAGGAACTTGGAACAGTCCTTGATCCCAGAGGTCAGGGCCTGGAACAGTTGGAGAGGTTCCCCGATGAGACCTGCCGCAGACAGACAGTTCTTGGTCCAGAGCCTTCAGAAACATACCTATATAAAGTTCATAGGCCTGGATCCAGCATCCGAGCATCGAGCCTTGATAGCACTTGTGCTTGAGGACGTCAAGGGCTCTCGCCTTCCTCCCAGGGGGAACAGAGGAGTAGGTCTTCTGGCCCTTGAGATTCTGCATAGTTGACGCGACGACCATGGAGTTATGTATGAGCTGGGGTTTGTGGAACACTGGGCCCTTCCAGACATGGTACATGGCGTCAAGGCGCTGGCTCACCTCCGACACAGACAATGGAATTCCCCACATCTGAAGCAGCAGCCTCTGGAAGACTGGCTGCACAGGCACTGTGAGAGTTTTCTTGGGTGGAGACTCATACTGAAAAATCACCAAGCTCTTGGTGTGCGGGTCTTCCTCTGCCTCGGTTTGCAAAGAGAGGGCTTTGGAGGGCTCTGGCCATGTCCCTGACAAAGTCATGTTAAGGCCACATCCTCAGGAGGAGAGCAGTGACGGTTCCAAGGGAATGTCTCGGTGTTGCTTGGCATCCAGAGAGGCCTCTCTGTCTGTTTCCCACTCTGAGTATAACGGTGATGATGAATCAGAGGACCTGTGGCTCCTTGCGTTGAAGGGTCGGCCAGCTGTAGAGGACCTGGGGTCCAAATCACAGACCCTGGCCAGCAAGGACCGAATGCCTGATCAGGACCAGGACATCGATTGGCGCAGAGGACTTATCCAAGGCTGGTGGCGCTCTGAGCTTGGCAACTGCGAACTCCTTCACAGTCAAAGGTCCTGTCATCAGGGCAGATGAAGCGGATGAACTGGCCATCACCACCTACTGCAGGGCCAGGATAGCAGTGATGTTCTGCTCCAAGGCCACCATTCTGGTTACTAAGCCAGAAGACTCCGCAGCCTTTGGCGTAGGCATAGAGGATCCCATGCCCGGTGTTAGCATTGTTGCGAGTGTGCCCTTGATGAGGACTATGGCTTTGAGGAACTTTGCACGGTCTCTGCTGGATGAGGAATCCTCCTTGAGGACCTTGGTGGGGAGCTTCTCTGAGTCGCCTGAATCCCTTCGGGTGATTTTATCGGGTTTCTCTGGTGCAATCTCAGCGGACTTCAAAAGACTTCTTTTTCTCTGGGTCAGAGGTCTTCTCAGAGGAGCCGCCGCTGTAGGACTCAGAGGGCACTTGTGTCTTCTAGGATGTGCTGGAGATGGAGCTCGGCACAGAGGAGGCTGGGGCAGAGTTTGACCTGGGGAACAATTTCAACTACAGCTCCAACCTTTTTCTGTTAGATTTAGGCATCATGGCCAAGCACAGGTCACAGGAGATGCCGTCATGGTCTGGGCCCAGGCAGTGCAAGAAGCAGTCAGGGGTGTCTGTTACTGACATGGCATGACTGCAGCGGTCACATTTTTTGAACCCATCAGGAGACATGGTGGGTGGCACCCAGACAGGGTCGATGACCCCGGGTAAAAAATAGTGCGAACGGCAGTTGAGGAGACCTCGATGAAAAATGGAGCCAAGATCAGAATCAGAGACGGTGCCAGCTTGAGGCGGGAACCAGTTGCTAACCGGGAAAAACTCGATTTTTAAGGGAAAAAGTGCATAGTTACTCACCTGTAACAGATGTTCTCCAGGGACAGCAGGAATCAGTCCTCACTGATGGGTGATGGCACAGACGGAGCCCACGTGGAGCAATTCCCCAGCCTTCAAAGAAAGCCTTTGGGATTGCTGCCATGCATGCTTGGTCCTTTTCCGTCCCAAGGGTGCTATCTTGCTCAGTCAGATCCCTTAACTCTAATCCTACCAAGCAGATGGCAAGGGAAGGACAAAAATCCAGCATCTCATCAGGGGAGGTGGGAGGGTAGTGAGGACTGATACCTGCTGTCCCTGGAGAAAGCATAGTTACTCACCTATAACAGGTGATCTCCGGAAACAGCAGGAGTTTAGTCTTCACATATGGGTACTGTTGGTATCGACAGAGCCTGTGCGGGAACGCTCCCCAGCGTCCAATTAGAAAGCTTTTGGGAGCATCCCACAGTGCCTGGGTGCTGCCTTCCCGCCTTTCCCAACTGCCTCTCTCCAGTTGAGTTTTAAAGCTGTGACAAAGAGAGGGAAAGGGAAAGAGATAGATAGAGAAATACAACTCCTAGGGGAGGTGGGTGGGTTGTGAGGACTAAATTTCTGCTGTTCCCGGAGATCACCTGTTACAGTTGAGTAACTATGCTAAGTCCAGGAACAAGCAGGAATGTAGTCTTCACATATGGGGACTCCCTAGCTTTAGATGCCAGGGAGAAAACCCCAGAAGTTGTGTGTCCCTGTGAAAGGGCTCCATTTCCCCCCATGGATCTCCGGCATCCTACCAGGGATGGTGGGTAGGAGTTGATTAGGTATGGAACAGGTGTTGGAGAACAGCCTGACCAAACAACGCATTCCGGCGGGAGTCCTTGTCCAAGCAGTAATGGGCTGTGAAGGTATGAACCGAGGCCCAAGTGGCTGCTCGACAAATGTCGTCGATAGACAGAGTGCAGATGAGCCATTGAAGCTGCCATAGCTCTCACATTGTGAGCTGTGACATGGCACTCCAGAGGAAGATTCTTACTCTGACAGGCAAAGGAAATACACTGTGCAATCCATTTGGACAGTGATCTCTTGGAGACTGGAAGTCCAAAATGAGAAGGATCAAAAGCAACAAAGAGTTGAGAAGACTTTCTATGTTGCTGTGTTCTTTGTAAGTAAAAAGCTAAAGCTCTTTTACAGTCCAAAGTATGAAGATTCCTTTCTGCATTTGATGCATGAGGCCTTGGAAAAAACACAGGCAGGTAGACCGCTTGGTTTAGATGAAAAGGCGAGACCACCTTTGGCATAAAGTGTGGATGAGTCTTAAGGACTACCTTGTCATGATGGAACCTTGTATAAGGGGGATCAGCTACTAGTGCTTGCAACTTACTGATGCGAAGTGCTTACGTGATTGCAATGAGAAAGATAACTTTCCAGGAAAGGAATTTCAGCGAAGTAGTAGCTAAAGGTTCCAAAGGTGGCTTCATAAGCTGACCAAGAACCAGGTTTAAGTCCCATGCCACAGGTGGGGGCCTAATGGGAGGCTTAGTTAGAAGAAGGTCTCTCATAAATCTTGCTATAAGAGGATGGGAGGAATAGGTTGTCCATTTAAAAGGCTTGAAAAAAGTTGCAATAGCACTCAAATGAACTCTTACTGAGTTAGTTTTAAGTCCTGCATTGGATAAATGAAGGAGATACTCCAGCAATGAGTCCAGAGGTATCGCAAGGGTGTTAAGACCCTTCTGCGAACACCATATGGTAAACCTTTTCCACTTGAAAGCATAAGAGCGTCTTGTGGAAGGCTTCCTGGAAGCATAAAGGATATACTTTACTTGCTGAGAGAGATTAAGATCATGGAGATCTAGGCCTTCAGCAACCAAGCCCTGAGATGCAGAGATTGGGGATTGGGATGCCATAACATTCCGTCCTCCTGAGACAGGAGATCTGCAGCAGACCCTAACTCCAGAGAGGGAGCTTGAGAGAGATTTAGAAGCAGAGGGTACCACACTTGCCATGGCCAATGTGGAGCTATGAGAATCATACGGCCTCTGTCTCTCTGAAGCTTGAACAGGGTATTGGGAATTAGGGGAATGGGTGGAAAGGCATAAAGGAAGTCTTGACCCCAGTGAAGGAGGAAAGCATCCCTGGCCTGAGAGCCCTGAGCTGGAATTCCGGAACAGAATCAGGGAAGTTTGGCATTCAACGGACTTGCAAAGAGGCACTGTCCCGGCGGGACCCCCTCTCCAGGCAGTAGTATGCAGCGAAGGTGGAAGACCAGGTCGCCATCCAGCAGATGTCCATCATGGGTAAGGAGTGCAGCAAGGCCACTGAGGCCGCTTTGGCCCAAACCCCGTGTGCGGTGATGCGACGCTCCAGCGGGACACCCGCCTTCATATGAGCAAAAGCAATGCAGTACGCCATCCAAATCGAAAGGGTGCATTTGGTAACTGCCTGCCCCGGTCGATTGGGATCGTAGGTCACAAAGAGTTGGCCAGACTTGAGATGAATCTGGATGCACTGCAAGTAGAAGGCAAGAGCCCTTCTGCAGTCAAGGGTGTGGAGGGCCACCGATGCCTGGTCAGCGTGGGGCCTCGGGAAGAAAGTCGGCAGGACTATGTCCTGGTTGAGATTTAGGCAGGCATTTAGGGTGGTACAGAGAACCACTCTATTCTGATAGAACCTGGTGTAAGGGGCATCAGCCATGAGATCCTGGAGTTCACTACTTCGGTGGGCTGAGGTCAGCGCCACCAGGAAGGCTACCTTCCAGGATAGGTGCCAGAGCGAGCACGTTGCCATCAGCTTGAAGGGTGGACGGGTAAGCTGCATGAGCATCACGTTCAGGTCCCATTCTGCAGGGGAGGTCAAATGAGCGGCTTGGAAAAAAAAAGGCCCTGCATAAAGCGGGAGACTAACGGCTGTCCCGATAGGGGCTTTCCCTCGATGGGGAGGTGGTTCGCTGAGATGGCGCTCAGGTGCACCCTGACAGAGTTTGACTTCAGACCTTCCTTTGAGAGATGGAGGAGATACTGAAGGATCCATGAGCCCCGAACACCAGACTGAGAAGCATCGCCACTTGAAGGCGTAGGCTCGTCTAGTGGAGCCCTTTCTCGAGGCGAGGACCACCTCCTCAAACTCCTCCGGGAGAGCCAGTGAGGCGAGGGAAACCAGTTCAGTCGCCACGCCATGAGGGATACGGCGGCTAGGTTCGGGTGCTGCACCTGCTCCTCCTCCTGTGTTAGCAGACCCGGGGCAAAGCCTAGGGGAACAGGAGACTCCGTCGACAGCCAGAGCAGAAACGGGGACCAAGGCTGCCGACACCACGAAGGGGCTGCAAGGATCAACGATGCCCGATCCCGCTGAGCCTTGAAAAGGGTTCTCGCAATGAGAGGGTATGGAGGGAATACATAGAGAGCAGGCTGGATGACCAGTTCAGAAGGAATGCATCCGGACTCTCCCTGCCTGGGTGAGGCACCGGGCCACAAAAGCTGGGAAGCTGCGTGTTCTGGGGACCGGTGAAGAGGTCTATCGCCAGTGTCCCCCAGCGATGAAACAGCCAGTCCGCCCCTGGATTCAGCTGTCATTCGTGGGGGCAAAGGATCCTGCTAAGACTGTCTGCCAGGCCATTCTCCTGGCCCGGAAGGTGTGTCCCCTGAGGGACATCTTCCGTTGGGTGGCAAAGGAGTAGAGGAGGACCGCTTCCCAGCAGAGGTAGCGCAAACCAGTGCCTCCCTCGTTGACGTAGAGCATCGCCATGCAGTTGTCGGTCTGCATGAGTACCAACCTACCCTTGAGGTGGTGCTCGAAGGCCCTCAGGGCCCACCGACTTGCCCGGAGTTCAAGCAAGTTTATCTGTTGCTGAGACTCCTCTGGCAAACATTTTCCCTGCGTGCAGAGTTGCCCACAGTGGGCCCCCCACCCTAACAGGGAAGCATCCGCAGTAAGCACTGTGTTGTGCTGTGTGTGGGGCCTCGAAGGGCAACCAGTAGAGAAGGTTGTGGGGGTTTTGCCACCAGTGCAGGGACAAACTAAGGTGGGGAAGGATCTTGACAGTGTCCCTGAGGTGGCTGATGGATGGGCTCCAGAGTGTGCTGAGGCATCATTGAGCTGACCGCACATGAAGGAGGGCATGGGGGACGACATGCACAGTAGAGGCCATGTGGTCCAGGAGACAAAGTACTGTATAGTCCGAGCTGTGACTCAGGGAGTGCTTTGAACCCAAGCCGCCAGGACTCAGAGGCAGTCGGCACGATCCGCTGGTAAGAATGTGGTTGCCCGTTGAGTATCGAGGCGAGCCCCAATAAACTCGAGTGCGCGCACCAACTATAGGTGAGACTTCGGGTAGTTGACCAAGAACCCCACGCCTTCTAATAGAAGGATTGTGCGCGACGTTGCTCCCCGGGTTTCCTCGACCGAGCATCCCGTGATGAGCCAGTTGTCGAAGTATGGAAAGACCAGTATGCCCTGATGCCAGAGGCGGGCAGTGACCACAGAGAGGCATTTCGTGAAGACCTCTGGAGCGGACACGAGGCCAAAGGGAAGCACCCTGTACTGGAAATGCTCAACCCGCACCCTGAAGCGCATGTACTGCCTGTGTTGGGGATGGATTAAGATTGGGCATAAGCGTCCTTTAGACCAAGGAGCATAGCCAGTTGCTCTGCCAGAAAAAGGGCAGCAGAACGTCAAGGGATAACATCTTGAACTTCTCCCGCACCAAGAACAAGTTTAAATTTTGGAGGTCGAGGATGGGCCGCAGACCCCTCAGACTTGTTCGGGACAAGGAAGTACCGGGAGCAGAAGCACCAACCTCAAAGATGCGGAGGGACCTTCTCGACTGCCTGTTCGGCGAGAAGAGTAGTTCCCGCTGCAGTAAAGCATAGTTACTCACCTGTAACAGGTGATCTCCGGGAACAGCAGGAATTTAGTCTTCACATATGGGTATCGTCGGTACCAACGGAGCCTGCACGGGAACGTTCCCGAGCATCCAATTAGAAAGCTTTTGGGAGAATCCCACAGTGCCTGCGTGCTGCCTTTCCGCCTTTCCCAACTGCCTCTCTCCAGTTGAGTTTTAAAGCTGAGATAAAGAGAGAGAGAGGGAAAGAAAAGAAAAGAGAGATACAACTCCTATGGGCGGTGGGTGGGTTGTGAAAACTAAATTCCTGCTGTTCCCAGAGATCGCCTGTTACAGGTAAGTAACTATGCTATCTCCAGGAACAAGCAGGAATGTAGTCTTCACATATGGGGACTCCCTAGCTAGATGCCAGGGAGAGACCCCAGAAGTTGTGTGCCCCTGTGAAAGGGCTCCACTTCCCCCCATGGATCTCTGGCATCCTACCGGGAATGGTGGCTAGGAGTTGATTAAGTATGGAACAGGTGTCGTAGAACAGCCTGACCAAACAAGGCATCCCGGCAGGAGTCCTTGTCCAAGCAGTAATGAGCTGTGAAGGTATGAACCGAGGCCCAAGTAGCTGCTCGACAGATGTCTTCAATAGACACAGAGTGTAGATGAGCAATTGAGGCTGCCACGGCTCTCACATTGTGAGCTGTGACATGGCCTTCTAGAGAAAGGTCTTTACTCTGATAGGTAAAAGAAAGCGTAGTTACTCACCTGTAACAGGTGTTCTCCAGGAGCAGCAGGAATCAGTCCTCACATATGGGTGACGTCGGCGCCGACGGAGCCCTCGCGGAGCAATTTTCCCCAGCTTTCAAAGAAAGCCTTTGGGAATTGCAGCGCGCATGCGCGGTCCCCTTCCCGCCCAAAGTGCCATCTTGGCCAGTCTGATGACATAGCAAAAAGACAGCAAAAAAATTGCAAAAACTAAATCATAGGATTGAAACTCCAAGGGGAGGAGGGAGGGTTGTGAGGACTGATTCCTGCTGCTCCTGGAGAACACCTGTTACAGGTGAGTAACTACGCTTTCTCCAGGACCAAGCAGGAAGTCAGTCCTCACATATGGGACTCCCCAGCTTAAGGCTACCGGAGACCCTAAGCACAAAAATGAGCTCACTCTAGCTCAGCAGCACAGAAGGAAAGAATCTTCTCTGATCAATCTCCAACCAGTAGCCCAACATCCGGGACGGAGGGTAGGAGTTGCCTAAACCTCGAAGAGATTACGGAGGACTGCCTGTCCGAAAGCACTGTCCCTGCGGGACTCCCTCTCGAGGCAGTAATGGGCCGCAAAAGTCTGGCCCGAAGACCAGGTAGCGGCCCGGCAGATGTCTGCCAACGGAACAGAGCGGAGGTAAGCCACTGACGCAGCCTTCGCCCGAACCCGATGAGCAGTGACTCGACTCTCCAGCGAGAGGCCTGCCGCCGCATAAGTCCAAGCGATACAGTCAGCTACCCAGATGGACAGAGTACGCTTAGAGACAGGGAGCCCTAATTTATTAGGGTCGTAAGACAGGAAGAGCTGGACAGTCTTACGGTGCTCCCGCGTACGATCAAGGTAGAAGTTCAGCGCCCTTCTACAGTCCAGGGTATGCAAAACCATCTCAGCTCGGCTGGAGTGTGGCCTGGGAAAGAAGGTCGGAAGCACCACCTCCTGATTGATGTGAAAAGGGGAGACCACCTTTGGAAGAAACTTAGGGTGAGTCCGCAGGACTACCCTGTTCTTGTAGAACCGAGTGTAGGGAGGATCAGACACCAGGGCCTGCAGTTCACTAACGCGTCTAGCGGAAGTGAGGGCCACCAGGAATAAGGTTTTCCAAGAAAGAAAACGAAGAGGACAGGTAGCCATGGGTTCAAAAGGTGGGCAGGTGATCCGCTGTAAAACCACGTTCAGGTCCCAGTCAGGGGCTGGGGGGCGCAACGGTGGTTTGAGGAGAAGAAGGCCCCGGGAGAACCGAGCCACGAGGGGGTGGCCGGAAAGAGGCCTGCCTTCCACTGGCACATGATGTGCCGAAATAGCACTGAGGTGAACCTTGACCGAGTTGGACTTGAGCCCAAGATTGGAGAGGGAAAGCAAGTACTGCAAGACCACCGACACCGAGCAGGAGAAGGGATCTTGAGACCGTTGAGTACACCAGTTGGAAAAGCGACGCCATTTAAGGGCGTAGGATTTCCGGGTAGAGGGTCGCCTGGAAGCCAGTACGACTTCCTCCACCTCCGGGGGTAACAGGAGAGGAGCAAGGACTACCCTTTCAGCAGCCAGGCCATCAGATGAAGAGCTCTGAGGTTGGGGTGTAGGGGAGACCCCTGATCCTGAGTCAGGAGATCTGGTTGAAACCCCAGAGGCAACGGGGTATCCACCGCCAGCTGCATCAGAAGCGGGAACCACGGTTGCCGGGGCCACCGGGGAGCGATCAGGATCACGGAGGCCTTGTCCTGGAGAACCTTGAAAAGAGTTCGAGACACCAGCGGCATGGGAGGAAAAGCATACAGAAGGCCCGTGGACCATGAGAGCAGAAAAGCATCCGCCGCTACTCGAAGGGGGTGCGGTTCCCGAGAGCAGAATCGAGGGAGTTGCCGGTTCAGAGGACTGGCGAAGAGATCCAGCGTGGGAAGGCCCCACCGCAGGAAGATCCGTTGGGCCACCAACGGGTCCAATCTCCACTCGTGCGGTTGGAGGATTCTGCTCAGTTTGTCTGCCAGGTGATTTTCTTGACCTGGGAGATAGACAGCTTTGAGGAGGATTCCCCGGCTGACGGCCCAAGCGCAGAGCTTTTGTGCTTCCCGGCAGAGAAGGGAGGAGCCCGTGCCCCCCTGCTTGTTCACGTAGAACATAGCAACTTGATTGTCCGTCTGGACCAGCACAGACTGGTGAGACGTGAGGTGGGAGAAGGCCTTCAGAGCCAGGCGAATGGCCCGGAGCTCCAGGAAGTTGATCTGCTGGGCAGATTCCCACGGGGTCCAGAGACCCTGAGTACATGACCCCTGGCAATGTGCTCCCCAACCCAGGAGAGAAGTGTCGGTCGTCAGAACCTGGACCGGCGGAGGAGACTGGAAAAGCATTCCGAGCACTAGGTTGGGTAGGTGAAGCCACCATCGTAGGGAAGAGACTAGCGGGCCGGAGATGCGTACCGAGTCCGCCAGTCTCCCCGAGGCCTGACGCCATTGACAGCGAAGGCACCACTGAGCTGGCCGCATGTTCAGGCGGGCATTGGGGGTCACATGGACCGTGGGACGCCATATGGCCGAGCAGTTTCAGGAAGAGCCGGGCCGAGACCCGGGGATGGCTGCGAAAACGGCTGGCGAGAGCCATGAGCCGGTGAGCCTTGTCGAGCGGCAGAAAAGCCCGCGCCTGAAGCGTGTCCAGTCTGGCGCCGATGAACTCGAGGTCCTGAGAGGGGAGCAAAGTGGACTTTTCGAAGTTTATGACAAAGCCCAAGTACTGGAATAGAGTTACAGTACGTTTTGTGGCGTGAGTGGCCTCCGTGGCGGACGGGGCCCTGATAAGCCAGTCGTCCAGGTAAGGAAAGACGAAGAGGCCTTGAAGTCGGAGATAAGCCGCAACCACTGCGAGACATTTTGTGAAGACTCGTGGTGCGGAGGATAGGCCAAAGGGCAGTACTCTGTATTGGTAATGATTGCCCGCCACCACAAACCTTAGGTATTGTCGGTGGCTTGGGTGGATGAGGATGTGAGTGTAGGCATCCTTTGGATCCAAGGAGCATAGCCAATCTCCCTGCCGGATGTAGGGCAGCAGGATTCCAAGGGTAAGCATCTTGAACTTTTCCCTCTCCAGGAACTTGTTGAGGTTCCGCAAGTCTAGGATGGGTCTGAGGCCTCCAGTCCGCTTTGGTACCAGGAAGTACCGGGAATAAAAACCGTGACCCCGCAGGTGGTGGGGCACCGGCTCCACTGCCTGTTCCCGAATAAGACTTGCCAACTCCTGGAGAATCAGCTGAGAGTGAGCCCGGAGCTGTGTGCCTGTGTAAATCCATCTGATTGGCTGCAACAGACGTCTCCCATCTGCCCCGGCGATTCTCGGCAGCATATTTCAACACCGGCTGCCTTGGGAGAGTGAGAATCAGCTGAGAGTGAGCCTGGAGCTGTGTGCCTGTGTAAATCCATCTGATTGGCTGCAACAGACGTCTCCCATCTGCCCCGGCGATTCTCGGCAGCATATTTCAACACCGGCTGCCTTGGGAGAGTGAGAATCAGCTGAGAGTGAGCCCGGAGCTGTGTGCCTGTGTAAATCCATCTGATTGGCTGCAACAGACGTCTCCCATCTGCCCCGGCGATTCTCGGCAGCATATTTCAACACCGGCTGCCTTGGGAGAGTGAGAATCAGCTGAGAGTGAGCCCGGAGCTGTGTGCCTGTGTAAATCCATCTGATTGGCTGCAAGAGACGTCTCCCATCTGCCCCGGCGATTCTCGGCAGCATATTTCAGCACCGGCTGCTTTCACGGCCGCGGTCGCGTGCCCGAAGGGGGCGTGACCAAAGGGGGGACGCCCCTTTGGTGCCCCTTCGGTGCCAATTCGGGGCCTTCGAATTTGTTTTTTGCCGCAGGTATGCCGTGTGGTCACGCGAAAAGAAAGAGCAAGAAGCTTCAAGGAGGTCAGCCTGCTAAACAAGCTGTTGCAGTTTCATCTACCCCTTCTGCTATTGTTGGACCTATGGATCAGCATGTTGTAATATTTCCTCAAGCTACTTCTGGTGCCCAACATTCTTCGTCGCCTGGCTCCGGCATTACCTTGAGTTCCATCGAAAGGACTCCTCCACCCAACCCAGGTTCTTCTCAAGCGTCTGTGAATTCGCTGTCTTCTACTGGATCGTCCTCTTCTTCGGGGGAGGAGGAAGAGCTTCCTGTTTCTCTTTCTGTATCACCAAAGGTACTTTCGTTAGTCCCTATTACTATGGTTGCCGGCATTGAGGCTCCTAATTTTCCTCAAATTGAAAATCCTGAAAATGTTACCCTAGCAGATATTTGGAAACAGGTTACTGCTACTAATGTGATGTTATCTCAATTTGTTAATCAAACTGTAGCTTTTTCTCGGCAGGTTTCCAGTAAATTTCACACAGTAGAGACCTCTGTTAATCAGCTGTTTCAGCGTGATCAGCTTGATTCGCAGGTGGCTTCTCTGCAGTCAGCAAATGTGGCAGTTTCTAAGGAAACAATTTTGTTTCATCAGCAATTAGAAGTCCTAGATAATGCTTCTCGAGCTAAAAATTTGCGGATTTTAAATTTTCCTAAGACTCATTTGTTGACATCTGCTTACTTGTTTAGACAATATTGTAAAGAAGTTTTGATGCTTCCTAATGCCGACACTGTAATGTTTGATCGGATGTTTTATATTTCTGTTTTGGCGACTTCCGGGGAATCAGTGGTGCTGCAGCAAGAGGAAGGAGTATCTATGAATCTTACTAATTTTTTGGAACATTCTCAGACCCCCATCTCTACTCGCGCCACTTTGTTAGTTTCTTTGGTTAATTTTTCGGATAAATCTTCTATATTGAAGGCTTTTTTTCCTAAAAAAGATTTTCTTTTTTATGGTCAGAAGATATCTGTTTTCCCGGATGTCTCCAAACAGACGCAGTGTCGTAGAAGATCTTTTCTTCAGTTAAAACCTCGAGTTTTGGCTATAGGGGGCACTTTTCTTTTACGATTTCCGTGTAAATGTCTAGTGACCATACAAGGTTCTAGCTATGTTTATTTTGATTCTTCTTTATTGGAATCACTTTTGGCTTCTTTACAGGCTTGAGTATTACTGTATGATTTTTCTTTTTTCGTTTTCTTAGGGAATGATAGGCTGGGTGTAGTAGCCTTATACTTTTTATACTCCGGTACCTCTCACTCAAATGGTTCTTCTTGATGTGGTTAGCTAAGTGGTATGTTATTGTATATCTTTTTTGGACTGAAGAGATTAGTTGTATCTAATTATATCACTTATTTTCTTTGTTTTGTATTGCATTGGATGTAAAACTTGAAATTTATCAATAAAAAAAAAAAAAAAGACTTGCCAACTCCTGAAGGAGTAAGTCCCGGTGAAGAGGGGGTCGCAGAGGCTCCTCTGGAAAGTAGGGGGGAGGTACCTGGTGGAAGTGCAGAAGATAGCCCTCTCGGACTATGTGGAGCACCCAGGCGTCTGACGTGATGTTGGACCACCTGTGGGCAAAGTGGACCAGCCGGCCTCCCGTGCTGAGAGGAACCAGCGGAGGGGGGAGAGGCTATGCTGAACGAGTCAAAAACCCCCACCCTGCGGAGCAGGGGCCGGTGGCGCAGGCTTGGGGGCTTGCTGCCTACGGGATCCGTTACCCCGTCCCTTGGCCTGCTGACCCTGATGGGGAGCTGCGGAGGCCTGATAATGGGGGTAGTGTTTATAGGCAGCCGCCTTCCTCGGGTAAAAGGGATTTTTCCCCGAGCCCTTCTTCTTTTGGGAAGGGGCAGAGGTTTTCCTGGAGAGCCAAGTCCTGGTGAGAGTCTCTGTCTCGAGCTGAGCAGCCTTCTCGTCCATAGGTTTACCAAAGAGGTTTTCACCTCTGCAGGGGACATCGACCAACTTGTCCTGCACCCAGGGCTCGAGGTCGGATGACTGGAGCCAAGCCTGGCGGCGGGCTCCGATGCCGGCCGCGGCCACCCGAGCCGATGCCTCGAAGCCATCATAGGCTGCTCGAGAAATGAACTTGGAACACTCACGAATACCAGTGGACAAGGCCAGGAACCTCCGCAAAGGTTCCTCGGCGAGACCAGCAGAGAATCCGGCTAGTTCCTTAGCCAGGTCCCGGAGATACATGCCCATGTAGAGCTGGTAAGTCTGGACCCGACAAGCAAGCATAGAGCCCTGAAAACACTTCTTACCGATGCCATCCAGGCTGCGGGCTTCCCTGCCGGGAGGCACCGAGGAGTGCATCTTCTGGCTCTTGAGCCGATGCATGGCCGATTCCACCACCATGGAATGGTGCGGCAGCTGTGCTTTCTGGAAGCCAGGGCTCTTGCGGACTCGATATATGGCATCGACCCGCTTGCTTAAGACCGGCGACGACGCCGGACTCTCCCACATGCGGAAGAGAAGTCGTTCCAGCATCGGAGGAACCGGTACAGTAAAGTGCTCCTTCGCAGGAGAGTCATACTGGAGGGCATCGAGCTCCTCGGCTCGAGGCTCCTCCTCGGGATCCGCAGGGAAGGCCAAGGCCTTGGCCATATCCCTTACGAAGTCCGAGAACCGGGCATCCTCCGGGGGGGACTGTCTCCGAGGCTCGGACTCCGGGGAGTCAGAAGGGACACACCGAGTCCGGAAAGAACCAGGTGACTCATCCACCTCGGATTCCCAGGCCGACTCCTCGGAGGAGGAGGAGTCGAGCGGCTCCAGTCGGGCGGGCACAGACGCCGTCCGCCCCGACGCCGAGGGAGTCGGCGTCGACGACCTCGGCCCCGAACGGGAGGCCGAAGGTGACCTCGACCGAGGATCGACTCGAGCCCGCATGGACTCGAGGATCGGCTCGGTCTCCGGGGTCGACTTAGACGTCGACGTCCCGGCGGTCAGGGCAGACGCGCCAGCGAGGCCAGCGATCAATGCCCGCTGCTGGTCCATGAAGGCAGTCAAGCTGCGCTCCAAGGCCGTCAACCTGAGTCCGAACTCAGGAGACCCAGCAGCCCCCGACTCGGGCCCCGACGGCGTCGGGCCCGACGTCGGACCACTCGGAGGCGAGTCTACAAAGACAACAGCACTTACGTGAGCAGAGGAGTCCATCTCCAGACGAGGCTGTTTGGACGGCCGCTCCAGCTCCAAAGACCCGGGACGGCTGTCGGGGCTATGCGACCTGGCCCTCGAGGAGCCAGGAGCGTCCACCGACGCCGCCCTCGCGGGTTTCTTCTTCCGCTGATGTTCCCGGTTAGGGGACCCCCTCTCAGAAGAGCTCCGGCGGTGTTCAGAGCCAGATTCTCTGGACACCGAAGCTTCTGACGAGGTCCGGGTACGGCTGGTGTCAGAGAAGATTCTCTCCTGCTGATGCTGCCGACTCCGCAAAGACTTCGCGGACATCTTGCTACAGGGCCCACAGATCATTTCTTCATGATCGGGGCCCAGGCAATGGCGGCAGCAATCGTGTGTGTCGGTAAGAGACATAAGTTTCTTACACTTAACACACTTTTTAAAGCCACTGGCGGCCATCGGGGGGAAAAAGGGCCCCTGCAAGGTCGAACGAACGGGCCGCCAGGGAAAAATGAAAAAAGGCGCGAAGTTGTCGCGAAGGACAGAAAAAACCGAAAAAGAAGGGGAGGCCTCGCAACCGGCGTCGCGAGGCCGGGCGGAAAAAGGACCGAAGAAATACTGAAAATAATAAGGAAAAAATCAACTTTTCTGCGGTGACTATTAGACAACGTCTGTAGGGCTCCGCGGAAAAAAGAAGACTGGCCAAGATGGCACCTTTGGGCGGGAAGGGGACCGCGCATGCGCGCTGCAATTCCCAAAGGCTTTCTTTGAAAGCTGGGGAAAATTGCTCCGCGAGGGCTCTGTCGGCGCCGACGTCACCCATATGTGAGGACTGACTTCCTGCTTGGTCCTGGAGAAATACACTCTGCAATCCAATTGAACAATGTTCTCTTGGAGACTGGAAGCCCAACTGAGAAGGATCAAAAGCAACAAAAAGTTGAGAGGACTTTGTTGCTGGGTCCTTTGCAAGTAAAAAGCAAGTGCTCTTTTACAGTTCAAAGTATGAAGACTCCTTTCTGCATTTGAAGCATGTGACTTGGAAAAAATACAGGCAGGTAAACTGCTTGGTTTAAATGAAAAGTGTGAGACCACCTTTGGCAAAAAGTGTGGATGAGTCCTAAGGACTACCTTATGATGGAACCTCGTATGAGGAGGATCAGCCACTAATGCTTGCAACTCACTAATGCGGCATGCTGATGTGATTGCAATGAGAAAGACAAACTTCCATGAAAGGAATTTCAAGGAGGTAGTAGCTAGAGGTTCAAAAGGCGGCTTCATGAGCTGTCCAAGAACTAGATTTAGGTCCCATGCTACCGGTGGTGGCATAATGGGAGGCTTAGTTAGAAGGAGGCCCTTCATAAATCTCACTATGAGAGGATGAGAGGAAATAGGTTGTCCATTTAAAAGCTTGAAGGAAGCTGAAATAGCACTTAAATGGACTCGTACTGAGTTAGTCTTAAGTCCTGCATTAGATAAATGAAGGAGATACTCCAATACTGATTCCAGAGGTATCGCCATGGGGTCAAGACCCTTCTGCGAACACCATATGGAAAACCTTTTCCACTTGAAAGCATAAGAGTGTCTTGTGGAAGGCTTTCTAGAAGCATAAAAGATATCCTTTACTTGTTAAGACCATGAAGGTCTAGGCCCTCAGCAACCAGGCCCTGAGATGCAGAGTGGGGATCAGGATGCCACAACATCCCGTCCTCCTGAGACAGGAGATTTGGAGCAGATCCTAACTCCAGAGATGAAGCTTGAGAGAGATGTAGGAGCAGAGGGTACCAAACTTGCCATGGCCAATGTGGAGCTATGAGAATCATATGGCCTCTGTCTCTCTGAAGCTTGAATAGGGTTTTGGGAATTAGGGGAATGGGTGGAAAGGCATATAGGAAGTCCTGACCCCAATGGAGGAGGAAAGCATCCCTGGCCTGAGAACCCTGAGCCGGAATTCCAGAACAGAATCAGGGAAAGTTTGGCATTCAACGCACTTGCAAAGAGGTCTATGTCCGGAGTTCCCCTAATTTGAAAAATTTTTGCTACATGGTCTGCACGAAGAGACCACTCATGTGGAAGCAGAACTCAACTGAGTCCCTCTGCCCAGGAGTTTTGAATGCCTGGCAGATACACCACAAGGAGATGAATCTGATGCTCTTTGGCGAGGGCCCATAGTCACAAAGCTTCGTTGCAAAGCGACAGAGAGCCTGTTCCTCCCTGCTTGTTCAGACAGAACATAACTACTTGATTGTCTGTCTGAATTAGGACTGTCTTGTAGCTCAGCTGGGTGTGGAACACTCGAAGAGCAAGGAAGATTGCTCTGAGTTCCAAGAGATTGATGTGTAGATGGGTCTCCTGTGGAGTCCAGGTGCCTTGGGTAGAGAGATCTTGCATGTGAGCTCCCCAACCCACCTGTGAGGCATCTGTTGTTAAGAGTGACTTGGGGTGGGTGCTGTTGGAAAGGGGACCCCACCAACAGGTTTTGGGTTGATTGCCACCATTGTAGGGACAAAATAAGGTGACTTGAGTTTGCTATTTTGTCTGATAGGCAGCCTGATGCTTGAGTCCACTGAGTGGATAGAGTCCATTGGGCTGCTCTCATATGGAGGCGAGCATAGGGAACCACATGCACGGTAGATGCCATGTGGCCTAGCAATTGTAACATTTACAAAGCAGTGAGATGAGTTTTTAACACAGCTTCGGAAGCTAACTGCACAATGCAAAGGCAGCGGGGCTGTGGAAGATAGGCACTAGCTTTCCTGGTATCCAGCATAGCTCCTATAAACTCTAGAGACTGAGTGGGAGTTAGGTTGGATTTTGGGATGTTTATGACCAGGCCCAAATACTGAAGTATACGCATTGTGCAAGATAGGGAAATTCTGGCCTCTGACTCTGATGGGGCTTGAATGAGCCAGTCGTCTAAGTAGGGGAAGACGAATATTCCTAGAGTGCGAAGAAATGCTGCCACTACAGCCATGCATTTCGTAAATACCCTTGGTGCTGAGGCCAGGCCAAAAGGAAGAACCCTGTACTGGTAGTGCTTCCCCTGAAATAGAAACCGAAGGAATCTTCAGTGAGTTGGATGGATGAGAACATGGGTGTATGCATCCTTGAAATCTAGAGAACAAAGCTAATCCTGACTCTGAAGGTATGGCAGCAGAGTTCCTAGAGAAATCATCTTGAACTTCTCCTTAAACAGGAATTTGTTCAATTCTCTGAGGTCTAAAATGGGTCTGTGTACTCCTGTCTTCTTTGGAATAAGGAAATAGGGGGAGTAAAACCCTGTACCCTGTTGGGAAATGGGTACGTCTTCTATTGCCAAGTGGGCAAGAAGTAAATTGACCTCTTGACCTAAGTGATTTTCGAGTGAAGTCTGAGAATTGAACCGTCTTACAACTGTAGGAGGGGGCATGCTGAGGAAATGAAGCTTGTACCCCCTCCTTTACAATGGAGAGAGTCCATTCTTCTGCTGTTATCTGCTCCCATCTGGGGGCAAAATAAAACAACCTTCCTGGAATGGTGGAGGGCTCAGGCCCGTTGAGGGCCAGGAAGGCCAAGTTCTCTAGATGGGAGTTAAAGCCCCTGTGGAAGCTGAGTCTGTTGGGCCGGTTGAGGCTTAGCAAACTGTTTTTCCTTTGTTTTGGTGGCTGCTGTCCCTTTTCGGGCAGACCGACCTGTAGAATACCCCTGCTGGGTATAGGAGGGGTAAAACCTCTTCTTTTTAGAGAAGAATGGTTTCTTGTAGGATTTTCTCCTTGCAGGATCAGCTGTAGCCTTGGATAGTCTATCCAAAGTGGTGTTATCAGCATCCAGCTCATTAGCTCTCTTGCCAATTTTTGCCAAAGAGATTTTCGCCTGTGCAAGGGATATTCCCCAGTTTGTCCTGTACCCAGAGTCAGATGCCTGGAGCCAGGCAATCCTACGGGCACCTATGGCAATGGCAGAGGTTCTGTTTATGCACTCAAAGCAGTCAAAAGCTGCACGATTAACAAACTTGGAAACATCTTGGGCATGTTTGACAAGTATAAGATAATCTTGCCTCTTATCAGGAAGGAGAAGGCTCATAAGCTCTAGATCTCCTGTAACCTCCCTTAAGGAACATTCCCATATATAAAATGTAGGAACTAATCCTGGCAGAAAGCAGAGAGGCCTGGAAGGTTCTAAGCCCACAGGCATCAAGAGTCCTACATTCACGTCCTAGCGGATTAGATGCATGTCTTTTTGCACTCATGATCCTTCTCATAGCTGATTCCACTACCATGGAGTGGTGTGGTAACTGGGTTTTTTGAAATCCGGGACAAGGAGGTACTCGATACATGGTATCAAGCCTACGAGAATGAGGAGAGGTGGTAAGAGGTGTTTCCCACATTCTTGGCATGAGATCATGCAAGATCTCATGAACAGGCAAAGTAGCCGCCTCCTTGGGAGCTTTAGGATATTGTAAAATCTCCAATTCCCTTGCTCTGGGCTCTATCACAGTGGCTCAGGAGCCACTGTGATGGAAAGACCTCTAGCCACCTCCTGGATGAAATCCTGAAGGATATATTCTATGGAGGAGACATCCTACGTTTGGGAGAGGAAGGATCCTCAGAGAGAGGTACTCCGGTACCAACAGAGCTGTCAGAATCCTCAGACTCCTCGAAGGATTCAAAATATCTCCTGTCCGGGTGCTCTTGCAAAGCATGATACCGGTACCGATCGAAGTCGGTACCGGAGGGGTCTGGTACCGGCCTGTCGATATCGGAGGAAACAGCATGACTCGGTGTAGGTAACACAGTTGCCGATGTCGATGCTGTCGGTATCGGAACCGGCATCGATACCGGTTGAACTGTCTGAAGCCGTCCCGAAGGCACCGAAGCCGCAAGAAGAGCCGCCAGACTGCATTCAATAGCCAAGAACCATTGGTCTATTGAAGCTGCCGATGCCTGGATATCGGTACCGGATGAAGCAGCCGGTACCCCAAAGCATGGCACCAGTAGTTCTGCCAAGGTTGAGGCCTCGAGAACATCCTAGAGCAACGATAGTACTTTGGAAGCCGAAGCCTCCCGCCGGGGCAATTTTGCCGGTACAAGTCCGTCAAGGCTAACGCCAGAAGCATCTCGATGCTTGGAAGGAGATCTACCCTTTGAGGACTGGCCAGATTTATGTTTGGTTACCTGAGATCCATGGGAGGAAGACGAAGCCCTGGAAGACGTCGATGCCATGGATGCTGCATCGGAGGGAAAAAGGGTACTAAGCTTAGCAGCTCGGTTTTGCCGACTCCTCTTCGACATCATCCCACAGGAGATGGAGTGGTCAGGACCTAAACATTTAAGGCACCACTCGTGAGTGTTGGTGACAGAGATGATACCGCCACACTTGGAACACTTTTTAAAACCTGAGGCGGGTTTTTCCATTCTGAAGGAAAGGTTGGGCCTAGTGCCCAAAATGGCGCGTGGCACCTGACAGAATAAAAGACTGGAGAGTACAAAAAAAAAGATTACAAAATTTTTTTTTTTTTGAAGAACGAACCGGCGGTACCGGTATAGCGTCGAGGAAGGCAGACGCTACCACAAAAAAGAATGAAAAAGATGGGATAAATTCTGCGGTGACAGAAAAAACGACCTGCTGGCTCCGTGGAAAACGAAGAACTGGAGAGAGGCAGTTGGGAAAGGCGGGAAGGCAGCACGCAGGCGCTGTGGGATGCTCCCAAAAGCTTTCTAATTGGACGCTGGGGAGCGTTCCCGCGCAGGCTCCGTCGGTACCGACAATACCCATATGTGAAGACTACATTCCTGCTTGTTCCTGGAGATAACCTGGTACGCAGGGAGTCAAAGAGGCTCCACCGGGGAGAAACAGGGTGGAAGCTTGTCAAAGTGAAGGTGATAGTCTCGGATGACCTGGAGAACCCAGGTGTCTGAGGTGATGGAAGCCCATAAAGGGGCGAAAGACGACAGGCATACCCCCACTGGCTGCTGCATCGCCGAAGGGCAAGGGGCTATGCAAATGGCGTCAAAACCCCTGTGCAGATTGTGGTGGAGCCGGAGTTTGGGCCTTTGGCCCCTTCGGTTTGTGATGCCCTTGGCGGACTTACCCTGCGCCAGAGTGGTCGGCATGGGGGCAGTCAGGTACGGCGGGTAGCTACGGTACTAAAGGCCCTTCCTTGGAAAGGAAGGCTTATTGGCCTGTCGCTTTTTCCGGGACAGAGTGGAAGTTTTCCACGAGAGACGGGTTCTGGTGACGAACTCTATCTCTGCAGCCTTATCCTCCATTGGCTTGCTGAAGAGCAGCTCGCTGAGGCAGGGGACATCCAGCAGCTTTTCCTGCACCCACTGCTCCAAATCTGGACTTTTAGTTTAAATTTAAAACACAGAAGAGAGCTTTCTGGTTAAATTTGGAACCCAGCAGAGAGCTTGTAGTTTAAATTTAATAGTCACTCAGGGCTTAGTATCAGCAAAGTACTTTTAGTTTAAATATAGAACACAGAAGAGAGCTTTCTGATTAAATCTGAAACCCAGCAGAGAGCTTGTAGTTTAAATTTCACAATAAGTCAGAGCCTAGCAGCAGCAAACAGACATAATTTAAATAAAATCAGAGTATAACTTAGCATAAAAGGGTCAATACTCTGTGAGCAACAAAGTCTTCTAGAGACCTTTACAAAGAGGCCTTCTACCTAGGGGCAAGAGACCTGTGAAACCTTTTCAATAGGTGTTAGCACCAGGTGGCAGGTCAAAAGGCCATTTTGAAAGACTCCTTCTATCCAAGCAAGGACTTTTAATCACCCAGGAAGTTGGTCACAGCTTACCTCAGAAGCACAGAATAGGGTACAGTGTAACAGCCCTCTTTTAATAAGTGTTATTTCCCTCCCTCCCTCCCTCCCTCCCCAACACCCACCCACCCCTGGGATAATCGTAGCTTTATAGGTACTTACACATCTAAAAGGAAAGGAGGTGCCCTCAGATGAAGCTCGTTATCCAAATCAGTCATACACTAGGGTCCTGAGATTAGTTAAGCTTCAGGTGAACAAGGTATATTAAAAGTATCAGGTACAGTTTTATTAGCATAAATATCCATAGCAACCCTTAGTAAGTAAAGAACTTAAAGATCTAAACACAAGCTTAAAACTAAGATGCAGACAGCAGTCCAGCAGCGAGATGGGGGCTTTCCAGTCTTTTGCATTGAGTGTCACATGTATGATTTTCTCCCAGTTGGTGAGAGGTCTTACGTGTGCACTAGGTGCAAGCAGCTCTTTGCTCTCAGGGAACGAGTCCGTTCTCTAGAGGCTAGAGTAGCAGACTTGGAAGACATAAGACAGAGGTACATAGACGGGACCTACAGGGATATAGTCCTGAAGTCCCACCTCCAGTCTGGCAGCATCTCTGTTGCCATGGAGGAGAGGGGTCACGTGACAGGAGATCATCATCTGGAGGACAGGTCCTAGTTACAGGATCACTTCCTGCCACACCAGGGTGATGTAAAACCCTCTCATACCGAGGAAGTTTCTTCAGGGCCATGTGCCCATGAGGGAAGGGTTAGGACAGCCGTTCTAGTTGGTGCTTCGATCATTAGGCATGCAGATAGCTGAGTGGCTGGTGGACATGAGTATCGCCCGGTGACATGCTTGCCTGGTGAGAAGGTAGCGGACCTCACACGCCACCTAAATAAGGTCTTAGATAGTGCTGGGGAGGAGTCTGCTGTCTTGATACATGTTGGTACCAATGACAGGAAAATGTGGTAAGGAGGTTCTGGAGGCTAAATTTAGGCTTTTAGGTAGGAAGATGAAATCCAGACCTTCCAGGATAGCGTTCTCCGAAATGCTTCCTGTTCCACGCGCAGGACCCAAAAGGCAGGCAGAGCTCCGGAGTCTCAATGCATGGATGAGACAATGGTGCAGGGATAAGGGTTTTGGATTTGTTAGGAACTAGGGAACATTCTGAGGAAAGGAGGGGTTCTTCCGAAGGGATGGGCTTCACCTTAACCGGGACGGAACCAGGCTGCTGGCATTAACCTTTAAAAAGGAGATAGAGCAGCTTTTAAACTAGATAATAGGGGAAAGTCGACAGTCGCCCAAGAGCGCATGTTTTGGAAGAATGTATCCTTGAAGGATACTACCAAAAGCAGAGAGGTTCCAAAAAAGAGTAAAGTAGTCCAAATGCCCTCGAGTATAGAGAAGAGAGCTTAAAAATCAAAAATTACCCGTGTTTACCAATAGCCAGATTAATATGAATAAAATACAGTCTCTAAAATGCTTGTATGCAAATGCAAGAAGTTTAAAAAATAAGATGGGAGCATTATTTATTTATTTTATTTAACAGTATTTCTATAACGCCTTCTCCTTCAATCAAGGTGGTTTCCACGGCAAACAATAAAGGAGTGATCATGTGTTTTCATGCAGTGGTGTGTGTTGTGTGTTAGTTGTGGCGAGTATTTGATTTGGGCTGTACTTTCTACATTATGCGCTATTATACATTCATATATACAACCTTAGGGTGGGGGGGGGGGAGGGTCCGATGTTCTGGCTTGGTTGGAAGCTCATGTGACATGTCCATAGTGTTCGATGAACAGAGTTGTCTTCAGCTGTTTGCGGAAGTCCTTGAGGTCAGTGGTTAGTCTCAGTTCGTCTGGGAGGGTGTTCTAGATTGATGTAGCAGCCAGGAAGAGTGCTCGTTCTGCGGTGTTCTTGCGGGTCTTGGTGAAGTCTTTTGGGGTGTTTACTCGATTGGAGGTGCCTCTTCTCCTTGGTCGTGTGCTTGTGTCGGGTTGTATGAGTGTGTGTAGGCTTATGGCTGAAGAGCGTTGTTTGATCTTGAATATGTTTATGATTGTTTTGGATTTGATGTGTGAGCTGATTGGGAGCCAGAATATACAGCACTAAATGAGAGGTTAGATATGATTGGAATATCAGAGACATGGTGGAAGGAGGACAAACAGTGGGACACTATGATACCTAGGTACAAACTATATCGTAAATAAGCTGATCAAATTGGTGGAGGGGTTGCGCTCTATGATAGAGAGGGCATTCAGTCAGAAAGGATTAAAGTTTTGCAGGAAACAGAATTTTCTGTAGAATCTCTATGGACTGAAATTCCATGTAAAAAAGGGGAAGGCGATGGCAGTGGGGGTGTACTATCGACCACCTGGCCAGAAAGAACAAATGTGAAAGGTAACAAATGTGAAAGGTAACAAATGTGAAAGGTAACAAAAGTTACAGCACAGTAATAATGGGTGATTTCAATTACCCCGGTATCGACTGGGTCAGTGTCGCAGCAGGACATGCTAGGGAGATAAAGTTCCTAGGTGAAATAAATGACTGCTTCTTGGAGCAGTTGGTTCATGAACCGACCAGAGGGGAAGCCATATTAGACCTAGTCCTTAGTGGAACACCAGATCTAGTGCAAGAGATAAGGGTGTTGGGGCCACTTGGCAATAGTGATCATAGCATGATCGCGTTTGATTTAATTAGTGGAGGAGGGATAGTAAGGAAATCCACAGTTCTACCTTTTAACTTTCGAAAGGGAGACCAAGATAAAATGAGGAAAATAGTTAAGAAAAAACTAAAAGGAGCAGTTGCAAAGGTTAAAGACTTACATCAAGCTTGGGTGGTGCTGAAAAATACTATCTTGGAAGCCCAGACCAGCTGTATTCCACGCTTCAAGAAAAGTGGAAGGAAATCCAAAAATATGCCAGCATGGTGTAAAGGTGAGATCAGAGAGACTGTTGCCAAAAAAGCATCTTTCAGGAAATGGAAAAAAGAGCCAAACGACGAAACCTGGAAACAGCACAAGCACTGGCAAGTTAAATACAAAGCACTGATAAGGCAGGCAAAGGGATAATTTGAGAAGAAGCTTACTGCAGAAGCAGAAACGCGAAATAAAAACTTTTTCAAGTACATTTGTAGCAAAAAACCTGTGAGAGAGTCAGTTGGTCCATTAGATGATAGAGGGGTTAAAGGGGAACTAAGAGACGACAAGGCGATAGCGGAGAGACTGAATGAATTCTTTGTTTCGGTCTTTACTGAGGAATATGTAGGGATGTTACCCATGACTGAAGTGGTATTTAAAGGTGCGGAAGAATTGAAGGAAATAATGCTACATCAGGAAGATGTATTACAACTATTAGATAAACTGAAGAGTAGCAAATCACCTGGGCCAGATGGCATACATCCAATGGTGTTGAAAGAACTGAAATATGAGCTTGCAGACCTGCTATTAGTAATCTGTGAATTTTCATTAAAATCATCTCTAATACCTGAAGATTGGAGGATCGCCAATGCAACGCCAATTTTTAAAAAGGGTTCCAGGGTGATCTGGGAAACTATAGACCAGTGAGCCTGATGTCAGTACCAGGAAAAATGGTAGAAACCATCATAAAGAACAAAATTACTCAGCATGTAGATAGCCATGGCCTAATGGGAGACAGCCAACATGGCCTCAGACAACGAAGATCTTGTCTTACTAATCTGTTATGGTTTTTTGAAGGTGTGAATAAACAGGTGGACAAAGGTGAGTCGGTTGATATAGTGTATCTGGACTTTCAGAAAGCCTTTGACAAGGTCCCTCATCAGAGACTTTTGGCAAAACTAAAGAGTCATGGGATAGGAGGCAGTGTACTATTGTGGATCAGGAACTGGTTAAAAGATAGAAAGCAGAGGGTAGGGCTAAATGGCCAATTTTCCCAATGGAGGAAGGTGAATAGTGGTGTACCCCAGGGATCTGTGCTGGGTCCGCTGCTTTTTGACATATTCATAAATGACCTGGAAAGGGGAATAACGAGTGAGGTTATCAAATTTGCAGATGACACAAAACTATTTAAAGTTGTTAAAACCCAAGAGGATTGTGGAAAATTGCAAGAGGATCTTGATAAATTGGAAGACTGGGCATCAAAATGGCAGATGAAATTTAATGTGGACAAGTGCAAAGTTATGCACCTAGGGAACAACCACCCAAACTATGGTTACACGATGCAAGGTTCCACATTAGGAACCACCACCCAGGAAAAAGATTTAGGCGTCATTGAGGATAACATGTTAAAACCATCGGCCCAGTGTGCAGCAGCTGCCAAGAGAGCAAATAGAATGCTAGGTATCATAAGGAAAGGAATGGAAAATAAAACAAAAGATATTATAAAGCCTCTATATCGTTCTATGGTGAGACTGCACCTTGAATACTGTGTGCAATTCTGGTCGCCGTATCTTAAAAAGGATATAGCATTATTAGAAAAGGTTCAGAGAAGAGCCACCAAAATGGTAAAGGGGATGGAAGGATACTCCTATGAAGAAAGGCTAAAAAGGTTAGGGCTCTTTAACCTGGAAAAGAGACGGCTGAGGGGAGATATGATAGTCTATAAATTAATGAACGAAGTGGAACGGGTAAACGTAGATCGATTGTTTACGTTGTCAGAATATAGAAAGACTAGGGGACATGCAATGACGCTACAGGGTAAACTAGGACTATTAAAAAAATATATTTTTTCACTCAACATGTAATCAAACTCTGGAATTTGTTACTGGAGGATGTAGTATAGGCTGTTAATGTTGCTTGCTTTAAAAAAGGTTTGCAACAAATTAATTTGACGTCACTTTTCAGAGCTTTATGCTATCCAGCTACACACTACAATACAAGCTCCACTATTCACCGTTAATCACATGACTAACTTCTAAAAAAAATAGCGATCAGGTCTCAGATTAGACTAATCACTGAATCTGCTCAATGGATACAGTGAAGAATGTCTTCAACACATCAATGACCTGTTTAATGTCGCTATATTTGCTCTTTTTCTTTTTCTTCTCTATATGTTTTTTCTCATATATTCTTATTTTGAACTAGCTGCCCTTAGTTGCAAGTGAACCTCAAATACATTAAGATGGAAAGATCATCAACTGGAGGGAGATAACGAAAATGATAACTATGAAAATACTTAGCTTTGCATGTAGCACGTCTTAACAGGGATTTACCGTCTCCTTAACTCAGAGGCAAAAGCTGTAGTCCATAGTAAACTCCTTTGTATTACTCAAGAGCTGAAACTCATGATCTCCCACCAGTTTCTTCATCAATGCTCTTTTGTAAGCGGTGGTTCATGAACTAGCATGGCAACTTAAACTTTTACACTCACGACGCATACATTCGGCGCCGTAGCGTTTCACCTATAGCGTTTCGTCAGGGGATCTCACCTCCCTTCAACTCAGATCCAACTCTCAAAGAACACCGCGCATTAAAAAAGGTTTGGACAAGCTCCTGGAGGAAAGGTCCATAAACCATTATTAAGAAGGGACCCAGGATATCAATGCTGGACCCAGTACAAGCATTGTGGAACCTGTGTCTTTTGGGGAAACTGCTAGGTACGTATTACCTAGATTGGCCACTGTTGGAAACAGGACACTGGGCTTGATAGACCTTGGTCTGACCCAGTGTGGCATATCTTATGTTATGTTCTTATGCCTGGTGGCAGTCCCTGATGCCCGTGGCTGCCACCTGAGCCGATGATTCAAATCCATCATAGGCAGCTTGGGAGAGGTATTTTGAGCAGTCTAAGACGGACTTCAACAGAGTACTAAATCTATTGAGATGCTTGCCCTCGAGCCCCGTGTAGAAACCTTTGAGCTCCTTGGTTAAGTCGCGCAAGAACATGCCTATGGGGAGATGGTATGCTTGGATGCGACATGATAGCATTTAGCCTTGGTAGGCCTTGAGGCCCAGGGCATCAAGAGCTCTCGACTCTTGACCCGCAGGGACCGACAAGTGTGATTTTGGGCTCTTCTGTTTCTTCACGGGTGTCTCCACCACCATAGAGGTGTTGGGAAGCTGGGTCTTTCTAAACCCAGGCCCCGCTGTACCTTATCAAGGTGCTTGCTCACGATTGGGATCGAGGCGGGTGCCTCCCACATGCGGAGCAGCAGCCAAGACAGAATGGAAGGGACTGGAACAGTGAGAGATTACATAGGCATTGACTCGTACAGAAGAATATCTAGTTCTTTAGCAGGGGGTCTTCCTTGGCCTGCATGGCCAGGTTAAGAACCCGTGCCATATCCCGGATGAACACCAGTAAAAAGATATCCTTGGGTGGCAATCGCCGCTGGAACGTGGGCGGGGAAAGATCCGACAGAAGGTACCAATGAGTACGGGTTTCCTGGGAGGTGTCCCCATCGGACTCCTAATCTGAAAACTGTCGAAGAGTCTGAGCCAGGCAGATCACCCTGTGCGGTGGCCGTGGCATGTTTGGAGCAGGAGGTCCTGGAAGATCTCGCCTGTGAGGAACGGGAAGGTGAGCGAGACCAACGTCAAGGACCCTCATGAGGACCGCGGCTCTCGGGGGTTTCCTGGACAGGTTTTGGTGTCCCTCGCAAGGGACCCATAGTCTCTGGGCGCTAGTCAGCGAAGCTGGTTGTGAGCACCTGCTGGGATGCGATGAACGCAGAAACGCTGCGTTCTAGCACCAGCATTCAGGACTACCATATGGGCGTTGGACCCGACACCGACCCCGGAGTCACTGGGTTGGGCGTCGAGGAGGAGAGGTGGTCCTCATCGGGATGGCCCTCAGGAGATCGGGTGCTTTCACTGGAGGCTTCCGTATCCATGCAGGATACCTTACGGGGCCACTCCTTGTCCAACTCTTGGGAACGCCAAAGGGGGCTAAGCAACCGAGCGCGGGAGCCCCTGATAGCGGCTTAGCCACCTTCTTCTTGTGCTGCTCCATCTTGGGGGGGATCTCTGGTCAGACTGCTGCCGAGAGTGCGGGGCCGAAGAGGGGGACCCCACTGGGGGAGAGACGACTGAGGGCACCACCGGGGATTCCGAGGCGGCCTTTCAAAAAATGTTTTCGGACTTCTGTTCACGACTGAGCAGGGCCTTACAGGACATTTTCTTACAGAGCAAACAGAGCTCCAGATCATGATCAGCTCTGAGGCACTGCAGACAACAGTCATGAGTGTCCGTAAGCTACATGTTCCTAGAGCATCTATCGCATTTTTGAAGCTCGTGGCCATAGAGGCAAAAATGGCCTCCACGAGGTCGAAGACCCATGCGGCCAGCGGTTAGAGAAAGAAAAGGGCGTGAAGTCAGTTGGCAAAAAAGGCAAAGAAAAAACAGTCCCCAAACAGCTCTAAGAAGGTACAGCGGGGAAAGGACAGGTAGAGGACCAGTGCAACCGGAAAATAGAAGGCCAGTAGGCCAAAAACGAAAGACTTTCCAAGGGATGAGGACATGCATCCGAAGGGCTCCATGAAAAAAGGGAGACATTGGTGCATTGGCCGGGAATCAAACCCGGGCCTCCCAAGTGGCAGGCGAGAATTCTACCACTGAACCACCAATGCTCCACAATTTGTGCCATGACTCGGATGCATTGGTGGTGCATTGTCTGGGAATCGAACCCGGGCCTCCCGCGTGGCAGGCAAGAATTCTACCACTGAACCACCAATGCTCCACAAGACTGAGCAAGATGGCACCCTTGGGCGGTAAGAGGAGCATAAACTCGTGGCAGCAATCCCAAAGGCTTTCTTTGAAAGCTGGGGAATTGCTCCGCACGGGCTCCGTCTGTGCCAACGTCATCCATAAGTGAGGATCAACTTCCTGCTTGTTCCTGGAGAAACATTGCTTGCCCCAATACAAGCTGGAGAATATGTAATTTTTCCAGGGGAACAGGACTCACGTCCATTGGGCTCCGTGGAAAAAAAGGAGACTGAACAAGATGACACCCTTGGGCAGGAAGAGGACTACGAATGCATGGTAGCATATCCCAAAAGCTTTCTTTGAAAGCTGAGGAAATGCTTCTGCACGGGCTCCAATTGTGCAGAAATCACCCATATGCGAGGACTGACTTCCTGATTGTTTTGGAGAAACACTGCTTGCCCCAATACAAGCATTGTGGAACCTGTCTCTCTTTTTGGGAAACTGCCAGGTACTTGTGACCTGGACTGGCAACTGCTGAAAACAGGATACTGGGCTTGATGGACCTTGGTCTAACCCAGTATGGCATTTCTTATGTTATCATGCATTTTATTAAAAATTAGAATAAAGCAAGTAATCTGTAAACATACACTTCATAAACTTTCTGCATATAATTTTGTGACAGCAGTGTAAGAAGTAGCTGCATAGAGCTGTGGCTATAATTTCTCCAAAATATCAGTATAATGTCCAGAGCCATATCCAAAGAAAATGAAAACTGTTTGATCACAGCTTTGTGGTCAGAGCAGGAGAGCAAGACAAAAAAAACAAAAACAAAACAGTTCCTAAAGCTTCCATAAAAAGTCAGGCCCTGAAGATAAGATGGCAGCGGATAGACCTGCGGATGAAGATGAATTGGAAATAGAAATTACTCATTCTGATTTCCCAGAGAGCTTGGTATCTGCAAAGAAAGGCACTGCAGAGTCATCACAAATTAACTATTTGGAAACACTGTAAATTCACTGTCACAGGGTGACGCAGCTTGTCACCATTGTAAATGAAACAGTTGAGTGCACAGATGATTTGGAAGTGTGTAGGAAGATATAGGTTATTCGCTCATGACTGCAATGCAGAGATATAACACACTGAAGTGATGCATTAAAGCACACACCAAGTAAAATGACACTGGAAATCATAGCCGAAGAAATGCCCAGCTCAGCCCGCTGCCCAGCTCAGCCCGCAGTAGCTCTCTCAGCCGGAGATCGAGCTGCTGGGGCTGCTTCAAACCGGGACCAGCAGCTTTTTCCCGCCGTTCGGCTGCCCAATCGGGGCAGAGGCAGGCCCTATAAAAGAGCTCCTTCCCAGCACAGGGTCCTCTTCGCTGCCCAGCTCAGCCCGCAGCAGCTCTCTCAGCCGGAGATCGAGCAGCTGGGGCTGCTTCAAACCGGGACCAGCAGCTTTCTCCCGCCGTTCGGCTGCCCAATCGGGGCAGAGGCAGGCCCTATAAAAGAGCTCCTTCCCAGCACAGGGTCCTCTTCGCTGCCCAGCTCAGCCCGCAGCAGCTCTCTCAGCCGGAGATCGAGCAGCTGGGGCTGCTTCAAACCGGGACCAGCAGCTTTTTCCCGCCGTTCCGCTGCCCAATCGGGGCAGAGGCAGGCCCTCACGTGTGATCAAGCACCACCGACCCCCACCGGTGATCCTGCGCTCCGCCTCCAGCCGCTCATCCGACCAATCAGGACTGCCCTCTGCGGGCCTGAAAAGAGCGAACCTCTAAGTGTGCCCACGCTTGCGTGCCCGCGCCTGAGGGCCGCGCAAGAGAGCCCTTTGGCACGGCCCTTAGGCTAAGGCGCTTAGTCTACCCTTTTGCACAGAAACAACGAAGAAATATGCAACGTCGAATCCGCATCTACACCTAAGTACAGCTGAGCTCCCCCAGGGTTGAGCTTGCGTACCTCACCCCATCTACCGATCTTCCACCGCAGCAAGTATACCCTCAACAATCTCTAGTTATCTGACTTTCACAACCTAGATCTTGATCTTACTTTACCACTCTGCTTATACTGATAAGCCAGATCAGGTCTCATTGTTTACTGTCATATACTGTCCTTAATTCACCATTTACTGTTGTCAGTAGCTTTCCTACAGTTTTGTTGTCAGCAGCCTATCTTCTTATAATACTTATACCGTTAAACTAGATCAGGTTTCATTGTCAGCTGTTATACTATTTCCTGAATATACTATTTACTGTTGTCAGTAGCGCCCCTATATTACATTAATAATCCTATCAGTAACGTATTTTCATTCTATATTGTTGTCAGTAACTATCATATATGTCATTACTGTTGTCAGTAGCATACTGTTGTCAGTAGCATCATTACTGTTGTCAGTAGCATCCCTACTCACTACTGTAGCCAGTAGCTATCACTAAATCCAATACTGTTGTCAGTAGCACTCATTCAATTTTTAATATTGCCTCTAGCAGCTTTCCCTTAACCCTGCATAGCCTCATTTGTCAGTGACTTACTGCCTTCTCAAATTATCCAACCTTGTGTATAACTGCATAACTCTACTAACAGTAGCTCACATCAAATTCTCCTACAAACTACCAACATACACCATAATGATACAAACAAACACCATGAACTAAAAGTTTCTTACCTCTTCATATCTCTAACAATCCTAATCGACCTAACTCTAAGTCTCAACAGTAAAAACCACATGACAATCCCTATAATCCATACATCCAATCGAAACAATCTCCTTATTGGACACTATCACCCTCACAACCAATCAAAAATAAACTACCACAGACTCATTCAAATAAAACAGACTATCTCACAACACACAGTCCACTCAAACCCCCCTTAACATGCAATGTCATTATCGTGCATCCTTATAAACGCACGATCTTTGAAAAATAAGCCCCCAATTATTAATGACTTGTTATCTGACTTAAAACCTGATATTCTATGTATTACAGAGACATGGCTCTCTGATACTGATACAGTCCTTCTAAACCAACTTGACAACTTAAATTACGATATTACCCACACACATAGATCTAACAAAAAAGGTGGCGGTGTACTGATTATGACAAAAATAAACCTAAAAGCCAAGAAAATTCTATCTAACACCTCCAATAACATTGACACTCTAATAATAGAAATCGGACAGCTGAGAATCTGCTTAATATACAGACCTCCTAACCAAAACGCAGACAGTCTTCACTCACTAATTGAACTCCTTAATTCATCAACAGAACAAAACCCCCTAATTATCCTAGGAGATTTCAACCTCCCATCACTTGCAAATACTGATTCCAACCTCTTCCTGGAAACCATAACTGACTTAGACTTCCACCAAATTATAAACATACCAACTCACACTAAAGGTGGTACACTTGACCTTGTCCTCCTTCCTCATTCACTATTTAAACTTTTCAACCCAGACTCCTTACAATGTACTGAAATACCCTGGTCTGATCATCATCTAATTAAAATAAACTTCACTTACAACATTAACGGTGTCATAAAACACACAAGAAATGACCAAACTATAAAATTCAAGAAATTCATTGAAACTGAATTTCTAGACTCTACAATACCCCACCTTTCATCATCTCCAACAGATTTAGATGAAGCTGTCAAAAACTGGCATACTACCATCAATAATGCAGCCACAATTAACCAAAATAATAAAAAGCCAACCAATACTAAAATCAAAATCACATGGTTCAACAGTACTTTAAAACATATGAAAAGAGATCTAAGAAAACTAGAAGCCAAATGGCGCAAAACCAAATCCACCATCCACAAAGAATTATATTATAACCACCTCACATTATACAAGGAAACCGTAGACAACACAAAGAAAAACTACTATGCCAGCATCCTATCAAATTCTTATAATAGACCAAGAGAACTATTCTCCATTGTTAGTAACCTAACTAATAACTCACAAACTTCCAGCAAGGAAATCACTGACATCTCAGCACAAACATTAGCTATTACCAAAACAAAACAAAACTACAATTCACGACGCCAGACTCTTTCCACAAACCTCATCACTCGATAGACGTATGGTCAGAATTTCACCCTATAACCAAAACATCATTAAAAAATATCATACTCAACCTAAACACCACTACCTCTTACCTAGATCCTTGCCCAGTAATCTGGATAAAAAACACTCTCCCAATCCTTCTTTCATTCATACTCCCCATTGTCAATCTCTCACTACTCCAAGGTTACCTCCCACCCACACTTAAACACGTACAAATAAGACCAATTCTCAACAGCAGCACCCTTGATAAAACCTCACCAAAATCATATAGACCCATCTCAAGTATACCATTCTTAGCAAAAGTAATAGAAAAAACAGTACAAATACAGACGCAGGAGCACCTAGACTCATCTTACCCACTCGACGAACAGCAATATGGTTTTCGCCCAAAGCATGGAGTGGAAACACTCCTCACAGTTCTAACAGATACGCTATTAAGAGGAATCGACAATCACAAACAAGCATTCATTCTATTATTTATTGATATTTCAGCTGCTTTTGATAGCGTCCACCATACCATAATGCTCAACTGTCTGAGTCAAATAGGAATAAATGCCACAGTTCATAAATGGTTCTCCTCTTATCTAGATAATAGGACACAAAATGTACGAATAGGTAATCAAACCTCTGATTCATACAAACTGGAAACCGGTTTACCTCAAGGATCAGCGTTATCAGCACTCCTATTTAACATATACATAAAACCTGTTTGCAATATCTTTAAAAAATTTGGTGTACTCTATCATCTATACGCAGATGATATCATGATGTACATTCCGTTCACGATTCCCAACTTACCGATGCAAACTCAGTCAGATTGCTTCAATGAAGTCGCATCCTGGCTAAATACCCACAATCTCCAAATAAATCACTCCAAAACTGAAGTGCTAATCGTCACCAAAAACCAATCCTATACTCCACCTACACACATAACACTTCAAAACCAAGAAATTAAAATAAAAAATGAAGTAAGATATCTAGGTGTTATTCTAGATAAAGCACAGTTACTTACCTGTAACAGGTGATCTCTGGGAACAGCAGGAATTAGTCCTCACATATGGGTACGTCGGTACCGACGGAGCCTGCGCGGGAAAGCTCCCCAGCTTCCTAGGATGGAAGCTTTTGGGACCTCCCACTGCACATGCGCACTGCCTTCCCGCCTTCCTGAACAGCTCTCCTCAGTTTCGAGTTTATAGCTGAGTCAATAGAGAGAGGACAGGAAGATAGATAAAAGATACAACTCCTAGGGGAGGTGGGTGGGTTGTGAGGACTAATTCCTGCTGTTCCCAGAGATCACCTGTTACAGGTAAGTAACTGTGCTATCTCCAGGAACAAGCAGGAATAAGTCCTCACATATGGGACTCCCTAGCTGAGATGCATGGGATCCCCTGTCAAGGTTCGCCATCTTCGTATGGATCTCAGGCATCCATCCTGGGAAGGTGGGCAGGAGTTGTCTAAGAATGGAACAGGTGTTTGAGGACAGCCTGGCCAAACAAGGCATCCCGGCGGGAGTCCTTGTCCAAACAGTAATGGGCTGTGAGGGTATGAACCGAGGCCCAGGTAGCGGCTCGACAGATCTGATCAATGGAAACAGAGTGCAGATGAGCCATAGAAGTTGCCATGGCTCTCACATTGTGAGCTGTGACATGGCCTTCCAGAGGAATGTTTTTACTCTGGTAAGCAAAGGAAATACACTGAGCAATCCAATTGGAAAGTGTACGCTTGGAGACTGGAAGTCCCAAATGTGAAGGATCAAAAGCCACGAAAAGTTGAGAAGACTTTCGATGTGGCTGAGTCCTATTAAGGTAAAAGGCTAGAGCTCTTTTACAATCCAGAGTATGAAGGTTCCTCTCTGCACTGGAGGCATGAGGAGCCGGAAAAAATACAGGTAGATATACCTCTTGATTAAGATGAAAAGGGGAAACCACTTTAGGCATAAAGTGGGGATTCGTCCTAAGGACCACCTTGTCATGATGAAATCTCGTATAAGGTGGATTAGCCACTAGAGCTTGCAGTTCGCTGATGCGACGAGCGGAAGTGACTGCAATTAGGAATAGTACCTTCCAGGAAAGAAATTTCAAGGAGGTAGAAAATAACGGCTCAAAAGGTGGCTTCATAAGTTGACCAAGCACTAGATTCAAATCCCATGCGACCGGGGGGGGGTCTGATGGGAGGTTTAGTGAGGGTCAGGCCTCTCATGAATCTTGCAACAAGAGGGTGAGAGGAGATAGGTTGTCCATTTACAGGTTTCAGGGATGCTGAAATAGCACTTAAATGGACTCTTACAGAATTCGTCTTAAGGCCTGCATTGGAAAGATGCAGGAGATAGTCTAGTAGAGAATTCAAAGGAAGTGCCAGAGGGTCAAGACCCTGTTGAGCACACCAAATGGAAAAACGTTTCCATTTGAAAGCATAGGAACGCCTGGTAGAGGGTTTCCTAGAGGCATGAAGGATATCTTTCACTTGCTGAGAAAGATTAAACTCATGAAGGCTTAAGCCTTCAGTAACCAAGCTCGGAGATGTAGGGACTTGGGGTTTGGGTGCCACAAAGTCCCTTTCTCCTGAGACAGAAGGTCTGGTGCAGCTCCTAAGTCCAGGGAGGATCCCTGGGAGAGCTGTAGAAGCAGAGGGAACCACACTTGGCGTGGCCAGCGTGGAGCTATGAGGATCATAGAGCCGTGATCTCTCTGGAGTTTGAACAGAGTCTTGGGAATCAGCGGAATGGGTGGAAAGGCATATAGGAACGCCTGACCCCAATGGAGGAGAAAGGCGTCCGTGGCCTGAGCTTCCTGACACGGAGTCCTGGAACAGAACCGGGGAAGTTTGGCATTCCACGGACTTGCAAAGAGGTCTATGTCCGGGGTCCCCCATTCCTGAAAGATTCTGGTTATCTGGTCCACATGTAGGGACCACTCGTGTGGCAGCAGAACACGACTGAGTCTGTCTGCTCGAGAGTTTTGAACTCCTGGAAGGTACACTGCTAGCAGATGAATTTGGTGCTCTCTGGCGAAGGCCCATAATCTGAGAGCTTCGTTGCAAAGCGACAGAGAGCCCGTCCCTCCTTGTTTGTTTATGTAAAACATGGCCACCTGATTGTCTGTCTGAACCAGGACAGTCAGGTTGGCAAGGAGGGTATGGAAGACCTTGAGGGCAAGGTAAATTGCTCGCAGTTCCAGGAGGTTGATATGAAGGGTGGCCTCCTGTGGAGACCAAGTGCCCTGAGTGGAGAGAGTTAGCAGATGGGCTCCCCACCCCAATTGGGAGGCATCTGTTGTGAGGGTTGCTTGGGGTAGCAAGGGCTGAAAGGGAGCCCCCAACAACAGATTCTTGGTGGATATCCACCAATGGAGGGACCAAGACAGACGGTTTGAGGTTTGTATTTGGTCTGAGAGTGCTTCCGACGCCTGAGTCCACTGGGTGGCCAGGGTCCATTGAGCTGCTCTCATATGAAGACGAGCGTAGGGCACCACATGTACTGTGGAGGCCATATGGCCCAGGAGGCGTACCATTTCCCTGGCTGTCAAGTGAGTACTGGACTGGGCTTGGGAGGCCAAGCTCAGCAGACGCTGACCCCGAACCAGTGGAAGGTAGGCTCTTGCAGTGGTGGTGTCCAACTGGGCCCCTATGAATTCTAGAGACTGAGTAGGGCTGAGTTGAGACTTGGGGAGGTTTATTACCAGGCCCAAATACTGCAGAAGGCTCCTTGTGCGGTCTAGGGAAATCTGGGCCTGCGACTGAGTTGGAGCTCGAATGAGCCAGTCGTCCAGATATGGGAATACGAAAATCCCCATGCTTCTGAGAAATGCGGCTACGACTGCCATGCATTTGGTAAAGACTCTTGGGGCAGAGGCGAGACCGAAGGGAAGTACTCTGTATTGGTAATGACTTCCCCTGAACAGAAAGCGAAGATATTTTCTGTGGGATGGATGGATGAGTAGATGTGTATACGCATCCTGTAGGTCTAGAGAACAAAGCCAGTCCTGACTCTGAAGGTATGGAAGGAGAATGCCCAAAGAGAGCATTTTGAATTTCTCCTTGTACAGAAATTTGTTCAATTCTCTCAGATCTAGGATTGGTCTGAATCCCCCTGTTTTCTTTGGAATGAGAAAATAGGGGGAGTAGAAACCTGACCCCTGTTGATGAAGAGGAACCTCTTCTATGGCCCCTTGGGCAAGCAGAGAAGAGATCTCCTGATCCAACAGGGCTAGGAGAGGAGATGGAGAATTGAAGGGTCTCACCATGTGATGAGGAGGAAGGCTGGAGAAATGAAGTTTGTAACCCTCTCGGATGATAGAGAGGGTCCATTGCTCTGTTGTGATCTGTTCCCATCTGGGAGCAAAGTGAGCTAACCTTCCAGGTATGGTGAGAGGTTCTGGTTGGTCCAGAACCAGGAATGGCAAGTTCTCTAGGGGCAAGTCAAAACCCCTGAGGGGGTGGAGCCTGTTGAGCTGTAGTAGCTGCTGCAGGCTTTGCTCTTGCTTGTTTCGTTTGCTGACGTTTAGCCGCAAAACGAGGTTGAGAAGATTGCTGGCCAGTATTGGAAGCATATCTGGCCTTCTTATAATAAGGCCTCTTGAAAGACGACTTCTTAGTGGGAGTAGAAGTGGACTTAGAAAGTCTCTCTAAGGTGGCATTTTCAGCATCCATTTGAGTGGCCTTAACTTGCCACTCTGCACCGAATAAGTTCTCACCTGTACAGGGCAGATTCCGTAAGCCATCTAGAACCCAGGGTTCCAGATCAGAAGCCTGGAGCCAAGCCAGACGTCTGGCTGCAATAGCAATGCCAGAAGCTCTGCTGGCTCCTTCGAAGGAATCAAAGGCAGCTCTGTTGGAGAACTTAGAAACATCTAAAAGTTGTTTTCACAACAGAAAGGAAGTCCTCCTGTTTATCCTCAGGGATAAGGGAGGCAAAATGCCGTACTTTCTTGGCAAGTTCCCCTAGGAACATGCCCATATAGAGGCTGTAGGAATTAATCCTGGCTATAAGCATACTAGCCTGGAAGATTTTCCTACCAAAAGAGTCCAGTGTCTTACATTCCCTTCCTGGAGGTGTAGAAGAGTGCCTTTTAGTACTCTTGATCTTTTTCATTGCAGACTTTACCACAATGGAGTGGTGAGGCAATTGAGTTTTCTGAAAACCAGGAGACGGAGGGACCCGATACATGGTGTCCAACCTACGGGAATAAGGAGACAGAGTTAAAGGGTTCTCCCAGAAATCCATCAATTGTTCTTGAAGGATTTCATGGATAGGCAGAGTAACTGCTTCTTTAGGAGACTTGGAGTATCCTAAAATATCCAATCTTTTTGACCTTGGTTCCCTTTCAGAGGAAGTAGTGATAGAAAGGCCTTTAGCCATTTCTAAAATAAAGTCCTGAAAGGACAAATCCTCTGGAGGAGACATTCTCCTTTTTGGAGAAGAAGGTTCCTCAGGAAGGTCAAGGGAGAGCTCTGCAGACTCATCAGAGGAGACAAAATCCTCAGAGGAATCGGTGTATTCTCTAGTTTCCTCTAACGCACGATACGCATACCGATCGGTATCGACATCGGGCGTACCGGGTATGGAAGCGGTATGGAGCGAAAGCCCATACGGTACCGATTTGCGTTTAGAAGAGGAAGGCCTGGGTTCCGGCATGGCGGACGATACCGGAACCGGGCCCGGAACCGCTGGAAGCGGTACCGATGGCGTTGCAGCTTTAATGAAAGCCATGACGGCCTGCTGCATGGATTGGACAGTATTGCCCATAGACGCCACGGCTGCCTGGATGTCGGTACCGGTATGGGCCGGTACCCCAGAGCAGTCCAACAGGTGATCTGTCGAGGCCGTGCCATCGATGTCAACCTGTAGCCCCTGTATTGGCGTTTTGGAAGGTAGAACCTCCCGCCGGGGTTGTTTGGCTGGGGCAGGGTCCTCAAAACTAAGAGCCTCTCGATGCTTTGAAGGAGATTTGCTCTTTGAGGACTTGCCCACAGAAGGTTTGGTTACCTGAGATCCATCCGGGGATGATGACCGGGATGACTGTGATGTTGGATTCTCTGAAGCAAACAGCACATGGAATTTGTTGGCCCGGTTCTGCAGCCCACGCTTAGACATTTGGGAGCAGGAAGGGCAGTCCGGAATGGAGTGGTCAGGCCCCAAACATTTAAGACACCATTCATGGGTGTCTGTGACTGATATTACAGCAGTACACTTGGTACACTTCTTAAATCCAGGGGCTGGCTTCTCCATGTGGAGAATCCAAGTAGGCCTGAAGGCCTAACTGAAGTGACCAAGTGCTGCAAAATAAAAGAAAAGAAAATAATTTTTCAAGAAAGAGAAAGGAAGACCGGCGATACCGGTATCGGTATGGGAAGGCAGGTACGCGGTCTAAAGAAACAAAACAAAAAACTACAATTTCTTCAGCGGTGACAGGATACACGACCTGCTGGCTCCGCGGAAAAAGAGAAACTGAGGAGAGCTGTTCAGGAAGGCGGGAAGGCAGTGCGCATGTGCAGTGGGAGGTCCCAAAAGCTTCCATCCTAGGAAGCTGGGGAGCTTTCCCGCGCAGGCTCCGTCGGTACCGACGTACCCATATGTGAGGACTTATTCCTGCTTGTTCCTGGAGATACACCTTACATTAGACACTCACATTAGAAACACCACAAAGAAAATCTATTTCAAACTCAAAATCCTTAAACAACTAAGACCCCTTGTATACATACATGATTTCATCAGCATAATTCAAGCCATCATAACCCCCCACTTTGACTTCGCTAACCTAATTTTATTGGGTATAACAAAACAAAACATTAAAAGAATTCAACTTGCCCAGAATGCAGCAGCTCGGATAATAACGAAAGTACACGCACATCAACATATAACACCAATACTAGAATCCCTTCACTGGCTGCCTATACAAAGTAGGATAGTATACAAAACATTGATAACCACATTTAAAACTCTAAACGACATGGCCCCAGTCACCCTAAGTAACCTAATCAGCAAAGAGCACTCAAAATCTACTCAAAGAAAAGGACTAACAAATAAACTAAAAACTCCCAAAGACTTCATAAAAGCAAATAAACTCACAAACAATAGAGCTTTTTCTCATGCAGCTCCAACAATCTGGAATTCCCTCCCAGATGATCTAAGATTGCTAACCGAGATCATCGAATTCCGCAAAAAAAGTGAAAACCTATCTCTTTTCTAAACATTACAACAACTCAGATCATCCCTCAATAGACTTAGATAATGGCTAACCAGTTTTTATCTAACAAATCCCAAATGACCTACACATACAATTCTTCATAGCTGATACTGTATTTTGAATAACGCTTAAGCCCCACATAATGTGTATTTGTACATAATGTATATAGTTTACACTGTTCTATACTGTTCTGTATTAACACTAGTTGTTTATCTTATTGTTATTTGGTCATATGTTTTATGTAAAACAAACTCCGATTTGTTAACTGTTGTTTATTGTGAACCGCAACTGAACTATGGAAGATGCGGTATATAAATCATTGTTAAATAAATAAATAAATAAACTAAAAAAAATCTCAGAATTATTTGTTTGCCTGAGAAAGCGGAGGGGCCCAGCCTTTCCTCGAGTCCTGCTAGACCAGTCCAGAAAGTGGGTTGTGTTCCCCTACCAGCAGATTGGTGGAGACAAAGAACCAATGAAAAGCCCAGGTTTCAATGACATCACTCCCATGTCTCTATCTGCCTCAGCAAAAGATCTCTTCAGTATTTGTCCCAAAGCATACGGGAGAAAATGGCAAGCCTCAACACCACCTCAACATGGGCAGCAATGAGTAATCAAACAGCAGAAAAATACGTACAGGAAAGCATAAACAGAAGGCTGTCCATAGAAGAGGAACCTGCAGAGCTAAGCACATAAACGATAGTGACGGAAGCTTATACATCGAACAGATTACGGAGTACGGCCTGGCTGAAGGCGCTGTCCTGATGGGACTCCCTCTCCAGGCAGTGGTGTGCAGCGAAGGTGTTCTCTGAAGACTAGGTTGCCGCCCGTCAAATGTCCCACAGGGGCACTGAACACAGAGAGGCCACTGACGTCGCCTTGGTTGGACACCATGCACGGTGACTCGTCGATCCAAAGGGGCACCTGCTTTCGTATTTGCGAAGGCGATGCAGTCCGCCACCCAAATAGAGAGGGTGCATTTGATGACTGCATGCCCCAGTCGATGTGGATTGTAAGTCACAAAGAGTCGGCCAGATTTGTGATGAGCCTGGGTGCACTGCAGATAGAAGGCAAGAGCCCTCTTGCAGTCAAGAGTATGCAAAGTCGCCGACACCTGGTCAGTATAAGGTCTCGGGAAGAAAGTTGGTAAGTATCTCCTGATTGAGATCCGAGACAACTTTCAGCAAGAGTTTAGGGTGGGTACGTAGGACCACCCTATTCCTATAAAACCTGGTGTAAGGGGCATCGGCCATGAGAACCTGGAGCTCACTGACTCGGCAGGCCGAGATCAGTGCCACCAGGAAGACCCCCTTCCAGGATATATACCGAAGCGAGCATGTCGCCATCAGCTCGAAAGGTGGATGCGTAAGCTGCATGAGCACTAAGTTCAGGTCCCATTCCGCCAGGGGAGGCCGGATGGGCGGCTTGGATAGCAAGAGACCCCGCATAAAGTGGGAGACCAAAGGCTGCCCTGAGAGGGGCTCTCTCTCGACGGAGAGATGGTTCGCTGAGATGGCGCTCAAGTGCTCCCTGATGGAGTTTGACTTCAGATCTTCCCTCTAGAGATGGAGGAGGTTCTGAAGGACCCATCAAATGAGACATGAGAATGGGTCGATCTGGAGCCCTAAACACCAGACCGAGAAGCACTGCACTTGAAGGCATAGGCTCGTCTAGTTGAGTCCTTCCTTGACGCAAGGAGAACCTCCTCAACCTCCTCTGGGAGAGCCAGCAAAGCTAGGGAGACCCGTTCAGCCGCCAGGCTGTGAGGGATAACGACGCCAGGTTCAAATGCAGTACCCGACCCTCCTCCTGTGTTAGCAGGCCTGGGGCACAGCCTAGGGGAACTGGAGGCTCTGTCGCTAGTTGGAGCAGGAGCGGGAACCAGGGCTGAGGCCACTAAGGAGCTACAAGGATCATCGAAGCCCCGTCTCACTGAGCTTTGTGGAGGGTCCTTGCAATGAGAGGAGTGGGAGGGAACGCATAGAGCAGGCCAGAGGGAGCGCATACAGCAGGCCGGAGGACCAGCTCAGAAAGAACGTGTCTGGGCACTCCCTGCTCGGGTGCAGCATAGGGCTGCAGAAGCAGGGGAGATGTGCGTTCAACAGGCAGGCAAACAGGTCCATGGCTGGAGTTCCCCACCGATGTAACAGCTAGTCTGCCACCCCCGGATCCAATCGCCTTTCGTGAGGGTGAAGGATTCTGCTGAGTTTGTCCGCCAAGACATTCTCCTGGCCCGGGAGATAGACCACCCTGAGGGTCATCCCCCGACGAATGGTGAAGGAGTAGAGGAGGACCACTTCCCAACAAAGGGAGCGTGATCCGGTACCTCCCCTACTTGATGATATAGAATGCCACACGGTTACCGGTTTGTACAAGGGACCGATCTCCCCCCGAGGTGATCCTCAAAGGCTCTCAGGGTGCACCGAATCGCCTGGAGCTCGAGCAAGTTTATTTACCCAGCAAGGAGGCATCTGTCAACACTATCTTGTGCTGCAGGGTCTGGAAGGGCAACCTCCGGAGGAGGTTGCAGGGGTTTTGCCACCAGTCCAGGGACAGGCAAAGGCTGTGGGAGACCTTTACGAGATCCCTGAGGTGGCTGACAGACGGGCTCCACTGTGCGCTGAGGCACCACTGAGCTGTCCGCATGTACAGGTGGGCGTGGGGAACCACATAGACAGTAGAGGCCTTGTGGCCCAGGAGGTGCAGCATAGTTCGGGCTGTGACCTGAGGGGTGTTCTGGACCTGTGTTTCCAGGGCTCGGAGCAGGGGAAGAACGGGTATAGGACCGGTGCAACCGGAAAAATAGAGGGCCATTAGGCCGAAAACAAAACACTTTTTCCGAGGCACGAGGCTGTCCCCCCGAAGGGCTCCGCGGAAAAAGGGAGACTGAGCAAGATGGCACCCTTGGGCAGGAAGAGGACCATGCATGCATGGCAGCAATCCCAAAGGCTTTCTTTGAAAGCTAGGGAAATGCTCCGTGCGGGCTCCATCGGTGCCGATGTCACCAATAAGAGGACCAACTTCCTGCTTGTTCCTGGAGAAAGGACATTATCTGGTAAGTAAAATAACACCTTCCATATTGTCCTGCTAGACCATGCCAGACAAGTGGGACATATCAAAGCCATCACTGAGCGGGAAGAAAACATCAACTTGTCAACTCAGAGCCAAAGGCCGTCTCCACCTGACAGTGGACATCTCAGCAGAAACACTTTGAGAAAGTGGAAAGTGATGCCCATGTTGCTGCCAACAAATGTCTACAGGGGCTACTGAGCTCTGCTTCACCCACAAGGACACTAGCACTCGGGTCTAATGGGCACACACACACTCCAGTGCCGACTGATTCTGCAACAGATTCGCTGAAACAATAGCCTCCTTAACCCAGCGCCCCAATGCAGACGGCCACCACACCACCTTGCGAAGGCCAGCACAGCACAAAAAGGTGGTCTGACTTAAGAATTTGTAACCTCCAAGAACTGAAGACACACCCTCTGGACAACCATAAGGTAAAGACCTTATTCTCCTGAAACTGCTCCTTAGAGGAGGGCAGCAGACAAACCTCCTGGTTCACTTAAAGGGAGATATCACTTCAGGGAAAAAGGCAAACAGGCCAAAAAGAAATGGCCTCCTCACAAAAACAGAGGTAAGGATCTTGGCAAGAGAGCCAGCAGCTCAGAACCCTCCTTAAAGAGGGAATTGCAACCAAGAAAACTGTCTTGAGCATCAAATCCTTCAGAGTAATGTGCTTGAATGGCTCAAGGGCTCAGACATGAGGGCCCGAGCAACAGAAACAGATCTCAGGAAGGAATATCAGACTGGGGGTGAGGGGCCCGCAGACAGTGAACCCCCTAACAAAGGCACGAAACAACCGGGTATAAGGCTAGAGAGAGTTACCTGTCAACAGACCTCTGAATCAGGCCAAAGCTGCCACCTGAACTTTCAGGGAGTTGAGAAAAAAGACCCTTCTCCAGACCGTCCTGCAGAAAAGGCCAACAGAGGTGGTATTTTGGCCGCCTCAGGAGCCAGCTGTAGTGTGCCACAGCAGACCCACACTTATCTCATGGTGGAAGACCTCCTCCGGGATCCGAGCAGAGTGGAAAACCACCACTGGAAAGTAGCTCGTACTCGCTAACTGGCTCCTTACAGGAGTGAAGCCATAAGCGAGAAGGGAGCCGGGTCCCCAAGGACAAGTGGCCCCTGACACAAAAGGCCCCAAAACTGAGGCAAATCAAGTGAGATGCTTGCAACAGATGAATCAGATCTCCAAATCACGTTCTCATTGGCCAATCCAGCACCACCAAAATAATCATTCTTGGGTGGCGAGCCATATGCCAAGTCACATGCCCCACCAGGTGCTATGGAGGAAACACATCATCACCTTCTGTTAGTCAAACAATTTCTAATATCCTCTGTGTTTGTCCCATGCTTTACTGAATTCAGATACTGTCCTTGTCTCTACCACTTCCACTGGGAGACTATTCAATGCATCTACCACTCTTTCCATAAATATTTCTGCACATTACTGCCGAGTATATCCCCTTTCACCCTCATCCTATGCCCTCTCATTGCAGAGCTTACTTTTAATTGAAAAAGGCTCTCCTCTTGTTTATTTATGCCATTGAGATATTTAAACATCTCTATCATGAACTTGGAGAACATCCTTGGGGCAGTGGAAAGTCTGAATGGAAGGGAGGCAAACTGAAGGCGTGAGCCAAGCATGGCAAAATGCAGATACTCTGCTGATTCTACTGGATCAGGATATGAAAATATGCCTTGGCCAAATTCAGAGACACAGGAATCTCCCCTGCAGCACTGATTGAACTATGGATTGCAATGTTTCCACCCAGATGCAAAAGACGTGCAAGCGCACACTAACACTCTTGAGGACCAGAATAGGTAGGAATGTGCCTTCCTTATATAGACACCACGAAACAGATGGAATACTTGCCACTGCCCCAATCATTTGGGACAACGGGCACTACTGCCTTCAGGAGCCGCAACCTGTCCAAGGTGATCCACAAAGCAGCCCTGCTGTTTACAGACCCACGAGGTAAGAGGATGAAAGTGGCTGGGACTAGCTCTTTGCATTCCAGGACACAGCCATACTGAATGGAGACTAGCACCCAGCATTCCTTGGTGACTCAGGCCCATTACTGAGCAGAGGTGAAACCTGCTCCCAACCAGAGGAACCAGGGAATGGGCCCCTAAATCATCATTGTGCAGCCTGAGGGTCCTCCTCTGGAAGGGACCAGTTCCCTGGGACAAAGCACACCATGAAGGGACTGAGAACGAGCCCAAAGTCCAAAAGCAGAGGGGCAGAAAGACTTTCCAGGCCGGTAGCAACAGGAATCCAACACCTCCGGGAATGCAAGGAGCGGATGAAAACTGACTGAAAAGGGGCTCCTGCCCAAGTCCTCTGGAAGGCAGAAAGATTTTGTCTCGCCCAGGTCATTCATCAGCTTCTACAAATCAAACCAAACAGAAGCATCCCTATAAGGCCAGATACGCAACTGTACTTTGTGAGATAAGCCCACTGCCCCGTGTCAAAGCCAAACCAACGCCATGCAGGGCACAATCCCTAGTTGCTAGACATACCAGGCCGTAGCAGACTCAAAAAAAAGAGTAGAATCATCTGGTGGAAGAGATGAATCCACTGGAGCAGGGCTCAGGACGTCAGGCCCGTACATGCTGCCAATTCAAGAATAACAGCTGCCACAGCAAACTGGCTCTTCAACATGAATCCGTCTTTCAAACAAGAGCATCCTTCCACAGGCATGATGGTCTGACTGGTAAATGCCATAACCTGCGCATCCATCTTGGAAATAGCAAACCACACAACACACTGCTCTCCTCTAGGAGAGAGTGCATTCTCTTATAAACCCTTAGCCCCTAGGAGGAGAGTGGGGGAATCCCACTCTGGCGGGAACAAGTCCTTGAGCATCTCCAGGAATGGGAAGGCAGTAGTGGATTTCCATATCCCTTTGCAGGAGTGGATGCACCTTTGGTTCTCTCCCTGTGTCTGAAGCATCCGTCAAATTCAAGGCGGATAGACCCTGGGAATAAAAGCCTCCAGTTCCTTCTCCCTGAAAAGGCGGATCACATCGGCCTCTTCACAATTCTCTGACGGCAATAGTACTTTTGTCCACATCAGAGCTTAGTATCAAGATATCCAAATCCAAGTCACCATCCAAATCTTGAACAGATCCCAGCTGATCCCCAGCTGAACACCAGAAGTAGGAATACAACAGCAATTGAAGGACAGCAGCCTAAAGACCTCACAAGATAACACTATCATGGCTGCAGCACATTACCTGCCCATAGTCATCGTCCTCACTCAACTCCTCCCCCACCACACCCCCACCCACTACATCCCCACTAACACCCTGTGGTTACCACCGCCGCACACACTATCCTCCCTTCCACGACACCATGCAACTCACACATAAAAACCCCAGGGAAGGCTGACAAAAGCTAGACCAAGCATCCGCACCCACCCAAAGCACCAGGAACACCCAACGAGCCTCCGCCCATCTCCATAGAACTAATTAACACCAGGTTGATAATAAACAAGATCAGTACCCTAGCAGACCACATAGAAGCTCAGCAAACTGACATTCTCAGCATCACTGAAACATGGCTCACCGACAACCTGCTCCTCAACCAGTTAGTACCCCCCACCCATTCTGCTTACAACTGCCCACGCACACACAGGAAAGGAGGAGGAGTCTGATCATCACAAGAAACAACCTAAAGCTCAAGTCCCATAAGAACATAACATATGCCATACTGGGTCAGACCAAGGTCCATCAAGCCCAGTATTCTGTTTCCAACAGTGGCCAATCTAGGTCATACGTACCTAGCAGTTTCCCCAAAAGACACAGGTTCCGCAATGCTTGTACTGGGTCAAGCATTGATATCCTGGGTCCCTTCTTAATAATGGTTTATGGACCTTTCCTCCAGGAACTTGTCCAAACCTTTTTTTTAAACCCAGCTACACTAACAGCCTTTACTACATCCTCCGGTAACAAATCCCAGAGTTTGATTATACGTTAAGTGAAAAAATATTTTCTTTTATTGGTCTTAAATAGTTACCCTGTAGCTTCATTGCATGTCCCCTAATCTTTCTATATTCTGATAATGTAAACAATCGATCTACGTTTACCCGTTCCACTCCGTTCATTAATTTATAGACTTCTATCATATCTCCCCTCAGCCATCTCTTTTCAAGGTTAAAGAGCCCTAATCTTTTTAGCCTTTCATCATAGGAGTATCCTTCCATCCCCTTTACCATTTTGGTGGCTCTTCTCTGAACCTTTTCTAATAACGCTATATCCTTTTTAAGATACGGCGACCAGAATTGCACACAATATTCAAGGTGCGGTCTCACCATGGAACGATATAGAGGCATTATAATATCTTGTGTTTTATTTTCCATTCCTTTCCTTATGATACCTAGCATTCTATTTGCTCTCTTGACTGCCGCTGCACACTGGGCCGAAGGTTTTAACATGCTATCCACAATGACGCCTAAATTTTTTTCCTGGGTGGTGGTTCCTAATGTGGAACCTTGCATTGTGTAACCATAGTTTGGGTTGCTCTTCCCTAGGTGCATAACTTTGCACTTGTCCACATTAAATTTCATCTGCCATTTTGATGCCCAGTCTTCCAAGTTATCAAGATCCTCTTGCAATTTTCCACAATCCTCTTGGGTTTTACCAACTTTAAATAGTTGTGTCATCTGCAAATTTGATAACCTCACTCGTTATTCCACTTTCCAGGTCATTTATGAATATGTCAAAAAGTAGCGGACCCAGCACAGATCCCTGGGGAACACCACTATTCACCTTTCTCCATTGGGAAAATTGGCCATTTAGCTCAACCCTCTGCTTTCTATCTTTTAACCAATTCCTGATCCACAGTAGTACACCTCCTCCTATCCCATGACTCTTTAGTTTTGCCAAAAGTCTCTAATGAGGGACCTTGTCAAAGGCTTTCTGAAAGTCCAGATACACTATATCAACCAACTCACCTTTGTCCACCTGTTTATTCACACTTTCAAAAAAACATCACAGATTAGTAAGACAAGATCTTCCTTGTCTAAAAGTCATGTTGGCTGTCTCCCATTAGGCCATGACTATCTACATGCTGAGTAATTTTATTCTTTATGATGATTTCTACCATTTTTCCCGGTACTGACATAAGGCTCACCGGTCTGTAGTTTCCCGGATCACCCCTGGAACCCTTTTGCTGAAAGCCTAGAACTTCAGGATCTTAACCTTTTCCAACAGGTAAAGGATATCCTTCATGCTTCTAGGAAACCCTCCACAAGACGCTCGTATGCCTTTAAGTGGTAAAGGTTTACCATATGGTGCTCGCAGAAGGGTCTTAACCCTCTTGCGATACCTCTGGAATCGATACTGGAGTATCTCCATTTGTCAAATGCGGGTCTCAAGACAAATTCAGTAAGAGTCCATCTTAGTGCTATTGCAGCTTCTTAGAAGCCTCTAAGTGGACAACCTATTTCCCTCATATAGCGAGATTTATGAGAGGCCTTCTTTTAACAAAGCCTCCCATTAAGCCACCACTGGTGGCATGGGACTTAAATCTGGTGCTCGGGCAGCTCATGAAACTGCCCTTTGAACAATTAGCCACTACATCTTTGAAATTCCTTTCCTGGAAAGTCATCTTCCTCAGTGCAATCACATCAGTACGTCGCATCAGTGAATTGTAAGCGTTAGTGGCTAATCTTCCTTATACAAGGTTAGACCATAAGGTAGTTCTTAGGACTCATCCACACTTTATGCCAAAGGTGGTTTCGCCTTTCCATTTAAACCAAGCGGGTTTACCTTCCTGTATTCTTTCCGAGGCCTCATGCCTCCAGTGCAGAAAGGAACCTTCATACCTTGGACTGTAAAAGAGCTTTGGCCTTTTACTTGCCAAGGACACAGCAACATAGAAAATATTCTCAACTCTTTGTTGCTTTTTATCCTAGTCATTTGGGACTTCCAGTTTCCAAAAGAACTAACTGGATTGCTCAGTGCACATCCTTTGACTATGAGAGTAAGAACCTTCCTCTTGAAGGCAATGTCACAGCTCACAATGTGAGAGCCATGGCTGCCTCAATGGCTCATCTTCACTCTGTGTCTATCGACGACATTTGTCGAGCAGCTACTTGGGCTTCAGTACATACCTTCACAGCCCACTACTGCTTAGACAAGGACTCCCACTGGGATGCCTTGCTTGGCCAGGCTGTTCAACACCTTTTTCAGACTTAATCAACTCCTACCCACCATCCCTGGTAGGATGCCAGAGATCCATAGGGGGAAATATGGCCCTTTCACAAGGGTTAACAACTTCCTGGGGCCATCTCCCTGGCATCTGCAGCTAGGGAGTCCCCATATGTTAAGATTACATTCCTGCTTGTTCCTGGAGATAGCATAGTTGCTCACCTGTAACAGGTGATCTCTGGGAACAGCAGGAATTTAGTCTTCACAACCCACCCACTTCCCCTAGGAGTTGTATCTCTCTCTCTTTCCCTCTCTTTTGTCTCGGCTATATACTCATCTGGAGAGGGACAGTTGGAAAGGCGGGAAGGCAGCACGCAGGCGCTGTGGGATGCTTCCAAAAGCTTTCCTATTGGACGCTTGGGAGCATTCCTGCACAGGCTCCATTGGTACCGACGATACCCATATGTGAAGACTACATTCCTGCTTGTTCCTGGAGATATCTAAAGAGCTATTTGAAATAGTAAAAGCCCTCACCAACGAACCTAATCCTGAGAAATCTGATCAAATAGATCCACAGACCTTCGCAGACTACCTCCAGGCCAAATTCACTGCCTCCCTCCAGATGACGGTGAGCACTATTACAAGCTACCACCACCCAACTAAATCTGGGACAAGTTCAGCATCCCGTCGACAGATCAGATCTCACACAACATCGCCTCGCTCAACACCAGCACCGCTCCCACAGATCCATGCCCCGTGGTCTGGATCAAAGCAGTAAAAGAGGATCTTACCCACATCATCCACATGGTGCACAACTCCCTTACCCTAGAAATCACGCCTAGCACACTAAAGCTAGTGACAATATGCCCAATCCTGAAAGAATCCACCCGCCTACAGGCCTATCTCAAGCTTCCCTCTCCTGTCGAAGGTTATTGAAAAGGTGGTTCAACATCAACTCCAAGATCATATCGACAGCCATGCCCCTCTGGACCCTAATCAACATGGCTTCCACTCAAACCACGGCATCAAAACCCTACTGATATACCAATGACAATTTGATCCAGGTTATCGAAAATATCAAGAGAGGCGTCATGATTTTTATAGACATCTCCTCAGCTTTTGACACTGTCGACCACAGAACTCTTCAATCAAGACTACAGGAAATTAGCCTACATGGCACCACCTTGAATTGGTTCACATCATACCTCACAGACACCTCCAAGTCAAATGCGGCCCAGACACCTCCTGGCCACTGAGAGCCACCCAGAGTGTTCCGCAAGGCTCTTCCCTCTCTGCCCTGTTATTTAACCTGTACATACAACCTATCTGCTCCATCATCAAGAATCACAAAATACAATACACCATCTATGCAGATGACATTTTGATATACACCCCTATCAACCTTGACAGCCCAGACTACTCCAGCATAGCTGACTGCCTTCAACAAATGACAAGCTGGCTTTTAGAAAACAACCTGACTATAAACTACAACAAGACAGAAGTGCTACTCATCACCAGAAACTCTGCCTTCACCCCTCCTGCCATTAAGCTGAATGACATTACAATACCAATAAAGCCTGAAGTAAAGTACCTCGGAGTGACTCTCGACAAAGACTTGAACCTACAGTCCCACATCGCCAGAACCACCAGGAACGCATACCTCAAAATAAGATCAGATGCCTCAAGCCTATTCTCTCACGGGATCACTTCCGCACCATCTGTCAAGCTCTAATCACTCCCATTTTAGAATACTGCAACCCCATTTACCTTAGGCTCTCAAAACAAGCACTCCGGCCATTACAGATGGCACAGAACACTGCCGCTTACATAACAACTGGTTCCTCAAGGCACGATCACATCACCCCCATTCTCAACCACCTCCACTGGCTCCCAATCAGCAGGCACTACTAAACATATTCAAAATCAAACAGAACCTTTCAGCGAATAGTCTGCAATCCCTCATCAGATCTGACCCAGGCATGAGACCCAGGAGGAGAGGCACCTCAGACACCATCAATACCCCCAGAGCATTCACTAAAACTAGACAAGATACTTCAAGAGCAGCACTATCCCTGGCTGCACCCTAGCTCTGGAACTAACTCCCCAATGACCTGGGATCAACTGTGGACCTCAAGGACTTCAGGAAGATGCTCAAAACAACGCTTTTCATAGAACACTATAGTGACATCATGTGACCTGACCAACGGCCACACAGTATGCTCACACCTCTCTTCCTGACCCCCTCAGTCACCCCCCACCCCTTGTGTATAGTTCTTTGTACATAGCTCACAATGTAACTAGCTCACCATAAAATCATTTATATATTACACACGCACATACTCTATTGCATGTCCACTCCCACCACATTGCCACATGATTTGTTTGATGTGTAAACCGCTTTGATTTCAGGATAAAAGCAGTATAAATAAAATATTTAAATAAAATATAAACAAACGGGGGGCACTCTTCCACTCAGTTTGCCCCTGACTAGATTGCCTCTGGGGGGGCACAAAGAGGCTGCAGGGACTGAATTTTCACACCAGAGGGACCAGGCCTACTGTAAAAAGGGAAAGAATTCCAGAAGCTCTCCTTTGGGAAATGACCCCCCAACACCAGGGGGCATAGCCACCACAGACCCTGTAGAGGATGACTAGGGGCTCACAGCATGGTCACCAGAGTCTCTGGCTGGCTGGATATCCTTTCCCATAGTGCCATCCGTCATCTCCCTCCCTGAGGCAGGCAAGGCCAGACTAACGGCACCCCTGGCTGAGAAGAGGGAGCTGGCCCCTCCAGGGACAACTCATAATTTACCATGCAAGACGAGCAGAGTCCAGAATCTGGAGATGAAGCACCTCGCTTGCCACAGGTCAAACAATGCTTCCTGGAAGAAGACAGAGTTAAGGCAAGTATCACTACAGCATGCACTAAGGCCATGGTGGGTCGAAGGGTGCGTATTAACTGCGCTTTTACTGCCAAGTGCATTAAAGGTGCTAGGGTACGAATGCACGTTGGAGCCGCTTGGACAGAATGCACGCTAGGACCGCATGATCGCAAGGCGCACAATTGGTAAAAACATTACTAATGCATACAGAAAACTGCAGGAAACCCTCAGATCACACCAATGGTCCACCCCGAATTGTGATCCAGGCAGATGGAATCGGGAGCTCCCAACAAGGACAATGACGAGGTCAAGCCTTGGTACTCACCCCGAGAGCCCCAGGTGGTGGATCTATACCAGGCTCAGTTCTACTCCCCTGAAACTGTTTCAATGGCTTTGCAGCACTTTGTTTAAAGTGGCTGGCAGACAGATTCCTCTGAGAGCCTTCTGCAATCTTTAGGAGAGAGTAGGAACAACAGAGCAGGCGGTGTTGCGGTTGTGTGAGGCTGCTACATTCTTCCAGTTCCTTCCAATTTCTGGCTGCTCAACAGGCTCTTATAAGCGCGTGGAGCTGAACAAATTTTCCTTCCTCCTATGGCTACTGAAAAGCCCGCAGTCTAGTAGAGCCTTCCACGTCACGCTCAAATCAATGTTTTCCTCTCAATCTTCAGAGATTTGGACCCGATCCCATCTCATTGGCTATCTGAGCCTTCTTTACAACTTATACCTATCATCACTACCATCATCAACTCTAGTTTATCTTCTGGCCATTTTCCCTCTCCATGGAAATCAGCTGTTGTCCATCCTCTTCTGAAGCGGTCTTCCCTCGATCCCTCCGTTCTGTCCCATTGGCGCCCTGTTTCAAACCTCCCCTTCTTGGCTAAGCTCTTGGAACGCGTTGTTTTTGAACAATTAACCTCTCACGTTGAGACCACTAATACTCTCCACCCCCGTCAAGCAGGTTTCCGGCAAGGACATAGTACTGAAACTGTTCTCCTGGCAGTGTTAAACGAATTACATCTCGCCCATGACCGTGGAGATATCACTCTTCTTGTCTCCCTTGACCTCTCCACAGCATTCGACCTGATTGATCACCGGACACTCCTTTCTCGCCTCTTTGATATTGGGCTACGTGGCACAGTTCTGCAGTGGTTTCGCTCCTTTCTCACAGCCCGCTCTTTTACTGTCCTTTCAAATGGTCAGTCTTCCTCTTCTCTTCCTCTCACCTGTAGTGTGCCCCAGGGCTCTGTTCTCTCCCATCTGTTATTCAATATTTTTCTCGCGCCCTTACCCCTTCTAATCCAGCAGTACCCAGTATCTTCGTATATTTGACCATATAACACCCATCCTAGAGCAACTCCACTGGCTCCCCATACATGGCAGAATATTGTTCAAAACATTACTACTAACCTTCAAGGCCACTAAAACCATCACCTCTTCCTCTCTAATAGACCTCGTTCAGACTGTTCCACCCAATAGATCCAGGAGAACGATATCAACAAATGTACTAGTTATCCCTAAAGCAGCGACAAAATGCCTATCAACGACATCTAACAGGGCCTTCAGATTCTATGCCCCTAAGTGCTGGAACGCCCTACCTCCAGAGATTCGTGCTATCACTGATCTATCCCTTTTTAGAAAGGCACTCAAATCCCACCTTTTCCCCCAATATTACCTGACCAGCTAACCAATCTCGATCCTTACCCTATAACTAATAACAAATCCTGTTGTGTATACTTGTAAATACTCATGTAAATAGTTGCAGTAATGACGTCCCATGTTTTATCCAAGTTCTCTGACCATGTTCTCTGTAAAACCAAACAGTTTGTTGTTCTGGTCTGTTGTTATATTGTGAACCGCGCTGATGCTGAATAGAGCGGTATATAAGAGCCTGTAATAAATAATAAATAAATAATAAATAAATAAAATCTATGCTGATGATGATATTCTCCTTTTCCATACTTCTCCACTCTCTTTAGATATCTCCCAATTTAACCTCTGTCTCTCCCATATTGCCTCTTGGCTCTCTCAGCATTTCCTACATTTGAACCCTTCGAAGTCCACGGCTATGTGGGAGTCCCTGAGCGGCTCTTGTCCTTCCATTGCCCCTATGATTGACTCAACCTCCATTCCGCTCGTTTCTTCTTTCCATTATTTGAGAGTAATCCTTGACTCCTCGCTTTCCTTCCATAGCCATATTTTTTCCCTTACCTGTCGTTCATTTGCAATCCTGCGTCAAATCAGGGCCGACCGCTCCCTTCTTCCCTTTGGTTCCTTGGTTACCCTCGTTCTAGCTTTGATTACCAGCAGACTTGATTATTGCAATATCTTTTTGGCTAATCTCCCCAATTATCAGCTTCAACGCCTATAGTTTATTCAAAACACTGCAGCTCGCCTTATTACTTTTGCCCATCGTTTTGATCACGCTACTCCCATTCTCTTTCATTTGCATTGGCTGCCCCTTCGTTTCCGCTTCCATTATATAATTCTCATTCTAACTCATCGTGCCATTCATACTAACAATCCTCTGTATCTTGCTGATCTCATTTCCCTTCATACCCCCTATCGTCAACTTCGCTCACTCCATGCTAATCGTCTGTCCTTACCCTTCCCATCGCAAGCACATCTGGAAAAAACTCGTCATTCAGCTTTCTTTTTTCTTGGTCCCCTGTTGTGGAATGCATTACCACCCTCTCTCCAGTTAGAACCCTCTTATCCCCAGTTCAAAGCCTTACTCAAAACCCATCTTTTCCAACAATCCTTTGATCCCCCTCCTGGTACTCCTCCCTGAAGCTGCTGTAGGTTTGTTTGTTCTATTCCCATCATGTTCTGTCCCGTCTTCCCTCTGTTGATTCCCCCTGCTCTGTCTTTCTTTGTGCACGATTGAAGTCCTTGGTTTAGGTGTATAGTCTTTAATCATTCTGTCCTGTCTTTATTTTCTTTCCTGTCATACCATGGCGTTCCTCTTTCTATAGTTTGCAGTGTTGACCTTTTGATTTTTATTGTAAACTGCTTTAATGTCTCGGCAAAAGCGGTCTATCAAGTGTAGAAATAAAGATAAAGAGAAACTATCTACCATCTACTGGAAATGAATAAATACTGAGGAGACCTCTGTTGGCTAAGGTGAATAGAGGCATGGGAGTGATGTCATTGTCCCCACCAATCTGCTGGTAGGGGAACACAACCCACTTGTCTGGACTGGTCTAGCAGGACGATATGGAAAAGCATTTTTTTAGTATTAATACACATCTTTTTGAGTTAGTAGTTTTGTTCAAAAGCACAAACATATCGCAGACTCATCAATTAGAGAAGTGGTATTCAATTTTTCTAACAGATTGTCACTTGTAGACAGGTAACCAACTTACTGTTATGTTGATAAGTGCCGTCGAGTCGGAGTCGACTCATGGCGACCCTCTGGATAGCTATCCTAAATTGTGTTCGGTCTTCAGTCAGACGGCTCATTGTTGACAGACTGGTACCCGTAGCTGCTGTTATTGTATCGATCCATCTCATTGCTGGCCTTCCTCTTTTGCGTTGACCTATCTTGCCAAGCATGATGTCTTTCTCTAATGATCTCTCTCTCCGCATGATGTGTCCAAAGTATGAAAGTCAAAGTCTTGTCATCTGAGCTTCTAAAGAAAGCTTAGGTATGATCTCCTCTAGTACAGACTGGTTTGTTCTTCGGGCAGTCCATGGTATACACAGTATTCGCCGCCAGCACCATAATTCAAAGGCATCAATTTTCTTCCTGTCTATCTTTTTCACTGTCCAGCTTTCACATCCATATGATGTTATTGAAAATACCATGGCTTGAACAAGTTGAATCTTTGTATGGAGAGAAACATCTCTGCTCTTGAGAATTTTATCTAGGTCTTTCATAGCCATTCTGCCAAGAGCAATGAGTCGTCTGATTTCTTGACTGCTTGTTGCTTCTTTATTGATAGTTGATCCAAGAAGGTTAAAGTTATTCAAGATTTCAATTTCTTCTCCTTCGACGATGAACCTGTTGATTATGCCAGTTGTCATGATCTTTGTCTTCTTTACATTAAGGTGCAGGCCCATTTTCAGACTATGTTCTTTGATTGTGAGAAGCAAATGTTTCAGTTCATCTTCACTTTCCGCCAGTAATGTGGTATCATCAGCATAGCGAAGGTTGTTGATGAGTCTTCCACCAATCTTCACACCTCTGTTGTCTTCATACAATCCTGCTTCTTTGATGATTTGTTCTGCATATAAATTAAACAGGTAGGGGGAAAGTATGCAGCCTTGTCTTACACCTTTGCTTATTTTAAACCATTCTGTTTCTCCTTGTTCCGTTTGAACTGTTGCTTCTTGATCAATGTACAGATTGCGCAAGAGAACGATCAGGTGTTCAGGTATACCCATGCGTCTTAATCTGACCCAGAGTTTCTCATGGTTTACACAGTCAAAAGCTTTGCTATAGTCGATAAAGCACAAATAGATATCCTTTTGGTATTCTTTAGTCTTTTCAAGGATCCATCTCACATCCGCAATGATGTCTCTCGTTCCTCGCCCTTTTCTGAACCCTGCTTGCACTTCAGGTAGTTCTTGTTCCAGGTATGATTGTAGTCTCTTTTGAATAATCTTCAGTAGAATCTTGCTGGCATGTGGGATCAGAGCGATTGTGCGATAATTTCCACAGTCAGTTGGATCACCTTTCTTTAGTATTGGTATAAACACAGATCTTTTCCAGTCAGTTGGCCATGATGCTGTCTTCCATATTTCTTGGCAGAGCCTTGTAAGTACGGTAACAGCTGCATCAGACTGCTGTAATACTTCTATGGGAATGCAATCAATGCCTGGTGCTTTGTCCTTTGATAAGGCTTTCAATGCTACTTCAACTTCTTCTTTCATCACCAATGGTTGCAGATCATAAGGTACAGGGTGAAACGGCTGTTGGTCCACTTGATCTTTATCATATAAAAACTCTGTATATTCCTTCCATCTTTTCTTGATCTTCTCAGCATCATTCAACATAGAACCTTGAGCATCTTGTAACATTCCAATTCGAGGCTGGAACTTTTTCTTTAACTCTCGTAGCTTTAGGAAAGCTGATCTTGTTCTTCCTCTAATAGTTTCTGCTTCTATTTCCTTGCATGCGTCATTGTAGTACTTTTCCTTGTCCTGTCTTGCTGCACGTTGGAAATCTCTGTTGAGTTCTGTGATTGTCTTTTTCTCCTCTGGCTTTAGCTTTTCTGCGTTTCTGGGCAATTTTCAGAGTTTCTTCCGTCATCCATTTTGGCCGTTTTTTTCTTTTTTACCTTTTGTAGAGACTTCTCGCTTTCTTCCAACACAACCTTCTTGATGTCATTCCATAACTCTTCTGGAACTCTATCATTTGTATCTAAAGCAGCAAATCGATTTTGCAGGCAGTCTTTAAATTCCAGTGGTATATTCTCAAGGTCATATTTTGCTGCATTCATGAGTGGTTTGCTCTTTTTCAGCTTTAGTTTGAGTTTGCATACTAGTAGTTGATGATCTGTACCACAGTCAGCTCCAGGTTTTGTCTTTGTTGATGTTATAGAGCTTTTCCATCGTTGACTTCCACAGATGTAGTCAATTTGATTTTTATACAATCCATTGGGTGAAGTCCATGTGTACAGTCGCCGCTTGTGTTGCTGGAAGAAGGTGTTCGAGATGAATAGATCGTTGGTCTTGCAGAATTCTATCAGTCTTTCTCCAGCTTCATTTCTGTTACCAACTACTTTGTCGTCTTCTTTGTTGCCAACCTTTGTGTTCCAATCACCCATGACTATCAGGATATCCTGTTTGCATGTTCTGTCAATTTCAGCTTGTACTTGTTCATAGAACTCTTCAATTTCATTCTCTTTTGCAGCTGTTGTTGGGGCATATACTTGAATTATAGTTGTGTTGATAGGCATTCCTCATAGACTAATAAAGCGTTCGCTGACTGCAATGTATTTCATTACAGTTCTTGCAAGTTTCTTCTTTATTATAAATGCAACACCATTTCTTTTTTGTCTTTCATTTCCAGCATAGTAGACCATGTGATCACCTGATGCAAAGTGCCCGATGCCAGTCCATTTCAGTTCGCTGATGCCCAACAGATCAAGTTGTACACGTTCCATTTCATTCTTGACCACCTCCAACTTCCCTTGGTTCATGCTTCGTACGTTCCATATTCCAATGTGTAAGACATCTTTACAGCTTCTGACTCTCATTTCATGCGCAGCTACATCAGCAGTCAGACGTCCCGAGGGCTTTGATCCAACCACATCATAAATGCTGGCTTTACTCTGAAAAGTCTTCGGCTCTTCCCCAGTAGCTAGTTGAGTGCCTTCCAACCTGGGGTTCTCAAATTCCAGTACTACAGCACAATTTGTTTTGTTGTAACTATCCATTGGGTTTTCATGGCAAGATACAGAAGTAGATTGCTGGGCCTTTCTTCCGCGCAGTTTAAGTTTGGTGTTGTTGCCGTTGTCACAGAAATGTGATCCTCCGCCGTCAACACTATCCCATTCTGCTGCTGCCCAGATGGGTGGGTTGTCTTGGTCTGTCATCTCAGCTGAGACCTGTCCATCTTGGGAGACCCTGCCAGTAGTTAAACTACCGATAGTTTAGCTCTCAGCATCACTGATGCACACAAGCCCTCACAGCACAAGCTGCAAACCAAGTGAGGAACTTACTGTATACATTATTAAAACACAGTTCAAGTGAAAACTCTGGCTACTTGAGTAAACTGATATTGGTTTATTTATTTAACAGTTTTTATATACCGCACTATTCATCATCAGTGCGGTTCACATTAAACAAGATATTACCTAGACAGGAGAAAACTGACATAGGTTTACAGATAACAGGGAATATAAACTGGGTATGAACCGGGGAAAGCAGTTACTTACCTGTAACAGGTGATCTCTGGGAACAGCAGGAATAAGTCTTCACATATGGGTATCGTCGGTACCGACGGAACCTGCGCGGGAACGCTCCCCAGCGTCCAAAAGGAAAGCTTTTGGGAGCATCCCACAGCGCCTGCGCGCTGCCTTCCCGCCTTTCCTAACCGCCTCTCTCCAGTTCGCGTTTTAAAGCTGAGACAAAGAGAGAGTGAGGAAAGGAAAGAAAGATAGAGAGATACAACTCCTAGGGGAGGTGGGTGGGTTGTGAAGACTTATTCCTGCTGTTCCCAGAGATCACCTGTTACAGGTAACTGTGCTATCTCCAGGAACAAGCAGGAATGAGTCTTCACATATGGGGACTCCCCAGCTAGAGATGCCTGGGAGATCAACCAGGTTGTGAGTCCCTGGGAAGGGCTCTACCTCCACCCATGAATCTCAGGCATCCAGCCAGGGATGGAGGGTAGGAGTTGATTAGGTATGGAACAGGTGTTTGAGAACAGCCTGACCAAACAAGGCATCCCGGCGAGAGTCCTTGTCCAAGCAGTAATGGGCTGTGAAGGTATAAACTGAGGCCCAAGTGGCTGCTCGACAGATCTGGTCGATGGACAAAGAATTCAGATGAGCCATAGAGGCTGCCATGGCCCTCACATTGTGAGCTGTGACATGGCCCTCCAGAGAAAGGTTCTTACTCTGGTAGGCGAAGGAGATACACTGAGCAATCCAATTGGACAGAGTTCTCTTAGAGACTGGAAGTCCTAAATGAGAGGGATCAAAAGCAACGAAGAGTTGAGAGAACTTTCTATGTTGCTGTATCCTTTGTAGGTAAAAAGCAAGAGCTCTTTTACAATCCAGGGTATGAAGATTCCTCTCTGCACTTGAAGCATGAGGTCCTGGAAAAAAGACAGGTAAATATACCTCCTGGTTCAGATGAAAAGGTGAGACCACTTTAGGCATAAAGTGTGGATTAGTCCTGAGGACTACCTTGTCATGATGGAACCTTGTATAAGGAGTATTAGCCACCAAGGCTTGCAGCTGACTGATGCGGCGAGCTGAAGTGACTGCAATAAGAAAAATAACCTTCCAGGAAAGGAATTTCAAGGAGGTAGTGGCTAAAGGTTCAAAGGGTGGCTGCATAAGCTGGCCAAGAACCAGATTCAAGTCCCATGCCACTGAAGGTGGTCTGATGGGAGGTTTAGTCAAAAGAAGGCCTCTGATGAATCTTGCTATAAGAGGATGAGAGAAAATAGGCTGTCCATTGAGAGGTTTAAGGGATGCTGCAATAGCACTCAAATGGACTCTTACTGAATTTGTTTTAAGGCCTACATGGGATAAATGCAGCAAATACTCTAATAAAGAATTCAGAGGTATTGCAAGAGGGTTAAGACCCTTCTGTGCACACCAAATGGTAAACCTTTTCCATTTAAAAGCATAGGAACGTCTAGTAGAAGGCTTTCTGGAAGCATGACAGATATCCTTCACTTGCTGAGAGAGATGCAAATCTTGAAGGTCTAGGCCTTCAGCAACCAGGCTCTGAAGTGAAGAGACTGGGGATTTGGGTGCCACAACGTTCCCTCCTCCTGGGACAGGAGGTCTGGAGCAGATCCCAAGTCCAGGGAGGGAGCTTGAGAGAGATGCAAAAGTAGAGGGTACCACACTTGGCGTGGCCAATGTGGTGCTATGAGGATCATAGACCCCTTGTCTCTCTGAAGTTTGAACAGTGTCTTGGGAATTAGTGGAATGGGTGGAAAGGCATAAAGGAAGTCTTGCCCCCAATGAAGGAGGAAGGCATCCCTGGCCTGAACTCCCTGACACGGAATCCTGGAACAGAACCGGGAAAGTTTGGCATTCCACAGACTTGCAAACAAGTCTATGTCCGGGGTTCCCCAAATTCGGAAGATCCTGGCTATCTGGTCCCCATGGAGGGACCATTCGTGTGGGAGCAGAACTCGACTGAGTCTGTCTGCCCAAGAGTTTTGAACTCCTGGAAGATACACGGCTATGAGATGAATTTGATGCTCTCTGGCGAAGGCCCACAATCTCAGAGCTTCGTTGCAAAGCGACAGAGAGCCAGTCCCGCCCTGCTTGTTCATGTAGAACATGGCTACTTGGTTGTCCGTGTGGATGAGGACTGTCTTGTAGCTGAGCAGGGTGTGGAAGACTCTGAGAGCTAGAAATATTGCTCTGAGCTCTAAGAGGTTGATATGTAGAGATGTCTCCTCTGGAGACCAGATGCCTTGAATGGAGAGATCTCGAAGATGATCTCCCCAACCTTTTGGAGAGGCATCTGTTGTAAGGGTTGCCTGGGGCACCACCTGTTGAAAGGGGGACCCCAACAACAGATTTTGAGTGGATTTCCACCAGTGGAGAGACCAAAAGAGGCGACTGGAGGTTGCTATTTTGTCTGACAGGCAACCCGATGCCTGGGTCCATTGGGTGGATAGAGTCCACTGAGCTGCACTCATGTGAAGGCGAGCGTAAGGAACCACATGCACAGTGGATGCCATGTGGCCTAACAGTTGTAACATCTCTCGAGCAGTTAAATGGGATTTTAACTGAACTTGTGAGGCTAACTGCCCCAAGCGTAGGCAGTGGGCCTGGGGAAGATAGGCCCTTGCAGTTGTGGTATCCAGCAAGGCCCCTATGAACTCTAGAGACTGAGTAGGGGTGAGATGGGATTTTGGAAAGTTTATTACAAGTCCCAGATACTGAAGGATACGGCTTGTGCAGGTTAGAGAAGTCTGGGCCTCTGACTGGGATGGAGCTCAGATGAGCCAGTCGTCCAGATATGGGAATACGAATATCCCTAGAGTGCATAGAAATGCAGCTACTACTGCCATGCATTTTGTGAACACCCTTGGTGCAGAGGCCAGGCCGAAGGGAAGCACTCTGTATTGATAGTGCTTCCCTTGATAAAGGAACCAAAGGAACCTTCTGTGTGTTGGATGGATGAGGACATGGGTGTAGGCATCCTTGAGGTCTAGAGAGCAAAGACAATCCTGACTCTGAAGGTATGGAAGGAGAGTACCGAGAGAAATCATCTTGAATTTCTCCTTGCATAGAAACTTGTTCAATTCTCTGAGATCTAATATGGGTCTGTAGCCCCCTGTTTTCTTTGGGATAAGAAAGTAGGGGGAGTAGAACCCTGAGCCCTGTTGAAGAAGGGGTACTTCTTCTATTGCCCCTTGGGCAAGAAGGGTAGTAATCTCCTGACCGAGAAGGTCGAGGAGAGATGTTTGAGAATTGAACTATCTCACCATGGTGTGAGGAGGAAGGGTTAAGAAATGAAGCTTGTACCCCTCCCTTATGATGGAAAGGGTCCATTGCTCTGCTGTGATTTGTTCCCATCTGGGAGCAAAGTAAGCCAACCTTCCTGGAATGGTGAGAGGCTCTGGATGTTCTAGAGCCAGAAAGGCTAAGCTCTCTAGTTGTAAGTCAAAGGCCCTGAGGAGGCTGAGGCTGTTGGGCCGCAGCAGTCCTAGCAGCCTTAGACCTGCAGAAGACGACTGCTGACCATAAGCAGAATAATATTTCCCTTTTTTGGGAAAAAAACCCTCTTTGAACAACCTTTTCTTAAAAGGAGCAGAAGTAGACTTTGAAGGTCTATCTAAAGCAGAATTTTCAGCATCCATTTGGGTGGCCTTTGCTTGCCAATCTTTGCCAAAAAGGTTTTCACCTGTACAAGGAAGGTTTCCTAGTCCATCTTGAACCCAAGGTTCCAAATCAGAAGCTTGTAACCAAGCTACTCTGTGTGCCCCTATGGCAATGGCCGAGGCTCTGCTGGCACCTTCAAAAGAGTCAAAGGCTGCATGGTTGGAAAACTTGGAAATATCCTGGGCATGTTTGAGCCAGGTGAGGAATTCTTCCCTTTTATCTTCTGCAATAAAAGGAGATAAAGTTTGCAGGTGATCTTTAACTTCTTTTAGAAACATCCCCATATAGACTATAGGAGTTGATTCTGGCAACAAGCATACTAGCCTGGAAAATTCTCCTGCCAAAGGCATCTAAGGTTCTGCATTCTCTTCCTGGAGGAGCAGAAGAGTGCCTTTTTGTACTTTTTATCTTCTTCATAGCAGACTCCACCACAATGGAGTGGTGAGGAAGCTGAGTCTTATGGAAGCCAGGGCAAGGAGGAACACGATACATGGTGTTCAAGCTGCGAGAATGAGGGGAAGTGGTGAGAGGAGTCTCCCATATGCCCAGCATGTGATCATAAAGAATCTCATGGATTGGTAAAGTGGCTGCCTCTTTAGGAGCCTTAGGATACTATAAAATATCTAATTTTTTGGCTCTAGGCTCTGTCTCAGGGGCCACTGAGATGGAAAGGCCCTTGGCCACTTCCCTAATGAAGTCTTGAAAAGACAAGTCCTCTGGAGGAGACATTCTCCTTTTTGGAGAAGAGGGCTCCCGAGGATGAATCACCGATGCTTCGACAGAGACCTCTGATTCATCAGAGTCTTCAGAGGAATCGAAGTATCGCCTGTCTGGATGCTCCTGCAGAGCCCGATACGTGTACCGGGTGGTATCGATATCGGGAGTGATCGGTACCGGTTTGGTACCGATGGGCATCACAGAACAGTGTACCGCTGCAGTCGACCCCGAAGCGGATGTCGATGCAATCGGTACCGGCAACGGAGTTTGTTGCGGTACCGAAGGATTCGCAGCATGTATGAATGCCGTAATGGCACGCTGCATGGTCAGGATATTCTGATCCATTGACGCAACCAATGTCTGGATGTCGGTACCAGTGGGAACCACCGGTACCCCAGAACACGGCAACAGGTGATCGGTCGAGGCCGAGCCATCGATGTCAACCTGTGACCCCATAGATAAAGCTTTGGAAGCCGGAGCCTCCCGCCGGGGTAATTTTGCCAGTGCGGATTCCTCGAAGGCAAGCCCGGAGGCATCTCGATACTTAGAGTGAGATCTACCCTTCGAGGACCGGCTGGATTTAAGTTTGGTTACCTGAGATCCATGTGAGGAAGCAGCAGCCCTGGAAGACGTCGATGCAACCGAAGCTGCATCCGAGGGAAACAGGGTACTGAGCTTAGCTGCTCGATTCTGTAGACCTCTCTTAGACATCATGGAGCAGGACTCACAATCTGCAATGGAGTGGTCAGGACCTGAACATTTTAGACACCATTCATGGGTGTCAGTGACAGAAATAGTGCCGCTGCACTTCGTGCATTTTTTAAACCCAGAGGCGGGCCTTTCCATGAGGAAAAATTTCCTAGGCCTAAGGCCAAAGAAGAAAATGCACTGAAGTAAGAAAACACAGTATTTTTTTTTTTTGTATTTTTTAGAATAAAGAAAGAAAAGACCGGCGGTACCGGTCCAGCGTCTAGAAGGCAGACGCGCGACCAAAGAAATAAAATAAAATAAAGAAATTCTTCAGCGGTGACAGGAACACGACCTGCTGGCTCCGCAGAAAAAAAGAACTGGAGAGAGGCGGTTAGGAAAGGCGGGAAGGCAGCGCGCAGGCGCTGTGGGATGCTCCCAAAAGCTTTCCTTTTGGACGCTGGGGAGCATTCCCGCGCAGGCTCCGTCGGTACCGACGATACCCATATGTGAAGACTCATTCCTGCTTGTTCCTGGAAATAACTATATACATTTAAACAGGTAACACAGTGGCCTGATATTTACAGAGAAGCAGCACTTTCCGCAGTTCAATTACATCTGTTCTGGGTTATAGCTATGTGAGAGGCAATTAAGGTGGTCAGGTGGAATGCAATGTTAAGGTAGGTAAGGTAGGTTGAAGTGCATAGTGAATAGATAGTGCTTAATGGTTAATCCCTTAGTGGTTTGATGTACTTTATCGTCAAAGAGAGCACTTCCACTAGATATGAAATAGTCTTTTTATCAAACCTTATCTTTAAGTAGTTTGTGTTGAGAAAAGCAGCTCTGAGATGGTTTTGGCTATTTGCCAATACAGATGAAGGTAAGGATGACATTCTCACATTTTCTCAGTATTTCACTCCATTGTATTCTAGCTAAGGAATATTTGGTACCTTTTCCCCAGGCCGTAACATGACTTAATTTTGAAGTACAATGCATCAAATGAAGATTACATAATCTAGAAATTAGCCCTTCTATCATACAGGATGGTTTAAAGAGGTATCAACATTTTTCTACGAAATGAAGTGCTACACTTGAAAATTAGGTCAAAATCATTTTGAGCATGTTAAGCTCACACTGATTTAAGCCCCCGTGCTGCAACCTGCATGTTCTCTAAAAGCGGGATCATATAAAGAACTTCCACATACTGAAAGACCATTTCCCAGTACAGCATGCCTGACAGTACCTGCAGGATGTCTCCCATCACTTCTCCTTTCTCCTGTGTTAAGCCCTCCACAACTTTCTGCAGCTGCTCTTCCAAAAGTGAGATTTTCCCTTCAAGTATCAGGATTTTCTCTTCTAAACATTTCTGGGGAAATAAAAAGGACACAAATAAACACAAAAAAAAAAAATCATGCCCCCCCTCCCCCCCCCAAAAAACTCTGACCAGATCACACACTAATGTTTCCATTTAAATATACAATCTACTTACAGCCCCTTGGCCTTCCGGGCATTTTCTATAGAATCTGTCAGGTCAGTTTTAGGACCCTGTGACACTTCAGTTACACCAATTAAACCACCATTCTTATAGTGAAGGCCTGAAATGGTGCTGAGTTATACCATGGATTGCTACATGCTGGGCTTCTCCCTCCCCCTTCTATCGCCATAAAGTATTCTGGTTGCTGTGTTAGTCCACTTGAATGTACAGAAACAAAGCTGACAAAAATAAAACAAATCAAAGGTGATAAGATATTCTCGTATTAAGAACATAAGATATGCCATACTGGGTCAGACCAAGGTCCATCAAGCCCAGTATTCTGTTTCCAACAGTGGCCAATCTAGGTCACATGTACCTAGCAGTTTCCCCAAGAGACACAAGTTCCACAATGCTTGTACTGGGTCAAGCATTGATATCTTCGGTCACTTCTTAATAATGGTTTATGGACCTTTCCTCCAGGAACTTGTCCAAACCTCTTTTAAACCCAGCTACACTAACAGCCTTTACTACATCCTCCGGTATTCTCCGGTATACAGCCTTTACTATATCCTCCGGTATTCTCTCTTGTTTTTTAAACAATTTTTTTTTATCTTCCCTAACATCCAGTTATTAGTCTGGCATTTCTCACAGATCTTCTCCCTGAAAAGCATAGTTACTCACATATAACAGCTGTTCTCCGGGGACAGCAGGAACCAGTCCTCACATATGGGTGATGTCAACACAGACTGAGCCTGCATGGTAATCACTCCCCAGCTTTCAAAGAAAGCCTTTGGGAGTTACATCATGCATGCATGGTCACCTTCCCGCCCAAGGGTGCCATCTTACTTCAGTATGACAACATTGTTTAAACAAGCATAAAAAACAAAACTCCTCCATAGAGAGGAGGGAGGGTTGTGAGGACTGATTCCTGCTGTCCCCAGAGAATACCTGTTACAGGGGAGTAACTACGCTTTCTCCAGGAACAAGCAGGAAGTCAGCCCGCACATATGGGACTCTCAAGCTACAGGCTACTGAAAAAAAAAAATGGAAAAGCCACAAGTGACTGAAAAATGGCAAGCTGTGAATGGCAGCAGGGAGCGATAAACGACCTCAAGTCCTGATATGCAACCCCAGTGTCAAGGATGGCATCACCTCGCCGGTAGCATGGACATAAGGGCCTTAGGGAATGAGCTGTACTAATCCCCAAAGAGATGTAGGCGTATTGCCTGACCGAAGGCGCTGTCACGCCATGAGCTATCCTCAAGGCAGTAATGGTTGCGAAGGTATGAACTGAGGACCAGGTGGCAATCTGGCATATGTCTTGCAGAGGGACAGAGTGCAGGTGTGACACAGAGGCTGCCGTGGTGCACACATTGTGGGCAGTGGCAATGTTCCAGGGAGAGTCCAGTCTGCTCATAGGCAAAGGAGATGCAGTCCGCCACTCAGGGGACAGTGTATGCTTAGAGACAGCAACGATGAGTCTGCTTGGGTCACTGGAGGCAAACAAAAGCGAAGAGCGGTGGTGGGCCTTCGTCCGCTCTAGGGAGGACAGACGCATGTGGTCTAGGAAAAAAGGTGGGGAGAACCACCTCTTGGTTGAGATGAAACAGATACCACCTTTGGTAGAATCTTGGCATGGGTGCATAGGACCACCCTCTATTCCTGTGAAATCTGATGTATGGGGCGTGAGCCACCAATACCTGGCGCACTGACTCACAGAGCAGAAGTGTGATGAGACAACTTTCCAGGAAAGCAGTTTGAGGTGAGCAGAAGCAAGCAGTTCAAAGGGAGGAGCCATGAGTTTCCCAAGAACCACATTCAGGTCCCAAGCCACTTGGGGCAGCTGGACTGGGGGCCACAAAAGGAAGAGACCTCTCATGAAGCAGCCCACAAGAGGCTGGACAGAGATGGACTGTCTTCACTGGATGGTGATGTACTAGCTGGGCATTAAGGTGCACCCTGATGGAGAACTTTAGGCCAGCACAACAATGGTGCAACAGGTACTGGAGTATCGACTGCACTGGACAGGAAGAGGCTAAGGCCCTTGTCAACACACCATAGTGAAATTTGGCACCATTTAGAGACACACAACTGCCAGGTGGAATCCTTGCGGGAAGCCAACAGAACATCTTCAACCTCTGTGGGAAGATAGAAGGGGGTCACAGAGCTACCTTTTCAGCAGCCAGGCTGTCAAAGCTAGGGACCAGAGGTTGGGGTGCAGGAGAGAGCCATTGTCCTGTGATATCAAGTCCAGAGAGTAGTCTAGAGTAATCAGGGCTGCTTGAGAAAGCTGCAGCAGTAGCAGGAACCATGGTTGCCGGGGTCAACAGGGAGCAATGAGGATCATCATGGCCCAGTCTGAAAGAATCTTGAGAAAGGTTCATGGAACTAGTGGAGTGGGAAAATATGGATACAGCTGACTTCCTGTCTATGTCAAGAGGAATGCAAAGGCAGCCACCCGATCCCGGGTTGGTATCTAGGAGCAAAAGCAAGGAAACTGAGTATGGTGGGGCTAACAAATAGGTCAATTGTTGGAGTACCCCAATGCTGGAAGAGAGCGGGCTACAGTCAGATCCAGATGCCACTTGTACAGCTGAAGAACCCTGCTACGTTTGTCTACCAGGACATTTTTGTGTCCTGGAAGGTAGGATACCCGAAGGAGTATGTCCCTCACCGTGGCAAAGGTCCAGATGTGGACTGCCTCCCAAGCAAAGGAAGTACGAGTTCATGTTTCCCTGTCTGTTGAGGTAGAACATCGCTACCTGGTTGTCTGCTTGGTTGAGGACCAAATGGTTTGACAGCTGGTTCTGGAACACTCAAAAATGTTTGCGCCACGCACAGAACTCTAGGAAGTTGATCTGATGCAGGCTTTCTTCCTGTGTTCAGATGCCCTAGGATCAGAGACTATCGCAGTGGGCTCTCCATCCGAGTTTAAAGGCATCTGTGGTGAGGATGCTCTGGAGAGGCAGGCCTGCCAAACAGTTTGGCAGATGCTGCCAATAAGCAACTGAATATGTGAGGGGCCTGGTGACACACGCGCGATCATCTAGGAGGCCTGCATCCTGAGACCATTGAACGCTGAGGGACTACTATGCCTGTAGCATTCACAGATGTCCATCTGGGGTGACGTGAACCATCTAGACCAAGTGCCCTAAGAGGCACAGCATGAGATGGGCTAACACTATCGCACAACCCTGCACTACAATCGCCAGGGATGCAAGCACCGAGCCCTGTCTAGAGAGAGGAAAGGCCTGGCCTGGATAGTATCGAGCAGGGATCCTATGAATTCCAGGTACTGCATGGGCTGCAGATGAGGTAATTGATGACAAACCCTAGACCTTGCAGCAGCAAAAAGGTGCAGCAACCCGCCTGACAAGACCTTCTCTGGTGAGCCTTCCCTTATGAGCCAATCATTCAGACAGGGGAACACAGACATTTTGTAGCTGGAACTAGGCAGTGACCACTGCTAGGCATTTTGTGAACAACCTCGGGGTGGTTGAAAGGCCAAAGGTCAGAACACTGTACTGATAGGGGCACCCATCTATGAAGAAACTGAAGAAGTGACAGTGGCCTGGGATGAGTCAGGAAGTGGATATAGGCATCTTTTATATACAAGGAGCATAGCCAATCTCCCTGCTGGAGAAAGGGCAGCAACGTAAACAGGGATACCATTTTGAACTTCTCTCTTACCAGAAAGCAGTCGAGGTATCACAGATTGAGGATGGGACAGAACCCTCCTGGTTTTTTGGGGACAAGGAAATAGCAGGAATAGAACTCCTTGCCCCAGAGATGTTGGGGGATGGGCTCCACTGCCCAGTCCGCGAGGAGGACCCTGAGCTCCTACTGAGGAGGTCTCAGTGAAGGGAAGTCATGGAGAGCTCCCATGGAAAGAAAAGGGGGGAGTCTGCTCAAAGTGGAGTAGGCAAACTTCCCATACAAGCTGCAGAACCCAGGCAGAGGTGATGCCTGACCACAGGTAGGAGATGCAAACTAGACACTCCACATGTGCCCTAGGTCTTGACCCTTGGGAGGGAGAGGGGTTATTTCCAGGGAGTCAAAAGTCTCCCCCCCCCCCAGGTTATGGCAGGGGTGCTGCCTGAGGCTTGAGGGATCTTAGACTTACAGGGGCCATGACCCTGACCCTTGGACTACTGACCCTGTTGGGGAGCTTGGTAGGCCAAAAACTGCAGGTAAGTTCTCTAAGTCTTTCTTCTTCGGGTAGGACTCCCCCCTCCACATCCCCACCCCCAAAGCCTTCTGCTGGAAAAGGTCAGCAGTCTTCCTGAAAGCCTGGCTCTGGTCATATATTCAGATACCAACTTTGCAGCCTTGTCCATCATGGGCTTGCCAAAGAGGTTGACAAACTTGTCCTGAACCCATTCTTCTACGTCTGAGGACTGTAGCCAGGCCAGGTGGCAGGCAGCAATGCCCACAGTAGCTCCTTGAACCATGGACTTAAAGCAGTCATTGACTGCCCAAGTCCAACTTGGAGCAGTCTTTGACGAAGGAGACCAGGGTCTGGAACTGCATCAAAGGTTCATCAGTCAGGCCAATTGAGAATCCAGCAAGTTTCTTTCCCAAGTCCCTCATGTATAGCTGTTAAGCCTGGATGTGGGCCATGAGCATAGAGCCCTGGTAGCACTTCCAATCAAACCCATCCATGGTGCAAGACTGCGTCTTCTAGCTTTTGATACAAAACATGGTCAACTCCAGCACCATGGAGTTGTGTGGCAGCTGTGGCTTTTCAAACCAAGGGCCTTTGTGGACTCAATACTGGGAATAGAGTTGCTTGCTCACAATAGGTACAGTCGCCAGGGCTTCCCACATCTTGAAGAGCAAGTGCTCCAATATGAGCGGAACAAGCACTGTCAGTACTCCCTCGGAGGGGCATCATACTGGAGAATCTCAAGATGCTCGGCATGAGGCTCGTCCTCCAGCTCAAAAGGACAGGGCCTTGGACATCTCCCACGCAAAGTCGAGGAATGCAAGGTCTTTGGGCGGGGGGACAGTCTCTGCTCTTGCGGTATGGAGGGATTCAACAGGACATCCCTATGCAGCCAGGTATTGGGCGACTCGTCCTCAGTTTCCCACTCAGAAAGCACCTCGAGTGCTCGATGGGCATCAGCCTGATGCCTGGCTGAAGGCATCAAGGGAGACAGAGGAGACCGATGTCCCGATGCAGAGGTGCTCTGGGACGAGACCCGAGGACTCATAGGTGAAGAGGAGCGCCGCGGCTTGGCTCAGTGCATACTTCTTGAGCAACGGCAGGACATCCTCTGAGGAAGCCTTTAGAATCGGAGGGTTACGACGATCCAGAGGCACTAGGCATTGGACTGCACTGCATCTCCAACAATGTAGCAAAACTGAGCTCCAGGGCCCAGCATCCTGGCTTCGAGGCCAGGTGTCATCGCAGCCACCAGCTCAGGGACCGATGGAATCTGGCCCGCAGCCAGCTCCCTGATGGGGAATCACCAAAGAAGATGGGTTCGTCCTCCTGCCAGGGCAGCTTCGGGCCATCACCCTCGTGCCAAGGGCTTCAGTGCTGATGGTGAGAGGTCTTACCCCCAGCTCTGGCATCAGATAACGCCAACTAGGCTGGAGTCATACCTTACAATGGAGGATCCTTGGAAGACTATCCCCGATCTGAAGCTCCATGAGCCCGGGGACTCTAAATGATTTCAGCCGAGTGATGAAGAGTCAGACGCAGACCCGAGGGCAATTCCATGCTCAATGCAGAGGACTTCTGGTCGAAGATAGATTCCCGCTGCTTTTCAGACTTGCTCAACATCTGCAGGCAGAGCAGGCAAGTATTATCATCGTGATCAGCACCGATGCAGCGAAGGCAGCAACTATGGCGGTCCGTGATGGACATTGTCAGGGTGCTCTTGCCACACTGCTTGATGCCACTGACCCTAGACATAGTGAGAGATGGCTCCCACCAAGGTCAAGGTCAAACTCAAATGTCCTGGTCAGTGTGGGTGCAAGGAAAAACCCATACACCGAGAAAAAGGGACACAAGAAAAAAAACGATAACGAGGCAAGGACGATCCTGGCTGAAGGTGATCGGAAGGCAAATTGGAAAGAGGGTGAAAAGGTGCCCAAAAGAGGAAAAAAATTAACTTTTTACCACAGAGAAAAGAAAAAACTTAGGAAAGATGGCATCCTTGGGCAGAAAGGTGCCCATGCATGCGTAATATAGCTCCCAAAGGCTCTCTTTGAAAGTTGGGGAGCAATTACCCTTTACGCAGACTGTCAGTGCCAATGTCACCCATATGCAAGGATCAACTTTGTTCCTGGAGAAAGGTGTTCTAGCAATCCTGGGAAGACAGATGCCTTGTCAATGTTTCAGAGAATACTACCAGCACCATCAGCATACAGATCAGTGGACTGTCCAAATACGGATGTAACAAAGGTAGTCTATTTGATTGTATTATCAAACTGATATGTGGGAAACAAATTCATGCCTTTAGTTCCAGCCCCATTTGGTAGATTAGCTGGGATGCTATAGACATTCCCACAACTACCCCCAGTAGGGCACAAATGCCCACACACAAATTTACATGTGATTTGGAAAAGGTGTAAATTTGTGGCATAAGTTCAAATGAGGGAACCTTAAGCAAAATTTGCTGAGGGCTCCCATGATGACAGATGCAATGGGAAGGGAGGAGCAGCATCACTTCCCTACCTGCTTCCCTACCACTTGAACGCTTTAAAAATGTGGCAGCTGGCAAACATGATACATTAAAATAGGTTTGCCATGCCATCTCCAACTGCCTGTTTCCCAGCAGCTGCTTCAGTCTTGGGTATTGCAATGGTGTCAAGACAGAACTCACTTCCACATCTCAGAACAGTTCAGAGTATGTGCTGCTCTTCCTCTGCGCAGCGGCCTCCTCAGGTCTTCGATTAATTCCAAAGCTCAAGAGTGTAGGCAACTGTGGGGAAGGGACTGTGAGCCTTAATCATGCTGTCTACGAAAAAAGGGTAGTTACTCACCTGTAACATGTGTTCTCCAGGGAAAGCAGGAATCAGTCCTCACATATGGGTGATGTCAGCACCGACAGAGCCCACGCGGAGCATTTCCTCGGCTTTCAAAGAAAGCCCTTGGGAATGCCAAAAAGCACGAATGGTCTTCTTCCTGCCCAAGGGTGCCATCTTGATAAGTCAGATGACATAGCTCAAGCAAAAGACAAAAATACCAAGGATAGTGGGCAACTCAAAGGGGAGGTAGGTGAGTTGTGAGGACGGATTCCTGCTATCCCTGGAGAACACCTGTTACAGGTGAGTAATTACGCTTTCTCCAGAAACAAGCAGGAAGTCATTCACATATGGGAATCCTCAGCTACAGGCTACCGAGGACCTGTAGAAAAGTGCCACGGTGAGCCATGAGCAGTCACTGGTAACCGAAGACAGCACGAGGACCCCGGGTCCCCGGAAGACCACGCTCCAGGTATTCACAGAAGGGTTAGCGGGCAGGAGTTGCTTAAATCCCGAATTACGGAGTACGGCCTGTCCAAAGGCGCTGTCTTGACGGAACTCCCTCGGTCGCAAAAGTGTTAGCCAAGGACCAGGTTGCGGCTTGGCAGACGTCCGCCAGCAGCACAGAGCGCAGGTGGGCCAATGACGCTGCCCTCGCACGAACACTGTGCACCATGACCTGGTGGTCCAGGGGCAGCACAGCCTGAGCCTGGGCGAAGGCGATGCAGTCCACCACCCAGATGGAAAGGGTCAACTTAGTGACTGCGAGCTCATGTGGGTAGGGTCGTAGGAGACGAAAAGCCGCTCAGACTTGTGGTGAATCTGCATATGCTGCAGGTAGGAGAGCACCCTCCTGCAGTCAAGGATATGCAGGACCACCAACGCCCGGTCGGTGTGAGATTTCGGGAAGGTGGTCTGCAGTACTATCTCATGGTTGAAATGGAAATCAGAGAGAACTTTTGGGGTGCGTTCGGAGAACCACCCGAGACAAGTAGAATCTTGTGTAGGGGGCCATCAGGGCCTGAAGAACATTGACCTTCCGGGCCGAGGTGAGGGCCACTAGAAAAACCACCTTCCAGGAAAGGTGCCGAAGCGAGCAGGACACCATCGGCTCGAAGGGCAGCCAAGTTAGCCATGTGAGGATGACGTTGAGGTCCCACTCCACCAGAGGTGGGCAGATGAGGGGCTTGGAAATAAGCAGCCCGCGCATGAAGCGGGAAACCAGTGGTTGACTTGAGAGGTTCACCCCCTACAGGGTGGTGGTTAACCGAGATAGCGCTCAGGTGGACCCTAACCAAGTTGGACTTCAAGCCCAAATGCGAGAGATGGAGCAGGTATTGCAGGACCAAATGGGTGAGGCAAGAGAACAGGTCAGCCCATACCTCCAAGCACCACACCGAGAACCAATTACATTTAAAGGCGCAAGCCCTCCTAGTAGAATCCTTGCACGAGGCCAGCAGAATGTCCTCGACCTCCACTGGAAGATGAAAGGAGGCTAGAGCGACCTGCTCAGCCGCTAGGCCGTGAGGGATAAGGACCTCAAGTTTGGGTGAAGTAGCAGACCATCTTCCTGCATCAACAAGCCTGGCGTGTTGCCAAGGGGAACCGGAGGCTCCGATGAGAGGCGGAGCAGCAGGAACCAAGGTTGTCGAGGTCACCGTGGGGCCATGAGAATCACAGAAGCCACGTCCTGCTGTATTTTGAGGAGAGTTTGTGTTATGAGAGGAATGGGGGAGGGGGGGACGCATACAGGAGGCTGTGTGTCCACAACAGGAAGGCGGCATCAGGGCTTCCTTGTTCAGGTGGGCAACTGGGCTGCAGAACTGTGGGAGCTGTGAGTTCGCCGGGTTGGCAAAGAGGTGTAGGACCGGAGTCCCTCAATGTCTGAACAGAAGCTGTGCTGTATGCGGGCAGAGGCGCCACTCGTGTGGCTGGAGGAGCCAGCTTAACCTGTCTGCTAGGACATTATCCTGGCCCGGGAGATAGGTGGCCCATAGGGCTATGCCCTGACGAACCACGAAGGACCACAGGACTACCGCTTCCATGCAGAGGCTATTAAGAACCTGCTTGTTCATATAGAGCATTGCCATTCGGTTGTCTGTGAGGACAATCATCACCCGGTGAATGCAGCTCCTGAATGCCCAGAGGGCAAGGACTGCCCGGAGTTCGAGAAGGTTGATCGGCTGCCAGGATTCCTCCAGGGCCTAAGTCCTCTGCGTGTGGATCTTGCCGCAGTGGGCTCCCCAGCCCATGAGTGAGACATCCGTGGTCGTGTTGTGGAGTCTGGAACGGCATGCCTCAGAGCAGGTTCGGGCATCCGGCTACCAGTCAAGGGACTCTGAGTAGAGGAGTGACCAAGACAGCATCTCAGAGGAAACCTATTGCCTGAGACCACTGAGCTCTAAGGCACCACAGTGCCGCCCGCATGTGAAGTCAAGCATAGGGGGACGACATGAACAGTCAAAGCCATATGGCCGAGGAGACGGAGCATCGCTCGGGCTGATACCGCATCGCGGCATTGGACTGTGGATGCCAGAGCGATGAGGTGGTCTGCTCTGTCCTGGGGAAGGAAGGCTGTCATCCACTGAGTGTCGAGGCACACGTTGAGGAACTCCAGGGATTGGACTGGAGTGAAATGAGACTTCAAGTAATTGACCACGAAGCCAAGGTGCTTGAGGAGGTGGATGGTGCAGGCCATGGTCCGCTGCGCCTTGTTGGCGTTCCCTCCTGTAACGACCAGTCTACATAGAGGTAGACCAAAGTGCCCTGCAGTCAAAAGTGGGCTGCAGGCCGCTGCGCCTTGTTGGTCTTCCCTCCTATAACGACCAGTCTACATAGAGGTAGACCAAGGTGCCCTGCAGTCAAAAGTGGGCTGCAGCTACCGCAAGGCATTTTGTGAACACTCACAGGGTGGATGCGAGGCCAAAGGGAAGTACCCAGCATTGATAATGGTTCCTTGAACCCTGAAACACAGTTATTTCCTGTGCTTGGGATGGATAAGCATGTGAGCGTACGCATCCCAAAGGTCCAAGGAGCATTGCTAGTCGCACTGTCAGAGGAAAGGCAGCAAGGCGCCAAGGGAGAGTATTTTGAATCTCTCCCGCACTAGGTATTTGTTGAAATTTCTTAAATTGAGGATGGGTTGGAAACCGCCTGTCTGCTTTGGCACAAGGAAGTAATGGAAGTAGAACCCACAACCTCTGAGGTGCAGAAGGACCACTTCCATTGCTCGTTCGAGGAGGTTGGCAAGCTCCTGTGCCAAGGCGGCGGATAGACCAGAGAGCTTTGTGGGACAGAAGGGTGGAGGAAGCCGGTCCAGGTGAAGGAGATACCTCAGACACCTGGGTCCTCCAGGTTGTCCAGGAGGGTTGACAGACTCCCATCGGGGGTCAAAGTGGACCAAGCGCCCTCCCATCAGTAGCTGGGTCAGAGAATGAGCGGCTATGCATCTGGCATCAAAAACTAGGGCTGGCTGGGCTGTTACAGGGTTTGGCTTTTGAATCCCTTGGTTTTACGCAGACCCTGGGGCCTGCTCTTGTTCTGTCCGCCTTGGGGCGGAACCAGCACCAGAGGATAAGGCGACCTTTCTTCTGGAAAAAAGGATTTTTGCCCTGTCGCTTCTCCACGGGAGGACGTTTTTCGGAGGGACGGGAGCAGGTGACGTACTCCATCCAATCTCCGCTGCTTTGTCCTCCATCGGTTTGCTAAACAATTGCTCACCCAGGCAAGGGACATCGAGCAGCTTCTCCTGGACCCATTGTTTGAGATCCGAGGACTGGAGCCCGGCCTGCCACCTGGCCCCGATACCAGTAGCCGCTACCTGAGCAGAGGAATCTAAGCTGTCATATGCAATGCGAGATTAAACAATCCCCCACTGACTTTAGGAGGAACTGGAAACTGTGGAGGTTATCACCAGGGCTCATTTGCAATCCAGTGTATGAAGTATTAGTTCCTCTCTGCCAGTGTGCAGCCATGGGAAGAAAGTGGTGAGGACCACCTCCTGGTTGAAGTGGAAGAGAGATACCACCTTTGGGAGGAATTTCAGATGTGTGTGGAGCACTACCATGTTCTTATATAACCTGGTATATGGTGGATCCGCCACCAGGGCCTGGAGTTCACTCACTCTGAGCGGACGTGAGGACCACCAGAAAGGTCACTTTCCACGACAGGTATCACAGGTGGCAAATGGTTAGGGGCTTGAATGGCAGCTTGGTAAGCTGGAAGAGCACCACGTTGAGGTCCCACTCCACTGCCGGAGGACAGAGAGGGGGCTTAGATAACAGGAGGCCCTAGAGGGACCTGGGGACCAGGGGCTGGCCCAAGAGGTTTCACCTCGATAGGATGGTGCTGAGCTGCTATGGCGCTCAGATGCACCCTCACTGAATTAGACTTCAGCACGGTGTGGGACAGGTGCAATAGGTATTAGAGTACTACTTGCACATGGCAAGAGAACGGGTTTTCCCCTTTCTGCTCAACAGATAGATATCCTCCTCTACTTAAAGGCATAGATCTGTCTGTGGAAGATTTCTGGGAGGCCAGCAGGGTCTCGACTTCTCTTCTGGACGTTGAAGAGGGTCCTGGTGACTAGGGGAGAGAGTGGGAACGCATAGAGTAGGCCCTCGAAACACAAGATCAGGAAGGCATCTGGCACCACTCCCTTCGGGCGTGTTTGGCTTGAGCAGAAGCAAGGCAGCACATTGTCTGGAGAGGCAAACAGATCCATCATGGGCCTGCCCCAGAGGTGGAAGAGCCTCTTGGCCACCCTGGGATTTAAGTGCCACTCATGCAGCTGGAGGACTCTATTCAGCCTGTCCTCTAGGCAGTTGCCCTAGACCAAGAGGTAGACCGCTCACAAAAGCATGCTGTTGCAAGCTGCAAAGGAGAGTAGGGCCACCACCTCCTGGCAGAGGGAGTACAAGGTCGTGCCCCCTGCTTGATATAGAACATGGTGACTTGGTTGTTCATCTGGATCAGAATGGACCGGTGTCGCAGGCAGTGGAAGAATGCTCGCAGGGCTAGGGAAATGGCCCTGAGCTCTAGGAGACTGATTAAGAGCGACTCCTCCTGGGACCAGCTGCCCTGTGTGCAGCGTTCCCCACAATGCACTCCCCAACCTAGGAGGGTGGCATCTGTGGTATGGGTCCTGAGGTGCAGGTGCCTGGAAGGGCATTCCACATGGAGGTGGCGAGTTACCCCGCCCTGTCCAGTAGCCTGCCTGTTGCTTGAGTCCATTGTGAGTGAAGACACCACTGGGCTGTCCCCGCATGTGCAAGCGGGCTTAGGGCATGACATAGACCGTTAAGGCCATATGATCCAGTAGGTGAGGAGTCAGGCCGGGACGTTATTTGAGGCATTCTGTCCTCTCTCTTGGGAGTACAGCCTTGACCTGTAACATATCCAAATGAGCACCTATAAACTCCAGCCTTTGGGCTGGAGACAGATGGGATTTGTGGTAGTTGATGACAAACCCCAGGTGCTGTAGAATAAGGGTTGCACGCTCTGTGGCCTGTGACCTCAGACAGTACAAACCCTGATTAGCCAGTCGCCTAAGTATGGGAAGACAAAGGCCCCTTGTAGGCACAAATGGGCAGTTACCACTACCAAGCATTTGGTGAAACCCTTGGTGAGGCGGCCGGGCTGAAGGGTAGCAACCCTGTACTGGTAGTGCCCTCCCTCTACCACGAACCTTAGGTACTGCCTGTGGGAGGGGGGAATTAGGATGTGTGTAAACGCATCCTTTAGATCCAAGGAGCACAGCCAATCTTCCTGGTGAAGGTAAGGCAGCAGTGTTCCAAGAGAAAACATCCTGAACTTCTCCCTCACCAGAAACTTGTTCAAGTTTTTCAGACTAGTATGGGCCTGAGACCCCCAGTTCTTTTTGGGACAAGGAAGTACCTGGAGTAGAAGCCCTTTCCCCAAAGGTGCTTGGGTACAGGCTCTACCGCGTTGTCCCTGAGCAAACCTGTGAGCTCAGATTCTGAAAGCAAAAGGATCTGGTGAAGGAGAGGTTGCACCGGCTCTCCTGGGAAGAATCTGGGTGATACCTGCTGAAGGTGAAGGCGGCATCCCTTCCTTACCACTTGCAGTACCCACTGGTCTGAGGTGACTTTGGCCCACCTGTGGGCAAAGAGTGCCAGGCAGCCACGGGAAGAAGGTGGGGAGGACCACCTCCTGGTTGAAGTGGAAGGGAGACACCACCTTCAGAAGAAATTTGGGATATGTGCGGAACTCTACCCTCTTCTTATAGAACCTGGTATATGGTGGATCTGCTACCAGGGCCTGGAGTTTGCTCACTCTGAGCGGACGTGAGGGCCACTAGAAAGGTCACTTTTCACGACCGGTATCACAAGTGAAGGTCTCCTGGGGGAGATGAGACCCTTTTCCTGGGAGTCAAAAGCTCCCCCCTTGTTGGGCAGGAGCTAGTGCCTGGGGCCTCTTATCCTTTGGTTTCAGAATTCCATGACTATCTCTTGGGGTAAGAACCCTATTGCTAGCCCGAGAAGGGCTGGTAGTGGTGATTGTTGGATTGCCCCTTTTCATTTGGAAAGGGGTCTTTTCCCCCGGTAGTTTTACGGGGAAAGGATGAGGTCTTTGAGAGCCTCTCTTGGGACACCTGTCGGCCTCAATTTCGGCCGCCTTGTTGGCCATAGGTTTGCAGAACAGGTTTTCTCCATTGCAGGGGACATCTATATCAGCTTGTCTTGGACCCATTGCTCAAGGTCCAAAGTCTAGCTAGGCTTGGTGCTGGGCACAGATGCCCATCGCTGCTACTTGAGCTGCTGACTCTAAACCATTGTAGGCCACCCAGGAGAGGAAATTAGAGCAGTCCTTGATCCTAGAGATCAGGGATTGGAACCGTTGAAGGGGTTCACCGGAAACCCCGCTGAAAACCCAGACAACTCCTGGGTTAGAGCCTTCAGATGTATAGCTGATAGGCCTGGAACAGACACCCTAGCATCGAACCCTGGTAACACTTGCACCCAAGGGCATTGAGGGCTCTAGTATCCCTTCCAGGAGGGAAAGAAGAGTGGGTCCTCTGGCTCTTAAGTTTTTGCATGGTTGACTTGACAACCATGGAATTATGTGGGAGCTGAGGCCTGTGGAAACCCAGGCCTTTCCAGACATGGAACATGGCATTGAAGCGCCTGCTGATCACCAGCACAGACTCTGAGGTCTCTCACATTCTAAGCAGTAGCCGTTCAAGGACTGCCTGCACAGGCACCGTGAGAGTTTCCTTGGATGGAGACTCATACTGGAGAATCTCCAGTTCTTCAGTGCGTGGGTCTTCCTCCGCCTCAGTTTGAATTGAGCGGGCTCTGGACATATCCTTGACAAAGTTGTGGAAAGCCACTGTCCTCTGGAGGAAAATGGCGCAGGGGGAGACTGATCCGAAGGGATGTCTTGGTGCTGTCTGGTTTCCTGGGATAGGGGAACACAAGGAGCAAGAGACGTGTGATGGTCACAGCAATCTTTATTAGGTAAACCCCAATGCGTTTCGGCAACGCCTTCCTCAGGGGGGGATGCAGCTTATGATATAAAAAAAAATAAAAAATATCACCATTTATACAATAAAACGATATTCATACATTCAAAACTCTTGTTTTTAAGATCGTTCTTCATGTTATGAGATAGAAAAAGTTGTTCCAATTTGAGCGATCCTTGAGTTTTGTAGATACCAAGTCATCATTAATTGTCAATCAATACTTTTACTTAAGCATTTTTAGTTTATATTTAAATGTGCTTTATAAAGAATACGCTTTTACATGTAAGGGTTTTCTTAATATGATTAATTACACAAGCGACGTCCAGATACAAGTATAATTTGATGTTAGTAACTATTCACAAAGTTTTTTAGTCTTTATTAACAAGAAGCTCTTTCCATAGATAAAATATGGGACAAGTATACTATACTTTTTTATACAGCTTGATACACATCTTTGGGATCGCTTTTAGTAACATAAGAATAGTTTTCTTATGCACCTGATCTATTAATCAAGGTGCTGGTTCCAATACATGAATATTAGTTTTTCTGTAAGGTATCATGCACTACACAGCACTTGCAAGATTTCCTTAAATTCGCAATGCATCAAGTTTGACAGGCGAAAAGACTCCACCCACAGGATCAGGTTTCAGCTCCCTTTTGGCGCAGTTTTCAGCGCCTATAAGTAAACAGTTCGTTACACTTGCCAGCTTCCTTACCTTGGATACAAACATTGTACGGCGTGATATTTTGTTTAGAGGTTAGTAATTTTGTAGATATTGTATATACAGGAGTATTTATGAGCATTTAGCAGCCAGTTTGCTCAGTACCATTTTGTAACATGCATATATACACACTGGTTTATTGACAAAGTTAATCTATTCATATTTCTTCAGTCTTGTAGCACTGCCTCTCAATGTCGAACACAAACGTCTCACGGCGTCAGTTTGATTTTACATTTAGAGGTCAGTAATTTTTTAGACACTGTTTATTTACTGGGGTGTTCATAAGCATTTAGAAGTCAGTTTACTTAGTACTCTTTCAAAAGTATACATATTATTATATATTTAATCCATTAATGTTTCTTTACCTTAAATATAAATGTTCAATGGTATGACATTTTGATATCACATTAAGGGGCTTGTTTACAAAGCTGCCGTAGCGGTTCACGATCGTTATCGGAGCCGCGGCCCCATGATTTCAATGCAAAAAACAAAGGCTTCCTCGAGTGTTAATATGGGCACTGTCAAATTGGACTAAAACTATGTGAAACTGAAAACGGCCTATCCACTAAATATTCAAAACATACTACCAATAATGCCTTAAAAAGCCCTGAAAGGGTATGTGCAGTATGTCCAGGACATAAACGTGAACTATTAAAAAACTCAAACGACAAACGTGGGCATAAAAAAATATCAAAAATTTGCTAAGCCGCCAAAACGTGTGCCCATATGCTAATGTGCAGAATAGAAATGACATTAGTAATTAAACTGTACTTGCCGCTGTAAACATATATACAAAAGTTTAAAATAAAATGAACAGTTGGAGTCTAAACCGACGCTTATACTGTCGAAGTGAAAGAAAGACTGTATAACAACGTTACTGGAGAACCTCTCTTTATGCACAATTAAAAAAACGCCAGCCTGAGTTGTTGGAACTAAAAATGAAATACAAAGTTGCTACAAATTGTTGAAATTTTTTTTATTTATTTATTTAACAGTATTTCTAAACCGCCTTATCATAATAATCAAGGTGGTATCACAGCAAACAATCTGGTAGTGTGAGTGTGTTGTACATGTTGTACATATAAGAAGATTAATGGAGATGAAACAAGCGAAAGACTTACAGTGAAAATGAAGGTAGTCCTACCAACTTGGTGGAGCCAACGTAACCTCTACACTGGATGAAATTCAAAAAAACGCCCGCATCCGCGCATTGAGGATCTTTAAACTACCAAGTGAATGACGTAAGGGCTGACATGTAAATCTCAGAGAAACCCTGATGCGGTCAGTCAAATAAAAAATGATGAATGAGAATAAAACCAAATCGCACAATGAGTGTGTTGTGTAAAAAGGGGAACAACCTAGAATTAAACCAAAAAAAGGAGGGGGAAAAATCTAAAAATCCACACTGAGGAACCAGACATCACAAACACTCCCATATAAATTTCTTAGCAAGAAAAGAGATGGAAAAAAGAAAGCCATGAACGTTCATGACTGCCATTAATATGGACTACTGGGGAACTTGTGCAGTTGATCAACACAAACAGACCTTCCAGACATAATCGAAAATGGATAGCACACTTTGTAACCATAAGAAATTAGTGAAAAATGAACCTTAAAATTCTACATTTATCACAATTCATATAAAGCAGGAACAAAAAAGAATATCTATGTATGTATGAATGTGTGGACAAATGTATGCAAAATAAAAACCGCAAAGGAGGCACCAAGTGTGGATAACAAGTCCAAAAGAAATGACAATATAAATCCAAAATAAGAATCTTAAAGAAAAACTGAAAGATCTTTTTACATATTTAAACCTTCTGGGTGTAAACTGTTTAGATTGTAAATATACCGTTGCTCAAGACGCAACAGGGTATACATCAATATTACCTCCCCGCCAGTTTAATTTAACTTTTTTAAGAACAAAATATTTCAAATCCGACACTTTATGTCCTGCTGTCTGCCAATGTAAGACCAGTGGTTTTTCTATTGCAACTTCTATGCTCGATTATTCTACTACATACAGGGCGTACGGTTTTACCAACGTATAGTTTATTACAAGGACATGAGATGACAATATGTCCAATTACGTGAATAGTAGCGCAATTGGAAAAATCGTCAAGATAGAATTTGCGATTGCTGCCCGGATGTAAAAAGTAATTTCTGATAGAGATTGCATGTATACACACGGAACAGTGGCCGCATTGGAAATGTCCTTTATATTTTGAAAGGCATCTTCGTTCAGTAAAAGCTGATGGTACTAGTAAATTCCGAAGGTTTATATTCCGCTTGTGGACCACTGTTAAAGTGGTATCTTGAAATCCCAGGATGGCCTGTATCAAATGCCAATATTTACGTAAACATTTACCTATGGTCTTAGATTGGTGAGAATAAAACTGAGAACAAACCATCCCCGCATCAGATGACTTATCACGGGTTTTGAGCAACTCTGTACGAGAGGAACTATGGGCTCTGAAGTATGCCTTCTCTATCTGTTGATGTGGATAACCCCTTTCTTCAAATCTACCCTTCATAACAGAAGCCTGTTTCTCAAAATCCTGAATGGTGGTACAAATTCTTTTAGTTCTTAAAACTTGTCCTACTGGAAGATTATTCCTGAGGGCGGCATTATGGAAACTGGTGTAATATAACAATTTGTTCCTATCAGTTGGTTTTCTGTATAAATTTGTATGCAGACCTTCCTCAGACTTCACAATGAGTAGGTCCAAAAATGGGATTTGATCAAAATCATACGTAAACTGAAACCTTAGATTGCTATCACAATTATTAATCCAAATGTTGAATTCCTCTAATCTGTCCACTGGCCCTTGCCAAAGTATAAAAATGTCATCTATGTACCTACTCCACCATTTAATATGATTATTAAATGGATTGTTATTTTTTATAAATTTATCTTCGAAATCAGATGCATAGAGGTTGGCAACATCAGGGGCCATGGAGGAGCCCATCGATACGCCCTTTGTTTGTTTGTAAAACAAATCGCGAAAACAGAAATAATTCTTGCAAAGAGCAAACCGAGCTAGATCAACCAAAAATATCGTAGGGATGCACTTATGATTCTCTCTCAAACAGAAATTGTTCGATAATATGTAAAGCTTCAATCTGTGGAATATTGGTGTATAAGGACTCTATGTCTAGTGTGACTAAAATGATGTCTGATTGAATATCTTCAATGGATGTAAGAATATTTATGACGTGAGACGAATCGCGAACGTATGATCACATTCTCTCAACAAAGGGCCTTAACAATTTGTCTAAAAACTGAGAAATTGGTTCTAGAAGTGACCCAATGGCAGAGACGATGGGCCTCCCTGGAGGATTCTGTATGGATTTATGAATTTTAGGAATGATAAAGATGGTAGGTGTGATGGGAAAGTCAACAATCAGGAAATCTCTTTCTTTAGCAGTAAGATAGCCAAATTCAAAACCATTCAGAATGAGATTATCAATAAACTTCTTTAAGGAGAGTGTGGGATCATCAGCTAATCGGGAATAAAAATTAGTGTCACAAAGTTGCCCTTGGATCTCCTCAATATACAGCGATTTGTCCATTGAAGATATTCAATCAGACATCATTTCAGTCACACTAGACAGAGGCCTTATACACCAATATTCCACAGATTGAAGCCTTACATATTATCGAACAATTTCTGTTTAAGAGAGAGAATCATAAGCGCATCCATATGATATTTTTGGTTGATCTAGCTCGGTTTGCTCTTTGCGAGAATTATTTCTGTTTTCGCGACTTGTTTTACAAACAAACAAAGCACGTAGCGATGGGCTCCTCCATGGCCCCTGATGTTGCCAACCTCTATGTATCTGATTTCGAAGATAAAATTTGTAAAAATAACAATCCATTTAATAATGATATTAAACCGTGGATTAGGTACATAAATGACATTTTTATTCTTTGGCAAGGGCCAGTGGACAGATTAGAGGAATTCAACATTTGGATTAATAATTGTGATAGCAATCTAAGGTTTCAGTTTATGTATGATTTTGATCAAATCCCATTTTTGGACCTACTCATTGTGAAGTCTGAGGAAGGTCTGCATACAAATTTATACAGAAAACCAACTGATAGGAACAAATTGTTACATTACACCAGTTTCCATAATGCCGCTCTCAGGAATAATCTTCCAGTAGGACAATTTTTAAGAACTAAAAGAATTTGTACCACCATTCAGGATTTTGAGAAACAGGCTTCTGTTATGAAGGGTAGATTTGAAGAAAGGAGTTATCCACATCAACAGATAGAGAAGGCATACTTCAGAGCCCATAGTTCCTCTCGTACAGAGTTGCTCAAAACCAGTGATGTCATCTGATGCGGGGATGGTTTGTTTTCTGTTGTATTCTCACCAATCTAAGACCATAGGTAAATGTTTACGTAAATATTGGCATTTGATACAGGCCATCCCGGGATTTCAAGATACCACTAACAGTGGCCCACAAGCGGAATATATACCTTCGGAATTTACTGGTACCATCAGCTTTTACTGAACGAAGATAACTTTCAAAATATAAAGGACATTTCCAATGCGGCTACTGTTCCGTGTGTATACATGCAATCTCTATCAGAAATTACTTTTTACATCCGGGCAGCAATCGCAAATTCTATCTTGACGATTTTTCCAATTGCGCTACTATTGACGTGATATATGTCATCTCATGTCCTTGTAATATACTATAGGTTGGTAAAACCGCACGCCCTGTACAAAGTAGAATAATCGAGCATAGAAGTTGTATTAAGAGAGCAGCAATAGAAAAACCACTGGTCTTACATTGGCAGACAGCAGGACTTAAAGTATCGGATTTGAAATATTTTGTTATTAAAAAAGTTAAACTAAACTGGCGGGGAGGTAAAGAGTAGTTACTCACCTGTAACAGGTGTTCTCCAGGAGCAGCAGGAATCAGTCCTCACATATGGGTGTCATCGACGCCGATGAAGCCCCAGCGGAGCATTTCCCCAGCTTTCTATGAAAGCCTTTGGGAATGCAGGCACGCATGCGTGGTTCCCTTCCCGCCTAAAGGTGCCATCTTACCTCAGTCAAATGACATAGCTAAGAACAGCACACAAAAATGAAAAATAAACTATGTACAACTGCAACTCCAAGGGGAGGGTTGTGAGGACTGATTCCTGCTGCTCCTCGAGAACACCTGTTACAGGTGAGTAACTACTCTTTCTCCAGGACCAAGCAGGAAGTCAGTCCTCACATATGGGTGACTCCCAAGCTCTGGGCTACCGGGGAACCCAGGCTGAACAAGAGTACTCCCTCTAGTCTCAGCAGCAAAGAAAGGTATTTCAAGGACACAACCTCCACCGGTAGCCCAACAGAGGGCAGGAGTTGCTTAAATCGCAAAGAGATTCCGGAGTACTGCTTGGCCATAAGCACTGTCCCTACGGGACGCCCTCTCCAGGCAGTAATGGGCCGCAAAGGTCTGGCTTGAAGACCAAGTTGCAGCCCTGCAGATGTCTACCAAGGGCAAAGAGCGGAGATGAGCCACTGAGGCAAGCCATTGCCCTGACTCGGTGGGCCGTAACCTGACCCTGCAAAGGAAGGTCAGCCGCCTTATAAGCCCAGGTGATACAGTCAGCCACCCAGATGGACAAGGTATGCTTGGACAAAGCCAACCCCAACTATTTAGGGTCAAAAGAAACGAAGAGCTGAGTAGCCCTTCTATGCCCCTGCGTATGGTCAAGGTAGAAGGATAAGGCCCTCCTACAATCCAGGGTATGCAGGACTGCTTCAGCCTGGCTCACATGAGGTCTAGGGAAGAATGTTGGAAGAACCACCTCCTGGTTGAGGTGGAAAGAGGAGACAACCTTAGGGAGGAACTTGGGATGAGTCCTAAGGACTACCCTGTTCCTGTAAATCCTGGTGTAAGGCCTATCACAGACTAGGGCCTGAAGCTCACTTACTCGCCTAGCCGAGGTGAGGGCTATCAGGAAGAGTGTCTTCCAGGAGAGGAAGCATAGGGGGCAAGTAGCCATGGGCTCAAAAGGTGGGCGAGTCAGTTGCTGCAAGACCACATTCAGCTCCCACTCAGGGGCAGGACGACGGATGGGAGGCTTGAGCAAAAGCAAGCCCCTAAGAAAGCGGGACACCAAGGGGTGACCAGATAGAGAATGTCCCTCCACCAGAGGGTGGTGAGCTGCTAGAGCTGAGAGGTGGACCCGAAAAGAACTGGATTTAAGGCCTTGATTCGACAAGTGCAGTAAGTACTGAAGGACTACTGGCACAGTACAGGAGAAAGGATTAACTGTACGTAGCTGACACCACACAGAAAACCTCATAGGGAGGAGTAGCCTAGTGGTTGGGGCAAGGTACTTCAGGCCGGAAGGTCGGGGGTTCAAATCCCACTAGAGGACAGCAACCTTGGGCCGGAAGGACTGGGGTTTCTAGTCCCACAGATGCTCCTTGTGGTCTTGGGCAAAAGCCACTTAACCCTCCATTGCCTATGTTCCCTGTAAATATTAGTGTATGTGTCTCATATCCCCACGTGTTAAATGTATCCCCCACTTGTGTTGTGACCGCTTTGATTGAAGGATAAGGCGGTATACAAAACTGTCTAAATAAATAAAGTACATTTCCAATTTGAGAGCATAGGTTTTCCTAGTGGACTGTTTCCTAGAGGCTAGGACAACCTCCTCAACATCCTGAGGCAGGCCCCAGGGAGCCAAGACTAGCCTTGCAGCCTCCAGGCCATCAAATTGAGAGCTTTGAGATTGGGGTGCAGAAGGGAGAGAAGGTCGGGTTGCAACCCCAGAGGTAGTGGAGGATCCAATGCCAGTTGAAGCAGAAGAGGAAACCAAGGCTGTCTCGGCCACCTGGGAGCCACCAGTAGGACAGAGGCCTTGTCCTGAAGAATCTTGGAGAGTTCGGGCCACCAAGGGCGTAGGAGGAAACGCATACAGGAGGTCCTGAGACCAGGATATCAGAAAAGCATTCGCTGATATCTGCAGAGGATGCGGTTGCCTGGAGCAGAACTTTGGCAGCTGCTTGTTCATGGGGCTGGCAAAGAGATCTATCAAAGGGAGACCCCATTTCAGAAAGATCTTCTGAACTACTGAAGGATGCAGCTGCCACTCGTGGGGCTGCAGTATTCAGCTCAAACTGTCTGCCAGGTAGTTGTCTTAGCCTGGAAGGTATACAGCCTTGAGGAGCATGTTGTGCTTGAGGGCAAAAGAACAAAGGTCCTGAGCCTCTCGACAAAGGATCCTGGACCCAGTTCCGCCCTGTTTGTTCACATAAAACATGGCAACTTGGTTGTCTGTCTGAATCAGGACAGACTGGTGAGCCAGGGTAGGAGTGAAAGCTTTGAGTGCTAAACGAATAGCTCTGAGTTTGAGAAGATTGATCTGTTGTGCAGCTTCCCAGAGAGACCACAGGCCCTGGGTGCAATTGCCCAGACAATGAGCTCCCCAGCCTTGCAGGGAGGCGTCCGTGGTCACCACTACCGTGTACCCTGGAATCTGAAAAGGCACCCCTTCAGAAGATAGGGTGGGTGAAGCCACCAGTTGAGGGAGCGCAGAAATGGTGTGGACACCTTTATCCTGTCTCTGAGGCTGCCTGTGGCCTGTGACCACTGAGCCCGAAGGCACGACTGTGCAGGCCTCATATAGAGCCTGGCATTGGGGGTCACATGTACTGTCGAAGCCATGTGGCCTAGAAGCCTCAGGAAGAGCCTGGCGGAGACCAGGGACCTGCCGAGAAACTGATTTGCCAAGGCCATCAACCTTTGGGCCCTGTCCACTGGCAAGAAAGCCTTTGCCAGCAGAGAGTCCAGCCTTGTCCCTATGAACTTCAAGTTTTGGGAGGGGAGCAAAGTGGACTTTGCGAAGTTTATGACAAACCCCAGGCTTTGTAGAAGAGCAATAGTCCTGAGGGTGGCTTATTTGGCCTCCTGGCAGGTTTGACCCCTGATTAGCCAGTCGTCTAGATAGGGGAAAACAAACATCCCCTGATTTCTCAGGTAGGCTGCCACCACTGCTAGGCACTTTGTAAAGACTCTGGGGGCGGAGGTGAGGCCGAAAGGCAGCACCCTGTACTGATAATGGTTTCCTCCCACAATGAACCTGAGGTACTTTCTGTGTTCTGTATGAATGAGGATGTGAGTGTACGCATCCTTTAGATCTAAGGAGCATAGCCAATCTCCCTGCTGGAGGCAGGGCAGAAGTGTCCAAAGAGTAAGCATCTTGAACTTCTCCTTCACTGGGAACTTGAGGTTCCTGAGGTCCAGAATGGGTCAAAGACCACCGGTTCTTTTGGGTACTAAGAAATACCTGGAGTAGAAACCGTGACCTTGCAAGTGGGGAGGCACAGGCTCCACCGCCCTGTCCACCAACAGACCACGAAGCTCTTGTAGAAGGTCTGTGTGTAGGGGAGGCCTTGGAGGCTTCCCCTGGAAAATATGGTGGAGGCAGTTGGTGAAAATGGACGGCATAGCCCTTGTGGACTATCTCCAGCACCCAACTGTCCCCGGTGATAAGGGGCCACTGGTGGGCAAAGAGGGCGAGGCGACCTCCTGTGCAGGGTTGGGAGAGCAGTGGAGGAGAGGCTACGCTCAAGGAGTCAAAAACCCCCACCCTGCTGAGTGGTAGCAGGGGCCTGAGGTTTGGGGGTCCTCTGCCTACGGGGCCCATTACCCTGGCCCTTGGCTTGCTGACCCTGGGGGGCAGCTTGGGCAGCCTGATATTGCGGGTACTGTTTGTAGGCAGTGCCCTTCCTCGGGTAAAAGGGCTTTTTACCCGAGCTCTTCTTTTTATGAGAAGGGGCAGAGATCTTCCTCGACAGCCTTGTCCGTGTGAGGTGCTCAGTTTCGAGCTGAGCGGCCTTCTTGGTCATGGGCTTGCCAAAAAGGTTTTCACCTCGGCAAGGGACATCGACCAACTTGTCTTCAACCCATGGCTCGAGGTCCGATGACTGCAGCCATGCCTGGCGTTGAGCCGCGATGCCGGTTGCTGTAACTCGGGCCGAAGCCTCGAAGACATCGTAGGCGGCGTGGGACATGAACTTCGAACAGTCCCGAATCCCCGAGGACAAGGACTTAAGTCTCTGCAAGGGTTCCCCGGAGAGACCAGCAGAGAACCCGGCCAATTCCTTGGCCAGATCCCGCAAGTACATGCCCATGTACAGCTGGTAGGACTGAACACGGCAAGCAAGCATTGAGCCCTGGAAGCATTTTCTATCGACGCCATCGAGGTTCCGGGCCTCCCTGCCAGGGGGCACTGCGGAGTGCATCTTCTGGCTCTACGATTCCACAACCATAGAATGGTGTGGTAGCTGTGCCTTTTGAAAACCAGGGCTCTTCCGGAGTCGATAGATCGAATCGACTTGCTTGCTGAGAACCGGTGCCGAGGCCGGTGCCTCCCACATACGGAAGAGGAGCCGTTCCAGCATCGGAGGAACCAGAACAGTAAAGGCCTCCTTCAGAGGAGAGTCATACTGTAGGGCCTCGAGCTCTTCAGCTCGAGGCTCCTCCTCGGGGTCCGCCGGAATAGCCAAGGCAGCGGCCATATCCCGGATGAACTCCGAGAACTGAGTATCCTCCGGGGGGGACCTACTCCAGGGCTCAGACTGCGGTGACTCCGAAGGGACGCACCGAGTCTTGAAGGTATCAGGAGACTCCTCATCCTCCGTCTCCCAAGCTGACTCGTCCAAGGAGGAGTCAGGGTCCGACCCCGCGGGGCCCTGGAGCACCCGCCCCGACGCCCTCGGTCCCGAACGGTAGGTCGAGGGAGACCGCGACTGCGGTCGACTCCGAGCCACGATGGACTCGAGTATCGGCTCGGTCTCCAGGGTCGACTTCGAAGTCAATGTCCCGGTGGTCGGGGCAGATGCGCCAGAAAGGTTGGCCATCAGTGCCCGCTGCTGCTCCATGAAGGCAGACAATCTGCTCGCCAAGTCTGTCATCCTGAGACTCAGCTCGGGAGACGCAGCAGCCACAGACTCAGGCCCCGGCGGCGCCTGGCCCAACGTCGGCTCCCTGGAAGGAGAGTCCGAGGACTACGGGGCTTACGTGTCCAGCAGACTCTGGCTCCACGCGAGGAACTTTTGCAGGCTTCTCATGTTCCAAGGGCCCGGGGCGATGGTCGGGGGTCTTAGACCTGGCCCTCGAGGAGCCAGGGACCTCCTCCTCCGACGCCCTCGTGAGCCGCTTCTTCCTCTTGCGTTCCCGGTCGGGGGACCCCCTGTCCGAGGAGCTCTGACGGCGCTCGGGATCGAAATCCTGAGATGTCGAGGCCTCAGACGAAGTCCGGGCCCGGCCGGAGGCTGAGTCCGAGAAAAGCCTTTCTTTTTGCTGCTGGCGACTTCGGAGTGCCTTGGAAGACATCTTTCCACATGGCCCGCACGACTTAGGGTCGTGGACGGGGCCGATGCACCGAAGGCAGCAGTCGTGTGTGTCGGTGAGAGACATCAGTTTCTTACACCGATCACACATTTTAAAGCCGCTGGAAGCCATCGGGGAAAAAAGAGTCCCCGCGAGGTCGAAGGACCAGCCTTCCAGGGAAAAATGGAAAAAAGGGCGTGAATGCCAGCCACGAAGGGCAAAAACCAAAAAAGAAGAATCGGGCTCGATAACGGTGTACTGAACCCGGCGGGAGGGAAACCGGCCTCGAACCGGGAGAAAAAATAGCAAAAATCGCCGAAAAAATCTTATTTTAACCGGGAGAACAGGACACACGTCCGGTGGGCTTCACGGAAAAAAAAGAGACTGAGGTAAGATGGCACCTTAAGGAGGGAAGGGAACCGCGCATGCGTGCCTGCATTCCCAAAGGCTTTCACAGAAAGCTGGGGAAATGCTCCGCGGGGGCTTCATCGGCGTCGATGACACCCATATGTGAGGACTGACTTCCTGCTTGGTCCTGGAGAATATATACTATAAATATACTGTTGCGTCTTGAGCAATGGTATATTTACAATCTAAACAGTTTACACCCAGAACGTTTAAATATGGAAAAAGATATTTCAGTTTTTCTTTAAGATTCTTATTTTGGATATATATTGTCGTTTCTTTTGGACTTGTCATCCACACTTGTCACCTTTGCGGTTTTTATTTTGCATACATTTGTCCACACATTCATACATAGATATTCTTTTTTGTTCCTGCTTTATATGAATTGTGATAAATGTAGAATTTTAAGGTTCATTTTTCACTCATTTCATATGGTTACAAAGTGTGTTATCCATTTTCGATTATGTCTGGAAGGTCTGTTTGTGTTACATAGAAACATGAGGACAGAAAAAGACCACATGGCCTATCTAGTCTGTCCTTCCATATCACCAACTACAACAGTCCCCTTTTTACCTTTAGAGATCCTCTGTGTTGGTCCCATGCTTTTTTGAATTCAGTTACTGTCCTCATCTCTACCACCTCCACTGGGAGACTATTCCACGGATCCACTACTCTTTCCGTAAAGAAATATTTCCGCATATCACTCCTGAATCTATCTCCCTTCACCCTCATCCCATGTCCCCTTGTAGCAGAACTTGCTTTCAATTGAAAGAGGCTCTCTCCCTTAACATTTATGCCACGCAGGTATTTAAACATCTCAATCATATCACCTCTATCCCGCCTTTCCTCTAAGGTGTACATATTAAGATCCTTAAGTCTGTCCTCATATGCTTTATAATGAAGCCCACTAATCATTTTAGTAGCCACCCTCTGCACCGACTCCATCCTGTTCACATCCTTTTAAAGGTGCGGTCTCCAGAATTTCACACTATACTCCAAATGAGGTCGCACCAAAGACTTATACAGAGGCATTATTACCTCCTTTTTTCTGCTAGCCATTCCTCTCCGTATGCACCCAAGCATCCTTCTAGCTTTTGCCGTCGCCTTTTCTACCTGTTTAGCTACTTTAAGATCATCAGACACAACCACGCCTAGGTCACCTCCTATACTGTATTGCTCCCTTGGATTGCTGTAGCCCAAATGCATGACCTTACATTTCTTAACATTAAATCCCAGCTGCCAAATTCTAGACCATTCTTCAAGCTTAGCTAGATCCCTCCTCATGTTATCTACACCTTCCTGGGTGTCTACTCTATTGCAGATTTTGGTATCATCTGCAAAGAGGCAAACCTTACCAGACAGCCCTTCCACTATATCACTAACAAAGATGTTAAAAATAATCGGAGCAAGAACAGATCCCTGGGGCCCACTACTGGTAACATCCTTCTCCTCAGAGTGAGCTCCATTTACTTGTACTCTTTGTCGCCTCCCACCCAACCAATTTCTAACCCAAGCAGTAACTATAGGGTCCATCCCTAGGGTGCTCAGTTTGTTTATGTCGCCTGTGAGGAACAGTGTCAAAGGCTTTACTGAACTCTACAGAAGTTCCCCAGTAGTCCATATTAATGGCAGTCATGAACGTTCATGGCTTTCTTTTTTCTGTCTCTTTTCTTGCTAAGAAATTTATATGGGAGTGTTTGTGATGTCTGGTTCCTCAGGGTGGATTTTTAGATTTTTCCCCCTCTTTTTTTTGGTTTAATTCTAGGTTGTTGTCCCCCTTTTTACACAACACACTCATTGTGCGATTTGGTTTTATTCTCATTCATGCATCATTTTTTATTTGAGTGACCGCATCAGGGTTTCTCTGAGATTTGCACGTTAGCCCTTACGTCATTCACTTGGTAGTTTTAAGATCCTCAACGTGAAGATACGGGCGTTTTTTCGAATTTCATCCAGTGTGGAGGTTACGTTGGCTCCACCAAGTTGATAGGACTACCTTCATTTTCACTGTAAGTCTTTTTTGCTTGTTTCATCTTCATTAATCTTCTTATATTTTCAACAATTTGTAGCAACTTTGTATTTCATTTTTAGTTCCGACGACTCAGACTGGCGGTTTTTAATTGTGCATAAAGAGAGATTCTCCAATAATGTTGTTATACAGTCTTTCTTTCACTTCGACAGCATAAGCGTCGGTTTAGACTCCAGCTGTTCATTCATTTTATTTTTATTTTAAACTTTTGTATATATGTTTACAGCGGCAAGTACAGTTTAATTACTAATGTCATTTCTATTCTGCACATTAGCATATGGGCACACTTTTTGGCGGTTTAGCAAAGTTTTGCTATTTTCTTATGCCCACGTTTGTCGTTTGAGTTTTTTAATAGTTCACGTTTATGTCCTGGACATACTGCACATACCCTTTCAGGGCTTTTTAAGGCATTATTGGTAGTATGTTTTGAATATTTCGTGGATAGGCTGTTTTCAGTTTCACATAGTTTTAGTCCAATTTGACAGCGCCCATATTTATTAACACTCGAGGAAGCCTTTGTTTTTTGCACGCTGATCTTTCCAACTTATTTTTATGCATATATTTATAGTAGCATATAATATTTGATTTATATTTTTATACTGATATGTGTACATGGTATGGAGAGGTCTGACAAAGTCCTGGCTTCTTTTTAGCTTCTGCGACTTCACATTTTAATTTTAACGATTTTTTAGATTTTGCGTCTGTACGAGATTCCCATCTTTACACAAATAAACTGCTTTTCTGTACACTTTTTTTTTTTTTTTTATTGAAAGGCTTCCAAAGAATACATAAAATCATAAACCACAAAGATCTTCAAAGAAGAAGCAACGGTAATAACATAACACCAGATCACAACGGCATTCAACAATATGCCTTCATTTTTGCAGTTTTAGAATAGGAAAACGGAGAACAGTAACCCCCCAACCTCCCTTCCCCCCTCCCCCGAATCCTCCCTAGCCCAGGACCCCCCTCCCACCCAACCTCCCAGACCCCCCCTCTATGGCTTGCTAACGTTCAAGTACGGGAAGGTGATGAGCAACAGATACACTCAAGGGGCGAGCTCCCTTTAAAGTATGCATGTTCCCCCCCTCTTATCCAGCACAGTCACGCACCATATGGAGAGGCAAAGGGTGCCCACACCAACTCAAAGCGCGCCAGGCGCATCCTACAGATCGCTACCCCTCGTTCCATGGTGTACATATCCCACATCCGTTCCAGCCAAGTCTGAAAGGAGGGGGCCGAGGCACACTTCCAGGCTGCTGCAAGGGATAACTTAGCTGCATTCAGGCCATGGTGAAGTAAAGCAAGCTGTAGAGCTCGTGCACCCGGCACCGTGCCCCAAACAGGAAAATCCCCGGATCCCAAGGGACACTCACTCCCAAAAGCAATTGCATCCGAAATTGTATACCCCTCCAATAGGCGCGAATGCGGGGGCAGTCCCACAAAATGTGCCCTAGGGTACCCCGATGCCCACAATTACGCCAGCAGAGGTCCACTGCCCCAGGATAAATGCGCGCAATCCGCGCCGGAGTCATGTACCAACGGTACAATATTTTATAATTGGTTTCGCGGGCATTAATCGCTACCGCACTTTTCCACAAGTGAGTTTCTGCCCTTTCCCACTGCTGCTCAGTATAGGAGAGGTTCAAGTCGGAGTTCCAAAGTTCCCTGTGTCTTGTAGAACACGATTGAGAACCCTGCAAGTGAGCATACAGGGTCGCCACGAGTCCCTTAGTGGTAGTGCACCCCTCACAGTAACGTTCCAAATCGGTCAGGGCCCGTGCAACGTGGGGTCGAACAAGCTTAAATCCAACCCAGTGTGTCACTTGCATATATTGATAATGCTGCCTGGCCGGAATGTCAAATTCATCTTGTAACGCACGAAAGGTTGTAGTTGACCATCAAAAAGCTGTCCGACCCGACTAAGGCCGTGATGTCCCCACTGCCGAAAAACTGCATCACTTACCCCCGGCGGGAAAGAAGCATTATCTACTACAGGAGCCAAAGGGGTTAAGTCCATGTCGCGAGGTCGAAAGTGCCGGTCCCAACAACGGAGGGTGTGAAGAATATAGGGATTGCTAGTGCGCTTACCACAGCGGAGTTTTGGGCCAAGCCACAGCCAGTTTCCCAAGCCGGCTCCCCCCGCCAAGTTCATTTCCAGTTGCACCCATCGTTTAGTGCTATCAGCAATCATCCACTCCACCCCCGCCCGACATTGCGCCGCCGCGTAGTACCAATATAAATTAGGCATGCCCATACCTCCAGAGCGCGTACGGGCATAGAGAACCTGTCGTGCCAAGCGTGGGCGACGATAATGCCAAATGAATTTCATAAGCAACTGCTGCCAGGTCGCCAAAGTGGCCCGCGCAATGGGAAGCGGCAGAACCTGAAAAAAGTAAAATAAGCGGGGGACAATCACCATTTTGACTACGGCTATACGCCCGAACCAGGAAAGGAGCAGGCCATTCCATACTTCAAGGTCCCGCCGAACCTGATGAAGCAAGGGATCATAGTTGGCCTTAAAAAGGTCCGCCCGCTCCACGGTCAACTGCACCTCTAAATAACGTAAAGCTCCGGACACCCAGCGAAGAGGATAAGCCGCCTGGAGCTCCGCACAAACCGCCCCAGGGACCCCAACATTCAGAATCTCAGATTTAGTGTAATTAATTTTGAAACCAGATACTCGCGCATAGTTATCTAAGAGCTGCATCGCAACTGGGAGGGAAGTGGACGGATCCACCAGGGACAGTATGATGTCATCCGCAAAGAGCGCAATCCTATAATCCGCAGGACCAATATGAACCCCCCTCAGGTCTAGATGTTCTCGGAAGCTCTGGGCCAGGTGTTCCATCGCAAGTGCAAAGAGTAGGGGGCGAAAGAGGGCAACCCTGTCGCGTGCCCCGTTCCAGCAGAAAGAGTCTCGAGTGTCCCCCATTGATCCGAACGCAAGCCTGGGGCATCTGAAAGACTACGAACCCAACAGATATAATTAGAGCCGAAGCCCATTTTCTCCAGAACACACCATAAGTATTCCCAGTCGACCCGATCAAAGGCTTTTTCTGCGTCAATCCCCACCAGCAAGGCTGGTTGTGGATCCCGTTGGGCTACGTGAATGACCTGCAGCATACGCCTAATGTTGTCTGCCGCCTGGCGACCTGGCACGAAGCCCACCTGATCTGGGTGAACCAAGCCTGGAAGGACCCGATTCAGACGCGCCGCCAGTAAAGAGGCAAATATTTTAACGTCAACATTTAACAGGGAGATGTGGCGGTACGACGCCGCGTCGTGCAATGGTTTACTAGGTTTGGGTATCATCACGATCAATGCCTCGCGCTGGAACGGTGGTAAAGAGGCCCCTCCCAGGATCTCATTGAACAGGATAGTCAAGGTTGGCGCCAATTGTATCCGAAACTTCTTATAGTATTCTGCTGGGAAGCCATCACTACCGGGCGCACTCCCAGTTTTCAGTCGCCGGATTGCGGTTTCCACTTCATCTACCGTTAATTGAGAATCTAGCTGAGCCCGATCAGGGTCGGAAAGATGCGGCAGACCAATCCCCCGCAAATAGTCCTGTACACGATCCCGCTCAAAGGGCTCCGCCTTATAGAGCTGCTCCAGAAAATCAGCAAAAAGATCACGTATCTCCTGGGAGATAACCCTCTTCCGTCCCCCAGCATCACGCAATTTGCATACCACTCGCGCAGATTGTTGTTGGCGAAGACGCAAGGCTAGGAAGCAGCCTGTTTTATTCCCATGCTCATAAAAGGTTTGTCATAACTTCCGGCGCTTATTATCTAATTCTTTCTGCAGACACGCATCCAAATTGGCTCGAACAGTCCGCCACTGGCGCAAGACCTGCCGCGAACCAGTGCGGGCGTGTTCCGAACCTAGGAGGGTAGCCTCTGCCACCAACTGGTCGCGATCACGCGTCCACTTTTTGCGCGTGCAGGCCGCCTCCGCCATAAGTTGACCGCGAGCTGTAGCCTTATAAGCATCCCACACCGTGGGGAGAGGAACATCCCCAGAATTGTTAAGCTCAAAGAATTCCGTCATAAAACGGACATGATCCTGCACTGCACCCTGCCGCCGTAGGAACCTCACGTCTAGGCGTCAAAGCCGCTGGTGTTCACTGTACAATCCGGCTGGTAGAGCAAGCCAGCAAGGGGCATGATCTGACCAGGTCAGTGCTCCATGTCCAGCCTTCACTCTCCCGTCCATCAGGCGCTGATCCAATAGAAAATAATCAATGCGAGTGTGAACCTGATGGACCGGAGAGTAGTACGTATAACCTATTTCCCCCCCATGGGTATCCCTCCAGACGTCCCTCAGACCTAAGTCAAGCATAAAACTTTGCAGGGCTTTTGCCGGTCCCCCCACTCGCCCCGCAGCACGACTTGTGGAATCCAGGTGGGGTACCAGGTGCGTGTTACAGTCCCCCCCCCAGAACAATAGGACCCCTTGCAAAATCCGCCAATGAGGCTTTCAATCGTGCAAAGGCGGCCCCTTGACCTGTATTGGGAGCGTAAACATTAGCCAAGGTGAGCAAGTGCCCTTCTAGACGGATATTCAAGAAAGGCCACCTCCCCAAAGTATCTTGCTTTATTCTCCTCTATCTGTAGAGAGAGGCTCTGGTGAAACAGTAAGGCCACTCCCCGCTTCTTCCGGCCCTGTGCATCTGAGGCCCCCCACACCTCAGTATATGGGGACCTCCTCAGCCAGCCCTGCTTACAGTTCTGAAGATGGGTCTCCTGTAGGTAAACAATGTCCCCCTGCAAAGTGCGCAATTCGGAGAACAGTAGGGATCTCTTCCTCGGGGAGTTAAGGCCCTTAACATTCAAAGAAATAAAGCGCACCATTAGCAATTACAATCCACTCCTTCGCTGCCGCCCGCTATCCAGAAGGTCCCTATGGTGGCTCCCCCCCCCATCAGACCCGGGGAATTAGTTAGCCGGACCCACCCATTCCACTTTCTAAGAACAGGAGCCATAGCCACTCCTCCCAAGCCCAAGCACCCCCCCAATTCCATGTTAATAAAAAGCCCCCCCCACCTATCTCCCCCCCCCCTTCCCGTCAATACCACCTGCCTGTTTAAATTATTACAGGACACGGTAAATTGACCACAAACCCCGAACCCCCCAAGGCAAAAACTTAGCCTAAACAGTGAAGAACAGAGATAAACATACCCCCCACTACTCCTCCACCTCCCCCGGATCATCAAGCTCATCATGCCCCTCTATCAAAGCAATAACGTCAACAAAACGTTTGCAGATCATCCGCTGCCCCCTGTGTATCAAAAAGAAAAAAGGAGCGGAGACCCCAATCTATTTCCCACCACCAGGTATCCAAAAAATCGGAGGACCCACAGAATGAGACTCCCTAAAAGAGAAAAAAATAAGAGGAGCTCCTCAAGACCACAAAAAGAATTCAAGTGGGCTTGCCCACCCGAGTCCACCTGGAGTGCTGGGATCTAGGGGGCGGTGGATGAGGCTGAGCATTGTCATCTACTAAGCCCGCCTGGCGCAGGGCTCGCCAAGCTTCAGTGTAATCTTTTGCAGAAATCTTTTTGTTGCCCAAGAGAAAGTTCATCCTAAATGGGAAGGACCAGGAATAGCGAATCCCCTTGCTGTTCAGGACCTCGGAGACCGGCTTCATCTCTCTCCGCCGCGCCAGGGTGAACGTCGAGAGGTCCTGATAAATAGATACTGTCGCATCCTGAAATCGGACCGTCTTTTTCTCCCGGCCTCGCCGGATAAGGAGCGCAGCATCAGAATAGCGCAGAAATCTCGCAACAACATCGCGAGGTTGGTTGTTAGGGGGTTTCCCCAAAGCGCGGTGAACTCGTTCAATTTCCATACCAGAGGCGTATGCAGCCAAGTCCTCTGTCGAGAGCAATTCCGCTATCAGCAATTTAAGTACAGTTGGTAGGTCTTCTCCGCCCCCTACCGCCTTTGGAATTCCACGGAAACGCACATTGTTGCGGCGGGAGCGGTTTTCAATGTCAATTTTATAAGTCAGTTCCATTGCTTGCGCATGCTGCCGGTCTAAGGCACATTGTAAATCCATCATCGTCCCATCTTGTTCTACCATCTTGGTCTCCACGTCTTCCACTCGAGCTCCCAGCTCCTTGACGTCAGTCCTGAGTTCGGTGACATCTTTCATCAGGTCCTCTCGTAGCGCGCGAAACTCATTAGCTAGTTCCGCAAAGCCCCTACGGAGTTCTTGTTTGAGTTGAGCCGAGGAGAGTTGCTTATGCAGATCCAAGTCCTCCTCGCTGACAGTCTCATCATCAGAACCTGATGGGAGGGGTTGTTCGTTTGGGCTACTGGGGGCTCCGGACTTGCTCTGCAGGCGCTGGGAGGAGCGCATGCCCTCCCGAGTTTCAGAGCTTTTAGCTTTGGCAGCCATCTCACAAAGTCGCCAAAGGCACACAGTGGTAGAAGAGAGATGTATCCAATGTCAGCAAAAATTTGGGACCCCAAGGAGACCGCAGCGTCCAGACTCTCACCAATCCTCAGCGCAGTTACCACCACACAGTGTCAGGAGATGGGTATAAGCAATGTCAGCAAAGCATAGGGCACTGGGTAGTCAGCGAGACAGCAGAGAAAAAGAAAAAAAAAAAAATCAGAGAAAGCTGCCCCAGCCCTCCCAGGGCAACAAGTATTTAACAAGGCCCACAAGTTCCACTCAAAGGGGACATTGGCTTCGGTGGGGCTCCAAGCTGTTGATAAATGGCCCCTGGCACCCGCAACAGATGTAAGCCAAAGTGCAGGAAGGAGGGAAGTGGACGCTCGGACTTACCCCCCTCAGGGCGATTCTTTATAGCATAGGAGGAAAGCACACGCCGGCAGCTGCCACGCGGTCTCCACGCCGGTTCTGCAGGCCTCGTAGGCAAAGTTGCAGCAGCACATGCAGCGGCCTTAGTGTTTGGAGCAGTTGCCTCCCCCGACCAACGGGCTGCTGCACATTCCACAGTGCAGCGCCCAAGAAGCAGCCGCTCAATCGTGCAGGGCTCCGCTCCAGAATTAGTTAACCCCGCGTAGGGCTCCTCCGTTGGCCGCGGTTGCAGGCAGGCTCGGATCCGCCGTCGGTTGAAGGTATTTAGCAGGCCTCGCTCCAGGGGTGACCCCCACGATTATCCAGTCTTCGGGGAGCCCGCCAAGCCGCCGAACCCGGCTCCGAGGGGGGCCACTTACTCACGCCGACCCAGGGTAGGTAGAGGGGGGCAATTTGCTAAAATTAGCGCATGTTTGCTATGGTTTTGGGGTTGTGAGGACGGAGCTCTAGCAAATTGCGGCCATCACGCTGCGGGCTCACGAGCGCCCCCTCTTTCTGTACACTTTTATCATTATTTATACATATCTGTCTGGCGGGTGTAGCCATACGAATTTGATAATGTATTAACTCCTAAGAATTAGTTCGGAGGTGGAATTCATGGACCTCCCTTGGAGATTTTTTACACATTTTTATTGCCACATATGAAGATTTTCTTCGGTTATCTACACTTCTATTTTTAGTATGCATATCATTTTAATGCATTTAAGATATAGGTCCTCTACCTAAATTTTTTTACATACACTTAGTGGTTGACATATTTATATTTTATTGTATATAATCATTTTATTTACTTAAAGCTTTTTGTGTACACATGGCTGAGAAATACATATATTTTTTAACTTATTTACAGGATTAGTGCTCATCAGTATTTGAACACTGCCATTTGGGTTAACGTGCCATCTTGGACAGGTATCGACCTATTTATTTGGTTTGGCTCCACATCACTTTTGATTGCAATTCATGTAGGAGCACTTTATTAGATCTCATGATTTTATTTAATCACTACATATGGATTTCTTAAATAGACGTTTACTACATGTAGTCACCAGTGATTTTGTTTTCGTCCTCATCCCCCTATTCATCATTCTGGTTTTTTTGGCAGTTTGTTATTCTCATTTTTACCTTTTAGGTTTCTTATTGTTACGACAATATAAGCGATATTTTTATATGAGCAGTATATAATACAGGTATGTTCCTTATGCCTGGTATTGGTGACATTCCTGAGGAGTCTTCACTTTTTCGTTTATGGTTATGTAGAAGTTTTTTATATATACTTTTTATATATGTTATTTATTTGATATTATATATGTTTAGTTAATTCAACATGTTTTTAGATACAAATAATTCATTAATAAACATTATGATTTCTGATATATGCAGTTTAATAACTTCATGTATGTTTATTTATGATTTTATTAGTTCATTATTTTATATAGTTTATTGATATAATTATATACATAATTAATGAGGGTAGTTTTGTTAGTGTTATTTTAATTTATCTTAGCTCCGATTTTTAAGTTGTACTTATAATGTGTTTATAGTTTTTTAGATTTGAATATTTATTTATATGTCTTGCCCTGCTCTCCAAGTCCCTCTCTTCCCCCTTTTTTACATTCAAGTTATGTTTATCTTTTCATTTATTTTTTATTGTCTTTTTAGCCATTTAAGCCCCTGAGGAAGGCTTTTTATGAAACATGGCCAGAGTCAGGCCAGTGGCTGAAGTGGGTTCATTAATAAAGTTTACGTTATCATATGTTCTTTCGTTGCAATCCACGTTTCTTACTGGGGATGTTACCCATAACTGAAATGGTATTTAAAGGCGAAGAAGAATTGAAGGAAATAGCCATACTTCAGGAAGATGTATTGCAACTATTTGATAAATTGAAGAGTAGCAAATTACCTGGACCGGATGGTATACATCCAAGGGTGTTGAAAGAACTGAAATATGAGACTGCAGACCTGCTATTAATAATCTGTGAGCTATCATTGAAATCATCTGTAATACCTGAAGATTGGAGGATGGCCAACTTAACACCAATTTTTAAAAGGGGTTCCAGGGGTGATCTGGGAAACTACAGACCCGTGAGCCTGACGTCAATACCAGGAAAAATGGTAGAAACCATCATAAAGAACAAAATTACTGAACATGTAAATAAGTCATGGCTTAATGGGAGACAGCCAACATGGCTTTCGACAAGGAAGATCTTGTCTTACTAATCTGTTATGTTTTTTTGAAGGTGTGAATAAACAGGTAGACAAAGGTGAGTCGGTTGATATAGTGCATCTGGACTTTCAGAAAGCCTCTGACAAAGTCCCTCATCAGAGACTTTTGTCAAAACTAAAAAGTCATGCGATAGGAGGCAGTGTACTATTGTGGATCAGGAACTGGTTAAAAGATAGAAAACAGAGGGTAGGGTAAATGGCCAATTTTCCCAATGGAGAAAGGTGAATAGTAGTGTACTCCAGGGATCTGTGCTGGGTCCGCTGCTTTTTGACATTCATAAATGACCTGGAAAAGGGACAAGTGAGGTTATCAAATTTGCAAATGACACAAAACTAAGTTGTTAAAACCCATGAGGATTGTGGAAAATTGCAAGAGGATCTTGATAAATTGGAAGACTGGGCATCAAAATGGCAGATGAAATTTAAAGTGGAGAAGTGCAAAGTTATGCACCTAGGAAAGAACAACCCAAACTATGGTTACACGATGCAAGGTTCCACATTAGAAACCACCATCCAGGAAAAAGATTTAGGCGTCATTGTGGATAACATGTTAAAACCCTCCGCCCAGTGTGCAGCCGCGGCCAAGAGAGCAAATATTTATTTATTTATTTATTAACAATTCTTATATACCGCACTATTAGACATCAGCGCGGTTTACATTGAACAAAAAACATCCGACAATTTACATATGTCTGGTCAATTACATTTAACAGGAGATATAAACTTGGGAAATAGGGGAAACTATATACAAAGGTGTGTTATCTGACAAGAGATAGAATGCTAGGTATCATAAGGAAAGGAATGGAAAATAAAAAAGGATATTATAATGCCTCTGTATTGTTCCATGGTGCAACTGCACCTTGAATTTTGTGTGCAATTCTGGTGCCGTATCTTAAAAAGGATATCAACAACAAGAGAAAGGAACATCACACCAATACCCTCATGTGCTCTTAATAAACTCGCGAACTCTTCAACCTAGTCAAATCACTTACAAAAGATTCATCTACAAAACAATCAAACACTCTAAACCTAGGTGACTTTGCCACCTACTTTCAAAGTAAAACTACCTCATCAACCATCCCAGCGAATCACAAACAACCCAAGCACCCCTACAACTCTGCTGGAACTCCCTCACCAATCCTGGATTTTCTTCTATCCATACCCTCCCGAACAAATAGAAAGAATCATCAGTGGGATCAACACCATGACCTCCCCAATGGACCCTTGCCCACCATTCTGGTTCAAACAAGCACAAACCCACCTCAGCCCAATCATAGCCAGAATTGCCAACTTATCACTATCTGAAGGCATCCTTCCTCCCCCTTTGAAAACTGCCTCTATCAGACCACTGATCAAGAATAACGAACGTGATCCATCAGACATCAAATCCTACAGACCTATCTCAAGCCTCCCCTTACTAACCAATACCAAGAGACCCAGGACCACATTGACTCCTACGGACCCCTAGACCGGCAACAGCATAGCATTGAAACCCTTCTCACAACTCTCCTTGACAGACTCCAAACAGGCCTTGATAAAAAAACAAGGCTTCATCCTCATATTTATGGACACTGCCTCAGCTTTTGATACTGTCAACCACAACCTCCTACTCACCCAACTGTACCAAAAAGGCATAAGCAGCCTAGCCTTAGACTGGTTCAAATCCTACCTATCCGACAGACAATTCCACATAGATAACCAGACATCCAAGTCTTTCCAACAAACACAAGGGATTCCCCAAGGATCTTCCCTCTCCTTCCTGCTCTAACATCAACATGCAACAAATCTGTTCTATCATTCAATCATTCAAAATACTCTACCACATCTACGCCGATGACGTATTACTGTACACTCCATTCCTCATTGACAAGCCGGACTACTCGTCCATAGTTGAATGCTTCAACAGTCTCAGATTGGCTCATGACACACACCCTGATGGTCAACACCAATAAGACTGAGGTCTTAGTTCTTATTCATATTCAAAGACCCACACATTTACCCCACCACCCTCCTTCAAAGTGAAAGGCTTCAAACTCAAAACCAAACAAGAAGTCTGCTATCTGGGAATAACAAATCGACCAACGCCTGTGCTGGGAGACTCACATTCAAAGTCTCACCAAAACTGTCTACCATAAACTAAGAACCCTTCGGCACTTACGTCCTCTCCTCGAGTACTCAGACTTCCGCTCGGTTGCTCAGGCTCTCATCCTCCCTCATCTGGACTATTCCAACATCATTTTTCATGGTATGTCAAAGCTCACTCTCCAGCCACTACAACTCGCCATGAACACAGCTGCCCGCACAATCCTGTCTGCATCCAGATATGAACACATCACTCCTCTTCTGATGCAACTTCGTTGACTCCCCACAGCAAGTCGCATGACTTACAAAGCACTGCTACTTACTTTCAAGGCCCTGCATGGAATGTTGGCAACCTCGCTCTCAGAACTTATACAACGAACGCCGGAGACAGGACCAGAAGATCATGCATGACAAACTCTCTCATGACCCCTTCAACAGTAAGAACCTGCACCCAATCAACCAGAAATCATGCCTTCTATTTGCGCCAACTCAATGGAATGCACTACCCCCAATGATACGCGCCATCTCAGATGTTACTTCTTTTAGGAAAGCCTTGAAGACTTACCTCTTCCAGCTAACCTATAACCATCCACCCTAGATCAGCCATACATACAGCGGACACAGCCAAAAAGCCGATGCCAAATTAATCCTGTTTTAATGTAAATATGTTCCTGCAAAGTAAGAACATTCCTAGAGGTACCAACCTGCTGCAAATTTGTTATATGTAACCTGTTTGATGTAAACCAGTACTGTGCATATGTGATATGTAAACCATGTTCAATAGTTATATGCAAACCAAGTTCATATGTTTTATGTAAACTGCACTGATCTGTAATAGCGTAGTATACAAAAACAAATAAAATATAGCGTTATTAAAAAAGGTTCAGAGAAGAGCCATCAAAATGGTAAAGGGGATGGAAGGATACCCCTATGAAGAAAGGCTAAAAAGGTTAGGCCTCTTTAACCTGGAAAAGAGACGGCTGAGGGGAGATATGATAGAAGTCTATAAATTAATGAACGGAGTGGAATGGGTAAACGTAGATCAATTGTTTACGTCATCAGAATATAGAAAAACTAGGGGACATGCAATGAAGCTATTTAAGACAAATAAGACAAAATATTTTTTTCACTCAGCGTGTAATCAAACTCTGGAATGTGTTACCGGAGGATGTAGTAGAAGCTGTTAGTGTAGCTGGGTTTAAAGAAGGTTTGGACAAGTTCCTGGGAGGAAAGGTACATAAACCATTATAAAAATGAACCCAGAATATCACTGCTTGACCCAATACAAGCATTGTGGAACCTGTGTCTTTTGGGGAAACTGCTAGGTATGTATGACCTTGATTGGCCACTGTTGGAAACAGGATACTGGGATTGATGGACCTTGGTCTGACCCAGTATGGCATATCTTATATTCTTATGTTCTTGGGGAGGAAGGCAACCATGCAAGCTGAGAAGAGGCTCAGTCAGGGCACGCATCAACCATATGCGAGGGCTGATTTCACTGGTCAACAATGAAATCGTTACAAGACAAGGCTGCATACTTTCCCCCTACCTGTTTAATTTATATGCAGAACAAATCATCAGAGAAGCAGGATTGTATGAAGACAACAGAGGTGTGAAGATTGGTGGAAGACTCATCAACAACCTTCGCTATGCTGATGATACCAACATTACTGGCGGAAAGTGAAGATGATCTGAAACATTTGCTTCTCACAATCAAAGAACAGTCTCAAAATGGGCCTGCACCTTAATGTAGACAAAGATCATGACAACTGGCATAATCAACAGGTTCATCGTCGAAGGAGGAGAAATTGAAATCGTGAATAACTTTAACCTACTTGGATCAACTATCAATAAAGAAGCAACAAGCAGTCAAGAAATCAGACGACGCATTGCTCTTGGCAGAATGGCTATGGAAGACCTAGATAAGATTCTCAAGAGCAGAGATGTCTCTCTCCATACAAAGATTCGACTTGTTCAAGCCATGGTATTTTCAATAACATCATATGGATGCGAAAGCTGGACAGTGAAAAAGATAGACAGGAAGAAAATTGATGCCTTTGAATTATGGTGCTGGCGGCGAATACTGTGTATACCATGGACTGCCCGAAGAACAAACCAGTCGGTACTAGAGGAGATCAAACCTAAGCTTTCTTTAGAAGCTCAGATGACAAGACTTCGACTTTCATACTTTGGACACATCATGTGGAGAGAGAGATCATTAGAGAAAGACATCATGCTTGGCAAGATAGAAGGTCAATGCAAAAGAGGAAGGCCAGCAATGAGATGGATCGATACAATAACAGCAGCTACGGGTACCAGTCTGTCAACAATAAGCCGCCTGACTGAAGACCGAACACAATTTAGGATAGCTATCCAGAGGGTCGCCATGAGTCGACTCAGACTCGACGGCACTTAACAACATTCTGTAGTATCTTGGTGAGCTGAACACGAATATAACATTAAAAAAATTTATTGGCTCTCGTTTTGAAGATATTGCATGTAGTTCATTTTTGACGTTTCACCGTGTAAATGTATCCAGTAGGACATCACAACATCCCAAATAAGCATAATACCAGCATGCACACACCATCCAGAGTTGATTGCATCATTTTATGATGCAATGCAATACTACTGCCAGACGGCTGCTGAAGCCATCTGACGTCAGCAGTGTACTATACGCAGTCAGAAAGGTTGAGCATTTAAAATATTTCAGACTGTGTGAGACAGTTTAAGCTACTGTTACATGTAACTTTTATTAATCATATAATTTTAGCCATTTAGGTACAATACAGAACAGTAATGCCGCGAAAGTGCGTTAATACGTTGACAATTTCTGCTACATTTGTGGGGAAGTGACATTTGCCAACCAAAAGAAAAGTATCACTTCTCAACTGAAGAAGGCATATCATCTTTACTTCGGATGCAAGATTGGTGACCAAGACAAGCCTTGGGCCCCGCATATATGCTGCGCTACATGTACAACACAGCTTTCACAGTGGTTGAATTGCAAAAGACCAATGCCATTTGCAGTCCCCAGGGTGTGGAGAGAACCAAGCAACCACATAAATGACTGTTACTTCTGCTTGGTTCCTCCTCTTTCCAGCGGAATAACGAAGCAAAAGAAGTCGAGCATAGTCTACCCAAACATTCCGTTTGCATTGAGACCAGTTCCACATGGTGAGGGACTTCCTATTCTAGAATCTCCATCAGAATATTGTCTTGATTCATCTGATGAGGACAAGGGTGAGTCGACCTGTTCTTCTCCTGGTCCGTCAGCATGCAGTGACCCAGATTTTCACTGGGATGCATATCAACTCCACACAGAACAACACAGGAAGAACTAAATGACCTGGTTCGTGATTTGGACTTATCCAAGAACAAGGCAGAACTGCTAGGATCAAGACTCCAACAATGGAATCTTCTAGAAGAAGATATCAACATTACTTCATATTGAAAGCTCCACCAGCAGTTGGAGCCTTTCTTCAGAAAGGAAAGTAATCTGTATTCTGTTCCGATATCGAAAGCCTCATGAATGCCTTAAAATTCACTCATGACCCACAAGACGGAGACTATTTATAGACTCTTCAAAACTGAGTTTGAAGGCTGTGCTTTTGAACAATGGAAACTGTCTTCCATCTATTCCAGTAGCACATGCCGTCCACATGAAAGAGACATACGATAACTTAAAGCATCTACTGACTTCCATCAACTATAACAAGTAAAGCTGGCACATCTGTGGTGACTTGAAGGTAGATGCCCTTTTAATGGGACTGCAGCAGGGATATATAAAATACATGTGTTTCTTATGTGAGTGGGATAGACGAGCAAGGGATTGGCACTACTTGCGGAAGGGGAATGGAATCGCAGACAAAATGTAACAGTTGGAGAGAAGAATATCTAGCACCCAGCTCTGGTTGAGGCTCACAAAATCATGCTACCACCCCTTCACATCAAACTAGGTTTGATGAAAAACTTTGTGAAAGGCATGGACCACACTTCACCAGCTTTCCGATACCTGCATGAAAAACTCCCTTGACTCAGCGAAGCAAAGATTAAGGAAGGAGTATTTGTGGGTCCTCAGATTCAAGAGCTCTTCAAAGATGACCGGTTCAACAACTTGCTGCAGGGTGATGCGAAACAAGAATGGAATGCTTTTCGCCTAGTGTCAACAAACTTTCTCGGGAATGTTAGGGCAGAAAACTACAAGGAACTAGTAGAAGACATGCTGATGCAGTATCAGAAACTTGGCTGCAATATGTCTCTAAAGATCCAATTCCTTGATTTCCATCTCGATTTCTTTCCTGACATCTGTGGTATGGGTAGTGATGAACAGGGCGAACGTTTTCACCAGGATATCGCAATGATGGAGCAAAGATACCAGGGAAAATGGTTCACTACAATGCTGGCTGACTACTGCTGGACACTTCCCACAGAAGCTCCCGTACAGCTGTACAAGAGACAGGCGAAAAAATCTAAGAAGTAGTCTATGACTTGTTTTTTTACAGGTATTAACTGAAGGCCTATTATATTTACTATTGACATGCATTTCGTGATGTAAACATTAATTCTTGTAGATTACAAAAAAACTAGACACAACTTTGAAATTTCACTGTCATATTTGTGTTCAGCATATAAAAATTGATAAGAAATGACTATTTTTATTTCAGTAACATGACCTTTGTAAAAATTTGTTGACCAGTGTTTCCTGCTTGTTCCTGGATAAAAGAAAGGTCACTAGTAGAATGTAAAATATCCAAAAGGTAACTAGTCTGCATTCAAATAAAGCACAGTTACTTACCTGTAACAGGTGATCTCTGGGAACAGCAGGAATTAGTCCTCACATATGGGTACGTCGGTACCGACGGAGCCCGCGCGGAAAAGCTCCCCAGCTTCCCAGAAGGAAAGCTTTTGGGCCTCCCACTGCGCATGCGCGCTGCCTTCCCGCCTTCCTGACCAACTCTCCTCAGTTCGAGTTTAAAGCTGAGACAATAGAGAGAGGAAAGGAAAGAGAGATACAACTCCTAGGGAGGTGGGTGGGTTGTGAGGACTAATTCCTGCTGTTCCCAGAGATCACCTGTTACAGGTAAGTAACTGTGCTATCTCCAGGAAAAAGCAGAAATGAGTCCTCACATATGGGGACTCCCTAGCTAAGATGCCCGGGAGATCCCCCCGAAGGGTATGAGACCCTGAAGGGTTCCTCATCTTCCTATGGATCTCAGGCATCCATTCAGGGAAGGTGGGCAGCAGTTGTTCAAGAATGGAACAGGTGTCTGAGGACAACCTGACAACCTGACCAAACAAGGCATCCCGGCGGGAGTCCTTGTCCAAACAGTAATGGGCTGTAAAGGTATGAACCGAGGCCCAGGTGGCTGCTCGACAGATCTGATCGATGGATACAGAGTGAAGATGAGCCATAGAGGTGGCCATGGCCCTCACATTGTGAGCTGTGACATGGCCCTCCAGAGAAAGGTTCTTACACCTTGGTAAGCAAAAGTGATACACTGAGCAATCCAATTGGATAGTGTTCTTTTAGAGACTGGAAGTCCTAAATGGGAAGGATCAAAAGCAACAAAAAGCTGAGAAGACTTTCGATGTTGCTGTGTCCTGTGGAGGTAAAAGGCAAGAACTCTTTTATAATCTAGAGTATGAAGATTCCTCTCTGCACTGGATGCATGAGGAGGTGGAAAAAAGACAGGTAGATACACCTCTTGATTAAGATGAAAAGGGGAGACCACTTTAGGCATGATGAAACCTTGTATAAGGGGGATTAGCCACTAGGGCTTGCAGTTCACTGATACGGCGAGCTGAGGTGACTGCAATGAGGAAAATAACCTTCCAGGAAAGAAATTTCAAGGAGGTAGTGGCTAAGGGTTCAAAGGGTGGCTTCATAAGCTGACCAAGAACCAAGTTTAAGTCCCATGCTACCGGAGGAGGTCGAATGGGAGGCTTAGTTAAAGTTAGGCCTCTCATGAATCTTGCAATAAGAGGATGAGAGGAAACAGGTTGTCCATTGAGAGGTTTAAGGGATGCTGCAATAGCACTCAAATGGACCCTTACGGAATTCGTTTTAAGGCCTGCATTGGAGAGATGCAGGAGATATTCCAGTAAAGAATTTAAAGGTAGTGCTAGAGGGTCAAGAACCTTTTGAGCACACCAAATGGAAAATCTTTTCCATTTAAAAGCATAAGAACGCCTAGTGGAAGGTTTCCTAGAGGCATGGAGGATATCCTTCACTTGTTGAGAAAGATTGAAGTCTTGAAGGTCTAGGCCTTCAGTAACCAAGCTCTGAGGTGAAGGGACTTGGGGTTTGGGTGCCACAAAGTTCCCTCCTCCTGAGACAGAAGGTCTGGAGCAGCTCCCAGATCCAGGGAGGGGGCCTGGGAGAGACGCAGAAGTAGAGGGTACCACACTTGGCGTGGAGCTATGAGGATCATAGATCCTTGATCCCTCTGAAGTTTGAACAGAGTCTTGGGAATCAAAGGAATGGGTGGAAAGGCATACCAGGAAGCCCTGACCCCAATGAAGGAGGAAGGCATCCTTGGCCTGAGCTCCCTGACACGGAATTCTGGAACAGAACCGGGGAAGTTGGCATTCCACGGACTTGCAAATAGGTCTATGTCCGGGGTTCCCCATTTCTGGAAGATTCTGAGTACCTGATCCATGTGCAGGGACCATTCATGTGGAAGCAGAACTCGACTGAGTCTGTCTGCCCAAGAGTTTTGGATTCCTGGGAGATATACTGCCAGGAGATGGATTTGATGCTCTCTGGCGAAGGCCCATAATCTTAGAGCTTCGTTGCAAAGCGACAGAGAGCCAGTCCCTCCTTGTTTGTTTATGTAAAACATGGCTACTTGATTGTCCGTATGAACAAGGACTGTCATGTTGTTGAGGAGGGTATGAAAGACTTTGAGAGCAAGGAAAATTGCTCAAAGCTCCAAAAGGTTGATATGAAGGGTGGTCTCCTGTGGAGACCAAGTGCCCTGAGTGGAGAGGTCTTGAAGATGAGCTCCCCAACCTGTTTGGGAGGCATCTGTTGTGAGGGTTGCTTGGGGTAACAGTGGTTGGAAGGGGGCCCCCAACAACAAATTTTGAGTGGACATCCACCATTGGAGAGACCAAAAGAGACGTTGGGAGGTTGCTATTTGGTCTGAGAGAGCTCCTGATGCTTGAGTCCACTGGGTGGACAAAGTCCATTGAGCTGCTCTCATATGCAGGCGAGCATAAGGCACCACATGTACTGTGGAGGCCATGTGGCCTAGTAGCTGTAGCATCTCCCTGGCAGTCAAGTGGCTTCTGGACTGAGTCTGGGAGGCCAAGTGCACTAGACGTTGGCAACGGGCCTGAGGAAGGTAGGCCCTTGCAGTGGTGGTATCTAACCAGGCCCCTATGAATTCCAGGGACTGACTAGGGGTGAGTTGAGACTTTGGCAGATTGATCACAAGTCCCAGATACTGCAGAATGCGTCTGGTGCGGTCCAGGGAAGTCTGAGCCTCGGACTGAGATGGAGCTCGGATGAGCCAGTCGTCCAGGTATGGGAAGACAAAAATTCCCAGGGCGCGTAGAAATGCAGCCACTATTGCCATGCATTTGGTAAACACTCTTGGAGGAGAGGCCAGACCGAAGGGAAGTACTCTGTATTGGAAATGTTTTCCCTGGAACAGAAATCGTAGAAATTTTCTGTGGGATGGATGGATGAGTATATGTGTGTACGCATCCTTGAGATCTGTGATAAGGAAGCTTATCATAGCTCAGGAAGGAGCTACAGGAAAGGTGAAGTGACTCTGAACAAGCAACCTGTCAGTTCTGGTAGAAATAAGAAAACAGAATTTTCACATAAAAGACTACCAGTCCCAGAATGCACCAGGTTTCCAACAGCCATTAGAGGAGCTGAAGTGGGGAAACGTGTGTTCAATCAGGAGGGCTATGAGGTAATCCCTAAGCACTCATCTCAAAGGGTAGGGCCTGATTCAACACAGCTGCGCTGTGTTAGGGAGGAGCACTCATCCAAGCAGAATAAACGTAGAGTTTATTCTACAGAGAATTATCCTCATTATCCTGAGAATCAGCTTGAGCTTGATCATCAGTTTCATCTGAAGGATCATCAGAAGCAGAAGCCAAACCGGACGGACAGAGAAGGAAAGAAACCCTTTGGAAGAAGGAAAAGAAAAGCCTTTGAGAGGTCTAGAAGAGTCCAGAGCAGTACGTATACTGGGAGGCATTTCAAGGGCCAGCATACACCATTGGACTGGGGAAAGCTGCAGAGCTAGGAAACTCCAGACGCTACCTGTGAGGGAGACGGCTGCACCTGGAAGGGACCCTAAGACCTGTGCCAGAAGGTATGTGAAGAGAGATCCAGTGTCCAGGGATCTGGATTGGAAGGCTGGACATAAGAACTGGACTACATACTGGCCAGGCTATATAGAGAGGAACTCTAACAGCAATGGAAGCTCAGGTATGAACACTGATCTATGCCCTAGCTATAACCTTGAAAGACAGCAGGAAAACAAGTATTCTCCTGAAAGTGCTCCATTGAGAGATTCATCTGTGCCAATCCATGATATTGAACCCATGCTTGTTGAAGAAGGGGGAATGATTGCAGATGAAGAATGTGTTTATATGGACTGCTCTCTGTCCAAACTCCTTTGGTGATTTTCTGTTATAAAGTACAGCAACCATCACAAAGAAATACAAACTTGTTCTTTAATCTACTCAGAAAAGCTCCTGAAGCAGGATTTGACCCACACAGTAGAAAGCAGGCCAGCTAAGGGGTTTCAGCTGGATAACTGCTAGCAATTGAGCCTTACCTAATTGCTTGTGAGCTAGGAGAGAATCACTTCTGAATCTATGTGGGAAGATATAAGAAGTTAACCTGAAAAGAACAGTTTTTTTTCTCTTTGTAGCTTTTGGTTTGTTGTTTGATACTTGCTAAGAGGATATTAGCTAAGCCTACAGAAAAAGACCAGTTTGTTATCAACCAAGTCTTTATTTCTTTTGCTTTGATTGCCTGAGAAGTTTAAATGTTTTCCTGATTTTGATTTTGTTTTTTTCAAGTTTAACACTGAAAGCAAGTAACCTGATTTATGTGCTACCAAGCATATCTGTGTTGGGAGAAATAACCCCATAAATAAATATCTTATTGGCTTTAACACTTGAGCACAACTAAATTATTGTCAGCAGCTGTGTCTGGTGTGAATGAACTGCATTGCCCACAATCCCTTGCAAATCATATAGATATATGCACTTGCCAAGACTGTGAAGATTCTCACCCAGGCAGCCGTCTGACAGATCTAGAGAACAAAGCCAATCCTGACTCTGCAGGTATGGAAGGAGAGTACCTAGAGAAAGCATCTTGAATTTCTCCTTGCATAGGAATTTGTTCAATTCTCTCCGATCTAGATTGGGTCTGTACCCTCCTGTTTTCTTGGGAATGAGAAAATAAGGGGAGTAAAACCCTGACCCTTGTTGAAGAAGAGGAACCTCTTCTATTGCCCTTTGGGCAAGAAGGGTGGTCACCTCCTGACCCAACAGGTCCAGGAGAGATGGGGGAGAATTGAAACGTCTCACCATGGTATGGGGAGGAAGGCTGGAGAAATGTAGTTTGTAGCCCTCTCTGATGATAGAGAGGGTCCACTGTTCTGATGTGATTTGCTCCCATCTGGGAGCAAAATGAGTTAACCTTCCTGGAATGGTGAGAGGCTCTGGTTGTTGTAGAGCCAGAAAGGTTAAGTTCTCTAGTATTAAGTCAAAAACCCTGAGGGGGTTGGGACTGCTGGGCTGTCGCAGTCCCTGCAGGTTTTGCCCTGGCCTGTTTAGATTGCTGACGCTTAGGAGCAAAGCGAACTGTAGAAGATTGTTGGCCAGCATTTGTAGAAAATGGCCTTCTTGTAGAAAGGCTCCTTAAAAGATTTTTTCTTGGCAGGGGTAGAGGTAGACTTAGAAAGTCTATCTAAAGCAGCATTTTCTGCATCCATTTGAGTGGCTTTGATTTGCCACTCCTTGCCAAACAGATTTTCACCTGTACAGGGCAGGTTCCCCAACCCATCCTGGACCCAGGGTTCTAGGTCAGAGGCCTGGAGCCAAGCAATTCTGCGAGCAGCTATGGCAATGCCTGAGGCTCTGCTAGCACCCTCAAAGGAGTCAAAGGCTGCTCTGTTGGAGAACATTTAAACATCTTGGGTATGCTTTAACAAAAGAAGGAACTCCTCCTTCCTATCCTCTGGGATAAAGGGGAGGAAATGGCGCATATCTTTAGTGCAATCTCCTTCAGAAACATGCCCATATAGAGGCTGTATGAATTGATTCTGGCAATAAGCATACTGGCTAGGAAGATTTTTCTACCAAAGGCATCCAAAGTCCTACATTCTCTTCCTGGAGGAGTAGAAGAGTGTCTTTTGGTACTCTTTATCCTTTTCATGGCTGAATGCACCACTATAGAGTGGTGAGGAAGCTGAGTTTTTTGAAAACCAGGAGAAGGAGGGACACGATACATGGTGTCCAAACGACGAGAATGTGGAGATAGGGTGAGAGGAGTCTCCCACAAGTCCATCATGTGTTCCTGAAGAATTTCATGAATGGGCAAGGTGACTGCCTCTTTGGGAACCTTAGAGTATCCTAAAATATCTAAATTTTTTGCTCTAGGTTCTTTTTCAGAGGTTACTGAAATAGAGAGTCCTTTAGCTACTTCAATAATGAAGTCTTGAAAGGACAAATCCTCTGGAGGAGACATTCTCCTCTTTGGAGAAGAGGGCTCCTCAGGAAGAATAAGAGATACTTCAGCAGAGTCATCTGATGAATCAGAATCATCAGAAGACTCGAAGTATCGTCTGTTAGCTTCCAGGGATCGATACGCGTATCGACCGGTATCCACATCGAGCGTACCCGGAACCGGATCGGTATCGGGAAAGACCCCGGAACCGGGAACCGGTATCCTGGTTGAAGTGGATGCCCTGGGTACCGGTATCGGTTGTGGTACCGGAACCGTAGTCGGAACCGCTTGCTGCGGTACCGAGGGCGTTGCAGCTTTAATAAAAGCCATTATGGCCTGCAGCATGGATTGAACTGTATGATCCATAGACGTCACGACTGCCTGGATGTCGGTACCGGAAGATTGAGCCGGTACCCCAGAGCAGTCTAACAGGTGATTGGTCGAGGTCGTGCCATCGATGTCAACCTGTAACCCCATAGGAGGAGCTTTAGAAGCCGGAGCTTCCCGCCGGGGTTGTTTGGCTGGGGCAGGGTCCTCAGGGTCAAGCCCAAGGGCATCTCGATACTTGGAGGGAGATTTGCCCTTTGAGGACCTGCCGGAAGAATGTTTGGTTACCTGAGATCCATCAGGAGAGGAAGACCTGGATGATGTTGATGCTGGAGTATCTGTGGAAAACAGCATATGAAACTTGGCTGCTCGGTTCTGTAAGCCACGTTTAGACATCAGAGAGCAGGACTGGCAATCCGGAATGGAGTGGTCAGGCCCCATACATTTAAGACACCATTCATGGGTGTCTGTAACCGAGATAGTACCGCTACACTTGGTGCATTTTTTGAAACCAGAGGCTGGTTTCTCCATGAGGGAGAATTTTGTGAAGGCCTAAAGGCCTAAACAGAAAATACACCAAGTGGGGAAAAAAGATAGATTTTTTTTTTTTTTTTTAAGAATAGTAAAGAAAAAGACCGGCGGTACCGGTCCAGAATCGGGGAAGGCAGACACGCGGCCAAAGAAACAAATTAAAATAAGAACTTCTTCAGCGGTGACAGGAACACGACCTGCTGGCTCCGCAGAAAAAGAAGAACTGAGGAGAGTTGGTTAGGAAGGCGGGAAGGCAGCGCGCATGCGCAGTGGGAGGCCCCAAAAGCTTTCCTTCTGGGAAGCTTTCCCGCGCGGGCTTCGTCGGTACCAACGTACCCATATGTGAGGACTCATTCCTGCTTGTTCCTGGAGATCAAATTCCAGAGTTTGATTACACGTTGAGTGAAAAAATATTTTCTTTTATTAGTCTTAAATAGTTTACCCTGTAGCTTCATTGCATGTCCCCTAGTCTTTCTATATTCTGATAACGTAAACAGTCGATCTACGTTTACCCGTTCCACTCTGTTCATTAATTTGCAGACTTCTATCATATCTCCCCTCAGCCGTCTCTTTTCCAGGTTAAAGAGCCCTAACCTTTTTAGCCTTTCTTCATAGGAGTATCCTTCCATCCCCCTTTACCATTTTGGTGGCTCTTTTCTGAACCTTTTCTAATAACTCTATATCCTTTTTAAGATACGGCGACCAGAATTGCACACAATATTCAAGGTGCAGTCTCACCATAGAACAATATAGAGACATTATAATATCTTTTGTTTTATTTTCCATTCCTTTCCTTATGATACCTAGCATTCTATTTGCTCTCTTGGCTGCCGCTGCACACTGGGCCAAAGGTTTTAACATGTTATCCACAATGATGCCTAAATCTTTTTCCTGGGTGGTGGTTCCTAATGTGGAACCTTGCATCGTGTAATCATAGTTTGGGTTGTTCTTCCCTAGGTGCATAACTTTGCACTTGTCCACATTAAATTTCATCTGCCATTTTGATGCCCAGTCTTCCAATTTATCAAGATCCTCTTGCAATTTTCCACAATCCTCTTGGTTTTAACAACTTTAAATAGTTTTGTGTCATCTGCAAATTTGATAACCTCACTAGTTATTCCACTTTCCAGGTCATTTATGAATGTGTCAAAAAGCAGCGGACCCAGCACAGATCCCTGGGGTACACCACTATTCACCTTTCTCCATTGGGAAAATTGGCCATTTAGCCCAACCCTCTGCTTTCTATCTTTTAACCAGTTCCTGATCCACAGTAGTACCACTGCCTCCTATCCCATGACTCTTTAGTTTTGCCAAAAGTCTCTGATGTGGGACCTTGTCAAAGGCTTTCTGAAAGTCCAGATACACTATATCAACCGACTCACCTTTGTCCACCTGTTTATTCACACTTTCAAAAAAACATAACAGATTAGTAAGACAAGATCTTTCTTGTCTAAAGCCATGTTGGCTGTCTCCCATTAGGCCATGACTATCTACATGCTGAGTAATTTTATTCTTTATGATGGTTTCTACCATTTTTCCTGGTACTGATGTGAGGCTCACTGGTCTGTAGTTTCCCGGATCACCCCTCGAACCTTTTTTAAAAATTAGTGTTACATTGGCGATCCGCCAATCTTCAGGTATTAGAGATGATTTTAATGATAGTTCAGAGATTACTAATAGCAGGTCTGCAGTCTCATATTTCAGTTCTTTCAACACCCTTGGATGTATACCATCCGGCCCAGGTGATTTGCTACTCTTCAGTTTATCTAATAGCTGTAATACATCTTCCCGATGTATCGATATTTCCTTCAATTCTTCCGCACCTTTAAATACCACTTCAGTCATGGGTAACATCCCTACATCTTCCTCAGTAAAGACCAAAGCAAAGAATTCATTCAGTCTCTCCGCTATCGCCTTGTCGCCTCTTAATGCCCCTTTAACTCTATCATCTAATGGTCCAACCTGCCAGTGCTTGGGCTGTTTTTCCAGGTTTCATCGCTTGACTGTTTTTTCCATTTCCTGAAAGATGCTTTTTGGCAATAACAGCCTCTCTGACCTCACCTTTAAAACATGCTGGCAGTTTTTTGGACTTCCTCCCACTTTTCTTAAAGCGTAGAATACAGCTGGTCTGGGCTTCCAAGATAGTATTTTTCAACCACACACATGCATGGTAGCATTCTCAAAGGCTTTCTGTGAAAGCTGGGAAAATGCTCTGCGAGGGCTCAGTCGGTGCTGACATCACCCATCTGTGAGGACTGACTTCCTGCTTGTTCCTAGAGAAAGTGTACTCACTCACCTGTAACAGGTGATCTCCGGGAACAGCAGGAAGTCAGTCCTCACAACCCTCCCTCCCTCCTCCCCTTGGAGTTGCTTCTTTGCTATCTTTTATTTTTGCTGTCTTATCTGTCATCTGACTTAGCAAGATAGCAGCGCTGGACCCTATACATGGCATAGTGTCTTTTACTGACAATAGGGACAGAGGTGGATGCTTCCCAGATACGGAGAAGCTGCCAGGAAAGGATGGACGGTACTGGAACCGTAAGACTCCCTGGGTGGAGGCTCATACTGTTAAATGTCAAGTTCCTCTGCCCTCTGCTCCTCCTCTGTCTGCGTAGGCAGACTGAGGGCTTGAGCCATATCCCGCACAAATGCCAGGAAAGGTGTCCTCGGAAAGCAACTGCCTTTACAAGGCAGGCAGGCATGGGTCAGAGGGGAGATCCCTGTGGGCGCGAGTCTCTGGGGAAATGTCCCCGTCCGATTCCGAGCCCGAGAGGTCTAAAAGGGATTCAGTCAGGCTGATCCCCGCGCCCTCTGGCCGAGGCCCGCTTGGAGCCGGAGGCACTGGTTCTGGAAGACGTTGCCCCTGAGAAACGGGATGGCGAGCAAGACCAGTGCCGAGGACCCTCACGAGGCCCTTGGCTCTTGGGGATTTCCAAAGCAATTTTCCGGACCCTGGTCGGGTGACCCTCTGTCTCAGGGCATGACCCAGCCATGCTGGGCAAAAGCGCCTGCTGAGCAGCGAGGAAGGCAGAAATGCTGTGCTCCTGTGCTAGCATACTGGACTCCCACTAGGGAGTGGGTCCCTGTGATGCCGATGCCAGGGTTACTGGGTCTGACGTAGAGGAGGAGAAGGGGTCCTCGCTGGGACGACCCTCAGGAGACCGGGTGCGATTGCTGGAGGCCTCCATGTCCTTACGAGGTACCTTTCGAGCCGCTTCTTGTCCAACTCTCAGGAACGCCGAGTGGGGCTAAGGGAGCGAGCACAAGACTGCTCGCGCTTGTCTGTAGCCCCCAAAAGTGACTTTGATGTTGTTTTCTTTTTCCGTTCCACCTCGGGTGAACCCTGATTGGAGTGACGTCTGGAGCGCAGGGTCACTACGGGGAACCCCGCAAGCGGTGGATCAGTAGGACGAGGTTCCACCGGGGATCCCGGGGCTGCCTTGCGGAAAATGTTTTCTGATTTCTGCTTGCGGCTGAGCAGAGCCTTAGTGGACATTTTCTTAGAAAGTGAGCAGAGCTCTGAGTTGTGGTCAGTCGCCAGACACCGTGAGCGAAATTTTTGAAGCATCTGTCACATTTCTTAAAGCCGGTGGCCATGGGGGCAAAAAGGGCCCCTGCGAGGTCGAAAACCCTCAATGCCAGCAGTTGGGGAAAAAGGGTGCAGAAGTAGTCCAAAAGAAAAACACTAAATATTGACAAAAAAAAAAAAAAAAGAGGTCCCCCTAGTCCACCACCATAGCAGGAGCGAAGGGGTGGGGGGGAGGAAGAGGACTGGTGCTACTGGACAAACAGCCGAAAGGCTGGATCACGAAAAACCTTTTCCCGAGGGATGAGGACATGCGTCTGAAGGGCTCTGCGGAAAAAGGGAGACTGAGCAAGGTGGCACCTTTGGGCAGGAAGAGGACCACGCATGCATGGCAGTAATCCCAAAGGCTTTCTTTGAAAGCTGGGGAATTGTTCCACACAGGCTCCATCGGTGCCACCATCACCCATAAGTGAGGACTGCCTTTCTGGTTGTTCCTGACACTCAATGCATGAAAATGGAAAGCCCTCATCTCACTGCTGGAATGCTGTCTGCATCTTAGTTTTAAGGTTTTGTTCAGATATTAAAGTTGTTTGTTTACTTAGGTTTGCTGGAGAGACATATATACCTTATATGTTAAATGGACTTTGCTCACCTCAAGAACAATTAATCTGAGGACCTTATGAAATGTATTCCTGATGAAGATAACCAGCTGCACCTGAAAATGATTATGGGCACCATCCCCCTCCAATAGGTTTACGAGTCTATATAGTTAAGATTATCCCGGAGGGGGGGGACGAGGACGACGACGACTTAAAAGCTGGCTTGCTACACGGTGTCCTGACCTGTGCTTCTAAGGTAAAGTCTTACCAATTTCCTGGGTCACTCCCTTGTGATCAGGCCTTCTAGCACATACCTTCCTTTTTCTTCTGTCCAAACAGTCCTTGGTGTTGAAGACAGGGAGGGAGACTGTACTTGAGGCTGGGTGAAGACAAGGGCCTTGATCGACAGAACCCTGGCTGCTCAACCAGTCTATAAATTACTGACTGGGAACGGAACCTTTTTATTCTCCTCCACATGAGAAATGCCAACTGACTATCTAAGGAACCTGCCCTGGAGAGACATTCACCACCAAGCTCTATTGGGAAAGAACCCTTTCGATCAGCTGTCCAGGAGCTAACAATTTCAAACCGAGCTGCATCAGAATAGCATCCATCACGTGCTGGACACAGAAATACTGAAGTGTGCCCCTAGTTGCATCAGCATTAGTAGCAGTTATGTCAGTGAAAATTTCTTGTCCTCTCTCTACACACATCTGCTGGTAGAGGAACACAACCTACTTGTCTGGACTGGTCTAACACGGTGACCTGGAAATGATCAATTTTACCATGCAGAAAACACAGGAGTCAGAATTATGGTCAGATCCCTAGGGAAACAGGACATACTGGATGATGATCTTTGAGAAAACTTTGGGACCACCATAGGCAAGGATAAAAAAGTATGATGAAGACTGTAGTTTTGAATATAGAGAACATGGCAAAGAGAAAAACACAGTTTTAAAGTATGGGAAAGGATGGTAAAAAACAACAACAAAAAAATTTAAATCAACTATTTGTCAGGGACAGCTTCATTACATATCTGTTCAAATGAGTATGAAAAATAAAACAGAAGACCCCAGGAGATTGCTGCATGTGGGAAGGGCAGAGCATGCTGCTCAATGCTTTCCCAATGTCTGAGATATGGGAGAGCGGTTCCATCCTGGCGCTGTTGTGTGCCTCATTCAATTCTGCCTCTTGAAAGAAAACATCCCCTATACGTTGATAATCATTGGCAGTACTGGCAGCTAAGAATACACTATTTTAAAAATACACCTACAGAAGATGCCTCAGATTCGATGGTATTTAATGTATGTGTCAGAATTGTGAACAGCTTCCTTCAAAAAGCACTGATAAATGGACTCTGGGTTACTGCAATAGATTCCTGATCTAAGATCTTATTTGATATCGCCCTTTTCCTCCCCACATCTAAGCTTGGCAATGCCTCCATCTCCATGGCAGTATTAATATAAATTCTTACCTTTTCATCTTGTGTCGCATGGAGGTCTCTCTCCAGTTGCATTTCCTTTTCTTGCCACTCTTTTAATGTATTTTCTTGATCACTAGTAAGCTCATCCAGAGTTTTCTGGGATTCCATCAAACGAGTGAAAAAATCACGCACCTGATGTAAGGAAGCATGAGAGATAATTTATAGTACAAGATACATACCAAGCTATAGCACATTTCACCGAAAGCATAGTTACTCACCTCTAACAGGTGATCTCTGGGAACAGCAGGAATTGAGTCCACGTATGGGTGACATCGGCACCGACAGAGCCCGTGCAGGAACGCGCCCCAGCGTCCTATAGGAAAGCCTTTGGGAGCATCCCACTGCACCTGCACTGCTGCCTTCCCGCCTTTCCAACTCTCCCTCCTCATTTGGGTTTGTAGTTGAGATAAAAGGAGAGAAAGAGATACAACTCCTAGGGGAGGAGGGTGGGTTGTGAAGACAATTCCTGCTGCTCCCGGAGATCACCTGTAACAGGTGAGTAACTATGCTATCTCCAGGAACAAGCAGGAATGTAGTCTTCACAAATGGGACTCCCTAGCTTGGAGATGTCAGGGAGATGACCCCAGAGAGAGCAGTGAAACACAAGCCTAAGTAGGTCATGTATCCTCCCAAGGATCTCTGCTATCAAAACCCAGGATGGGGGGGTAGGAGGAGTTCTACGTCTGAAAGAGCTGCTGGAGAACAGTCTGGCCAAACGAGGCATCCCGACAGGAGTCCTTGTCCAAGTAATAGTGGGCTGCAAAGGTGTAGACAGAAGACCAGGTTGCCGCTTTGCATATTTCATCAATCACCACCGAGCATAGGTTTGCCATAGAGGCAGCCATTGCTCGCACATTGTGTGCTGTGACATGACCTTCAAGAGAAAGTCCTTTACTCTCATAAGTAAGAGAGATACACTCTGCAATCCACTTGGAGAGTGTTCTCTTGGAAACTGGTAGACCGAGGTGGTTGAAATCAAAGGCAACAAAAAGCTGTGAAGCCTTTCTGTGCTGCCTAGTTCTCTGAAGATAAAAGGCCAAAAGCATGCTTGCAATGTAGAGTATGCAGATTCCTTTCTGCACTAGAGGCATGAGGCCTAGCAAAGACGATAGGCAGGTAAACAGACTGATTCAAATGAAAAGGTGAAACCCCCTTTGGCATAAAGTGAGGGTGTGTCCTAAGGGCTACCTTATCATGGTTGTCCTAAGGGCTACCTTATCATGGTGGAATCGTGTATAAGGAGGGTCAGCCACTAAAGCTTGGAGCTCACTGATGCATCTTGCAGAGGTGAAGGCAATTAGGAAGATGACTTTCCAAGAAAGAAATTTCAGGGATGTAGTGGCTAAGGGCTCGAAGGGTGGTTTCATCAGCTGTCCAAGGACAAGATTAAGATCCCATGCCACAGGTGGTGGCTTAATGGGAAGCTTAATTAAGAGTAGACCTCTCATAAAATGCGCTACAAGCGGCTGAGAGGAGACAGGTTGTCCATTGAAGGGCATGTGAAAAGCCACAATGGCACTGAGGTGAACTCTTACTGAATTAGTTTTAAGTCCAGAGGATGAAAGGTGAAGGAGATACTCAAGTAACGCCTCTACTGGCACAGAAAAAGAATTAAGCTCCTTTTTTGAATACCAGATTGAGAACCTTCTCAATTTGAAAGCGTAAGCATGCCTTGTGGAAGGTTTCCTGGAGGACAGAAGGATATCTTTAACCTGTTGAGAGAGGTTGATATCCTGGAGTTCTAAGCTCTCAGCAGCCATGCCATCAGGTGCAAAGACTGAGGGTTCGGGTGCAGCAGCGTTCCGTTCTCCTGGGATATAAGATCTGGAGCACATCCCAACTCCAGAGGTTTGGCTTGAGATAGACGTAGAAGCAGTGGATACCACGTCTGTCGTGCCCAGCATGGAGCTATGAGGATCATACGGCCTCTGTCTCACTGAAGCTTGAACAGAGTCTTGGGAATGAGGGAAATGGGTGTGTAGGCATATAGGAAGTCTTGACCCCAGTGGAGGTGGAAAGTATACATCGCCTGACTGTTCTGAGCAGGAATTCTGGAACAGAAGCGGGGATGTTTGGCATTCTGAGGACTTGCAAACAGATCTATATCCGTGGTTCCCCAGATTTGAAAGATTCGAGCAATTTGCTCTGAATGGAGAGACCATTCGTGTGGCAGTAGTACTCGACTGAGCTTGTCTGCCAGGAGATTCTGTTTGCCAGGGAGAAACACCGCTAGTAGGTGTATCTGAAGGAGTATGGCAAAAGACCATAGGTGTTAGGCTTCATTGCACAACGCCTGAGAATCTGTTCCACCCTGATTGTTCACATAGAACATGGCAAACTGACTGTCCGTCTGAACTAGAACTGTCTTGGAGCAGAGGTAGTCCTGGAACACTCAGAGCATTGAAGATGGCTCTGAGTTCTAGCAGGTTTATGTGACGCCGAGCCTCCTGCTGAGTCCAAAGACCCCGAATGGAGAAATTATCCAGATGAGTTCCCTGACCCAATTTGGATGCATCCGTCGTCAGAATGGACTGGTGTGGCGGCTTCTGAAAAGGTGACCCTACGAGTAAGTTTCTTGACGATTGCCACCATTGGAGGGAGGAAATGAGGCCAGAGTTCCTGATTTTGTCCCCTAGACGACCTGATGCCCGAGACCACTGCGAAGCTAGGGTACACTGAGCTGCCCCCGCATGTGTAGATGAACATAGAAAACCACATGTACAGTGGAAGCCATATGACCTAGTAACTGAAGCATCTCTCAAGCAGTTAGGGAGGTTTTCATAGCTGCTTGAGAAGCACAGAGTACCTGTGGCAGAAAAGCCCTTGACTGCTGCGTGTCTAGAAGAGCCCCTATGAACTCTAAGGTTTGAGAAGGGGAGAGTTGGGATTTTGGAAGATTTATTACAAACCCAAAATGTTGAAGAACCTGCATTGTACAGGAGCGAGATGAGCTGGCCTCTGGAGCCGACGATGCTCAGATGAGCCAGTCGTCTAAGTGGGGTAAGAAATATCCCTGGAGTTCTTGGAAATGCTGCTGCTACTGTCATGCATTTTGAGAGGACTCTTGGGGCAGAAGCCAGGCCAAAAGGTAGAACCCTGTACTGGTAATGTCTTCCCTGAAATAGGAATCAAAGAAACCTCCTGTGTTCCTTGTGGATAAGGATGTCTGTATATGTATCCTTTAGGTCTAGAGAACATAGCCAATCCTGACTCTGGATGTAAGGGAGAAGTGTTCCGAGAGAGATCATTTTGAATTTCTCTCGGAGCAGATACTTGCTTGATTCACAAAGGTCTAGGAATGGGCCTGTATCCTAATGTTCTCTTTGGTATAAGGAAGTAGGGGGGAGCAGAAGCCCAGGCCCTGTTGGGAAAGTGGCACCTTCTCTATCATGCCCTGAGCGAGGAGGGTGGTGATCTCCTGGCACAGAAGCGTGGTAAGAGGGGGCCGGGAGCTGAACTCTCTGAGTGGAGGGAGGGGGCATGCTTTGGAAGTGAAGTTTGCACCCCTTTGTCTCTATGGAGAGAGTCCAATGTTCTGATGTTATCTGGTGCCATCTTTTGGCAAAGTAACAGTCTGTCTGGGATGTTTATTTATTTATTTTATTTACATTCTTTTATATACCGCGCTATTCTGCATCAGTGCGATTTACATTGAACAAACTGAAATTACATTGAACAGGGCATTATAACTTGGAGATAACTATTTTACAGGGAACATGGGCTATGGAGGGTTAAGTGGCTTGCCCAAGACCACAAGGAGCACCTGTGGGACTAGAAACCCAAGGTTGCTGTCCTCTAGTGGGATTTGAACCTCAGACCTTCCGGCCTGAAGTAGCTTGCCCCAACCACTAGGCCACTCCTCCACTCCATGTTGACTGGCTCTGGAATTTCCAGGGGTAGGATAATTAAGTTCTCCAGCAGGAAGTCAAAGACCTTGTGGAGGCTGGGTCTGCTGAGCTGGTTGAGTTCTGGGGCCCTGAGCCTTCCCCTCTGCTGCTTCGGTTGTTGCTGTCCCTTCTGGGAAGCATGGACTGGACAGTGGACTGCATGGGTATAAGGAGGATAAAAACTTTTTTTTGTTGAAGGGGGGCTTCTTAACCGCCTTTCTTAGCTGGGTTGGCAGTGGCCCTAGAAAGCCTGTTTAGGGTGGTATTCTTGGACTCAAGCTGAGCAGCTTTTGTCTTGCCAATCCTTGCTAAAGAGGCTTTCTCCCGTGCAAGGAATATTCCCCAGTTTATCTTGACCCACCGTTCTAAATCAGATGCTTGTAACCAAGCAATCCGAGGTGCACCGATGGAAATAGAAGTCTTGCTAATACACTCGAAACAATCAAAAGTTGCCCTGTTCATGAACTTGGAAACATTCTGGGCATGTTTAACAAGTACCAGTCCAAAGACGTGGCAGAGAACCCAAAAGCCTTTATTTTTAAAGAGGGTGAGTGTGCCAAAAACCCGACACTGGCCGTGTTTCGTATACACCTCCTCAGGGGTATTTGGCTCACTATAAATACATAAATAAATAAATAAATTAAAATCGAACCACATAGTTAAAACAAATACAAATAAAACTGCAAACTAAAAACAACTCATATGAAAAAGAAGAAACCCATTAATAAGTGTCACATAATGCTTCATAAAAACTATAAACTTAATCATATACATATAAAAGCACAACCGCAGTTCTACATATAAAGTGCACGCATATATATGGGGTTATGTAAACCACGTATGAACCATATGTGTTCCAAAAAATAAATATAATAAATAATTAAATAATTAAAATATTAAAAGAACATATTAAAATAATTCATTATAGGACGACTAGCCATCCAGGTGAGATTACCATATATCTTCAATATCTTTTATTTTTTATTATTTATTTTTTATCGCAACAGATATTGAAGATATATGGTAATCTCACCTGGGTTTTAAGACCTGCCGGAGGGTATGTTACAGTGGTAGGTTGTAGCGTTTAATTCCCTCGGTTAGTTGATGGCTAGTGGTCCTATAATTAATTATTTTAATATATTACAGGATAGATGTTCATAATACACAATATAACCATGGCTATCATGTTCTTATCCAAATTCCCTGTTTATAAGTTTTAGTTCAATACTTTTTCTTCATTTTAGACATGATATATTCACTTTTAAGATATTATATAGGTCTTATGTTCAAGTGTTATCATGTTTTAATTTTTTTAATTATTTACTTATTATATTTATTTTTTGGAACACATATAGTTCATACATAAGAACATAAGATATGCCATACTGGATCAGACCAAGGTCCATCAAGCCCAGTATCCTGTTTCCAACATTGGCCAATCTAGGTCATACAAACCTAGCAGTATCCCCAAGAGACAGGTTCCAGAATGCTTGTATTGGGTCAAGCATTGATATCCTGGGTCCCTTTTTAATAATGGTTTATGGATCTTACATAAGAACATAAGATATGCCATACTGGGTCAGGCCAAGGTCCATCAAGCCCAGTATTCTGTTTCCAACAGTGGCCAATCTAGGTCATACGTACCTAGCAGTTTCCCCAAGGGACACAGGTTCCACAATGCTTGTATTGGTTCAAGCATTGATATCCTGGGTCCCTTCTTAATAATGGTTTATGGACCTTTCCTCCAGGAACTTGTCTAAACCTTTTTTAAACCCAGCTACACTAACAGCCTTTACTACATCCTCCGGTAACTAATTCCAGAGTTTGATTACACGTTGAGTGAAAAAATATTTTCTTTTATTAGTCTTAAATAGTTTACCCTGCAGCTTCATTGCATGTCCCCTAGTCTTTCTATATTCTGATAAGGTAAACAATCGATCTACGTTTAACCGTTCCACTCCATTCATTAATTTATAGACTTCTATCATATCTCCCCTCAGCCGTCTCTTTTCCAGGTTAAAGAGCCCTAACCTTTTTAGCCTTTCTTCATAGGAGTATCCTTCCATCCCCTTTACCATTTTGGTGGCTCTTCTCTGAACCTTTTCTAAAATCGCTATATCCTTTTTAAGATACGGCGACCAGAATTGCACACAATATGCTTTACATAACCTCCCTTTTTTACTTTCTGCTCCTCCTCATGCTCTCCTCTCCTGATTGGTCTCCCGCTATAACTATTGGTTTAATTTACAATTGGTTTTGAATGGGTTTTTAAAGCATTTATGGTGATTATTTATGTGTAGAATGTTTTTTATATATGCGTGCACGTTATATGTAGAATTGCGGTTGTGCTTTTATATGTATATGATTAAGTTGATAGTTTTTATGAAGCATTATGTGACACTTATTTATGGGTTTCTTCTTTTTGATATGAGTTGTTTTTAGTTTGCAGTTTTATTTGTATTTATGTTTTAACTATGTGGTTCGATTTTAATTATTTATTTATTTATGTATTTATAGTGAGCCAAATACCCCTGAGGAAGTGTATACGAAACACGGCCAGTGTCAGGTTCTTGGCACATTCACCCTCTTTACAAACAAAGGCTTTTGGGTTCTCTGCCACGTCTTTAGACTGGTTCTTGTGTTGGCTGCTGCGTGGCAGGCTGCTGGTTTCCTTGGTAGATATGTTTAACAAGTGTCAGGAAAACAGCCCTCTTGTCGTCTGGGAGAAGAGGAGCCATTAGTTCCAAATCTTTAGTCACCTCCCGAAGAAACATACCCCTGTAGACTATGTATGAACTTATTCTGGCCGACAACATGGAGACCTGAAAGCATCGACGGCCAAAGGCATCGAGAGGTCTCGCCTCACGCCCGGGGGATTAGATAAATGAGTCTTAGCACTTAATTTGATGCACTGTCAATTCCACCACCATGGAATGGTGTGGTAACTGCGTCTTTAGGAAACCAGGACACTGCGGTACCCAGTACATGGTATCGAGTCTTTGAGAAATGTGGAGACACCGTTAAAGGTGTTTCCCACATTTTAAGCATGAGGTCATGCAATATCCGATGAATGGGTAAGGTCGCGGCCTACTTAGGGGCTGCTGGATACTGAAGAATTTCAAGTTCTTCAGCTCCCGGTTCCTTCTCAGAGGTCACCGTACTCGAGAGGCCCCGAGCCACATCCCATATAAAGTCTTGAAAAGACATGTCTTCCGGTGGAGACATCTGGGGTTGTGGGGGAAGGAGCCGGATCCTCCGGAGGAGGTTCTCCGGTACCGTTTGATTCATCAGAAGAATCTGAATCGGACAACAAAGTATCGACGGGACCAGTGCTCCCGCTCAGCCCGATGGTACCGATTAAAATCAGCATCGGAATCAGCACCGGAAGACCCTTGATATCAGAGACCGACTCCAGGGCCGGCATAAGTGGTAGCGTGGAGAGCGGCACAATGGTTGATGCCGATACCTCTGTTATCAGTGCCAGTACCAATGGCTGCAGGACTGATTGCAAAGGCTTTAGCGGTACCGAGGCCGACAGCAATGCCGCAAGACTCCGCTCAATGGCTAGGATACGTTAATCCATGAAGCCAGCTGATGCCTGTTATCGGTACCCGAACAGTGGTCCACAACTACAGAACACGGCACCAAGAGCTCTGCAGAGGTGGACACCTCAGGAAAATCTTGGGACCCCGATAATGCTTTGGAGGCAAGGACCTCCCACCGGGGCCGTTTGGCCTGTGTATTCTCCTCTAGGGCAATGCTTAAAGCATCTCGATGCTTAGATCTATTCTTTGAGGACTGACCAGTCTTCGAACAAGACCTGGTTTTCGTTACCTGAGATCTGTGGGAGGAAGATGAAACCCTGGAAGACGGTGATGCCATGGACACTGCATCTGAGGCAAAGAGGGTGCAGAGTTTCACAGCTCTATTCTGCAGGCCCCTCTTTGTCATCTTTATGCAAAGGAGACATTCCGATTGTGAATGGTCTGGTCCCAAACATTTAAGACAACAGTCATGGGTGTCGGAAGCAGAAATGGTACTGCTACATTTGGAAGACTTTTTGAAACCACTAGTTGGTTTCTCCATCCTGAGGAACAAAGGGGCCTAAGGTCCAAAATGGCACATAAGCATCTAGAGGGCAAAGAGCTTCGGGGGAAAAAAAAAAGGTGTTTTTTTCTCTAAGCAAGAAAGTAGAAAAGAACACCGAAGATATCGGTGCTGGCGTCAATGGGAAGGTAGATGCACCACAAAAAGAAAAGATTTTCTACGGTGACAGGAAATGCTCCCTGTAGGTTCCGCGGAAAACGACAAACTGAGGAGGAACAGTTGGAAAGGCTGGAAGGCAGCAGCGCAGGCGCAGTGGGATGCTCCCAAAGGCTTTCCTATAGGATGCTGGGGAGCGTTCCCGCGTGGGCTCCGTCGGTGCCAACGTCACCCATACGTGAAGACTACATTCCTGCTTGTTACTGAAGATATAGGATCCTACTACATGTAAGTCATGGAGCCAAAGCTAAGGATTTTGCATCTTCCATCCTTCCTTCCCAATCCATCAGAAAACAACTAGCTCTAGAAATGCAGAATTCGAAGTGACCCCAGGGTTGTTTTTTTTTTTTTTTTTTAAAGGAACCCTACTTTGTTACTTCCTCCAGATGAAGCACCACCACATAGAAACAATGCTTTAAGTACAAAATGATAATATACTGTAAAACCCAGAGGAGCCTGGTGTGTTGTAGCCTTGTATGTACAGGATATGGATTCCTATTTACAGAATGCACTGAGTTCAAGCTACTCAAATGCTTTCCCAAACCTGTCCTGGGCTAGCACTATGGACAGTCAGGTGTTTTGCACATCCACCATAAATATGAGCATTTCTTGTGCTCTTATTTAATATATATGCTGGAGACCTAGTCTATGCAAATATATCTCATGCATATTTATTGTCTATATCACGAAAACCCAACTGTAGCTTCAACCAGAGCAGCTTTGAAAAGCCCTAGGCTTCTTTGTTATCAACTGGTAATTCTTACAAAAAGAAAACAGTTTAAATAGAACTTTAATCAATTACACTAATGACCACCATGTCCATCCCAACCAGTGCTTAAAAAAAAAAAAAAAAAAAAAAACACACACACACACACAAACTTAGAGCTTGCCTGCTAATTTTCTTTCCTAGAGTACCGCCAGGCAACACAAATGGGTTTATGCTGTCCTGCCAGCAGATGGAGAACCACTGGTTTGATGCCACCCTATAAAAGTCCTGTGCAGTCATTAGCTCATCAAACCAAAACCTATCCAAAATACTATATGTGTATCACAAAGGCCTTGGGAACCAATCAACCAAGGTCCTAGAACTGACCTTGACCATCTACAGTAAAGAAAGCGCAGTTACTCACCTGTAGCAGGTGTTCTCCAGGGACAGCAGGAATCAGTCCTCACATATGGGTGATGTTGGCGCCGACAGAGCCCTCATGCAGAGCAATTCCCCAGCTTTCAAAGAAAGCCTTTGGGATTGCATCACGCATGCGATGTCCCCTTCCCGCCCAAGGGTGCCATCTTGCTCAGTCTAATGACATAGCTACAAAAACAGCAAAAGGAATAAAATCAATAATAGGACTGCAACTTCAGGGGAGGAGGGAGGGTCGTGAGGACTGATTCCTGCTGTCCCTGGAGAACACCTGTTACAGGTGGGTGAGTAACTACGCTTTCTCAAGGAACAAGCAGGAAGTCAGTCCTCACATATAGGACTCCCTAGCTATAGGCTAACGAGAACTCATAGCTGAAAATGGCTCCCTCTAGAAGAGCCGCAGCAGCTGCAATAGGAATTCAGCCGAGAACGAAACCCCCCCCCCCCCCCCCCGGTAGCCTTACACCAAAGGTTCGGAGGGTTGGAGTTGCCTAAACCTCAAATAGGTTATGGAGTACCGCCTGGTCGAAAGCACTGTCCTGTCAGGACTCCCTATCCAGGCAGTAATAGGCTGCAAAAGTCTGACTTAAAGACCAAGTTGTGGCCCGGCAGATGTCTGCCAGCGGAAGTGAGCCACCGATGTAGCCTTAGCCCTGACATGGTGTGCCGTGACTCAACCCTGCAATGGGAAGTTGGCCACCCTGTATGCCCACGCAATACAGCCTGCCACCCAGGTGGACAGTGTGCGCTTGGAGACAGATAACCCCAGCTTACTGGGGTCATACGAGACGAAGAGCTGAGTAGCCCTTTGATGTCCCTTCGTATGCTCCAGGTAGAAGGACAACGCCCTATTACAATCCAGGGTATGCAGGACTGCCTCTGCCCAGCTGGAATGCAGCCTGGGAAAGAAGGTTGGAAGAATCACCTCCTGGTTGAGGTGGAAAGAAGAGACCACCTTTGGAAGGAACTTCAGGTGAATGGGAAGGCCCCTCCCTATTCCCATAAAATCGTGTGTATGGTTTATCAGTTACGAGAGCTTGCAGCTCACTCACACATCTGGCTGATGTAAGTGCCACCAGGAAAAGCACCTTCCAGGAGAGGAAGCGCAGATGGCAAGAGTACATCAGCTCAAAAGGTGGGCGAGTAAGCTGCTGTAAGACCACATTCAAACCCCACTCAGTTGCTGGAGGACGAACTGGGGGTTTCAGCAGAAGCAGACATCGGAGGAATCTGGACACCAAGGAGTGAGTCGAAAGAGGTTGCCTCTCCACTGGCAAGTGGTTTGCTGACAAAGCACTCAGGTAGACCCTGACAGAGTTAGACTTGAGACCTAATTCTGAGAGGTGAAGTAGGTACTGCAGCACCACTGGTACAAGGCAAGAGAAAGGGTTTTCATTGTGCTGGTTACACCACACCTCAAATCTACGCCACTTGAAAGCATAGGATTTCCTAGTGGACTGCCTCCTTGAGGCCAGTAGCACTTCTACAATCCTAGGTAGGAGGAGATGAGCCAGCACTACCCTTTCAGCAGCCATGCCATCAGGTTGAGGGACCTGAGGTTGGGGTGCAAGACGGAGGTCAGGCTGTGTCCCCAGTCGGAGTGGGGTTTCCACTGCCAGCTGGAGGAGAAGCAGAAATCAAGGCTGTCTTGGCCATCTGGGGGCTACCAGAATGACAGAGGCCTTGTCCTGAAAGATTTTGAACAGCGGCTGAGCCACCAGAGGCGTGGGAGGAAACGCATACATGAGGCCCCCTGACCAGATCAGAAAAGCATCTGCAGCCACCCTCAGGGAATGTGGCTGTTTGGAGCAAAATCTGGGCAGCTGGTGATTTTGTGGGCTGGCAAATCTATGGACGGATGTCCCCAGCAGTGGAAAATCCGCTGGGCCACCACCGGATCTAGTTGCCATTTGTGAGGTTGGAGAATCCTGCTTAGTTTGTCCGCTAGGCAGTTCTTCTGACCAGGCAGGTACACTGCTGTTAGAGACATACCCTGCTTGATGGCGAAGGAGCAGAGGTCCAGTGTCTCCTGACATAGGATACGAGACACCGTACCTCCCTGCTTGTTCACGTAGAACACTGCTACCTGGTTGTCCATTTGTATCAATACAGACTGATGTGAGCGGACATGACAAAAGGCTTGAAGAGCTAGGCGAATCACCCGCAAGGCTAAGAGGTTGATTTGGTGTGCAGATTCCTGAGGAGACAACAACCCTCGCGTGCATGATCCTTGGCAACGAGCTCCCCAGCCCAGCAAGGAGGCAACTGTCATTAGCACTCTTGAAAGGGCACTCCCTCGAGCAGGTTGGGTGCTGACACCACCACTGCAACGATTTCACCAGTCTTTTGGATATTGTTATCCTGTCTCTGAGGCTGCCGGTGGCTTGATTCCACTGATCTCTGAGGCACCACTGAGCTGTTCTCATGTGGAGATGGGCATTCGGGGTCACATGCACCGTGGAGGCCATGTGGCCCAGGAGGCGTAAGAAGTGTCTCGCTGAGAGCCGAGACCTGCGCCTGAACTGTTGTGTCAGTGCTAGTAGCCTTTGTGCCCTGCCCTCCGGCAGATAAGCCTTCGCCTGAAGGGTGTCCAGTCTTGCTCCTATGAACACTAAGTTTTGAGTGGGGAGCAAAGTAGACACTGCATGGTTTATTTATTTATTTAACATTTCTTATATACCGCACTATTATCATCAGCGCGGTTTACATGGAACAAAACATACATACAGGATAACTGTAGTGCATTTACAAGTAACAGGGATTAGAGAACTTGGAAGAAACAAGGTAATCTAAATAAATCATATACAATGAACTATATACAGTAAGTACAGTCGAAATTCACTAGATCTGATCGTGTTGTGACTATTTCTCAAGGGAATGTTTAGATTGGAAAATAACTTAAGAATAGGTAGTGCTTGAGACTTTTCCTGAATTGTATTAGACTGGTTATGGCTCTCAATTCAGGTGGGAGGGTATTCTATGCTACTGGGGCATGAATGCTAAAGGCTCTTTTAGATGTTTCCTTGGTGTATTTGACTGTTAATTTCGGGACGGATAGGGTATTTATTGCTGATGTTCTTCTGGCTCTGTTAAGGGCCTGGGTGTGTAGTAGGTTAGTGATGGTTGAGGGTGCTTGATTGTTTAAGGCTTTGAAAGTGGTGATTATGATTTTGTATTGGATTCTTGCATTGGTTGGTAGCCAGTGGAGTCTTTTCAGGATTGGAGTTATGTGGTCCGACTTTGATATTCCTTCAAGTACTCTGGCGGCGGTATACAAAGCCTAGACGTTGCAACATGTTGATAGTGCGAGATGTGGCCCGTTGGGACTCCTGAGGCGAATGGCCCCTGATAAGCCAGTCGTCCAGGTAAGGGAAGACGAAAAATTCCTTGACTTCTGAGAAAAGCCGCCACTACAGCCAGGCATTTTGTAAACACTCTGGGAGCAGAGGCTAGGCCAAAGGGTAGAGCCCTGTATTGGAAATGTTTTCCTCCCACTACAAATCTCAAATATTGTCTGTGGTCTGGATGTATGAGGATGTGTGTATAGGCATCCTTCAGGTCTAAAGAGCATAGCCAATCTCCCTGGTGGAGGTAAGGCAGCAACATTCCAAGGGAAAGCATCTTGAACTTTTCCCTCACCAGGAACTTGTTTAAGTTTCTTAGGTCGAGGATGGGTCTGAGGCCTCCTGTTCTCTTTGGTATGAGAAAATACCTTGAGTAGAAGCCCTTGCCCTGCAGGTGGCGGGGCACCAGTTCCACCGCTTGATCCTCTAGAAGACCTGCCAACTCCTGCAAGAGGAAGTCCCTGTGAAGAGGGGGTCTGAGAGGCTCTCCTAGAAAGGAGGAGGGTGGTATCTTGCTGAAGTGAGCAAAGAGCCCCTTTGGACTATTTGCAGGACCCAGATATCCGAGGTGATGGCTGGCCACCTGTGGGCGTATAGGGTTAGCCTGCTTCCTGGGCAAGGCTTTACCACTGGCGGAAGAGAGACTATGCCTTTGGAGTAAAAAAAAAAACCCTCCTGGCTGGGTAGAAGTTGGGGCCTGGGGGTCTTCTGCTTACATGGGCCATGCCCCTGTCTCTTGGCCTGCTGCCCCAGCTGGGGAGCTGGGGTGGCCTGGTAAGTGGGGTAGTTGCGGTAAGCAGAACCCTTCCTCAGGAAAAAGGGCTTTTACCCGAGCCCTTCTTAGAAGGGGCAGAAGTCTTCTTTGAGAGTCTTGTTCGGGACAAGTACTCTGACTCGAGATCAGCAGTATCCCCAGTCATGGATTTGCCGAAGAGATTGTCACCTCGGCAAGGGACATCGACCAACTTGTCCTGAACCCATGGCTCCAGATCCGGTGACATTAGCCAGGCCTGGTGGCGGGCACCATTGACGGCTGCGGCTACTCGGGCCAAAGCCACCAAGCCATCATAGGCTGCTTGAGATACGAACTTCGAGCACTCACGAATCCTGGTGGACAAGGCATTGAAGCGCTGCAAGGGTGCCTCGGAGAGGCCAGCTGAGAACCCAGCAATCTCCTTTGCCAGGTCCCTCAAGTACATGCCCATGTACAGCTGGTAGGTTTGGACACGGCATGACAGCATCGAGCCCTGGAAGCATTTCCTGCCAAGGGTGTCCAAGTTCTGGGCCTCCTGGCCAGGAGGCACCGAGGAGTGTGTCTTTTGGCTCTTGAGCCTCTGCATGGCCGATTCCACAACCATGGAGTTGTGCAGCAGCTGTGCCTTTTGGAACCCAGGGCTCGTGCGGACTCAATAGATGGAATCGACCCGCTTGCTGAGCACCGGGATCGAGGCAGACTCCCCCCACATGCGGAGCATCAGCCGTTACAGCATCGAAGGAATCAGCACAGTAAGGGCTTCCCTCGGGGGGAAGTCATATCGGAGGGCCTCGAGCTCTTCAGCTCGATGTTCCTCCTCGGTATCTGCTGGGAATGCCAAAGCCTTGGCCATGTCCCTGACGAAGTCCGAGAACCAGGTATCCTCCCGGAGAGGACCTTCTCCGAGGATCCGAACCCGGTGAGTCCGATGGGACATAATGCGTCCGATGAGTGTCCAGGGACTCCTCGTCTCCCATGCCAATCCCTCCGAGGAGGAATCAAGAGGCTCCGGCCCCGACCGTGAGCACCGGCGTTGACGACCTCGGTCCCGAGCGGGAGGTCGAGGGAGACCTTGGCTGAGGATCGACTCGAGTCCGAAGAGTCTCGAGGATCGGCACGGCCTCCGGGGACGACTTGGATGTCGAGGTCCTGGTGGTCGGGGCGGATGGACCGGTGAGACCAGCTATCAGCGCCCACTGCTGTTCCATGAAGGCAAACATGCTGTGCTCCAGGGTCGTCATCCTGAGACCAAGCTCAGAAGACTCCGCAGCCTCCGGCTCAGGCCCCGACACCATCGGGCCTGATGCCGGCTCCCCTGGAGGGGAATCCACGAGGACAACAGCACTTACCCTCCTCGGCGTCTCCGGCTCCGTGTTTCGAGATATCTTTGGAGGCCACTCTGACTCCGAGGACCCGGTGAAGTGGTCAGGACTCCGCGACCTGGCCTTCGAGGCCCCATGGCGATCGGAGGCATCCAACAATGCCCTCATGAGTTTCTTCTCCCTCCGGTGTTCCCGGGAGGGAGACCCCCCCTCAGAACAATCCCGACTGTGCTCGGGTTCAGACAGCTCCCGAGACGTCGAGGCTTCTGATGAGGTCGGGATCTGGGGGGGGATGCGGACTCCGAGAAAATCCTTTCACGCTGCTGCTGCCTATTTCGGAGTGCCTTAGAGGACATTTTTCCATATGGGCCACAGACCTTCGGGTCATGGTCAGGCCCGAGGCATCGGAGACAGCAGTCATGTGTGTCGGTGAGGGACATTAACTTCTTACACCGATCACACTTTTTGGACCCGCTGGCAGCCATCGAGGGAAAAAGGGCCCTGCAAGGTCGAAGGACCAGACTGCCAGTAAAAATTAAAAGCATGAACGCTAGTCACTAAGGACAAAAACGTAAAAAAATTGACCGGACTCTATACCGGTGTACCGAGCCGTAGGCGGGAAGGGGAACCGGCGTCAAACCGATCGAAGAGAGAATTGCTCTGAAGTTTGTCACTCTTTTTCCGCGAGGAATTAGGGGCAACATTTGTTGGGCTCCGCAGAAAAAGAGACTGAGCAAGATGGCACCCTTGGGGGATCGCGCATGCACGATGCAATCACAAAGACTCTTTGAAAGCTGGGGAATTGCTCCGCACGAGGACTCCGTCACCCATATGTGAGGACTGACTTCCTGCTTGGTCCTGGAGAAAGCGTAGTAACTCACCTGTAAAAGGTGATCTCTGGGAACAGCAGGAATTTAGTCCTCACATATGGGTATCGTCGGTACCGATGGAGCCTGCGTGGGAACGTTCCCCAGCGTCCAATAGGAAAGCTTTTGGAAGCATTCCAAAGTGCCTGCGTGCTGCCGTCCGCTTTTCCAACTGTCCCTCTCCAGATGAGTTTATAGCTGAGACCAGAGAGAGAGATACAACTCCTCGGGGAGGTGGGCGGGTTGTGAAGACTAAATACCTGCTGTTCCTGGAGATCACCTGTTACAGGTAACTACGCTATCTCCAGGAACAAGCAGGATGTAGTCTTCACATATGGGGACTCCCTAGCTGCAGATGCCAGGGAGATGGCCCCAGGAAGTTGTCAGCCCTTGTGAAAGGGCTATGCTCCCCCCCATGGATCTCTGGCACCCTACCAGGGATAGTGGGTAGGAGTTGACTAAGTCTGAAAAAGGTGTTGAAGAACAGCCTGACCAAACAAGGTATCCCGGCGGGAGTCCTTGTATAAGCAGTAGTGGGCCATGAAGGTATGTACCGAAGCCCAAGTAGCTGCTTGACAGATGTCGTCGATAGACACAGAGTGAAGATGAGCCATTGAGGCTGCCATGGCTCTCACATTGTGAGCTGTGAGGCCTTCAAGATGAAGGTTCTTACTCTCATAGGCAAAGGATATGCATGGTGCAATCCAGTTAGATAGAGTTCTATTGGACACTGGAAGTCCCAAATGACTAGAAACAAAAGCAACAAAGAGTTGAGAAGGTTTTCGATGTTGCTGTGTCCTCTGCAAGTAAAAGGCTAAAGCTCTTTTACAGTCCAAAGTACTATTTATTTATTTACATTCTCTTATATACTGCGCTATTCTGCATCAATGCGGTTTACATTGAACAAACTGAAATTACATTGAACAGGACATTATAACTTGGAGATAACTATTTTACATGGGCTATGGAGAGTTAAGTGGCTTGCCCAAGACCACAAGGAGCACCTGTGGGACTAGAAACCCCAGTCCTTCCGGCCCAAGGTTGCTGTCCTCTAGTGGGATTTGAACCCCCGACCTTCCTTCCTGAAGTACCTTGCCCCAATCACTAGGCCACTCCTCCACTACTAAGGTTCCTTTCTGCACTGGAGGCATGAGGCCTCAGAAAGAATACAGGAAGGTAAACCGCTTGGTTTAAATGGAAAAGCGAAACCACCTTTGGCATAAAGTGCGGATGAGTCCTAAGAACTACCTTATCATGGTGGAACCTTGTGTAAGGAGGATCAGCCACTAATGCCTGCAATTCACTGATGCGACGTGCTGATGTGATTGCAATGAGGAAGATGACTTTCCAGGAAAGAAATTTCAGAGATGTACTGGCTAATGGTTTAAAGGGCGGTTTCATGAGCTGCCTGAGCACCAGATTCCAGGTCCTATGCCACCGGTGGTGGCCTAATGGGAGGCTTTGTTAAAAAAAGACACCTCAAACATCTCGCTACGAGAGGATGATATAGGCTGTCCACTTAGAGGCCTGTAAGAAGCTGCAAAAGCACTAAGATGGACTCTTACTGAATTTAGGACCCGCATTTGACAAATGAAGGAGATATTACAGTATAAATTCCAGAGGTATCGCAAGAGGGTTAAGACCCTTCTGCGAGCACCATATGGCAAACCTTTTCCACTTAAAGGCATATGAGCATCTTGTGGAGGGTTTCCTAGAAGCATAAAGGATATCCGTTACCTGTTGAGAAATGTTGAGATCCTGAAGCTCTAGGCCTTCAGCAACCAGGCCCTAAGATGACCCGGTGAAAAGCGGTACATAAATGCAGTTAAATAAATAAATAAATAAATAAAGATGCAGAGACTGGAGATTGGGATGCCACAGCGTCCTGTTATCTTGTGAGAGAAGATCTGGAGCAGATTCCAACTCCAGAGGTGGAGCTTGAGAGAGATGTAAAAGTAGAGGGTACCACGTTTGCCGTGGCCAACGTGGAGCTATGAGAATTATATGACCTCTGTCGCTCTGAAGCTTGAATAGTGTTTTGGGGATGAAAGGAATGGGTGGGAAGGCCTATAGGAAGTCCTGACCCCAGTGAAGGAGGAAGGCGCCCCTTGCCTGAAAATGTTGAGCCGGGATTCTGGAACACAACCGGGGAAGTTTGGCATTCAGCGGACTTGCAAAGAAGTCTATATCCGAGGTTCCCCAAATCTGAAATATTTGGGCAACCTGGTCTGCATGGAGAGACCATTTGTGTGGAAGCAGAACTCAACTGAGTTTGTCTGCCCAAGAGTTTTGAATGCCTGGAAGATACACTGCAAGGAGATGAATCTGATACTCTCCGACGAGGGCCCATAGTTGCAAAGGTTCGCTGCCTAACGACAGAGAGCCTGTTCCGCCCTGCTTGTTCACATAAAACATGGCTACCTGACTGTCAATTAGAACTAGGACTGTCTTGTATCTGAGCTGGGCGTGAAATACTCGAAGAGCAAGGAAGATTGCTCTGAGTTCCAGGAGGTTGATATGAACACAAGCCATCTGTGGAGTCCAGGTACCCTGGGTAGAGAGATCGCGCAGGTGGGCTCCCCATCCCACCTGAGATGCATCTGTTAGGGTGGCTTGGAATAGAGGTTGCTGGAAAGGAGACCCCACGAGAAGAACTTTGAGCGAATGGAGTCAGACTCAGAGGATTCAAAATACTTCCGATCCCGGTGATCGTGCAGGGCACGGTACCGGTATCGATCAACGTCAGTATCGGGCTGCTCCAGTAGCGATCTGTCGATGCCGGAGACAGATACATGACTCGGTATAGGTGGCATACCCATCGACATCGATGCTGTCAGTACCGGTATCGGTTGAGGTGTCTGAAACGGTTTCAACGGTACCGAAGCCGTGAGAAGAGCCACTAGACTGCGTACGATAACAAGAAATCTCTGGTCTATCGATGCTGCCGATGCTTGGGTGTCGGTATCAGTAGAAGCGGCCTGAACCCCAGAGCATGGTGCCAGTAGTTCTGCCGAGGTTGAGGCCTCGAGAACATCCTGGAGCCCTGTTGATGCTTTGGAAGCCGAAGCCTCCCGCTGGGGCAGTTTTGCCGGTGAAAATTCCTCAAGGGCAATGGCAGTGGCATCTCGATACTTAGGAGATCTACCCTCTGAGGACTGGCTAGATTTATGTCTAGTTACCTGAGATCCATGGGAGAAAGATGAGGCCCTGGAGGACGTTGATGCAGCAGACACCGTGTCTGAGGGAAAAAGGGTGCTGAGCTTTGCAGCTCGATTCTGCCGACCCCTTTTTGACATCCTTCCACAGGAGAGGCACTCCGAAGTAGAGTGGTCAGGACCTAAACATTTGAGACACCAATCATGGGTGTCGGTGATGGAGATGGTATTGCCACACTTAGAACATTTTTTTTTTTTTTAAACCAGATGTTTGTTTTTCCATTTTTAAGGAAAAATTGGGCCTAGTGCCCAAAATGGTGCCTAGCACCAAGGAAAAAGGTTTCTGAGGTAAAATAGCTCAGAAACTATAGTTTCTTCTTAAAAACAAAACAAAACAAAAAAACAAAGAAGAATGAACCGGCGGTACCGGTGTAGCATCGAGGGAAGGCAGACGGGACCACAAAAAACAAAGATTCAAGACAAAATTTTTCTGCGGTGACAGGGTATGGGACCTGTCGGCTCTGCGGAAAATGAAGAACTGGAGAGGGACAGTTGGAAAGGCGGGAAGGCAGCACGCAGGCACTGTGGGATGCTCCCAAAAGCTTTCCTATTGGACACTGGGGAGCATTCCCACGCAGGCTCCGTCGGTACCCATATGTGAAGACTACATTCCTGCTTTTCCTGGAGATATGGTTTAACAAGCAACGTATGCAAGTAGAGTCAAAAAGAAAATCAGTCTTACAGATGGTAACTTCATTTCTAAAACTAGTTGGCAACAAAATCTCTTGACTTCTAACTCCTCTGGGCAGATCCCAGACAGGACTGGAGGGACTCAAGGAAAGAAAATGAGCAGTTAAGACCTAAATTTCACCTTCCTTATTATCCTTCTAGTCCAGTCAAGTGGAAAGTACCAAAACAGTACCACAATATGGGGACAGGACAGGCCAGCACTCATGACAGTGGCCCCAAGTGTGGCTTCCGTCTGACCTGTACATCCCATCTGTAATATTTCAAAAGAAATGCAGGGAAGACCAGGTAGCTGGCCCTGCAGATCTCACTAGGGGACACCAGACGATACTGTGCCCAAGAAACTGCAAGTGCTTTAATCAAAAGAGCTCTTGAAACCTCTGGCCTTGCAACAAAATAAGCGGAAGCAATAGTTTCCTTCAACCATCTGGCAATGGTTGCCTTCGAGGCACTACCTTTCCTAGGACAAAACAGCACAAATGATCCAACTTCTGAAAGACCTTCTCTAACACTTGAATACCATGAGCATACCCAGGCTGTGTAAACCAGCTTGCTCCTCCTGATCTTCTGCTCTAAACACCAGAAGGAAAATAAGTTGATATACATGGAACACTGACACCACTTTAGGGAGAAAAGGTTATTCTTTGCACAGTTCCATCCTATCTTCTGAAAAGAAAAATAGCTTTTTATAAGTATATCTTTTATTGATTTTCCATAATGTTTCCAATTACAAGCAACCAAGCAAAAACTACAAACTCATTCAGATTATAAGGAAAAAGAAAACAAAACAATATAGTCCACAAAAGGAGAGAAACAAATCCAATAAAGAAAATACTGAAATAAAGTAATCACAAGGAGACTAAACTCCATATTTACAGCCAAAAGCCTTTTTTCATCCACACTCTAAACCTCATGAATCCATGGCCTCCTTACTAGACAGAATTTTCTCTAACTGAAGCGGGTCGAAAAAAACATATCTAACCCTCTGAAAAGACAAAAAACATTTACCAGGATATCTCACAAAGAACAAAGCGCCAAGAACCAAGACACGAGATCTTAAAGCCAAAAAGGCTCTCCTCCATGCCTGCATGGCTCTAAACATGTCTGGAAACAGTTGAACAAGGGCTCCACAAAAGGAAACATTTCTATTCTTGAAATATTCCTTAAATACAGAGATTTTATCACAATCTGAAACAAAACTCACAAGTAATGTAGCTCTGGAAGGGATATTATCCTGGGTGTCCTCCAGAAACTCAGTTAAATCAAGCCCTGGAGATAACTGTTGCTGAGCACCAACAGAAGACCACCCATCAGAAGTACCCCGAACAGAGAGGTAATACATCTTAAAAAGGGAAATATCAGCATTAGGCAATTTTAATATCTCACGAAAATATTTCCGTAATAAAATCCGAGAATAAATGAGCACATTGGAAAGTTCAAAAACCTAATATTCTTAGATTTAGCAACTTTCTCATACATTTCTAATCTACGATTAAGCAACATAATATCCTTCACTACAGCTATCTGACCTGCCTGCAAGGACCGAGTGATTCACATTTAGGTACTTGAATTCTAAGCAAATCCATCTGCTTTTCCACCTGAACCAGGCCTGCCACCACATCTTGGGTGAAAGAACAGAGCTAGGTCAACGTGGAAACTAAAGTACGCTCAGTCCATGTCACCACCCACCAGACAAGGAGACCTGTGAATCCAAGATCTCCATAACCTCAGCCAGAAGGGGAGTCCGAGATACTGGTATAAGAGATCTCATCACAGGGACTGAAGCACTCTGTTCCAACGGAAAACCACCAGCGGAATTCACAGGAGTGGAACCCATAGGAGGAGGGGGCGGAGTACGATCCACAGAGCTTAAGGAAGCCCCCCATATAACTCTAAAGGGGGAACCGCAAATGAGTGTATATCAGCCCCCGATAGAGGTAACATATGTCTATCCATAGGGTCACTCACCACAGGAGTCAGTGCTGCTGCTGTTATTTTCTTCTTCCGCTTCCCCATGGATATACACAATTATTTCACGTGCTCTAAGGGGCCTGAAATGCCCCTTGTATCGCGCTCCTTTGACGCACACCACCCGCGTTTTCTCACCCGCACAAGATGGGCCAGGTGCTATGAAGTAGATACAAGAAGGCCCCCGAGGGCGTCGGGGCAGTCCTGCCCACAGCCTGCCGCTCCGATGACCTGTGCCTGCAAACAGTTCCTCTCCCAAGAATAGCTTTTTAAAAGAAAGAGCCTGCAACTCCAAAATCCATCCAGCTGAGCAAAATAGCCACCAAAAATACAAACTTCAACATCAGATTCTTTATTAGAGCCTGGGAGAGGTTCGGAGGTTGCCTGCACTAATACTGATAATACCAAATTCAAATCCTAAGCTTTGACTATGGGATGCAGTAGAGATTTGGAATGCTACGGAGGTTGGAGATGCTTCACTCCTCATGAACTGCCACCCGACACCAGGATGAGCCAACATTGTTGGACCACATGACCAGTCTCTATAGCAAGCAATGACCGCCACACATGCACCTTCAACATGTTAAAGGACAAAACCCTATTCTACACCATCCTGCAAAAATCCTAAGATATTCGGAAATGAGGAGTGTTGAGGACGGAGATTTAAATTAGCAACCATCGTCAAAAACCTTCCAGACTCAAATGCACATTAAGGAGGTTGACCGTTTCCTAGACCTCAACAATGCAGAAATTACTATAGAGAAAGAGTAGTTACTCACCTGTAACAGGGGTTCTCCAGGAGCAGCAGGAATCAGTCCTCACATATGGGTGTCATCGGCACCGATGAAGCCCCAGCGGAGCATTTCCCCAGCTTTCCATGAAAGCCTTTGGGAATGCTGGCACGCATGCGCGGTTCCCTTCCTGCGTAAAGGTGCCATCTTACCTCAGTCAAACGACATAGCTAAGAACAGCACACAAAAATGTAAAAACAAACTATGTACAACTGCAACTCCAAGGGGAGGAGGGAGGGTTCTCAGGACTGATTCCTGTTGCTCCTGGAGAACACCTGTTACAGGTGAGTAACTACTCTTTCTCCAGGACCAAGCAGGAAGTCAGTCCTCACATATGGGTGACTCCCTAGCTCTGGGCTACCAGGAACCCAGGCTGAACAAGAGAACTCCCTCTAGTCACAGCATCAAAGAAAGGACACAACCTCCACCGGTAGCCCAACAGAGGGTAGGAGTTGCCTAAACCTCAAAGAGATCCCGGAGTACTGCTTGGCCAAAAGCACTGGCCCTACGGGACTCCCTCTCCAGACAGTAATGGGCCACAAAAGTCTGGCTTGAAGACCAAGTTGAGCCCTGCAGATGACTACCAAGGGCACAGAGCGGAGATGAGCCACTGAGGCAGCCATAGCCCTGACATGATGGACCGTGACCCTACCCTGCAAAGGAAGGTCAGCCGCCTTGTAAGCCCAGGTGATACAGTCAGCCACCCAGATGGACAAGGTACATTTGGACACAGCCAACCCAAACTTATTGGGGTCAAAGGAGACGAAGAGCTGAGTAGCCCTTCTATGTCCCTGCGTACGGTCAAGGTAGAAGGATAAGGCCCTCCTACAGTCCAGGGTATGCAGGACTGCTTCAGCCTGGCTAGCATGAGGCCTAGGGAAGAATGTGGGAAGAACCACCTCCTGGTTGAGGTGGAAAGAGGAGACAACCTTAGGGAGGAACTTTGGGTGAGTCCAAAGGACTACCCTGTTCCTATAAATCCTGGTGTAAGGTCTATCACAGACTAGGGCCTGAAGCTCGCTCACTCACTCGCCTAGCCGAGGTGAGGGCTATCAGGAAGAGAGTCTTCCAGGAAAGGAAGCGCAGAGGGCAAGTAGCCATCGGCTCAAAGGGTAGGCGAGTCAGTTGCTGCAAGACCACATTCAGCTCCCACTCAGGAGCAGGACGACGGATGGGGGGATTGAGCAAAAGCAGGCCCCTGAGAAGCGGGACACCAAGGGGTGACCTGACAGAGTCCACCAGTGAGTGGTGAGCTGCTAGAGCTGAGAGGTGAACCCGAACAGAATTGGACTTAAGTCCCTGATTTGATAAGTGCAGTAAGTACTGAAGCACTACTGGCACAGTACAGGAGAAATGATCCTCTGTACGTAGCTGACACCACACAGAAAACCTCTTCCATTTGAGGGCCTAGGTTTTCCTAGTGGACTGTTTCCTAGAGGCTAGGACAACCTCCTCAACTTCCTGAGGCAGGCCCCAGGGAGCCAAAACTACCCTTGCAGCCTCCAGGTCATCAAATTGAGAGCTTTGAGATTGGGGTGCAGAAGGGAACCCTGCTCCTGTGAAAGATGGTCGGGCTGCAACCCCAGAGGTAGTGGGGAATCCACTACCAGCTGAAGTAGAAGTGGAAACCAAGGCTGCCTCGGCCACCTGGGAGCTACCAGCAGGACCGAGGCCTTGTCCTGAAGAGTCTTGAAAAGAGTTCGGGCCACCAAGGGCGTGGGAGGAAACGCATACAGGAGGGCCCTGAGACCAGGACATCAGAAAAGCATCTGGTGCTAGCCTCAAAGGATGCGGTTGCCTGGAGCAGAACTTGGGCAGCTGCTTGTTCAGCGGACTGGCAAACAGATCTATCCAAGGGAGACCCCACTTCAGGAAAATCTTCTGAACCACCAAGGGATGGCAGCTGCCACTCGTGGGGCTGCAGAATTCTGCTCAACCGGTCAGCCAGGCAGTTCTCCTGTCCTGGAAGGTACACCGCCTTGAGAAGCATGTTGTGCTTCAGGGCAAAGAAACAAAAATCCTGAGTCTCTCGACAAAGGAGCTTGGACCCAGTCCCGCCCTGTTTGTTCACATAAAACATGCCTACCTGGTTGTCTGTTTGAATCAAGACTGAGCGGTGAGCCAGGGCCGGAGAAAAAGCCTTGAGAGCTAAGCGGATAGCTCGAAGTTCCAGGAGATTGATCTGTTGGGCTGCCTCCCAGGGAGACCAGAGGCCTTGAGTGCACTTGTCCAGACAATGAGCACCCCAGCCCCGCAGAGAGACGTCGGTGGTGAGGACCACTGAGTATTCTGGCATTTGGAAGGGCATCCCCTTCAGCAGATTGGGTGGATGTAGCCACCAGCTGAGGGAGGCCAAAATGGCTCTGGACACCTATATCCTGTCTCTTAGGCGGCCTGTGGCCTGAGACCACTGAGTCCGAAGGCATCAACTGTGCAGGCCTCATATGGAGCCTGGCATTGGGAGTCACATGCACTGTCGAAGCCATGTGGCCCAGAAGTCTGAGGCAGAATCTGGCGGAGACCAGGGGCTTGTTCAGAAACTGTTTGGCCATGTCCATCAGTCTTTGGGCCCTGTCTTCTGGCAAGAATGCCTTTGCCAGTTGAGAACACAACCTTGCCCCTATGAACTCCAAGTTCTGGGAGGGGAGCAAAGTGGACTTTGCGAAGTTTATGACAAAGCCCACGTTTTGAAGCAGAGCAACGGTTCTGAGGGTGGCTTGTCTGGCATCCAGGGACGTCTGACCCCTGATGAGCCAGTGGTCCAGATAGGGAAAGACAAAGATACCTTGATTTCTCAGGTAGGCTGCCACAACTGCCAGGCACTTGGTAAAGACCCTGGGAGCGGAGGTTAGGCCAAAAGGTAGTACTCTGTACTGATAATGGTTTCCTCCCACAATGAACCTGAGGTACTTCCTGTGGTCTGGATGAATGAGGATGTGAGTGTACGCATCCTTCAGATCTAAGGAGCATAGCCAATCTCCCTGCTGGAGGTAGGGCAGAAGTGTTCCAAGAGTAAGCATCTTGAACTTTTCTTTCACTAGGAATTTGAGGTTCCGGAGGTCCAGAATGGGTCGAAGGCCACCGGTTCTTTTGGGTACCAGGAAATACCTGGAGTAGAATCCGTGACCTTGTAAGTGGGGAGGCACAGGCTCCACCGTCCTGTCCACCAACAGACCATGAAGCTCTTATAGAAGGAGGTCTGTGTGCAGGGGAGGCCTTGGAGGCTCCCCTGGAAAATATAGTGGAGGCAGTTGGTGAAAATGGAGGGCATAGCCCTTGTGGACTATCTCCAGTACCAAACTGTCCCCGGTGATAAGGGGCCACTGGTGGGCAAAGAGGGTGAGGCGACCTTCTGTGCAGGGTTGGGAGAGCAGTGGAGGGGAGGCTACGCTCAAGGAGTCAAAACCCCCAACCCTGCTGAGTGGTAGCAGGGGCCTGAGGCTTGGGGGTCCTCTGCCTACGGGGTCCATTACCCTGGCCCTTGGCTTGCTGACCCTGGGGGGCAGCTTGGGCAGCCTGATACTGAGGGTACTGTTTGTAGGCAGTGCCCTTCCTCGAGTAAAAGGACTTGTTACCCGAGCCCTTCTTTTTATGTGAAGGGGCAGAGGTCTTCCTCGACAGCCTTGTCCAGGTAAGGTGCTCGGTCTCGAGCTGAGCGGCCTTCTCGGTCACGGGTTTGCCAAAAAAGTTCTCACCTCGGCAGGGGACATAGACCAACTTCTCCTGAACCCATGGCTCGAGGTCCGATGACTGCAGCCACGCCTGGCGTCGAGCCGCGATGCCGGCAGCCGCAACTCGGGCCGAAGCCTCGAAGCCATCATAGGTGGTGCAGGAAATGAACTTTGAGCATTTCCGAATCCCCGAGGACAAGGTCTTAAATCTCTGCAAGGGTTCCCCGGAGAGACCAGCAGAGAATCCGGCCAACTCCTTGGCCAGGTCTCGCAAGTACATGCCCATGTACAGCTGGTAAGACTGGACACGGCAAGCAAGCATAGACCACTGGAAGCACTTTCTACCGACGCCATCGAGGTTGCGGGCCTCCCTGCCGGGGGGCACCGCAGAGTGCATCTTCTGACTCTTCAGACGATGCATGGCCGATTCCACAACCATGGAATGGTGTGGTAGCTGTGCTTTCTGGAAAACAGGGCTTTTGCGGAGTTGATAGATGGAATCGACTCGCTTGCTCAGAACTGGCGCCGAGGCCGGTGCCTCCCACATCCGGAAGAGGAGCCGTTCCAGCATCGGAGGAACCGGGACAGTAAAGGCCTCCTTCGGAGGAGAGTCGTACTGTAGAGCATCGAGCTCCTCGGCTAGAGGCTCTTCCTCGGGATCGGCAGGGATAGCCAAGGCAGCGGCCATATCCCAGACGAACTCCGAGAACCTAGTGTCCTCCGGAGGGGATCTACTCCGGGGCTCAGACTGCGGTGAGTCCGACGGGACGCACAGAGTCTTAAAAGTATCGGGAGACTCCTCGAACTCCGTCTCCCAGGCAGACTCATCCGAGGAGGAGTCAGGGTCCGACCCCACGGAGCGCCGAGGCACCCGCCCCGACGCCGGAGGCACCCGCCCCGACGCCGGGGGCACCGGCGTCGACGCCCTCGGTCCCAAACGGGAGGTCGAGGGAGACCTCGACCGAGGACGACTTCGAGCCACGAGGGTCTCGAGTATCGGTTCGGTCTCCGGGGTTGCCTTCGAAGTCAACGTCCCGGTGGTCGGGGCAGATGCGCCAGACAGGCTGGCCATCAGTGCCCACTGCTGATCCATGAAGGCAGACAACCTGCACTCCAAGGCCTTTAAAAATGGAGCCCTGAGTGATATCTGACATGCGTGGCCTTTTTTTCAGAGAGACGGTTGGTGCTTTCACGGATTTGAGAGCAGAATTGAACCGATGTGAGCTAAAGCGTGGGCAGCAGTTGCGGTAAGGTTTTCATGGCTGAGGTTTTAGTTAACGTTTGATAATTGGTGGTAGTAGTTAATCGGGGTAGGATTGGAGGTCACTGATTAGTTCATGTTCGTTTGTCTTTTTATAGAGTTTGTAAGATCCCCTGAAGAAACCTCTTAAGTGAAATGTCTCAGTGGCACCGGGGATGGACGTTGGGATCAAAAGAGAGATACAGATATACCTAATCTGGGAAGTCGAGCTTTAATGTTTTTTACTTGATTATAATTGTCAATTGAAGAGTTCCTTAAAGGTACATAAGAACATAAGATATGCCATACTGGGTCAGACCAAGGTCCATCAAGCCCAGTATTCTGTTTCCAACAGTGGCCAATCTAGGTCATATGTACCTAGCAGTTTCCCCAAGAGACACAAGTTCCACAATGCTTGTACTGGGTCAAGCATTGATATCTTTGGTCACTTCTTAATAATGGTTTATGGACCTTTCCTCCAGGAACTTGACCAAACCTTTTTTAAACCCAGCTACACTAACAGCCTTTAAAACATCCTCCGGTAACAAATTCCGGAGTTTGATTACACATTGAGTGAAAAAATATTTTCTTTTATTAGTCTTAAATAGTTTACCCTGTAGCTTCATTGCATGTCCCCTAGTCTTTCTATATTCTGATAAGGTAAACAATCGATCTACGTTTACCCGTTCCACTCCGTTCATTAATTTATAGACTTCTATCATATCTCCCCTCAGCCGTCTCTTTTCCAGGTTAAAGAGCCCTAACCTTTTTAGCCTTTCTTCATAGGAGTATCCTTCCATCCCCTTTACCATTTTGGTGGCTCTTCTCTGTACCTTTTCTAAAATCGCTATATCCTTTTTAAGATACTGCAACCAGAATTGCACACAATATTCAAGGTGCGGTATCACCATGGAACGATATAGAGGCATTATAATATTTTTTGTTTTATTTTCCATTCCTTTCCTTATCATACCTAGCATTCTATTTGCTCTCTTGGCCTCCGCTGCACACTGGGCCGAGGGTTTTAACATGGTATCCACAATGACGCCTAAATCTTTTTCCTGGGTGGTGGTTCCTAATGTGGAACCTTGCATCGTGTAACCATAGTTTGGGTTGTTCTTCCCTAGGTGCATAACTTTGCACTTGTCCACATTAAATTTCATCTGCCATTTTGATGCCCAGTCTTCCAATTTATCAAGATCCTCTTGCAATTTTTCACAATCCTCTTGGGTTTTAACAACTTTAAATAGTTTTGTGTCATCTGCAAATTTGATAACCTCACTCGTTATTCCACTTTCCAGGTCATTTATGAATGTGTCAAAAAGCAGCGGACCCAGCACAGATCCCTGGGGTACACTACTATTCACCTTTCTCCATTGGGAAAATTGGCCATTTAGCCCTACCCTCTGCTTTCTATCTTTTAACCAGTTCCTGATCCACAATAGTACATTGCCTCCTATCCCATGACTCTTTAGTTTTGCCAAAAGTCTCTGGATGAGGGACTTTGTCAGAGGCTTTCTGAAAGTCCAGATGCACTATATCAACCGACTCACCTTTGTCTACCTGTTTATTCACACCTTCAAAAAAACATAACAGATTAGTAAGACAAGATCTTCCTTGTCTAAAGCCATGTTGGCTGTCTCCCATTAGGTTGTGACTATCTACATGCTGAGTAATTTTATTCTTTATGATGGTTTCTACCATTTTTCACGGTACTGACATCAGGCTCACCGGTCTGTAGTTTCCCGGATCACCCCTGGAACCCTTTTTAAAAATTGGTGTTACATTGGCGATCCTCCAATCTTCAGGTATTAGAGATGATTTTAATGATAGTTCACAGATTACTGATAGCAGTTCTGCAATCTCATATTTCAGTTCTTTCAACACCCTTGGATGTATACCATCCGGCCCAGGTGATTTGCTACTCTTCAGTTTATCTAATAGTTGTAAGACATCTTCCCGATGTATCGATATTTCCTCCAATTCTTCCGCACCTTTAAATACCACTTCAGTCATGGGTAACATCCCTACATCTTCTTCAGTAAAGACCGAAGCAAAGAATTCATTCAGTCTCTCCGCTATCGCCTTGTTGCCTCTTAGTGCTCCTTTAACCCCTTTATCATCTAATGGACCAACTGACTCTCTCACAGGTTTTTTGCTACGAATGTACTTGAAAAGGTCTTTATTTCGCGTTTTTGCTTCCGCAGCGAGCTTCTTCTCAAATTCTCTCTTTGCCTGCCTTATCAATGCCTTGCATTTGACTTGCCAGTGCTTGTGCTGTTTCCAGGTTTCGTCGTTTGGCTCTTTTTTCCATTTCCTGAAAGTTGCTTTTTTGGCAACAGCAGCCTTTCTGACCTCACCTTTAAACCATGCTGGCAGTTTTTTTGACTTCCTTCCACTTTTCTTAAAGCGTGGAATACAGCTGGTCTGGGCTTCCAAGATAGTATTTTTCAACACCACCCAAGCTTGATGTACGTCTTTAACCTTCGCAACTGCTCCTTTTAGTTTTTTCTTAACTGTTTTCCTCATTTTATCATAGTCTCCCTTTCGAAAGTTAAAAGGTAGTACTGTGGATTTCCTTACTACCCCTTCTCCACTAATTAAATCAAAGGCGATCATGCTATGATCACTATTGCCAAGTGGCCCCAACACCCTTATCTCTTGCACTAGATCTGCTGTTCCACTAAGGACTAGGTCTAATATGGCTTCCCCTCTGGTCGGTTCATGAACCAGCTGCTCCAAGAAGCAGTCATTTATTTCATCTGGGAACTTTATCTCCCTAGCATGTCCTGACGTGACACTGACCCAGTCGATACCGGGGTAATTGAAATCACCCATTATTATTACTGCGCTGTAACTTTTGTTAGCTTCCTTAATTTCTTTGAGCATTTCATCATCTATTTGGTCATTCTGGCCAGGTGCTCGATAGTACACCCCCACTGCCATCGCCTTCCCCCTTTTATATGGAATTTCAATCCATATAGATTCTACAGCAGATTTTCTTTCCTGCAAATCTTTAATCCTTTCTGAGTCAATGCCCTCTCTAACATAGAGCGCAACCCCTCCACCAATTTGATCAGCTCTATCATTACGATATAGTTTGTACCCAGGTATCACAGTGTCCCACTGGTTGTCCTCCTTCCACCATGTCTCTGATATTCCAATCATATCTAACCTTTCATTTAGTGCTATATATTCTAACTCTCCCATCTTATTCTTTAGACTTCTAGCATTTGCATACAAGCATTTTAGAGAATGTATTTTATTCATATTAATTTGGCTATTGTTAGACATGGGTAAATTGGGATCTTTAAGCTCTGTCTGCTCCATACTTGAGGGCATTTGGGCAACTTTACTCTTTTGTGGAACCTCTCTGCTTTTGGTAGTATCCTTCAAGGATACATTCTTCCGAACCATCCGCTCTTGGGCGACTGTCGGTTTTCCCCTAATATCTAGTTTAAAAGCTGCTCTAACTCCTTTTTAAAAGGCTAATGCCAGCAGCCTGGCTCCATCCCGGTTAAGGTGAAGCCCATCCCTTCGGAAGAGCCCCTCCTTTCCCCAGAATGTTCCCCAGTTCCTAACAAATCCAAAACCCTCATCTATGCACCATTGTCTCATCCACGCATTGAGACTCCGGAGCTCTGCCTGCCTTTAGGGTCCTGCGCGTGGAACAGGAAGCATTTCGGAGAATGCTACCCTGGAAGTTCTGGATTTCAACTTCCTACCTAAAAGCCTAAATTTTGCCTCCAGAACCTCCCTACCACATTTTCCTATGTCATTGGTACCGACATGTACCAAGACAGCAGACTCCTCCCCAGCACTATCTAAGACCTTATCTAGGTGGCGCGTGAGGTCCGCTACCTTCGCACCAGGCAGGCATGTTACCAGGCGATCCTCACGTCCACCAGCCACCCAACTATCTACATGCCTAATGATCGAATCACCAACTAAAACGGCTGTCCTAACCCTTCCCTCATGGGCACATGGCCCTGGAGAAACTTCCTCGGTGCGAGAGGGTTTTACATCACCTGGAGGACAGGTCCTAGTTACAGGATAACTTCCTGCCACACCAGGGTGATGCTCTCATGTCACGTGACCTCTCTGCTCCATGGCAACAGGGGTGCTGCCAGACTGGAGGTGGGACTTCAGGACTATATCCCTGTAGGTCTCGTCTATGTACCTCTCTGTCTGTCTTATGTTTTCCAAGTCTGCTACTTTAGCCTCTAGAGAACGGACTTGTTCCCGGAGAGAAAAGAGCTCCTTGCACCTAGTGCACACGTAAGACCTCTCACCAACTGGGAGAAAATCATACATGTGACACTCAATGCAAAAGACTGGAAAGCCCCCATCCCGCTGCTGGACTGCTGTCTGCATCTTAGTTTAAGTTTGTGTCTAGATCTTTAAGTTCTTACTTACTAGGGGTTGCTATGGGTATTTATACCAATAAAACTGTACCTAATACGTTTAATATACCTTGTTCACCTGAAGCTTAATTAATCTCAGGTCCTTAGTGTATGACTGATTTTGGTAATGAGCTTCACCTGAAAGCACCTCCTGTCTTTTAAGATGTGTAAGTACCTATAAAGCTATGATTATCCCAGGGGAGGGTGGGTGTGGGGAGGGAGGGAGGGAAATAACACTTATTAAAAGAGGGCTGCTACACAGTACCCTGTTTTGCCTTTTGTGCTAAGCTAAATTCTGATTTGATTTAAATTATAGCTCTTAGCTGCTGCTAGGCTCTAACTTCTTATGAAATTTAAACTACAAGCTCTCTGCTGGGTACTAAATTTAACCAGAAAGCTCTCTTCTGTGTGTTAAATTTAAACTAAAAGTACTTTGCTGTTACTTGGCCCTGAGTGACTATTAAATTTAAACTACAAGCTCTCTGCTGGGTATGAAATGTAACCAGAAAGCTCTCCTCTGTTTTAAATTCAAACTTTAATTGCTGCTACTAGGCCCTAACTGATCCAACAAAAACAGTGGGTTCACAGATTAAGTAGCTTTAATACAAAGAATTCTTTTTAGAAAATTACCAGAAGTATATACTCACAGTTGCAGATTTCTTTCCAGAAGTAACAGTCCCCCTTTCTAGTCCTTCAAGACTTATTACAGAGTGTGAATTCTCCTCTAAAATACAACTACACTCCAAATACTTCAATTATCAAAAAATAGGCAGATGGTGACTACTATATCACTCTCGCGGGTGATGTCAACAACATACTACACACTTAGTATATCTCACGAGGTCTCACGAGGGTAGAAAACGGGGCCTGAATCTGACCCTCATCAACTCCCAATTCGCATGATTAGATTTCTGTTTTTCATTCATGAGGTCATTGATGTGATAAAGCATCTTGCTACATAAAGACGTGAGTCTTAATAGCAGTGCTCTTTTCTAACTGAGACCTCAGGGAAAAAGAAATTACCTCTGATCCATATAGTGTTTACAGTGAACGAGTTTCCTTTACAAAATACGGTCAAAAGTTCCCGCCACATCTCTGAGGTCTGGGATTGTACTCTTGCTACTTCCTCGTTCTGAAGAGGACAGGGGCCCTGCTCCCCATCTTTGATCTCAGGAACCTGAACAAATTTCTGGTGAGGGAGAAGTTCAGAATGCTATTGCTTGGTGCCCTGCTGCCCTTCCCGCAGCAGGGTGATTGGCTATGATCTCCAGGAACAAGCAGGAATGTAGTCTTCACATATGGGTATCGTCGGTACCGACGGAGCCTGCGCGGGAACGCTCCCCAGCATCCAATTAGAAAGCTTTTGGGAGCATCCCACAGCGCCTACGTGCTGCCTTCCCGCCTTTCCCAACTGTCTCTCCAGTTCTTCGTTTTCCGCGGAGCCAGCAGGTCGTTTTCCTGTCATCGGAGAAATTATCCCATATTTTTTTTATCCTTTTTTATGGTAGCGTCTGCATTCCTCGACGCTATACCGGTACTGCCGGTTCTTTCTTTCTTAAAAAAAAAATTTCTAATCTTTTATCTGGATTTTCCAGTCTTTTTTCTCTCAGGTGCCACGTGCCATTTTGGGCACCAGGCCCAAATTTTTCCTCAACATGGAAAAACCTGCTTCGGGTTTTAAAAAGTGTTCCAAGTGTGGAGGTACCATCTCTGTCACAGACACTCACGAGTGGTGCCTCAAATGTTTAGGTCCTGACCACTCCATCTCGGAGTGTGTTGCCTGTGGGATGATGTCGAAGAGGGGTCAGCAAAACCGAGCTGCTAAGCTTAGCACCCTTTTTCCCTCTGATGCAGCATCCGTGTCATCGATGTCTTCCAGAGCTTCGTCTTCCTCCCATGGATCTCAGGTAACCAAACGTAAATCTGGCCGGTCCTCAAAGGGTAGATCTCCTTCCAAGCATCGAGATGCCTCTGACGTTGCCCTTGAGGGACTTGTACCGGCAAAATTGTTCGAGGCCTCGACCTCGGCAGAACTACTGGTGCCATGCTCTGGGGTAATGGCCAATTCGTCCGGTACCGATACCCAGGCATCGGCAGCGTCAATAAACCAGAGGTTCTTGGCTATTGAATGCAGTCTGGTGGCTCTCCTTGCGGCTTCGGTGCCCTCGGGACCACTTCAGACATTTCAACCGGTATCGGTGCCGGTACCGACAGCATAGACTTCGGCGACTGTGTTACCGACACTGAGTCATGCTATCTCCTCCGGTATCGACAGGCCGCTACCGGACCCCTCCGGTACAGATTTCGATCGGTACTGGTATCGTGCTTTACAAGAGCACCCGGATAGGAGATATTTTGAATCCTCCAATGAATCTGAGGATTCTGACAGCTCTGTCGGTACAGGAGTACTTCTCTCTGAGGAGCCTTCCTCTCCTAAACGTAGGATGTCTCCTCCAGAGGATATATCCTTTCAGGATTTCATCCGGGAGGTGGCTAGAGGTCTTTCCATTACAGTGGCGCCTGAAACAAAGCCCAGAGCAAAGGAGTTGGAGATTTTACAATATCCTAAAGCTCCTAAGGAGGCAGCTACTTTGCCTATTCATGAGATCTTGCATGATCTCATGTTAAGAATGTGGGAGACACCTCTTACCACTTCTCCTCATTCCCGTAGACTGGATACCATGTATCGAGTACCTCCTTGTCCTGGATTTCAAAAAAACTCAGTTACCACACCAATCCATAGTGGTGGAGTCAGCTATGAAAAGGATCAAAAGAGCAAAAAGACATGCATCTAATCCTCCAGGATGTGAATGTAGGACTCTTGATGCCTTTGGGCGTCGAACCTTCCAGGCCTGTATACTTTCTTCCAGGATTAGTTCCTACATCTTATACATGGGAATGTTCCTTAAGGAGGTTACAGGAGATCTAGAGCTTATGAGCCCTCTCCTTCCTTGAGAAGAGGCAGGATTATCTTACACTTGTCAAACATGCCCAGGATGTTTCCAAGTTTGTTAATCATGCAGCTTCTGACTGCTTTGAGTGCATAAGCAGAACCTCTGCCATTGCCATAGGTGCTCATAGGATTGCCTGGCTCCAGGCATCTGACTTAGAATTCTGGGTACAGGAGAAACTGGGGAATATCCCTTGCACAGATGAAAATCTCTTTGGCAAAAATTGGCAAGAGAACGCTAATGAGCTGGATGCTGATAACACCACTTTGGATAGACTATCCGAGGCTACAGCTGATCCTGCAAGGAGAAAATCCTACAAGAAACCATTCTTCTCTAAAAAGAGGAGGTTTTACCCCTCCTATACCCAGCAGGTGCATTCTGCAGGTCAGTCTGCCAGAAAGGGACTGCAGACCCCAAAGCAAAGGAAAGGCTGCTAAGCCTCAACCAGCCCAGCAGACTCAGCCTCCACAGGGGCTTTGACTCCCACCTAGAGAACTTGGCCTTCCTGGCCCTTAACGGGCCAGAGCCTTCCACCATCCCAGGAAGGCTGTGTCATTTTGCCCCCAGATGGGGGCAGATAACAGCAGAAAAATGGATTCTTTCCATTGTAAGAGAGGGGTACAAGCTTCATTTCTTCAACATGCCCCCTCATACCGTGGTAAGACAGTTCAATTCTCAGACTTCACTCGAAAATCAGTTGGGTCAAGAGGTCAGTTTACTTCTTGCCCAGGGGGCAATAGAAGACGTACCCATTTCCCAACAGGGTACAGGGTTTTACTCCCCCTATTTCCTTATTCCAAAGAAAACAGGGGGACACAGACCCATTTTGGACCTCAGAGAATTGAACAAAATTCCTGTTCAAAGAGAAATTCAAGATGATTTCTCTGGGAACTCTGCTGCCATACCTTCAGAGTCAGGATTGGCTTTGTTCTCTAGATCTCAAGGATGCGTACACTCATGTTCTCATCCATCCAACTCACCGAAGATTCCTTCAGTTCCTTTTTCAAGGAAAGCACTACCAATACAGGGTGCTTCCTTTTGGCCTGGCCTCAGCACCAAGGGTGTTTACGAAATGCATGGCTGTGGTAGCAGCATTTCTTCGCACTCTAAGAATATTCGTCTTCCCCTACTTAGACAACTGCCTCATTCGAGCCCCATCAGAGTCAGAGGCCAGGATTTCTCTATCTTGCACAATGCGTATCTTTCAGTATTTGGGCCTAGTCATAAACATCCCAAAATCCAGCCTAACTCCCACTCGGTCTCTAGAGTTTATAGGAGGTTTGCTGGATACCAGAAAAGCAAGGGCCTATCTTCCACAGGCCCGCTGCCTTCGCATTGTGCAGTTAGCCTCCCAGGCAATGTTAAAGACTCATCTCACTGCTCGGGAGATGTTACAACTACTAGGCCACATGGCATCTACCATGCAAGTGGTTCCCTATGCTCGCCTCCATATGAGAGCAGCCCAATGGACTCTATCCACTCAGTGGACTCAGACATCAGGCTGCCTATCAGACAAAATAGCAAACAGAAGTCGCCTTATTTTATCTCTACAGTGGTGGCAGTCAACCCAAAACCTGTTGGTGGGGTCCCCTTTCCAGCAACTCCTACACCAGGTCACTCTAACAGACGCCTCACAGGTGGGTTGGGGAGCTCACCTGCAAGATTTCTCAACCCAAGGCACCTGGACTCTACAGGAGACCCACTTACATATCAATTTCCTAGGACTCAGAGCAATTTTCCTTGCTTTTTGAGTGTTCCATACCCAACTCAGCTACAAGACAGTCCTAATTCAGACGGACAATCAAGTAGCTATGTTCTATCTGAACAAGCAGGGAGAAACAAGCTCTCTGTCGCTTTTCAACGAAGCTTTGCGACTATGGGCCCTCACCAGAGAGCATCAGATTCATCTCCTTGCAGTGTATCTGCCAGGCATTCAAAACTCTTGGGCAGACAGACTCAGTCGAGTTCTGCTTCCACACGAATGGTCTCGCCATGCAGACCAGGTAGCAAAAATTTTTCAAATTTAGGGAACTCTGGACATAGACCTCTTTGCAAGTCCGTTGAATGCCAAACCTCTCCGGTTCTGTTCCAGAATTCCGGCTCAGGGTTCTCAGGCCAGGGATGCTTTCCTCCTCCATTGGGGTCAGGACTTCCTATATGCCTTTCCACCAATTCCCCTAATTCCCAAGACCCTATTCAAGCTTCAGAGAGACAAAGGCCACATGATTCTGATAGCTCCACATTGACCATGGCAGGTGTGGTACCCTCTGCTTCTGCATCTCTCTCAAGCTCCATCTCTGGAGTTAGGATTTGCTCCAGATCTCCTGTCTCAAGAAGACAGGATGTTGTGGCATCCCAATCCCCACTCTCTGCATCTCAGGGCCTGGTTGCTGAGAGCCTAGACCTTCATGGTCTTAACCTTTCTCAACAAGTAAGGGATGTCCTTTGTGCTTCCAGAAAACCTTCCACAAGACGCTCTTATGCTTTCAAGTGGAAAAGGTTTTCCATATGGTGTTCGCAAAAGGGTCTTCTCCCCTCTGCAATACCTCTAGAATCATTTCTGGAGTTTCTCCTTCATTTATCTAATGCAGGACTTAAGACTAACTCAGTAAGAGTCCATATAAGTGCTATTTCAGCTTCTTTAAAGCCTTTAAATGGACAACCTATTTCCTCTCATCCTCTCATAGCGAGATTTATGAGGGGCCTTCTTCTAACTAAGCCTCCCATTATGCCACCTCCAGTGGCATGGGACCTGAATCTGGTTCTTGGGCAGCTCATGAAGCCGCCTTTTGAACCTTTAGCTACTACTTCCTTGAAATTCCTTTCCTGGAAAGTTATCTCTCTCATTGCAATCACATCAGCACATTGCATCAGTGAATTACAAGCATTAGTTGCTGATCCTTACACGAGGTTCCATCATAAGATAGTCCCCTTAGGACTCATCCACACTTTATGCCAAAGATGGTCTCACCTTTTCATTTAAACCAGGCGGTTTACCTGCCTGTTTTTTTTTTTCCCAAGGCCTCATATGCTTCATATGCAGAAAGGAATCTTCATACTTTGGACTGTAAAAGAGCACTTGCCTTTTACTTACAGAGGACACAGCAACATAGAAAAATCCTTTGCGACTTGCTCAGATACAGCGGGTAGATGGTCCCGAGTTCACCTCAAGATAGGTAACTTTAAAGTTACATGTATATGCCTTTATGCTCCTAATGTGGATGACCCTGCCCTTTTGCTACTATTGCTCAGGTTGCGCAGGCCTCTGCTAATACTTCATTGATATTGGGGGGGATTTCAATTTAGTTTTTGATCCCCTGATTGACAAATAGCCGCCTAGGACAAGTGGTCCCCCAAGAGTCACATCGCGCTAATCTCTGCGAACAAAGCTACTGTTCTAGTCGATCTATGGGGGTTACTACACCCCAATGAGCTTGACTTTACCTTCTTCACTTCCCCTCACAAATCCCAGTTTCGCATAGATTTCTTTCTAATATCAAAACTGTTAGTTCCTCAGGTGGACGCTGCAAAGATTCACTCTCAGCATATGTCAGATCATGCTGCTATTTCTTTTCAATAACATACTACTGCACTCCAAGGGAATCCGGGGGCCTGGTTCTTTGATAGAGCCCTATTAACTCAGCCAGAGCTCCGGTTAGAAATTCGAGCAGCCATGTATGATTACTTCCAGACCCTGGTACTTCAGGGGGATCTGGACACCCCAACAGCTCTTCTCTGCAGCTCGTTGGAAAACCTTTTCTGATTTATACAGGGAATCTGCGTTATCAGCGGAACATTACTTTCAATTGATGCAGCTTCCATGCTGCCTCAAAGGTGCTCCAATCATGCCGCCCTCTGTCCCTACTAAGGACGGGCTATTAGAACTAATTCACTCTATTAGTAGTACACGTGGGGTAGCCTCTAACTTTTATAACTATTATGTCAGGGTACAGATACTGCCACTTGTAGAGTCCAACAAGCCTGGGATCGCTAACCGCAAACCACTTTAACCCCTGTGCATTAGAGCGTTTTCTGAGCAAAATAGTGCGGGTTTCCCGATCTGCCTCAGTTACCCAAACTCTCTTCCTTTTGCACATAGATGTTCTTATATTCCAGGAAAATAGCCAAATGGAACACAACTGCCAGGGATCAGTGTAGGTCTTGCCATACTGATGTGGGACCCTCGCTCATGTTCTTTATGAATGTCCTTAACTACAGGTTTACTGGGGGCGGGTCTGGGGTCGTATTTCATTTATCTTACATCTTCACGAGCCTCTTTCTTGGAAGACTGTGGGACTCCGCTCAGTGGCGGTGGTCCCCTCTCTTCCTAAGAAGGGTCGCTCTCTTCTGATTTCATGCTGGGTATAGCCATATGTTTAATCACGAGGACTTGGAAGGATAGCTCTCGACTTACTGTCAATGAATAGTGGAACCTTGTCTGCTTATATAGTAAATATGAGCAGATATCTCGGAGAGCCATTTTCCATACCCAAATTCATTCTCGCTTGTCTAAATGGCAGATGCTCAATGATCATGTACAATCTGCTCATTGCTTCGACATGTCTGTTTAATGTACACTCATCATGTTTCAGATCGCCGTTAGGTTGTGTAACACAATAATGTCAGTACACGCCCGTTTCGAGAATGCTTCAGTTTCTAGAGAAGAAGCTGGGGGGAGGGGGGTGGCAGGGGTTTACTTTGGTGTATGTATCACATTCCATGTATGTATTTGTCTTTTAGCTGTATGTCTTCCTTTCCTCTGTTGTTGTAAAACGAAAATAAAGCATTAAAAAAAAAAAAAAAAAAAAAGAAAATCCTCGCTACTCTTTGTTGCTTTCGATCCTTCTCATTTGGGACTTCCAGTCTCCAAGAGAACATTGTCCGACTGGAATGTACAGTGTATTTCTTTTACCTATCAGAGTAAGAACCTTTCTCTGGAAGGCCATGTCACAGCTCACAATGTGAGAGCCATGGCAGCCTCAATGGCTCATCTACACTCTGTCTCTATTGACGACATCTGTTGAGCAGCTACTTGGGCCTCAGTTTATACCTTCACAGCCAATTACTGCTTAGACAAGGACTCCCGCCGGGATGCCTTGTTTGGTCAGGCTGTTCTACGACAACTGTTCCATACTTAATCAACTCCTACCCACCTTTCCCGGTAGGATGCCAGAGATCCATGAGGTGAAGTGGAGCCCTTTCACAGGGGCACACAACTTCTGGGGTCTCTCCCTGTTATCTGTAGCTAGGGAGTCCCCATATGTGAAGACTACATTCCTGCTTGTTCCTGGAGATAGCATAGTTACTCACCTGTAACAGGTGATCTCCGGGAAGAGCAGGAATTTAGTCTTCACAACCCACCCACCTCCCCTAGGAGTTGTATCTCTTTTCTTTTCTTTCCCTCTCTCTCTCTCTTTGTCTCAGCTTTAAAACTCAACTGGAGAGAGGCAGTTGGGAAAGGCGGAAAGACAGCACGCAGACGCTGTGGGGTGCCCCCAAAAGCTTTCTAATTGGACGCTGGGAAGCGTTCCCGCGCAGGCTCCATCGGTACCGACGATACCCATATGTGAAGACTAAATTCCTGCTGTTCCCGGAGATCACCTATTACAGGTGAGTAACTATGCTTTCCTTGGATCTCAAAGATGCTTACGCCCACATCCCTGTTCACCCTAAGCACAGGAAGTACCTGCGTTTCAGGGTACAGGGGGAGCACTATTAGTACAGAGTGCTCCCCTTCAGGTTCACGTCTGCCCCGTGAGTCTTCACCAAATGCCTGTCAGTGGCCGCAGCCTACCTTTAGCTGTAGGGCATATCAGTCTCTACCCATACCTAGATGATTGGCTCGTCATGGGCATATCGGCCGAGGAGGCACAGCTCTCAGTGTCATGCACAGGTCCTTCTCCTTGAGCGCCTCTGTTTCCTGATCTCGACACGGAACAGGTGACCGCCTTCCTACTTCGAGCACGTGCAGACCGGCTCTGCGCTCTGGCTGCCAAGGTCAAAAGTTGAGTGCCGGTATTCAAAAAGTTTTTAAGAGGCACCGGAATATTTTAGCAGCGGTACCAGCGTTACAGGATAAAACTGTGTGGTGTGTATGGCAACGGCATCGTAATTTAAAGGAATGGCTGAGTCCTGCCGTTTTGCCATCTATTATAGAGGAGACCAGGTTTAGCAAGCGGGTGGGCCATAAGAGTTGTGGCTCGTGCGACATCTGTGGTATTACGATTACTACCACGGTATTTGAATATCAGGGAGTAACCGTTCAGTTAAAACACACTACTTGTGATTCATCTAATGTTGTCTACGCAATATGCCCCTGTGGGTTATGCTATATAGGGAAAACTACATGATCTTTCCGTATACGCATGAGGGAACATCGTAGCCGTTTGAATCGTAAGAACCTGGAGGCCCCTATCGTGCTGCATTGTATACAAAAGGGCCATATATTTGAACAGCTTCGTTGTTTGTGCATAGACAGGACCAAGCGGGGGAGGGCGGGTAGGACCCTTGACCAGGTACTGATTAGAAATGAGCAAAGATGGATTTACAATTTAAACACTTTGGAGCCAAAGGGACTAAATAGTGTTATAGAATGGTCGGCATGTGTTTGATGTGTGATCCATCTTAGTATTCTATAGGCGACAACAGTTGAGACAATTGTTCAGAGGGGTGGATTTTGGTTACGAATTCCTAGTGTGTATGAAGGGAGGATGCACGAACAGCAACATGGTTGTGTGTTACGCTGCTGTTTGGAGTAGCCCATTATCACATTAGTGTGTTTTTTTGGGGGCAGCATATAATGCTAATATATTCCCGTGTGTATGGAAGGTACTGATGAATACGGGGTAGTGTTATTATTCACTTGTGTCACGTCATCGGGTTGAGTGTCGTAAGGACGCTTGACGTTGACGTATTTTCGCGTGGAGGCCTTTAAAAATGGAGCCCTGAGTGATATCTGACATGCGCGGCGTTTTTTCAGAGAGACGGTTGGTGCTTTCATGGATTTGAGAGCGGAATTGAACCGATGTGAGCTAAAGCGTGGGCAGCAGTTGCGGTAAGGTTTTCATGGTGGAGGTTTTAGTTAACGTTTGATTTTATTTATTTTTATTTATTAACAATTCTTATATACCGCACTATTAGACATCAGCGCGGTTTACATTAAACAGAAAACATCCAACAGTTTACATCTGTCTGGTCATTACATTTAACAGGAGGTGGTAGTAGTTAATAATTGGTGGTAGTAGTTAATCGGGGTAGGATTGGAGGTCACTGATTTGTTCATGTTCGTTTGTCTTTTTATAGAGTTTGTAAGATCCCCTGAAGAAACCTCTTAAGTGAAACGTCTCAGTGGCACCGGGGATGGACGTTGGGATCAAAAGAGAGATACAGATATACCTAATCTGGGAAGTCGAGATTTAATGTTTTTTACTTGATTATAATTGTCAATTGAAGAGTCCCGATACTAAACAGGCGAAGGGGTCCTCAGATCGCTGAGAACACCAGACCGAGAAGCGACGCCATTTGAGGGCGTAAGATTTCCGGGTGGAAGGTCGCTTAGATGCTAGGACGACGGCTTCCACCTCCGGGGGTAGCAGAAGCGGAGCTAGGACTACCCTTTCAGGAGCCAGGCCATCAGGTGCAGGGCCCGGAGGTTGGGGTGCAGAAGAGTACCCCAATCCTGGGTCAGGAGATCGGGCTGAAACCCTATAGGAAGAGGGGTGTCAACCGCTAGCTCTAGAAGCAGAGGGAACCACGGTTGTCTCGGCCACAGGGGCGCTACCAGGATCACGGAGGCCCTGTCCTGGACAACTTTGAACAATGTCCATGACACAAGTGGCATGGGAGGGAAGGCATACAGCAGACCCGTGGACCACGAGATGAGGAAAGCATCCGGCGCTACTCGAAGAGGATGAGGGTGCCGGGAGCAGAACCTGGGAAGCTGCTTGTTCAGGGGACTGGCAAAGAGATCCACGGTGGGAGAGCCCCACTGGCGGAAGATCTGCTGGACCACCGCAGGGTTCAACTTCCACTCGTGCGGTAGCAGAATCCGGCTCAGTTTGTCCACCAGGCAATTGTCCTGCCCTGGCAGGTAAACCGCTTTGAGGAGGATGTCGTGATCGACTGCCCAAGAGCACAGCCTCCGGGCTTCCTGACATAGAAGGAGGGAGCCCGTGCCCCCCCCCTGTTTGTTCACGTAGAACATTGCAACCTGATTGTCCGTCTGCACCAGTACGGACTGACCGAACATTAGGTGAGAAAAGGCCCGCAGAGCTAGGCAGATCGCCCGGAGCTCCAGGAAGTTTATCTGCTGGGCGGCTTCCCAAGGTGTCCAAAGGCCTTGAGTGCATGTCCCTCGACAATGCGCCCCCCATCCCAGGAGGGAGGCATGTGTCGTGAGCACCCGGGACGGTGGGGGAGGCTGAAAGGACATGCCGAGCACTAGGTTGGGCAGGTGAAGCCACCATTGCAGGGAGGAGACCAGATGGTCGGAAATCTGTATCAGGTCCGACAGCCTCCCTGTGGCCTGATGCCACTGAGTGCGAAGGCTCCACTGAGCAGGTCTCATATGTAGAGACGGGCATTCGGAGTGACATGGACCGTGGAGGCCATGTGTCCGAGCAGCTGCAGGAACTGTCTGGCAGAGGCCGGCGACATGCTGTTGAACCTGCCGGCTAGAGCTATGAGCCTGTTGGCCCTTTCCAGAGGCAAGAAGGCACGAGCCTGCCGAGTGTCCAGCAGTGCCCCTATGAACTCGAGGTCCTGAGAGGGGAGCAAAGCGGACTTTTCGAAGTTTATGAAGAAGCCCAAGTGCTGAAGCAGAGCCACTGTACGTTGGGTGGCCTGGGTGACCTCTGGAGCAGACGATGCCCAGATGAGCCAGTCGTCCAGGTATGGGAAGACGAAGAGGCCTTGAAGCCTTAGGGAGGCTGCCACCACTGCCAGGAACTTCGTGAATACCCTGGGAGCGGAGGACAGGCCAAAGGGCAGTACTCGGTACTGATAATGATTCCCAGCCACCACATATCTTAGATATTGCCGGTGGTCCGGATGAATAAGGATGTGGGTATAAGCATCCTTTAGATCCAAGGAGCATAGCCAATCTCCCTGCTGGAGGTAGGGCAGTAGGGTTCCAAGGGTAAGCATCTTGAACTTTTCATGCTGCAGGAACTTGTTGAGGTTGCGTAAGTCCAGAATGGGTCAGAGGCCTCCTGTTCTCTTTGGAACCAGGAAGTACCTCGAGTAAAACCCGTGACCCCACAGGTGTTGGGGCACTGGCTCCACCGCCCGTTCTTGAAGCAGACTTTGCAGGCTCCTGAAGGAGTAAGTCCTTGTGCAGAGGGGGTCTGGGAGGCTCCCCTGGAAAGTAGAGGGGAGGCACCTGGTGAAAATGTAGGAGGTAGCCCTTTTGAACCACCTGCAACACCCAGGCATCGGATGTTATGGCTGACCACCTGTGGGCAAAGTGGGTCAGCTGACCACCTGTGGGCAAAGTGGGTCAGCCGGCCCCCCGTGCTGGGCGAAGGCCCCTGAGGGGGAGAGGCTATGCTGGCATAGTCAAAACAACCCCACCCTGCTGGGCCGTGGCCTGCATGGTGGGCTTGGGGGCTTTCTGTCTCCGGGATCCGTTACCCTGCCCCTTAGGCTGCTGCCCCTGATGGGGGGTTGCTGAGGCCTGATATTGTGGGTGGTGCTGCTTATAAGCAAACACCTTCCTCGGGTAAAAAGGCTTTTTTCCCCGAGCCCTTCTTCTTCTGTGAAGGGGCAGAGATCGTTCTGGAAAGGCGAGTCCTGGTGAGAGTCTCTGACTCTAGCTCCGCCGCCTTTTCGGCCATGGGTTTGCCGAAGAGGTTTTCCCCCCTGCAAGGGACATCGACCAACTTGTCCTGCACCCATGGCTCGAGGTCGGATGATTGAAGCCAAGCCTGGCGGTGAGCCCCGATGCCGGCTCCGGCTACTCGAGCCGATGCTTCGAAGCCATCGTAGGCCGCTCGAGAAATGAACTTCGAACACTCTCGAATCCCTGTGGACAAGGCCTAGATCCGCTGCAAGGGTTCCTCGGAGAGACCGGCAGAGAACCCCGCAATTTCTTTCGCAAGGTCTCGAAGATACATACCCATATACAACTGATATGTCTGGACCCAACAAGCAAGCATAGAGCCCTGGAAGCACTTCCTACCGAGGGCATCCAGGTTCCGGGCCTCTTTACCCAGAGGCACCGAGGAGTGCATCTTTTGACTCTTAAGTCGATGCATGGCCGATTCCACCACCATGGAATGGTGTGGTAGTTGCGCCTTCTGGAAACCGGGGCTCTTGCGGACTCGATACACGGAATCGACCCGCTTGCTCAACACCGGCGTCGAGGCCGGGCTCTCCCACATGCGGAAGAGAAGCCGCTCCAGCATCGGGGGAACCGGTACAGTAAAGGTCTCCCTCGGGGGGGAGTCATATTGAAGGGCCTCGAGCTCTTCGGCTCGAGGTTCCTCCTCCGGATCTGCGGGGAAGGCCAAAGCCTTGGCCATATCCCTCATGAAATCGGAGAACTGGGTATCCTCCGGGGGGGGGGGGGGACCGAGTCTGAAAAGAACCGGGTGACTCGTCCTCCTCCGTGTCCCAGCCCGACTCCTCCGAGGAGGAATCGAGCGGCTCCGTGCGGGCGGGGGCCGGGGACCTCCGCCCCGACGCAGAGGCCGGCGTCGAGGACCTCGGTCCCGAACGGGAAGCCAGGGAGACCTAGGTAGAGGATCGACTCGAGCTCGTATGGACTCGAGGATCGACTCGGCCTCCGGGGTCGACGTCCCGGTGGTCGGGGCAGATGCACTGGCGAGGCCGGTGATCAATGCCCGCTGCTGGTCCATGAAGGCAGTGATACTGCGCTCCAAGGTCGTCAGTCTGAGACCAAGCTCAGAAGACCCAGCAGCCGCCGACTCGGGCCCCGACGGCATCGGGCCCGACATCGGTTCACCCGGGGGAGAGTCCAGGAGGACTATATCACTCATGTGTCCAGGCGACTCCACTTCGAGACAAGGAAGCTTCGAAGGCCTCTCCCCCTCCGAGGACCCGGGGCGTCCGACCGGGCTGAGCGACCTGGCCCTCGAGGGACCAGGATCGCCCTCCGGCTCCACCCTCGCGGGCCTCTTCTCCCGCCGGTGTCCCCGACCGGGGGAGCCCCGTTCAGAAGAACTCCGACGATGCTCTGAGCCGGAGCCACGAGACGTCGAGGCCTCTGACGAGGTCCGCGCGGAGTCAGAGAAGATTCGATCCCTTTGCGACTGCCAACTCCTCAGCGCCTTCGAGGACATCTTGCTGCACGGGCCGCAACTTATAGGGTCATGTTCGGCCCCGAGGCAGCGGAGGCAGCAGTCATGCGTGTCAGTAAGAGACATGAGTTTGACACAACGATCACACTTTTTAAACCCGCTGGCAGCCATCGGGGGAAAAAGGACCCTTCAAGGTCGAAGACCGCGCTGCCAGGGATGAAGGAAAAAGTGGCGGGAACGCCAGTTGGGATAAAAAAAATACGTGAACGGGTCCAATAGGAGATATCGAGGCCCGGCGGGAAGAGGACACACGAACCGAGAAAAATAACAAGAAAACAAATTAAAGAAATCAACTTTTTCAGCGGCGGTAACAAACTACGTCTGTAGGGCTCCGCGGAAAAAAGGAGACTGAGCAAGATGGCATCCCTGGGCGGGAAGGGGACCGCGCATACGCGCTGCAATTCCCAAAGGCTTTCTGCGAAAGCTGGGGAAAATTGCTCCGCGAGTGCTCCGTCGGCGCCGACGTCACCCATAAGTGAGGACTGACTTCCTGCTTGGTCCTGGAGAAAAACAGTCATCTATGCTTCATATTACATACAGGAAGAAATCAAAGACACAATACCTCCTCATTATACTAATATATACATGGTAAAAAGCTAGCAAATTGGTTATGAGCATTAACTGCAACGTTAGTACACCGATCCGATACTTGACTAGAAACAGCATAATTTCACAGTTGAGTCTACAGCATCATCTAATAGATTCAAATCTAAATAGGTGTTCTAATAGCTTTTTGAAATCTTTCTTGAACTTGAGCAGCCAACTACGTTGCTGAGATCAATGCCTTTGTTGCTTTTTGCATATCTGTGTATACAGACCTAAATTGCTCATGCTCACATGAGAAAAGGGCATCTTAGCTACAGAGGCTGAATTATATTGAGAAATGGAGGTTTCCATGTCTCCATCCTTCAAGGTTAGTGCTAGGAAGGGTCAGTAACAATGCTGTTCTCTATCAGCTCTGTACTCAGACGGTCTGAAAATCTATAAATTCTAGTAACTGCCTTTAGTGATAAAGACCACAGTAATGTTCAAGGTAATCAGGCTGCATTTCGTTACTCACTGGATCAGCATTCAGTACATGGCCTACGAATACATGGCCAAGCAGAAACAGATTTAGCTAGTATCTGAACCAGAGACCACCGTGACATTTTACTTACCTGATAATGTCCTTTCCTTGAGTCCTGCTAGACCAGTCCAGACAAGTGTGTTGTATCCCCTAACCAGCAGAGGTGGAGATAGAGAAAATGCCAGTCTTCTGATGACCTCATCCTGTACCATATCTAGAGCAGCTAGATGGCATACTATTTCAATATTCGTACCCATGGATAAGAACTCCTGGCTGCACAAGCCCCAATAAAGGTAACAAGGTCTAACAGTTCAAGAATATACAGAACACCCTGCAGATAGGCGGCCAACCAAGAGAAATATAGCCTAGAAAAATATACCGCAGGAAACATTGAATCAACACAGATCACTACCGGTCATAGCTCCAATAAGATCAAAGCAGATCTCACAAGCAGGTCCTGGACTGACCTAGCAGAACTCTAAGGAAAGGGCATTTTCAGTTAAGCAGTTACTCACCTGTAACAAGTGTTCTCCGGGGACAGCAGGAATCAGTCCTTACATATGGGCGATGTCAGTGTCGACTGAGCCTGCATGGTAGCTTCTCCCCAGCTTTTAAAGAAAGCATTTGGGAGATGCACCACGCATGTGTGGTCCCCTTCCTGCCTCAGTAGGATGACATAGCTCAAAGGCAATGACACAAAAAGCAACTCCATGGGGAGGAGGGAAGATTAGAGACAGCAGGAATCAGTCCTCATAGAGAACACCTGTTAAAGATGAGTAACTACGCTTTCTCTGGGAACAAGCAGGGAGTCGGTCTTCACATATGGATCTCCCTAGCTACAGGCTACCAAAAAACTTGTAAAAGGCCATGGCTGACCAATAACAGATGAGCCATGAGCAGCAGCAATGAGTCTGAGAAGACAGACTCCTGAGCAACCCAAATATCCAGCAAGAAACCGGCATTCCAGTAGCCTGAGCACACAAAGGGCCGAAGGACATGAGTTGCCTACATCCTGAATAGATGACTGAGTACTGCCTGGCCAAAGGCACTGGTCTACAGGACTCCCTTCCCAACCAGTAAATGAGCTGTGAAGATATGGACTGAGGATCAGGTGGCAGCACAGCAGTCTCCCAGCAGGAGGAATGGCAGCAGTGTTCCAAGGGAGAGCATTTTGAACTTCTTTCATCAGGAACTTGTTTAGATCCCCCCGGTCCTCTTAGGTATCAGGAAGTACTGTGAGTAAATCCATTGCCCCTGAGGTTTGCAGACACTGGTTCTACCGCCCTATGGTCTCCCTGGAGTTCTGGAGAGGACCCCGGAGTACGGTGTTGCTGGAGACTCCGGTGCAGAGTCTGTCTTGTGAAAGGACTTCTGCTGCTGCCGACGGCTCTTAAAGGCCTTTGCGGTCATATTTTGCAGACACCACAGTTCAAGGGGTCATGATTCGGCCAGAGGCAGCAGTCATGTGAATCAGTGTGCGACATGGTATGAGCACATCAGTCACAGTGCTTAAAACCATTTGCAGAGGCCATGGTGGGGAAGATGACCCCTGCGAAGTTGAAAGCATCAAGCCTAGCTAGGGAAAAAGGGCATGAAGCTGGTTGAGAACCTTGAGAAAAAAGAAAAAAAAAAACGGACCCAAGATGCGATGCAGAGGCAAGCAAGCTTGGGTGGTGGGGAAGGGAATCAGTACATGACCAGGGAGAAAAATTCAAGATAAACACTTTTTCTGGGGAAAATAGACACATCTGGCAGGCTCCACAAAAGAAAGGACACTGAGGTAAGATGGCACCCTTGGGAGGGAAGGGGGCCATGCATGTGTGGTGCATCTCCCAAAGGCTTTCTTTGAAAGCTGGGGAGAAGCTACCATGCGGGTTTTATCAGCGCTGATGTCACCCATATGTGAGGACTGACTTCCTGCTTGTTCCCGGAGAAAACATAGTATATGACAACAAATATAGACCAGCATGGTCCATCCAGTCTGCCCAGTAAGGTGGCCAGAGTAGTTGTAACTGCAGCTCTGTGCAGATCACCCTCTATGCCTGTGTTTAAGGTTGTACATGCTGCTCCATGCAGGTCAGCCCCCTTTGTTAAAGAATATTTAAGTTTGCTTTGATTTCATCCTCTTGTTATAAAGGGATCCACTGTGTCTGTCCCATTCAATTTTGGATTCTGACACTATTTGTCCCCACCACCTCCATCGGGACAGTGTTCCATACATCCACCACCCTTTCAGTGAAAAAGTATTTCCTGATGTTGCTTTTAAGTTTACCGCCTTGCAGCTTCATCGTATGCCCTCTAGTCTTACAGCTGCCCTTTCTTTGAAAAACGTTGTTTGTTCAGTGATACTTAAGTATTTAAATATCTGTATCATATCTCCTCTGTCCCTCCTCTCCTCTAGGATATACAAATTTAGGTCTTCAAGTCTCTTCTCATACATCTTCCAGCGCAGGCTCCAAATCATTCTGGTCACTTTCCTCTGAACAGTTTCAAGTCTTATGTCCTTTGCGAGATACGGTCTCCAAAACTGAACACAATACCCCAAGTGAGGCCTCACCAAAGACTTATACAGGGGCAGCTAGTTCTTCCTCTCTGCTGGTTATTCTGCTGTTATTCCTCTCTGTATGCAGCTCAACATCCTTCTGGCTTTGCTTACCACCTTGTTGCATTGTTTCACCACCTTAAGATCCTCTAGCACTCAGAGGTCCCTCTCCTGGACTATGCACACCAATCTCACCCCCCCCCCTTCTATTGCATACATTTCCTTTTGATTTCTGCATCCTAAGTGCATGACTGCACATCTTCACATTACATTGTAACTGCCAAACATTAGACCATTCTTCCAGTGGTTTTAGAACTTTCTTCATGTTGTCCACTCCCTCAGAAGCATCCACTCTGTTGCAAATTTTGTGTCATCTGCAACAAGGCAGACTTTTCCATTCGGTCCTTCAACAATATCACTCACAAATACACTGAACAGTACCGGTCCCAGGAGTCCAACCAAAAAGCACTAACCCATGTGCAGCAACAAACCCAGTAAAAAATGTGGATGGCAAAGGAAGATGTTTATTTATTAGATAAATCAATATCAGCCATCGGCCCTTCTTTGACACAGGCAGTGTTTCGTAGAGCCTTCCTCAGGGGCTAGAATGGCTAAAATAATAAAATAAAAATAATAATAACAACAACATACACATAATCACTACTGGACAATAAAAACATTTAAAATCATAAATAGGATTAAGAACAAACCATGAATAAGAACCACCAAATGCATGAATCAAACAAAATCCATATGCATATAGGAGTGGAGGAGTGGCCTAGTGGTTGGAGCAAGGTATTTCAGGCCAGAAGGTTGGGGGTTCAAATCCCACCAAAGGACAGCAACCTTGGGCCGGAAGGACTGGGGTTTCTAGTCCCACAGGTGCTCCTTGTGGTCTTGGGGAAGCCACTTAACCCTCCATAGCCCATGTTCCCTGTAAAATAGTTATCTCCAAGTTATAATACCCTGTTCAATGTAATTTCAGTTTGTTCAATGTAAACCGCACTGATGCAGAATAGCGCGGTATATAAGAGAATGTAAATAAATAAATAAAAGAACCGGAAGACTAGGTGAATGAATTATCAAAACTAGGAATGTATCAAACATATATATATATATATAAACACTAAAAGAATTAAAAAGTAAAAGCTCGATGAATGAATAAATAAATAAATATATGTAAACATTCCTAAAAGATAATACATAAAAACCACATAATGAATGATAAATACATAAAAACATGATAAACTGGACATGTCATAACCATAAAATGAATTATGGATGAAAACTATTGTCTTACGGGTGTGAGAAAAAGACTTTAAATGAATCATATCTGTTACTTCTCTTTAGGTTATATCTGGATGATCCTACAATATCATAGACAGGAGGGCAAGGATCAAGAGAATCAATAAATATAAAAGGGAGAAAATGTATAATAAAATATTTAAACCAAACTGCTCAAAAAAACAACATTAATGTCCATGAAACCACCTCAGATACAAAAAATAAAGGAGCAGACTGAACTACTCATCACTATTTAAAAACAACAACTAATACTGTGAGTGTGTTAGACCTATTAAATGTGATGAATCTTCCCTACAAAATGACATATTGCAAAAGGGATGAGGACTTTATTCATAAGAACATTGCAAACAGACATCAATAACAAAAAAAACGTATGTGGTGATATGCGTGCCTGCTTTAACTCAAAAAATTAAAAATTAACCGTTCAAAGTGTTAAAAAGGTAGCACCAATAGACATGTAACCGTACTGTACAAAAATGTTCACAACTTAAAATATGTGAAAATGTGGAAAGATAACCGAGGGCGCTCCAGCCTCTGTAAGAGTGCTGGATTGATATAGAGTAGTTACTCACCTGTAACAGGTGTTCTCCAGGAGCAGCAGGAATCAGTCCTCACATATGGGTGACGTCGGCGCCGACGGAGCCCTCGCGGAGCAATTTCCCCAACTTTCAAAGAAAGCCTTTGGGAATTGCAGCGTGCATGCGCGGTCCCCTTCCCGCCCAAGGGTGCCATCTTGCTCAGTCTGATGACATAGCTAAAAGACAGCAAAAAAAATTAGCAAAAAAGAAATGATAGGACTGCAACTCCAAGGGGAGGAGGGAGGGTTGTGAGGCCTGATTCCTGCTGCTCCTGGAGAACACCTGTTACAGGTGAGTAACTACTCTTTCTCCAGGACCAAGCAGGAAGTCAGTCCTCACATATGGGACTCCCTAGCTTAAGGCTACCGGAGACCTCAAGTGGAAAAATGAGCTCCCTCTAGCTCAGTAGCACAGAAGGAAGGAATCTTCTCTGAAAACGCCCCCGACCGGTAAGCCAACACCAGGGCCGGAGGGTAGGAGTTGCCTAAACCTCAAAGAGATTATGGAGGACTGCCTGTCCGAAAGCACTGTCCCTGCGGAACTCCCTCGCCAGGCAGTAATGGGCTGCAAAAGTCTGGCTTGAAGACCAAGTAGCGGCCCGGCAGATGTCTGCCAACGGAACAGAGCGGAGATGAGCCACTGACGCAGCCTTCGCCCTAACACGATGAGCCGTGACTTGACCCTCCAACGAGAGGCCGGCCGCCCCATAAGCCCAAGCGATACAGTCAGCAACCCATATGGACAAAGTACGCTTGGAGACAGGGAGCCCCAACTTATTGGGGTCAAAAGAAACGAAGAGCTGAACAGCCCTCCGATGCTCTCGCGTACGGTCAAGGTAGAAGGACAAGGCCCTCCTACAGTCCAGGATATGCAGGACCATTTCAGCCCGGCTGGTGTGCGGCCTGGGAAAGAAGGTCGGAAGAACCACCTCCTGGTTGAGATGAAAAGGAAAAACCACTTTTGGAAGAAACTTAGGGTGAGTCTAAGACTACCCGATTTCTGTAGAACCTAGTGTAAGGAGGATCAGAAACTAGGGCCTGCAGTTCACTAACGCGCCTAGCAGAGGTAAGGGCTACCAAAAACAAGGTTTTCCAGGAGAGAAAACGAAGAGGGCAGGTAGCCATAGGTTCAAAGGGCGGACAGGTAATCCGCTGTAAGACCACATTCAGATCCCATTCTGGGGCTGCTGGGCGCAAAGGAGGCTTAAGAAGGAGGCCTCGGAGAAAACAAGCCAACAAAGGGTGGTTGGAAAGAGGCCTGACGTCCACCGGTGCGTGATGCGCAGAGAGAGCACTGAGGTGGACCCTGACAGAGTTGGACTTAAGGCCAAGGTTGGAGAGGTAAAGTAAATATTGCAAGACCACTGCCACCAAGCAGGAGAAAGGATTCTCACACTGCTGAGCACAACATACAGAGAAGCGACGCCACTTAAGAGTGTAGGACGTCCGAGTGGATGACCGCCTGGAGGCCAAGACGACCTCTTCCACCTCCCGAGGCAGTAGGAGGGAAGCAAGAACTACCCTTTCAGCAGCCAGGCCATCAGATGAAGGGACCGGAGGTTGGGGTGTAGGAGAGTCCCCTGATCCTGTGACAGGAGATCGGGTTGAAACCCCAGAGGAAGAGGAGTGTCCACCGCCAGCTGCAGCAGAAGCGGGAACCAGGGTTGTCTCGGCCACGGCAGAGCCACCAGGATCATCGAGGCTCTGTCCCTGAGAACCTTGAAGAGCGTCTGACACTCTAGTGGCATGGGAGGAAAGGCATACAAGAGGCCCGTGGACCATGGAATCAAAAAAGCATCCGCCGCTACTCTGAGAGGATGCGGTTGTCGAGAGCAGAAACTGGGAAGTTGCCGGTTCAGAGGACTGGCAAATAGATCCATGGTGGGGAGGCCCCACTTGAGAAAGATCCGTTGAACCACCAACGGATCCAACCTCCACTCGTGTGGTTGGAGGATCCTGCTCAGCTTGTCGGCCAGGTAATTTTCCTGAACTGGGAGATAGACAGCTTTGAGGAGGATGCCGTGGCCGACGGCCCAAGAGCACAGTTTTTGTGTCTCCTAACAGAGAAGGAAGGAGCCTGTGCCTCCTTGTTTGTTCACGTAGAACATTGCAACTTGATTGTCCGTCTGGACCAGCACAGACTGGTGAGAAGTGAGGTGGGAGAAGGCTCTCAGAGCTAGGCGGATGGCTCTGAGCTCCAGGAAGTTTATCTGCTGAGCAGACTCCCAAGGGGTCCAGAGGCCTTGAGTAAATGTCCCTTGGCAATGTGCTCCCCAACCCAGGAGAGAAGCATCGGATGTCAGTACCTGAGAAGGTGGAGGAGATTGAAAATCCACTCCCAGCACTAGGTTTGGCAGATGAAGCCACCACCGCAGAGAAGAGACCAGCAGGTCGGATATCTGTACTGAGTCCGCCAGGCTTCCTGTGGCCTGATGCCATTGAGTGCGAAGGCACCACTGAGCAGGACGCATGTTCAGGCGGGCATTGGGGGTTACATGGACCGTGGAAGCCATATGGCCGAGCAGTCTCAGAAATTGTCTGGCAGAGACCAGGGAATTGCTGTGAAAGTGGCTGGTGAGATCCATGAGCCTGTGGGCCCTGTCAAGAGGCAGGAAGGCCCGTGCCTGAAGAGTGTCCAACCTGGCGCCTATGAATTCGAGATTTTGAGAGGGGAGCAAAGTGGACTTTACGAAGTTTATGACAAATCCCAAGTGCTGGAGTAGAGTCACAGTGCGATGAGTGGCCTGAGTGGCCTCTTGGGAAGACTGGGCTCTGATGAGCCAGTCGTCCAGGTATGGAAACACAAAAAGGCCTTGAAGCCTTAGATAGGCTGCCACCACTGCTAGGCATATGGTGAACACCCTGGGGGCGGAGGATAGGCCAAAGGGCAGCACTCTGTACTGGTAATGATTTCCTCCCACAACAAACCTGAGATATTGTCTGTGGTCTGGATGAATAAGGATGTGAGTATACGCATCCTTTAGATCTAAGGAGCATAGCCAGTCTCCCTGCTGGAGGTAGGGCAGCAGGATTCCTAACTCCTGAAGGAGTAAGTCCCTGTGCAGAGGGAGTCTTGGAGGCTCCCCTGGAAAGTAGGAGGGAGGTACCTGGTGAAAGTGCAGAAAATAGCCTTTTTGAACTATATGAAGCACCCAGGTATCTGAGGTGATGGCTGACCACCTGTGGGCAAAGTGGACCAGCTGGCCTCCTGTGCTGAGAGAAACCGGCGGAGGGGAAGAGGCTATGCTGACGGAGTCAAAAACCCCCCCTCTGCTGAGCAGGGGCCGGTGTTGTGGGCTTGGGGGCCTGCTGCCTACGGGACCCATTACCCCGTCCCTTGGCCTGATGACCCTGCTGGGGAGCTGCTGAGGCCTGATAATGAGGGTAGTGTTTATAGGCAGCCACCTTCCTCGGGTAAAAGGGCTTTTTCCCCGAGCCCTTCTTCTGAGAGGGGCAGAGGTTTTTCTGGACAGCCAAGTCCTGGTCAGAGTCTCGGTCTCGATCTGTGCGGCCTTTACAGCCATGGGCTTGCCAAAGAGGTTTTCACCTCTGCAGAGGACATCGACCAACTTGTCCTGTACCCATGGCTCAAGGTCGGATGACTGAAGCCAAGCCTGTCGGCGGGCACCGATGCCGGCTCCGGCTACCCAAGCCGATGCTTCGAAGCCATCGTAGGCTGCTCGAGAAATAAACTTCGAGCACTCTCGAATACCAGTGGACAAGGCCTGGAACCTCTGCAAAGGTTCCTCGGAGAGACCAGCAGAGAACCCGGCAATCTCCTTTGCCAGGTCCCGGAGATACATGTCCATGTAGAGCTGGTAGGTCTGGACTCGACAAGCAAGCATAGAGCCCTGGAAGCACTTCCTACCGAGGGCATCCAGGTTCCGGGCCTCCCGGCCGGGAGGCACCGAAGAGTGCATCTTTTGACTCTTGAGTCGATGCACGGCCGATTCCACCACCATGGAATGGTGCGGTAGTTGTGCCTTTTGGAACCAGGGGTTCTTGCGGACTCGATAAATGGAATCGACCCGCTTGCTTAACACCGGCGCCAACGCCGGGCTCTCCCACATGCAGAAGAGAAGTCGCTCCAGTATCGGAGGAACCGGTACAGTAAAGGCCTCCTTCGGGGGCGAGTCATACTGGAGAGCATCGAGCTCGTCGGCTTGAGGCTCCTCCTCGGGATCCGTGGGGAATGCCAAGGCCTTGGCCATATCCCGCACGAAGTCCGAGAACCAGGTGTCCTCCGGGGGGGATCATCTCCGAGGTTCAGACTCGGGCGAGTCCAATGGGATGCACCGAGTCCGAAAAGTACCGGGTGACTCTTCGTCCTCCGTCTCCCAGCCCGACTCCTCGGAGGAGGAATCGAGCGGCTCCGGTCGGGTGGGCACCGATGCCCTCTGCCCCGACATCGAGGCCGGCGTCGATGACCTCGGTCCCGAACGGGAGGCCGAGGGAGACCGTGACCGAGGATCGACTCGAGCTCGCATGGACTCGAGGATCGGCTTGGTCTCCGGGGTCGACTTGGACGTCGAGGTGGTCGGGACAGATGCACCGGCAAGGCCAGCGATCAATGCCCGCTGCTGGTCCATGAAGGCAGCGAAACTGCTCTCCAAGGCCGTCAACCTGAGGCCGAGCTCAGGAGACTCAGCAGCCCCCCGACTCGGGCCCAACGTCGGCTCCTTCGGAGGCGAGTCCACGAGAACTACAGTACTCACGTGTCCAGGAGACTCCATCTTGAGACAAGGATGTTTTGAAGGCCTCTCCGACTCCGAAGACCCGGGATGGCTATCGGGGCTATACGACCTGGCCCTCAAGGAACCAGGAGCATCCACCGACGCCGCCCTCGCGGGTTTTTTCTTCCTATGATGTTCCCGGGCAGGAGACCCCTGCTCAGAGGAACTCCGACGATGCTCGGGACCGGAGTCCCGGGATGTCAAAGCCTCTGATGAGGTCCGGGCCCGGCCGGACGTGGAGTCAGAGAAGATTCTTTCTTTTTGATGCTGCAGACTCCTCAACGCTTTTGAGGACATTTTGCCACACGAACCACAGATCATCGGGTCATGATCGGGTCCGTGGCAGCGGAGGCAGCAGTCCTGTGTGTCGGTAAGAGACATAAGCTTCTTACAGCGATCACATTTTTTAAACCCGCTGGCAGCCATCGGGGGAAAAAGGGCCCCTGCAAGATCAAAAGACAGGGCTGCCAGTGAAAAAAGAAAAATGGTGCGAACGCTAGTCACGAAGGAGAAAAACCGAAAAATAAAGAACGGACCCGATAACGGCGTATTGGGCCCAGGCAGGAAAAGGATCAGGCGTCGAACCGAGAAAAGAATATTAAATAAAATCAACTTTTTCAGCGGCGATCACAAACAACGTCTGTAGGGCTCCGCGGAAAAAAAGAAGACTGAGCAAGATGGCACCCTTGGGCGGGAAGGGGACCGCGCATGCGCGCTGCAATTCCCAAAGGCTTTCTTTGAAAGCTGGGGAAATTGATCCGCGAGGGCTCCGTCGGCGCCGACGTCACCCATATGTGAGGACTGACTTCCTGCTTGGTCCTGGAGAATAAATGCTATGTATAAAAAGAACCGAAGTGATATTGAACTTTTGACTTAGGATTCAAAATTAATACTAGAGATAAAAGACCGCATGAACAGGCCATAATATGCACGTACTTAAGCCAGAAATGGTAAAAAATATATTAATAAATACAAATATGTGAAACCAACGATGCAAAGTTGCCAGGGGAGACCCAAATTTCAAAATTAAAATAAAAAGAAGAATGGAACAATAAACATACCGTCAAACGTTAAAACTTATGTGGAGGACGGCTGTCCGAAAAGTATTGTCGCTTCACAGAATTAAAACAGCAACTGAAAAATAAAAGCCACGTGAACTTTAAATGAAAACTATAAATGACTTTTAAAGGGTGGAAATGGTATAATTCCAAATTTGAGATTAAATACTATGACCGCTGTAATTAAAAACACCCCGATCGTGCCTGGAGCCGTGCTCACTTTCAAAACTGTCAGCTTCAAAGTAAAAGACGCCGGCTTCTGCGCACTGGATAAATAAACAAATAAGGAGCGGGAAAATGCCCTTAGCATCATGGTTTCATGCAAATGAATGTAGGATTCCACCAACCAAACTAACTATATAAGTAAAAAAAATTTAAAAAATTAAGAAGGACCTTCATCGATAGGATCGAATAATTGTGAAACATGAACATCTAAGTACCGTACAAATAATGTTGTAGACATAAATTGATGTCCATAACTAAAAGATGTCCAAGACTAATCAGTATAAATATCTTGCTAGTTGCAATTCACTTATGAAGGGAACAGCATGCCTGCCATGTGCGGGCTAGGGTGTCCCCAGAGGGGGTCAAAATATTAGGACAAAAAGGCCCTTATCAGAAAAAGCACATGAAATTGAATATTACAAAAAATGGGTTAATTATGATGTTGATAAAAACTTGAAATATACCAAAAAACAGAAAAAAAAATTTTGATAGTGTGGAAAAATATGAATGTACCTATTTATACGTACTGATCCAACCCATAGGGATGGAACATAGTAATGACCCGGAGAGGGATGAATGAGGACTAATAACTCCAGAGGAATTGTTATTATGTGCAAATGTGATACATAACACTTATGTCAAATTAGTATAACGACCAATATGTTTGTCTTTAAAGACAGACAGAAAAGTCACGTTCCATATTTAATCCGTGTGGATGCAAACTGTTCAAATTAAAAATGTAACGCTGCTCTAAGTGTAAAATAGTGTTGTCTATATTCCCCCCCCCCACCCCCCCGCCAATTTAGCTTCACTTTTTTGATAACAAGAAACCTAAGGTCTGGCACTTTGTGATTAGTTTCTTGCCAATGGGTGACAAGAGGTTTATCTAACACTCCTCTTTTAATGCAACTTCTGTGTTCTATTATCCTGTTAAGTAATGGACGTGTAGTTTTTTCCACATAAAGCATTTTACAAGGACATACAATGACATGACTCGTTGCACAATTGGAAAAATCGTCCAGAAAAAATTTTTGATTATTGCCCGGATGAATAAAACAGTTTTTAACTGTCAAGGAGAGAATACAAACAGAACAATGACCACACGGAAAATGCCCTTTATATTTCGACAAAAATTTCCACTCAGTAAAAGCAGACGGTACTAACATATTGCGGAGGTTTATATTGCACTTATGCGCCACTGTAAGAGATGTGTTTTGAAAGCCTGGTATGGCTTGAATAAGATGCCAATGTTTCCTAAGGAGGTTATTAATCTTTGAGGATTGATGACAGTACAAAAGGGTACATACCAACCCAACTTCAGACTGTTCATGCCGTGATTGTAATAATGTCTCGCGTGATGATTCTCGAGCTCTATTGTACGCCCTATTAATATGGTGTCCCCCCTTGCAAAAAATCTATCTTTCATTACAGCTGCATGCTGTTCAAAATCTAGATTAGTGGTGCAGACTCTTCGTGTTCTTAAAAATTGACTCATTGGAAGGTTATTTTTGAGGGCCGGATTATGAAAACTTGTAAAGTGTAAAAGATGATTTCTATCTGTGGATTTTTTGTATAGAGATGTCTGGAGACCCTCATTTGTGTTCTTGATAAGCAAATCGAGAAACGAAATCTGATTGAAATCTTTGAGGATTGATGAACTCCTTTTAGCGAGGCTAATGGAGAAGGGCATCAGTGGAACAGCGCTTGAATGGTGCAGGTCCTACCTATCCGGAAGATGGCAGCATATCCGCTCAGGAGGCAGAACTTCAGAACCCTTCCACCTAGATCAGGGAGTCCCTCAAGGTTCCTCACTCTCTGCCCTTCTATTTAACATTTACATGCAACCAATCTATAAGATCATACGGTCATTTAATGTCGATTGCATGCTTTATGCCGATGACGTTCTACTTTACACCCCTATCTCCACTGACCATTTAGATCTCTCCCCTCTAATAAACTGTTTCAATGCAGTATCAGACTGGCTTCTCTCCCAAAACCTCCGTATACAACATAAGAAAACGGAAGTCCTCTTTATCACGAGGAATCCCAACTTCATCCCACCTCAATATCTCAAAACTAAGGAAGCAGAATTGCAATCCAAACCCTCAATACGCTACCTGGGAGTTACTCTGGATCAACGCCTGGATATGAAGTCCCACATAGGAAACACAGTCAGAACAATATACTACAAGATCCGTTCTCTGAGACACCTACGCTCCATGTTAGAGCCAAAAGATTTCAGGACAATCTACCAAGCACTGATCATACCCCATTTCGATTATGCTAATATCATCCTGCTTGGTCTTCCTCAATCCACTTTAAATCCGTTACAGCTGGCAATGAATGCCGCAGCAAGGGTCCTTCAGGGAGCTACCAGGACTGACCACGTTACACCTCTGCTAATTCAATTACATTGGCTACCCATCCAGGCCAGAATTATCTTCAAAACTCTACTTCTCACGTTCAAAGCTCTCAATAAGCTCTCCGCTGCATCCTTATCTGCCCTTATTCACCCTACTACACCAAACAGAGCAAGAAGATCCATGACCATCAACTCCCTAAAGCTACCAAAGGCCCTTACAAGCTGCTCTTCATCTACAGCCAACAGAGCCTTTATCCTCTGTGCCCCTAGGAGCTGGAATGCACTACCCCCTGGCATCCGGGCTATCAATAGCTTAATGCAATTTAGGAAAGCCCTCAAATTCCATCTCTTCAACAAGTACCTTATAGAGTCACCGACACCCATTGACCTCAGTATTTCCACCCAGTTACTCAATTCCTCGGTGTCTCAATAACACGCCAAGGCTGACTCTCTATAAGTCTGAATACTTTCTTAACTGTTCCTAGTAACATGTACATATGCAGTAGAATTATCCCTGTAAATAGGTTGCAAATAGTTTCCCTTGTTTATCCAAGTTCCTTTCCCTTGTTATCTGTAAACTCATGTATGTTGAATGTACTGAGATTTTTGTTCTATGTGAACCGCGCTGATGCTGAATAGTGCGGTATATAAGAGAGTATAAATAAAATAAATAAATAAAATAAATAAATAATATGTAAGTTGGAACCGCAAGTTGTCATCACACTCATTTATCCACCCATTAAATACTGACAACTGTTCAACCGACCCTTTCCATAAAACAAAAATGTCATCGATATACCTAACCCAAAGTTTTATATTGTCATTAAATGGATTGTTCTTTATGAATTTATCTTCAAAGTCTGCTACATAAAGGTTGGCTATATCGGGAGCGACCGAGGACCCCATGGCCACACCCTTTGCTTGTTTGTAGAAGAGATCTCTGAAGCAAAAGTAATTTTCACATAAGGCAAAATATGCCAAATCTAATAGAAATGTTGTAGGAATGCGCTTGTGAAAATCTCTTTTGTACAGATATTGTTCAATGATCTCTAAGGCTTCTGCCTGTGGAATATTGGTGTAAAAGGATTCTACATCCAAAGTCACTAGGATGATCTCGGTATCTATTTCTTTTATTGATGTCAAAATATTTATAACATGAGAAGAATCTCGAATGTACGACCACATTTTTACAATAAATGGTCGTAATAAAATGTCTAAAAATTGAGAAATGGGTTCTAAAAGTGAGCCAACTGCTGAGACAATGGGCCTGCCGGGGGGATGATCAAGGGACTTATGAATCTTGGGAATAATGTAAATGGTAGGGGTAACCGGAAAATCTACAATAAGAAAATCTCTCTCTTTAGCAGTTAAATACCCAAATTCAAAACCATTAAGAACCAATGGCTGATATTGATTTATCTAATAAACAAACATCTTCCTTTTCCATCCACGTTTTTTACTGGGTTCAGTACCGGTCCCAGGACCGAACTCTGGGGCACACCGCTAATCACCTTCCTTTCATCCGAGTGAGTTCTTTTTACCATCACCTTCTGTCATCTGTCAGTCAACCAATTTCTAATCCAGTTCACCACCTTGGGACCCATCCCCAAGCTGTTGCGTTTACTGATAAGCCTCCCATGAGGAACAGTATCAAAGCTTTGCTGAAATCTAGATAGATCACATCCATCGCAAGCCCTTGAATTAGTTCTCTCTAGTTCTCTTTATATGGTCCTGCTAGGCCAGTCCAGACAAGTGAGACATATTAACACTGCGCCTCCACTGAGAAGAAAACACAGCAGCCACCAAAACGTCTGCACTGAAGGCTGTGCCCAACCAAACGTTTCCAATAATACTAGAGGAAAGAAAAGACCATGCTGCTGCCTGACAAATGTCTAAAGGAGTGGCCGAACTGTGCTCTGCTTAGGAGGAAGCTCAAGTCTGTTTGGAATGCATATGTAAATGCTATGGAACCAGTCAATCCTGCAACAGAGAGGCTGAGGCTGTCATCTTTATCCAGTGGCCCAAGCAGAGCCAGTAGCAGCTTCACCCTTATGCAGGCTTCAAACAGGACAAAAATCTGTCCGACTTTTGGAAAGAACTAGCAACCTTCAAGTGTCTAATTTAATTTTAATTAGCGAGTTTTTATATACCGCACCTTCCATTGATCAGTTGCGGTTTACATGGAACAACAGTAAACAGGCAAAGCTGCTTTTACAGATAACATTGTGAAACTACAAAGAAATTCAATTTTACAATTAACAGTTTGTTAACTATATACAAAGAACCAAATATTAACTATGTACAGGTATGTATGTTTTTGAGATCGTCGGTTTGGGGTTTTCTCATTTATTCCAGTTCTAAAACCATTTAACATCTACCAGGAGAAAGCCCTTATCCTTCCCTTAGCATTGTTCCTTCAGAAAGAAGGCAAGCAAACCACCTAACATGGAAATCCGATACTATAGGCAAAAAAGGAGGAACGAGCCAAAAACACACCACTTCTTCCAAAGAGGACAGATAGGTATCTCGACATGAACAGATCTGCAAATCTACGATGTGTCATCAAGCACATGGCAAAGGCAGCCTTAAGAGAACAATCTTTGAGCGCAACCTCACAAGGGCACAAAATGCTCAGCCACTAAGAACAGAAGAACTAAACTAAGAACCCATGAAGGAATCACTGAGCACAGGAGAGGTGCATTTGTTGAACTCAAAGGAAACTACCACGTCAGGGTGAGACCAGGAAGCACCCCATCACCAGTCCTCCAGAACAAGCAAAGGCCACCCGCTGAACCCTCAGTGAACTAAGGGAAAGGCCCTTGTCATATCCAACCTGGAGAAAGGATGGAAGAGCTAACAAGTCTGTCGTGTTAGAGCCAACACAGTGCTCGTAACACCCGTACTAAAAACAAAAAAACAAACATGAGACATGCATGTAGGCCAGACAGGAAACTTCTTGTGCTCAGAAACATGGTAACCACAGCAGTAGAATAGCTATTATGTACTAAACATCACTTTTAAATAGTCAAGCTGTCAGCGAGAGGGGAGCCAGAACAGCAAGCAGGACTGGCACCAGCCTCAAAATCCCCCCGTGCTGACGGATGGTACCAGAGACAAAGCAAATCCGCTTACCATGGCCTCCTCAGCCAAGCTAGTGCCACCAGCGTCACTGGGCCTAGATGGCGCTCCACACAACTAAGTACGCATCCATGATAGGCCATCAATAGCAGAACATGCCTAGGCCAATGTTGAGCTACGGCGACCACATCTTGCAGCAGCTGAAGATCCTTGCACCTTGGCAATGGGCTGGGCTGCCAAATTCATCCTGGGGTGACCCCACCTGACCAGGAACCCTTGGAATGTCCATCAGCTCAATGTCCACTCTCCGGGATCTGGGGGAGTGATGAATGAGATAGTCTGCTTCCATACTGTCCACTTCTGTAATATGTGGTGCCAAGAAGGCCATCAGATTCTGCTCCACCCAAGAAAGCAGGAGGGTCATTTTCCAGGGAGACCCCAGAAGTCTTCATGCCCCTTGCTGTGGCATTGCCCGAGATGATCCGCACTGCTGGTCTCCGACTACATTCCAGAAACGCAGGAAGCCATGCAAATGTTTTGCCTCAGGCTGAACAATGGGCCATGGCTGCCTCCCTGCTTGCTCCTGTGACACTGGGCAATCTACCTTTGGCAATAAGCTTCCCAGTCAAACCAGCTGGTATCCATTGTCAGAAAAAGCCACTGGACATCATGGAGGGGAATGTCTGTCAGCAGATGAGCAGGCTGCTCCCACCATCTCAGGCTGACCACCACAAATGGGGGAAGAGAGAGCCTAATGTCGAAGTCCTGAAGACGACGACGACCAGTGTAACAGCAAGCATCTTTGCAGTTGATACAGTTGCACTGACACCCAGAGACCATCTTTATAGTCACTGCCATTGACCCCATGAGATGGAGATAATTCCAGACCCTGGGATGCTGCTGTCTCTGAAAAGCCTTCAGCTAAGAACACAGCTCCAAGGTACCCTAACTGGATAAACTCCAACGTTACCACCCAGTCCAACTTTCATAGAAAACTGCCCCACTCAGGAAGACATGCAAAGGGCTCCGCACATGACTTGGCCTGAGGCCAGATGTCCAGGCAGGGACACACACCAAACCTTCGCGCCACAGGGCAGCAATCACACTACCATTGGAAGTATGCCTTAGCCAAGTACAGCAATGCAACAGCTCTCGTTGCTGGATCACTTTCAGTCTCTTCATGTAGAAGTATAAGGGCCTTAAGCAAACACAGACACTCTGGAGGTCCAAGATCAGGTGGAAAGGACCCAATTTCCTTTGGTGCCACTAAGTATATGATATACAGACTCTGCCCCTTATGGCAGCCCGGAGTCCAAGGAGTCTCTCCAGAGTAGCCTGAATGGCAGCTCTCCAAGCCACAGACCGCATGGAGTTATCAAGAAGCATCCGGGGTGGGATCCTTGCAATCCCGCACATAATATAAGCACATGTTGTTGTGCTCCCTCCCCCCCTCCCCCGAGGTCACACAAGCCCATCCTATCATTGTGTCTGACAGGAGAACCCTGATCTGGAGGAGTGAAGGAGAGGTTGGGGGGGGGGGGGTCCTGGTGGGAGGAATGTCTATGCTTCAAGGCTCTTTTAGGTCTAGCCTCCGGATGACTATGTGGTTGGAAGCTCCCAGTTCCTTGACCAAATTCTTAAGTCCTCTACAAACACATACTCCCCATCTTGAAAGGAAATCCGGACAAACTAGACTTGGACGCCATGTATGTTGCCCAGTGGCAAAGTCAAAGCCAACAACAGCCACCATCAAAAAAATATCCTTGGCCATCAAGCAGATCAAATCGTACATGGCATCTGCCAGGAAAATTGCTGCTGATTCCGGATGAATCGAAGAGTTTTCACATGGGGGCGACTAAATCCAATGACACGGGCACAAGTCATACACCTCCCACAAACTACTGCCTTGAGAATAAAGGAGGTGGCTGAAAAAGGTTAAATTAGACTTACCTGCTAATTGTTGTTCCTGGAGTAGATACAGTCTAGTCCCGGACCTCTGGGTTGTCCACCTTATTCAGCAGCCTGAAGACTGAGGAACCTCCTTTTTGTGATGTCAGCAGTACAGTCAAACCTCGGTTTTCATTTGCCCCGGTTTTCATACGCTTCGGTTTTCAACGTCTTTTTTGACTGAGATTTTGTCCCGGTTCTTGTACATCGCCTCGGTTTTCGTAAAGTACAGTACTGTAAATACATACACCCTCGCGCTGCACACCGGTCTTTATACACTGCCAGAACGCCCGCCCGGTCCCGGCAGCACGGCCCCCCGGACTCACCGATCGCCAGCGTGATGAGAAGCGAAAGCCAGCTGAGCACGTAAATGAAACACATCCTCGAGCCTGGTCAGAGTTAGAGAGGCAAGGATTGCGCGGAGAGGAAGGCCCCGATCTCATCCACCGCCTGCCCGTTCTCTGGAGCGCCCCCTCAGGCTCGGAGGTAGCAGGGAAGAAAAGCTGTCAACGTAAGCAGGAGATGTTGCATGAATGTGGGAGGCAGTTTTCTCTTGCAGGGTACGTCTGAAGCTATATCATTAAGATTTTCTGCCATTCTGAAGCATTGAGCAGATAATGTAAAGGTATTTTAATGGGCTGAATCCAATGTGATTCCGAAGAGAGCTGGGCACAGCAGCTTGTCAGGGGTGGCTAAGGCCAGATGCTAACATACTGTACTGTACAGTACTGTACTTAGCTTGCTTTCAGTGATGTTAAATGTTCATTTATCCATTTCATTAGTCATTTATATTTATTTCTCATTGTTTTCTGTATGTAAAAATATAGTTATTCTCTATAAAATGTATTTTTTGTGAATATTTTTGGGTGTCTGGAACGGATTAATTGGATTTACATTATTTCTTATGGTAAATATTGCTTCAGTTTTCATACGTTTCGGTTTTAGTCAGACTTTTTCGAACGGATTAATCATGAAAACCGAGGTTTGACTGTATATCCTGCCAGTAGGCCACCTCCATTAGCCAGTTACCTAATGACAAAGCAGACTCACCGGAGCAACAAGTAAGCACGAATCGCAAAGAAAACATTGCCAACTCACATAACTAGCTAAAACAATGGCGAATCACTTTTCCCTATTTATTCTTTTGTTTGTTTTTTTGTTCCCCGAAGGAAAAACGTTAATTGCAACCTGTAAACCTCACCGAGGCCCACCCCCCACCTGTGTGGAGGACCTACCTCTAGGCCTTACTCCTCCCCCGCCTGGGGTCTAGAAAAGAAAACAATCTTCTTACCTGTAAAGGCCTCAAACCTTCCGCTGTCAGACCTTCAGGCTGTAACCTGCATAAAAAACGTACTGGGGAGGGTTACGGGACTAGACTATCTACTCCAGGAACAACAATTAGCAGGTAAGTATAATTTAACCTTCGTGATCGTATCTCCAGTCTAGTCCCGGACCTCTGGGTCTGTACCAGAGGAGTAAACTAACTGGAGGGATCGTCCTTTCCAGCCTAAAGGACTGCTGCTCCAAAGCAAGCATCCTGTCTTGCTTGAATATCCAGTCTGTAATACTTTACAAAGGAATTCAACATCGACCTGGTGGCCGCCTTACATATCTCCAGCAGCGGCACCAATTTAGCTTCCGCCCAGGACGCAGCTTGCGCCCTAGTAGAATGAGCCTGAAGCCCCTCCGGCACTGGCCTGCCCTTCAACAAGTACGCGGAAGCAATCGTCTCTTTAATCCACCGGGCAAAGGAAGCCTTTGAAGCCGACTCACCTCTCCGTGGCCCAGCAAAAAGCACAAAAAGTCGCTCAGACTTGCGAAACTCGGATGTCCTTCGGAGGTACCTCTTTAACGCCCTCCTGACATCAAAAAGATTCGTCCTCTTCGCATCCGGCCCTCCAGAGTCGCTCCGAAACACTGGTAAAGAAACTTCCTGATTCATGTGAAACAACGACATCACCTTGGGCAAAAATGCCAGCACTGGACGCACCACCACTTTTGAGTCGAAGAACGAAAGATAGGGCTCCTTACAGGACAGCGCCTGCAACTCTGAAACCCTTCTCGCTGAACAGATTGCCACCAAAAATACCAATTTTAACGTAAGATCCTTCAACGACGCCCGTGACAAGGGCTCAAACGGCTCCCGTTCCAACGCCTCCAGAACGAACGGAAGATGCCACTTAGGCACTACCTGCCTAGCTGGGGGCCGTAAGAGCGACAACGCCCGTAAGAACCGTTTAACATCCAAATGTTCACCGAGCGAGAGACCACCGATTTTACCTCTGTAACACGCCAGAGCCGCGACCTGCACCCAAAGGGATGCGGACGCCAAGCCCTTGACAATCTTGCAGAAAATCCAATATCTGGGGAATGGACGCTCTCAGAGGCTCCGACGCCCTATCGCTGCACCATCCTTCGAACACTCTCCAGACTCGCACATACGCCAAGGACGTAGACCTCCTCCTGGCCCTCAACAAAGTGGAAATGACCGACAGGGAATAACCTCTAGCCATTAGCCTAGCCCTTTCAATAGCCAGGTCGTAAGCGAGAAGCGATCCACGTGTGTCATGAACAGAGGTCCCTGGGATAACAGATCTGGTCTGGCCGGAAGACGCCACAGACGCTCCACCAGGAGCCTTATCATATCCGCATACCAAGGCCGGCGCAGCCAATCCGGAGCTATCAAAATCACCTGCCCTTTGTACCTTTCTATCCGCTGGACCACCCTGCCTATCAGGGCCCACGGCGGAAAAATGTAAAGGAGCTGCTCCTCCGGCAAGGCCTGAAAGAGAGCATCCAGACCTTCTGACATTCGTTCCCTTCTTCTGCTGTAAAACCGATGGACCTGTGCTGACTGGAACGTTGCCATGAGGTCCATGACCGGCGTGCCCCACCGACGTACCAGCATGTGGAACACCTCTGGATGAAGGACCCACTCCCCGGGATCCACCCTCACCAGGCTGAGGAAATCGGCTTCCACATTGTCCACCCCTGCGAGATGCGCCGCCGACAGGGCTAACAGATTTTCCTCGGCCCAGTTGCACAAGTCCTCGGCCTCAGCCTCCAGCGCTACACTGCTGGTCCCTTCTTGTCGATTGACATAAGCCACCGCGGTCGCGTTGTCGGACAATACCCGAACCGCCTGGCCTCTGAGATAGGCCTGGAAGGTCTGCAGAGCCAACGACACTGCGCGCAACTCTAATCAGTTTATGGACCAAGATCTTTCCAGAGCACTCCACTGACCCTGAGCGAATTTCCCCTGGCAATGCGCTCCCCAGTCCCAGAGACTGGTGTCCGTCGTCACTGGTACCCAAACTGGAGCTTCCAACGGCTTCCCCCTCTTTAGAGACTTGGGAACTAACCACCAGCGCAGCACCTTCCGCGTCTCCACTGGGCACGGAAGCCTTCTCGACAACGGGTCTCGCTGGTGCGACCAGCGCCTGATTAACGCTCTCTGCAATGGTCTCATATGCGCCCTGGCCCAGGGCACTACCTCTATCGTTGACGCCATCGTTCCCAACAATTGAAGGTACTGCCATGCTGTGGGAGCTGCACTGCTCAAGAATCTGCGGGTAAGCTTCCGCAACCCTTGCGCTCTTAGTTGGGGTAGAAACACCTGCCCTTTCTTCGTGTTGAAACGAGTTCCCAAATACTCCAGGCATTGGGCGGGAACCAGATGACTCTTTGCCATATTGACCACCCAACCTAGGCTCTCTAAGAAGGTGACTACCCTGGCTGTCGCCTCTACGCTTTCCGCCCTCGACTTTGCCCGAATCAACCAATTGTCCAGATAAGGGTGTACCAGAATCCCTTCCTTCCGCACAGCCGCCGCAACCACCACCATTATCTTGGTGAACGTGCGAGGAGCCGTCGCCAGGCCAAACGGTAAAGCTCAGAACTGAAACTGTCTGAAAGGCAGTGCAAACCTGAGGTACCTTTGATGGTCCGGCCGAATGGGAATATGAAGATACGCTTCTGACAGATCCAGAGAGGTAAGGAACTCTCCCACTCGAACCGCCACTATGACCGAGCGCAGAGTCTCCATGTGGAAGTGCGAAACTCGAAGACAACGATTCACTCCCTTGAGGTCCAAAATTGGCCGAACCCCTCCGTCCTTTTTTGGGACCACGAAATAAATGGAGAACCAACTGCAGCCGCATTGGTCTGAAGGTACTGGAATTATAGCCCCGAGGTCCAAAAGCCTTTGTATGGTTCCCCGCACTGCCTCGTACTTGCTCGACGACTTGCAGAGGGACCTCACAAAGGCATCCCGTACCGGACAGCGTAGCTCCAGAGCATATCCTTCTCAGATGACTTCCAGCACCCACTGGTCTGACGTAACCCGGACCCAGGCATTGTAGAAGACCAGAGATGCCTGGTCCCCCATGCCTTGATTGCGACTTCCTAACACCGGATCCCGAGGAGGAAGCCAACACCCCAAAACCTCTTCCTGCTCCCCGAAATCCTCGAAACCCTTGACTCCTGCTGGGGAACCTGCCTCTCTGGCTGGGATTAAACCTTTGAAAACGAAAGCGACGAAAATCCTGCTGCTGCCCCCTGTTCGCAGGTGCCGTCTTCCCCAGCTTGGGCTCGTCCTCGGGTAACCTACCCCCTTTAGATTCCCCGAGATCCTTGAACAATTTTTCCAAATCTTCACCAAACAAGAGCTTCCCCTTAAAGGGAAGCTTACTAAGCCTCGCCTTAGAAGTTATCTGCCGCCCAATTTCGCAGCCATAAATAACGCCTGGCCGCCACCGCGGACGCCATGCTTTTCGACACTGCTCGCATCAGATCATAATGAATATCCGCTAGGTAAGCCGCCCCAGACTCCAGCTTGGCCGCCTCCCCGGTATTGTCGCCCTCCAGACCTCCTGGGACCTTTTGTGCCCATCTCAGGCAGGCTAGGGCCACCCAAGCGCCGCAGATCGCTGCCTGGAGCGACACAGCATTCACATCGAAAATTTGCCTCAGGACATCCAACTTTATGTCCTGTGAATCCTTAAGGGCCGCACTGCCCTCAACTGGGATCATGGTCTTCTTTGTCACTGCCGCTACCGCCGCATCCACCTTGGGAGCCCTAAAGACCTCCCTATCTTGCTCAACGAGAGGGTAAAGGCGACCCATCACCCTAGACCCTTTAAGGGGCGCCTCTGGGATATTCCACTCTTCCTGAATTAACTCCTGGAAAACCCTATGCACCGGGAACGCCCTTCGGTTTTTCCTGAAAACTTTTAATAATGGGTCCTCTAGGGTCTCATCTTCCCCCGACCCCGGGACCGGCATGTCTAGTGCCTTTAGTGTTTCTCCAATGAGGGCGGGCAGCTCCTCTCTGCGAAAAACCCGCACTACTCTCGCCTGGTCCTCCTTATCCGCGAGCTCACCTTCCTCTAATTCCTCTTCCATGTCAAGACTTCGGCCTTCCTCATCTGACAGTTGCCCCTCCGAAACAACTGAGGGAACCTTAAGGCTCTCATCTAATTTCAGCTTCTTAGATCCGTCCTGCGACTCCTCCAGGACCTGAGAGGTCGCCGGCCTCTTACCTTCGGGTCCCCGGGATGTGTCCCTAACCTGGCCTTGCGAGACGTTACGAACTGCTTGTTGCAGAAGCGCTACAAAATCCCTAGAAAAAATAGACTCCAGCCCCTTGGGCCAGGCCGCTAGAGAGGGCGAGACATCCGGCGTGGAGGAGGGACCCGCCACCGGCTCCCCCAGTGGCAAGTTGCCTGTCTGAGTCCCTGAAGGCCCCGTTTCTCCTTCCAAGCGCTCCTCCGTGCTCTCTGCAACATTGTCCATGGTAGAGGCCTTCTTCAAACTCCTACAGACTCCCGAATCTGCTCCTGAGCCCCTCCTAGCTCCACAGACAAAGCACTGGGGCCTAGCGGGCATCCCTGCAGAGAGAGCGCTGCCTCGTGCACCAAGCCCCCCCCCCCGGGAGACCCAAACAAAGAAAAAATAGATCCCCATACAGAAACTATTGAAATAAGTAAAAAAAAACCCGGGTTCCCAGAGCCGAGCTGCCCCAAAACAATAAAAGGTCAAGTACCGCTCCAACAAGGCTCTCTCCGGTCTCCCTGCACAAGGCCCGACCCTGCTGGCAGGGTTTCCTGCGCCGCGGCCAGGTGTGCAGGCCTTTTCGCGCTCAAACGAACTGACAGGAACCTGAGGTAATCGGGGCCTCTTACCTCCTGCTGATCTCCGGTTGCAAACTGTGAGGGAACTTCCACCCCTGGCCCGTCTCTGGACCCGCTCTGATGGGGGAGGGGGGGGGGAGAGAGAGAGAACGGGAGCACTCAGCTGCGGCACACTAACAGGCAGGGCTTCTGTGTAACGCCGGCTGGGTCCCTCTGCAGCTGCTCTGCAAAAAGTCTGGTCTCTAACGCTAAAGCCACCAGAGGCTAGCTGTACTCCGTTAAGGGAGGGCTCCACACACACCGGAGACAGGAGACAAAACCCCTCCAGGAGGGGGGAGAGCCTTCAATCTCGGCTTAAAGGTACACAGCAGCAAAACATCTTTGATCTTATCAATTCCTATCCCTCTGCTTTTTTTTTTTTTTTTTCGATTAGTTAAGCCTTTTCAAAATCTTTTTCCCAACTACACCTAAAACTATACTCAATTGTTCCTCCTGTGAGCCCAGACCGCCCGGGCTCACCATCCCTTCAGCTGCTTGGAGACTGAGGTAACTGGCTAATGGAGGTGGCTACTGGCAGGATATACTGACATCACAAAAAGGAGGTGGTTCCTCAGTCTCCAGGCTGCTGAATAAGGTGGACAACCCAGAGGTCCAGGACTAGACTGGAGATACGATCAGGAACAGACTCTTTCAGAAAGCCTCAACCTTGTGAGCCACTTGGTCCCTGAGGGCTATACCACCCTCCACTGGCATGGTGGTGCAATTAGCAAAAGCCATCAGCTGCGCATCCACCTGGGGCAGCCATACTCAAGCAGCAAGGTTTCTGTGAGGAGGGTATAGTGCAGACTCACAACCTTGCCCCCATTTCAGTAGGGCGGCAGGTGTGGGTCCCATTCTATATCTATCAGGCTCTACAGGACCTCTGGGAAGGAAATACCCTGGAAGTTTTGATCCCCTGCCAGAGGGGGTATATTTGTGGCTCCTGTACCACTGAAACAGCATCCAACAGCTACAAGGCAGAGGAAACAATGAGCATGCTGCTTGCTCCTCTCTTCCAAAAATGACAACTAAGAGAATCCTTGTCAACTGATACCAGCAGTCTGTTTTCTTCACTCATGAATTCGCCGGCTGATCCTCCGAAATGTAGGGCAGCACAGGAGAGATGAGACCACTACTCCAAATCCCTCCACTTCTGGGGCATTTCTGCGGGGAGGCACCTGCAGAGGTCTGCCCGCCCCATGAAAGGCTCTCCTCTGAGCAAGAGCAGAGGAACGAGAGAGCCCGAAGCCAATGGGTCCAAAATGCCAACTATCCAGCCACTGGGAGGCCAAGCTTCAAAGAACGAGTGGAACGGTCAGAGTTGTCTCACTCTTCCAGCCAACCACATGCAGCAAGCTGAAGCAGCAGCAGAAAGGTCCATGTTCATCAACTATAAAGGTGATACCTTCAAGAGGCGAACAGACGTCTCTGTGGCCAAATTGCAGAGGAAGGGCAAAAAGCAGTGTCTCCTCCCAGAAAACAAATGTCTTATCTCAAGCAAAGCAACTTCCTGAAGCCAATCTTGCTGTCCAAATAAGGCATGCTCTGAGGTAAGTCATACTTACAGTGCACACACCAGAAGCGCAGAGCCATGGTGTGTTGCAGAGAGAGTGTTCATGGAGTGTGACGGAGGCGTGTAATGAAAGTGCATATCCATGTCATGTGCGGCACAGATGCTACACTAACACGTGCAGCAAGGAACATGGGTTAGAGCAAAGCATGGATAATGTGTGCACACAATGCCAGTATAAGGCAGAAACCAGTGGGAAAAGACCACATGCATCAATGGTTCCAATCCCTGACCTGGCAAATGCCCCACTGAACGGCACGGCACAGACAATACTGAAGAGGAGAAATTTGCAAAGAAAAAGGAACTTGCCCCCGGGGAACCCAAGCAGCAACTGTGCTGGGCTCAATGCTACTCTCCTACTGCCAAGTCTTGCAGCAACATACCTCTTGAATCTTCATGCCATCTTTGGGAGAGATGGAAAGGAGGAGTGGAAAGGGAGGCACTGAGGCTGTGCAACCAAATGATTCCTCAGAGATTCAACAATTCTGGCTGTTCAATTGGACCTTAACAGGCTAAGGATGAGGAACTCAACAGAAACCCCTTTTCACTGGCATGCCCAGGAGGTCACTGGTTTTAAGGATGACCTAATGGATGTCTCCCACATTGAGATCAAATGAGGAAGTCACCCCTAAGAGCAATTACTCACAAGCTAAATCAATCTTTCTCAAAGTTGTCACACCTGCTCCGACGTGTCCACACTCTGATGGAGACAGAGAAATACTGAAGTAGTATGCCCTCTAGCTGCTCCAGATATGGTACAGGATGAGGTCATCAGAAGACTCCGGCTTTTCCTGTTTCCACCTCTGCTGGTTAGGGGACACAACCCACTTGGTCTGGACTGGCTTAGCAGGACGATATGGAATAGAGAAATACCAGATGACCAAATGGAGAAACAAATGTGAATCCTAGTCTCTTGGTCAACCAACTGATTATTACCTGCATATAGAAACATAGAAATATGACGACAGAAAAAGACCACATGGCCTATCTAGTCTGTCCTTCCATATCAACAACCGCATATGCTAAAAACAAAAGTCAAGGAACTGAAAGGCTTTTAAACAAGTCATTTAGTAAGGCAGAAACACAGGAAATGATGCCAAAGGAAAAAGATGTAAAAAGAAGAAAGGAAATCTGGAATCAATGGATGTTCCCTAGAAATAAGAAACAGAAGAAAAGATTACTCTTCTGGTGTCTTCAGTTATGGAGAAATTTCACCGTTAATTTCCTTTCCTGGAATCCTGCTAGACCAGTCCAGACAATCAGGTTTATCTCCCCCTACCAGCAGATGTTGGAGACAGAAAGGAAAAAAAACAAAAAAACCCACTACCTGAAGCCTGATTGGCTGGGTTCTGGTAGACATATAGGTAGGTATGCCCCTACAGATCACCTTCACTATACTCTGACAAGCAACAAGGCAACAAGGAAATCAAGTGAACGAAAACTTAACTATGTACACAGAACGGAAGGTCTAGAGGAACAGTGGGGAATACACTGCTGGAGATGTCAGCCTTGGCTCCTTCGCAAAGCTACCGCTCGCTCTTTCAGATACTAGGAGGGTCCTGGACTGGTCTAGCAGGATTCAAGGAAAGGAAATTAACGGTAAGTGAAATTTCTACTTCCAAGTCATCTTGCTTGACCAGTCCAGACAATCGGGTAGGACCCAAGCTAATTGCCCTTCGGGTGGGAAGAGAGCCGCTGTAACTATGTTGGCCCCGAACTGGCCTCCTCCCGCACATGGAGATCGAGGCGATAGTGCCGGATGAACGTGGAGAGGGAGGACCAGGTAGCCACCCTACAGATGTTGAGAGGGGCGAGGGGAGACATGTGAGCGCTCCACCCACGAAATGGCTGGGCCCGTGTGGAGTGCATCCATAACCCTGAGGGCATGGACTTGCCACGGATTATATAGGCGGATTCAATGGTCTGATGAGAGCCACCTAGAAATGGTGGACTTAGAAGCCGCGAGGCCCCCCGAGCACCCACAAACAGAACAAAGATAGTCAGACTTGCAAAACAGATTTGTGACCCACAAATAGCGATAGAGAACTCTTCAGAGATAGTGTGTCCAGATATCCTTATGCCGGTCCGAACACTGGTCTTTGGAGAAACCCAGTAGGAAGATAGGTTGGTTCAGATGAAAAGGCGTAATGACCTTCAGTAAGGAAGGAAGGAACCGCACACAGGGACATGCCCCCCTCCGAGGAGGAGAGATAGGGATCCCGGCACGAGAGGGCCTGCAACTCCGAGACCCTACGAACGGAGGTTATCGCCATAAAAAAGGCTGTTTTAAGGGTCAAATTGTGGAGTGACGCTCCTTTAAGCGGTTCGAAAGGAGCAGCCATGAGCACCTTCAGGACTAAAGAAAGATCCCAAGGCAATACTACTGACCGGATGGGGGGACGTACCACCTTAGCTCCTTTGAGAAAACATGCTAGATCCACGTGGGACACAATGGACCAGCCGTCTATCGGCCCCCGGAAACAGATTAGGATCGAGACATGAACACGGAGTGAACCAAGAGCTAACAACTTTGAGGCTCTCTTGGTGGTATCTATGCGCGCCATGGCAAGAAGCGACATCGCGGGCACCAGGTCTCAAAAATGCACCATACTCATGCATATGCCCGTGATATAGAGGGCCATCGAGCCTTGAGCAGGGTAGCTACCACCCAAAAATAGCCCTTGTGGCTCAGCCGGCAGCTTTCAAGAGCCAAGCCGTCAGCGAGTAGGGAGCGGGGTCGCCCATTGTGATCGGCCCCTGCCGCAGGAGACCTCTGTGAGCACTGAGCTGCAGAGGAGCCTCTCGGGCAAGCCGAACAAGGTTGGCATACTAAGGCCTCAAAGGCCAATCTGGAGCCACTAGGATCACTGCACCCGAGTGTGTTCTGATCCGCTGGAGAACTTTCCCTTTGAGTGGCCATGGGGGAAAGATGTACAGCAGCACTGTCGCCAGACACGGCTGGTCTAAGGCATCCAGTCCCTGCGATCCATGTTCCCTCCGGTGGCTGAAGAAGGCTGGAGCTTTGGAGTTCGTTGATGTAATGAGATCCATTGCAGGCCGACCCCACCTCCGTACTATCTTCTGGAACGCCCAGGGAGCCAGCTCCCATTCGCCGGGATAGAGGGCGTGATGGCTGAGGAAATCTGCCTTCACATTGGTTACTCCCGCAATGTGCTGTGCCGACAGAGCCTGTAGATGGTCTCTCTGCCCAATGGAAGAGCACAGTCATTTTCCTGGCTACTCCGAGGCACTTGGTACCGCTTTGGCAGTTACGATAGGCTACTGTTGTGTTGTCAGAGAGAACACGAACTGCCTGGGGTGAAGCAGAGGTAGGAATCTCATTAAGGCCAGGTAGACTGCCCGGGCCTCCAGGCGGTTGATGGTCCAACGCGCTTCACGAGCCGACCAGGTGCCCTGAGGCATGCGATTAAGGCAATGTGCTCTACAACCCGAGAGACTCGCGTCTGTTATCACCAAGACCCAGCGAGGAGCCTCCATGGGAACACCTCTTAAAACATGGGATGGAAAGAACCACCAGCCAAGGCCATGTCTCGTCGATGGAGGTAGCAGGAGACGATAGTTGTAATCCTCCGACACAGGGGACCAGCGAGCGAGCAACACCTGCTGTAGCCTGCGCATGTGCGCTCTGGCCCACGGAACCACCTCGATGGTAGTCGCCATGGACCCCAGGACCTGAAGGTAGCCCCATGCGCGTGGGCAGTCCCAACGAAGGCGATGAAGAAAACGCCGAAGCTGAGATGAAAGCTTGACAAAATGATCGTGGGTCAGGAGAATCTTGTCCTGAGCTGTGTCGAATCGGGCTCCCAGGAGCTCTAACTGCTGAGAGGCCTGCAGGGAACTTTTGGCACGATTGACGACCCAGCCGAGGCTTTCTAAGGAAACCACCTGGTCCACCATCTCGCAGGCCTCCAAGAGGGAGTCTGCCCGCATGAGCCAATTGTCCAGGTATGGGTGCACACGAATCCCCCATCTGTGCAAGGCTGCTGCCACTACAACAATGACCTTGGAAAAAATACGTGGAGCCATGGCGAGGCCGAACAGCATGGCACAAAATTGGAAATGTTGGCCAAGGACGGCGAAGTGCAGGAAACGCTGATGGTCGCTTCAGATTGGAATATGGAAGTATGCCTCTGCGAGGTCGAGAGAAAAAAGGAACTCCCCCTTGCGGACTGCTTAGATGACCAAATGTAGCGTTTCCATCCAGAAGCGTGGTACGCGGAGGCAGCAGTTGACGCCCTTGAGCTAGAGGATCGGGCGAAAAGAACCGTATTTCTTGGGCACCACAAAATAGATGGAATACTGACCCGTTAACCACTCTGCGGGAGAAACGGGGCAAATGGAGCACAGGAGAAGGAGGCGACGAACCATGGAGAGAACGGCTGGCTCTTTTCCTGGATGTCCCACCTGGAGAAATGAGAAAGGACTCATGAATGGGCCGGCAAGCCTTGAGAGCATAACCACGAGACACAATATCAAGGACCCAATGATCGGAGGTGACGACTGCCCACTGCCGAGAGAACAGCGCCAAGCGCCCTCCTACCGGAGGCTGCATCATAGGTGGGCGGCCCGCCCCGTCAGCAGGAGGAATGCGTGGCTCCGGAGAACTTGATCGGGCCTGAGTATGACTCTCTGCCCTTTCAGGCGCCCGAAAGGGCTGCGACTTTTGGCCAAAGTGATTAGAAGATGAAAGTGCCAGCCGGCTGGGCCAGTAACAACGAGCGTCACGGGATCTGGAAGTACGCCAGAAGGTCGGAGAATAACACTGGGACGAATGGTGCACGGAGGACTTTGGTTTATCCTCCAGCAGACGCTGAAGCTTAACTTAACCCAGGTCCTTGAATAAATTGTCTAGGTTGTCGCCAAAGAGAAGCCCACCCTTAAAGGGCAGCCTCGAAAGGCGCAACTTAGAGGAGACATCCACCGACCAATAGCGCAACCAGAGCCATCGCCGAGCTACGGTGACAGCTGCCACCAAGCGAGCCAAGACGCAACAAGTCGTAAAAGGCATCAGCTAAGTAGGCTGTGATAGACTTTAAGCGACCTAGTGCCGAATCCTCCAGCAAGAGCTGAATACATCACAACAAAGCAGGGCTCCGAGACCGCCAGACGTGGAGAGCCAGCGCCAAAGACGAGAAAGCAGCTTTAAGAAGATACTCAACTTTCCTATCCTGTTGGTCCCATAGCGCTGCTCCCCCCTCAAATGGAATAGTGGTGTGCTTTGTAACTCCCCTCACAAGCACGTCCACTTTTGGATATGTGAGAGCCACCTCTCCCGTTCCGTGGGAGACAAGAGATAAAGTTGGCCAAGACGGCGAGCTGTACGCAAGGAGGCATCCGGCGCTTCCCATTCCTGAGACACCATCTAATGTAGTTCTGCTGGAAAAGGAAAGGCCCTGGAAGGCTTCCGAATGCCCTGCAGAATGGGGTCTCTGCCTGCGACAGTGTCTGGGACTCCTGTAGTATGGGAGGGTCAACAAGGCGCAATGCTTCCACCATCTGCGCAATCAGAGCTGGTAATTCATCCTTGCGAAAAAGGTAGATATCCTGCACATCCCACTGGCTGTCAGCTGAGACCCCTGATGGAGAGAATTCTCCGTCCTCACGATCAGAGACCGCCATGCTATCGGCCTCTGAAGACATGGCTTCCTCTGGAACTACTGGCCATGCATCCGAGCGCCACAAGACTTCTTTGGAAGGGCAGCTACCTCCCATGGGAGCCACATCACTACGATGACGCTTCTGTGAGGCTGTTCCAGCATTTTCCCTGCTAGAAGGGGAAAGATGCCCTTCTGATTCCAATCCTGACGCATCCAAGTGCCAGATGGACCAGGCTTTTTTAAAAGGGGACAGAAAATGAGCACCTGACGTCAAGGAAGGCGCCTCTATGGCCAAGATGGATGAGGCCGGAGGCTGAGGTACAAGGAGAGGAGGGTCTGTAGGCCCTTCTGCAGAAGGTGATGAGTGAGGGTTCACAGAGGCAGCAAGAGCTGAGGAAGAGTGTCCCTAGTGGAGGGAGGAGCAGAAACTGCTTCCTAAGATTCCCCATGGTGAGAGGAGCACGCCACACACTCCCTATCCTTTAATTCTTTTTCCTCTGAGATGAGGAAGGCATCGCAAAAACAAAACGGCTGACATGCCCCCAAAGCCGAAAAATGAATGACTGCCAAGCGAGTGGCTGATCCGACTGCGGAGTGCTGCTGTAAACAACACCACCACCGAGAAGGAAGATCTGCTCCGCAGCTCAGTAGCCGTGGGAATTCTCACCGGAAAAATGGCTGCTGCAACAAGACCTGGAGAAAGGAGCTTGAAAATGGCCACCGCACTGGAGCCCGCCAAAAATCCGTGCAAGGCAAACACGGATCCCCCTGCTCTCAGCCACCCCAGTGAGCCCAAAAGGGCGCTGACGAGACATCCTGATTATCTACCGAAGAACATGAAAGTGCGAACAAGTGTGAGTAGTGTGGGCAGCAAAGGGGGGGGGGGGGGGAACACTCACTGTGCAGATCTTCTACGATCGCAGCCGCAGCAAAGCAGGGGAGTAAGGCAGACAAGAAGGGAGGAAAACTCCAGGCTGACCGTTGTTGTAGAGTACCGAAGGCAACCCTGTGCTCCCGACAAGACAGGCCCTCGTGGTCAGGAGCCAGAAAGCCCCTCGATGACGAGAGCTCAACTGATCCTCAAGACCAGGAGCTCCCAAGTGCTGCAGGCCTGGGCAGAGCTATGGACCTGGGAAATCCATAGGGACACCTCTTGTGCACTCTGCAACATCCAGTACTCAGGTAAAGCATAGTTACTCACCTGTAACAGGTGATCTCAGGGAACAGCAGGAATTTAGTCTTCACATATGGGTATCGTCGGTACCGACGGAGCCTACGCAGGAACGCTCCACAGCGTCCAATAGGAAAGCTTTTGGGAGCATCCTACAGCACCTGCATGCTGCCTTCTCACCTTTCCCAACTGTCTCTCTCCAGTTGAGTTTAAAGCTGAGACAAAGAGAGAGGGAAAGAGAGATAGAGAGATACAACTACTAGGGGAGGTGGGTGGGTTGTGAAGACTAAATTCCTGCTGTTCCTGGAGATCATCTGTTACAGGTGAGTAACTATGCTATCTCCAGAAACAAGCAGGAATGTAATTTTCACATATAGGGACTCTCTAGCAGCAGATGCCAGGGAGAAGGCCCCAGAAGTTGTGTGCCCCTGTGAAAGGGCTCCACTTCCTCCCATGGATCTCTGGCATCCTACCAGGGATGGTGGATAGGAGTTGATTAGGTATGGAACATGTGTTGAACAGCCTGACCAAACAAGGCATCCCGGTGGGAGTCCTTGTCTAAGCAGCAATGGGCTGTGAAGGTATGAACCGAAGCCCAAGTAGCTGCTCGACAGATGTCGTCGATAGACACAGAGTGAAGATGAGCCATAGAGGCTGCCATGGCTCTCACATTGTGAGCTGTGAAATGGCCTTCAAGAGGATGGTTCTTACTCTCATAGGCAAAAGATATACACTGTGCAATCCAGCTGGACAGTGTTCTTTTGGAGACTGGAAGTCCCAAATGACTAGGATCAAAAGCAACAAAGAGTTGAGAGGACTTTCTATGTTGCTGTGTCCTTTGCAAGTAAAAGGCCAAAGCCCTTTTACAGTCCAAAGTACGAAGGTTCCTTTCTGCACTGGAGGCATGAGGCCTCAAAGAATACAGGAAGGTAAACCACTTGGTTTAAATGAAAAGGTGACAACACCTTTGGCATAAAGTGTGGATGAGTCTTAAGGACTACCTTATGATGGAACCTTGTATAAGGAGGATCAGCCAACGACGCTTGCAATTCACTGATGCGACGTGCTGATGTGATTGCAATAAGAAAGATGACCTTCCAGGAAAGGAATTTCAAAAAGGTAGTAGCTAATGGTTCAAAAGGTGGCTTCATCAGCTGCCCAAGAACCAGATGTAAGTCCCATGCTACTGGTGGTGGCTTAATGGGAGGCTTAGTTAAAAGAAGACCTCTCATAAATCTCGCTATGAGAGGATGAGAGGAAATAGGTTGTCCATGAGGCTTGAAAGAAGTTGCAACAACACTCAAATGAACTCTCACTGAATTGGTCTTAAGCCCTGCATTAGACAAATGAAGGAGATACTCCAGTAATGATTCCAGAGGTATTGCAAGAGGGTTAAGACCCTTCTGTGAGCACCATATGGTAAACCTTTTCCACTTGAAAGCATAAGAGCGTCTTGTGGAAGGCTTCCTGGAAGTATAAAGGATATCCTTTACCTGCTGAGAAAGGTTAAGACCACGAAGTTCTAGGCTTTCAGCAACCAGGCCCTGAGATGCAGACATGGGGATTGGGATGCCACAGCATCCCGTCCTCCTGAGAAAGGAGATTTGGAGCAGATCCTAACTCCAGAGGTGGAGATTGAGAGAAATGTAGGAGCAGAGGGTACCACATTTACCATGGACAACGTGGAGCTATGAGAATCATATGACCTCTTTCTCTGAAGCTTGAACAGGGTTTTGGGAATTAGGGGAATGGGTGGAAAGGCATACAGGAAGTCCTGACCCCAATGGAGGAGGAAAGCATCCCTGGCCTGACTACCCTGAGCCGGAATTCTGGAACAGAACCGGGGAAAGTTTGGCATTCAGCAGACTTGCAAAGAGGTCTAAGTCTGGGGTTCCCCACATTTGGAAAATTTTGGCTACCTGGTATGCATGGAGAGACCATTCGTGTGGAAGCAGAACTCGACTGAGTCTGTCTGCCCAAGAGTTTTGAATGCCTGGAAGATACACCACAAGGAGATGAATCTGATGCTCTCTGGAGAGCCTGTTCCGCCCTGCTTGTTCACATAGAACATGGCTACTTGATTGTCCGTTTGAACTAGGACAGTCTTGTAGCTGAGCTGGGTGTGGAATACTTGAAGAGCAAGGAAGATTGCTCTGAGTTCCAGGAGATTGATGTGTAAATAGGTCTCCTGTGGAGTCCAGGTACCCTGGGTAAAGAGGCCTTGAGGGTGGTCTCCCCAACCCACCTGTGAGGCATCTGTTGTTAGAGTGGCTTGTGGTGGGGGTTACTGAAAAGGAGACCCCCACCAAAAGGTTTTGGGGTGACTGCCACCATTGGAAGGACAAAATAAGGCGATCTGAGTTTGCTGTTTTGTCTGACAGGCAACCTGATGCCTGAGTCCACTGAGTGGATAAAGTCCACTAGGCTGCCCTCATATGGAGGCGAGCATAAGGAACCACATGCACGGTGGATGCCATGTGGCCTAGCAACTGTAACATTTCCCAAGCAGTGAGGTGAGGTTTTAGCACTGCTTGGGAAGCTAACTGCACAATGTAAAGGCAGCGTGGCTGTGGAAGGTAGGCCCTTGTCTGTCTGGTATCCAGCAGAGCACCTATAAACTCCAGGGACCGAGTGGGAGCAAGGTTGGATTTTGGGAAGTTTATGACAAGTCCCAAATACTGAAGGATATGCATTGTGCGAGAGAGCGCAACCCTGGCCTCTGGCTCTGAAGGGGCCCGAATGAACCAGTCGTCTAAGTAAGGGAAGACGAATATTCCCAGGGTGCGGAGAAATGCTGCCACCACAGCCATGCATTTTGTGAACACCCTTGGTGCAGAGGCCAGGCCAAAAGGAAGAACCCTGTATTGGCAGTGCTTCCCTTGAAACAGAAAGCGAAGGAACTTTCGGTGAGTTGGATGGATGAGAACATGAGTGTACGCATCCTTGAGATCTAGAGAACAAAGCCAATCCTGACTCTGAAGGTATGGCAGCAGAGTTCCCAGAGAAATCATTTTGAACTTCTCTTTGAACAGGAATTTGTTCAATTCTCTGAGGTCTAAAATGGGTCTGTGTCCTCCTGTTTTCTTTGGAATAAGGAAATAGGGGGAGTAAAACCCTGTATCCCGTTGGGGAATGGGTACCTCTTCTATTGTCCCTTGGGAAAGAAGCACAGTGACCTCTCAACCTAACTGGTCGTTGAGAGAAGTCTGAGAATTGAACTGTCTTACCATTGTAGGAGGGGGCATGCTGAGGAAATGAAGCTTGTACCCCTCTTACAATAGACAGTCCAATTTTCTGCTGTTATCTGACTCCATCTGAGGGCAAAATGACATAACCTTCCTGGAATGGTGGAGGGTTCTGGGCCGTTCACGGCCAGGAAGGCAAAGTTCTCTAGATAGGAGTCAAAGCCCCTGTGGAGGCTGAGTCTGCTGAGCCGGTTGAGGCTTAGCTGCTTTTGTCTTTCTTTGTCTAGGTTGTTGCTGCTGTCCCTTTTGGGCAGACTGACCTAAACGATGCCCCTTGTTGGGTATAGGAGGGATAAAACTTCTTCTTACTGAAGAATGGTTTCTTAGAGGATTTTTTCCTGGCAGGATGAGCTGTAGATTTAGACAATCTATCCAAAGTGATATTGTCAGCATTTATCTCATTAGCTTTTTCCTGCCAATTCTTGCCAAAGAGATTCTCTCCTGTGCAAGGAATATTCCCTAGTTTATCCTGTACCCTAATTTCCAAGTCGGATGCCTGGAGCCAGGCAATCCTATGTGCACCTATGGCAATGGCAGAGGTTCTGCTTATGCACTCAAAGCAGTCAAAAGCTGCACGATTCACAAACTTGGAAACATCCTCAGCATGTTTGACAAGGGCGAGATAATCTTACCTCTTATCAGGAAGGAGAGGGCTCATAAGCTCCAAATCTCCTGTGACCTCCTTGAGGAACATTCCCATATATAAGATATAGGAACTGATCCTAGCAGAAAACATGGAAGCCTGGAAGGTTCAATGTCCAAAGGTGTCAAGAGTCCTACACTCACATCCTGGAGGATTAGATGCATGCCTTTTTCACTCTTTGTCCTTCTCATTGCTGACTCCACCACCATGGAATGGTGTGGTAAAAGTCTTCTGAAACCCAGGACAGGGAGGAACTCGATACATGGTGTTGAGTCTTCGAGAGTGAGAAGATGTGGTTAGAGGTGTTTCCCACATCCTTAACATGAGATCATGCAAGATCTCATGAATAGGTAAGGTAGCTGCCTCCTTGGGAGCTTTAGGGTATTGCAGGATTTCTAATTCCTTTGCCCTAGGCTCTTGTTCAGGAGCCACCGTGATGGAAAGACCTCGAGCCACATCCCAGATAAAATCCTGAAAGGACATATCCTCTGGTGGAGACATTCCATGCTGAGGAGAAGAGGAATCCTCAGGAAGAAGTACTCTGGTATCGGCAGAGCTTTCAGAGTCTTCAGACTGATCCGAGGATTCGAAGTATCTCCGATCCAGGTGATCATGCAAGGCACGGTACTGGTACCGATCGAAGTCTGCATCAGAGTGGTCCGGTACCGACCTGTCAATACTGGATGGATACGCATGACTCGGTACCGGTAGAATACCTGCCGATGTCGATGCAGTCAGTGCAGGCACCGGGGTCGGTGCCGGTACCAGTTGAATTGTCTGAAGCGGTTTCAAGGGCATCGAGGCCATGAGAAGAGCCACCAGACTGTATTCAATAGCCAAGAATCTCTGGTCTATCGACACTGCCGAAGCTTGAATATCGGTACCGGAAGAAGCGGCCGCTAGCCCAGAGCATGGCACCAGTAGTTCTGCCGAGGTTGAAAGCTCGAGAACATCCTGGAGCCCCGTTAATGCTTTGGAAGCCGAAGCCTCCCGCTGGGGCAATTTTGCCGGTGAAAGACCCTCAAGGGCAACGCCAGAGGCATCTCGCTGTCTAGAAGAAGATCTATCCTTTGAGGACCGGCTAGATTTATATTTAGTTACCTGAGATCCATGGGAGGAAGACGAAGCCCTGGACGACGTTGATGCCACGGAGGCTGCATCAGAGGGAAAAAGGGTGCTAAGCTTAGCAGCTCGGTTCAGCCAGCCCCTTTTTGACATCATCCTACAGGCAACACACTCTGAAACAGAGTGGTCAGGACCTAAACATTTGAGGCACCACTCATGGGTGTCGGTGACGGAGATGGTACCGCCACACTTAGAACACTTTTTAAAACCCGAAGCGGGTTTTTCCATTCTGAAGGAAAAGTTGGGCCTAGTGCCCAAAATGGCGCATGGCACCTGAAAGAAAATTACTGGAAAGACTCCAGAAGAAAGAAGTACCACCAGAGGTACCGGTGTAGCGTCGAGGGAAGGCAGACGCGACCACAAAAAAGAAGAATAGAAGGGATTTTTTTCTGCAGTGACAGGATGTGCGACCTGTCGGCTCCGTGGAAAACGAAGAACTGGAGAGGGACAGTTGGGAAAAGTGGGAAGGCAGCACGCAGGCACTGTGGGATGCTCCCAAAAGCTTTCCTATTGGACACTGGGGAGCGTTCCTGTGCAGGCTCCGTCGGTACCGACGATGCCCATATGTGAAGACTACATTCCTGCTTGTTCCTGGCGATACCAATTAAAGAAAAATAAAGAAAGTTAAAGATAAATACAGAAAGGCAACATCATCTGTTGGAGACAGAAAATACTGAAGCTGACCCCTAGGGGCATACCTATATGTCTACCAGACCAGAAGCCTGATTGGCTCGGCTAAGGGTTTTTTTTTTTTCCTCTGTCTCCAACATCTGATGGTAGGGGGAGATAAACTTGATTGTCTGGACTGGTCTAGCAGGATGACTTGGAAATAACATTTATACTATTACCAGACAATAAAACCCACAGTTCAACACTACAGAAATGCAAAAGTACATTCTTTATACAACTTTTTTGCTTGGTAGCTTTTCAGTTCAAATATAACTTTTATTTAAGGCTACAACACCTCATAACCCTTCATTCACAGAAAGCAGGGTTTCTTTAGTTGTCTTTTACCCCAGTTTTATCGTCCTGGTCCACATCTTGCTCCAACCACCACCTTAACAGTCATCCTCGGTAAAGGACTACATATTCAAATAACGTTATCACATGAACATCCAACCTGTCCATCCCAGTCTATGGTTGAGGGCTTCCATCTGTGGTTATCCAAAGTGCCCAGCCCCAATGTTTTAAACCCCATAGCTCCAAACCTTCCTGTCCTTGTCTAGTCCAACTACCACATCAGAAAACCTTGGAAGCAGGACATGAACTGTGGCTCCCTAGGGAAACCAGCTTCTCTTCATGGAAAGATTTTTGACTTGCTACTCACTTGTAATTAGTGATATACTCAGAATAGCTGGAGGCATAAAAACAAACATCTTTACCTTGCAGGAGAGATCTCCATTCTCCTCTGACAACTGATCAATTTTCCTCTCCATCTGGCTCTTGTCTCTCTTTAGGTCTTGACACTGCTTCAGCGTGTCTCGTAGTCTAATCATTACACTGCAAGGAATAAAATGAACTGTGAGGTGAACAGCAGCAAATGGGGGTTTTGGGCTTTCACTAGTTAATCCTGCTGGCAGGACAGAGGCAAAATATAGCATGCTCAGAGGATAGGAAGAGGCTGGAATCTAGGTTAAGAACTGATGTTCTTGTGAAATTAACTGCATTTATTAATTTATTATTTATTACATTCTCTTATATACCGCACTATTCTGCATCAGTGTGGTTTACATTGAACAAACTGAAATTACATTGAACAGGGCATTATAACTTGGAGATAACTATTTTACAGGGAACACGGGCTATGGAGGGTTAAGTGGCTTACCCAAGACCACAAGGAGCACCTGTGGGACTAGAAACCCCAGTCCTTCCGGCCCAAGGTTGCTGTCCTCTAGTGGGATTTGAACCACTGACCTTCTGGCCTGAAGTACCTTGCCCCAACCACTAGGCTACTCCTCCACTCATTTATCTACATGATATAGGCAAAGGGCCCTTAAACACTGAGAGTGCTTCTGATTTTGGTTGTAATTGAAAAACCCGATATCCCCTCCCCCCCCCCCTTTCACATGAGGAAACTGTTTTATTATAGGGCTGCACTGTGGAAATCCAATGTCAACATTCAGCTGCTGCTCTTGCACGAGTCAAGAGGGGACATGAGGAAAGCAACCAGATGATATCCAAACAGGACTGGACGGGAGTCTAAGTCTCACTGGACAGAAAGACCAAGGCAGTAACAATGTCGGCATCCATAAGTGCTCGCTTCCTCTTTCCAAGAGCTTCTAATTTCAATTTTGTAACAAATCATCAGCTGTGGCACCTCAGGCCCCTTCTTCCTTCTTGAGTTAAAGTGTGGGTGGTGCTTTCGATAGCACGGTGCACTCGCGTCACTTCATTGGCTTCCTATCAGTTAGTGTAAACAACTCCTACTGACCTGTAACTGCCTTCATTCACCTGTTCCTTACTACCTCTCCTCTTATCTCTCCATACACCCTTCCTCGGGAACTCTGCTCTTCTGGCAGATCCCTTCTATCTGTGCCCTTCTCTTCCACTGCCAACACTAGACTTTGGTCTTTCCACCTTGCTGCTCCTTATGCCTGGATCAAACTACCTGAGTCAACAAGTACAGCTCCATCTCTGGCTCTATTCAAATCCAAATTAAAAACTCACCTCTTCAAGCCTGCTTTTGGATCTAGATCCCCCATAGTCTCCTGTTCACTTTACCATTCCTAGATATATTCTAGTCCCCATTTGTTGTGCTGTCTTGACTAGACTGTAAGCTCTGATGACTAGTGACAGTCTCTTACAAGTCTCTGTACAGCGCTACATATACCTTGTAGCTCTACACATATAAGAAGAAGTAGTAGTAGTAGTAAGTAGAGGGAAGAGGTAGAGGCCCGAGATGCCCAGGCTGTTCATTTTAAAATTACAAAAATGTAAATTCTCTTGTAAGTTTGACAGCAATAATACAGTGTAAGACTACTTGGGTATTCATTTACAGAGTTTGGAGCAACATGAGATATGCAGACAAGAATACTAAATGATTCATCCTTGGCCTCTTGGACATGCATACATAAAGCCTGTGTCTTAAAATTTTCAAAAAGATTTTTTTGTTTTGTTAACTCTTAATTTCATACATTGTATTTACATCTCTTTTGTATGCTATATATAGGACTCCTAAAGCAAATGCCCTTGCAACAAGCTGTACTGCATAACTCAGTTACAAAGCCATCACTGCAACCAATTATTTTTTAAATTATTTAGAAGATAGACGTAAACTACAGATAAGCTTTAAAAGAAGAGAAAGAAAAATAATATAGGATGAGTGCGAGTGTGAATGAGAGGATTGGAGGAATGTGTGGGCTGTGAGAAAAGATTTGCGAAAGAATTGGAGATTGCAGGCAGGTGTGCAGAAGAAAAGGAATAGGGAGAAATGAGAAAAAATGCTGCCTCTCTTCCCCCCTCTCTTCTCTAGCCACCACCACTGTAGCTTTGACTTGGTCCAGCTCCTACTATTGAGAACACATTTCATGCTGCTTGCTTGGGGCACCAAAGGCAACATTTTACTTATCAGTTAATGTCCTTTTCCTTGAGTCCTGCTAGACCAGTCAAGTGGGTTGTGTTCCCCTACCAGTAGACTGATAGAGACAAAGAACCCATGAAAAGCCCAGGTTTCAATGACATCACTCCTATGCCTCTATTCGTCTTGGTCATCAGAAATCTCTATCCGTATTTGTCAAAAAGCATGGGGGGAAAAACATGGCAAGCCTCACACAACTTCAATCGTGGGCAACAATGAGTAATCAATAGAGAACTATGTACAGGAAAGCATAAACAGGAAGCTGTCAGTACAGCAGAAGATGGACCTGCAGAGCCAAGTATAAAAAGCATAGCGAACCCAAGGTACCACAGCATAAGAACAGAATACAGTTCCAGAGGTGGGTCCTGGATTGGCCTAGCAAGACTCAAGGAAAGGACCCGGTGAAAAGCAGTGTATAAATACAGTTAAATAAATAAAAATAAATTAATTAATTTAAATGGCAAATAAAACATCTTCCATATCTTCCTGCTAGACCAGTGGGATGTACCAAAGCTTCAATTCCACTGGGTAGGAAGATAAGGCAGCTCACAAAAGCCTTGATCAAAGGCTGCCCCGGCCCACATGTGGCCATCCAAATCGTAATGCTTAACAGTGGAAAGTGATACCCACGCTGCAGCCAGATAAAGGTCTACAGGAGCTATCAAGCTCTGTTCTGCCTACAAGGACTCATGTGCTCATGTAGAATGTGTGTACAAACCCTCTGGAACCAGACAGCTCCACAACAGATATGCCAACACAATGGCATCCTTAATCTAGCGCCCCAAAGTAGACTTAGCTGCCACATCACCCTTGCGTGGGCCAGCAAACAGCAAAAAAAGATGGTCGGACTCGTGAAAGGAAATAGTGATCTCCAAGCACTGGAGAAGCACCCTCCGGACATCCACTATGCAAAGATCTTTAGTCGCTCAGTTTGTATATAGTTACCCCTGTTGAAACCCAAGTTGTAATACCTGTTCATTGTAAAGCTTCAATGCATGTTCAATCCACACTGTACGCAAAATGTTACTTGTAAACGGCACTGATGCAAAATAGCGCAGTACAGAAAAGATTTAAGTAAATAAAAGATCCTCACCCTTCCCCCCACACTGCTCCTTCGAGAAGGAAGGTACGTAAACCACCTGGGTTCACATGAAAGAGAAAAAATACCTTAGTCAAGAAGGAAGGCAAACCACCTCGTTTCCGTGAAAGCAAGAAAGCATCTTAGGCAAGAAGGAAGGCAAAGGCCAAATGGAAACTGCCTCCTTTGAAAAGGACAGATAAGGATCTCAGCAAGACAGCCTGCAACTTGGAAATCCGCCTTGTGGAACAAATTGTAACCAAATGATCGTCTGAAGCATTGAATAAGTCAAAATAGCATGCTTCAACAGCTCAAAGGGCACCAGCATCAGGGATCCGAGTACCAGACCAAGATTCCAGGAAGGGATCACAGACAGTAGTAGAGGATGCAGACGCCAAACCCCTAGGAGAGAGCACAAGACGTCTGGGTGCAAGGCTAGAGACTTACCAGACACTGACGATTAGAATCTGGCCAATGCTGCCACCTGAAGTTTCAAGGAGCTAAGAGAAAGGACTTTCTACAGGCCATATGTAGAAAGGCCAACAGAGATTGTACCTTGGCCTCCTCAGAACCCAACTGCCGAGAGTTGCACCAGTGCTCAAAGAGGCACCAGATCCAAACTTATGCTAGACTGCTCAGAGGCCGGAGGTGGTCTACCAAAGTGGAGACCATTGTCAGGTAGTAGCCCTTATGCACTAGCAGTCTCCTTTCAAGAGCCAAGCCATAAGCCAGCAGGTAACTGGGTCCTCCAGGACAATTGGTCCCAAATGCAACAGGCCCCAAGATGGACACAAACAAAGAGGAGGTGCCTGCAAAAGCTGCATCAGGTCTCCAAACCACACTCCTTGGCCAATCCAGTGCCACCAGAACAATCCTGCCCAGCTGGCGTCCTTTTTTTTCAAATCACATACCCCACCTAGGGGTACAAAAGGTGGTGACTAAGTCAAGGCATCGATTCCCTGGGACCCTGTTTCTGTGTGGCAACTGAAGATGTGGCAAACTTTGGCACTGGAGTGGGTCGCCATCAGATCCATTTCGGGCTAAACCCAGTGACACAGAATCAACTGAAATGCCTTGACTCAACTCCAACTCTCCAGGATCCAGAGAATGATGGCGGAGGAAGTCCGCTTCCACACAGCCCACCCTGGCAATGTGCTGCGCCGATAAGGCTAGGAGGTTCTTTCCATTTAGGCAAACATAAGAACATAAGGAGAGTTATCTCCAGAGCTACACTGGTACGCCTTGTGCCGCCTTCCCAATTGACATAAGCCACTTCTATAGAATTGTCCGAAAAAATAAACTGCAGTCTCTCAACCAGGGGGAACTGCATTAAAGCCAACCTGATGGTCATCACCTAGTGGTGGTTTATAGATCACACTGCTTTCCTGTGGTTCCAACAGCCCTGGACTGTGTGGTCTTGACAATGGGGTCCCCAGCCCAAGAGACTGGCATCCATCATCAACAAGATAGTGTAGCTACTCACCTGTAGCAGGTGTTCTCCAGGGACAGCAGGAATCAGTCGGCACCAATGGAGCACGCACAAAGCAATTCCCAAGCTTTCAAAGAAAGCTTTTGGGATTGCTGCCACACATGCATGGTCCTCTTCCCGCCCAAAGGTGCCATCTTGCTCAGTCAGGTCCCATAGCTAGAGCCCTAATAAGCAGATGGCAAGAAAAGAAAAACAAAAATGGCAACTCTAAGGGGAGGTGGGAAGGTAGTGAGGACTGATTCCTGTTGTCCCTGGAGAACACCTGTTACAGGTGAGTAACTATGCTTTCTCCAGGAACAAGCAGGAAGTCAGTCCTCACTTATGGAACTCCCCAGCTACAGGCTACCGAAACCTGCAAGCCAAAAACATCTCCACGAGGCCGTGAGCAGAAGCTAATGACCAAAGGAAGCCAAAGTCCTCAGGCCAAGCTCTCGGCAGCCGCAGGAGAAGGTATGGAGGGAAGGAGTTGCTTATACCCTGAACTGATTATGAAGTACAGCCCGGCCGAAGGCGCTGTCCTGGCGGGACTCCCTCTCCAGGCAGTAGTGTGAAGCGAAGGTATTCGCAGAGGACCAGGTCACAGCCCGGCAGATGTCTGTTAGACACTGAGCACAGCGAAGCCACCGACATTACCTTGGTGCAAACACCAAGCATGGTGACTCAGCGATCCAGCAGAACTCCAGCATTTGCCTGAGAGAAGGCGATGCAGTCTGCCTCCAAGACGGAGATGGTGTGCTTGGTGATTGCGAGCCCAGGCCATTAGGATCATAGGCAATGAAGAGCCGGTCAGACTTGCGATGACCCTGCGTGCGCTGCAGGTAGAAGGTGAGAGCCCTCTTGCAGTATGAAGGACTGCTGATGCAGTCGGGAAGAAAGTCGGTAGAACAAACTTTTGGTTGAGATGGAAATCCGAAACAACTTTCGGTAGGAACTTGGGTTGAGTTCAAAGGACCACTCTGTTCCCATAGAACCTTGTGTAGGGACCCACAGCCATGAGGGCTTGCAGCTCGCTGACTCGCTGGGCCAAAGTGAATGCCACCAGGAAGACTACCTTCCAGGAAAGGTGCCGAAGGGAGAACGTCGCCATCGGCTCGAAGGGCAGCTGCATCAGCTGCATGAGCACGACATTTAGATCCCACTCCGCAGGTGGAGGCTAGACGGGGGGCTTGGAAAGAAAGAGAACCTGCATGAAGCGGGAGACCAGAGGCTGGCCCAAAAGGTGTTTACCCTCAATAGGAAAATGGATGGCAGGAAGGCACTCAGGTAAACCCGGACCAAATTGTATTTCAGTCACACCTGCGAGAAGTGGAGGAGGTACTGGAGAACCCATCGGGTAGAGCAGGAGAATGGGTTGATCTGGAGCTTGGCGCACCAGACTGAGAAGGGCCGCCAATTCAGGGCAAAGGCCCATCTCATCTGGTCCTTCCTCGACGCGAGGACATCCTCGATCTCCTCTGGGAGGTGCAGCAAGGCTAGAGACACCCCTTCAGCCACCAGGCTGTCAGGGATAGTGAGACCAGGTTCAGGTGCAGCACCTGTCCCCCCTCCTGTGTTAGCATAACTGGGGTACTGCCCAGGATGACTGGAGGTTCCGACGAGAGCCAGAGAAGAAACAGGAATGAGGGCTGTCGAGGCCACAAAGGAATCACAAGGATCACCAAGGCTCGGTGGCGATGAATCTTGTGGAGGGTCCTCGCAATGAGAGGAGTGGGAGGGAATGCATACAGAAGCCCAGAGGTCCAGTTCAAGAGGAACGTGTCTGGGGCTACACTGCATGAGTGTGGTATTGGCCCACAAAAGCGGGGAAGCTGTGTGTTCGCCGAGCTGGCTAACAGGTCCAAGAACAGAGTCCCCCAGAGGCGGAAGAGGCGGAGAACCACCTCTGGACTCAGGCACCACTCATGTGGGCAAAAAAGCCTACCGAGTGTCTGCGAGGACATTGTCCTGGCCACGGAGGTAGACCACACTCAGGGTCATGCTCTGGTGTACGGCGAAGGAACAGAGGCGGACTGCCTCCCGACAAAGAAGGCGGGAGCCTGTACCCCCCCTACATGTTTATGAAGAACATCACGACCTTGTTGTCAGTCTGCACAAGCACTGACTTGCTTTGCAGGTGGTGCTCGAAGACCTTCAGGGCCAGCTGGACCACTCTAAGCTTGAGCAGGTTGATCTTCTGCCTAGATTCTTCTGGCGACCACCGCTCCCAAGTACAGAGGTTGCCGCAGTGGGCTCCAAAGCCCAAGACTGAGGCATCCGTCGTCAAGATGAACTCGTGCTGTCGAGTCTGGAAGGACATATGCCAAAGACGACTTTGGGGGTTCAGCCACCAATCTAGGAAACTGGAGAGGCTGCAGGAGACAGACACGGGATCCCAGAGGCGGCCCAAGGCTTGGGGTACACTGCACACAGGCATCATTGGGCTGCTCGCATGTGAATACGAGCGTCGGGGACAGCATGGACGGTTGAGGCCATGTCTACCAGAAGAAATAACAAGGCCCGTGCCAAGACTCTGGACCGGCTGTGGACCTCGGCGGCCAGAGCGTGGAGCTGCTCCGTGCATGCTTGAGGAAGGCAGTCGCCCGTCCTGGGTCGAGAAGAGCACCGATGCACTCCAGGGTCTGTACTGGCTCGAGGTGGAGTAGTTGATAAGGAAACTGAGGCACTCTAGGAGAAGGATTGTACACTCTGTTATGAACATGCTCCTCTTGCACCCTGAAGCACAGGTACTTCCTGTGCTTGGGGTGTACCAGGATGTGGGCGTAAGCGTCTGATATCCAAGGAGCATTGTCAATCACCCTGCCAGAGGAAGGACAGCAGGATGTCAAGCGATAGCATCCTGAACGTCTCCCGCACCAGCAATTTGTTCAGATTCCTGAGATCGAGGATGGGGTGCAAGCCTCCTGTCCTCTTCCGAACGAGGAAGTATCAAGAGTAAAAACCCCAACCTCGGAGGTGCGGCGGAACTTTCTCGACTGCCTGTTGACTGAGGAGGTTGATTAGCTCTGTTGCAAGCAAGCCTGGTGCAAGGGAAACAGAGAAGGCTCCGCTTTGACAGACAATCGTCCCGCCTATACAGGGGCGAAAAGGGACAGACGCCCTTCTACATGCGTAAGTGCTGCCGGGAGGCAAATGACCAATGTTCCCTTCTAAGCTGCGCTGGGTTTGCTGGTAACATTCCTGCCAGCAAGGGGGGGGGGGGGTGTAGTGCGATCGACACTCCGCCGCTCACCCCACAGGCGTGAATGTCAGCGGAGGACACAGCGCAGATTAAAGTGCACAATGCGAGGGTGCTGCAGCGTGTGTTAGACGCTGTGTCCAGCACACGCAGCAGCAACCTCGCAATGTGCAATTTAATCTGCGCTGGGTCCTCTGCCGGCATTTCTGCCGGTGGGGGGCGGGGCAGAGCGTCGATCGCACTGCAGCCTCCCCCTCCCCCAACCGGCAGGAATGTTGCCGGCGGACCCAGCGCAGCTTATAGGGAACATTGTGAGTGACTATGCACTGTCTCTCAAAACCTAGGGCTGGCTGGGGCAGCACCGGTGGTTGAGCATTGCCCTGGCTGCTGGGCGTCGGCACTGGGGCAGGCGGTTAGGGTGGGTATTCCCGGTAAGAGAGCCCCTTCCTCTGGAAGAAAGGCTTCTTGCTGTGTTTCTTCTGAGGAAGAGAAGAGGTTTCACAAGAGAGACAGGTGCAGGTCACGAACTCCGTCTTGATCTCTGCCTTGTCCTCCATGGGCTTGCCAAACAGTTGTTGGCTGAGGGAGGGGACATCCAAGAGCTTCTCCTGGACTCATTGCTGCCGGCTGCTGCCACATGGGAGGAAGACTCGAACCAGTCATATGCGGCACGGGAAAGGTAGTTCGAGCAATCCGTGATTGATCTCAGAAGGGTCTGAAATCTGAGGTGTTCGCCTCTGAGGTCTGCAGAGAAACCACCAAGCTCTTTAGCGAGGTCGCGAAGGAACATCCCCATATAAAGTTGTAAGCCTGGATGTGGCAGGCCAGCATGGATCCTTGGTAATCCTTGTGCTTGAGGGCATCAAGGGCACGGGATTCACTACCAGGCAGGATCGACAAGAATGACTTTGGACTCTTCTGCTTCCACATAGCGGATTCAACATTGAGGGTATGGGAACATGAGAACATAAGATATCCTTATACTGGGTCAGACCAAGGTCCATCAAGCCCAGTATCCTGTTTCCAACAATGGCCAATCTAGCTCATAAGTACCTAGCAGTTTCCCCAAAAGACACAGATTCCTCAATGCTTGTATTGGGTCAAGCAGAGATATCCTGGGTCCCTTTTAATAATGGTTTATGGACCTTTCCCTCTAGGAACTTGTCAAAACCTTTTTTAAACCCAGCTAAACTGACAGCCTTTACTACATCCTCCAGTAACAAATTCCAGAGTTTGACTACTCATTGAGTTTTCTCTTATTAGTCTTACATAGGTTACCATGAAGCTTCATTGCATGTCCCTTAGTCTTTTTATATTCTGATGACGTAAACAATCGATCTAAGTTTACCTGTTCAACTCCATTCATTAATTTATAGACCACCATCATCATATCTCCCCTTAGCCGTCTTTTACACGTTGAACAGTCCTAACCCTTTTTTAGCCTCTCGTCATAGGAGTAGCCTTCCATCCCCGTTACTATTTTGGTGGCTCTTCTCTGCACTTTTTCTAACACTATATCCTTTTTAAGATACAGCAACCAGAATTGCACACAACCTTCAAAATGCAGTCGCACCATGGAACGATACAGAGGCATTATAATATCCTTTGTTTTATTTTCCATTCCTTTCCTTATGATACCTAGCATTCTATTTGCTCTCTTGGCCGCCGCTGCACACTGGACGGAAAGTTTTAACATGTTATCCTAAATCATTTTCCTGGGTGGTGGCTCCCAATGTGGAACCTTACATCGTGGAACCATAGTTTGGGTTGTTCTTTCCTAGGTGCATAACTTTGCACTTGTCCACATTAACTTTCATTTGCCATTTGGATGTCCAGTCTTCCAATTTATCAAGATCCTCTTGCAATTTTCCACAATCCTCTTGGGTTTTAACAACCTTAAATAGTTCTCATCTGCAAATTTGATAACCTCACTCGTCATTACCTTTTCCAGGTCATTTATGACTAGGTCAAAAAGCAGCGGACCCAGTACAGATCTCTGGGGTACTCCACTATTCACCTTTTTCCATTGGCAAAATCGGCCATTTAGCCCTACCCTCTGCTTTCTATCTTTTAACCAGTTCCTGATCCACAATAGTACATCACCTCCTATCCCATGACTTTTTAGTTTTGCCAAAAGTCTCTGATGAGGGACCTTGTCAAAGGCTTTCTGAAAGTCCAGATACACTATATCAATTGACTCACCTTTGTCACCTTATCTAAAGCCATGTTGGCTGTCTGCCATTAAGCCATGTCTATCTACATGTTCAGCAATTTTCTTCTTTACAATGGTTTCTGCCATTTTTCCCAGTACTGACGTCAGGCTCACTGGTCTGTAGTTTCCGGATCACCCCTGGAACCCTTCTTAAAAATTGACGTTACATTGATGATCCTCCACTCTTCAGGTATTACAGATGATTTAAGTGATAGTTCACAGATAGCATAGTTACTCACCTATAACAAATGATCTCCGGGAACAACAGGAATTTAGTCCTCACATATGGGTATCGTCGGTACCGACGGAGCCTGCGCGGGAACACTCCCCAGCGTCCAATTAGAAAGCTTTTGGGAGCATCCCACAGCGCCTGCGTGCTGCCTTCCTGCCTTTCCCAACTGCCTCTCTCCAGTTGAGTTTTAAAGCTGAGACAAAAAGAGAGAGAGGAAAAGGAAAGAGATAGAAAGATACAACTCCTAGGGGAGATGGGAGGGTTGTGAGGACTAAATTCCTGCTGTTCCCGGAGATCACCTGTTACAGGTGAGTAACTATGCTATCTCCAGGAACAAGCAGGAATGTAGTCATCACATATGGGGACTCCCTAGCTTTAGGTGCCAGGGAGAGACCCCAGAAGTTGTGTGTCCCTGAACAGGGCTCCACTTCCCCGCATGGATCTCTGGCATCCTACCAGGGATGGTGGGTAGGAGTTGATTAGGTATGGAACAGGTGTTGGAGAACAGCCTGACCAAACAAGGCATCCTGGCGGGAGTCCTTGTCCAAGCAGTAATGGGCTGTGAAGGTATGAACCGAGGCCCAAGTGGTTGCTCGACAGATGTCGTCGATAGACAGAGTGCAGATGAGCCATTGAGGCTGCCATGGCCCTCACATTGTGAGCTGTGACATGGCTCTCCAGAGAAAGGTTCTTACTCTGATAGGCGAAGGAAATACACTGAGCAATCCAATCAGATAGTGTTCTCTTAGAGACTGGAAGTCCCAAATGAGAAGGATCAAAAGCAACAAAGAGTTGAGAGGACTTTCTATGTTGCTGTGTTCTTTGTAAGTAAAGCACAGTTACTTACCTGTAACAGGTGATCTCTGGGAACAGCAGGAATAAGTCTTCACATATGGGTACGTCGGTACTGACGGAGCCTGCATGGGAATGCTCCCCAGCATCCAATCAGAAAGCTTTTGGGAGCATCCCTCGCACCTACGCACTGCCTTCCCGCCTTTTCCACTGCCTCAGTTGAGTTTCATAGCTGAGACAAAAGGAGAGAAAAAGGAAACGAAGATAGATAGATACAACTCCTAGGGGAGGTGGGTGGGTTGTGAAGACTTATTCCTGCTGTTCCCAGAGATCACCTGTTACAGGTAAGTAACTGTGCTATCTCCAGGAACAAGCAGGAATGAGTCTTCACATATGGGGACTCCCTAGCTATAGATGCCAGGGGGGAGATCCCATAAATGCGTGTCCCTGGATCAGGACTGCAGTTCCCACATATGGATCTCCGGCATCCCATGAGGGATGGTGGGTAGGAGTTGAAAGGATAGGAGCTGTAAGAAAAACAGCAAAGCTAAGGACTACAGGAGAGGAGTCCTTGGTATGTATGATAAGTACCATTAAAATTATTTAATGAACAATCACAAAATGGATCTTACCTACTGGATTGTAGGAAGTAGAGAGCGTGATGGAGTCTACTGGAGATTCAGTAGAGGATCCTCAAGGTGACCTCACAGCAGTGAGGGTGAAGGTCCAAATCTGGAATTGGCAGGTGACCCAGGTGTCAACTGGGGTAGTATAAGAACGGCAGGTCTTCAGTGGAAAGCTTTATGGGAAAAAGCTGAAAACTATTTTAGCTACAGAGTCATTAACATTGAGGAGTAAAAGAGGAAGACTGACCGATTTGGACAACTAGCCCAGTCCTGGAGGGAAGAAGGGGTATGGAAAAGCCCGTATTCCCAAGGAGGACAGATGTGAGAAGGGCTGAAACCTCAGAAATACTGAAGGTCTACGCTGTCTTTCCTAGCTGGTGAGAGATAGGAAAGATATTGAAGCATGATGCTTAAGGGATAGCGAGACCTAGAGTAAAGTGGAAGCTGTTAGTACCACAGTAGTGGTTGAGTGCATAACAGTCCCCACATACTGAGGGACAGTATGAAGATATGCAAGCCCACTGTCTGGAATCTCTGAGAAGGTAAACCTTTATAGCATAGACAGTTAGGGAGATAATATGTAAATACATATCTACTGATAAAGAGCATCTCGACAGTTACACATATATAGGGATATATATATATATATATACATACATACATATATAACCCATGCACACACAGCTTACAGACATATGTATGGATAGAAATATGTAGAGATATATACATACATGAATATGTAAGTCTGAAGATACATGTCTGCAACTAAGCCCCATAAGAACAGCTCTCAGCATAACTTACCCCAACCATCACCACTATACAAATTTGAAAAAATATCACGCAGAGAGATTGAAGACACTATCGCTGCAATCAACCCCACTACCGCACCCAATGACCCATGCCCTGCTTTATGGATAAAGGAGTTACGATGTGACTTAAGCCAATATCTGAGCGAATTAATAAACCAATCTCTTACAACCGGATCGTTTCCACAAAGTCTGAAACAAACATCTATCAGACCACTGCTAAAAAATAACAAGCTGGACCCATCGAAAGTGGAATCATACAGACCAATTTCAAGTATCCCCATGCTTGCCAAAGTAATCGAAAAGTTAGTGCAGCGCCAAATCCAACAGCATATTGATACGGAAGCCCCACTGGATCCTTCCCAGCATGGGTTCAGAGAAGCACATGGGGTTGAAACCCTCCTCACCAACCTATTTGACCATCTAGTCTCTGGAACCGACAAAATTCAACAAGGATTCGCCCTCATATTCCTCGACATTGCTGCGGCTTTCGACTCGGTGAGTCACGAGATACTCATACAACGCCTCAGCGAGAAAGGAATTCAGGGAACAGCCCTAAAGTGGTGCAAGTCATATCTGACTAATAGATGGCAACATGTAAGGTCAGGCTCCACAACCTCCGAACCATTTTTACAAAACCAGGGTGTACCACAGGGCTCGTCACTATCTGCATTGATGTTTAACATCTACATGCAGCCCATATGTGCCCTAGCACGTTCATTCAAGGTTAACTGTCTAGCCTACGCAGATGACATCCTCCTATACATCCCATTCAGGATCAACCAACCAGACCTCTCCCCTCTAACAAGATGTTTTGAGGCAGTAGCAGAATGGTTCAACACACAAAACATGAGAATCAACTACAGTAAAACAGATGTCCTTTTCATCTCAAGAAACCAGGACTTCACCCCTCCACTCTCGTTAAAAATCGGCAACACAGAGCTGAAAACCAAATCCACAATCCGCTACCTTGGCGTTACACTGGATCAACATCTGGATCTGAAAACCCACATAAAAAACACAGCAAAAACAGTATACATGAAAATAAGGACCTTAAAACATCTCCGACCGCTACTTGACTTCAGCGACTACCGATCGATATATCAGGCATTAATATTACCTCATTTCGACTATGCCAACGTAATTCTACACGGTCTCCCTCAAGCAACGCTAGCTCCTCTCCAGCTTGCAATGAACACTGCTGCACGAGTACTAACAGGGGCTTCACGGAGAGAGCACATAACGCCAGTACTGATGAACCTCCATTGGTTACCGGTTCAAGCAAGAACCCTCCACAAAGTTCTAACCTTAACCTTCAAAGCCTCAAACACTCTGACCCCCACAGCCCTCAGCAAGATGATACATAAAGTACCACAGAACAGAAATAGAAGACCCATGATGCAAAACACCCTAGAGGTCCCAAAAGTAATAACAAAATGCACAAAAGCAACAACAAATAGGGCATTTACGATTTACGCTCCCAGAGCATGGAATGCTCTCCCCACCTCTATTCGAAACATCACTTACCTAACCCACTTCAGGAAGGCAATAAAGCAGCACCTGTTCACTACATACTACCCTGAATCTAGCCTTAGTAACCATACAGATGGCCCCTCAGATAATCACTCATTACAATTAAACAATCAGACTCCGCATGAAAAAGGATAATCAACTGATCGCTCAGAATGTACCCACTGAAATAGAATTAAGACCCCAGTGTAAATAAGATGTGAATATGTTCTGCCTGAAATCAGGTACCAGTATAATACAATGCATAGAGTTATACAATGTACATAGTTTCCCCCAGTTGATCTCCCTGTTTATTGTAAATACAACTCAAAGTTCCCTGTGTTGTATAGTTGATGTTAAATGTAAACCGCTCTGATCTAAAATAGAGCGGTATAGAACAACTGTTAAATAAATAAATAAATAAATAAACATTCACATGAGAGATGTGAAGGAGAAAGATTCATCTAATAACAAGAAGGTGGAACCTACTTGAAAAGATATATAGAGAATCTATTCCTCTGGGCTAAGAGGGTGCAGGAATGCTATCCAGTGAAATAACCAGGATGGTTGCGTGAAAAAACAGAGGATAATATCAGTCTGTAGAGAGCAAGTCGTGAGTTCTGTAGAACTCTGACATGGTAAATGGACAGAAAACGCATAGAAGGAGATACCAGGATGACCCACTGGAGGGACACAGGGGTATTATGCGTTACTAGTAGAATATGTGCTGTCCATGAGGAGTAGGATAGCATGAGGCCAAGCTGTAAGGAAAAAAGAGCTTATCCTTGGACATTCACGCAGAAAAAGCTTATATCCTGTATTATAACAGGAGAGAAGAGGGTGTGGAGAACCCTCACAGTCATGGAAAATGACTGATAAGCCTTTTCAGCTATATAGAATAACCATCAGAGACAAAGTTCAATGCTCTCTAGCAAGGACCCATAGTGGAAAGCTGCTCTGAAGATTGCAGAGAGCATTATGCAGGAGATTTAGGATATAAAACTGACTGTAGGTCAGCTGTGTTGCCACATCCAAGTAAATGGAGATGGCCAGAAAGAAGATAAGGTGAGAAGCCTGAAGTGAGTAGGATTATCCAAGATAAATGAGGACTATCTTGGAATCACTTCTAAGGCTAGATAGAAGTAGTGGACGACAGACTGGAAACTTGTGGGAAGTACCAGTAGTTCAGTCACTGGAAGTCCTGCATGAACAGTAGCTGAAAAAGACAGCAGAGAGAATCTTCCTGTGTAAAACAGAGAGAACAGACAAAGGGAGAGGAATATTCCTGTCCCTGTCTGACAGCTGTCCAGAGAATTTATTCTAGGAAAAATTTCTACACTGGAATGAAAGGCTAGTCCAGTATGGTACCACTCATTCAGGGGAAACCCTGGATGAGAGGGTAGAGAAAACATGTAATTGAAGGGTGACTTACCTTATGGTGAGTCAGCTGAAGGAAAAAATGTTCATGGTGGGACAGAAACTATCATGGGATAGTTGTTAACTTCTCTTCTTGGTAGTAAGAAGAGAAGAAATCTGTAACCCATGGACAAGAATATCATGACAGCTTAGCATATCCTGAAGAAAGGAAAGCACATGTAGAGCTTTAAAGAAAAAAAACAGTGAACAAACTTCTGCTAAGAAGAAGTTAACTGTAGATTGCAACCTTCAGGAACCTATGGTTGCTGGGTATGCTGAGATTGGCTAGAGTTTGGATTCTTCAGACCAGGACGAGGTGTCCCCTGCTTGGGTACATCTGGATGATGGGCAAGAGAAGAGTGAAACCTTCTTTTCTTAGGGAAAGAAGTTTTGGTAGGACATTTCCTACCTCCCGGGGAAGAAGGCGGCTTAGGATGGTCCCTAGAACCAGGGAAGTAAGTGGAGCAATGAGCAACCTGACGTAAAGCCTCCTTATTGAAGAGATTTTCTCCAGTACAAGGAGAATTACCCAGTGTGTGTGTTGTGCCCATCTGCTCAAGTCTGAAGCTTGGAGCCAGGCTCTACGACGTGCTCCTATAGCAATAGCAGAGGATCTGCTAACAGACTCAAAAGAGTCTAGAGAAGCACGAGAAAGAAACCAAGAGATAGTTTGGCTATGACTAAGAAGCAAGGAATAGTCTGCAGCCTTAGATTCTGATAGAAAAGGAGTCAAACGAGATAATTTTTGTGTGACCTCCTGGAGAGATAGACTCATATAAAAAATATAAGAGATAATCCTTGATGCCAGCATAGATGTTTGGAAGGTTTGACGTCCAAAGGCATCTACTGCTTTAGATGCACGACCTGGTGGATAAGAAGAATGCTTCTTCTTGCTTTTTACCTTCCTCATAGCTGATTCCACTACAATGGAATGATGGGGAAGTTGAGTTTTTTGAAACCCTGGAGAGGGGGGCAACTTATACAGAACATCAGTTGCTGTAGAAGGTGAGGGAACCCTTAAAGGTGATTCCCACATTCTCAGAAGAAGATCCTGCAAAGAATGATGTAAAGGAAGCATTATATTTTCCTTTTCTGCAGGAGAGCCTCGAGTAGGATCACAGCCAGGGATAGGAATAGCAAGAAAGGTTGACATATCAAGGAGAAATTTCTGAAAAGAGGGATCTCCAATGGGAACTATCCCTGGGTAGGCTAAGGTTGAAGGAGCAGCCTGAGCTCCAGAGGATGTACTGGTCTGGTGCCCAAAAGGAACCCCACTAGAAGGATAGTGGTACTGGCAGTCACGATTTGAAGCAGTCAGTACTGCATCGTCCATGCCAGGTATCGATTCCAAACTAGGCATAGAAAGGATCGATGGTAACGGTGTAACTGCAGGAACCGACATCGATACCGATACCGGTAGCTGAGTCGGAAACGCCGTCGAAACAGTCATCGGAGGCTGCTCAAGCGGTACTGAGGTGACGAGAAACGCTTGGTGAATATCCTCGGTACTGCGTATCCGGAAACGAAAAGGGTCAGTTCCGAAACGCGTCGGTACCCAGTCATCTAGACTAGATATCGATTCTAGACTCGGCATCGAAGGGAGCGAGTCTATCGATGCATGTCTAGAGGGTACCGACATCGATGGTGGTATCGGCGATGTTGCCGACACCGGGAAGTCAATCTGGGTCATATCAATCGGTCCCGAAGGTACCGAGGACGCCAGAGGACGATCCCTGGTGAAGAGTGGAGCACTCAACACCGATGCCGATGCCGGGAATCGGTACCGCTGGAAGGGGATGCCACCACCGAGCATGGCTCAGATACAGGAAAATCAATCTGGAACGTATCGATCGGTCCCGAAGGTACAGAGGACGCCAGATGACGATCCCTAATGAAGAGTGGAGTACTCAACACCGATGCCGATGCCGGGGTATCGGTACCGCTCGAAGCGGATGCCACCACCAAGCATGGCTCAGGTATGTTCTGTGAGGGGTGAGCCCCAGGAACAACATGAAACCCCTGAACTGCTTTGGAGCCCGGAGACTCCCGCCGGGGTTTTAATGCCAATGGGGACTTGAGGGCTAGTCTTAACAGACTGTTTGTGGGTTACCTGATCCTGTAGAGAAGAAAAGGCCGGTGCCCTCACTCCAGGAGGGAAAACGGTATCGAGGGAAACTCGAAAGAGGGAAGTTCTTCTCACAGATTCGCAGCCTGATTGTTCAGGGGAAAAAGGGTCAGGACCCAAACAGGTTAGACACCAGGCATTGGAGTCTAAAAAGAAAACTGTTTCCACAGTGAAGGCACTTCTTAGGGGAAGAAGGCTCAAAAAATTTAAGGCAGAAACTGAGGGAGAAATCTCCCTGAGTTTAAGAAAAAGAAAAGAAAAATCCACCGGCGGTACCGGTGGCGGCGGGAGAAATAGCCGCGACCACAAGAAAACAAGAAATAAAGAATTTAAAGAAAAAAGTTTCTGCGGTGACAGGAGGACGTCCTGCCGGCTCCGCGGAAAAACGAAAACTGAGGAGAGGCAGTGGAAAAGGCGGGAAGGCAGTGAGCAGGCGCGAGGGATGCTCCCAAAAGCTTTCTGATTGGATGCTGGGGAGCATTCCCGTGCAGGCTCCGTCGGTACCGACGTACCCATATGTGAAGACTCATTCCTGCTTGTTCCTGGAGATAAGGCTAAAGCTCTTTTACAGTCCAAGGTATGATAATTCCTCTCAGCATTTGATGCATGAGGCCTTGGAAAAAACACAGGAAGGTAGACCGCTTGGTTCAGATGGAAAGGTGAGACCACCTTTGGCATAAAGTGTGGATGAGTCTTAAGGACTACCTTGTCATGATGGAACCTTGTATAAGGCGGATCAGCTACTAGCACTTGCAACTCACTACTGCGGCGTGCTGATGTGATTGCAATGAGAAAGATAACCTTCCAAGAAAGGAATTTCAAGGAGGTAGTAGCTAAAGCTTCGAAAGGTGGCTTCATGAGCTGCCCAAGAACCAGGTTTAAGTCCCATGCCACGGGTGGTGGCCTAATGGGAGGCTTAGTTAAAAGAAGTCCTCTGATAAATCTTGCTATAAGAGGATGAGAGGAAATAGGCTGTCCATTTAGAGGCTTAAAGGAAGCTGCAATAGTACTCAAATGGACTCTTACTGAATTAGTCTTAAGACCTGCATTGGATAAATGAAGGAGATACTCCAGCAATGATTCCAGAGGTATCGCAAGAGGGTTAAGACCCTTTTGCGAACACCATTGGTAAACCTTTTCCACTTGAAAGCATAATAGCGTCTTGTGGAAGGTTTCCTGGAAGCAAAAAGAATATCTTTTACTTGCTGAGGGATATTAAGATCATGGAGATCTAGGCCTTCAGCAACCAAGCCCCGAGATGCAGAGACTAGGGATTGGGATGCCATAACATTCCGTCCTCCTGAGATACGAGATCTGGAGCAGACCCTAACTCCAGGGACGGAGCTTGAGAGAGATGTAGAAGCAGAGGGTACCACACTTGCCGTGGCCAATGTGGAGCTATGAGAATCATACGGCCTCTGTCTCTCTGAAGCTTGAACAGGGTTCTGGAAATTAGGGGAATGGGTGGAAAGGCATACAGGAAGTCTTGACCCCAGTGAAGGAGGAAAGCATCCCTGGCCTGAGCCCCCTGAGCCGGAATTCTGGAAAAGAACCGAGGAAGTTTGGCATCCCATGGATTTGCAAAGAGGTCTATGTCCGGGGTTCCCCAAAGTTGAAATATCCTGGCCACCTGGTCTGCATGCAGAGACCACTCGTGTGGAAGCAGAACTTGACTGAGTCTGTCTGCCCAAGAGTTTTGAATGCCTGGAAGATACACTGCCAGAAGATGAATCTGATGCTCTCTTGCGAGGGCCCATAATCGCAAAGCTTTGTTGCAAAGCGACAGAGAGCCTGTTCCCCCCTGCTTGTTCACACAGAACATGGCTACCTCATAGCCCGCATGAATGAGGACTGTCTTGTAGCTGAGCAGGGTGTGGAACACTCGCAGAGCAAGGAAGATGGCTCTGAGCTCCAAGAGATTGATATGTAGACAACTATCCTGTGGAAACCAGGTGCCCTGGGTGGAGAGTTCTTGCAGATGAGCTCCCCAACCCATTGGAGAAGCATCTGTTGTGAGAGTTGCTTGGGGTAAGGGTTGTTGAAAAGGGGACCCCAGCAACAGTTTTTGAGTGGACTTCCACCACTGGAGGGACAAAATAAGGCGACTTGTGTTTGCTATTTTGTCTGACAGGCATCCTGATGCCTGGGTCCATTGGGTGGATAAAGTCCAGTGAGCTGCTCTCATAAGGAGGTGAGCATAGGGAACCACATGCACAGCAGCTGCCATGTGGCCTAGTAGTTGTAACATTTCTTGAGCAGTTAGATGAGGCTTTAGCACTGCTTGAGAAGTTAACTGCACCAGGCGAAGGCAACGGGCCTGGGGGAGATAGGCCCTTGCCTTTGTGGTATCCAGCAAAGCTCCTATGAACTCTTAAGACTGAGTGGGAGTTAGACTGAATTTTGGAATGTTTATTACCAGCCCTAAATAGTGAAGGATATGCATGGTGCAGGATAGAGAAGTTCTGGCCTCTGACTCTGTTGGGGCTCGAATGAGCCAGTCGTCTAAGTAGGGGAAGACGAATATCCCTAGAGTGCGGAGAAATGCTGCTACAACAGCCATGCATTTCGTGAACACCCTTGGTGCTGAGGCCAGGCCAAAAGGAAGTACCCTGTATTGGTAGTGCTTTCCCTGAAAAAGGAACCTTCTGTGAGTTGGATGGATGATAACATGGGTGTACGCATCCTTGAGATCTAGAGAACAAAGCCAATCCTGACTCTGAAGGTATGGCAGCAGAGATCTGAGAGAAATCATTTTGAATTTCTCCTTGACAAGGAATTTGTCTAAGATAGGTCTGCAACCCCGTTTTCTTTGGGATAAGGAAATAAGGGGAATAGAACCCTGTACCCTGCTGATGAAGGGGTACTTCTTCTATTGCCCCTTGGGCAAGAAGGATAGCGACCTCCTGACATAACAGGTTGACGAGAGAGGTCGGAGAATTGAACTGCTTTACTATTGTGTGAGGGGGCATGCTTGAAAAATGAAGCTTGCACCCCTCCTTTATGATGGAATGTGTCCAATGCTCTGCTGTTATTTGCCCCCATTTGGGGGCAAAATGACATAACCTTCCTGGAATGGTGGAAGGTTCTGGTCCCCTGAGAACCAGGAAGGCTAAGTTCTCTAGATGAGAGTCAAAGGCCCTGTGGAGGCTGAGCCTGCTGGGCCGGTTGAGGCCGAGTGGAGGAGTGGCCTAGTGGTTGGGGCAAGGTACTTCAGGCCGGAAGGTCAGGAGTTCAAATCCCACTAGAGGACAGCAACCTTGGGCCGGAAGGACTGGGGTTTCTAGTCCCACAGGTGCTCCTTGTGGTCCTGGGCAAGCCACTTAACCCTCCATAGCCCATGTTCTCTGTAAAATAGTTATCTCCAAGTTATAATGCCCTGTTTAATGTAATTTCAGTCGTCCAATGTAAACCGCATTGATGCAGAATAGCGCGGTATATAAGAGAATGTAAATAAAATAAGCAGGATAAAATCTTTTCTTTTTAGACAAGAATGGTTTTTGAACAATTTCTTTTTAGCAGGATCAGCAGTGGACTTGGATAATCTATCCAAGGTGGAATTTTCAGCATCCATTTCATTGGCCTTTTCCTGCCAATCTTTACCAAACAGGTTCTCACCAGTACAAGGGATATTTCCCAATTTGTCTTGTACCCAGAGCTCTAGATCAGATGCCTGGAGCCCAGCAATTCTACGTGCACCTATGGCAATAGCCGAGGTTCTGCTTATGCACTCAAAGCAGTCAAAGACTGCATGGTTGGAAAATTTAGATACCTCTTGGGCATGTTTGACCAAAGTGAGAAAATCCTGTCTTTTGTCCTCAGGAAGAAAAGGACTTAAAGCCTCTAAATCATCTGTGACCTCCTTCAGGAACATTCCCATGTAGAGACTATAGGAACTGATCCTGGCAGAAAGCATGAAAGCTTGGAAGACCCGACGTCCAAAAACATCCAGGGTTCTGCACTCATGTCCTGGAGGATTAGAGGCATGCCTTTTTGCACTCTTCATCCTTCTCATAGATGACTCCACTACAATAGAGTGGTGAGGAAGCCGAGTCTTATTGAACCCAGGACAAGGAGGGACTTGATACATAGTATCCAGTCTACAAGAATGAGGAGAGCTGGTAAGAGGTGTTTCCCACATCCTTAACATGAGATCATATAAAATCTCATGAATGGGCAAGGTAGTTGCCTCCTTAGGAGTTTTGGGATATTGTAGAATTTCCAACTCCTTGGCCCTTGGCTGTTTCAGGGGCCACAGTAATGGACAGGCCTCGAGCCACCTCCCTGATAAAATCTTGGAAGGAAATATCCTCTGGAGGAGACATCCTGCGTTTAGGGGAGGAGGGCTCCTCTGGGAGAAGCATTCCTGCATTGACAGAACTGTCAGAATCCTCAGATTCTCCTGAGGACGCGAAGTATCGTCTGTCCGGATGCTCTTGAAGAGCCCGATACCTGTACCGACCAAAGTCGGTACCGGGGTATCGGTACCGGAGGTCATCGGATGACGGGGTACCGGCAAAGCAGACACTGATGCTGATGTCGATGTTATTGGTACCGGTACCGATGCCAGTACCGGTGGAATTGTCTGTCGCGGTTCCGAGGGCTTCGATGCCGCAAGGAAAGCCGCCAGACTGCGTTCCATAGCCAGAACTCTCTGGTCTATCAATGCTGCCAATGCCTGGATGTCGGTACCGGAGGAGACTGCCAGTACCCCAGAGCATGGCACCAGTAGTTCTGCCGAGGTCGAGGCCTTGAGAACATCCTGGAACCCCGATAATGCTTTGGAAGCCGAAGCCTCCCGCCGGGGTAATTTTGCCGGTGCAGAATCCTCGAGGGCAACGCCAGAGGCATCTCTATGCTTAGAAGGAGATCTACCCTTTGAGGACCGGCTGGATTTATGTTTAGTTACCTGAGATCCAAGGGAGGAAGAAGCAGCCCTGGAAGACGTCGATGCCACCGAAGCAGCACCAGAGGGATTAGGGTACTGAGCTTAGCAGCTCAGTTCTGCCAACCTCTTTTAGACATCATGGCGCAGGACATACAATCCGTGATGAAGTGGTCAGGACCTAAACATTTTAGACACCATTCATGGGTATCGGTGACGGAAATGGTACCGCCACACTTGGTGCACTTTTTGAAACCTGAGGCAGGTTTCTCCATGGTAAGGAAACGTTTTTGGGCCTAAGGACCAAAAAGGTGCGTGCACCTGAAGAAAAAGAAAAAAAAGAGAATATATATATTTGTTTTTTTACAGAAATAAGAGGAGAAATAACCGATGGTACCGGTAGAGCGTCGAGGAAGGCATACGCGACCACAAAAAAAAGAAATAAAAAAAGAATTCTTCTGCGGTGACAGGAACACGACCTGCTGGCTCCGCGGAAAAAGAAGAACTGGAGAGAGGCAGTTGGGAAAGGCGGGAAGGCAGCACGCAGGCGCTGTGGGATGCTCCCAAACGCTTTCTAATTGGACGCTGGGGAGCGTTCCCGCGCAGGCTCCGTCGGTACCGACGATACCCATATGTGATGACTACATTCCTGCTTGTTCCTGGAGATTACTAATAGCAGCTCTGCAATCTCATATTTCAGTTCTTTCATCCGGTCCAAGTGATTTGCTATTCTTCAGTTTATCAAATAGTTGTAATACATCTTCCTGCTGTATCGGTATTTCTTTCAATTCTTCCGCAGTATCATCTTTAAATACCACTTCAGTCATGGGTAACATACCTACATCTTCCTCAGTAAAGACCGACGCAAAGAACTCATTCAGTCTCTCCGCTATAGCCTTATCCCCTCTTACCCCTCTATTATCTAATGGTCCAACTGACACGCTCACAGGTATTTTGCTACGAATGTACTTGAAAAAGTCTTTATTACGCATTTTTGCTTCCACAGCAAGTTTCTTCTCAAATTTTCTCTTTGCCTGCCTTATCAATGCCTTGCATTTAACTTGCCAGTGCTTGTGCGGTTTCCAGTTTTCGCCATTTGGCTCTTGTTGCCAAAAAAGCATCTTTCAGGAAATGGAAAAAACAGCTTCTCTGACCTCACCTTTAACCCTTTGAAGGTCTACTTTAGAATTTTAATCCACATTCTGCAGCTGGGTTAATTTTTGCATATTTCAGGAAAATTGTACCCGTCTTATTCAATATGTTCTAATAGTGATTTTCCTTCTGCTATGGTCATGTATTATATACCATTTGATAGGAATATTTAGTCAGAATTTTGGATCCCGAGAGTTTTGGGCTTGGCCTGGAAAGGGTTAAACCATGCTGGCAGTTTTTTGGACTTCCTTCCACTTTTAAGTGTGGAATACAGCTGGTCTGAGCTTCCAAGATACTATTTTTAACCACCACCCAAGCTTGATGTAAGTCTTTAACCTTTGCTACTCTTCCTTTTAGTTTTTTCTTTACTATTTTCCTCATTTTATCATAGTCTCCCTTTTGAAAGTTAAAAAGTAGTACTGTGGATTTCCTTACCATCCCTCCTCCATTAATTAAATCAAATGCAATCATGCTATGATCACTATTGCCAAGTGGCCCCAACACCTTTATCTCTTGCACCAGATCTGGTGTTCCATTAAGGACTAAGTCCAAAATAGCTTCCCCTCTGGTCTGTTCATGAACCAGCTGCTCCAAGAAGCAGTCATTTATTTCATCTAGAAACTATCTCCCTAGCATGTCCTGCTGTGACACTGACCCAGTCAATACCGGGGTGATTGAAATCACCCATTATTATTACCATTCTGTAACTTTTGATAGCTTCCCTGATTTCTTTGAGCATTTCATATTCCATTTGTTCATTCTGGCCTGGCGGTCGATAGTACACCCCCACTGCCATCGCCTTTCCCGTTTTACATGGAATTTCAATCCATATAGAATCTACAGCAAATTTTGTTTCCTGTAAAACTTTAATCCTTTGTGACTCAATGCCCTCTCTAACACAGAGCGCAACACCTCAACCAATCTGATCAGATCTATCATTACAATATAGTTTGTACTTAGGTATCACAATGTCCCATTGGTTGTCCTCCTTCCACCATGTCTCAGATACCAATCATATCTAATTTCTCTTTTAGTGCTATATATTCTAACTCTCCCATCATATTTTTTAGACTTCTAGCATTTGCATACAAGCATTTTATTCATATTAATCTGGCTATCGGTAGGCAGGGGTAATTTGGAATCTTTAAGCTCTGTCTGCTCTGTACTCAAGGGCATTTGGGCTACCTTTGTCTTTTTTGGAACTTCTCTTCTGATGTGCTGTAACCTCATTTTTTTGGTAGTATCCTTCAAGGATACCTTGTTCCGAACCATGCGCTCTTGGGCAACTCTCTTCCGGAATCCCAGGAAACGCTGGACCCTGTACATGGCATCGAGTCTTTTACTGATGAAAGGGACAAAGGCGGGTGCTTCCCACATGCGGAGAAGCAGCTGAGTCAGGATGGACGGTACCGGGATCGAGAGAAACTCCCTAGGGGGAGACTCATATTGCAAGATGTCGAGTTCCTCTGCCCTCGGTTCACTCTGTCTGCGTGGACAGAATGCGCAGGATATGGCTCAAGCCCTCAAACACCAAGAAGGTGGTGTCTTCGGGGGGTGACCGCTTTTGCAAGGTGGGCGGGGAAGGGTCAAAAGGAAGGTCCCTATGGGCGTGGGTTTCAGGGGATGTGTCCCTGTCCGATTCCCAGCCCGAGAGGTCCGAGGAGAACTGAGTCGGGCTGATCCCCGCACTCAGTGGCTGAGGCCAGCTTGGAGCTGGAAGCACCAACTCTGGAAAACCTTGCCCCTGAGGAACGGGATGGTGAACAAGACCAGTGCCAGGGACCTTCGCGAGGTGTGCAGCTCTTGGGGGTTTCCAAGGTGGTTTTTGGGACCCCTGAAGGACCCTCAGTCTTGAGATGCAAGCCAGCTGTGCTGGGTAAAAGCACCTGCTGGGCAGTTAGGAAGGCAGAAACGCTGCACTCTAGTGCCAGTATACGGGAGTCCCACTCAGGAGTGGGTCCCTGTGCCGTCGACATCGGGGTTACCGGGTCTGGCGTGGAGGAGGAGAGGGGGTCCTTGCCAGGATGACCCTCAGGAGACCGGGTGTGATCGCCGGAGGCCTCCATATCCGTACAAGGTACCTTTCAAGGCTGCTCCTTGTCTGTCTCAGCAATGCCGAGGAGGGTTAAGTGAACGAGCACAAGACCGTTAGCACTTCTCTGGAGCCCCTGACAGCTTTTGAGGTTGTCTTCTTTCGCTATTCCACCTCAGGCGAACCCTGATTGGAGTGACGCCTGGGGTGCGGGGTCACTACGGGGGACTCTGCAAGTGGTGGATGGGTGGGGCGAGGCGTCACAGGGGACACCGGGGACTGCCTTACAGAAAATGTCATTGGACTTCTGCTTACGTCTTATAGCAAGGCCTTGGCAGACATTTTCTTACAAAGCGAGCAGAGCTCCAGATTGTGGTCAGCCCCCAGACACTGCAGACAACAGACAAGGGTGTCTGTGAGAGACATATTCTTGGAGCATCCGTCACATTTTTTGAAGCTGGTGGCCATGGGGGCAAAAAGTGCCCCTGCAAGGTCGAAGACCCTCAAGGCCAGCAGTTGGGAAAAGGGCATGAAGAGTCTGAAGGGAAAAAAACCCACTAAAGGAGAAAACAAAAAAGGGATCCCCTGGCACACAGCTGGAGCAGGGACGACAGGGAGGACCGGTGCTACTGGAAAAAAGGGCCAAAAGGCTAGAAAAGGAAAACCTTTTCCAAGGAATGAGGATGTGTGTCCAAAGGGCTCCACGGAAAAAGGGAGACTGAGCAAGATGGCACCTTTGGGTGGTAAGCGGACCACACAGGCGTGGAAGCAATCCCAAGGGCTTTTTTTGAAAACTGGGGAATTGTTCCACACGGGCTCCGTTGGTGCCGACATCACCCATAAGTGAGGGCTGGCTTCCTGCTTGTTCCTGGATAACAAGGTGAAATCATCCTGTAGTACACCCTTCCTTAGATGGCAGGGCTTCTGCCTCCACCATAGGCTGGATTTCATCATCATCGGGAGCAGGAGCCTGCATTCAGACTCCTGAGAACTTGGGGATGATAGAATCAGAGTGCTGGAGAAGCTGCATGTCAGCATGCGCCCACGGCACCATCTCTAATGGTGGCCGCCATCAATCTGAGGAGCTGAAGATCATCTCAGACTCTGGGAGCCTGCTGCATTCAGAACAGTGACAAGCATTCCAAGTCTTGAGTTTCTCCTCTGGCAGTAAAACTCTGCCCACTCACATGTCAAAATGTGCTCCCATAAACTCCAGAAACTGGAAAAGCACCAGCTGGCTCTCTCTCATATTGATCACCTCTGAGGATTTCCAAAAAGGACATCATTGGAGATGCCACCCAGGAAGACGGTGAAAGGGAATGAGACCCAATGAGCCAATCGCCCAGATATGGATGGACAGATTCTTTGATGCCACAGCACAACCATCACAATGACTTTAGAGAACGTCCTTGGGGCAGTGGAGAGCAGCAAAATGATAGGGAGAGTTAAGTACTGCAAAACACAGATACTTTTATTGATCTGCCTGGATTGGGATATGAAAATATGACTTGGCCAGATCCAGAGAAACCTAGAATTCCCACCACCACCTCTTGCCCTGAGGGAGGCAAGGTCAGACTAAACATCAACGGCTGAAAGAGGGGAGTAGGTCCTCCAGGGACAACTCAAAAGCTGCTATGCAAGAAGGGTAGTGTCCAGAAGCCAGAAATTAGGCACCTTGCTTGCCATAAGAAACATTTCCTGGAAAAAGACAGCATTAAGGCAAGTATCACAATAGCGGGCGTTAAGGCTGCCGTGGCCTGGAAGGTGTGTGCTAACTGTGCTTTTATTGCAACGTACATTATAGGTGCTAGGATGGGAACGTGCTAGGGTGGGAACATGTGTTACAGGCACTAGGGTGGGAACACCAGGCGCACATTAAAAACGCTACTAATGCATGCAGAAAACGACAGGAACCCCCCAACAGCACCAACGGTTCCCAGCAATCCACTCCGAATTATCCTCACACAGACGGAATCGGGAGCCCCCAACAAGGACTATGTCAAGTCTTGCTATTCACCTCATCAGAGCCCCAGGGAGAGGAGCCATGCCAGGCTCAGCTCTACTCCCCTGAAACTGTTTCTCTGACTTGGCAGCACTGCATTTTAAGATGGTTGGCAGGCAGATGCTTCAGAGAGCCTTCTGCATTCTTCAGGAGAGAGCAGGGGGACAGAGGAGGGAGGGGGTGATGAAGTTGTGAGGGCTGTGCACTCTTCCATCCTTCCAGATACTTCTAATTTTCTGGCTGCTCAACAGGCTCTTATCCAGGGTAAGAGCATGCAGCTGAACAAATTTTCCCTTCTCCTATGGCTACCAAAAAGACGAGTCTAGTGGAGCCTCCCACATTGCACTCAAGTGAGAGTCGCTCTCAAAGTGATCTGTCAAACATTTTTATCAATCTTTTCCTCTTAATTAATTAATTAATTTAGCTGTATTTGTATCCCGCTTTTCACCGGGTCAAAGCGGCGTTACGTAAAGGGGGGGGGGGGGGAATTTACGTATAAGGGTGGGGCCATCACCGGGGAGGCTACATTGATGATTTTAACATAAGATATAGGACAGACATTGGACTTAGACAGAATTTGGACATGGTCAGGTTAGTATTGTTTGAGTTAGGTGGTCATGGTGGGTGAGATCAGATGTTATTTCGCTTTTTGGTGGGTGTCATGTTGAGGTATTCCTGAAACAGGATGGTTTTCAGCTGTTTTCGAAAAGATGGTAGATCGGTGTTGTTTCGGAGACAGTTCGGTAGAGAGTTCCATAAGGATGGAGCATACAGTTCAAAGGCTTGATTGCAGGTCCGTTGTGAGCATTTGGTTCTTTTGTGAGGGATGGTGAGGGAGTTGCTGGAGGCTTGTCTGGTAGATCTGCCATGAGCTGGTCGGGACAGTAGGGTGTGAAGTTGGGAGTTCCGTGTTTGATGTATGGCTTTGTGGGTGAGTAGGATGGCTTTGTATTTAGTCCTTGCCTCAAGGGGGAGTATGTGTAGGTCTTTCAAAATCGGGGTGATGCGGTCGGTCTTCTTTGCTCCCTGAATGATTCTCGCTGTGGTGTTCAATGCTGTTTTGAGGGGGTTTGTCTGTGTGGCTGGAAGGCCATGGTATAATATATTGCAATAGTCCAGATGTGGGAGCGTCATGGCTTGCATTACAGTTCGCAAGTCTTGATGTTCGAGAAGGGGTCTGAGACGTTGAACTGTCCTTGCTTTGTGGAATATAGCTCCGGCGGTTTTGGTGATTTGTTGCTGTAAGGTGAGAGCTTGGTCGATAATAATGCCCAGGTACCTTATTTGTGGTTGAATTTGAATGTTTGTGGTAACAATGTGGAGGTGTGTAGGTGGTGTGAAGTCTGGGTCTTTTGTGACTATGAGGGCTTCCGTCTTCTTTATGTTGATGGATAGGTTGTTTGCTTGTAACCAGTTGGACACCTCTGTGAAGCATGTTGATAGGTGGGTGTTTGTTGTGTTCGTAGTTGTAATGGGAGCGTAGAGCATATCATCAGCGTAAATGTGAAAGCTGATGTTGTGAGTGCGTATGACTGAGCAGAGTGGTTGAAGGTAAATGTTGAATAGCATGGCTGATAGTGTGGATCCTTGGGGGACACCTGGTGTTGTTGGAATGGGGGGGATGTCGAGTTGCTGGTGCGGATTAATTGCTCTCTGTTGGTTAGGTATGATTGGAACCACTGTAGTACGGTGTCTTTAATCCCAATTGTCTGTAGTCTGTGTATGAGGATGTTGTGGGAGATGGTGTCAAAAGCTGCAGATATGTCCAGGAAGATCATGGCATATCCAGAGTGCTTTTCTTGCGTTCCTATGAGGAGAATGTTCATCAGTGTGGTCATGATGGTCTCAACTCCATGTAGAGGGCGGAATCTGTGTTGTTGTGGATCCAATATGTTGTTGAGTTCAAGGTGTTCCTGTAGCTGCTGCTGGACGATCTTCTCAATTATCTTGGCAGTGAAGGGTAGGCTTGCTATGGGTCTATAAGATGCTGGGTCTAATGGGTCTAGGTTTTGCTTTTTTAGTGATGGACGGATGATTGTGGTTTTGAGGGCATCTGGCATGCGTCCTTGGGAGAAGGATTCCTGGACGATATGAGCTAGTGGTATGCTCAGTTCGTTTCTAGTTTTCTTTATCCAGTCGGTGGGACATGGGTCTAGCGGAGAGGTGGTGGTGTTGAGGCATGCAATGGTGGTTGCTATTTCATCTGGTAAGGTTTCTTTGAATGTGGTCCAGTCATTGTGCAGGTTAGGATGGAGGTCTGTTGTGGTTGTCTTACTATTCAGCTGTGGGTTCGGTTGCGAGTTCTGTGGAGGTTGTAGCTGTTATTGTCGGGCTAGTAGCTCTGGTGGGATCTTTGGTAGTTGGTCCGAGTTTTGGGGGGCTTTGGTCAGTTGTTTGACAATCCGAAAAAGTTCACGTGGTTTGTTTATGGAGGTGTTTATGATTTTCATGTGGTAGATTTTCTTTGCTTTGTCGGTCTCATGGTGATACGCATTGAGTTCATTTAAATATTTTGTTTTGTGGTTTTCGTCTTTGGTTTTTCTCCATTTTCTTTCAGTTCTTCTGAGTTTTGTTTTTAGTTTCCGAAGACTGGGGGTGAACCATCTGGCTTTTGTGGAAGGAGGTCTGGTGAGGGCTTTGTTTGCTGATGCTACGGATGCTGCAGAGATTGTAATATAAGAACATAAGATATGCCATACTGGGTCAGACCAAGGTCCATCAAGCCCAGTATTCTGTTTCCAACAGTGGCCAATCTAGGTCATATGTACCTAGCAGTTTCCCCAAGGGACACAGGTTCCACAATGCTTGTATTAGTTCAAGCATTGATATCCTGGGTCCCTTCTTAATAATGGCTTATGGACCTTTCCTCCAGGAACTTGTCCAAACCTTTTTTAAACCCAGCTACACTAACAGCCTTTACTACATCCTCCGGTAACAAATTCCAGAGTTTGATTACACGTTGAGTGAAAAAATATTTTCTCTTATTAGTCTTAGTTTACCCTGTAGCTTCATTGCATGTCCCCTAGTCTTTCTATATTCTGATAAGGTAAACAATCGATCTACGTTTACCCGTTCCACTCCGCTCATTAATTTATAGACTTCTATCATATCTCCCCTCAGCCGTCTCTTTTCCAGGTTAAAGAGCCCTAACCTTTTTAGCCTTTCTTCATAGGAGTATCCTTCCATCCAATAGGAGTATTCCAATTGTGTATTAGTTCGTTGATGTTGCTGGAATTTGTTTGTAGATTGGGTAGAGTTTGTGCTAGGAAGTCCTCCTTGTTAAATGTTTTAAATCTTCTTATGTGGTTACCGTCTTCTTTGTTGGTCGTGAGTTGGTATGTATACGACATGGTGATAAGGTGGTGGTCAGACCAGGGTATTGGCGAAATCTGTGGTTTGTTTCCTTGGGTGGCAATCGTGGCGCTCAGGAATATGAGGTCTAGAGTGTTGCCTTTTTCATGGGTGGCTTCATGTACGATTGAAAAGGTCATTCAGTCAGAATTTCTTCTGAGAGGAAAAAATCCATCCACCATCTGCTGGAGACAGAAATACTGAACCGACCTCTGGTGGCTGAGGCGAATAGAGGCACAGGAGTGATGTCATTGAAACCTGGACTTTTCATTGGTTCTCTGTCTCCACGAATCTGCTGTTAGGGAAACACAACCCACTTATCTAGACTGGTCTAGCAGGACAATATGGAAATACCTAGTTCTGGCCCGATTTCCTGTCCATCAGGAGTCCAACATGCACAAGGATGATATGCTCAATCCCAGCAAGGGAGGAAAGATCAATTCTTCAGCTGACATTGCTGCGAATTACAGAGCAGCAATTAGGCAGAAGGCTTCCTTCCAGCTTTCAGGTATGTGATGTTTCATTGTCCAAGCATATATTTTCTGTGTTCACAGATGAAGGTGTCAGAAGCAGGATCTCAGGAACACCCACAAATAAGAATAGAAGTGAAGGGGGATCTTTAACTATTTCAGAACGCTGCTCATGAGGAACTAACTAAATTAAAAGCAGAGAGAGAGATGGGATCGGATGGGATACATCTGAGAATATTGAAGGAACTTGGGGGATGTTCTAGCAGCTCCACTGAATGACCTTTTCAATACTTCTATGGAGTCTGGTGTGGTCCCAGAGGACTGTAGAAGGCACAAGTGGTTCCTTTACACAAAAGGGGAAGGATGAGGTTGAGAACTACAGGCCGGTTAGCCTGATCTCTGTGGTGAATAAATTACTAGAAACACCACTAAAAGAATATAGCAAGGTTTTTGGAGTCTGATGGATTGCAAGATCCCAGGCAGCATGGGTTTACCAGAGGCATGTTTTGTCAGACAAACCTGATTGATTTCTTTGAATGGGTGACCAGAGAGTTGGACAGAGTGAAAGCCCTAGATGTGGTGTGCTTAGATTTCAGTAAAAGCTATTGACATATTTCTGTACAGGCGATTTATAAATAAATTGAGCACCCCTAGGGATGGACCCTAAAGTGAATGACTGGGTTAGAAATTGGTTGAATGGGAGGCAACAAAGTGTACAGGTAAATGGAGCTCATTCTGAGGAGGTGGTAGCTACCAGTGGTGGCGCCGTATGGATCTGTCCTTGGTCCAAATCTTTTTAACATTTTTGTTAGTGATACTGTGGAAGGGCTGCTGTTGGGTAAGGTTTGCTTCTGAGCATGATACCAAAATCCACAATAGAGTAAATATCCAGGAAGGAGTAGATAAAGCACAGTTACTTACCTGTAACAGGTGATCTCTGGGAACAGCAGGAATTAGTCCTCACATATGGGTACGTCGGTACCGACGGAGCCCGTGCGGGAAAGCTCCCCAGCTTCTTAGAATAGAAGCTTTTGGGACCTCCCACTGCACATGCGCACTGCCTTCCCGCCTTCCTGAACAGCTCTCCTCAGTTTCGAGTTTATAGCTGAGTCAACAGAGAGAGGACAGGAAGATAGATAGATAAAAGATACAACTCCTAGGGGAGGTGGGTGGGTTGTGAGGACTAATTCCTGCTGTTCCCAGAGATCACCTGTTACAGGTAAGTAACTGTGCTATCTCCAGGAACAAGCAGGAATAAGTCCTCACATATGGGGACTCCCTAGCTTAGATGCATGGGATCCCCTGTAAAGGTTCGCCATCTTCGTATGGATCTCAGGCATCCATTCTGGGAAGGTGGGCAGGAGTTGTTTAGGAATGGAACAGGTGCTTGAGGACAGCCTGGCCAAACAAGGCATCCCGGCGGGAGTCCTTGTCCAAACAGTAATGGGCTGTGAAGGTATGAACCGAGGCCCAGGTAGCGGCTCGACAGATCTGATCTATGGAAACAGAGTGCAGATGAGCCATAGAAGTTGCCATGGCCCTCACATTGTGAGCAGTGACATGGCCTTCCAGAGAAATGTTTTTGCTCTGGTAAGCAAAAGAAATACACTGAGCAATCCAATTGGAAAGTGTACGCTTGGAGACTGGAAGTCCCAAATGGGAAGGATCAAAGGCCACAAAAAGTTGAGAAGACTTTCGATGTGGCTGAGTCCTATTAAGGTAAAAAGCGAGAGCTCTTTTACAATCCAGAGTATGAAGGCTCCTCTCTGCATTGGATGCATGAGGAGCTGGAAAAAAGACAGGTAGATATACCTCTTGATTAAGATGAAAAGGCGAGACCACTTTAGGCATAAAGTGGGGATTCGTCCTAAGGACCACCTTATCATGATGAAATCTTGTGTAAGGTGGATTAGCCACTAAAGCCTGCAGCTCACTGATGCGGCGAGCCGAAGTGACTGCAATGAGGAAGATGACCTTCCAGGAAAGAAATTTCAAGGAGGTGGAAAACATTGGCTCAAAAGGTGGCTTCATAAGTTGACCGAGCACTAGATTCAAATCCCATGCGACCGGGGGTGGTCTGATGGGAGGTTTAGTGAGAGTCAGGCCTCTCATGAATCTTGCAACAAGAGGATGAGAGGAGATAGGTTGTCCATTTATATGTTTCAAGGATGCTGCAATAGCACTTAAATGGACTCTTACCGAATTCGTCTTGAGGCCTGCATTGGATAGATGCAGGAGATAATCAAGAAGAGAATTCAAAGGAAGTGCCAGAGGGTCAAGACCCTGCTGAGCACACCAAATGGAAAAACGTTTCCATTTGAAAGCATAGGAACGCCTGGTAGAGGGTTTCCTAGAGGCAGAAAGGATATCTTTCACTGGTTGGGAAAGATGAAAGTCTTGAAGGCTTAAGCCTTCAGTAACCAAGCACTGAGGTGAAGGGATTTGGGGTTTGGGTGCCACAAAGTCCCCTCCTCCTGAGACAGGAGGTCTGGCGCAGCTCCCAGATCCAAGTAGGATCCCTGGGAGAGCTGTAGAAGTAGAGGGAACCACACTTGGCGTGGCCAGCGTGGAGCTATGAGGATCATAGTTCCATGATCCCTCTGGAGTTTGAACAGAGTCTTGGGAATCAAAGGAATGGGTGGAAAGGCATATAGGAATGCCTGATTCCAATTCAGGAGAAAGGCGTCCGTAGCCTGAGCTCCCTGACACGGAGTTCTGGAACAGAACCGGGGAAGTTTGGCATTCCACGGACTTGCAAAGAGGTCTATGTCCGGGGTCCCCCATTCCTGAAAGATTCGGTTTATTTGGTCCAAATGTAGGGACCATTCGTGTGGCAGCAGAACTCGACTGAGCCTGTCTGCCCGAGAGTTTTGAACTCCTGGGAGATACACTGCTAGCAGGTGAATCTGATGCTCTCTGGCGAAGGCCCATAGTCTTAGAGCTTCGTTGCAAAGCGACAGAGAGCCCGTCCCTCCTTGTTTGTTTATGTAAAACATGGCCACCTGATTGTCCGTCTGAACTAGGACAGTGAGGTTGGCTAGGAGGGAGTGGAAGACCTTGAGGGCAAGGTAAATTGCTCGCAGTTCCAGAAGATTGATATGAAGGGTGGTCTCCTGTAGAGACCAAGTGCCCTGAGTGGAGAGAGTTTGCAGATGGGCTCCCCACCCTGTTTGGGAGGCATCTGTTGTGAGGGTTGCTTGGGGTAGCAATGGTTGAAATGGAGCCCCCAACAACAGATTCTTGGTGGAAGTCCACCAGTGGAGGGACCAAAACAGACGATCGGAGGTTTGTATTTGGTCTGAGAGCGCTCCTGACGCCTGAGTCCACTGAGTGGCCAGGGTCCATTGAGCTGCTCTCATATGAAGACGAGCATAGGGCACCACATGCACTGTGGAGGCCATATGACCCAGTAGGCGTAGCATTTCCCTGGCTGTCAAGTGAGTGCTGGACTGAGCTTGGGAGGCCAAACTCAGGAGGCGCTGGCCTCGAACATGTGGAAGGTAGGCCCTTGCAGTGATGGTGTCCAACTGGGCCCCTATGAATTCTAGAGATTGAGTAGGGATGAGTTGGGACTTGGGAAGGTTTACTACCAGTCCCAGATACTGCAAAAGGCTCCTTGTGTGGTCCAGGGAAATCTGGGCCTGTGACTGAGTTGGAGCTCGGATGAGCCAGTCGTCCAGATATGGGAAGACAAAGATTCCCATGCCTCTTAGAAATGCGGCTACGACTGCCATGCATTTTGTGAATACTCTTGGAGCAGAGGCTAGACCGAAGGGGAGTACTCTGTATTGGAAATGTTTTCCCTGAAACAGAAAGCGAAGATACTTTCTGTGGGATGGATGGATGAGTATATGTGTATACGCATCCTGTAGGTCTAGAGAACAAAGCCAGTCCTGACCCTGGAGGTAAGGAAGGAGAATGCCGAGAGACAGCATTTTGAATTTCTCCTTGAAGAGAAATTTGTTCAATTCTCTCAGATCTAGGATTGGTCTGAATCCCCCTGTCTTCTTTGGAATGAGAAAATAAGGGGAGTAGAAACCGGACCCTTGTTGAGGAAGAGGAACCTCTTCTATGGCCCCTTGGGCAAGAAGAGAGGAAACCTCTTGACCCAACAGGGTTAGGAGAGATGGGGGAGAATTGAATGGTCTCACCATATGATGGGGAGGAAGGCTGGAGAAATGAAGTTTGTAACCCTCTCGAATGATAGAGAGGGTCCATTGTTCTGTTGTGATTTGTTCCCATCTGGGAGCAAAGTGAACCAACCTTCCGGGTATGGTGAGAGGTTCTGGTTGTGTTAGAACCAGAAGTGGCAAGTTCCCTAGGAGCAAGTCAAAACCCCTGAGGGGTTGGAGCCTGCTGAGCTACAGTAGCTGCTGCAGGCTTAGCTCGTGCTTGTTTGGATTGCTGACGCTTAGCAGTATAGCGAGGTTGAGAAGACTGCTGGCCAGTATTTGAAGCAACTCTGGCCTTCTTATAGTAAGGCCTTTTAAAAGACTTTTTCTTAGTAGGAATTGAAGTGGACTTTGAAAGTCTTTCCAAGGTGGCATTTTCAGCATCCATCTGGGTGGCTTTGATTTGCCACTCTTCCCCAAATAAGTTCTCACCTGTACAGGGCAGATTCCGTAAGCCATCTAGAACCCAAGGTTCCAGATCAGAGGCCTGGAGCCAAGCAAGACGTCGGGCTGCAATAGCAATGCCCGAAGCCCTACTGGCTCCCTCAAAGGAATCATATGCTGCCCTATTAGAGAACTTAGAAACCTCTAAGAGTTGTTTCACTAGGGAAAGGAATCCCTGCTTTTTATCCTCAGGGATAAAGGGGGCAAAATGCCGCACCTTTTTGGCAAGTTCCTCCAGGAACATGCCCATATAGAGACTGTAGGAATTAATCCTGGCTATAAGCATACTAGCCTGGAAAATTTTCCTACCAAAAGAGTCCAAAGTCTTACATTCCCGTCCTGGAGGGGTGGAAGAGTGCCTTTTGGTACTCCTAATCTTCTTCATTGCAGACTTCACCACAATAGAGTGGTGGGGCAATTGAGTCTTTTGGAAACCAGGAGAAGGAGGGACCCTATACATGGTGTCCAACCTACGGGAATAAGGAGACAAAGTCAAAGGATTTTCCCAGAAATCCATCAGTTGTTCTTGAAGGATTTCATGGATAGGCAGGGTAACTGCCTCCTTAGGGGCCTTTGAGTATCCCAAAATATCCAGTTTTTTGGATCTGGGTTCCTTTTCAGAGGATGTGGTAATAGAAAGGGCTGTAGCCATATCTAAAACAAAGTCCTGGAAGGACAAATCCTCTGGAGGGGACATTCTCCTTTTAGGAGAAGAGGGCTCCTCAGGTAAGTTGAGTGAAAACTCAGCAGAATCATCAGAGGAGTGAAAATCCTCAGAGGAATCGGTGCTTTCCTCTAACGCACGATACGCGTACCGATCGGTATCGATATCGGGCGTATCGGGTATGGAACCGGTATGGAGCGAAAGCCCATACGGTACCGACTTGCGTTTAGAGGTGGACGGCCTCGATACCGGCATGGCGGACGATACCGGTATCGGGCCCGGAACCGCTGAAAGCGGAACCGATGGCGTTGCAGCTTTAATGAAAGCCATGACGGCCTGCTGCATGGACTGTACAGTATCGCCCATGGACGCCATAGCTGCCTGGATGTCGGTACCGGAGTGACCCGGTACCCCAGAGCAGGCTAACAGGTGATCTGTCGAGGCCGTAGCATCGATATCAACCTGAGACCCCTGAATTGGCGTTTTTGGAAGTTGGACTTCCCGCCGGGGTTGTTTGGCTGGGGCAGGGTCCTCAAGTTCTAAGCTAAGAGCCTCTCGATGCTTTGAAGGAGATTTGCTCTTTGAGGACTTGCCCACAGAAGGTTTGGTTACCTGAGATCCATCCGGAGAAGAAGACCTGGATGACTGTGATGCTGTATTCTCTGAAGCAAACAGCACATGGAATTTGTTGGCCCGGTTCTGCAGCCCACGTTTAGACATGTGGGAGCAAGATGGGCAGTCCGGTATGGAATGGTCAGGCCCCAAACATTTCAGACACCAGTCATGGGTGTCTGTGACTGAAATAACAGCATTACATTTGGTACACTTCTTAAATCCAGGGGCTGGCTTCTCCATGAGGAGAAATTGAGTAGGCCGAGAGGCCTCTCTGAAGTGACCAAAAAGCTAAAAAATAAGAAAAAAGAATTATAATTTTTTAAAGAAAGAAAGAAAAGACCGGCGATACCGGTATCGGTATGGGGAAGGCAGGTACGCGGTCTAAAGAAACAAATAAAATAACAATTTCTTCAGCGGTGACAGGAACACGACCTGCTGGCTCCGCGGAAAAAGAGAAACTGAGGAGAGCTGTTCAGGAAGGCGGGAAGGCAGTGCGCATGTGCAGTGGGAGGTCCCAAAAGCTTCTATTCTAAGAAGCTGGGGAGCTTTCCCGCACGGGCTCCGTCGGTACCGACGTACCCATATGTGAGGACTTATTCCTGCTTGTTCCTGGAGATCATGAGGAGATCTAGCTAAGCGGTCAAGAATTTGGCAGCTGAGATTGAATGCTAAAAAAAATGCAGGGTTAGGCATTTGGGCTGCAAAACTCCAAAGGAGCAGTACAATGAGGGGGCAAAGTACTTCTGTCCACAAAAGAAGAGTGGGAACTGGGCATGATTGTTTGATGATCTTGAAGTGGCTAAACAGGTAGAAATGGTGACAGCGAAAGCCAGAAGGATGGCTTAGGTGCATAGGGAGAGGAATGGCCAGCAGAAAAAAAGGCAGCAATAGTGACTCTGTATAATTGTCTGGTGCAATCTCATTTGGAATATTGTATGCAATCACACCTTCAAAAGGATATAAACAGGATGGAATCAGTACAGAGGATGGCTACTAAAATGGTTAGTGGTCTTTGTTATAAAGCAAATGGGGATATACTCAAAGATCTTAATATGTATAACAGAGGAAAGGCAGGATAGATAGAGACTTTAAATACCTCTGTGGCATAAATACACAAGAGGAGAGCCTCTTGGTTGAAAGCAAGCTCTGCAACGAGGGGGACATGGATGAGGATGAAAGGTGACAGACTCAGGAGTAATATAAAGAAATATTTCTTTATAGGAAGAATGGTAGATGCATGAAATAGTCTTACAATGGAGGCAGTAGACACGAGGACAATATCTGAATTCAAGAAAGCATGGGACAAACACAGATGACATCTAAACATAAAAAGGGGACTATAGTAGTTGATATGGAAGGGCAGATTAGATAGGCCAAATGATCTTTTTCTGTTGTCATGTTTCTATGCAATGCAAAGCAAAGAGAATAAAATTAGGATTCTCCTCTTCTAAAAGGTAGAATTACAGAGATCCAACATGGAAACTTAAGAGACAACTTTAGCAGAGAGCTCAGAATCCTTCTGGAATCTATGACACTGTCTGGAGGATTAGTTTCAAGACAGTGACATGCAAGGTAAAGTTGAGCGCTTCCCCTGGTTCACGCACTAGCCTCAATACCTGCTCAGTCCTCCAAGTATCAATCCAAGCTATAATGAATTGGTGGTGAATCAAAAAGTGTTCCATGTGGGCACAGCCACCCAGTTGGAACATTAATGTCACTGGACACCAATGCCAAAGACACTGATCCTGTACAGTGCTGTAAGTCAAGAAACAAACTACCTAGAATGACATCTACTATCAGTTCAGATTGTAGACTTTTCAGAGTTAGAAACCATTGCTGCTTTTTCAATTGGTACAGCTGGCTGCAGCTGAGGGACTCATTCACAAAACCTGGAATCTGCTTGATATCCTGGTGATGGGATCTCTGCTGTAACTCAGATTTAAGACCTGACACTTCAAAATCTGCTGCAGTGGCTTTAGTCTCTTCCACCGGATGATTCTACCCCTTTTTGGAGTCCACTACATCCATCCTTTCCGATACCATATATGACAGACAATAGCCACTAGGAAGGACCACCACCTTCAGTTCAAATCCTTGAGGGGCCTTCTGAAAGGGCTCAAAGGGGAGACCTTCCAGGGCTTTCAACACCAAAGAGATTCACTGTGGGACAATCAGCCACATAGATGGATAGATCTGCTTCACTGCCTTGAGTAAGCAGGACACATTAGGAGGCGCTGCCCAGAACATTCCTTGAATACACACAAGGTAGGATGCAAGAGCCACCTCCTGAACCTTTAGAAAGTTCAGAGCTAACCCCTGGTCCAAACCAGACTAAGGACAAAATGGTGACTGTTCACCTTCCTGGCATCCAAGACCTGAGAAGAAACACCTCTCAAAATCTCTCTAAATTCACATAGGTCAAGGAGGTAGAGGCCCTCCAGGTCTTTAGAAGAATTACCGCTCCAGAGTAGCTTTTCAACAGCCTATGCCTCTCAAGGGCCAGGCTGTAAGCAAGAAGGGAACAGGATCCTCCATGACCTGGTGGCCCTGTTGCAGTCCTCTTTCTCTGAGGTAGCAACAGAAGGGACCCTAACAAACAAATTCAAGAGATCTGCATACCAGATAAGACTTGGTCAAAAGCACGGGGGCTATTTTCCACTCATCAGGATCCACTGTGTTCTGGACTTAAGTCTCCTGCATGCCCATTATGTGGGCCATCGACAGAGCAATCAAATGATTCTCTTCCCAACTACAGAATTCTGCAACCTCAGTGGCCACTGCAGTGATTCAAGTGTGCTTCCTGATGTAAACTACTGCCATGGCATTGTCCAGAAACACACCAACAGTTTTGTCCTCCAGGAGAGACTGAAATCTCACCAGAGCCACGGAGATCGCTCTGGCCTCCAGCTTGTTATCAACTAGGAGACTTCCTAGGGAAACCAATACCCTCTAACAGAATCAGACAGTGTTCTGCTCAGCCTCACAGACTGGCATCACTGTATCTATCAGCCACTCCAATACCTTCTGAGGTATCCTGTCCATCAGATGGTGAGTCTAGCCACCAGACCAATTCTCCTTGATCTCCTGGTGGAGAGGAAGGCACTGATCAAATAAATGAGAAGGGAGGTGCAAATTGTGGTGAAAAAAAACCACGATTGATAAGAGTCCTAGCAGCTGTCAAGACTGGCCAGCGAAACCTGAGAAGGGCTGCTCCAGCAGCCCACACAAACCTGGGAAAACCTGGCAGCCTCAATGAGTTTTTTTTTTAAATTTTTATTTTCAAGGTGCTTTACTCAAAGCAGCAAGGCAACCAATTAAAAAGACAGCACAGGAAAAATAAGGAAAAGAAAAAAAACCCAAGCATGCAGAGAGAAGACAGGAAGAAGGAAGAGGGACCTAGGCTAAGATTTACAAACCGCTTTAAGGTGCCAAGTGGAGTCCTCCTGGTCCACTCTCTAGCCCACCTGTGTTAGAATGTGTGGGTAACACCTCTGGACATGGGGCAGCTGACAGCTTGAGGAGACGAGGTACCCTAGCTCCAAGCAAACATTGGGTCTACAGTTCTCAAACATACAGACCACAAAACCATAATTTGGGCCAGAGGAGTCAGACCTATGTGCACTGCGTCAGTCTACACCCATCTTCCTACCTGCTGGAGGCAGACAATACTACTTTCTCTTAGTACTGCACCAGTGGATATATTAGTGAAAGTTGCTGAAAGTTGCTCTGGTATGACTACCTACTGGATGGGGAGTATAATCCACTCATTTGGAATGGTCCAGCAGGATAAGGAGATTTGCATGCCTCATCATCACTCCAGTCCAGACGCATGGATTATGTTCACCTACCCGTAGATGGAGACTCAGAACCACTGATTTTTTTCTATTTATTTATTGCATTATTAAACATTACAGAAAAAACACACATACCAAAGAAGAATACAAATAAAATAGGAACAAACTGAAGGAGCACATCCATATATCAAAAGAAAACTATACAGTAAATTCTACTCCTATCAGGATCCACTGAGGAAATAAGGAGACAAAAAATTTGTTTTTCTTTTCTTTTTTTACTAAACAAATTTTCAAAAACCTGCCAAAAATACTTTAAGCCCTTATATAACCCCCCAGTCTCACACAGCAATGTTGATATCCAGAGCTTTCCCAGTAGTGACATTTTTCTGGACAATAAGCTCCTCCAATTATTTAGGTTCTATGAAAACAAAATCTCATCCATTTTACTTAAACGCTTTGGAAATTTCATAAAGAAACTCATCCCCAGAGCCAAAGATCTGGGACAGAGAAGAAAATCTTTCCTGATCCTCTGTGACCTATTAGAGAGATCAGAAAATACATAAACTACTACTGAACATTTGCATAGCGCTACAAAACGTATGCAGCGCTGCTCAGACATGTTAAGTGTAGTTGCTCACCTGTAATAGCTGTTCTCCAGGGACAGCATAGTTACTCACTTGTAACAGGTGATCTCCAAGAACAGCAGGAATTTAGTCCTCACATATGGGTATCGTCGGTACCGACGGAGCCTGCGCGGGAACGCTCCCCAGCGTCCAATCAGAACCCTTTTGGGAGCATCCCACAGTGCCTGCGTGCTGCCTTCCCGCCTTTCCCAACTGCCTCTCTCCAGTTGAGTTTTAAAGCTGAGACAAAGAGAGAAAGAGGGAAAGGAAAGAGAGAGATAGAGAGATACAACTCCTAGGGGAGGTGGGTGGGTTGTGAGGACTAAATCCCTGCTGTTCCCGGAGATCACCTGTTACAGATGAGTAACTATGCTATCTCCAGGAACAAGCAGGAATCTAGTCATCACATATGGGGACTCCCTAGCTTTGGGTGCCAGGGAGAAATCCCAGAGAAGGGCTCCACTTCCCCCCATGGATCTCTGGCATCCTATCAGGGAAGGTGGGTAGGTGTTGATTAAGTATGGAACAGGTGTTTGAGAACAGCCTGACCAAACAAGGCATCCCGGCGGAAGTCCTTGTCCAAGCAGTAATGGGCTGTGAAGGTATGAACAGAGGCCCAAGTGGCTGCTCGACAGATGTCGACAGAGACAGAGTTCAGATGAGCCATTGAGGCTGCCATGGCTCTCACATTGTGAGCTGTGACATGGCCCTCCAGAGAAAGCACAGTTACTTACCTTTAACAGGTGATCTCTGGGAACAGCAGGAATAAGTCTTCACATATGGGTACGTCGGTACCGACGGAGCCTGCGCGGGAACGCTCCCCAGCTTCCCAAAAAGGAAAGCTTTTGGGAGCATCCCACAGCGCCTTCGCGCTGCCTTCCCGCCTTTCCTAACCGCCTCTCCCCAGTTCGAGTTTAAAGCTGAGACAAAGAGAGAGAGGGGAAAGGAAAGATAGATAGAGAGATACAACTCCTAGTGGAGGCGGGTGGGTTGTGGAGACTTATTCCTGATGTTCCCAGAGATCACCTGTTACAGGTAAGTAACTGTGCTATCTCCAAGAACAAGCAGGAATGAGTCTTCACATATGGGGACTCCCTAGCTAGAGATGCCTGGGAGATCCCTAAGGTTATGAGACCCTGGGAAGGGCTCTACCTCCTCCTATGGATCTCAGACATCCATTCTGGGAAGGAGGGCAGGAGTTGATTAAGAATGGAACAGGTGTTTGAGAACAGCCTGACCAAACAAGGCATCCCGGCGGGAGTCCTTGTCCAAGCAGTAATGGGCTGTGAAGGTATGAACCGAGGCCAAAGGCAGCCGCTTGACAGATCTGGTCGATGGACACAGAATTTAGATGAGCCATAGAGGTGGCCATGGACCTCATATTATGAGCTGTGACATGGCTCTCCAGAGAAAGGTTCTTATTCTGGTAGGCAAAAGAAATACACTGAGCAATCCAACTGGACAGTGTCCTCTTAGAGACTGGAAGTCCCAAATGAGAGGGATCAAAAGCAACAAAGAGTTGAGAAGACTTGCTATGTTGCTGTGTCCTTTGTAAGTAAAAGGCAAGAGCTCTCTTACAATCCAGAGTATGAAGATTCCTCTCTACACTTGATGCATGAGGACCTGGAAAAAAGACAGGTAAATACACCTCTTGATTAAGATGAAAAGGTGAGACCACTTTAGGCATAAAGTGTGGATTGGTCCTAAGGACTACCTTATCATGATGGAACCTTGTATAAGGTGGATTAGCCACTAAGGCCTGCAGTTCACTGATGCGGCGAGCTGAGGTGACTGCAATGAGGAAAATAACCTTCCAGGAAAGAAATTTCAAGGAGGTGGTGGCTAAGGGTTCAAAAGGTGGCTTCATAAGCTGACCAAGAACCAGATTTAAGTCCCATGCCACCGGAGGTCTAATGGGAGGTTTAGTTAAAGTTAGGCCTCTCATGAATCTTGCAATAAGAGGATGAGAGGTAATAGGCTGTCCATTGATAGGCTTAAGGGATGCTGCAATAGCACTCAAATGGACCCTTACTGAATTCGTCTTAAGGCCTGCATTGGAGAGATGCAGGAGATATTCCAATAGAGAATTCAAAGATAGTGCTAGAGGGTCAAGACCTTTCTCAGTACACCAAATGGAAAACCTTTTCCATTTAAAAGCATAGGAACGTCTAGTAGGTTTTCTGGAAGCATGGAGGATATCCTTCACTTGCTCAGAAAGATTCCAACCTTGAGGGTCTAGGCCTTCAGTAACCAAGCTCTGAGGTGAAGGGACTTGGGGTTTGGGTGCCACAAAGTCCCTTCCTCCTGGGACAGAAGGTCTGGAGCAGCTCCCAAGTCCAGGGAGGGGGCTTGAGAGAGATGCAGAAGTAGAGGGTACCACACTTGGCATGGAGATATGAGGATCATAGATCCTTGATCCCTCTGGAGTTTGAACAGAGTCTTGGGAATCAAGGGAATGGGTGGAAAGGCATACAGGAAGCCTTGACCCCAGTGAAGAAGGAAGGCATACTTGGCCTGAACTCCCTGACACGGAATTCTGGAACAGAACCGGGGAAGTTTGGCATTCCACGGACTTGCAAAGAGGTCTATGTCCGGGGTTCCCCATTCTTGGAAGATTCTGAGTACCTGGTCCATGTGCAAGGACCATTCGTGTGGAAGCAGAACTCGACTGAGTCTGTCTGCCCAAGAGTTTTAGATTCCTGGGAGGTATACAGCCAGGAGATGGATTTGATGCTCTCTGGCGAAGGCCCATAATCTTAAAGCTTCGTTGCAAAGCGACAGAGAGCAAGTTCCTCCTTGCTTGTTTATGTAAAACATGGCTACCTGATTGTCCGTATAAATGAGGACTCTCTTGTAGCTGAGCAGGGTATGAAGGACCTTGAGAGCTAGAAAAACTGCTCGGAGCTCCAAGTGGTTGATATGTAGAGAGGTCTCCTGTGGAGACCAAGTGCCCTGAGTGGAGAGGTCTTGTAGATGAGCTCCCCAACCTGTTTGGGAGGCATCTGTTGTGAGGGTTGCCTGGGGTAACAAATGTTGGAAGGGGGACCCCAGCAACAGATTTTGGGTGGACCTCCACCACTGAAGAGACCAAAAGAGGCGCCTGGAGGTTGCTATTTTGTCTGACAGAGCCCCTGATGCTTGAGTCCACTGGGTGGACAAAGTCCATTGAGCTGCTCTCATGTGAAGGCGAGCATAGGGGACCACATGCACTGTGGATGCCATGTGGCCTAGCAGTTGCAGCATCTCCCGAGCAGTTAAATGGCTCTTTGACTGAATCTGGGAGGCTAACTGTACTAGGCGTAGGCAACGGGCCTGAGGAAGATAGGCCCTTGCAGTGGTAGTATCTAACCAGGCCCCTATGAACTCTAGAGACTGAGTAGGGATGGAGCTGGGACTTTGGGAGGTTTACCACAAGTCCCAGATACTGCAGAATGCGCCTTGTGCAGTCCAGGGAAGTTTGGGCCTCTGACTGAGATGGAGCTCGGATGAGCCAGTCGTCCAGGTATGGGAATACAAATATTCCCAGAGTGCGTAGAAATGCAGCTACTACTGCCATGCATTTGGTGAACACTCTTGGAGCAGAGGCCAGACCGAAAGGAAGCACCCTGTATTGATAATGCTTTCCTTGGAAAGAAAACGGAGGAACCTTCTGTGAGAAGGATGGATGAGGACATGTGTGTACGCATCCTTGAGATCTAGAGAACAAAGCCAATCCTGACTCTGAAGGTATGGAAGGAGAGTACCTAGAGAAAACATCTTGAATTTCTCCTTGCATAAAAATTTGTTCAATTCCCTGAGGTCTAATATGGGTCTGTAGCCCCCTGTTTTCTTTGGGATCAGAAAATAGGGGGAGTAAAACCCTGACCCTTGTTGAAGAAGAGGTACTTCTTCTATTGCCTGTTGGGCAAGAAGGGTAGCCACCTCCTGACCTAGAAGGTCGAGAAGAGATGTTGGAGAATTGAAGTGTCTCACCATGGTGTGAGGAGGAAGGTTTGAGAAATGAAGTTTGTACCCCTCCCTTATGATGGAGAGAGTCCACTGCTCTGTTGTAATTTGCTCCCATCTGGGAGCAAAAAGAGCTAACCTTCCTGGAATGGTGAGAGGCTCTGGCTGTTTTAGAGCCAGAAAGGCTAAATTCTCTAGTCAAAAGCCCTGAGGAGGCTGGGTCTGCTGAGTTGCAGCAGCCCCTGTAGGCTTAAGCCTGGCCTGTTTTGGTTGCTGACGCTTAGCAGCAAAGCGACCTGTAGATGATTGTTGGCCAGAAGCAGAAGGAAATCTGCCTTTTTTGAAAAAAGACTTCTTGAAAAGTTTTTTCTTGGCAGGAATGGAGGTTGACTTTGAAAGTCTATCCAGAGCAGAATTTTCTGCATCCATTTGAGTGGCTTTTACTTGCCATTCTTTGCCAAACAGGTTTTCACCTGTACAGGGAAGATTTCCTAAGCCATCCTGGACCCAAGATTCTAGATCAGAAGCCTGGAGCCAAGCAATTCTGCGAGCAGCTATGGCAATGGCCGAAGCTCTGCTGGCACCTTCAAAGGAGTCAAAAGCTGCACGGTTGGAAAACTTTGAAATATCTTGAGTATGCTTAAGCCAAATAAGGAATTCTTCCCTTTTATCCTCTGGAAGAAAAGGGAGGAAAGTGTGCAGTTTATCTGCAACTTCTTTCAGAAACATACCCATATAAAGACTATAGGAGTTGATTCTGGCAATGAGCATACTGGCTTGAAAGATTTTCCTACCAAAAGCATCCAAGGTCCTACATTCTCTTCCTGGAGGAGCAGAGGAGTGTCTCTTTGCACTCTATCCTTTTCATAGCTGACTGCACCACAATAGAATGGTGAGGAAGCTGTGTTTTATGAAACACAGGACAAGGAGGGACACGGTACATAGTGTCCAATCTACGAGAATGAGGAGAGATAGTGAGAGGAGTCTCCCATAAGTCAATCATGTGATCATAAAGAATCTCATGAATTGGCAAGGTGACTGCCTCCTTAGGAGCCTTAGAATAACCTAAAATATCCAATTTTTTAGATCTAGGCTCTGTTTCAGAGGTTACTGAAATAGAAAGTCCTTTAGCCACGTCTCTTATGAAGTCTTGAAAGGACAAGTTCTCTGGAGGAGACATTCTTCTTTTTGGAGAAGGCGGCTCTTCAGGAAGGGCTATGGATACTTCAGCAGACTCCTCCGATGTATCAGAATCTTCAGAGGAATCAATCCTCTGCTCCTCCAGGAAGAGAATCCATACCGTGTCCCTCCTTGTCCTGGGTTTCATAAAATACAGCTTCCTCACCATTCTATTGTGGTGCAGTCAGCTATGAAAAGGATAGAGTGCAAAGAGACACTCCTCTGCTCCTCCAGGAAGAGAATGTAGGACCTTGGATGCTTTTGGTAGGAAAATCTTTCAAGCCAGTATGCTCATTGCCAGAATCAACTCCTATAGTCTTTATATGGGTATGTTTCTGAAAGAAGTTGCAGATAAACTGCACACTTTCCTCCCTTTTCTTCCAGAGGATAAAAGGGAAGAATTCCTTATTTGGCTTAAGCGTACTCAAGATATTTCAAAGTTTTCCAACCGTGCAGCTTTTGACTCCTTTGAAGGTGCCAGCAGAGCTTCGGCCATTGCCATAGCTGCTCGCTGTCAGGGTGCTCTTCTAACGCTCGATACGTGTATCGAGCGGTATCGACATCGGGCGTCATCGGTACCGGCTCGGTACCGATGAGCATCCCTGGACAGGGAACGGCTGCAGTCGGCATCCTGGTCGATGTCGATGCAGTCGGTGCCGGTACCAGAGCTGATACCGACAACGGAGTTTGTTGTGGTATCAGCGGCGTCGCAGCTTGAATAAAGGCCGTGATAGCCTGCTGCATGGATAGAACATTCTGATCCATCGACGCCATGAATGCCTGGAATTCGGTACCGGAAGGTTGCGCCGGAACCCCAGAGCATTCTAACAGGTGATCGGTCGAGGCCGTGCCATCGATGTCAACCTGTAACCCCCATAGGTGGAGCTTTGGAAGCAGGAGCTTCCCACCGGGGTTGTTTTGCCGGTGCAGGATCCTCAAGGGCAAGCCCGGAGGCATCTCGATGCTTGGAAGGAGATCTACCCTTCGAGGACCGGCTGGATTTATGTTTGGTTACCTGAGATCCATGGGAGGAAGAAGCAGCCCTGGAAGACGTCGATGCCACTGAAGCTGCATCAGAGGGAAACAGCACATGGAGCTTCGCTGCTCAGTTCTGTAAACCTCGTTTAGACATCAAAAAACAGGACGAACAATCCGAAATGGAGTGTTCAGGACCCAAACATTTAAGACACTATTCATGGGAGTCAGTAACAGAAATAGTAACGCTGCACTTAGTGCATTTTTTAAACCCGGAGGCTGGTTTTTCCATGAGGAAAATTCTTTGTGATGCCTAAGGCCCAAAAGAAGAAAAACACACTAAGTGAGGGAAAAACATGTTTGTTTGGTTTTTTTTTTTTATAAGAAAGAAAAACCAGCGGTACTGGTCCGAAGTCGGGGGAGGCAGACGTGCGACCAAAGAAATAAAATAAAACAAAGAACTTCTTCAGCGGTGACAGGAACACGACCTGCTGGCTCCGCGGCAAAGAAGAACTGGGGAGAGGCGGTTAGGAAAGGCGGGAAGGCAGCGCGCAGGCGCTGTGGGATGCTCCCAAAAGCTTTCCTTTTTGGGAAGCTGGGGAGCGTTCCCGCGCAGGCTCCGTTGGTACCGACGTACCCATATGTGAAGACTCATTCCTGCTTCTTCCTGGAGATAGGTTCTTACTCTGATAGGCGAAAGAAATACACTGAGCAATCCAGTTGGATAGTGTTCTCTTGGAGACTGGCAGTCCCAAATGAGAAGGGTCCAAAGCAACAAAGAGCTGAGAGGACTTTCTGTGTTGCTGTGTCCTCTGTAAGTAAAAAGCCAGAGCTCTTTTACAGTCCAGGGTATGAAGATTCCTCTCTGCACTTGATGCATGAGGTCCTGGAAAAAAGACAGGTAGGTAGACCACCTGGTTGAGGTGAAAAGGCGAGACCACCTTAGACAAAGTGTGGATGAGTCCTAAGGACTACCTTGTCATGATGAAACCTTGTATAAGGTGGATTAGCTACTAGTGCTTGCAATTCACTAATGCGGCGTGCTGATATGATTGCAATGAGAAAGATAACCTTCCAAGAAAGAAATTTCAAGGAGGTGGTAGCTAAGGGTTCGAAAGGTGGCTTCATGAGCTACCCAAGAACCAGATTCAAGTCCCATGACACCGGAGGTAGTCTAATGGGAGGCTTAGTTAGAAGGAGGCCTTTCATGAATCTTGCTATAAGAGGATGAGAGGAAATAGGTTGTCCATTGAGAGGTTTAAGAGAAGCTGCAACAGCACTCGCATGGACTCTTACTGAATTTGTCTTAAGGCCTGCATTAGACAAGTGGAGGAGATACTCCATTAAAGATTCTAGAGGTATGGCAAGGGGTTTAAGACCCTTTTCTGAACACCAAACAGTGAACAATTTTCCACTTGAAAGCATAAGAACGTCTAGTGGAAGGTTTCCTAGAAGCATAAAGAACATCTTTCACCTGCTGAGAAAGATGAAGATCTTGGAGATCTAGGCCTTCAGCAACCAAGCCCTAAGATGCAGGGACTGGGGATTGGGATGCCATAACATTCCATTTTCCTGAGATAGGAGATCTGGAGCAGACCCTAACTCCAGGGAGGGAGCTTGAGAGAGATGTAGAAGCAGAGGGTACCACACTTCCTGTGGCCAATGTGGTGCTATGAGAATCATGTGGCCTCTGTCTCTCTGAAGCTTGAAGAGGGTTTTGGGAATTAGGGGAATGGGTGGAAAGGCATAGAGGAAGTCTTGACCCCAGTGAAGGAGGAAAGCATCTTTTGCCTGAGCTCCCTGAGCCGGAGTTCTAGAACAGAACCGGGGAAGTTTGGCATTCCACGGACTTGCAAAGAGGTCTATGTCCGGGGTTCCCCAAAGTTGAAAAAGTTTTGTCACCTGGTCTGCATGCAGAGACCACTTGTATGGGAGGAGAAATCGACTGAGTCTGTCTGCCCAAGAGATTTGAATGCCTGGAAGATACACTGCCAGAAGATGAATGTGATGCTCTCTGGCGAGGGCCAACAGTCGCAGAGCTTCGTTGCAAAGCGACAGAGAGCCTGTTCCCCCCTGCTTGTTCACATAGAATATGGCTACTTGATTGTCCGTACGAATAAGGACTGTTTTGTAGCTGAGCAGGGTGTGGAACACTTGCAGAGCAAGGAAGACTGCTCTGAGCTCCAAGAGATTGATATGTAGACAACTCTCTTGTGGAGTCCAAGTGCCCTGGGTGGAGAGGTCTTGCAGATGAGCTCCCTAACCCATTGGAGAAGCATCTGTTTTAAGAGTTGCTTGGGGCAGAGGTTGCTGAAAGGGGGACCCCAGCAACAGGTTTTGAGTGGACTTCCACCACTGGAGAGACAAAATGAGACGACTTGTGTTTGCTGTTCTGTCTGACAGGCAACCTGATGCCTGGGTCCATTGGGTGGATAAAGTTCACTGAGCTGCACTCATGTGAAGGCGAGCATACGGTACCACATGCACGGTGGATGCCATGTGGCCTAGCAACTGCAACATTTCTCGAGCAGTTAAAAATGGAAATTACACTAACCTGGTAATTGTAGTTCCTGGAGGGTCCAGTTTAGTCCTCCACAATCGGGTAGTGCCCCTCCTCCTGCAGCCTGGAGACTGGACCAATCAAGTCTTCTGTAGTATATATGCAGACGGAGCTCCCAGAAGCCCCCAGTGTACTAGTAACAAAGCATACTTAACGAAGCAACACATTAGATTAATATACAAAATGACATAATGAAAATGACATAATTAAGGAACAATTTGTTTCCCCCCACAAACATATCCAACTTTCTCCCCAAACGAGGAAGTCAGAACACTGTATTGCGCTGGAACAGACGCCCCAGAAATCAAAACACAGCTCCGTATCAGAAATCTCAGGAGCTGACTGAACACCTGAGAAAGAAAGAGCCATAGCCAAAACGCGGCTGCACAAAAAAAAAGGTTCGAACGGCAAGAGGAACCGTCTTATGATCCACCGTTCGGAAAGCGCGCCGATTATATCAGATAGTCGGGAGGGAAGGAGGACTAAACTGGACCCTCCAGGAACTACAATTACCAGGTTAGTGTAATTTCCATTTCCTGTTCGGTAATCCAGTTTAGTCCTCCACAATCGGGATGTAACAGAGCAGTCAAGACCGGGCGGGACCTTACCATCCGGCGCGCCGAACCGCCGAACAAAATAGGAATCCCGAGCCGCTGACACATCTAAACGATAGTGTTTACTGAAAGCATGCAGAGACGACCAGCGGCCGCCTTACAGATATCTGCTGGCGGAACTAGGCTATATTCCGCCCAAGAGGTCGCCTGAGCCCTAGTGGAATGAGCCAGTAGCCCCTCCGGAATAGACCGCTGCTGCAACAGATACGCAGACGCGAACGCTTCCTTGAGCCATCTTGCAATGGAGGCCTTAGCCACCGCTTCCCCTTTACGTGCACCACCGAAGAGCACGAATAGCCGGTCAGCCTTCCTAAAAAATTTGGTAGCCTTCAAATAACGACCAAGTGCACAACCACATCGAGACGGTGAAGACTTTTGTCCGCCGACCCGACAGAGTGCGAAGAAAGAACTGGAAGAAACACTGCCTGATTCACATGAATAGGAGAAACCACCATTGGCAAAAAGGAAGAGACCGGGGAAAAAGACAAAAAAGGTTCTCGGCAGGACAACGCATGTAGAACTGAAATACGCCGTGCCGAACAGACGGCTACAAGAAAAACCGTCTTCAGCGTAAGATCTTTCAGAGACGCCCTACTCAGGGGTTCAAAAGGTTCACGAACCAGGGCCCGTGGCACTAGATTCAAGTCCCACGGAGGAACGAAAATCCTGCGGGAGGGCCGCAAATGAACAACCGCCGTAACAAAATGACGTACGTCCGGATAAGAACCGAGGAAACAGCCTAAAACTTTGCCTCGATAACAAGAGATAGCCGCCAACCGGACTTTCAGGGAACTAGCCGCAAGGCCCTTATCAAAAGCATCCTGAAGAAACTTAAAACGACGGAAACGGAAACCGTCGCCGCCCGGACTCCACGCCGAGAGCACCAGTCTTCAAAGATCCCCCAAATCCGAACGTAAGTAAGAGAAGTGGACTTTTTCCTCGCCCGCCGTAGGGTAGAAATCACCGCGGGGGAGTAACCCATCTTTTTCAGCCGAGCCCTCTCAATGGCCAAACCGTAAGCGAGAATCGACCCACGTGGGGCATCCGCAAGGGACCCTGAAGAAGAAGATCCGGCCGCGCGGACCGGAGCCAAGGAATGCCGTCGCGCAACCGGACAATATCTCAATACCGGGGCCTCCGAGGCCAATCCGGGGCCACCAGGAACACTCGACCCCGATGGCCCTCGATGCGCTGAACGACCCGGCCGATCAGAGCCCACGGAGGAAAGACAAAGAAGACCGGACGTTGGCCACGGCTGAATGAGAGCGTTGAGCCCCTCGGACATGCGCTCCCATCGCCTGCTGAAGAAGCGTCCTGTCCTGGCCGATTGAAATGTCGCCATGAGATCCATGATGGGCGGCCCCCACCGACGAACTATTTGCGCGTAAACTTGCGGGCTTAGCTGCCACCCTCCGGTGTCCACCCGCACTCTGCTGAGAAAATCGGCCTGACCATTGTCTGCGCCTGCAATATGCGCTGCCGGGATGGCCAGAAGACGAGACTGCACCCAATTGACCAAGGCCGTCGCTTCTGAATCCAGGGCCACGCTGCCGGTGCCCCCTTGGCAATTGATGTAAGCTACGCTGGTCGCCTTGTCCGAGAGGACTCGCACCGGCCGGTCGAGAACTAGGGCTTCGAGGGCCAAGAGGGCTAGCCGCACCGCCCGTAATTCGAGGCGGATTGATCGACTAAGAAGTCTCCAGGGGAGACCATTCCCCTTGAGCGAAGAGGGTCTCGCAGGGAGCCCCCCCAGCCGGTTAAGCTGGCATCCGTTGTGAACGGAACCCAAAGTGGAGGCTCCAGGGAATCCCCGCGTCAGGTTCTCGGAGGAGAGCCACCACCGGAGTGAACGGCGAACCGCCCTTGAGCAAGGCAATCTCCTGTTCAACGAGTCGAACTGGTTGGACCAACGGCGCAGCAGAGCACTCTGCAGCGGGAGCATGTGGAAGCGCGCCCAGGGCACCACCTCCAAGGTTGCTGCCATCGTACCGAGGAGCTGCAGGTACCACCATGCAGACGGAGCGGGCATCCCCTTGAAGAGTCGGACCAAGACCGAATGCGGCGCTCCGGCAGGCACACCAAGCCCCGTGCTGTGTCGAGGCGCACTCCCAGATACTCGAGATCCTGCGTTGGGCACAGACAACTCTTGCATTCTTTCACCACCCAGCCGAGGGACCGCAGCAGAGCCACCACCCTGCTCGTGACGTGCACACACTCCCGACTGGACTTTGCCCGAATCAACCAGTCGTCGAGATACGGATGGACCAGGACGCCCTCTTTGCACAAGGCCGCCGCGACCACTACCATCACGTTTGTGAAGGTGCGGGGGGGCCGTGGCGAGACCAAACGGCATGGCCGGAAATTGGAAGGGGCCCCACGGAAGAGCGAAGCGGAGAAACCGTTGATGAGACGGCCGGATGGGAATGTGTAATGTGGTCTTCAGCGGCTGTGGAAGATCCTGCAGCAGGGGCTCTGAGGAGTGGGGAGATAAGGTGCTGAGGGACCCAGCTAGCAACGCAGTGGGCATGGGGAAAACCTCCGGGATGCAGCGTGCAGGTGGAACACAAGCAAGCTATTAATGTACCCTTCGGCTGAGTACATTTCAGCTATAATACAGCCAGAGAAAAAGGCATTGTAGAGACTTAAACCACCTTTCCTCTTCTTGTGTGGGGTTTTATTTATTTATTTATTTATTTATTTTTGCATTGAAAACAAAAAGCAAGGAAGGCTCAGGGAAACCCAAGACTCTTCAAGAAACGGATTGTGAAACTCCACGTGCCTCCACAGCATGATTAAATGTGTGGAAACTGCTGTTTAGAGCTGTTTCCTCTAAAAAGAAACACTGAAGAGAAAAACAAAACAGCCGCTGGTACCGAAAAACTGCCAGGTATTCGCAGAACTGAGAAGGGAACTGGCAGTCATTCACTGTGCTGGCATAGAGAAACTTTCAAAGTCAGGGTAAGGCAATTACAGTGACTGAAAGTAGGGAAATTAGAGCGGGATCCCTCCACTGCCATTCAGACCTCCATGGTAGGGGCTGAAAGGTGTTTCTGGGGAGGGATGTAGAAGCGCAATCCAGCCGTAGGAAAATTACAGTGAGCATGCTTAATTAGGCCGAGCCCAAAACAGACAGGATCCAAAACACTGACTTAAAACCTCAACCAAATGGTATATTGAATAAGACAGGTACAATAATCAGTAGGACGTACAAAGTAACCCGGCTGCAGTTTGGGGACTAAAAATTTAAAATAGGAACTTCAAAACTCAGAGGCAGCCGGTCCGGATACAGCTGAAATCATCCCAGAGCAGCTGAGGCGAGGAAGAAAAAACAAAAACAGAGTACTCACAGTTTTCATACAAAAAATGATACCTGAACTTCCTGGAGGTATCCAAACTCTCGTGGTAAAGACTCAGTGCAGCGTAAAGCCAATGGAGAGCTCCCCTGAAGCCAAGCTCCGGAGTTCCCAAGGTCATCTGGGGGAAGAGCAGAGCGGATGCATGAGGTCCCTGTGTCTCGTCTGACAGCCTATGCAGCGTAACCGGAATAAGGCACAGGGAGAACTAAAAACAAATAACTGCGTCCCGCAGGAACAGGCATTCAACAATATTCCCCATAATAGGTAATGCCTCAGGCAGCCTTCTTTGTTGGGCACAGTGGGGAATGTAACCCATGAGCCCTGCACCCTTCGTCAGTGACTCAGCATTGTACTGTGGCTCTGAATTGCATACTGTTCTCTATCCATGCCTTCTGTACTTTCTATCCCTTATGTTCATACATAGGCAGAGAAAAAAGTAACCTCTGCACAACTGACAGTTAGCAAGTGTTGTGGAAAAAAACTGAAACAGCAATATAGCTGTGAGAAGCCAGCAGAGAAGCAATCTGGCTTCCCGCCCAAAACCGAGGCTCATTAGCTATTCAAAATGGCCGCCAGCAAAAATAAAACACAAAAAGAGTGAATTAAAACCCCCAAAAACTAAGGAATTAACTTAAAAAGTCAAAGGAGAAGGTGGGAGGGTTGCAGGCATGAGAGAAATGCCTAAAATCGCTGAAAAATCAAGAAAATCAATCGAGTTACCACAGAGCTACAGACAGCAGTGGGAGAAAGACATTCCAGGTCTGAAGAAACTGAGGTGCAGCCCCTGCAGATGCCAGAGTCAGTCACTGCACCTCTGCGGGACCCGCAAATCACGTATTGGGGTTTGGCATACATGCTAAGGCAGGGGTCTCAAACACGCGGCCCGCGGGCCGCATGCGGCCCGCGAGAGAAGGTTGTGCGGCCCGCGACGGAGGGAAATAAAAAAAGCCTTGCTTCTGCCGTTGCCGCCGTGGCAGCGGCAGAATCGACTGTCAATTTTTTTTTTAAAACGGGCTTCTGCTGCTCAAGCAGCAAAATCAGCTGTGCTGCGTTACCTTCCTCTCTGCCCGGAGATCCTTCATTGTGCTCCATCAGCGTGTGCTTTTCAAGCCGCGAAGAGAGTATTCCCCTCTCGCGAGGCTTGACAAGTGAATAGGCTTAAGCCGCGCGAGAGGGAAATACTCTCTTCGCGGCTTAAGAAGCACACGCTGATGAAGCACAATGAGGGATCTCCGGGCAGAGAGGAAGGGGCCGCGGGACAGCTGATTTTCTGCTGCAGCAGCAGCAGCAGCAGAAGAAGCCAGGTGTTTTTTTTATTTACCCGGGGGGGGGGGGTAGGACTGGAAATGGGCTATGGCAGGGGGGGGGTGTAGGACTGGAAATGGGCTATTGGCAGGGGGGGTAGGACTGGAAATGGGCTATTGGCAGGGGGGGGGGTGTAAGACTGCAAATGGGCTATAGGCAGGGGGGGAGTAGGACTGGAAATGGGCTATTGGCAGGGGGGGTGTAGGACTGGAAATGGGCTATTGGCAGGGGGGGTTATGACTGGAAATGGGCTATTGGCGGGGCGGGTAACAACTGGAAATGGGCTATTGGCAGGGGGGGTATGACTGGTAATGGGCCATGGTGGGGGCTAGGACTGGAAATGGGCAGGTGGGGGTTAGGAAGGACTGGAAGTGGGCTGATGGGGGGAGTTAGGACTGGTAATGAGCTATGGAGGGGCTGACTGAAATGGGGTAATGGGGGTTAGGGCTGGAAGTGGGCTATTGGCAGGGGGGGGTTATGACTGGTAATGGGCTATGGTGGGGGCTAGGACTGGAAATGGGCAGATGGGGGTTAGGACTGGAGGTGGGCTGATTGGAAGGGGGGCTTGAACTGCAAATGGCTGATGGGGAGGGGGCTTGGAATGGAAATGGGCTGTGAGGGGAGGGAGCTAGGATTGGAAATGGGCTGATGGGTTGCTAGGATTGGAAATGGGCTGATGGGGGGCTAGGATTGGAAATGGACTGATGCAGGGACTAGAAGGGAGCGTATGCTGGGTGGGGCTGGAACTAGAAGGGAGCTGATGTTGGGGGAGGATTAGAATGGGATGGAGCTGGGAAAGTGAAATGGAGAGGGGAAAAATATTTTGTCTGGGAGAGAAGACAAATCTACAATTGGCCAGGTATTGGGAGAGTAAGTGGGGATTGAGGATGGAGGGGTAAAATTTGAGTGGATGAAATAGGAATGAGGAAAGAGAGAAAAAGGAGAAAGATTAGTATGTTAAAGCAGATGTAGAGAGAGAATGGAAAAAAAACTAGGAGAGAAGAAAGGGCAAATGGACAGCAGACGATGGAGAGTTAGCAGAAGACATGAAGAAACCAGAAGAAAGTGGCTGGAACAATTGCAACTGAAAAAAAATGCACAAAAGGTAGAAAAATATCTCTTTATTTTGAATTTATTAACTGGAATATGTCAGCTCTGGGAAATGTGCATCATTAATGTTTGCGCTTTGTTTAGTACAAGAGGAAATTAATTTATAGTTTTATTTCTACAGTGTTGTTGTACATTCCAAGTTTGGCTTTTGGGGTTCCCAGTTTAATTATTGTCTTCCTGTTTCTAAATCTTTTAGTCTTTCTTTATCCATGCACTCATTAAAGAGGCATGTTTACTAAAAGTTAGTGCATGGTAACATTATGCAAATATTTATGCAAATGAGGCCCCTTATGCAAATGAGGCCCCGCGTCTTATGCGGCCCCCGGGTTACTTTACAAGTCCTCATTCGGCCCTCAAAGCAATTTGAGTTTGAGACCCCTGTGCTAAGGCAACCTCCGCTCAGCGGGAAAGAATGGAACAGAACCAGGGAAGTCCACACCAAAGGGACCAACCCTATGTAAAACAGTACAGACTGAAATTTAAAACTTTTTTTTTTTTTTTTTTTTATGTTTTACAGACAACAAAACACTCCCCAGAATCCTAGGGGTGCCCTGAGCAAAATCGCCAGCAAAAGAAACCGCAAAAATGCAAGGGGAACCCGTGCACAAGTGTTAAAAAGTGCCTTTAAAAAGCACACTTTAGAAATTCAAAATGGCCGCCGCACTTTTTCACCCGCGGTAAAAAAGGGCGCGAAAATACAAAGGTAACCAAATAATATGGAAAAGAAAGAAAACGACCCTCTAATACAGGGCAAGCGAAAAAAATCAGGAAAAAGTGCAATTTGGGAGCCAGGGGAGCCGACAGAGCCTCTGACAATGCAAACAAACAGGGAGCTGAAAAGTTAAAGCAAGGAAAATTCCTACCAGCTCAGGAAACAGGAAGGAACTCAGCCAACTTCTCCAAGTGACAGGCAATGCTGAATCAGGTATGGCTCTTCCCCGTACAGCCTAGGGGAGAGCTCAACCCAGGGTTCAGAAATTCCCAGGCAGGAAGGCAGGAGCCCAAGCAGGTCTGGCTTCCCCCAGGATGTCCCCTGTGCAATGCTTTTTTTTTTTTTTTTTTTTTAAAGATACAGCTACCTAGCAAATAAATGGTAAATAAAGGACCAAAAACAAAACCCCAAAAGAACTAACTAACTAGTGTTGCTCCTTCAAGTGTCACTTAGTGTGCCCAGAAAGGGCACAGAAGTCCTCAAGCTGCAAGGAGACTGGACACACTGGGGGCTTCTGGGAGCTCCGTCTGCATATATACTACAGAAGACTTGATTGGTCCAGTCTCCAGGCTGCAGGAGGAGGGGCACTACCCGATTGTGGAGGACTAAACTGGATTACCGAACAGGAAAGGGCTTTAGGGCTGCTTGAGAAGCTAACTGCACCAAGCGAAGGCAACGGGCTTGGGGAAGGTAGGTCCTTGCCTTTGTGGTATCCAGCAGGGCTCCTATGAACTCTAGAGACTGAGTAGGAGTTAGACTGGATTTTGGGAGGTTTATGACCAGCCCTAAATACTGAAGGATACACATTGTGCAAGTTAGAGAAGTCCTGGCCTCTGCCTGTGTTGGAGCTCGAATGAGACAGTCGTCCAAGTAAGGGAAGACGAATATTCCCAGAGTGCGTAGAAATGCTGTTACCACAACCATGCATTTCGTGAACACCCTTGGTGCAGAGGCCAGACCAAATGGAAGCACCCTGTATTGGTAATGCTTTCCTTGAAACAGGAACCGAAGAAACCTTCTGTGGGTTGGATGGATGAGAACATGGGTGTACGCATCCTTGAGATCTAGAGAACAAAGCCAATCCTGACTCTTAAGGTATGGAAGCAGAGCTCCAAGAGAGATCATTTTTAATTTCTCCTTGACAAGGAATTTGTTCAATTCTCTGAGATCTAAGATAGGTCTGTATCCCCCTATTTTATTTGGAATAAGAAAATAAGGGGAATAGAACCCTGTGTCCTGTTGATGAAGAGGCACTTCAACTATTGCCCCTTGGGCAAGGAGGATAGTAACCTCCTGACCTAACAGGTCGATGAGAGAGGTTGGAGAATTGAACTGCTTCACTATTGTGGGAGGCAGCATGCTTGAAAAATGAAGTTTGTACCCCTCTCTTATGATGGAGAGTGTCCAATGCTCTGCTGTTATTTGCCCCCACCTGGGAGCAAAATGGCATAACCTTCCTGGAATGGTGGACGGTTCTGGCCCCTCCAGAGCCAGAAAGGCTAAGTTCTCTAGCTGAAAGTCAAAGGCCATGAGGAGGCTGAGGCTGCTGGGCCGGCTGAGGCCTAGCATCCTTTGCTTTCTTCTGTTTGGGTGGTTGCTGACGTTCGGTTGAAAACTGACCTGCAGAAGATGCCTGCTGACCATAAGCAGGATAAAATCTTTTCTTTCTAGAAAAAGGTGTTTTCTTGAACAACCTTTTACTAACAGGATCAGCAGTAGACTTGGATAGTCTATCCAAAGTGGAATTTTCAGCATCCATTTCATTGGCTTTTTCTTGCCAATCTTTACCAAACAGGTTCTCAACAGTACAAGGGATATTTCCCAATTTATCTTGTACCCAGAGCTCTAAATCAGACGCTTGGAGCCAAGCAATTCTACTTGCACCTATGGCAATAGCCGAGGCCTTGCTTATACATTCAAAGCAGTCGAAGGCTGCACGGTTGGAGAATTTAGAGACATCTTGGGCACATTTGAGCCAAGTGAGAAACTCCTGCCTTTTATCGTCTGAGATGAAAGGACTTAAAGACTGTAGGTGATCAGTAACTTCCTTTAGGAACATTTCCATGTAGAGACTATAGGAACCGATTCTTGCAGCAAGCATGGAAGCCTGAAAGACTCTACGTCCAAAAGCATCCAGAATTCTGCATTCACGTCCTGGAGGATTAGAGGCATGTCTTTTTGCACTTCTAATCCTTCTCATAGCAGATTCCACCACAATAGAGTGGTGAGGAAGCTGAGTTTTATGGAAACCAGGACAAGGAGGGACACGATACATAGTATCTAACCTACGAGAATGAGGAGAGGTGGTAAGAGGTGTTTCCCACATCCTCAACATGAGATCATAGAGAATCTCATGAATGGGTAGGGTAGCTGCCTCCTTAGGAGTTTTAGGATATTGTAAAATATCCAACTCCTTGGCCCTTGGCTCTGTTTCAGGGGCCACAGTGATGGAGAGGCCCCGAGCCACATCTCGGATGAAGTCTGTGATAAGGAAGCTTATCATAGTTCAGGAAGGAGCTATAATAGAGGTGAATTGGCTCTGAACAAGCAACCTGTCTTTGTTGGTAGAAATAATAAAACAGAATTTTTTCATAAAAGACTACCAGTCCCAGAATGCACCAGGTTTCAAACAGCCACTAGAAGAGCTGAAGTGGGGAAACGTGTGCTCAATCAGGAGAGCTATGAGGTAATCCCCAATCACTCATCTCCAAGGGCAGGGCTTGATTCAGCACAGCTGAGCTGTGCTAGGGTGGAGTATCCCTCTAAGCAGGTTAAAAGTAAAACAGATTCTACACAGAATCAGCAGACGGAGTTGGAGTTGATGAGGAACCCAGAGCTCAAGGACAGAGAGAGCAAGAAGCAGCGTGTAAGAAAGAAGAGGAAAACATCATGGAGGTCTAAAGAAGGAGCCCATAGCAGTACGTGTGTTGGGAGTCATTCCAGAGGCAAGCATACTCCATTGGACTTGAGGAAGCCACAGGAGTGGGGTTACAGAGCCAGGAATCCCCGGACGGCACCTGTAAAGGAGACGGCTGCATTTGGAAGGGGCCCTAAGACCAGTGCAAGAAGGTATGTGAAGAGAGACCCAGTGTCCAGGGATCTTGATTGGAAGGCTGGACATAAAAGCTGGACTACATACTGGCCAGGATATCTGGAGAGGAACCCTAACAGCAAAGGAAGCTCAGGTATGAACACTGATCTATGCCCTAGCTCTTCACTTGGAAGACAGCAGGGAAACAAGTATTGTCCTGAGAGTGCTCCATTAAGGAATTCCCCTGAGCCAGACCATGATATTGATTCTATGATAGTTGAAGAAGGAGATATTTTAAATGATCAGAGTGATTACATGGATTGCTCTCTGTCTAGGCTGCTGTGGTAAAATACTTTCACAAATACAACAACCATCAAAAAGAAATATAACTTGTTCTTTTATCTACCCAGAAAAGTTTACAAGAAAGCTTTAGGGTAGGATTTGAGCCACGTATAGAAAGTAAACCAGCCAAGAGGTTTGCAGCTGGTTAATTGTTGGCAATTAAGCCTTGCATAATTGCACGTGGGCTCTGAAAGGAAACTACTGCTTGGGTGTGAAAATACAAGAAAGTTATCCTTGAAAAAGAACAGTTTTTGATTACTTTTTGGGTTTTGTTTTGCTTTTGGAGCACTGCTAAAAGGTATTAACAGGAGCCCTCAGAAAGACCTTTCTGTTCCCATCAAGGTCTTTATTGTTTGATTGATTGCTTAAGAAGTTCAGTTGCTGATCATGATTTGTTTTTCCTAAGTTTAATACTGAAAGCAAGTATCCTTTTGTGCTACCAAGTAAATCTGTGTGGGAGAAATAACCCCATAAATAAAATATAATTTTCTTTGCTTACACTCGAGCAACACAACTCATTTATTTTGTGAACAGCTGATTCTGGTATGAATGGACTACATTTCCCACAATCCTTTGCAAGTCATAAAAGTATTTGCCTTTGCCAATACTGTGGATATTCTCACCCAGCGCCCCCGTTTACAAGTCTTGGAAAGACATGTCCTCAGGAGGACTCCTCCTGTGGAAGCATCATCGCTGCATCGACAGAAAGCACAGTTACTTACCTGTAACAGGTGATCTCCGGAACAGCAGGAATTAGTCTTCACACGTGGGAGACGTCGCCAACGGAGACCGCACGGGAATGCTCCCCAGCATCCAATCAGAAAGCCTTTGGGAGCATCCCCCGCGCCTGCGCTGTGGCTTCCCGCCCTTCCTACTCCCTCTCCCCAGTTGAGTTTCATAGCTGAGCCGGAAGGAGAGGAGAGGAAGGAATAGAGAGAAAGAGATACAACTCCTAGGGGAGGTGGGCGGGTTGTGAAGACTAATTCCTGCTGTTCCGGAGATCACCTGTTACAGGTAAGTAACTGTGCTATCTCCAGGAACAAGCAGGAATGAGTCTTCACACGTGGGGACTCCCTAGCTAAGGATGCCCGGGGAGATCCCATAAGCGCAGCCCAGGACGGGATGGCATTTGCCCAACCTAAATCCCCGGCATCCCCTGAGGGATGGAGGGCAGGAGTTGAATAGAGGAACAGCGAATCTAAAGACCATAGAGGAAAGTCTTTAGAGTGCAGAACAGGCATCATTAAGATACAGCAAAAAAACCCCAGGCTACAGGAGAGTAGACCGAGGGATGCATGAAGAGTATCATTAAGCATTTAATGAGTAAATGACCTAGTACAATATAAAGCTTACCGGCCATTACGTTTCAATGAATTAATGGTTTAGAACCCTGTAGAGCTTACCTACCGGGTTGTCGGAAGTAGACCTGTGATGAAGGCACTGTAGACGCAGTAGCGAGGTCGTCAAGGGAACTTCACCGCAGCGAGGAGGAAGTTTCAAATCCGGAAGGCTAGGAGATCCAGGCGTCAGCTGGGTCAGGAGAAGGACGGCAGGTCTTCCAGGAGGCTTAATGCAAAGCTGAGCACTCCCTTAGGAGTAGAGTCCATAACTCAGAGGACTAACAGAGAAGACTGGCCGAACTAGAGAGCCTATTCCGGAGAAGAGAAGGGGTGTACCCCGGAGCAGAAGGAGTACACAGTCTGCCCTAGCGAGAGATAGGGAGACAAGGGTCCAGACCTCCGGGAGGAGGACCTAATGGAAAAAGGAGCTGTAGACTTCACAGCAGTAGAGTACCACCAGTCCGCGGGCCGATCGAGGAATAGGCAGGCGGACTGCCTGGACCCCGGGGGGGGGGGGGCGTAAGCACCTGCCATAGGGAAATAGGCGGCAGAACACAGGTACTGTGGGCATCCCCCAATAGGCGCCTATCGAGCAGAAGATATCTAGTATATCTAAGCCGGTGGGCATGAGAACGCCCATTCCGGCACTAACACAGGTACGCCGAGGGACCTACCTCCCTGAGCATCACCCTGGTAAGGCGGATCTGCCATTGATCCACAGAACGTCCACCTGGGGAGGTGGAATCAAGATCCGTCAGTAGAGGGATCCATTCCGGAGGACAAGGGCAGATCGGCGAACCAACAGCGCGGTAGAGTGGGGGACGGAGGATAGCATCAGTCCGGTAGAACACCACAGAGGGCTGGAGGCCCTATATGTGTCCCCAGGACCTGCACGCAGAACTCGTCCCCCGCACAATCGAGGGACATGAGGGTATAGTCCTTGGTAAGCATTGGGGGACTATAGCGGCTGGAAGGGGGATTCCGGTACGGAAGCAATCAGCAGGGGATACTGGCTGAGAAGGGTTCGGGGACGTATCGAAGGGTAAGTAAGTAGATCATGGGCCATAGCTATCATGGAGTAGAGGTGGTCTCCCTTTCCAACGGAAGGAGAATACCTGAACCCCTAGATAAGTCCCCGAACCATTTGTCAACTGAACGAGCCCCAGAGTAGAGCTCAATTTTTAAACTTCTGGTAAGAGGGTTAAGTTGCAGGCAGCCGCCCACCTGAGCCTAAAAATGCTTCGTATGAGAGTCCTGGCGCGGGCCCGGGGACATCAACCCGGGGTGAGAGGTCCCTTGCTTGGGCGCGCCTGGTGGGTGGGTGGAGGGCTGACATTTCCTCTTCCTGGGGAAGGGGAGTCTGGGGAGGAGTTTCCCACCGCCGGGGGGGGGGGGCTGGGCCCTAGGATGGCTGCTAACTCTGGGAAGGTTAGCGAAGCACTGTGCGACCTGACGTAAGGCTTCGCTATTGAAGAGGTGATCTCCGTCACAGGGAGAATTACCCAGGTTGTGCTGTGCCCGTCTACACAACTCGGACGCCTGCAACCATGCTGTACGGCGTGCTCTAATGGCAACAGCAGAGGATCTGCTGACCGACAGGAAGGAGTCCAGAGAAGCACGAGAAAGGAATCCGGAGATATTCCTGCAGTGATAAAGAAGCAATGAATATTCAAAGGCCTTGGTTGCAGATACGAAGGGGGATAACCGAGGTAGCCTCTCGGTGACCTCCCGGAGCGACAGACTCATATAAAATATATATGAAATAATTTTGGCCGCCAGCATAGACGTTTGGAAGGCTTGACGTCCTAGAGTATCTAGCGTCTTCGAGGCGCGGCCTGGAGGGCGATAAGAATGCTTCTCCTTGCTTCCGGTCTTCCTCAGCGCCGATTCCACCACAATGGACCGATGTGGAAGCTGGTGCTGCCGAAAACCCGGGGACGGAGGCACCCGATACAGAGCCTGCATCGCAGTCGACAGCGCCGGGACCCTCAAAGGCGACCGCCAAGCCCCCAGCAGGAGATCCTGCAGGGAGGGATGCAGAGGAAGCATCACGACTGCCTGTTCTGCAGGGCCTGGACTTAGGTCCGGAATAGGGATGGCCAGGAAGTCGGCCATGTCAAGGAGGAAATCCTGAAAAGGCGGCTCTCCCGGAGGAGTTATGGCGGGAGAGGCCGCCAGGGCACTAAGAGGCCGCTCGGGCTGCTGCCCGCTGGGCAGAGGAGGGGACCAACCGACCCGGATCGGGGCAGTCAACATGGCGTAGTCAGCTCCTGGAATTGATTCCAAGCTAGGCATCGAAGGGGTCGATGGTATCGACGGCGCCGCAGGAATCGGCCTCGGCCCCGAACCCGAGGGCGGCGTTGCTCCCGGCAATTGAAGCGATTCCGCGGCCGCAGGAGGGCAGGGGCCAGCGGTATCCGCTCTGCGTCGCGGGAGGGGACAGGGGCCGATCCCGAGACGTGTAGTGGCCAGGCTTTCAAGGCTGGACAACGACTCCAGGCTGGGCATCGAACCGAGCGAGGAGATCAACTCTCTTCTAGAGGGCCCCGGCGGGAGCGACCGCGCCGGTGGTGGAGATCCCGGAGTGCGGATCAGAACCTCGCCGATCGGTGCCACGAGCATCAAGGGCTCCCGAGGACGGAGCTCGGTGGAGAGGGGGTCATCTGACGCCGGCGCCGATGTCGATCGGCGGGCACTGCCCGATGCCGGGCCCCCTCTCGAACCCGTCCTACCCGGAGGGAAATCCTTCCGGGGCATACGGGCCATCCCCGAGGGGACCCAGGTAACCCAATGACGAGGCCCTGTGGGGGGGGGGGGGGGGAGTGCAAAGCCCCTGTGCCGACGTCGGGGTACCGTTGCGGGGCGGCGCAGATCCAGGTGGGATCGAAGCGATCGAAGACCCCGAGGCCCCTTTCCTAGGAAAGGGCGGGGCCCTCGACGGCCGCGTCGATGCCGGGGGGGGTCGCCCGTGTGCTGGTCGACATACCCCAAGGTCCCCGAGGAAGGTCGATGGCGGTGCCCCGTGTTCGATGCCCCTGCCGTCGCCGGCGGAGCGGCGCCGCTCAAACCCGGTGCCACCCTTGCGCAGGGCTGGGATACCGGCGACCCTTGCGCGGGTCGAAGCGAGCGGCCCCGAGGGGAGTGAGGCCAGATGACCATCCCCGGCGCGCTCGAAGCGGGTACCACCTCCGCGCATGGCCTGAATGCAGGGCCGCCAGACTGTGTCGAGTTGGTCGGCCCCAGAGGTGCCGAGGGCAGCGGCTGGCGATCCCCGGTGGGGAGCGGGTCACGACACCGACAGGTCGGCAGCGCCCGAAGCGGATACTACCCCCGTAGGAACACCATACCGGCGCGAGTCGGTCGGCCCCGGAGGCGCCGAGGACCGCAGCCACCAATCCCCGGTGAGGAGCGGAACGCTCGACACCGACGCCGATGTCGAGGGGTCGGCACCGCCCGTAGCGGGTACCACCCCCGCACATGGCAGGGACGGAGGAACGTCAGACTGGACCGAGTCGATCGGCCCCGGAGGCGCCGAGGACAGCAGCCGACGATCCTCGGTGAGGAGCGGAACGCTCGACACCGACGCCGATGCCGGGGGCTCAGTACCGCCCGGAGCGGATACCACACCCGAGCATGGCTTGGATGTAGGGAGGTCAGACCCGGTCGAGTCGATCGGCCCCGGAGGCGCCGAGGACACCAGCCGACGATCCCTGGCGAAGAGTGGAACCCTCGACGCCGACGCCGGGGAATCGGCACCGCTTGAAGCGGGTACCTCCCTCGGGCATGGCTCGGGAATGTTCTTTGAGGAGCGAACCTCAGGATCATCCCGAAACCCCGTAAATGCTTGTGAGCCCGAGGACTCCCGCCGGGGTATATTAGCCAAGGGGGACTTGAGGGGTTGGCCGGAGCCGTCGCCATGCCGCGCAAGGGACTCACCCCTCAAGACTCGGCTAGTCTTAACAGACTGTTGTGTGGTTACCTGATCCTGGAGAGAAGAACAACCCGACGACCGCGCCTTGGGCGCGAAGACATCGTCGAGGGATACCCGAAAAAGGGAGGGTCTTCTCCCGACACTGTAGCCCGGGGGATCCGGGAAAAAAGGGTCAGGCCCCAAACAGGAGAGGCACCAGGCATTGGAGTCCAAGTGGAAAATTAAGTCCCCGCAGTGAGGGCACTTCTGGGGGGAAGAAGGTTCCATGCTGTATGCCCGGTAGGCCTCAGCGCCCAGAGGGGAGGATTCCTCCAGGCGACGAAAATTAAATGAAAAGTAATTGAAAGAAAGAAAGGGGGCACGGAGGTGCCACCGTCGGCGGGAAAAGCCGCGACTACAGAAACAAGAAAAGGGAAAAATTTCTGCGGTGGCAGGAGGGACGTCCTCCCTGCTCCGCGGAAAACAAAAAAACTGGGGAGAGGCAGTAGGAAGGGCGGGAAGCCACCGCGCAGGCGCGGGGGATGCTCCCAAAGGCTTTCTGATTGGATGCTGGGGAGCATTCCCGTGCGGGCTCCGTCGGCGACGTCTCCCACGTGTGAAGACTCATTCCTGCTTGTTCCTGGAGATCTTTCAGAATCCTCAGATTCTTCTGAGGAATTGAAGTATCGCCTGTCTGGATGCTCCTGCAGAGCCCGATACCCGTACCGAGCAAAATCGGTATCAGGAATAACCAGCACCAGGGAATCGGTACCGGCGGGCATCGATGGACAGGGTACCGGCATAGCAGGCATCGATGCCGATGTCGATGCTATCGGTACCGGTTGCGATACCGATGTCGGTACCGATGGAGTTGTCTGTCGCGGTACCAAGGGCATCGATGCCAACAAGGAAAGCCACTAGATTGCGTTCTATGGACAGAATTCTCTGGTCCACAGACGCTGCCAATGCCTGGAAGTCGGTACCGGTGGAAAATGCCAGTACCCCAGAGCATGGCACCAGGAGATCTGTCGAGGCCGAGCCATCGAGAACATCCTGGAACCCCGATGGTGCTTTGGAAGCCGAAGCCTCCCGCCAGGGTAATTTTGCCGGTGCAGAATCCTCGAGGGCAACGCCAGAGGCATCTCGATGTTTAGAAGGAGATCTACCCTTTGAGGACCGGCTAGACTTATGTTTAGTTACCTGAGATCCACAGGGGGGAAGAAGCAGCCCTGGAGCACGTCGATGCCACCGAAGCCGCATCAGAGGGAAACAGGGTACTGAGCTTAGCAGCTCAGTTCTGTCGACCCCTTTTAGAAATCATAGCACAGGACACACAATCTGTGATGGAGTGGTCAGGACCTAAACATTTTAAACACCATTCATGGGTGTCGGTGACGAAAGCACAGTTACTTACCTGTAACAGGTGATCTCTGGGAACAGCAGGAATTAGTCCTCACATATGGGTACGTCGGAACCGACGGAGCCTGCACGGGAAAGCTCCCCAGCTTCCCTGAAAGGAAGCTTTTGGGGCCTCCCATTGCACATGCGCGCTGCCTTCCCGCCTTCCTGACCAGCTCTCCTCAGTTCGAGTTTATAGCTGAGACAATAGAGAGAGGAAAGGAAGATAGATAGATAGAAGATACAACTCCTAGGGGAGGTGGGTGTGTTGTGAGGACTAATTCCTGCTGTTCCCAGAGATCACCTGTTACAGGTAAGTAACTGTGCTATCTCCAGGAACAAGCAGGAATAAGTCCTCACATATGGGGACTCCCTAGCTAAGATGCCTGGGAGATCCCGTTCCAAGGTTCGCCATCTTCGTATGGATCTCAGGCATCCATCCTGGGAAGGTGGGCAGGAGTTGTTCAAGTATGGAACAGGTGTTTGAGGACAGCCTGACCAAACAAGGCATCCCGGCGGGAGTCCTTGTCCAAGCAGTAATGGGCTGTGAAGGTATGAACCGAGGCCCAAGTGGCGGCTCGACAGATCTGATCTATGGAGACAGAGTGAAGATGAGCCATAGAAGTGGCCATGGCTCTCACATTGTGAGCTGTGACATGGCCTTCCAGAGAAACGTTTTTACTCTGGTAAGCAAAGGAAATACACTGAGCAATCCAATTGGAAAGTGTACGTTTGGAGACTGGACGTCCCAAATGAGAAGGATCAAAAGCCACGAAAAGCTGGGAAGACTTTCGATGTGGCTGAGTCCTGTTGAGGTAAAAGGCAAGAGCTCTTTTGCAATCTAAAGTATGAAGGTTCCTCTCTGCACTGGATGCATGAGGAGCCGGAAAAAAGACAGGTAGATATACCTCTTGATTAAGATGAAAAGGCGAAACCACTTTGGGCATAAAGTGGGGGTTCGTCCTAAGGACCACCTTATCATGATGAAATCTAGTATAAGGTGGATTAGCCACTAAAGCCTGCAGTTCACTGATGCGGCGAGCTGAAGTGACTGCAATGAGGAAAACTACCTTCCATGAAAGAAATTTCAAGGAGGTGGAGTGTAAAGGCTCAAAAGGTGGCTTCATAAGCTGACCTAGAACTAGGTTCAAGTCCCATGCTACCGGAAGAGGGTCAAGACCCTGTTGAGCACACCAAATGGAAACTGAGGAGAGCTGGTCAGGAAGGCGGGAAGGCAGCGCGCATGTGCAGTGGGAGGCCCCAAAAGCTTCCTTTCAGGGAAGCTGGGGAGCTTTCCCGTGCAGGCTCCGTCGGTTCCGATGTACCCATATGTGAGGACTTATTCCTGCTTGTTCCTGGAGATAATGGTACCGCCATATTTTGTGCACTTATTAAAACCTGAAGCAGGTTTTTCCATATTAAGGAAATTTTTGGGCCCTAAGGCCCAAAAAGACAGGTGCACCTGAAGAAAGGAAAAGAATGGATAAAATTTTTTTTTTTTTTTAAAAGAAAAGAAATACCGGCGGTACCGGTAGAGCGTCGGGGAAGGCAGACGCAACCACAAAAAGAAATAAAAAAATAAGGAAATTCTTCTGCGGTGACAGGAACACGAACTGCTGGCTCCGCGGAAAAAGAAGAACTGGAGAGAGGCAGTTGGGAAAGGCGGGAAGGCAGCATGCAGGCACTGTGGGATGCTCCCAAAAGCGTTCTGACTGGACGCTGGGGAGCGTTCCCGCACAGGCTCTGTCGGTACCGACGATACCCGTATGTGATGACTAGATTCCTGCTTGTTCCAGGAGATAGCAAGAATCAGTCCTCACATATGGGTGATGTTGGCGCAGATGGAGCCGCGCGGAACCATTTTCCCAGCTTTCTAAGAAAGCCTTTTGGATATGCTACCACGCCTTTGGGATATGCTGCCCAAGGATGCCATCTTGATCAGTCAGATAGGAGGGAGGGTTGTGAGGACTGATTCCTGCTATCCATGGAGAACACCTGCTACAGGTGAGAAAACTACGCTTTTTCCAGGAACAAGCAGGAAATCAGTCCTCACATATAGGACTCTAGCTCCAGGCTGCCGAGGATTGAAATTTAATAGTCACTCAGGGCCTAGCATCAGCAAAGTACTTTTACTTTAAATTTAACACACAGAAGAGAGCTTTCTGGTTAAATTTAGAACCCAGCAGAGAGCTTGTAGTTTAAATTTCATAATTCACACCTTCAAAAAAACATAACAGATTAGTAAGACAAGATCTTCCTTGTCTAAAGCCATGTTGGCTGTCTCCCATTAGGCCATGACTATCTACATGCTGAGTAATTTTGTTCTTTATGATGGTTTCTACCAATTTTCCCGGTACTGACGTCAGGCTCACCGGTCTGTAATTTCCTGGATCTCCCCTGGAACCCTTTTTAAAAATTGGCGTTACATTGGCGATCCTCCAATCTTCAGGTATTACAGATTTTAATGAAAATTCACAGATTACTAATAGCAGGTCTGCAATCTCATATATCAGTTCTTTCAACACCCTTGGATGTATACCATACGGCCCAGGTGATCTGTTACTCTTCAGTTTATCTAATAATTGTAATACATCTTCCTGATGTATCGATATTTCCTTCAATTCTTCCGCACCTTTAAATACCACTTCAGTCATGGGTAACATCCCTACATCTTCCTCAGTAAAGACCAAAGCTAAGAATTCATTCAGTCTCTCCGCTATCACCTTGTCGCCACTTAGTGCCCCTTTAACCCCTCTATCATCTAATGGACCAACTGACTCTCTCACAGCTTTTGCTACGAATGTACTTGAGAAAGTCTTTACTACGCGTTTTTGCTTCCGCAGCAAGGTTCTTCTTAAATTCTCCCTTTGCCTGCCTTATCAATGCCTTGCATTTGACTTGCCAGTGCTTGTGCTGTTTCCAGATTTCGTTGTTTGGCTCTTTTTTCCATTTCCTGAAAGATGCTTTTTTTGGCAACAGCCTCTCTGACCTCACCTTTAAACCATGCTGGCAGTTTTTTGGACTTCCTTCCACTTTTCTTAAAGCGTGGAATACAGCTGGTCTGGGCTTCCAAGATAGTAGTTTTCAACAACACCCAAGCTTGATGTAAGTCTTTAATTAATTTATTAATTTATTTAACATTTCCTCTATACCGCGCTATTATAATCAGCGCGGTGTACATCGAACAAAAACATACCACAATGCATACAAGCAACATTGAGTTTACAATGAACAGGAAATTAAACATAGGATAAACCGGGAAAAACTATATACAGGTTAACTCGATACTATGTACAATACTCTAACTCATTTGGAAATTGCATGTGCTTTTGTTGGTGGGTGGTACACGTATGGTGAATAGCGAATGGGCTTGTGTGTAGGCTAACCATTTTCTCTTTGTATTAAGGTGCTAGGGCGGCTGGGGCATGTGGGAAGCTTGCCGGTTGTGTGTTTGCCTCGGATGGTTTCTGGGTAGCATTTTGTGAACAGGTGGTGTTTCAAGGCTTTTCTGAATAGGACTAGGCTTTTGATGCCACGGATTTCATGGGGAAGGGCATTCCAGCTTAAAGGAGCAAATATAGAGAAGGCCCTGTTGGAGGTAGCCTTTGTACACTTCGTCATCATCTTGGGGACTACTAAGGTGTTCATTGCAGTAGGCCTCCTGTTTCTATTTTCCAGGGTACCATGGATAAGCTTGCTGATTGGCGTAGGAGGGTAGTTATTTAGGGCTTTGAAGGTAAGGACTAATGACTTGTATTGGAGTCTAGCATGTAAAGGTAGCCAATGCAGATCTTTCATGATAGGCGTTATGTGGTCAGATCTTGACGATCCAGAAAGGACTCTTGCAGCTGCATTCAAAGCTAGGCGGAGCGGATTTAAGGTAGATTGAGAGAGACCATGGAGGATGATGTTAGCGAAATCCAGATGTGGGAGGACTAATGCCTGGAAGGTTGTTCTGTAGTCAGTGAAATCCAGTAGGGGGCGTAGGTGACGTAGCGTTCTGATCTTATGATATATTGCCTTTGTGACGTTCTTCACATGTGTTGTCATATCCAGGTGCTGGTCCAGTGTGATGCCGAGAAAACGGATTGTGGGTTTGGATTTCAACTGTACATTGACGACAAGTAGTGATGGGGGAGGTATGAACTTACGGTTCCTCGTGACGAATAGAACATCAGTTTTGTCATGATTGATCCGTAGGTTTTGTGTCAACAGCCATTCGGCTACAGCTTCGAAGCAACTGCTTATTGGGGAGAACACTGGTTGGTCAGTTGTGAACGGCATGTATAGGAGGATGTCGTCTGCGTAAGCAAGGCATTGTACGTTGAAGGATCGGATCAAATCACATATCGGCTGCATATAGATATTGAACATCAGTGCCGATAAGGACGATCCTTGAGGTACCCCCCCTGTGTCTGCAGAAATGGTTCTTTGCAACGATGTTCAGGTCCCACTCTGTCGGAGGCCGGATGGGATGATTGTAAAGTAAGAGGGCCCGCATAAAGCGGGAGAGCAGGGGCTACCCCAAGAAGGGTTTAACCTCAATGGGGGGGGGGGGGGGTGGTGGTTAGCCGAGATGGCGCTCTGGTGTACCCTGATCGAGTTGGACTTCAGTCCCTCCTTCGAGAGGTGGAGGTGGTAGTGGAGAACATACTGGAGAGAACAGGAAAATGGGTCGAACTGGAGCTTAGAGGACCAGGTCAAGAAACGCCGCCACTTAACGACATAGGCTTGCCTCGTTGAGTCCTTTCCTTGACGTGAGGAGGACTTCCTCGACCTACCCCAAGAGGTGCAGCAGGGCTAAGGAGACCCGTTCAGCCACCAGGATGTAAGGGACAACGAGACCAGGTTCGGGTGGAGCACCCGCCCCTCCTGTGTTAGCAGGCTCAGGGCGCAGCCAAGCGGGACTGGAGGCTCGGACGAGAGCCGGAGCAAAAGCGGGAACCAAGGATGTCGAGGCCACGAGAATCATTGAAACTCGCTCCAGCTGGACCTTATGTAGGGTCCTTGCAATGAGAGGAGTGGGGGGAAGGCGTAAAGAAGCCCGGAGGTCCAATTCAGGAGGAACACATCTTGGGCCAACCTGCTCAGGTGTGGAACCAGCCTGCAGAAGCGGGGGAGCTACGCGTTCACTGGGCTGGCGAACAGATCCAGAGACTGAATCATCCACCGATGGAACAGAAGGCTGGCCACCTCCAGATCCAGGTGCCACTCTCGCATGGGTGGAGGATTCTGATGAGTTTGTCCGTGAGGACATTCTCCTGGCCCGGAAGATTGACCACTTTGAGGGTCATGCCCCGGCGAACGGCAAAGGAGGACTGCCTCCCGAAAGAGTGCGCGGGAACTTGTTCCCCCCTCATTTATGTAGAACATTGCTACCCTGTTGTCGTTCTGAACAAACACCAACTTTCCCCTCAGTTGGTGCTCTAACTCCCTCAGGGCCCACCGGACCGCCTGAAGATCGAGCAGATTGATCTGCTGATGAGATTTTTCTGTCAACCACTGTCCCTGGTTGCGGAGGCTGCCGCAGTGGGCTCCCCAACCCAGCAAGGAGGTATCCGTCAGGACAAGCTTGTGCTGCGGGGCCTGGAAGGGCATTCCTCGAAGGCGGCTTCGGGAATCCTGCTACCAATCCAGGGAGGTGTAAAGGCTGCAGAAGACCTGGACAGGGTCAGAAGGCGGCCGGAGGCCTGGCTCCATTGTGTCCTGAGGAACTACTGAGCCATTTGTATGTGCATGCGGGCGTGGGGAACAATGTGGACGGTGTAAGGCCATGTGCCCCAGGAGGCGCAACATGGTCTGCGCCAGAATCCGGGCCCTGCTTTGGACCTTGGCCACCAGGGCACAGAGATGATCCGCATGGTCCCGGGGCAGGAAGGCGGTTGCCTGCTCTGTGTCGAGGAATGTGACAATGAACTCCAGGGTCTGCACTGGTTCAAGGTGGGACTTGTAGTAATTAACCAGGAAGCCAAGGCATTCAAAGAGGACGATTGTGTGTGATGCCACAAGGCAGGCTTCCCCGGCCGATGCCCCCGTGACGACCTATCGTCTAGGTAAAGGAGAACAGGCATGCCCTGCTGCTGGAGGTGTGAAGCGGCTGCAGAAAGGCACTTGGTGAAGACCCGTGGGGCAGACGTGAGCCAGAAGGGGAGCACCCTGTATTGGTAGGGCTACCCCTGCACCCTGAAGCACAGGTACTGCCTGTGCTGGGGGTGGACCAGAATGTGGGCGTAAGGGTCCCTGAGGTTTAAGGAGCATAGCCAATTGGCCTGCTGGAGGAAGGGCAGCAGGACACCAGGCGACAGCATTTTGATCTTCTCCTGCACCAGAAACTTGTTCAGGTTCCTGAGATAGAGCATGGGGGCATAGGCCCCCCGTCTTCTTCAGAACGAGGAAGTATTGGGAGTAGAACCCTCAATTTAAGAGATGCGGCGGTACCTTTTCGACCACCCGCTGGCCGAGGTGGTTGGTTAGCTCCTATTGCAAGCAAGCCTGGTGGGAGGGAAGCTGAGAAATGCCGCCAGGGGGGTGAGAGGCTATGCCTTTGGCGTCAAAATCCCTAAACAGGCTGGGGTGGTGCTGGAGGATGGGCTTTGGCCCCTTCAGGCTTGCGATGGCCGTGCGCCCCCCCCCTTACCCTGCGTGCCTGTGGGCGGTGTGGGGGTGGACGGGTAGAGCGGATATCCCCGGTAAGCGAGACGCTTTCTCTGGAAGAACAGCTTCTTTGTTTGCTGCTTCTTCCGTGGGAGAGAAGAGGTTTCACGCAAGAGATGGTTTTGAGATACGAACTACGTTTCAATTTCGGCAGACTTATCCTCCATGGGCCTGCCAAACAGTTGTTCACCCTAGGCAGGGGACATCCAAGAGCTTCTCCTGGACCCATTGCTCCAGGTCAGGACTGGAGCAATGCTTGGCGCCGGCCCCTATGCCATCTGCCGCCACTCAGGCGGAGGACTCAAACCATCATACGTGGTGCAGGAGAGGTACTTTGAACAGTCTGCGACCAACCTCAGGAGGGTCTGGAACCTTAGGTGGTGTTCACCCCCAAGACCTGCGGAAAACCCACCGAGCTCTTTGGCGAGGTTGCGCAAGAACACCATTATTTATTTATTTATTTAACAATTCTTATATACCGCACTATTTGTTATCAGTGCGGTTTACATTTAACAAAGTTTTCAGATCAGAGAAGACTGATTGAAATTACATTATAACAAGGAATAAAACTTGGAGAACATGGGAAACTATTTACATATTGACATGTATCAGGATGGTTGAAGAATACATGAAACTATATACATAAAGATAAGGCATAATAGTTGATGCTTGATCTGGCCTTGCGCCTGAGGGCAGCAAGGGCTCTGGACTCCCTGCCCGGCAGGACAGAAGAATGCGACTTCGGGCTCTTTTGCTTCCGCATCGCCAATTGCACTACCATGAAGGTGTGCAGAAGCTGGGTTTTCCAGAACCCTGGGTTGCGCTGGACTCTGTACATGGCGTTGAGGCGTTTGCTCGCATTCGGGACCGAAGCAGGCACCTTCCACATGCGGAGGAGCAACCGGGACAGAATGGGAAGCACTGGGACTATAAGGGACTCCCGAGGCAGGGAATCATACTGTATGTTGTCTAGTTCCCTCTGCCCTCGGTTGTTCCTCAGCCTGCGTGATCAGCTTGAGAGCCTGTGCCATGTCCCACACGAACACCAGAAAGGACATGTCCTCGGGAGGTGAATACCTCTGGAAGGAAGGTGGGGATGGGTCTGAAGGAATGTCCCTGTGGGTTCGGGTCTCCGGGGTGATATCTCTGTCCGACTCCCAACCTGAGAGGTCCGAAAAGGAGTCCAAGTCAGGCTGGTCGCCCTGTCCAGAGGCTGAAGCCCGCTTGGAACTGGAGGCACTGGCCTTGGAGGACCTCGCCCCGAGGAACAGGATGGTGAGAGAGACCGGTGCGAGGACCCTCACGAGGCCCACAGTTCTTGGGGGTTTCCAGGGCAGGTTTAGGTGTCCCTCTAGGGGGAACCTCTGTCTCAAGGCGCGGGCCAGCTGTGCTGGGCATAAGCACCTGCTGGGCAACCAAAAAGGCAGTCTCCGGATCTGGCGTGGAATAGGAGAGGGGGTCCTCACCGGGACGACCAGGCAACATTGCGGGAGGCCTCCGTATCTGTACGAGGTACCTTCCGAAGCCACTCCTTATTCGACTCTCGGGAACACAGGGGAGAGCTGAGCGATCGAGCGCAAGAATGCTCGCGCTTGTCCAGAGCACCCAACAGCGACTTCGAAGTCATCTTCTTTTTGCATCTCTCCACCTCAGGGGACCACTGATCAGAGTATTGCCTTGCATGCGGAGCCACTGTGGGGGATCCCGGCAGCAGAGGACGGCCAAGGATGCCACTGTGGATTCCGGGGTTGCCTGACAGAAAATGTCAGACTTCTGCTTACGACTTAGCAGGGCCTTGGTGGCCATTTCCTTATAGAGAAAGCAGAGCTCCAGATTATGGTCAGCTCCCAGACACCGGAGTCAGCAGTCATGGGTGTTTGAGCAACATATTTTTGGAGCATCTGTCACTTTTTTTTTTAAAACCTGTGGCCATTGGGATAAAAATGGCCCCTGCTAGGTCGAAGACCTTCGTGGCCAGCAGTTGAAAAGGGCGCGAAAAGGCCCGAATAGAAAAACTTTCCAAAAAAACCAGAAAAAGGCTGGAATAAGGACGTCCCTTCGCTCGGGAAGGACAGGAGAGGACTGTACTACCAGAAAAGAGAAGACCAGAGGCCGAAACGAAAAACACTTTTTCCCAAGGGACAAGGACGTGCATCCGAAGGGCTCCGCAGAAGAAGGGAGATTGAACAAGGTGGCACCCTTGGGTGGGAAGAGGACCATGCATGCGTGGCAGCAAATCCAAAGGCTTTCTTTGAAAGCTGGGGAATTACTCCGCAGGGGATTTGTCAGTGCCAACGTCACCCATAAGTGAGGGCTGACTTCCTGCTTGTTCCTGGAGAACTATCTCCGCCACTGCCACTGCACCCCCCGACCTAGATCTACCAAGCAACAATGACAAGCACCATGGTATTCTACAGAGTTAAGAGAACAGAAATTAGCTTTCTGCCGCAAAGAACACCAGTGGAGGAAATTCAGAAATCTCGAGCTGCATGCCATATACCTAGACAAACTCAAGACCTACTGTAACAGCAGACAAAATCCAAGAAGGAATACTATCACAACACCCTTCACAAAGCTCTTAACAAGCCCAGAGAACTTTTCAACCTGGTCAGATCACTTACCCACACCCAGCCACACCAAGACAACGCCCTCAACCCCCATGGCTATAAACCTATAGACAAAACATGGCTCCACCAACCCCCCCCCCCCCATGCTCATCATACCCACCCAGAGCAAGACAACAGATGTCTCCCAGCCCTGGACCACCTTCAGAGATTTACCTCCAGAAGATCCTGATGCCATCATCTCACATATTAACACCACAACTCCCCACTGGAACAATGCCCAGTGTTGTGGATAAAGGCCACAAAGTATCACTTCTTGCCATTCATATCAGCCATAGTATAGTCATCTCTATCCCATGCCTACCTACCCCCAATACTCAAGCAGGCCCCCTCCTAAAGCAACCCAACTTAGACATTGAGTCACCTACCTCATACTGGCCAATTGCCAGCGTATCCTTCTTTGCAAAAATCATAGTGAAAGCAGGTCCAAATCCAGCTCCAGAACATGTAGCCAGCAAGCACTGCTTGACTAACACCAGTATGGCTTCTGCCCCCATCACTGTGCAAAATCCCCACTGACGTTTCTTTGGATCCTCAATGAAAGGACGAACAACAAGTCAAGGGGCTTCGTACTGCTCTTTCTGGATATATTCCTCAGCATTCGACACAGTCTCTCAAACACTGCTGGACCAACTCCACAAGACTGGAGTGCAGGGCAAACCCCTCCAGTGGCTCCACTCATTCCTCTCACACCATCGCAAAAAGATCAGGATAGGACAGACTGCATCCTCCCCATATACATTGCCACAAGGAGTGCCCCAAGGATCTGCACTTTCGTCATTGCTAGTCAACATATACATCCACCACCCATGCACAACTATCCAGAAATTCTACATCTGGTATATGATCTACGCCAACGACATAGTGGTATATACCCTATTCTCCACAGGCGCCCCTGACTATTCAAATCTCTCAAGCTGTTTAAAGAAAACTCAAGTAGCTCCAACATCGAAACCTAGCAGTCAACTTCAAGACAGATCTTGCACGTCACCAGGGATTTCAAGTTTGTACCTCAAACTGTCAGACTGGGGGGAGAAAGACCTCCAAATCCAAAATCAGCTCAAATACCTCATAATCACCCTTGACCAGTACTTAAACTTTCAAACCCACATCCAACACACCAAGGCGATTTACTATAAGCTCAGGACACTACACAACTTGAGCCCCCCCCCCTCCCCTCCGATGACTTCCACACAGTATGTCAGCCAATAGCCACTTCCCTGTTTGACTACTCCAAATTCATATTTCAAGGACTACCCAAGCCCATCATCCATTCGCTACAGTTCGCTCAGAAAGGAATCAGCAGGAATAAGTCCTCACATATGGGTGACATCGGTGCCGGAGCCCTCATGCGGAGCAATTCCCCAGCTTTCTAAGAAAGCCTTTGGGACTGCATCACGCATGAGCGGTCCCCATCCCGCCCAAGGGTGCCATCTTGCTCAGTCAAATGACATAGCTAAAAAGACGGCAAAAAGAGAAAAAATTAATCAAGGACTGCAACTCCAGGGGAGGAGGGAGGGTCGTGAGGACTGATTCCTACTGTCCCTGGAGAACACCTGTTACAGGTGAGTAACAACGCTTTCTCCAAGAACAAACAGGAAGTCAGTCCTCACATATGGGACTCCCTAGCTAAAGGCTACCGAGAAACCATAGCTGAAAAATGGCTCCCTCTAGAAGAGCCGCAGCAGTAACAATAGGATTTTTATCCGAGAACACAACCCCCACGGTAGCCTGAGACCAAAGGGTCGGAAGGTAGGAGTTGCCTAAACCTCGGATAGGTTACGGAGTACCGCCTGACCAAAACCACTGTCCCGCCAGGACTCTCTCTCCAGGCAGCAGTGGGCTGCAAAAGTATGGCTTGAAGATCAAGTTGCGGCCCGGCAGATGTCTGCCAACAGAACAGAGCGGTGATTAGCCACTGAGGCGGCCTTAGCCCTAACCAAGCGGGCTGTGATTTGGCCCTGCAGCTGAAGGTCAGCTGCCCTGTACGCCCAGGCAATGCAGTCCGCCACCCAGTTGGATAACGTGCGCTTGGAGACAGGGAGACCCAACTTACTAGGGTCATAAGAGATGAAGAGCTGGGAAGCTCTCCGATGCCCCCGCGTACGCTCCAGATAGAAGGCGAGTGCCCTCTTACAGTCCAGGTTATGCAGAACCGCTTCTGCCCTGCAGTTATGCGGCCTGGGAAAGAAGGTTGGAAGAACCACCTCTTGGCTGAGGTGAAACAAGGAAACCAACTCTGGAAGGAATTTGGGGTGAGTACATAGGACCACCCTGTTATAAAACCGTGTATATGGTCTATCTGATACTAAAGCTTGCAGCTCGCTCACATGGCAGGCAGACGTGAGTGCCACCAGGAAGAGTGCTTTCCAGCAAAGGAAGCGGAGAGGACAGGTGGACATTGGTTCAAAAGCTGGGCAAGTAAGCCACTGCAAGACGACATTTAAGTCCCACTCTGTTGCTGGTGGGCGAATTGGAGGCTTCAAGAGTAGGAGGCCTTTGAGGAATCGGGATACCAGACGGTGAGCTGAAAGAGTTTGCCCGTCCACTGGAGAGTGGTTAGCTGATAGTGCACTCAGGTGGACCTGACAGAGTTAGGCTTGAGACCTAACTCCGAGAGGTGGAGCAAGTACTGTAATACCTGAAGTACTTGGCAAGTGAACGGATTCTCCTTATTCTGGGTACACCTCTCTTCAAATCTATGCCACTTAAACGCGTAGGATCTTCCACTGGATTGCCTCCTAGAGGCCAGCAACACCTCCCCAATCTCCTTGGGAAGGAGTAGAGAAGTACTACCCCTCTCAGCAGCCAGGCCATTAAGTTGAGGGATCTGAGATTGAGGTGTAGCAAGGAACCCTGGTACTGGGTCAAGAGGTCAGGCTGCACCCCCAGAGGGAGTGGAGTTTTGACCGCCAGTTGAAGGAGAAGAGGGAACCAAGGCTGTCTGGGCCACCTAGGGGCTACCAGGATGACCGAGGCCTTGTCCCAAAGAATCTTGAACAGAGTGCGTGCCACCAGGGGCGTAGGTGGGAAAGCATAGAGAAGGCCCTGTGCCAACGAGATCAGGAAAGCATCCGCCGCCACACTCAGCAGATGCGGCTGCCTCGAGCAGAACCGGGGGCAACTGATTGTTTTGCAGACTGGCAAAGAGATCCATGGATGGGAGACCCCAACGGTTGAAGATCTGCTGGGCTACATCCCGGTTCAGTTGCCATTTGTGAGGCTAAGAATCCTGCTCAACTTGTCGGCCAGGAGGTTCTCCTGGCTTGGCAGATAAACTGCCCTTAGGGACATGTGATGTGCCACTGCAAAAGAGCAGAGGTCCAGAGTTTCCTGGCGAAGGATGCAAGATCCTGTGCCCCGGAATGTCTGTATCAGCACTGACTGATGCGGAAGAAGATGACAGAAGGCTTGAAGAGCTGGCGGATGGATCGAAGCTCTAGAAGGCTGATCTGAAGTGTGGCCTCTCGCAAGGACCACAGACCCTGAGTGCATGAACCCTGGCAATGGGCACCCCAGCCCAGCAAGGAGGCATCTGTTGTCAGCACTCTGGTGTGAGAGGGAGGTTGGAATGGAATTCCCTGAAGTTGGGGGGGGGGGGGGGGTGAAGCCACCATTACAAGGCTGACACCAGTAGCTTGGAAAGCTGTCTGAGGCGGCCAGTGGCTGGCATCCACTGGTCTCTGAGGCTCCATTGGGCTGTGTGTATGTGTAAACGTGCATAGGGGGTCACATGCACCGTGGAGGCCATGTGGCCCAGGAGGTGGAGGAAGACCCTTGCGGAGACCCGAGGTCTGTGCTGGACCTGTTGTACCAAGTCCAGCAACCGCCTTGCCCTTAACAGTGGTAGGTAAGCCTTGCCTGAAGTGTGTCCAGTCTTGCCCCTATGAACTCCAAGTTCTGAGTGGGGAGTAAAGTGGACTTTTCATGATTTATAACGAAGTCTAGGTGCTGGAGCAGGTTGACAGTGCGAGCAGTGGCCTGCTGTGCCTCCTGTGACGATTGGCCCCAGATGAGCCAGTCGTCCAGGTATGGAAAGACGAAGACTCCCTGGCTTCTGAGGAAGGTCACTACCACTGCTAGGCATTTGGTAAATACCCTGGGAGCAGAAGCTAGGCCAAAGGGAAGCACCTTGTACTGGAAGTGGTTTCCTCCGACCACAAACCTGAGGTATTGTCTGTGGTCTGGGTGTATGAGGATGTGAGTATAAGCATCCTTTAAACCTAAGGAGCATAGCCAGTCTCCCTGGTGGAGGTAAGGCAGTAGAATCCCAAGGGAGAGCATCTTGAACTTTTCCCTCACAAGGAACTTGTTCAGATTTCGCAAGTCTAGGATGGGGCAAAGGCCTCCTTTTCTTTTTGGTATGAGGAAATACCTGGAGTAGAAGCCTTGCCCCTGCAGATGGTGGGGCACCGGTTCCACCGCCTGATCCTTTAGCAGACCTGCCAACTCCTGCAGGAGGAGGTTCCTGTGAAGAGGGAGCCTGAGAGGCTCTCCTAGGAAAAAGGAGGTGGGCACCTGGTCAAAGTGAAGTAAGTAGCCCTGCTGGACTACTTGCAGAACCCAGGCGTCGTTAGTAATAGCTGGCCACCTGTGAGCATACAGGGCCAGCCTCCCTCCTGTGCAGGGCTAAACCACTGGTGGGAGAGGAGCTATGCACTGGGAGCCAAAAGCCCCCTCCTGGCTGGGTAGGAGCCAGTGCTGGAGGCTTGGGGGTCTTCGGCTTACGTCAGGCATGCCCCTGTCCCCTGGCCTGCTGCCCCTGTTGGGGAGCTGGGGCGGCCTGGTAAGTGGGGTAGTTTCTGTAAGCCATACCCCTTCCTTGGGGAAAATGGCTTCTTCCCCGAGGCCTTCTTCTTGTGAGAAGGTGCAGCTGTCTTCGACAACCTTGTCTAGGTCAAGTACTCTGACTCGATTTCTGCAGCTTTCTCAGTCATGGGTTTGCCGAAGAGGTTGTCTCCTCGGCATGGGACATCGACCAACTTGTCCTGAACCCATGGCTCCAGGTCCGACGATATGAGCCAGGCTTGATGGTGTGCACCGATGCCAGCCACGGCTACTCGGGCCAAAGCCATGAAGCCGTCATAAGCTGCTCGAGACAAACTTGGAGCACACTCTGATCCCTGTGGACTGGGCTTTGAAGCGCTGCAAGGGTTCCTCGGATAGGCCAGCCGAGAACCTGGCAATCTCCTTTGCCAGGTCCCGAAAGTACATGCCCATGTACAGCTGGTAAGTTTGGACATGGCATGACAGCTTCGAGCCCTGGTAGCACTTTCTGCTGAGGGCATCCAGGTTCCGGGACTCCCGGCCAGGAGGAACTGAGCAGTGCGTTTTTTGGCTTTTCTGCCGTTGCATGGCCGATTCCACAACCATGGAGTTGTGCGGCAGCTGCGCTTTCTGGAACCCAGGACTCTTGCGGACTCGATAGATGGAATCGACCCGCTTGCTGAGTACCGGCATCAAGGCTGAGGACTCCCACATGTGGAGCATCAGCCGTTCCAACATCGGAGGCACTGGTACAGTAAAAGCCTCCTTCGGGGGAGAGTCATACTGGAGGGCATCGAGCTCCTCGGCTCGAGGCTCCTCCACAGCATCCGCAGGGAATGCCAAAGCCTTGGCCATGTCCCTGACGAAGTCCGAGAACCGAGTGTCCTCCAGAGGGGACCTATTCCGAGGCTCCAAACACAGAGAGTTTGACAGGATACACCGGGTCTGGAAGGTGTCTGGGGAGTCTTCCTCCTCCATCTCCCACGCCGAGTCCTCCTCGGGCTCCGGCCTCGAGGGTTTTGTGCCCAAAGGAGTGGCCTAGTGGTTGGGGCAAGGTACTTCAGGCCGGAAGGTCAGGGGTTCAAATCCCACTAGAGGACAGCAACCTTGGGCTGGAAAGACTGGGGTTTCTAGTCCCACAGGTGCTCCTTGTGGTCTTGGGCAAGCCACTTAACCCTCTATAGCCCATGTTCCCTGTAAAATAGTTATCTCCAAGTTATAATGCCCTGTTCAATGTAATTTCAGTTTGTTCAATGTAAACCGCACTGATGCAGAATAGTGCGGTATATAAGAGAATGTAAATAAAAATAAAAACGCCCCGACACCGAGGGCACAGGCATCGACGACCTCTGTCCCAAACGGGTGGTCGAGGGGGACCTTGGCCGAGGATCGACTCGAGACCTGATCGACTCGAGGATCGGCTTGGCCTCTGGCATCGACGTTGACGTCCTGGTGATCAGGGCGAATGGATCTGCGAGATCGGCCATCAGTGCTTGCTGCTGCTCCATGAAGGCAGCCATGCTGCTCTCCAGGGCCACCAACCTGAGACTGAGCTCAGAAGGCTCCGCAGCTCCTGGCTCGGGCCCCGACAACGCCGGCTCTCCCGGAGGAGAGTCCACGAGGACAACAGAAGTTACCTTGTCCGATGTCTCCAGCTTCTTGCGAGGTTGCTTAGCCGGCAGCTCCAACTCTGAAGACCCGGGACGGTGGCCCAGACTCTGAGGCCTGGAACCCGAGGGCCCAAGCCGATCAGAGGCGTCCAGCAATGCCGCCCTCATGAGCTTCTTCTTCCACCGGTGTTCCCTGGAGGGAGACCCCCCACTCAGAAGACCCATGACGGTGCTTGGGCTCTGATTCCCGAGATGTCGAGGCTTCTGACGAGGTCCGGGCTCGGGCGGTTGCGGACTCATGAAAAATCCTGTCATGCTGATGCTGCCTGCTCTTCAAAGACATCTTACCACACGGCCCACAGACCACCGGGTCATGGTCAGGGCCAAGGCATCAGAGGCAGCAGTCGTGTGTGTCAGTGAGAGACATCAACTTCTTATACCGATCACACTTTTTAAACCCGCTGGCAGCCATCGGGGGAAAAAGGGCCCCAGCGAGGTCAAACAACCGGGCTGCCAGTGAAAAATAAAAAGAGCGTGAATGCTAGTCACGAAGGACAAAAACGAAAAACTGACTGGACTCGGTACCGGAGTACCAAGCCGAAGGCGGAAAGGGGAACTGGTGACGAACCGGGAAGCTGAAAAATACAAAGCAATTTTTCTACATTTTCCATGGTGAAAATCGGACCACGTCCGTTGGGCTCCGTGGAAAAGAGAAGACTGAGCAAGATGGCACCCTTGGGCAGAAAGGGGACCACACATGCATGATGCAATCCCAAAGGCTTTCTTAGAAAGCTGGGGAATTGCTCCGCACGAGGGCTCCATCGGTGCCAACGTCACCCATATGTTAGGACTGACTTCCTGCTTGTTCCTGGAGAACACTGCTGCATGCATGATCTTCTGAACCCTAGGCACTCCCACATCACACCCATCCTAAAATCTCTCTACCAATCAATCACCAATCTAGGATTAGGCTACCAATCACCTCTAGGATTAAATTTAAAGCCCTCACCATCATCCACAAAGCTCGGAATGGCTTCACAGCCCAGCAACTCCAGTTGTCAATTAACACCCCCAGGTCCACCAGATGCTGCAGACAGAGCACACTAAACCTGCTCAGCTTCCCAACACGGATCCGAAAGAGCACACAGTATGCCCGACTGAGGCCCTTCCCACTCTACGCTCCCCATTCTGGAACACACTACCACCCACACTAAGGAGTATTCAGGCAACGAAAGACTTCTGCAAGCACCTGAAAACCCACCTGTTCCAAGGAGACTACAGCGCATGTTATCCCTACTCAAGAGACCACTGGACGGACTACTGCGTCAGACCCGTTGGACCTCTTCTACCCAACACTATCCTCACTACTGTGTTTACCCTACTGACCTCTCCTGCACCCCTGTTAAAAGTCTACTGCTTTGATTGAACCTCTAGCCCCTCACCTTTGTTTCTCCCATTGTTGAATGTTCACAGTTTAGAAAGGTAGCAAAACTGTATACCAAAATCAGTTAATTCATAATAAATAAGGAAAGGAATGGAGAATAAAACAAAGGATATTATAATGCCTCCGTATCGTTCCATGGTGCAACCGTACCTTGAATCTTGTGTGCAGTTCTGATCATTGTATCTTAAAAAAGGATATGTTGTTGTTGTTATTAAGTGCCGTCGAGTCGGAGTCGACTCATGGCGACCCTCTGGATAGCTATGCTAAATTGTGTTCGGTCTTCAGTCAGGCGGCTCATTGTTGACAGACTGGTACCCATAGCTGCTGTTATTGTATCGATCCATCTCATTGCTGGCCTTCCTCTTTTGCGTTGACCTTCTATCTTGCCAAGCATGATGTCTTTCTCTAATGATCTCTCTCTTCGCATGATGTGTCTAAAGTATGAAAGTCGAAGTCTTGTCATCTGAGCTTCTAAAGAAAGCTTAGGTTTGATCTCCTCTAGTACCGACTGGTTTGTTCTTCGGGTAGTCCATGGTATACACAGTATTCGCCGCCAGCACCATAATTCAAAGGCATCAATTTTCTTCCTGTCTATCTTTTTCACTGTCCAGCTTTCACATCCATATGATGTTACTGAAAATACCATGGCTTGAACAAGTCGAATCTTTGTATGGAGAGAGACATCTCTGCTCTTGAGAATCTTATCTAGGTCTTTCATAGCCATTCTGCCAAGAGCAATGCGTCGTTTGATTTCTTGACCTCTTGTTGCTTCTTTATTGATAGTTGATCCAAGTAGGTTAAAGTTGTTCACAGTTTCAATTTCTTCTCCTTCAACGATGAACCTGTTGATTATGCCAGTTGTCATGATCTTTGTCTTCTTTACATTAAGATGCAGGCCCATTTTGAGACTATGTTCTTTGATTGTGAGAAGCAAATGTTTCAGATCATCTTCACTTTCAGCCAGTAATGTAGTATCATCGGCATAGCAAAGGTTGTTGATGAGTCTTCCACCAATCTTCACACCTCTGTTGTCTTCATACAATCCTGCTTCTCTGATTTGTTCTGCATATGAATTAAACAGGTAGGGGGAAAGTATGCAGCCTTGTCTTACACCTTTGCTTATTTTAAACCATTCTGTTTCTCCTTGTTCTGTTAGAACTGTTGCTTCTTGATCAATGTACAGATTGCGCAAGAGAACGATCAGGTGTTCTGGTATACCCATGCTTCTTAATGTGGCCCAGAGTTTCTCATGGTTTACACAGTCAAAAGCCTTGCTATAGTCGATAAAGCACAAATAGATATCCTTTTGGTATTCTTTAGTCTTTTCAAGGATCCATCTCACATCCGCAATGATGTCTCTTGTTCCTCGCCCTTTCCTGAACCCTGCTTGCACTTCAGGTAGTTCTTGTTCCAGGTATGGTTGTAGTCTCTTTTGAATAATCTTCAGTAGAATCTTGCTGGCATGTGGGATCAGAGCGATTGTTCGATAATTTTCACAGTCAGTTGGATCACCTTTCTTTAGTATTGGTATAAACACAGATCTTTTCCAGTCAGTTGGCCATGATGTTGTCCTCCAACATATAGCAGAGTTAGAAAAGGTACAGAGAAGAGCCATCAAAATGGTAAAGGGGATGAAAGGGTACCCCTATGAGGAAAGGCTTAAAAGGTTAGGGCTCTTGAACTTGGAAAAGAGATGGCCGAGGGGAGATATAATATATGTCTATAAATTAATGGAGTGAAACGGGAAGACTTAAGATAGGTTGCTTACAACATCAAAAAATAGGAAGACTAGGGGACACGCAATTTAGCTAGAATGTAAAACATTTAGAACTAAGAGAAAATATTTTTCCACAACGCGTAATCAAACTCTGGCATTTGTTACCAGAGGATGTAGTAAAAGCTGTTAGTGTAGCTGGGTTTAAAAAAGGTTTGGACAAGATCCTGGAGAGGACTTGGGAAATCCACTGCTTGCTCCAGGACAAGCATTGTGGAACCTGTCTGCCTTTTTAGAAACCTACCAGGTACTTCTGACCTGGATTGGCCACTGTTGGAAACAGGATTCTGGGCTTGATAGACCTTGGTCTGACCCAATATAGCATATCTTATGTTCTTAATCTTCAAACTCACATAACCTCAATGTGTAACAATGTTCAACCCAACAGGGAGAGGAACTAAAGGATTATCCTGAATAGAAGGCTTGACAAAGTTAAGGGCCTGCAGGACCAACCACTAAGAATATAGCAGACCAAAAGATGTCACATTCCAGCCAACCTATGCAGTTTCAGAGTCTGCTCAATTAGGTTATATGGGAGGCTAGGGCCTATTCTTTGGCTGTCAAATACATTATTCTTTTGAGAGTTTTCAGATTGCTATCACCAGGTGTTTACTATCGGACATAGCAGATGTCAGCTAGGGGTTGCTGCTCTATTTTGTTCAGGCATGGATGCGTAAACCCTGGTTTTCTTAGCATCTCCTGGGCATCAGAAGGATCGAACACAGTGCTGGTATTTTCCCCACCCATTATTTGGTACTGCTTTGGTACGTCTCATGCGCCTGGACTGGAATGGAGTTACGATGAGGAAGCTGAAATAGCATAGTTACCTGTAAAAGGTGTTCTCCAGGAGCAGGACTCAGTCCTCGCATGTGGGCGATGGAGCTGACGGAGCCCATGTGGAGCATTTCCCCAGTTTTCAAAGAAAGCCTTTGGGACATGCTATGATGCATGCGTAGTCCACTTCCTGCCCAAGGGTGCTAACTTGCTCAGTCAGATAACAGTTACGACGGCAGTGAAAATTAAAGGTAGGGAGGCAAGTCCCAGGGAAGGTGGGAGGGTTGTGAGGACCAATTCCTGCTGCTCCATGGAAAACACCTGTTACAGGAACAAGCAGGAAATAAGTCCTCACATATGGGATACTCTAGCTCCATGCTGCCAAGGACCAAACCACGACAGCACCAACAGCAACCAAATCAGTAAGCCATGGGTTGCAGAAGATGAGCCCCCAACTGAAAGATTCTGCAAGACCCTAGCGTCCAGCGACACTATCACTCTGGTAGCCTGAATACAGAAGGGTTGGAGGGCAGGAGTTGCCTACACCCCAAGATTATTATGGAGTACTGTCTAGACAAAGGCACTGTACCTGCAGGACTTGTTCTCCAGACAGTAGTGAGCGGCGAACGTATGAACTGAAGACCATGTGGCAGACTTACAGATTTCCGTCACTGACATTTAGCGGAGGGCTGGCCAACGACATGGTCATTGCCCTCATGCGATGCAATGCACTGTGATTCATTGCTCGAGGGAGAGGTCAGCTCGCTCACCCAAGTGGACAGAGTTTGCTTTGTCACGGGAAGCCCCAGTCTACTAGGGTCATATGACATGAAAAGCTGAGGAGCCTTCCGATGGGTCTCAGTCCACTGTAAGTAAGACAGGCCCTGCTTGCAATCTAGTGTATGAAGTATTAGCTCCTCCCTGCAGACAAAGTTATAGAAAGAAGGTGGGGAGGACCATCTCCTGGTTGAAATGGAACAGAGATACCACCTTCAGGAGGAATCTGGGGTATGCGCGGAGCACCACCCTGTTCTTATAGAACCTCATATGGTGGGTCCGCCACCAGGGTCTGGAGTTCACTCACCCTTTGAGCGGACGTGAGGACCACCAGGAAGGCCACTTTCCAAGACAGGTATCTCAGATGACAAGTGGCTAGGGGCTCAAATGGCAGTTTGGTGAGCTGGGAGAGCACCACGTTGAGGTCCCAATCTGCTGCCGGGAAGCAGAGCAGGGGGCTTGGATAATAGGAGACCCTGGAGAAACCTAGAGAACAGGGGATGGATAGAGAGGAGTTTTCCTTTGATAGTTTGGTGGTGTGCAGCTATGGCGCTCAGATTTATTTTATTTATGTGTTCTTATATACCGTTTTTCATAAATAAAAATGGTTTACAATTAACTCAAATATTGCATTATAACAAATATGCATTACATGGAATGATAAAGGTGTGTCGAAAAACAATTAACAGTATAAGAATATATATATAAACTAGGTATAACAATCAACTAATTACAAATGGTGCTTATGATAATTATGGATTGCTTTGAGATGATTGTTGGTCGGAAGTAGATTGATTTGATTTTTCCAAGTATTGAGGAGTTGTGTCCTGTGTTTTGTTTTGGATGGGGTCTTGGAAAAATCCAGATTTTACGTGAGATTGAGTGGTTAGGAACGGTTTGTTTTATGTAATTGATTCTCCGAAATGTTCTCTGAAAAGGAATGTTTTTATGAGCTTGCGGAAGTTGATAGGGTCTTTCGTATCCCTTATATAATCTGGGAGCGAGTTCCACAGCTATGGTGCATATAAGAAGAAAGCCCTCTTAACTGTAGTTACCTTGCTTTTTCTGATGATTGATGGAACTGATAATGTGTTTTTACTGCTGCTACTTCTCAATCTAGATTCTGGGTTGTTGTGTAGTAGCATTCTTAAACTTGATGGTGTTTCATTTTGAAGAATATGGTGTGGACTATTTTGAATTTTATTCTGTTGGTTATTGGTAGCCAGTGTAGTTCCTTTAGAGTTGGTGTAATATGATCTTTTATTGGTGTTTGTGTGATGACTCTTGCTGCTGTATTCTGGGCTAGTTGGAGTCTGCGAATGGCTTGTTTAGGAAGTCCCATTAGCCCTTTCATGGCTGTTGCCATATGGCAACCTTCAAATTTTCCCCCAAATGTTCTATATTTCCAAAAAATTATTAATTGTATCTTAATTTATGTATTGTTACAAAACAACAATGTGGACACGAAAGGGTTAGTACACCGTTGCAGAAATCTAGGTGAGGTAGGATCATAGCCTGTACTGTTGTTCTAAAGTCACTTGATGATAATGGTCTTAAGTGTTGCAGCATCTTTAGTTTTGAGAAAATGACCTTTGATATATTGTTCATATGTTTGGAAAAATTGAGTTGGTGATAGAGTGTGATTCCCAGGTATCATACTTCTTTTTACCTGTACGTAGTATGGAGTCATTTAATTGTATTCTTTCGGGGGGGGGGGGGGTGAACTTTGTATCCTTTGTTATGAATAACACCTCTGTCTTCTTATAATTGATCTGTAGATTTTGGTTGGCTAGCCATAAGGTTGTCTCTCTGAAGCACTTATTTTTGTGAGTGTTGGCTGGTTGATGTCGAATTGCATGTACATCATGATATCATTTGCATAGAGGTGATACTGGATGTTGTGGTTTTGGAATATTTTGCAAACCGGCTGAATATATATATCGAATAGTATAGCTGATAATGATGAGCCTTGAGGGATGCCCAATTTTTGGATGAATGGCTTAGAAGTATCTTTTGCTAATTTTACTTGTTGGGTTCGGTTGTATAAGCATGAACTGAACCATGTTAACATTTTATCGGTTAGGCCAATTTCTTGAAGTCTGTTTAGGAGGAGCTCGTGTAATATGGAGTCATATGCTGCTGTTATATCTAGGAAAATTAGGATGTATCCAGATTTCTGATTTTCCATTCCCTTTATTAGTTTATCTGTTAGAGTTAGAAGTAGGGTTTCTACCCAGTGACCAGTAATAAAACCATGTTGTTGTGGGTCAAGTGGGGCATAGTTGTCAATATGGTCCTGAAGCTGGAGCTGAACTGTGTTTTTCTAAAATTTTTGCCATAAAAAGACGACTTGCAATAGGTCTATATGAGCTTGGGTCAGATTTATCCAGATCTTTGCCTTTGTAGATGGGTCGTATTGAAGCAACTTTTAATTCGTTGGGTATGTACCCTTGTTCTAAGGAAGCATTGATTAAAGTTAGTATGAAAGGTGTAAGTAGCTCAAATTGTTTTTATCCAAGCTGTTGGACATGGGTCTAGAGGTGACGTGTTTAAAAGTTTTATGGTGTTGTCTAACTGCCTTTTAGTTATAGGAGAGAATGTATTCCAGGTTTGTGCGTTAATTGACCTGTTTTTGGTGATAGTTCTTTTAAAGCATTATTTTCCATTTTTTCCTTGACGTATTTAGCCATTATGTGTACGTTTGGAGACTGAAATCTAAAGACGACTCGATAACTCAATGTTAAGGATTTAACTATGTCGAACATCTCTCTTGGTTTGTTTAAAGCTGATGAAATCAGTTTGGAATAGTAGTCCTTGTTGTTGATGCTGTTCCTGCATTCTGTTAACTTATTCAGGTATGAGATTTTTTTTTCTTCGCTTTTTGATTTCCTCCAACTCCTTTCCAGTTTCCTTAGTTGCTTCTTGATGTCTCAGATTTCTTTTGTGTACTATATTGCATGCTTCCTTGACTTCTTGGTTAGTAAAGGAGTGGGTATTTTTGGCTAAGGCCGTCTTGTTTATTACTAGATTCCATTTGTGTATGAGGTTGTCTGTATCTGTGCTATCCTCGTAAAGTTGTGGGAGGATTTCCTTTATCAATTCTTCTTTGATGAATTTATTGAATTTTCTTGTGTCTGTGTGGAATTGATTTATACAGGTCCCTCTGGATAGGTTTGGGATGGAGAAATAAATGGAGTGGTGGTCAGACCAGGGAATTTCTTCAATGCTTCCATCTGGTTTCGAGTTGTTTTCTATCAGTTCATATGGAAGGAAGATGAGGTCTAGTGTGTTTCCTTTTATGTGTGTGGGATCTTATATTTGATGAAATCCTAGGGTTTCCATTGTGTCCAGGAAATCTTATGCTACTTGTACAGTGGTGGATGGTAGGTTCAGATCCCCTAGTATGATTAAGTTTGCTGCTATTAGAGCAAATAAATTCTGGGATAGTTGTGAGTTCCTTGCTGCTTGAAGCTGGATTTCAGCCCGGTGTGCAACAAGTGCAGCAAGTACTGGAGAACCAGTTGCACATGACAGGAGAAGGGATTCTTCTCCTCTGCACACCAGACGGAGAACCTTCTCCACTTAAAGGTGTAGGACTGCCTGGTGGAGGGTTTTTGAGAAGCCAGTAGGACCTCCTCAACTTCCCCTGGAAGGTTGAAGGGAGCCAGCGCTACCCTATCAGTTGCCGCACAGTTAGTGTTAGTGACTCCAGGTTTGGGTGCAGAAGAGAGCCCTCCTCCTGGAACAGGAAGTCCAGGGCCCAGCCCAGTGGGACTGGGAGTGCCACAGACAGGCATAGCAGCAGAGGGAACCAGGGTTCCCTGATCCACGTGGGTGCAATCAGTATGAATGATGCCCTCTCGCTCTGGACCTTGAAGAGGGTCTTGGCGACCATGAGATTAGAAAGGCATCTGCGCCACTCTCTCCCAGTGCAGCTGATACAAGCAGAAGCGCAGCAGTTGCGCTTCATCCGGGGAGGCAAAGAGGTTTATCAGAGGCCTGCCCCAGTAGTGGAAGAATTGCTTCATTACCCTGTTTGTTCAACAGCCACTCGTGTGGGCGAAGGACTCTGCTCAGTCTGTCTGCTAGGCAGTTTACCTGGCCTGATAGGTATACCACGCTCACAGGAGCATGCCTTTGTACACTGCAAAGGAAAGGAGGGCCACCGCCTCCTGGCAGAGGAAGTATGAACCTGTGCCCCCCTGCTTGTTGATATAGAACATGGCCACCTGGCTGGCTGTCTGGATCAGCACAGGTTGGTGCCGCAGGTGGTGGCGAAACACTTGCAGGCCCAGTAGGATTGCCCCGAGTTCGAGGACATTGATCTGTAAGAGAGACTCCTCCTGGGACCAGCTGGCTTGCGCGTGGCGGTCCCTGCAATGCACCCCCTAACCCAGGAGGGAGGCGTCTTGTCAGGGTCTTCTGCGGTGCATATACCTGAAGTGGCATTCCCGCCTGGAGATGGCACAGGATTTGCCACCAGATGAGTAACTCTGCCATTTGGCAGGTGACTGACTGTCCCATAATCTATCCATGGCTTAAGTCCACTGTAAGTGGAGACACCATTGGGCTGTCCGCATGTGCAGGCAGATTAGTGGTGTGATGTGGACTGTTGAGGCTATGTGGTCCAACAGGTGGAGGAGGCGGCAAGCCGGTACTGACCGGCAACGTTTATTTATTTTATTTATTTATTTATTTCAACTTCTTATATACCGCACTCTGACATCAGCGCGGTTTACAGATAACAAAGAAATCAGAACAACAGGCTGTTTGGTATTACATATAACAGGAGTATCAACTTGGATAACATGGGAGAACTATTTACATGGAGTATATAATCTATTAACTAGATAACATGCTCAAACTATTTACATAAAATTAGCAGGAATGCTTGGAACAAGGAGAGAGACTGTGGATTGTATTTGGGAGGGGCTATTATGTTACGCTTCATGTGGATTGTATTAGGGTGGGGCTATTATGTTACGCTTCATGTGGGGTAGTATTTGATGAAAAGGTGCAGTTTAAGGGCCTTTCTGAACTGGGTTAGGTCGGTTATGGCGCGGAGATCAGGTGTGAGAGAATTCCAGCATTTTGGTGCGCTAAACATGAAAGCTCTGTTTGACGTTGATAGGCTGCACGTTGTTATAGCCTTTGGGGTTGTTAGTGAGTTTAATGCTGCCTGTCTCCTATTTCTGTTTGATGGGACGGTTTGGATGAGTTTAGAAAGTGATGTGGACGATAAACCATTTATGGCCTTAAAAGTGAGAATAAGGGTTTTGAATGTAAGTCTTCCGTGTATAGGGAGCCAATGGAGCTGTTTGAGGATAGGTGTGATGTGTTCATTTTTGGGCGCTCCTAGAAGAACCCTGGCAGCGGTGTTCATGGCAAGCTGTAAGGCGCTTACGGTGGATTGTGGGAGTCCTTGTAGAATGGAGTTGGCGAAGTCGAAATGCGGTAGTATCAGAGCTTGGTAGATGGTTCTGAAGTCTTCGTGGTCTAGTAGGGGACGTAGGTGTCTGAGCGTGCGTATTTTGAAGTACACAGATTTCACGATATTGTTTGTGTGTGATTTCATATGGAGCCTATGGTCTAGTGTGACTCCGAGGTATTTTATTGTTTCCTTGGTGCCTAGGTCAGCTCCCTTGACACTTATATGTGGTGGTGGAGTGAAGTTGGGGTCTCTTGTGATAAAGAGAACCTCAGTTTTCTTACGCTGAATGCGGAGGTTCTGAGACAGGAGCCATTGTGAGACTGCGTCGAAGCAGTTTGTTATAGGCAATAAATCCATTTGCATTGTGGAAAATGGCATGTAGAGTAGGATATCGTCGGTGTATATCATACATTTCACATTGAAAGACCTGATGATATCGCAGATAGGCTGCATATAGATGTTGAACATGAGGGATGAGAGTGAGGACCCTTGCGGAACGCCTTGTCTTTGATGGAAGAGTTTTGATTCTCCTGTTGCAGATTTAACGTATTGCATTCTGGTATCGAGGTATGATTTACACCATTCAAGTGCTAAGTTGCAGATGCCTTTTTCTTTCAGTCGACCGAGGAGAATCTCGTGATTTACCGAGTCAAACGCTGCTGCTATATCCAAGAAGATTAGCACAACGCCTTGTTGGATGTTGTCTATGGTATTGAGAACATCATTGAAGAGAGTGGTAAGCAGTGTCTCAATGCCATGGAATTCTCTGAAGCCATGTTGAGAATGGTCTAGAGGGGCTGCGGAGTCAATGTGGTCTTGGATTTGGCGCTGTGCCTCTTTCTCAAAGATCTTTGCTAAGAGGGGGATACTGGCTATAGGCCAGTTGCGCCTCTCCTGTCAGTTGTATGAAGCAGTCTGCCCTTTCCCTTGGGAGAATGGCCTTGACCTATAACGAATCTAGCTGCGCACCTATAAGCTCCAAACTTTGGGTTGGAGCGAGGTGGGACTTGAGGTAGTTATGACTTAACTCCAGTTGCTGTAGCAGGAGGGTTGCATGCTATGCGGCCTGACTGGCCTCTGAAGCTGTATCGCCTCTGATTATCCAGTCGTCCAGGTAGGGGAAGACAAACGGCCCATGCAAGCGCACGTGGGTGGCTACCACTGACAAAGCACTTGGTAAAGACCCTTGGCGAGGAGGCCAGGCCAAAGGGCAGCACTCTGTATTGGTAGTGCCCTCCTCCCACCACAAACCACAGGCACTGCCTGTGGGAGGGGTGGATCAGGATGAGAGTGTACACATCCTTTAGGTCCAAGGAGCACAGCCAATCTCCCTGGTGGAGGTAGGGTGGCAGTGTTCCAAGGGAGAGCATCTTGAACCTCTCCCTCACCAGAAACTTGTTCAAGTTTTGCAGATTGAGTATGGGCCTTAGCCCCCCTGTTCTCTTGGGGACAAGGAAGTATATTTTGAGTAGAAACACTTCCCCCAAAGATGTATGGGTATGGGCTCCACAGTGTTGTCCCTGATCAGACCTGAGAGCTCAGACCAGAAGAGTTGGGTGAAGGAGAGGCCACACAGGCTCTCCTGGGAAGGACCTGGGTGGTACTACTTGTAAGTGGAGGAAGTATCCCCTTCTTTACCACCTGCAGCACCCACTGGTCTGAAGTGACCTTGGCCCACTTTTGGGCAGAGTGCCAGGTGCACCTCTGTGGACTGATGAGGGTCTCCCAAAGGAAGAAAGGCCCTGCCCTGGGAGTCAAAAGCTTTCCCATTGTTGGGCCAGAGCTGGGGCTTGGAGCTTCAGAGCCTTTGGCTTCTGAGCCCTGCATTTTGGGGTGAGAACCCTGTTGTTGGCCGAAGGTGTGTCTGTGACCCTACTTGAAGTGCCCCTTTTTCCTAGGGAATAGGGGTATTTCCCCCCCCCCCCCCCCCGAAGGCTTTTTGCAGGGAAAGGAAGGTCTTCAAGAGCCTTTGGCAGGTCACCACTTATGCTTCTATCTTTGGCTGGTCACCACTTATAGCGTAGTTACTCACCTGTAACAGGTGTTCTCCAGGAGCAGCAGGAATCAGTCCTCACATATGGGTGACGTCGGCGCCGACGGAGCCCTCGCGGAGCAATTTTCCCCAGCTTTCAAAGAAAGCCTTTGGGAATTGCAGCGCGCATGCGCGGTCCTCTTCCCGCCCAAGGGTGCCATCTTGCTCAGTCAGATGACATAGCAAAAAGACAGCAAAAACTAGCAAAAACGAAAGCATAAAACTGCAACTCCAAGGGGAGGAGGGAGGGTTGTGAGGACTGATTCCTGCTGCTCCTGGAGAACACCTGTTACAGGTGAGTAACTACGCTTTCTCCAGGACCAAGCAGGAAGTCAGTCCTCACATATGGGACTCCCAAACTTAAGGCTACCGGAGACCCTAGGCACAAAAATGAGCTCCCTCTAGCTCAGCAGCACAGAAGGAAGGAATCTTCTCTGAATACGTCTCCAACCGGTAGCCCAACATCCGGGATGGAGGGTAGGAGTTGCCTATACCTCGAAGAGGTTACGGAGGACTGCCTGTCCGAAAGCACTATCCCTGCGGGACTCCCTCTCCAGGCAGTAATGGGCTGCAAAAGTCTGGCTTGAAGACCAAGTAGCGGCCCGGCAGATGTCTGCCAACGGAACAGAGCGGAGGTAAGCCACTGACGTAGCCTTCGCCCGAACACGATGAGCGGTGACTCTACCTTCCAGCACGAGGCCCGCAGTCTCGTAAGCCCAAGCGATGCAGTCCGCAATCCAGATGGACAGAGTACGCTTGGAGACAGGGAGCCCCAACTTGTTGGGGTCATAAGACACGAAGAGCTGAACCGCCCTTCGGTGCCCCCGCGTACGGTCCAGGTAGAAGTTCAGCGCCCTTCTACAGTCCAGGGTATGCAGGACCATTTCAGCTCAGCTGGAGTGTGGCCTGGGAAAGTAGGTCGGAAGTACCACCTCCTGGTTGATGTGAAAAGGGGAAACCACTTTAGGAAGAAACTTAGGGTGAGTCCGTAGGACTACCCGGTTCTTGTAGAACCTAGTGTAAGGAGGATCAGATACCAGGGCCTGCAGCTCACTAACGCGTCTAGCAGAAGTGAGGGCCACCAAGAACAAGGTTTTCCAGGAAAGAAAACGAAGAGGACAGGTAGCCATAGGCTCAAAAGGCGGACAGGTAATCTGCTGTAAAACCACATTGAGATCCCAGTTCGGGGCTGGCGGGCGCAAAGGTGGTTTAAGAAGGAGGCCTCTGAGAAAACGAGCCACCAGAGGGTGGCTGGAAAGAGGTCTACCATCCACCGGCATGTGATGCGCAGAAAGAGCACTGAGGTGGACCTTGACCGAGTTGGACTTAAGTCCAAGATTGGAAAGAGAAAGCAAGTACTGCAAGACCACTGATGCTGAACAGGAGAAGGGGTCTTGAGACTGCTGAGTACACCAGACGGAGAACCGACGCCACTTAAGAGCGTAGGACTTCCGGGTGGAAGGGCTCCTGGAGGCCCAAGACGACCTCTTCCACATCTGGAGGTAGTTGGAGAGGAGCAAGGACTACCCTTTCAGCAGCCAGGCCATCAGATGAAGGGACCGGAGGTTGGGGTGCAGGAGCGTCCCCTGATCCTGCGAGAGGTCGTCGGGCTGAAACGCCAGAGGAAGAGGGGTGTCCACCGCCAGCTGCATCAGAAGCGGGAACCAAGGTTGTCTCGGCCACCGGGGAGCCACTAGGATCATCGATGCCTTGTCTCTGATAACTTTGAAGAGCGTCCGAGACACCAGAAGCATGGGTGGAAAGGCATACAAGAGGCCTGTGGACCATGGAATCAGAAAAGCATCCGCCGCTACCCAGAGAGGATGCGGCTGTCGAGAACAGAATCTGGGAAGCTGCTGGTTCAGAGGACTGGCGAACAGATCCATGGTGGGGAGGCCCCACCGGAGAAAGATCCGCTGAACCACAAGCGGATCCAATCTCCACTCGTGCGGTTGGAGGATCCTGCTCAGTTTGTCTGCCAGGTAGTTTTCTTGACCTGGGAGATAGACAGCTTTGAGGACGATGTTGCGATGGACGGCCCAAGAGCAGAGCTTCTGTGCTTCCTGACAGAGAAGGAAGGAGCCGGTTCCGCCTTGCTTGTTCACGTAGAACATGGCAACCTGATTGTCTGTCTGGACAAGTACTGACTGGTGAGAAATCAGGTGAGAGAAAGCTTTGAGCGCTAGGCGGATGGCTCTGAGCTCCAGGAAGTTGATCTGCTGAGCGGACTCCCAAGGAGTCCAGAGACCCTGAGTACAAGTCCCTTGGCAATGTGCTCCCCAACCCTGGAGAGAAGCATCGGTCGTCAGGACCTGAGAATGTGTAGGGGGCTGAAAAGTCACCCCGAGCACTAGGTTTGGCAGGTGAAGCCACCATCGCAGAGAGGAGACCAGCTGGTCGGAGATCTGTACGGAGTCCGCTAGGCTCCCAGTGGCCTGATGCCATTGTGTGCGAAGGCACCATTGAGCAGGTCGCATGTTCAGGCGGGCATTGGGGGTCACATGGACCGTGGAAGCCATATGGCCGAGCAGTCTCAGAAATTGCCTGGCCGAGACCAGGGAATTGCTGTGAAAGCGGCTGGCGAGATCCATGAGCCTTTGGGCCCTGTCCAGAGGCAGGAAGGCCCGCGCCTGAAGAGTGTCCAACCTGGCGCCGATGAATTCTAGATCCTGAGAGGGGAGCAAAGTGGACTTTGCGAAGTTTATGACAAATCCCAAGTGTAGGAGCAGAGCCACCGTGCGATGAGTAGCCTGAGTGGCTTCTTGGGCAGACTGGGCTCTGATGAGCCAGTCGTCCAGGTATGGGAACACAAAGAGACCCTGAAGTCTCAGATAGGCCGCCACCACTGCTAGGCATTTGGTGAACACTCTGGGGGCGGAGGATAGGCCGAAAGGCAGTACTCTGTACTGGTAATGGCGTCCGTCCACCACAAACCTGAGGTATTGTCTGTGGTCTGGATGAATAAGGATATGAGTATACGCATCCTTCAGATCTAAGGAGCATAGCCAGTCTCCCTGCTGGAGGTAGGGCAGCAGGATTCCAAGAGTAAGCATTTTGAACTTTTCCTTTGCAAGGAACTTGTTGAGGTTGCCAAGTCTAGGATGGGTCTGAAGCCTCCTGTTCTTTTCGGAATCAGGAAGTATCGGGAATAAAACCCCTGACCCTTCAGGTGGTGGGGCACCGGTTCCACGGCTTGTTCCTGAACAAGACTTGCTAACTCCTGAAGGAGTAAGTCCCTGTGCAGAGGGAGTCTGGAAGGTTCCCCTGGAAAGTAGGAGGGAGGTACCTGGTGAAAATGAAGAAGATAGCCCTTTTGAACTATCTGAAGCACCCAGGTATCTGTGGTGATGTTGGACCACCTGTGGGCAAAATGGACTAGCCGGCCTCCTGTGCTGAGAGAAACCAGCTGAGGGGGAGAGGCTATGCTGAGAAAGTCAAAAACCCCCACCCTGCTGAGCAGGGGCCGGTGGTGCAGGCTTGGGGGCTGGCTGCCTACGGGACCCATTACCCCGACCCTTGGCCTGCTTTCCCTGTGGGGGAGCTGGTGAGGCCTGATACTGAGGGTAGTATTTATAGGCAGCAACCTTCCTCGGGTAAAAGGGCTTTTTCCCCGAGGCCTTCTTCTTTTGAGGAGCAGCAGAGGTCTTCCTTGAGAGACGAGTCCTGGTGAGAGTCTCCGTCTCGATTTGTGCAGCCTTCTCATCCATGGGCTTGCCAAAGAGGTTATCACCTCGGCAGGGGATATCGACCAACTTGTCCTGTACCCAGGGCTCGAGGTCGGACGTCTGAAGCCAAGCCTGGCGGCGTCTACCGATGCCGGCCGCGGCTACTCGAGCCGAAGCCTCAAAACCATCATAGGCTGCTCGAGAGATAAACTTGGAGCACTCCCGAATGCCAGTAGACAAGGATTGGAACCTCTGCAAAGGTTCGTCGGAGAGACCAGCAGAGAACCCGGCTATTTCCTTAGCCAGGTCTCGGAGATACATGCCCATGTAAAGCTGGTATGTCTGGACTCGACAAGCAAGCATAGAGCCCTGGAAGCACTTCCTACCGAGGGCATCCAGGCTTCGGGCTTCCCTACCAGGGGGCACCGAGGAGTGCATTTTTTGACTCTTCAGTCTATGCATGGCCGATTCCACCACCATGGAATGGTGCGGTAGTTGTGCCTTTTGGAACCCGGGGCTCTTGCGGACTCGATAAATGGAATCGACCCGCTTGCTTAACACCGGCGACGACGCTGGGCTCTCCCACATGCGGAAGAGAAGCCGTTCCAGCATTGGAGGAACCGGTACAATAAAGGCCTCCTTCGGGGGAGAGTCATATTGGAGGGCATTGAGTTCTTCGACTCGAGGCTCCTCCTCGGGATCCGCAGGGAAGGCCAAGGCTTTGGCCATATCCCTCGCGAAGTCCGAGAACCGGGTATCCTCCGGGGGGGACCATCTCCGAGGTTCGGACTCGGGGGAGTCCGAAGGGACACACCGAGTCCGAAAGGAATCAGGTGACTCTTTGTCCTCAGATTCCCAGGCTGACTCCTCGGAGTCGTCGTCGACCGGCTCTGGTCGGGCGGGCACTGATGCGATCCACCCCGACGCCGAGGGAGTCGGCGTCGACGACCTCGGTCCCGAACGGGAGGCCGAAAGGAGACCTTGTCCGAGGATCGACTCGAACCCTTATGGACTCGAGGATCGGCTCGGTCTCCGGGGTCGACTTGGAGGTCGACGTCCCGGCGGTCAGGGCAGAAGCGCCAGCGAGGCCAGCGATCAATGCCCGCTGCTGGTCCAAGAAGGCAGACAAGCTGTACTCCAAGGCCGTCAACCTGAGTCCGAGCTCAGGAGACCCAGCAGCCCCCGACTCGGGCCCCGACGGCGTCGGGCCCTTCGGAGGCGAGTCCACGTGGACAACAGTACTTACGTGAGCGGGCAAGTCCACCTCGAGTCGAGGATGTTTTGACGGCCTTTCCGACTCCAAGGACCCGGGACGGGAATCGGGGCTATGCGACCTTGCCCTCGAGGAACCAGGAGCGTCCACCGATCCCGCCCTCGCGGGTTTCTTCTTCCGATGATGCTCCCGGGTAGGAGACCCCCTTTCAGAGGAACTCAGACGATGCTCAGGACCAGAGTCCCGAGACGTCGAAGCCTCTGACGAGGTCCGAGCCCGGCCGGAGTCAGAGAAGATACGCTCCCGCTGGTGCTGCCGACTCCTCAATGCTTTTGAGGACATTTTGCCGCATGGCGTGCAGATCATGGGGTCATGATCTGGGCCGAGGCAGCGGAGGCAGAAGTCATGAGTGTCTGTAAGAGACATAAGTTTCTTACAGAGGTCACACTTTTTGAAACCACTGGCCGCCATCGGGGGGAAAAAGGGCCCCTGCGAGGTCGAACGACCGGGCTGCCAGGGAAAAAGGAAAAAAGCGCGAAATCTGTCACGAAGGACAAAAAAACGAAAAATAAAGGACGGACTCGCAACCGGCATCGCGAGTCCGGGCGGGAAAAGAACCGGCGTCGAACCGAAGAAAAAAAGAGAGAAAAATAGAGAAAAATCAACTTTTCTGCGGGGATTCACAGGCAACGTCTGTAGGGCTCCGCGGAAAAAAGAAGACTGAGCAAGATGGCACCCTTGGGCGGGAAGAGGACCGCGCATGAGCGCTGCAATTCCCAAAGGCTTTCTTTGAAAGCTGGGGAAAATTGCTCCGCGAGGGCTCCGTCGGCGCCGACGTCACCAATATGTGAGGACTGACTTCCTGCTTGGTCCTGGAGAAATTTCTATCCTTGTCGGTAATGGGTCTACCAAACAAGTTCTCACTGGAGCAGGGAACATCAAACAGCCTCTCCTGGACCCACTGCTCGAGGTCTGAGGACTGTAGCCAGGCTTTGCATTGAGCCCCCGATGCCAGCTGCTGCTACTCAAGCTGCTGATTCAAAGCTGTCGTAGCCCTCCCAGGAGAGGAACTTCAAGCAGTTCTTGGATCCAGGTCAGAGCTTGGAACTGTTGGAGAGGTTCCCTGGCCAGCCCTGCTGAGAACATAGACAACTCCGGGGTTAGAGCCTTCAGATACATGCCTAAGTACAACTCATAGGCTTGGATTTGACACCCCAGCATTGAGCCCTGGTAGCACTTGTGCCCGAGGGCATCGAGGGCTCTAGCAACTCTGCCACGGGGGACAGAATATTAAGTCTTCTGGCTTTCGAGTTTCTGTATGGCTGATGCACAACCATGGAGTTAAGTGGGAGTTGGGACTTGTGGAACCCCGCACCCTTCCTGACGCGGTATATGGCGTCGCTGTGTCAGCTGACCACCGGTAAAACCACAACAGCAGTCGCTTGAGGATCGGCTGCACCGGCACCGTGAAAGCTTCTTTGGGTGGAGACTCAAACATAAGACTTTCCAGCTCTTTGGTGCGAGGCTCTTCCTCTGCCTCAATCTGCACTAAAGGGGCTCTGGCCATATCCATGATGAAGTCATGGAAGGCCACGTCCTCCAGAGGAGAATGGGAGACGGGTCTGATGGGATATCTCAGTGCTGTCTAGTTTCCGAGGAGACCTTGTCGTCAGAGTCAAGGGGGGATGACAAGTCTGAGGCCCTATGAATCCTTGGCTCGAGGCCCGCTCCAAAGGGCCAGGGCCCGCTCCAAAGGGCCAGGGCCCGCTCCAAAGGGCCAGGGCCCTCCCGAGGACCTGATGTCCGAATCTCTGAAACTTGCCGGGGAGAATCAGATTCCCGAGGAATGGGACTGGGACCTTGACCAGGGCCAAGGGCTTACCCCGAGGCTGGTGGCTCTCGGAGCATGGATCAACCACCCGGATGCCCCTGCAGTCAGGGGCCCAGTCATCGGGGCAGATGTTGACAAACCTGCCATCATTGCTTGCTGCATGGCTAGGATAGCAGTGGTGTTCTGCTCCATGGCTGCCATTCTGGATTCCAAGCTAGAAAGGCTCTGCAGCTTTCGGCATGGGCACAGAGAATCTCAGGCTCGACACCGGCACTCTTGTAAGCATGTCCCCGACAACTACAGCATCGAGGACCCTCACACAGTCTCTGCCGGCTAAGGCATCATTCCCGAGGACCTTGGTGGGACATTTCTCATAGCCGCCAGAATCCCTCTGGGCTGTCTTACAGGGTTTCTCCGATAGAACCTTGACAGATGATTTTTTTTCTTTTTACGCTCAGGATCAGAGGTCTTTTTGGAGAACAAGCTGCCACTGCGTGACTCTGAGGATGCTCAGCCCTCTCGGGAAGTGCTAGGCTTTGAGCACAAGGTCAGGAAGGCCAGTGTAGAGTCAAACCTGGGGAACAGTTTCTCCTGCAGCTCCGACCTCTTTTTATTGGTTTTCAGCATCATGGCCTGACAGGTCACAGGAGGTACTGTCACAGTCCGGTCTCAGACAGCACAGGCAGCAGTTATGGGTGTCGGTGACAGACATGGTTTGACTGCAGCAGTCACATTTTTTGAACCCATCAGGGGACATGGTGTGGAAACACCCAGCAGGGGTTGACGACCCACAGGCGAAAAAGGCAGGAATACTGGTAGAGGTAAGACTTGATCAAAAATAAAGGGGAAAAGAGCTGTAAACAGCACAGGGCCTGGCGCAGACACGAGATGATAGAGGATCCGGTATGCAAGTCGGGAACAGCTAATTTTTTTTTATTTTATTTTGAGATATAGCAAGGATTTTTTTCCTGGAGAAACAGATGTCCATTGGGCTCCGTAGAAAAAAGGAGACGGAGCAAAATGGCATCCTTGGGCGGGAAGGGGACCATGCATGCATCGTAGCATGTTCCAAAGGCTTTCTTTGAAAGCTGGGGAAATGCTCTATGTGGGCTCTGTCTGTGGACACCTGTTCAGCTGCTAGGCTGTCAGGGAAAGCAAGACCAGGTTCGGGTGAAGCACCTGTCCCTCCTGTGTCAGCAGACCTGCGGTACTACACAGGGGGACCGGAGGTTCCAACGAGTGCAGAAGCGGGAACCAGGGCTGTCGAGGCCACGAAGGAACCACGAGAATTACCAAGGCTCGGTCCCGCTGAATCTTGTGGAGGGTCCTCGCATTGAGAGGAGATGGGGGGGAACGCATATGGAAGCTCGGCGGTTCAGTTCAGAAGGAACGCATCTGGGGCCACCCTACTCGGGTTTGGTATTGGCCCACAAAAGCAGGGAAGCTGTGTGTTCGTCGGGCTGGCAAACAGATCTAAGGACAAAGTCCCACAGCGGCGGAACAGGTGGAGAACTACCTCTGGACTCAGGCACCACTCGTGTGGGCAAAAGAGCCTGCTGAGTCTGTCCACGAGGACCATTGTCCTGGCCCGGAAGGTAGACCGCTCTCAGGGTCATGGCCCTGGCATACAGTGAAGGAGAAGAGAAGGACTGCCTCCACCCGACAGAGGAGGCGGGAGCCCGTACCCCCCCAACTTGTTGATGTAGAACATCGCAACCTTGTTGCCGGTCTGCACGAGCACAGACTTGCCTCGCAGGTGTTACTCAAAGACCTTCAGGGCCAGCCGGATCGTTCGAAGTTCAAGCAGGTTGATCTGCTGCAGATTTTCCTCGGGTGGCCACCGCCCCTAGGTATGGAGGTTGCCACGGTGGGCTCCCCAGCCTAACAGTGAGGCATCTGTCGTCAAGATGAACTCATGTTGCAGAGTCTGGAAGGGCATGGAGGCTTTGGGGGTTCTGCCACCAATCTAGGGAACTGGCGAGGCTGCTGGAGACCGAGACAGGATCCCGGAGGCGGCCTGAGGCTGGGGCCCACGTGCATGCGAGCGTATGGGATGACATGGATGGTCGAGGCCATGTGCCCCAACATGACCCATGCCGAGACTCTGTACCAGTTTTGGGCCTCAGCAGCCAGGGCACGGAGCAGATCTGCACGCTTGAGGGAGGAAGGCGGTCGCCCATCCCGTGATGAGAAGAGCGCTGAACTCCAGGGTCTGCACTGGCTTGAGATGGGACTTTGAGAAGTTGATCAGGAAAAAGAGGCGCTTGAAGAGGAGGACCGTGCGTGACGCCAAGCAGCATGCCTCCTCTGCCAAAGTGCCTGTGATAAGCCAGTCATCCAGGTAAGGGCAGACGGATATGTCCTGTAGCAGGTACTTCCAGGAATGTGGACATAAACGTCTCTGAGATCCAAGGAACAAAGCCAATCGTCCTGCTGGAGGAAGGGTAGCAGGATGCCAAGCGATAGCATTCTGAACTTCTCCCACACCAGAAATTTGTTCAGATTCCTGAAGTCGAGGATTGGGTGCAGGCCCCCTGTCCTCTTTGAGATGAGGAAGTACAGAGTAAAGCCCTCGACTTCGGAGGTGCAGCAGAATTCTCGACTGCCTGCTGACCGAGGAGGTTGTTCAGCTCTTTCTGCAAGGGAAGCAGAGTAGGCTCCACTGGGGAGAAGGGAGGAGGAGGTCTGTCCAGACGAAGACGATAACCATCCCATATTACCTGAAGGACCCAGGCCTCCCATTCGGAGGGGGAGGTGGGGAAGGACAGATGCCCTCCCATGGGCAGAGGTGCTGCAGGAGGCGAGGGGCTATGCATTTGGCGTCAAAACCCCAGGGCTGACTGGGGTAGCGCCAGTGGTTGAGCTTTGGGCCCCTTCAGCTTCCGGTGACCCTGAGCTCTCCCTTTGCCATGGTTGTCAGTGCTGGGGCAGGCGGATAGGGTGGGTATCCCCCAGTAAGGGAGCCCCTTCCTCTGGAAGAACGGCTTCTTGCTGTGTCTCTTCCATGGAAGAGGTTTTATGAGAGAGAAAGGTGCGAGTTACGAACTTTGTCTCTATCTGCTGCTTTGTCCTCCATGGGCTTGCCGAACAGTTGTTCACCAAGGCAGGGGACATCTAAGAGCATCTCCTGGACCCACTGTTCCAAGTCTGAAGACTTGAGCCATGCTTGACACCGGGCTCCGATGCCGGCCTCTGCCACATAGGCAGAAGACTTAAACCCATCATATGCAGCGCGGGAAAGGTATTTCGAACAGTCCGCGACCAATCTCAGAAGGGTCTGAAACCTGAGGAGGTGTTTGCCTCCGAGGCCCGCAACGAAACCGCCAAGCTCCTTAGTGAGGTCATGAAGGGATATCCACAAATACAATTGGTATGCCTGGATGTGGCACGACAGCATGGATCCATGGTAAGCCTTGCACCTGAGGGTGTCGAGGGCACAGGATTCTCTCCCAGGTGGGACAGAAGAGTGCGACTTCAGGCTCTTCTGCTTCCACATCACGGATTCAACTACCATGGAGATATGGGGAAGTTGGGTCTTCTGGAACCCCGGGCCACATTGGAACCTGTACATGGCATTGTCTTTTACCGACAATAGGGATCGAGATGGGTGCTTCCAACATGTGGAGGAGCAGCTGGGTCAGGATGAATAGTACAGGGACTGTGAGACTCCCTAGGGAGAGACTCATATTAAAAGACTAATCTTCCACCAGCCTTGTCATACCCACATTACTCCTCTTCTCAAGTCACTCCATTGGCTCCCTATCCGTTTCCGCATCCAGTTCAAACTTCTCCTACTGACCTATAAATGCATTCACACTCTGCAGCTCCTCACTACCTTTCTTTTCTTATCTCTTACAACCCCTCTCGGGAACTCTCTTCTGGCAAACAGCTTCTATCTGTGCCCTTCTCTTCTATTGCTAACTACAGACTTCGCTCCTTTCACCTTGCTGCACCTTACGCCTGAAACAAACTACCTGTGCCTGTACGCCAGGCACCTTCACTGACCCTCTTCAAAACCAAGCTGAAAACTCACCTCTTTGCTGCTGCTTTTGGATCTTGCCTCACCTGATCTCCTTTTTCTTTTCCTTTCCCATTATTCTATCCCAGCCTACACCTCCTGTGTTGTCTGTCTTGAATAGATTGCAAGCTCTGATGAGCAGGGACTGTCTCTTACATGTCTGTGCAGCACTGCGTACTACTTGTAGCGCATACAAATGCTCAGTAGTAGTAGTGGTAAGAAGTTGAGTTCCTCTACCCTCGGCTGCTCCACAGTCTGTGTGGACAGATTGAGGGCTCGAGCCATATCCCTCACAAATAAGGTGGTGTGTTTGGGAGGTGATTGCCTTTGCGAGGCAGATGGGGACGGGTCAGAAGGAAGGTCCCTAAGGGTGCGGGTTTCAGGGAACGTGTCTCCATCTGATTCCCAGTCCAAGAGGTACGAGGACGACTCAGTCGGGCTGATCCCCATGCCAAGTGGCCGAGGCCCACTTGGAGCCGGAGGAACCGACTCTGGAAGACCTTGCCTCTGAGGAACGGGACGGTGAGCAAGACTGGTGCCGAGGACCCTCACGATGCCCGTGGCTCTCAGGGGTTTCCAAGGCAGTTTTTGGGACCTCGATCGAGGGACCCATGGTCTCGAGGCATGAGCCTGCCGTGCTGGGTAAAAGCACCTGCTGGGCAGTTAGGAAGGCAGAAACGCTGCGCTCTAGTGCTAGAATAAGGGACTCCCACTCAGGGGTTGGTCCCTGTACCATTGACACCAGGGTTTACCGGGTCTAGCATAGATGGAGAGGGGGTTCTCACCAGGACGACCCTTGGGAGATCGTGCGCCATTGCCTGAGGCCTCTATATCCATACGAGGTACCTTTTGAGGCCACTCCTTGTCCGATTCTCGGGAACGCCAAGGAAGGCTAAGGGAATGAGCGCAAGACTGCTCACGCTTGTCTGGAGCCCCCAACAGCGACTTCAATGTAGTCTTCTGCCATTCCACCTCAGGCAAATCCTGATCGGAGTGACACCTGGGGCGGGAGTCACTGTGGCGGACCCCGCAAGCAGCGGATCGGTGGGACGAGACGACACTGGGGACCCTGGGGCTGCCTTATGGAAAATGTTGTCAGGCTACAGCTTATGGCTTAGCAAGGACTTAGCAGACATTTTCTTACAGCACGAGCAGAGCTCCGGATTATGGTCGGCCCCCCGACACTGCAGACAACAGTCGTGGGTATCCATGAGCGACATTCTTGAAGCATCGGTCATATTTTTTGAAGCCGATGGCCATGGGACAAAAAAAGCCTATGCGAGGTCGAAGACCCTCGAGGCCAGCGGTTGGAAAAAAGGGCACGAAAATGGCTTGAAAAGAAAAAAAACAATCAAGAAGAAAAAAGGGAATCCCCTGGCCCACAGCTGGAGCTAGGGCAACAGGGAAGACTGGAGCTACCAGAAAAAAGTGGCCAAAAGGCCGCAGAAGAAAAAACCTTTTCTGAGGGACGAGGATGTGTGACTGAAGGGCTCCGTGAAAAAAGGGAGACTGATCAAGATGGCACCTTTGGGTGGGAAGAGGACCACACATGCATGGCAGCAATCCCAAAGGCTTTCTTTGAAAGCTGGGGAATTGCTCTGCACGGGCTCCGTCTGTGCAGACGTCACCCATAAGTGAGGACTGACTTCCTGCTTGTTCCTGGAGAAAGAAAATTAGCAGGTAAGGTTTAATTCACAAGTTCCCAAGCGCACCATCATTACTGCATTACTATCTATTTATTTAGACAGTTTTGTATACCACCTTATCCCTTCAATCAAAGTGGTCACAACACAATTGGGGGATACATTTAACATAAGGGGATATCAGACATACACTAATACTTACAGAGAACATGGGCAATGGAGGGTTAAGTGGCTTGCCCAAGACCACAAGGAGCACCTACGGGACTAGAAACCCCAGCCCTTCTGGCCCAAGGTTGCTGTCCTCTAGTGGGATTTGAACGACTGACCTTCTGGTTAATAACATTAGATATTCCTTTCTGATGACACATTTTAGAATTATTCATGGACCTAAACTGACCTGAAAACGACCGCCCTATCTGGCTAAAAATAGGCATGTTAGCCATGTTTACTGAAGGCATTATTAGGGAAACAATCTGAATGGAATTGGAGCACATGAACAGCCTGCATTTAAAATGGCACTAATGTTAATTTTCATGAAAAGAACTACCAACCCAAAAAACTGGTGCACAAGTACTATGGACAGTCTGAAAATTGCTCCTTCAATGATTCTTCTCAGTTTAGGGTTTTTTGTTTGTTTGTTTTTAACTTAATTCTAAAATACTGATAAGTGTGGAAAGCATAGTTACTCACAAGTAACAGGTGATCTCCGGGAACAGCAGGAATTTAGTCTTCACATATGGGTATCGTCGGTACCGACGGAGCCTGCGCGGAAACGCTCCCCAGCGTCCAATTAGAAAGCTTTAGGGAGCATCCCACAGCGCCTGCATGCTGCCTTCCCGCCTTTCCCAACTGCCTCTCTCCAGTTGAGTTTAAAGCTGAGACAAAGAGAGAGAGAGGGAAAGAGAAAGAGATAGAGATACAACTCCTAGGGGAGGTGGGTGGGTTGTGAATTCATGCTGTTCCCAGAGATCACCTGTTACAGGTGAGTAACTATGCTATCTCCAGGAACAAGCAGGAATGTAGTCTTCACATATGCGGACTCCCTAGCTTTAGATGCCAGGGAGAGACCCCAGAAGTTGTGTGTCCCTGTGAAAGGGCTCCACTTCCCCCCATGGATCTCTGGCATCCAACCAAGGATAGCGGATAGGAGTTGATTAGGTATGGAACAGGTGTTGGAGAACAGCCTGACCAAACAAGGCATCCCGTTGGGAGTCCTTGTCCAAGCAGTAATGGGCTGTGAAGGTATGAACCGAGGCCCAAGTGGCTGCCCGACAGATGTCGTCGATAGACACAGAGTGCAGATGAGCCATTGAAGCTGCCATGGCTCTCACATTGTGAGCTGTGACATGGCCCTCCAGAGGAAGATTCTTACTCTGATAGGCAAAGGCAATACACTGTGCAATACAGCTGGACAGTGTTCTCTTGGAGACTGGAAGCTCCAAATGAGAAGGATCAAAAGCAACAAAGAGTTGAGAGGACTTTCTATGTTGCTGTGTTCTTTGCAAGTAAAAGGCTAAAGCTCTTTTACAGTCCAAAGTATGAAGATTCCTTTCTGCATTTGATGCATGAGGCCTTGGAAAAAAAAGGCAGGAAGACCGCTTGGCTAAGATGAAAAGGGGAGACCACCTTTGGCATAAAGTGTGGATGAGTCCTAAGGACTACCCTTGTCATGATGGAACCTTCTATAAGGAGGATCAGCCACTACTGCCTGCAACTCACTAATGCGACGTACTGATGTGATTGCAATAAGAAAGATTACTTTCCACGAAAGGAATTTCAATGAGGTAGTAGCCAAGGGTTCGAAAGGTGGCTTCATAAGCTGGCCAAGAACCAGGTTTAAATCCCATGCCACCGGTGATGGCCTAATGGGAGGCTTAGTTAATAGAAGGCCTCTCATAAATCTTGCTTTAAGAGGATGGGAGGAAATAGGTTGTCCATTTAAAGGCTTAAAAGAAGCCACAATAGCACTTAAATGGACTCTTACTGAGTTAGTTTTAAGTCCTGCATTGGATAAATGAAGGAGATACTCCAGTAATGATTCCAGAGGTATCGCAAGGGGATTAAGAACCTTCTGCGAACATCATATGGTAAACCTCTTCCACTTAAAAGCATAAGAGCGTCTTGTGGAAGGCTTCTTGGAAGCATAAAGGATATCCTTTACTTGCTGAGGGAAGTTAAGGTCATGAAGATCTAGGCTTTCAGCAACCAAGCTCTGAGATGCAGAGACTGGAGCAGATCCTAACTCCTGGGAGGGAGCTTGAGAGATATGTAGAAGCAGAGGGTACCACACTTGACATGCCCAATGTGGAGCTATGAGAATCATACGGCCTCTGTCTCTCTGAAGCTTGAACAGGGTTTTGGGAATTAGGGGAATGGGTGGAAAGGCATAAAGGAAGTCTTGACCCCAGTAAAGGAGGAAAGCATCCGTGGCCTGAGAGCCCTGAGCCGGAATTCTGGAATAGAACCAGGGAAGTTTGGCATTCAACGGACTTGCAAAGAGGTCTATGTCAACGGTTCCCCAAATTTGAAAAATCTTGGCCACCTGGTCTGAATGTAGAGACCATTCGTGTGGAAGCAGAACTCGACTGAGTCTGTCTGCCCACGAGTTTTGGATGCCTGGAAGATACACTGCCAGGAGATGAATCTGATGCTCTCTGGCAAGGGCCCATAGTCGCAAAGCTTCATTGCAAAGCGACAGAGAGCCTGTTCCCCCCCTGCTTGTTCACGTAGAACATGGCTACTTGATTGTCCGCCTGAATGAGGACTGTCTTGTAGCTGAGCAGGGTGTGGAACACTCGAAGAGCAAGGAAGATTGCTCTGAGCTCCAAGAGATTGATATGTAGATGAGTCCCTGTGGAGTCCAAGTGCCTTGGGTGGAGGGGTCCTGCAGATGAGCTCCCCAACCCATTGGTGAAGCATCTGTCGTGAGAGTTGCTTGGGGTGAAGGTTGTTGAAATGGGGACCCCAGCAACAGGTTTTGAGTTGACTGCCACCATTGGAGGGACAAAATAAGTCGATTTGTGTTTGCTATTTTGTCTCGACAGGCATCCTGATGCCTGGGTCCATTAACTGGATAAAGTCCACTGGGCTGCTGTCATATGGAGGCAAGCATAAGGGACCACATGTACGGTAGAAGCCATGTGGCCTAGTAGTTGTAACATTTCTCGAGCAGTGAGATCAGACTTCAGCACTGCTTGAGAAGCTAACTGCGCCATGCGAAGGTAACGGGCCTGGGGGAGATGGGCCCTTGCTTTTCTGGTATCCAGCAAAGCTCCTATGAACTCTAGAGACTGAGTGGGAGTTAGACTGGATTTTGGGATGTTTATGACCAGACCCAAATACTGAAGGATACGCGTTGTGCAAGATAGAGAAGTCCTGGCCTCTGACTCTAATGGGGCTCGAATGAGCCAGTCGTCTAAGTAGGGGAAGATGAATATTCCTAGAGTGCAAAGAAATGCTGCTACCACAGCCATGCATTGCGTGAACACCCTTGGTGCTGAGGCCAGGCCAAAAGGAAGCACCCTGTATTGGTAGTGCTTTCCTTGAAAAAGGAACCGAAGGAATTTTCTGTGAGTTGGATGGATGAGAACATGAGTGTATGCATCCTTGAGATCTAGAGAACAAAGCCAATCCTGACTCTGAAGGTATGGCAGCAGGGTTCCCAGAGAAATCATTTTGAATTTCTCCTTTAACAGGAATTTGTTCAATTCTCCGAGATCCAAAATGGGTCTGTGTCCTCCTGTTTTCTTTGGGATAAGGAAATTGGGGGTAGTAGAACCCTGTTCCCTGTTGAAGAATGGGTACCTCTTCTCTTGCCCCTTGGGCAAGAAGGATGGCGACCTCTTAATCTAACAGGTTGATGAGAGAGGTCTGAGAATTGAACTGTCTTACCATTGTAGGAGGGGGCAAACGGAAGAAGTGAAGCTTGTACCCCTCTCTTATAATGGAAAGAGCCCAATGTTCTGCTGTTATTTGCCCCCATCTGGGGGCAAAGTGGCACAACCTTCCTGGAATGGTGGAAGGTTCTGGTCCACTGAGGGCCAGGAAGGCTAAGTTCTCTAGATGGAAGTCAAAGACAAAGGCCTTGTGGAGGCTGAAACTGCTGAGACGGTTGAGGCTAAGCAATCTTTGCTTTCCTTTGTTTAGGTGGTTGCTCACTCTTCCGGACAGGCTGACCTGCAGAAGGTCCATGCTGATAAGAGGGATAAAACCTCTTCTTTTTGGAAAAGAATGTTTTTTTGAAAGATTTCTTTCTTGCCGTTTCAGCTGTGGCTATGGATAACCTATCCAAAGTGGAGTTATCAGCATTCAACTCATTGGCCTTTTCTTGCCAATTTTTGCCGAATAGATTCTCACCTGTACAAGGAATATTGCCCAGTTTGTTCTGCACCCAGAACTCCAAACTGGATGCCTGGAGCCAGGCAATTCTACATGCACCTATGGCAATGGCAGAGGTTCTGCTTATGCACTCAAAACAGTCAAAAGCTGCACGATTGACAAATTTAGAAACATCCTGGGCATGTTTAACCAGTGTGAGAAAATCTTGCCTCTTATCTTCAGGAAGAAGAGGGCTCAAAACCTCTAAATCCCCTGTGATTTCCTTAAGGAACATTCCCATATATAAAATGTAGGAACTGATCCTGGCAGAAAGCATGGAAGCCTGGAAGGTACGACGTCCAAAGGCATCCAAAGTTCTACACTCACGTCCAGGAGGATTAAAGGCATGCCTCTCTGCACTCCTGATCCTTCTCATAGCTGACGCTACTACAATAGAGTGGTGAGGCAGCTGAGACTTCTAGAAAGGACAGGGAGGAACCCGATACATGGTATCCAGTCGACAGGAGTGAGGTGAGGTGGTCAGGGGGGTATCCCACATTCTTAACATGAGATAGCACAGTTACTTACCTGAAACAGGTGATCTCTGGGAACAGCAGGAATAAGTCTTAACATATGGGTATTGTCGGTACCGACGGAGCAAGCGCGGGAACACTCCCCAGCGTCCAATCAGAAAGCCTTTGGGAGCATCCCACAGCGCCTGCGTGCTGCCTTCCCGCCTTTCCCAACTGTCTCTCCTCAGTTGAGTTTTAAAACTGAGACAAAGAGAGGGAAAGGGAAAGGAAAGATAGAGAGATGCAACTCCTAGAGGAGGTAGGTGGGTTGTGAAGACTTATTCCTGCTGTTCCCAGAGATCACCTGTTACAGGTAACTAACTGTGCTATCTCCAGGAACAAGCAGGAATGAGTCTTCACATATGGGGACTCCCTAGCTTTAGATGCCAGGGAGAGACCCCAGAAGTTGTATGTCCCTGGGACAGGGCTCCACTTCCCCCCGTGGATCTCTGGCATCCCATCAGGGATGGTGGGGGTAGGAGTTGATTAAGTATGGAACAGGTGTTTGAGAACAGCCTGACCAAACATGGCATCCCGGCGGGAATCCTTGTCCAAGCAGTAAAGGGCTGTGAAGGTATGAACCGAGGCCTAAGTGGCTGCTCGACAGATGTCATCAATGGACACAGAGTTCAGATGAGCCATTGAGGCCGCCATGGCTCTCACATTGTGAGCTGTGACATGGCCCTCCAGAGAAAGGCTCTTACTCTGATAGGCGAAAGAAATACACTGGGCAATCCAGTTGGATAGTGTTCTCTTGGAGACTGGTAGTCCCAAATGAGAAGGATCAAAGGCAACAAAGAGCTGAGAGGACTTTCTATGTTGCTGTGTCCTTTGTAAGTAAAAAGCCAGAGGTCTTTTACAGTCCAGGGTATGAAGATTCCTCTCTGCACTTGATACATGAGGTCCTGGAAAAAAGACAGGTAGGTAGACCTCCTGATTGAGGTGAAAGGGCGAGATCACCTTAGGCATAAAGTGTGGATGAGTCCTAAGGACTACCTTGTCATGATGGAATCTTGTATAAGGTGGATTAGCTATGAGTGCTTGCAATTCCCTAATACAGGGGTGTCGAACTCAAATACACAGTGGGCCAAAATATAAAACTTGAACAAAGTGGGGGAGGAGCCTGATGTCCAGCGGGTAGGACGCTTTGCGTTGAAGCTCCCGAGAGGCCTACTTAGAATCCTGACTTAATACCTATACAAACTTACTATTTCGCTCCGAGCTGACCGGGGTACCTCGGGGGGGATGGCGGCCCATAACCAGCGCGCTTGGACTTCGGGTCTCCTTCTTTTTCTCACGGAAAACGCTCCAAAACAGAGGTGTCCTCCCCACAGAAGATGGTCCCATTTCGTGAAAACCCCGAAATGCACCTGGAGATTTTGGAGGAAATACGCGGCGTGAAGGAATTGGTGCAGTCCAATGGAGAAGCGCTTCGAGCCATGCGAGAAGACTTTGGAGTGCTCCAGGACCGACTTGAAAGTCTTTCATTACGGCAGGACAACATGGCGGGGGTCCTCGACTCGCACGAGGTGCGCCTGGGCAAACTGGACAAGGCTGAGCGCCAGATACAGAATCTTCAAAAGGAGTTAGAAGATAGTAATAATCGAGCCCGTCGCAACAATGTGAGGCTCCTCGGAATGCCGGAGGGGGTGGAAGCAGGAGATATAAGAGATTTCTTGCTCAAAACTCTTCCCTCCTTGCTGAAGATCACTTTTCACAGAGAACTGGAAATCGATCGAGCACACCGTGTTCCTGCCCACATGGCGCCCAACCGCACGACCCCCCGGCCTATTATCTTTAGCTTGCTACGCTATCAACAAGTGGAACAAATTTTACATGTTGCCCGAGCGAATCATCATTTGGAATTTGAAGGTCGTAAGGTCTCCTTCTTTCCTGATTTGGCAAAGCCTACCGTTGACCGTCGGAAGAAACTCCTTGCTTTTCGCCCTCGACTTCAACAGCTACAGGCTCGCTTTGGCCTGTTGTATCCAGCGAAGCTCCGAGTGACTCTCCACAACCAAACCAGGACGTTCGAAGATCCTGATCTACTATCAACATTTTTAGACTCCAAAGAAGCAGAGCAGATGCGCTAATCCCAAATCTTGGACTCTTATCTGCCGGCTCTATCCGCCATTTTGAAGGGCCCGATGCGGCGGTCATAGCCAAGCACAGAAATAGCCTGGACTTTCTTTCTTTCTCTATATGACTTTTGTTTTTTGGTCTCCTATCCCTTCATGATGTGTGCCTCGGTCGGATTCGGAGCACGCACAGTCCTACAGGTTATGTGTTTTTTCAATTTCGGCCTTCTCTGGGGTTTCTCCCCGCAGACACATGGTCGCCAGTAATTTTGGGGTTTTGCTTCTCCTCTACCGTACTGCGGTTTTCTTTGTTAATGTGGGGCGCTTCATTGTATTATATTAGCTTATTTTTCCTATGTCATGTGTACAGCCAGATACAGTCAGCTTGAGGGACATAGTGAAATTATGTGTGCTATCATGCTCAGAATTTTTAACTTTTCTGAATGGCCTTATGTAAATCTTATCATTCACTGTCAAAGGCATTAATGGTCCACTCAAAGGAAAGAAAATCCTTAGCTATCTTAGCCATGTGCATGTTGATTTAGTGTTTCTTCAGGAAACGCATTTAAACTCTGTTGAAACACTGAAACTCAATGCTAAGCCTCATATGGTAGCTGCCTATTCTCCCACCGTTTCCAAATGGTACGGGATAACCATTCTGGTTAAGAAGCCATTGCACGCTACTGTACCTGATATCAGCGCTGACAAGGAGGGTAGATGGGCCCGTGTACACCTTGAGGTTGGAGATAGTGAATTCACGTGTATTTGTATTATGCCCCGAATGTGGACAACCCTGCTTACTATGCAAGTATTGCGCAGTTGGCCTCGGCCTCTGCCAATGCTCCATTAATACTTGGTGGCGATTTTACTCAAGTGTTCCCTCAATCTTTTCTTCTCAAACACGGTGCTCGTCGGTCGGAAGATCCAGTACCGAGTAGACCTGTGTGGCTAGATATAGAAGCGGGCCTTTGCAAACCGATTCCTCTTACCTTTCTCCCTGGTATGACTCTCCCATCAGACTCCCACTATCCACCAATGCTTTTAGACACTTTAGGTGCCTTTAATACTCTTATGCAATCTTTAGACTCCCGACTCTGGTCACATTGCATGTGACTTTGACCTCGGAGCAATGGAGCCTTATCTGGAGTAGAGGGACACGGGTTCCCGATCCGCCTCATTCACTCAGGCCCTCTTCTTTCTAGCCCACCGGTGTTTTTACACTTCTCACAGATTAGACAAATGGAACACTACTCAGGGCAATGGTTGCTGGACACGTCCTGCGGCCATTGGTTCATTGCCTCATGTTATGCATGAATATCCCGCACTACAGTATTACTGGCGTCGGGTCTGGGGTCGTATTTAGTCTATCTCGCACTCTCAGGAGCCCCTTTCTTGGAGGATAGTGGGACTTCGCCTAGTTGCGGGGATCCCCTCTCTCCCAAAAATGGCTTATCTCCTTTCGAACTTTATGCTTGGCATTGCTATTTCCCTACTTAAGTAATACCGGAAAATTAGCTCCCATCTGAGCCCCAATGAATGGTGGAATCATGCCTGTCTTTACAGTAAATATGAACAAATATCTCGTCTGTTCGCTTCCTCCGTTCAGACTCCTTCTCATTGGTCTCAATGGAAGATGCTCAATGACTATGTGTTTTTTGCTAAATGCTCTCATCTGACTGTCTAACTTTGTATATATCTCTGTCCCATGATCATGCTGTATTGTAGATACTCTTTTGATCGTTTGATGTATAATCACTGTTAATTGGAAGCGCTCACATGCTGATATAATCGGATAGAGAAGAAGCATCGGGGTGGGGGGTAATGGGTTTACTTTTCCTTATTGTATACTTGTTTTGTCTCTTTTGGTGTGTTGTTTCTTTTGTTTGTTGCAAAATGAAAATAAAAGTTAAAAAAAAAAAAAAAACTTGAACAAAGTCGCGGGCCAGCACTGAACAAATGAACCTTTTAATATGGACCCAAACAAGATTTGCTTTAACATTGAATATGAAGCAACACTTATTACTATACAATTTATAACTTAATAGTTCAAATATGCAAAAACCAATTTCAAATAAAAAAAAACATCAATGACATTCATTTATTAAATAAGATTTAAATAATAAATAATAATTTTTAAAATAAAACAACAATAATAAAATTAATCAACCATTCAAGCCCATGTCTTGGAGTAGCAAGAAAAAGTGCATAAAGAAAACGTTAATTATTGCTCAGTTTGCTGCACACTGATCTAATCTGATGTGCCCAAGCCAGATACCTGGCATCTCTTCTTGGATGATAGTTCATCAATGTCTGGGCTCAGGCTTTGAGCTGAGGAAATCCTCAGTATCGAGCGAAGGTGTTCATCAGTCAGACGTCTCCTGTGAGATGTTTTGGTCATCTTCATCGAGGAGAAAAGTTGCTCACATAGATAAGTGCTGCCGAACATGGAGAGCATCTGAGCAGCTTGGGTGCGGAGCTGAGGCATTGTGTCAGGGATGAACTGTGGAAACTGGGCGGCGCCCACAGCATCATACTTTGACTTCAGCGTGTCATTACACTGGAGTTCAATTAGCTCCATTTGGAGGTTGGTTGGTGCGCTTTCCACATTAACTGCAAAGGGATTACTGAGCAGTTCAAACCTACATTTCTGGACATCAAAGTCGGCAAATCGCCGGCTAAACTCAGCGCCGAGTACACTGAGTTTTTCAGCAAACTGTGCGCATGGGAACAAGTTGGTAAAGAACTGCGTTTTCATGGTTTGGCAGCAGGGAAAATGGCCAAGGTTTCCTTGCAGCATCTGATTCTCCCACAGGCACAGTTTAGTTTTAAAAGCCCTCACTGCAGCGTACATGTCTGTGATGATGCGCCCCCGCCCCTGAAGCTGCAGGTTCAGCGCATCGAGATGGCTCGAGATGTCACACAGAAAGGCCAGCTCACACAGAAACTTTTTCTCCCGAAGCTCTGCTGTGTCCTTCCCTTTGCTTTCCAGAAACTGACATATTTCCTCATGCAGCTCAAAACATCTATTCAGTACTTTTCCTCGGCTTAACCATCTCACCTCTGTGTGATACGGCACGTCTGCGTATTCCGAACCACACTCCTCCAGAAAAGCGTAGCTACTCACCTGTAACAGGTGTTCTCCAGGAGCAGCAGGAATCAGTCCTCACTTATGGGTGACGTCGGCGCCGACGGAGCCCTCGCGGAGCAATTTTCCCCAGCTTTCAAAGAAAGCCTTTGGGAATTGCAGCGCGCATGCGCGGTCGTCTTCCCGCCCGAAGGTGCCATCTTAGCCAGTCAGATGACATAGCTAAAAAAGACAGCATAAAAATTTGCAAAAAGAACATAAGCAGACGATTGCAACTCCAAGGGGAGGAGGGAGGGTAGTGAGGACTGATTCCTGCTGCTCCTGGAGAACACCTGTTACAGGTGAGTAACTACGCTTTCTCCAGGACCAAGCAGGAAGTCAGTCCTCACTTATGGGACTCCCAAGCTCAAGGCTACCGGAGACCCTAAGCACAAAAATGAGCTCCCTCTAGCTCAGCAGCACAGAAGGAAAGAATCTTCGCTGAATTATCACCCACCGGTAGCCCACATCCGGGATGGAGGGTAGGAGTTGCTCAGACCTCAAAGAGATTACGGAGGACTGCCTGTCCGAAAGCACTGTCCCTACGGGACTCCCTCTCGAGACAGTAATGGACCGCAAAAGTCTGGCTCGAAGACCAAGTAGCGGCCCGGCAGATGTCTGCCAGCGGAACAGAGCGGAGGTAAGCCACTGACGTGGCCTTTGCCCGAACACAATGAGCCGTGACTCGACTTTCTAAGGAGAGTCCGGCTGCCCCATAAGCCCAAGAGATACAGTCCGCAACCCAGATGGACAGAGTACGCTTGGAGACCGGGAGCCCCAATTTATTGGGGTCAAAAGACACAAAAAGCTGAGCAGCTTTACGGTGCTCCCGCGTACGGTCAAGGTAGAAGTTCAATGCCCTTCTACAGTCCAGGGTATGGAGGACCGTCTCAGCTCGGCTGGAGTGTGGTCTGGGAAAGAAGGTTGGAAGTACCACCTCCTGATTCATGTGAAAAGGGGAAACCACTTTAGGCAGAAACTTAGGGTGAGTCCGTAGGACTACCCTATTCTTGTAGAACCGAGTGTAGGGGGGATCAGACACGAGGGCCTGCAACTCACTCACGCGCCTAGCGGAAGTGAGGGCTATCAAGAACAGCGTTTTCCAAGACAGAAAACGGAGGGAACAGGTAGCCATAGGTTCAAAAGGCGGACAGGTGATCCGCTGTAAAACCACATTCAGGTCCCAGTCAGGTGCTGGCGGGCGCAGAGGTGGTTTAAGTAGAAGGAGACCTCGGAGAAACCTCGCTACGAGAGGGTCGTTGGAGAGAGGTCTGCCGTCCACCGGCACATGATGTGCTGAAAGAGCACTGAGGTGAACTTTGACGGAGTTGGACTTAAGTCCCAGATTAGAGAGGTGTAGCAAGTACTGTAAGATCACCGACACCGGGCAGGAGAAGGGATCCTGAGACTGCTGGGAACACCAGATTGCAAAGCGACGCCATTTAAGGGCGTAGCATTTGCGGGTAGAAGGCCGTCGCGAAGCCAAGACGACCTCCTCCACCTCCGCCGGCAAGAGAAGAGGAGCAAGGACTACCCTCTCAGCAGCCAGGCCATGAGGTTGAGAGACCTGAGGTTGGGGTGCAGTAGGGACACCTGATCCTGAGTGAGGAGATCCGGTTGTACCCCCAGAGGGAATGGATCCTCCACCGCCAGTTGCAGCAGGAGCGGAAACCACGGCTGCCTGGGCCAGCGAGGGGCCACCAGGATCATGAAGGCTTTGTCTCGGAGAACCTTGAAAAGAGTCCGAGAGACTAACGGGATGGGAGGGAAAGCGTACAGAAGGCTCCCCGACCATGAGATCAGAAAGGCGTCCACCGCAACCCGAAGTGGGTGCGGCTGACGAGAGCAGAAGCGAGGAAGCTGCCGGTTGTGAGGACTGGCAAAGAGATCCACCATGGGGGAGACCCCACCTGAGGAAGAGCTTCTGAACGATCAAGGGATCCAGACGCCACTCGTGCGGCTGGAGGACCCTGCTGAGTTTGTCTGCCAGGCAATTTTCCTGGCCCGGGAGATAGACTGCCTTGAGGAGAATGCCGTGACTGACGGCCCAAGAGCAGAGTTTCTGAGCCTCCCGGCAGAGGAGGAAGGAGCCCGTGCCCCCCTGCTTGTTCACGTAGAACATGGCAACTTGATTGTCCGTCTGGACAAGGACGGACTGTTGGGAGGTCAGGTGGGAGAAGGCCTTGAGAGCTAGGCGGATCGCCCTGAGCTCCAGGAAGTTGATCTGCTGAGCAGACTCCCACTTGGTCCAGAGGCCCTGAGTACGTGCCTCTTGGCAATGTGCTCCCCAGCCCAGGAGGGATGCATCGGTGGTCAGCACCCGGGTCGGCTGAGGTGACTGGAAAGGCATTCCTAATATCAGGTTCGGCTGCCGGAGCCACCACCGGATAGACGAGACCAGCGGCTCGGAGACGCGCACTAGGTCTGCTAGGCCGCCTGTGGCTTGTCGCCACTGCCGGCGGAGACACCATTGAGCAGGCCGCATATTCAGGCGGGCATTGGGGGTCACATGGACGGTGGAAGCCATATGGCAGAGCAGTCTCAGGAAGCGCCTGGCGGAGACCAGGGGCTGGCTGCGAAAGCGGTCGGCTAGGTCCATGAGCCGCTGAGCCCTGTCGAGCGGTAGGTACGCTCGCGCCTGAGGAGTGTGCAGTCTTGCGCCGATGAACTCGAGATCCTGTGAGGGGAGCAAAGTGGACTTTGCGAAGTTTATGACAAAGCCCAAGTGCTGCAGCAGAGTCACCGTGCGGGACGTGGCGTTGGTGACCTCCTGAGCGGACGCTGCTCTGATGAGCCAGTCGTCGAGGTACGGAAAAACATAGAGGCCGTGAAGCCGGAGATGGGCCGCCACGACCGCGAGACATTTTGTGAAGACTCGCGGTGCGGAGGACAGGCCGAAGGGCAGTACTCTGTACTGGTAATGTTTGCCTGCCACCACAAACCTTAGGTATTGGCGGTGGCTGGGGTGGATGAGGATGTGCGTGTAGGCATCCTTTAGATCCAAGGAGCATAGCCAATCTCCCTGCTGGAGGTAGGGCAGAAGGATTCCAAGGGTAAGCATTTTGAACTTCTCCCGCACAAGGAACTTGTTGAGGTTGCGCAAGTCCAGGATGGGTCTGAGGCCTCCTGTTCTCTTTGGTATCAGAAAATACCTTGAATAGAAGCCTTGACCTCTCAGGTGGTGTGGCACCGGTTCCACCGCCTGTTCCTGCAGAAGACCTGCTAACTCCTGAAGGAACAACTCCCTGTGCAGAGGGGGGCGCGGAGGCTCTCCCGGAAAATAGGCGGGAGGAATCTGATGGAAGTGGAGGAGGTAGCCCTCTCGCACGACCTGAAGCACCCAGGCATCTGTGGTGATGCTGGACCACCTGTGGGCGAAGTGAACCAGCCGGCCTCCGGTGCTGGAGGGGACCAGCGGGGGGGGGGAGAGGCTATGCTGAGCGAGTCAAAAACCCCCACCCTGCTGAGCAGGGGCTGGTGGTGCAGGCTTGGGGGCTTGCTGCCTACGGGACCCGTTACCCCGTCCCTTGGCCTGCTGGCCCTGTTGGGGAGCTGCAGGGGCCTGATAATGGGGGTATTGTTTGTAGGCAGCTGCCTTCCTCGGGTAAAAGGACTTTTTTTCCCGAGCCCTTCTTTTTCTGGGAAGGGGCGGAGGTCTTCCTAGAAAGCCTGGTCCTGGTGAGAGTCTCAGTCTCAATTTGTGCAGCCTTTTCCGCCATGGGCTTGCCAAAGAGGTTTTCGCCTCGGCAGGGGACATCGACCAACTTGTCCTGTACCCAGGGTTCAAGGTCGGACGACTGAAGCCAAGCCTGTCGGCGGGCACCGATGCCGGCTGCGGCTACTCGAGCCGAGGCTTCAAAGCCATCATAGGCTGCTCGGGACATGAACTTCGAGCATTCCCGAATACCCGTGGACAAGGCCAGGAACCTCCGCAAAGGCTCCTCGGAGAGACCAGCGGAGAATCCGGCTAGCTCTTTAGCCAGATCCCTGAGATACATGCCCATGTATAGCTGGTAAGTCTGGACACGACAGGCGAGCATAGAGCCCTGGAAGCACTTCTTGCCAAGGCCATCCAGGTTACGGGCCTCCCTTCCAGGAGGCACCGAGGAGTGCATCTTCTGGCTCTTAAGACGATGCATGGCCGATTCCACTACCATGGAATGGTGTGGCAACTGCGCCTTTTGAAAGCCAGGGCTCTTGCGGACTCGATAGATAGAATCGACCCGCTTGCTCAGGACCGGCGAGGAGGCCGGACTCTCCCACATGCGGAAGAGTAGTCGTTCCAGCATAGGAGGAACCGGCACAGTAAAGTGTTCCCTCGCGGGAGAGTCATACTGGAGGGCGTCGAGCTCCTCGGCTCGAGGCTCCTCCTCGGGATCCGCAGGGAAGGCCAAAGCCTTGGCCATATCCCTAACGAAGTCCGAGAACCGGGCATCCTCCGGGGGGGACTGCTTCCGAGGCTCGGACTCCGGAGAGTCCGATGGGACACACCGAGTCCGGAAAGAATCAGGTGACTCTTCCTCCTCAGACTCCCAAACCGACTCCGACGAGGACTCGGTGGGGTCGGCCCGGGCAGGGAGCGGCGCCAGCCGCCCCGACGCCGAGGGAGTCGGCGTCGGCGACCTCGGTCCCGAACGGGAGGCCGAGGGCGACCTCGACCGAGGATCGACTCGAGTTCTCATCGACTCGAGGATCGGCTCGGTCTCCGGGGTCGACTTGGACGTCGACGTCCCGGCGGTCGGGGCAGCGACGCCAGCGAAGCCAGCGAGCAGTGCCCGCTGCTGGTCCATGAAGGCAGACAGTCTGCTCTCCAAGGCCGTCAACCTGAGTCCGAGCTCAGGTGACCCAGCAGCCCCGACTCGGGCCCCGACGGCGTCGGGCCCGACGTCGGCTGTCGCGGAGGCGAGTCCAGAAGGACTACAGGACTTACCCGGGCAGGCATCTCCGACTCCAGGCGAGGTCGCTTCGGGAGGTGTTCCTTCTCCAAGGACCCGGGGCGGCTGTCGGGGCTATGCGACCTGGCCCTCGCGGAGCCAGGAGCGTCCACCGACGCCGCCCTCGCGGGTTTTTCCTTCCGACGATGGTCCCCGGAGGGAGAACCCCGGTCGGAGGAGCTCCGGCGACGGTCCGAGCTGGAGCCCTTTGACACGGAGGCCTCCGACGAGGTCCGGGTACGGCTGGGGTCAGCGAAGATTCTTTCGCGCTGATGCCGCCGACTTCTCAACGCCTTCGAGGACAGTTTGCTGCAGGGCCCACAGATCAATTCCTCATGATCCGGGCCCAAGCAGCGGAGGCAAAGGTCGTGTGAGTCGGTTAGTGACATATTTCGGTCACACCGACCACACCGCTTAAAGCCACTGGCAGCCATCGGGGGAAAAAGGGCCCCTGCGAGGTCAAAGGACCGGGCTGCCAGGGAAAACGAAAACGAAAGCTGACTAAGTCAGAAAAAACCGAAAAAAACGTTAGAGGACTCGAGACCGGCGTCGCGAGTCCGGGCGGGAAAACGATCGGCGTCGAACCGAAAGAAAAAAAGTATAAAATAAGAGGAAAATCAACTTTTTCGCGGGGACAAGACGGGGACGTCTGCAGGGCTCCGCGGAAAAAAGAAGACTGGCTAAGATGGCACCTTCGGGCGGGAAGACGACCGCGCATGCGCGCTGCAATTCCCAAAGGCTTTCTTTGAAAGCTGGGGAAAATTGCTCCGCGAGGGCTCCGTCGGCGCCGACGTCACCCATAAGTGAGGACTGACTTCCTGCTTGGTCCTGGAGAAAGACTTAAACTGGCGGTGATTCAGACCTTTGGCTCTTATAAAGTTAACTACTTGTGTTACTGTGGTCATAACATGTTCCATCTTTAGGGCTTTGCCACACAATGATTCCTGATGTATGATGCAGTGATAAACAGTTAGTTCACCTGCACAGTTCTCTTCCTGCATCTTCTCCCGGACCCTGCCCACCAGTCCACTTGTTTTTACCGCACATCGCTGGCGCACCATCTGTCGTTAATCCCACGAGTTTATCCCACGGCAGCTTTATTTCAGTTACGCATTTGGAAACCTCCTCAAAAATTTCCTTTCCTGTGGTTGTGCCATGCATTGATTTGAATCCCAATAGCTCCTCCGTAACACACATATTTGAGTCCACTCCACGGATGAAGACTGACAGCTGAGCAGTATCAGATGTGTCGCTGCTCTCATCCACAGCAAGGGAGAATGCAACGAAATCTTTTCCCTTTTCCAAAAGCTGGTCATACAGATTGGTGGCAAGATCACATGTGCGATCAGCTACTGTGTTTCTGCTCAGGCTCACGTTTGAAAAGGCTTGCTTTTTCTCTGGGCACACGATGTCACAAACTTTCAACATGCACTTTTCACAAACTCTCCCTCATTAAAGGGCCGGGCTGATTTTGCGATCTCTGCTGCCACAATATAACTAGCCTTTACAGCAGCCTCACTTTGTGATGTGGCTTTTTTGAACATATTCTGTTGTGAAACCAAACTTCTTTTCATCTCCTCCACTTTCTGGCTCCTTTGAGTCATGTCCAGGTCCTTGTACTTGTCATGGTGTTTTGTTTCATAGTGTCGTCGAATGTTATACTCCTTAGTTATAGCCACGTTGACTCCACAAATCAGACAAACAGGTCTGTCTTTTACATATGTAAACAAATATTCTGTCTCCCACCTGTCCAGAAAGTTCCTGTTGTCTGCCTTTCTTTTTGCCATTTTTGGGAAGGGGTTCCACAGTGACAGTTGTAGCTTGAGATCGCTATTTATTTTATTTATTTATTTATTTATTAACAATTCTTATATACCGACTTCTGTCACACAGGAGAGGGCGTTTCTGGGACCTGTCCTGATTGACGCGCCAAAACAACAGCAAGGCATTATGGGATTTGTAGTATTAGCGATGAATGAATGCGCTGTATAATACTGGCGGGCTAGCTCTAGTAGTCATTTGGTATAGCCTCACGGGCCAAATATAATTACACTACGGGCCAAATTTGGCCCGCGGGCCAGAGTTTGACACCTATGCCCTAATACAACGTGCTGATGTGATTGCAATGCGAAAGATAACTTTCCAAGAAAGGTATTTCAAGGAGGTGGTAGCCAAAGGTTCAAAAGGCGGCTTCATAAGCTGACCAAGAACCAGGTTCAAGTCCCATGCCACCGGAGGTGGTCTAATGGGAGGCTTTGTTAAAAGGAGGCCTCTCATGAACCTTGCTACAAAAGGATGAGAGGAAATAGGTTGTCCATGTATTATTTAGAGGCTTAAGGGAAGCTGCAATAGCACTCAAATGGACCCTTACTGAATTTGTTTTAAGGCCTGCATTAGATAGATGGAGGAGATACTCCAGCAAAGATTCCAGGGGTATGGCAAGGGGGTTAAGACCCTTCCCAGAACACCAGATAGTAAACCTCTTCCACTTGAAAGCATAAGAACGTCTAGTGGAAGGTTTTCTGGAAGCATAAAGAACATCTTTCACCTGTTGAGAAAGATGAAGATCTTGGAGATCTAGGCCTTCAGCAACCAAGCCCTGAGATGCAGAGACTGGGGATTGGGATGCCATAACTTTCCGTCCTCTTGAGATAGGAGATCTGGAGCAGACCCTAACTCGAGGGAGGGAGCTTGAGAGGTCTATGTCCGGGGTTCCCCAAATCTGAAAAACCCTGGCCACCTGTGGAAGCAGAACTCGACTGAGCCTGTCTGCCCAAGAGTTTTGAACGCCTGGAAGATAAACTGCCAGAAGATGAATCTGATGCTCTCTGGCGAGGGCCCACAGTCGCAAAGCTTCGTTGCAAAGCGACAGAGAGCCAGTTCCGCCCTGCTTGTTCACATAGAGCATGGCTACCTGATTGTCCGTGTGGATAAGGACTGTCTTGCAGCTGAGCAGGGTGTGGAACACCCGCAGAGCAAGGAAGATTGCTCTGAGTTCCAAGAGATTGATATGTAGACAACTCTCCTGTGGGGACCAGATGCCCTGGGTGGAGAGGTGTTGTAGATGAGCTCCCCACCCCATTGGAGAAGCATCTGTTGTAAGAGTTGCTTGGGGTAGAGACTGTTGAAAGGGGGACCCCAGCAACAGGTTTTGAGGGGACATCCACCACTGGACAGACAAAATGAGGCGACTTCTGTTTGCTATTTTGTCTGACAAGCAGTCTAATGCCTGGGTCCATTGGGTGGATAAAGTCCACTGAGCTGCCCTCATGTGAAGGCGAGCATATGGTACCACATGCCCGGTGGATGCCATGTGGCCTAGTAACTAACATCTCTTGAGCAGTTAAGTGGGGCTTCAACTCTGCTTGAAAAGCTAACTGCACCAAGCGAAGGCAATGGGCCTGGGGGAGATAGGCCCTTGCCCTTGTGGTATCCAGGATAGCCTCTATAAACTCCAGAGACTGAGTAGGGGTTAAATTGGATTTTGGGATGTTTATTATCAGCCCTAAATACTGAAGGATACGCATTGTGCAGGCTAGAGAACTATTGGCCTCTGACTGAGTGGGAACATGGGTGTACGCATCCTTGAGATCTAGAGAACAAAGCCAATCCTGACTCTGAAGGTATGGCAGCAGAGTTCCCAGAGAAATCATTTTGAATTTTTCCTTGACTAGGAATCTGTTCAATTCTCTGAGATCTAAAATGGGTCTGTAGCCCCCTGTTTTCTTTGGAATAAGAAAATAGGGGAAGTAGAAACCTGTGCCCTGTTGTTGAAGAGGCACTTCCTCTATTGCCCCCTGGGCGAGAAGGGTGGCAATCTCCTGCCCCAACAGGTTGAGGAGGGAGGTTGGAGAATTGAACTGGTGCACTCTTGTGTGAGGGGGCAAGCTTGAAAAATGAAGTTTGTACCCCTCTTTTATGATGGAGAGTGTCCAATGCTCTGCTGTAATTTGTCCCCACCTGGGAGCAAAATGACATAACCTTCCTGGAATGGTGGAGGGCTCTGGTCCTTCCAGAGCCAGGAAGGCTAAGTTCTCTAGCGGAAAGTCAAAGGCCCTGAGGGGGCTGAGGTTGCTGGGCTGGAGGAGGCCTAGCAGCCTTTGCTTTGTTCTGTTTGGATGATTACTGACGTTTGGTAGGGAACTGAGCTGCAGAAGATGCCCGCTGAACATAAGCAGGATAAAATCTTACCTTTTTAGAAAAAGGTGCTTTCTTGAACAACCTTTTCTTAACAGGAGCAGCTGTAGACTTGGATAGTCTATCCAAGACGGAATTTTCAGCATCCATCTGATTGGCCTTTGCTTGCCAATCTTTACCAAACAGGTTCTCACCTGTACAAGGGATATTTCCCAATTCATCTTGTACCCAGATCTCCAAATCAGATGCTTTAAGCCAAGCTGAGGCTCTGCTTACACATTCAAATGAGTCAAAAGCTGCACGGTTGAAGAATTTGGAGATATCTTGGGCATGTTTGAGCCAAGTGAGAAAGTCCTGTCTTTTATCTTCAGAAATGAAAGGACTTAAAGTCTGCAAATGATCAGTGACTTCTTTTAGGAACATTCCCATGTAAAGACTATAGGAATTAATTCTCGCAGCAAGCATGGAAGCTTGGAAGACTCTACATTCAAAAGCATCCAGGGTTCTACATTCACGTCTTTTGGCACTTCTAATCTTTCTCATAGCAGACAACCACAATAGAGTGGTGAGGAAGCTGAGTTTTATGGAAACCAGGACAAGGAGGGACACGATACATGTTATCTAACCTGCGAGAATGAGGAGAGGTGGTAAGAAGTGCTTCCCACATCCTCAACATGAGATCATACAAAATCTCATGAACAGGCAAGGTAGCTGCCTCCTTAGGAGTTTTAGGATATTGTAAAATATCTAACTCCTTGGCTCTGAGTTCTGTCTCAGGGGCCACCTTGATGGATAGGCCCCGAGCCACCTCCCTGATGAAGTCTTGAAAAGACAAGTCCTCTGGAGGAGACATCCTTCGTTTAGGAGAGGACTCCTCCTGTGGAAGAAGCATCACTGCATCGACAGACTCTTCAGAATCCTCAGAGTCTTCAGAGGAATCGAAGTATCATCTGTCCAGATGCTCTTGCAAAGCCCGATACCCGTACCGACCGGGATCGGTATCGGGAATAACCGCTACCGGGGTATCGGTACCGGAGGGCTTCAGAGGACAGAGTACCGGCATAGCGGACACCGAAGCCGATGCCACCAGACCCGGGATCGGTACCGATGGCGGTGCTGGAGCCGGTACTGGTGAAGTAGTCTTGTGGTACCAGGGGTGTTGATGCCACAAGGAAAGCCACCAGACTGCGTTCTATGGACAGAATCCTCTGATCCATCGACGCCGCCAATACCAGGAAGTCAGTACCGGGTGAAGCCACCAGTACCCCAGAGCTTGGCACCAGGTGATCTGTCGAGGCCACGCCATCGAGATCATCCTGGAACCCCAATGATGCTTTAGAGGCCGAAGCCTACTGCCGGGGTAGTTTTGCCGGTGCAGAATCCTCGAGGGCAATGCCAGAGGCATCTCAATGCTTAGAAGGAGATCTACCCTTCGAGGACCGGCTGGATTTATGCTTAGTTACCTGAGATCCATGTGAGGATGAAGCAGCCCTGGAAGAAGTCGATGCCAACGAAGCCGCATCAGAGGGAAACAGGGTACTGAGCCTGGCAGCTCAGTTCTGCTGACCCCTTTTAGACATCATAGAACAGGACATACAATCTGTGATGGAATGGTCAGGACCTAAACATTTTAGACACCAGTCGTGGGTGTCGGTGACGGAAATGGTACCGCCACACTTTGTGCACTTCTTAAACCCTGAGGCAGGCTTTTCCATGTTAAGGAAAAAAGGTTTTGGGCCTAAGGCCCAAAACGCAAGTGCACCTGAAGAAAAAAACTGAGGAAAAATCCTTTTTTTTTTTTTTTTGAGAGGAAGAAAAGAAAGACCAGCGGTACCGGTAGAGCGTCGAAGAAGGCAGACGCGACACAAAAGAAATAAAGAAAAATAAAGAAATTCTTCTGCGGTGACAGGAACACAACCTGCTGGCTCCGCAGAAAAAGAAGAACTGAGGAGAGACAGTTGGGAAAGGCGGGAAGGCAGCACGCAGGCGCTGTGGGATGCTCCCAAAGGCTTTCTGATTGGACGCTGGGGAGCGTTCCTGCACAGGCTCCGTCGGTACCGACGATACCCATATGTGAAGACTTTTTCCTGCTTGTTCCTGGAGATCATGTAAGATATCTCATGGATAGGCAAGATAGCTGCCTCTTTAGGAGCTTTGGGATATTGCAGAATCTCCAACTCCTTTGCCATGGGCTCTGTCTAAGGAGCCACAGTAATGGACAGACCTCGAGCTACCTCCCTGATAAAATCCTGAAAGGAGATATCTTCTGGAGGAGACATCCTCCATTTGGGAGAGGAAGGTTCCTCAGGGAGAAGTATCCCGGTAGCGACAGAACTGTCAGAATCCTCAGAGTCCTCCGAGGATTCAAAGTACCTTCTGTCTGGATGCTCCTGTAGAGCACGATACCCGTACCGATCGAAGTCGGTACCAGGGGGAAATCGGTACCGGTGTATCGGTACCGGAGGGCATGGCTTGACTGGGTGCCAGCAATGTGGACACCGATACTGATGCCGATGCTATCAGTACCAGTACTGATGTCAGCGCCGGAACCGGTGCCGGTACCAGCTGAATTGTCTGACGCAGTTCTGAGGGTGTCGATGCCGCAAGGAGAGCCGCCAGACTGCGTTCAATAGCCAGGAACCTCTGGTCTATCGACGCTGCCGATGCCTGGGTATCAGTACCGGAGAAAACAACTGGTACCCCAGAGCATGGCACAGTAGTTCTGCCGAGGTTGAGGCCTCGAGAACATCCTGGAGCCCCGATAGTGCTTTGGAAGTTGAAGCCTCCCGCCGGGGCAATTTTTCCAGTGCAGAACCCTCAAGGGCAACGCCAGAGGCATCTCGATGCTTAGAAGGAGATCTACCCTTTGAGGACCGGCTGGACTTATGTTTAGTTACCTGAGATCCATGGGAGGAAGACGAAGCCCTGGAAGAGGTCGATGCCACAGAGGCTGCATCGGAGGGAAAGAGGGGGCTAAGCTTAGCAGCCTGGTTTTGTCAACCCCTCTTGGACATCATGGCACAAGCCATACACTCCGAAATGGAGTGGTGAGGACCTAAACATTTAAGACACCACTCATGGGTGTCAGTGACGGATATGGTACCGCCACACTTGGTGCACTTCTTGAAACCAGAAGCGGATTTTTCCATAATGGAGGAAATTTTGGGCCTAAGGCCCAAAATGGCACGTGCACCTGAGGAAGAAAAAATTGGAAAAAAAGAACTGGTCGCTGTATCTTAAAAAGCATATAGAGTTATTAGAAAAGGTTCAGAGAAGAGCCACCAAAATGGTAAAGGGGATGGAAGGATACTCCTATGAAGAAAGGCTAAAAAGGTTAGGGCTCTTTAACCTGGAAAAGAGACGGCTGAAAGGAGATATGATAGAAGTCTATAAATTAATGAACGGAGTGGAACGGGTAAACGTAGATCGATTATTTACGTTATCAGAATATAGAAAGACTAGGGGACATGCAATGAAACTACAGGGTAAACTATTTAAGACTAATAAAAGAAAATATTTTTTCACTCAACGTGTAATCAAACTCTGGAATTTGTTACCGGAGGATGTAGTAAAGGCTGCTAGTGTAGCTGGGTTTAAAAAAGGTTTGGACAAGTTCCTGGAGGAAAGGTCCATAAACCATTATTAAGAAGGGACCCAGGCTATCAATGCTTGAGCCAGTACAAGCATTGCGGAACCTGTGTCTCTTGGGGAAACTGCTAGGTACGTATGACCTAGATTGGCCACTGTTGGAAACAGGATACTGGGCTTGATGGACCTTGGTCTGACCCAGTATGGCATATCTTATGTTCTTAACTAAATATATATATTTTTTTTTCTAAAAGAAAGAAGCAAGCACCGGCAGTACCGATGTAACGTTGAGGAAGGCAGACGCGACCACAAAAAAGAAGGGGGGAAATTTTCTGCGGTGACAGGAACAACGACCTGCTGGCTCCGCGGAAAATGAAGAACTGGAGAGAGGCAGTTGGGAAAGGCAGGAAGGCAGCACGCAGGCCCTGTGGGGTGCTCCCAAAAGCTTTCTAATTGGACGCTGGGGAGCGTTCCCACGCAGGCTCCATCGGTACCGACTATACCCATATGTGAAGACTACATTCCTGCTTGTTCCTGGAGATAGAAGCAATATCGCATCCCTTCTAATGCTTAATTGATGCACGATGTAGGGCGTTCTCTATTTTAATGATTTTGCAAAGTATTACCTCTCGTTTTTATTTCTGAGTTCCTCCAGCTCTTTTGGTTCTTGCTGGCTAGTCTGTTTTTCGCTGAGGATAACCAAGCGTTCTATCCGCTGCTGCATCAGGAAGATTTGTGCCTCTGGAAAAATTCAAGAAAAAAAAAAAAGATAACAAAGAGGGGGACAGGAAGACTATCAAAGACAGTGAGTACACAGAGAGAGAAGAGGGATGGTGAAGCAATACTAGCTGAGATGGAGAAGACAGGGGATGGGGACATAGATAAAGGAAGGCAAGTAACAAGTGCTAAGCATACACACTAGGAATTGGTGAAAAGGAATGATGTAATGTAGACCCTAAGGATAGTCAAGGACCTGATTTTACTATAAAGTACGAGCCACCACTCAGATAAAGACAAGCTAAACCTTTGTAAGAGGTCTCTTTTAGGCTTGCAGTCTGCTGGTGAGGGAAGATTATCTATATATCATACAAAAATACTTTTAATCCTGCATGATGGACTCATGCTCAAGTCACCATCTCTTCAAAACTAGAGCAAACTATCTTGAGCATTATTTGGAAAGGCAAACTTCAAACCCCAAAATTATTATAATTAGCTGTTAGCATATCTGGAAATAAAACAGCTCTTTTACACTCACAATGTAATTTGCAGCATGTCTTTTGCCTTCCATTTATTCCACAAGATAAGGGAAAGGCTATTTTGTACTAGCAACATCTTGGTGTTTTCTTGATCCCTGGGATTCAGAGGCAGGCGTCTTTACATACTGGTGCACAGATGCATGAAGCAAATCGAGTGAGAATACTTCCTATAGGGGCTAGCTCTGTTCTATTGATCGGTGCATTAGTTGGTGAAAACTCATTTCCACCCAGAGTGCAGAACACACTACACAGTAATGAGGAAGTGTCATGCATATGCTTCATTTCATTCTTAAAGGAAATGTGTAACCTCTAACTACCAAAGGGGCTAACAAGCTCTCTCCTACCCTTTTCTGCCACATGTTTCCTGTTTTCAGCCAATTCCAGCTCCAGCTCATCCCGCAAAGTTCTCTCCTCCAAGAGCTGCTTCTTGAGCCGGCGCATCTGAAACTGCGGGGTCTGCAGGATGTCACTGATTGGTGATGATGGGGAATCTGTGAAGTAACTGTAAAACAGAATATGACCCATTTTATTCACCTGCATGGCCACAAACACTGAAAACAGTAAAAACTAACTGCGGCAGATGTTCTCATATATGGACAGCAGGGTAAGTTCTCACATATGTAAGCGCCACGCAGGAATCTCTCCCAGCTCCTTGTAGAAACTTTTCAATTGTTTCTTCCACACACGAGGTGGTGGCAGGCCAGAATTCATGTGCGCCTCATCTCCTCAGTCTACAATGACTAGCTAATGCCAGACTATGACTAAGGGGAGGTGAAAGGGTTAAGAGGAATTATTCTGCTGTCCACAGAAAGAGCATAGTTACTCACTTGTAGCAGCTGTTTTCTGGGAACAGAAGGAGTAAGTCCTCACATATTGGTGACCTCACCAATGGAGCCCACAAAAGAATGCTCCCTAGCTTCCACAGGAAGCTTTTGGGATGACCACTGTGCATGCGCGCTCGTCTTCTCGCCCGAAAGGAGCCATCTTACCTTAGTATGACGACATAGCCTAACCAAGCAAAAGAGAAGCAACTCCAAGGGGAGTGAGAGAGGTTAAGTGAGGGCTTCTTCCTGCTGTTCTACAGGTGAATAGCTATGTTTTCTCCGGGATCAAGCAGGCAGTTAACACTAGAAGCCCCAAAGTGCATCAATTGACGCAAATGCATCTTCGAAGTTGTATACCAGCGCCACTGCTAGAACCATGTCAGTCATGTTCCATGACTTTGTTAGCAAGGTCAAGATGTTCAAATATGTGCATCGAAAATTAATGACAGATGTACCACCTAGCGGGAAAATGAATTTATACCTAGAAGCCCCAAAGTACATCAATTGACGCACTCAATTGTCTTGGATGCATCAATTGATGTACTTTGGAGCTTCTAGGTATAAATTCATGTTCCCGCTAGGTGGCGCATCTCAATCACTGTTTACAGTTTTACTCAGACATTACAAACACACAATGACGTCATGTAATGACATCACACACTGCACGTATTTAACAAATAAGTAACTTCGCATTAATTCACATCTGCATTTCATGCTAAACGCAGTCGTGATAATGCGTCAATTAACGCACTTTGGGGTTTCTAGGTAAAATTCCTTTTGGGGCTTCTAGTGTTAAGTTCTCACATATGGGACTCCCAAGCTACAGGCTACCAAAAAAACCTGCAAAAGGTCCAACGGGGCAACCGGAAAAAAACGAACAGAGAAAAAACAGCATGAGAAATCGCTGAAAGGTTCCAAAAGTCAGTATCCAGCAGGGACATCAACATCAGATTGACTCTACGGTAGCCTGGACAGACAGAAGGGCCAGTAAGGAGTTGCTCTAGTTCCCAAAGAGATGCCAGAGTTCGGCTTGGCCAAAGTTGCGGTCACTCTAGGAATCTCCACCCAGACAGAGTGGGCTGTAAAAGTGAGGATGGAAGACCATGTAGCAGCCCTACAGATCTCCATTGTTGAAACAGAGTGCAGGTTGGACACCGAAGCAGCCATAGCTCGAACACTGTGCACCATAACGTGGAATTCAAAAGTGACACCCAGCGTGAGCATAAATGAAGGAGATATAGTCTGCTACCCAAATTAAGAGTGCAATTCAATACTGCCATGCCTAGCTTGTTGGGGGATCAAACAAGAAATAGCTGGGAGGAACGGCGGTGGGCTTTGATCCTCTCTAGGTAGAAAGCTAGTGCTCTAATACAATCCAAGGTGTGCAGTGAAGCCTCAGTCCTATTGGTGTGAGGCTTTGGAAATAAAGGTGGGCAATACCACCGACTGATTGATGTAAAAAGCAGAAACTACCTTAGGCAGGAACTTAGAGTTTGAGAACCACCCTGTTCTTATGAAATTTGGTGAAGAGCAGGTGCGCCACCAATGCCTGCAATTCACTGACCTTGTGTGAAAAAGTGAGTGCCACCAGAAAAATGACCTTCCAAGTGAGAAATTTGAGTGGACAGGAGCTGAGTGGCTCAAACAGGGAAGGGGGGGAGCTGCCCCAGTACCACGTTGAGATCCCAGGCCACCCCAGGTGACTTAACGGGGGAACAAGATAGGGGGCCACCCCTCAAAGCGACCAATGGATTAGCAGAGAAAGCACAGTTACTTACCTGTAACAGGTGATCTCTGGGAACAGCAGGAATTAGTCCTCACATATGGGTACGCCAGAACCGACGGAGCCTGCGCGGGAAAGCTCCCCAGCTTCCCAGAAAGGAAGCTTTTGGGGCCTCCCACAGCGCATGAGCGCTGCCTTCCCGCCTTCCTGACCAACTCTCTTCAGTTCGAGTTTAAAGCTGAGACAATAGAGAGAGGAAAGGAAAGAGAGAGAGAGAGAGAGATACAACTCCTAGGGGAGGTGGGTGGGTTGTGAGGACTAATTCCTGCTGTTCCCAGAGATCACCTGTTACAGGTAAGTAACTGTGCTATCTCCAGGAACAAGCAGGAATGAGTCCTCACATATGGGGACTCCCTAGCTAAGATGCCGGGGAGATCCACCCCCCCCCAAGGGTTCCTCATCTTCCTATGGATCTCAGGCATCCATTCAGGGAAGGTGGGCAGGAGTTGTTTAAGAATGGAACAGGTGTCTGAGGACAGCCTGACCAAACAAGGCATCCCGGCGGGAGTCCTTGTCCAAGCAGTATTGGGCTGTGAAGGTATTTATTTATTTATTTTATTTACATTCTCTTATATACCGCGCTATTCTGCATCAGTGCGGTTTACATTGAACAAACTGAAATTACATTGAACAGGGCATTATAACTTGGAGATAACTATTTTACAGGGAACATGGGCTATGGAGGGTTAAGTGGCTTGCCCAAGACCACAAGGAGCACCTGTGGGACTAGAAACCCCAGTCCTTCCGGCCCAAGGTTGCTGTCCTCTAGTGGGATTTGAACCCCCGACCTTCCGGCCTGAAGTACCTTGCCCCAACCACTAGGCTACTCCCAGGTGGCTGCTCGACAGATCTGATCAATGGATACAGAATGAAGATGAGCCATAGATGTGGCCATGGCTCTGACATTATGAGCTGTGACATGGCCTTCCAGAGAAAGGTTCTTACTCTGGTAAGCAAAAGAAATACACTGAGCAATCCAATTGGACAGTGTTCTTTTTGAGACTGGAAGTCCTAAATGAGAAGGATCAAAAGCAACAAAAAGTTGAGAAGACTTTCGATGTTGCTGTGTCCTGTGAAGGTAAAAGGCAAGAGCTCTTTTACAGTCTAGAGTATGAAGGTTCCGCTCTGCATTTGATGCATGAGGAGCTGGAAAAAAGACAGGTAAATATACCTCCTGATTAAGATGAAAAGGTGAGACCACTTTAGGCATAAAGTGGGGATTTGTCCTAAGGACTACCTTATCATGATGGAACCTTGTATAAGGTGGATTAGCCACTAAAGCCTGCAGTTCACTGATGCGGCGAGCAGAAGTGATTGCAATAAGGAAAATGACATTCCAGGAAAGGAATTTTAAGGAGGTAGTGGCTAAGGGTTCAAAGGGTGGCTTCATAAGCTGACCAAGAACCACGTTTAAGTCCCATGCCACCGGAGGAGGCCGAATGGGAGGTTTAGTTAAAGTTAGACCTCTCATGAATCTTGCAATAAGAGGATGAGAGGAAACAGATTGTCCATTGATAGGCTGAAGAGATGCTGCAATAGCACTCAAATGGACCCTTACAGAATTGGTTTTAAGTCCTGCATTGGAAAGATGCAGGAGATATTCGAGTAAAGAATTCAAAGGTAGTGCTAGAGGGTTAAGACCTTTGTCAGCACACCAAATTGAAAATCTTTTCCATTTAAAAGCATAAGAACGCCTGGTGGAAGGTTTCCTAGATGCATGGAGGACATCCTTCACCTGTTGAGAAAGATTCAAGTCTTGAAGGTCTAGGCCTTCAGTAACCAAGCTCTGAGGTGAAGGGACATGGGGTTGGGGTGCCACAAAGTCCCCTCCTCTTGAGACAGAAGGTCTGGAGACGCTCCCAGATCCAGGGAGGGTGCCTGGGAGAGATGCAGAAGTAGAGGGTACCACACTTGGCGTGGCCAGCGTGGAGTTATGAGGATCATAGATCCTTGATCCCTCTGGAGTTTGAATAGAGTCTTGGGAATCAAGGGAATGGGTGGAAAGGCATATAGGAAGGCCTGACCCCAATGAAGGAGGAAGGCATCCTTGGCCTGAGCTTCCTGACACGGAATCCTGGAACAGAACCGGGGAAGTTTGGCATTGTACGGACTTGCAAAGAGGTCTATGTCCGGGGTTCCCCATTCCTGAAAGATTCTGAGTACCTGATCCATGTGCAGGGACCATTCGTGTGGAAGCAGAACTCGACTGAGTCTGTCTGCCCAAGAGTTTTGGATTCCTGGGAGGTACACTGCCAGGAGATGGATCCGATGCTCTCTGGCGAAGGCCCACAGTTTTAGAGCTTCGTTGCAAAGCGACAGAGAACCAGTCCCTCCTTGTTTGTTTATGTAGAACATGGCTACTTGATTGTCGGTATGAACAAGAACTGTCATGTTGATGAGGAGGGTATGAAAGACCTTGAGAGCAAGGAAAATTGCTCGCAGCTCCAAAAGGTTGATATGAAGGGTGGTCTCCTGTGGAGACCAAGTACCCGGAGTGGAGAGGTCTTGGAGATGAGCTCCCCAACCTGCTTGGGAGGCATCTGTAGTGAGAGTTGCTTGAGGTAACAAAGGATGGAAGGGGCCCCCAACAACAGATTTTGATTGGATATCCACCATTGGAGAGACCAAAAAAGACGTTTTGAGGTTGCTATTTGGTCTGAGAGAGCTCCTGAGGCTTGTGTCCACTGGGTGGACAGAGTCCATTGAGCTGCTCTCATATGTAGGCGTGCATAAGGCACCACATGAACTGTGGATGCCATGTGGCCTAGTAGTTGTAGCATCTCCCTGGCCGTCAAGTGGCTTTTGGACTGAACCTGAGAGGCCAAGTGCACCAGACGGTGGCAACGGGCCTGAGGAAGATAGGCCCTTGCATTGGTGGTATCTAGCCAGGCCCCTATGAATTCTAGGGACTGAGTAGGGGTGAGTTGAGACTTTGGCAGATTGATGACAAGTCCCAGATACTGCAGTATGCGTCTGGTGTGGTCCAGGGAAGTCTGAGCCTGGGACTGAGATGGAGCTTGGATGAGCCAGTCGTCCAGGTATGGGAAGACAAAGATTCCCTGAGTGCGTAGAAAGCGTGGTTACTCACCTGTAACAGGTGTTCTCCAGGAGCAGCAGGAATCAGTCCTCACTTATGGGTGACGTCGGCGCCGACGGAGCCCTCGCGGAGCAATTTTCCCCAGCTTTCAAAGAAAGCCTTTGGGAATTGCAGCGCGCATGCGCGGTCCTCTTCCCACCCAAGGGTGCCATCTTAGCCAGTCAGATGACATAGCTAAAAAAGACAGCATAAAAATTTGCAAAAAAACTAAAGCAGGTGATTGCAACTCCAAGGGGAGGAGGGAGGGTTGTGAGGACTGATTCCTGCTGCTCCTGGAGAACACCTGTTACAGGTGAGTAACCACGCTTTCTCCAGGACCAAGCAGGAAGTCAGTCCTCACTTATGGGACTCCCAAGCTTAAGGCTACCGGAGACCCTAAGCACAAAAATGAGCTCCCTCTAGCTCAGCAGCACAGAAGGAAAGAATCTTCGCTGAATTATTACCCACCGGTAGCCCACATCCGGGATGGAGGGTAGGAGTTGCTCAGACCTTAAAGAGATTACGGAGGACTGCCTGTCCGAAAGCACTGTCCCTGTGGGACTCCCTCTCGAGACAGTAATGGACCGCAAAAGTCTGGCTCGAAGACCAAGTAGCGGCCCGGCAGATGTCTGCCAGCGGAACAGAGCGGAGGTAAGCCACTGACGTAGCCTTTGCCCGAACGCAATGAGCCGTGACTCGAACTTCCAAGGAGAGTCCGGCTGCCCCATAAGCCCAAGAGATACAGTCCGCAACCCAGATGGACAGAGTACGCTTGGAGACCGGGAGCCCCAATTTATTGGGGTCAAAAGACACAAAAAGCTGAGCAGCTTTACGGTGCTCCCGCGTACGGTCAAGGTAGAAGTTCAATGCCCTTCTACAGTCAGGGTATGGAGGACCGTTTCAGCTCGGCTGGAGTGTGGTCTGGGAAAGAAGGTTGGAAGTACCACCTCCTGATTGATGTGAAAAGGAGAGACCACTTTTGGAAGAAATTTTGGGTGAGTCCGTAGGACTACCCTATTTTTGTAGAACCGAGTGTAAGGGGGATCAGACACGAGGGCCTGCAATTCACTTACGCGTCTAGCGGAAGTGAGGGCTATCAAGAACAATGTTTTCCAAGAAAGAAAACGGAGAGAACAGGTAGCCATAGGTTCAAAAGGCGGACAGGTGATCCGCTGTAAAACCACATTCAGGTCCCAGTCAGGCGCTGGCGGGCGCAGAGGTGGTTTAAGTAGAAGGAGACCTCGGAGAAACCTCGCAACGAGAGGGTCGTTGGAGAGAGGTCTGCCGTCCACCGGCACATGATGTGCTGAAAGAGCACTGAGGTGAACTTTGACGGAGTTGGACTTAAGTCCCAGATTAGAGAGGTATAGCAAGTACTGCAAGATCACCGACACCGGGCAGGAGAAGGGATCCTGAGACTGTTGGGTACACCAAACGGAAAAACGACGCCATTTAAGGGCGTAGCATTTGCGGGTAGAAGGTCGTCGCGAAGCTAAGACGACCTCCTCCACCTCAGCCGGCAGGAGAAGGGGAGCAAGGACTACCCTCTCAGCAGCCAGGCCATTAGGTTGAGAGAGCTGAGGTTGGGGTGTAGCAGAGACCCCTGATCCTGAGTGAGAAGATCCGGTTGTAACCCCAGAGGGAATGGATCCTCTACCGCTAATTGCAGCAGGAGTGGAAACCACGGCTGTCTGGGCCAGCGAGGGGCCACCAGGATCATGAAGGCTTTGTCTCGGAGAACCTTGAAAAGAGTCCGAGAGACTAGCGGGATGGGAGGGAAAGCGTACAGAAGGCTCCCCGACCATGAGAGTAGAAAAGCGTCCGCCGCAACTCGAAGGGGGTGTGGCTGACGAGAGCAGAAGCAAGGAAGTTGCCGGTTGTGAGGACTGGCAAAGAGATCCATCGTGGGGAGGCCCCACTTTAGAAAGAGCTTCTGAACTACCAAGGGATCCAGGCGCCACCTCGTGCGGCTGGAGGATCCTGCTGAGTTTGTCCGTCAGGCAATTTTCTTGGCCTGGGAGATAAACTGCCTTGAGAAGAACGCCGTGACTGACGGCCCAAGAGCAGAGCCTCTGTGCTTCCCGGCAGAGAAGGAAGGAGCCCGTGCCCCCCTGCTTGTTCACGTAGAACATGGCAACTTGATTGTCCGTCTGGACAAGGACGGACTGGTGGGAGGTCAGGTGGGAGAAGGCCTTGAGAGCCAGGCGGATCGCTCTGAGCTCCAGGAAGTTGATCTGCTGAGCAGACTCCCACGTGGTCCAAAGGCCCTGAGTACGTGCCCCTTGGCAATGTGCTCCCCAGCCCAGGAGGGATGCATCTGTCGTCAGCACCCGGGCCGGCTGAGGTGGCTGAAAAGGCATGCCGAGCACCAGGTTCGGCCGATGAAGCCACCACTGAAGAGACGAGGCCAGCGGCTCGGAGACGCGCACTAGGTCTGCTAGGCCGCCTGTGGCCTGTTGCCACTGCTTGCGGAGACACCATTGAGCAGGTCGCATATTCAGGCGGGCATTGGGGGTCACATGGACGGTGGAAGCCATATGGCCGAGTAGTCTCAGGAAGCGCCTGGCGGAGACCAGGGGCTGGCTGCGAAAACGGTCGGCTAGGTCCATGAGCCGTTGAGCCCTGTCGAGCGGTAGGAACGCTCGTGCCTGAGGAGTGTGCAGCCTTGCGCCGATGAACTCGAGATCCTGTGAGGGGAGCAAAGTGGACTTTGCGAAGTTTATAACAAAGCCCAAGTACTGCAGAAGAGTCACCGTGCGGCGTGTGGCGTTGGTGACCTCCGGAGCGGACGCTGCTCTGATGAGCCAGTCGTCGAGGTACGGAAAGACAGAGGCCGTGAAGCCGGAGATGGGCCGCCACCACCGCGAGACATTTTGTGAAGACTCGCGGTGCGGAGGACAGGCCAAAGGGTAGTACTCTGTACTGGTAATGATTTCCTGCCACCACAAACCTTAGGTATTGGCGGTGGCTTGGGTGGATGAGGATGTGCGTGTAGGCATCCTTTAGATCCAAGGAGCATAGCCAATCTCCCTGCTGGAGGTAGGGCAGAAGGATTCCAAGGGTAAGCATCTTGAACTTCTCCCGCACGAGGAACTTGTTGAGGTTGCGCAAGTCCAGGATGGGTCTGAGGCCGCCTGTCCGCTTTGGTACTAGAAAGTACCTGGAATAAAAGCCTTGACCTCTCAGGTGGTGGGGCACCGGTTCCACCGCCTGTTCCTGCAGAAGACCTGCTAACTCCTGAAGGAGTAATTCCCTGTGCAGAGGGGGTCGTGGAGGTTCTCCCGGAAAATAGGAGGGAGGGATCTGGTGGAAGTGGAGAAGATATCCGTCTCTCACGACTTGAAGCACCCAGGCATCTGAGGTGATGCTGGACCACCTGTGGGCGAAATGAACCAGCCGGCCTCCGGTGTTGGGAGGAACCAGCGGAGGGGGAGAGGCTATGCTTAAGGAGTCAAAAGCCCCCACCCTGCTGAGCAGGGGCTGGTGGTGCAGGCTTGGGGGCTTGCTGCCTACGGGACCCGTTACCCCGTCCCTTGGCCTGCTGGCCCTGATGGGGAGCTGCAGGGGCCTGATATTGGGGGTATTGTTTGTAGGCAGCCGCCTTTCTCGGGTAAAAGGACTTCTTTCCCGAGCCCTTCTTTTTCTGGGAAGGGGCGGAGGTCTTCCTAGAAAGCCTAGTCCTGGTGAGAGTCTCCGTCTCGATCTGTGCAGCCTTGTCAGCCATGGGCTTGCCAAAGAGGTTTTCGCCTCGGCAGGGGACATCGACCAACTTGTCCTGCACCCAGGGCTCAAGGTCAGACGACTGAAGCCAAGCCTGTCGGCGGGCACCGATGCCGGCTGCGGCCACTCGAGCCGATGCTTCAAAGTCATCATAGGCTGCTCGGGATATGAATTTTGAGCATTCCCGAATGCCAGTGGACAAGGCCAGGAACCTCCGCAAGGGTTCCTCAGACAAACCAGCGGAGAACCCCGCTAGCTCTTTAGCCAGGTCTCGGAGATACATGCCCATGTATAGCTGGTAGGTCTGGACACGACACGCAAGCATAGAGCCCTGGAAACACTTCTTACCAAGGCCATCCAGGTTACGGGCCTCCCTGCCAGGAGGCACCGAGGAGTGCATCTTCTGGCTCTTAAGACGATGCATGGCCGATTCCACTACCATGGAATGGTGTGGTAGCTGTGCTTTTTGGAAGCCAGGGCTCTTGCGGACTCGATAGATAGAATCGACCCGCTTGCTCAGGACCGGCGAGGTGGCCGGACTCTCCCACATGCGGAAGAGTAGTCGTTCCAGCATGGGAGGAACCGGTACAGTAAAGTGTTCCCTGGCGGGAGAGTCATACTGGAGGGCGTCGAGCTCTTCGGCTCGAGGCTCCTCCTCGGGGTCCGCAGGGAAGGCCAAAGCCTTGGCCATATCCCTGACGAAGTCCGAGAACCGGGCATCCTCCGGGGGGGACTGCTTCCGAGGTTCGGACTCAGGTGAGTCCGAGGGGACACACCGAGTCCGAAAAGAATCAGGCGACTCTTCCTCTTCAGACTCCCAGACCGACTCCGACGAGGACTCGGTGGGGTCGGCCCGGGCAGGGCGCGGCGCCTGCCGCCCCGACGCCGAAGGAGTCGGCGTCGGCGACCTCGGTCCCGAACGGGAGGCCGAGGGTGACCTCGACCGAGGATCGACTCGAGTTCGCATCGACTCGAGGATCGGCTCGGTCTCTGGGGTCGACTTAGACGTCGACGTCCCGGCGGTCGGGGCATCGGCGCCAGCGAAGCCAGCGAGCAGTGCCCGCTGCTGGTCCATGAAGGCAGACAGTCTGCTCTCCAAGGCCGTCAACCTGAGTCCGAGCTCAGGTGACCCAGCAGCCCCCGACTCGGGCCGTCGCGGAGGCGAGTCCAGGAGGACCACAGGACTTACCCGAGCAGGCAGCTCCGACTCCAGGCGAGGTCGCTTCGTGAGGTGCTCCTTCTCCAAGGACCCGGGACGGCTATCGGTGCTATGCGACCTGGCCCTCGCGGAGCCAGGAGCGTCCACCGACGCCGCCCTCGCGGGTTTCACCTGACGTCGATGGTCCCCGGAGGGAGAACCCCTGTCGGAGGAACTCCGGCGACGGTCCGAGCTGGAACCCCTGGACGCGGAGGCCTCCGACGAGGTCCGGGTACGGCTGGGGTCAGCGAAGATCGTATCCCGCTGATGCCGCCGACTTCTCAACGCTTTGGAGGACAGTTTGCCGCAGGGCCCACAGATCATTTCTTCATGATCCGGGCCCAGGCAGCGGAGGCAATGGTCGTGTGTGTCAGTTAGTGACATATTTCGGTCACACTGACCACACCGCTTGAAACCACTGGCAGCCATCGGGGGAAAAAGGGCCCCGGCGAGGTCAAAGGACCGGGCTGCCAGGGAAAAACCGAAAATGAAACTGACTAAGTCAGAAAAACCGAAAAAGAAGAAGAGGACTCGTGACCGGCGTCGCGAGTCCGGGCGGGAAAAGACCGGCGTCGAACCGAAGGAAAAAAGAGTAAATAATGAAGAAATATCAACTTTTTCGCGGGGACACGACGGGTACGTCTGTAGGGCTCCGCGGAAAAAAAGAAGACTGGCTAAGATGGCACCCTTGGGCGGGAAGAGGACCGCGCATGCGCGCTGCAATTCCCAAAGGCTTTCTTTGAAAGCTGGGGAAAATTGCTCCGCGAGGGCTCCGTCGGCGCCGACGTCACCCATAAGTGAGGACTGACTTCCTGCTTGGTCCTGGAGAAATGCAGCTACTATTGCCATGCATTTGGTAAATACCCTTGGAGCAGAGGCTAGACCGAAGGGAAGGACTCTGTATTGGAAATGTTTTCCCTGGAACAGAAACCGTAGGAATTTTCTGTGGGATGGATGGATGAGTATATGTGTGTACGCATCCTTGAGATCTAGAGAACAAAGCCAGTCCTGACTCTGTAGGTATGGAAGGAGAGTGCCTAGAGAAAACATCTTGAATTTCTCCTTGTATAGGAATTTGTTCAATTCTCTGAGATCCAGAATGGGTCTGTATCCCCCTGTTTTCTTGGGAATGAGAAAATAAGGGGAGTAAAAACCTGACCCTTGTTGAGGAAGAGGAACCTCTTCTATTGCCTTTTGGGCGAGAAGAGTGGTCACCTCTTGGCCCAACAGGTACAGGAGAGAAGGGGGAGAATTGAATTGTCTCACCATAAAATGAGGAGGAAGGCTGGAGAAATGTAGTTTGTAGCCCTCTTTGATGATAGAGAGGGTCCACGGTTCTGATGTGATTTGTTCCCATCTGGGAGCAAAATGAGCTAACCTTCCTGGAATGGTGAGAGGTTCTGGTTGTTGCAGAGCCAGAAAGGTTAAGTTCTCTAGAATCAAGTCAAAAACCCTGAGGGGGTTGGGACTGCTGGATTGTAGCAGCCCCTGTAGACTTTGCTCTAGCCTGTTTAGTTTGCTGACGCTTAGGAGCAAAGCGAACTTGGGAAGATTGCTGGCCAGTATTTCTGGAAAATCTGGTCTTTTTATAGAAAGTTTTCTTAAAAGGTTTTTTCTTGGCAGGGGTAGAGGTAGACTTAGAAAGTCTATCTAAAGCAGCATTCTCTGCATCCATTTGAGTGGCTTTGATTTGCCACTCCTTGCCAAACAGATTTTCACCTGTACAGGGCAGATTGCCCAAGCCTTCTTGTACCCAGGGTTCTAAATCAGAGGCCTGGAGCCAAGCCAGTCTGCGAGCAGCTATGGCAATGCCAGAGGCTCTGCTTGCCCCCTCAAAAGAGTCAAAGGCTGCTCTGTTGGAGAACTTTGAAACATCTTGAGTGTGCTTTAGCAAAAGAAGGAACTCCTCTTGCTTATCCTCTGGGATAAAGGGGAGAAACTGACGTATCTTTAATGCAATCTCTTTCAAAAACATGCCCATATAGAGGCTGTATGAATTGATTCTGGCAATAAGCATGCTAGCTTGGAAGATTTTTCTCCCAAAAGCATCCAGAGTCCTACATTCTCTTCCTGGAGGGGTAGAAGAGTGTCTTTTGGTACTCTTTATCTTTTTCATAGCAGACTTCACCACAATAGAGTGGTGAGGAAGCTGAGTCTTTTGAAAACCAGGAGAAGGAGGAACCCGATACATGGTGTCCAAACGATGAGAATGTGGAGATAGGGTGAGAGGAGCCTCCCACAAGTCCATCATGTGTTCTTGAAGAATTTCATGTATGGGTAAGGTGGCTGCCTCTTTGGGAACCTTAGAGTATCCTAAAATATCCAATTTTTTTGCTCTAGGTTCCTTTTCAGAGGATACAGATATAGAGAGTCCTTTAGCTACTTCAATGATGAAGTCTTGAAAGGACAAATCCTCTGGAGGAGACATTCTCCTTTTTGGAGAAGAGGGCTCCTCAGGAAGAGTAAAAGAGACGTAAGCAGAATCATCTGATGTATCAGAATCTTCAGAGGATTCAAAGTATCGTCTATTTGCTTCCAGAGATCGATACGCGTACCGATCGGTACCGACATCGGGCGTATCGGGAATCGGAGTGGTATCGAAGAAAGCTCCGGAACCGGAGACCGGAACCGGCATGCTACTGGAAGTAGATGCTCTGGGTACCGGTATCGGTTGCGGTACCGGAATCGGAGTCGGAACCGATTGTCGCGGTACCGATGGCGGTGCAGCATTAATGAAAGCCAGTAAGGCCTGCTGCATGGATTGTACCGTAGTACCCATAGTTGCCACGACTGCCTGGAAGTCGGTACCGGTGTTAGCCGGTACCCCAGAGCAGTCTAACAGGAGATCGGTCGAGGCCATGCCATCGATGTCTACCTGTAACCCCATAGGAGGAGCTTTGGAAGCCGGAGCTTCCCGCCGGGGTTGTTTGGCTGGGGCAGGGTCCTCAGGGTCAATTGCAAGGGCCTCTCGCTGCTTAGAGGGAGATTTGCCTTTTGAGGACTTGCCTGAAGAATGTTTGGTTACCTGAGATCCATCAGGAGAAGAAGACCTGGAGGATGTTGATGCTGGAGTATCGGTAGAAAACAGCATATGAAATTTAGCTGCTCTGTTCTGTAAGCCCCTTTTGGACATCAGAGAGCAGGATGGACAATCCGGAATGGAATGGTCAGGCCCCAAACATTTAAAGACACCACTCATGGGTATCTGTAACTGAAATAGTACCGGTACACTTAGTGCATTTTTTAAAACCAGAAGCTGGTTTTTCCATGAGGGAGACCTGAGAAGGCCTAGAGGCCTCACATAAAAAATACACCAAGTGAACAAAAGGTAATTTTTTTTTTTTTTTTAAATAAACGAAAAAACGACCGGCGGTACCGGTCCGGAATCGGGGAAGGCAGACACGTGGTCAAAGAAACAAATTAAAATAACAATTTCTTCAGCGGTGACAGGAACACGACCTGCTGGCTCCGCGGAAAAAGAAGAACTGTTGGTCAGGAAGGCGGGAAGGCAGCGCGCATGCGCTGTGGGAGGCCCCAAAAGCTTCCTTTCTGGGAAGCTGGGGAGCTTTCCCGCGCAGGCTCCGTCGGTTCCGACGTACCCATATGTGAGGACTCATTCCTGCTTGTTCCTGGAGATCAGCTTATCAGTGATAATGTGATGGTAAGCAACCACAACACAGAGGTGCACTCTGACCTAGTTGGACTTTAGGTCAAGAGTCAGAGAGGTGTTGCAGGGTAAGACATTACTATCTCCACTGCGCAGGTGAAAGGGTCCAGAGCCTTGCCTTCCCCCATATGGAGAATCTGTGCCACTTGAAGGCATAGGCAAATCGTGTAGAGTCCATATGTGAGGCTATGAGCACATTCTCCACTTCCTCCAGCAGGTGGAGGGATACGAGTGCTACCTGCTCAGTCGTGACCATCAGGGATGGCATGTTCGGATGCAGCAGACTCCCCTCCTCCTGAGAGACCAGGTCTGCAGCGCAGCAGCACCTGAGAAGCTGTCATCTGGACAATCGGAGCAACAGAGGAAATCAGGGTTGCCTGGGCCAATGCTGTGCTATCAGGTTCATGGTGTCTCCATCTGCCTGCAGCTTGAAGAGGGTCTTAGCCACCAGAGTTGGTGGGTATACAGAAGGCAATCACTCCAGTTCAGGAGAAAAGCATCGGTGCTATCTGATGTTTGCACGTCATTATGGAGCAAACCCACAGGAGCTGGGCATTTTGAGGAAAGGCATAGAGGTCTATCGATGGTGTGCCTCACATCTGGAAAATAGAGCTGGCTATCTGCCTGTTGAGTCCACTCGTGTGGCTAAAGGACCCTGTTGAGGCAGTCTGCCAGAAAATTGAGCTCCCCTCCCAGAAACAATGCCTTGTGAAAGTATTCATCCCCTTGGTGTTTGTCCTGTTTGGTCATATTACAACCTGGACTTAAAATGGAGTTTTGGGGGGTCAGCAACATGTGATATACACATGCCTACGACTCTTTGAAGATGCAAAATATCCTTTATTGTAAAATAAGCAATAATTCAGACAACAAACATTGAAATCAGGAGTGTGCATATGTATTCCCCCCTCCCTCCCTCTCCAAAGTCAATACTTTATACAGCCACCTTCTGCTGCAATTACAGCTGCAAGTCTCTTGGTGTATGTCTCTATTAGTTCAGCTCGTCTAGCCACTGGGATCTTCACCCACTTCAAGGCAAAACTGCTCAACTCCTTCATAGAAACAGAAAAATGACGACAGAAAAAGACCAGCATGGCCTATCTAGTCTGTCCTTCCATATCGACAACTTTTTCCCTTTAGAGATCCTCTGTGTTTGTCCCATGCTTCTTTGAATTCAGATACTGTACTCATCTCTACCACCTCCACTGGGAGACTATTCAATGGATCCACCACTCTTTCCATAAAGAAATATTTCCGCATATCACTCCTGAATCTATCCCCTTTTACCCTCATCCCATGTCCCCTCGTAGCTGAACTTGCTTTCAATCAAAAGAGGCTCTCCCCCTGTGCATTTATGCCACGGAGGTATTTAAAATCTCAATCATATCACCTCTATCCTGCCTTTCCTCTAAGGTGTACATATTAAGATCCTTAAGTCTTGTCTCATATGCTTTATAATGAAGACCACTAACCATTTTAGTAGCCACCCTCTGTACTGACTCCATCCTGTTTGTATCCTTTTGAAGATGTGGTCTCCAGAATTGCACACTATACTCCAAATGAGGTTGCACCAAAGACTTATACAGAGGCACTATCACCTCCTTTTTTCTGCTAGCCATTCCTCTCCGTATGCACCCAAGCATCCTTCTAGCTTTTGCTGTCACCTTTTCTACCTGTTTAGCTACTTTAAGATCATCAGACACAACCACGCCTAGGTCCCGCTCTTTTTTTAGTGGACAAAAGTACTTCACCTCCTATACTATATTGCCCCCTTGGATTGCTGCAGCCCAAATGCATGACCTTACATTTTTTAACATTAAATCCCATCTGCCAAACTTTTAGACCATTCTTCAAGCTTAGCTAGATCCCTTCCTCATGTTATCTACACCTTCCTGAGTGTCCATTCTATTACAGATTTTGGTATCATCTGCAAAGAGGCAAACCTTACCTGACAGCCCTTCCGCTATATCACTAACAAAGATATTAAAGAGAATCGGACCAAGGACAAATCCCTGGGGCACACCACCACTGGTAACATCCTTCTCCTCAGTGAGCTCCATTTACCTGTACACTTTGTTGCCTCCCACACGACCGATTTCTAACCCAAGCAGTAACTTTAGGGTCCAGCGGGCAAGATGCAGCGTCATGATCAGCCCCTAGGCATTGAAGGCGGCAATTGTGGCGGCCCAAGATGGACATGGCCCTGCCACAATTAGTGCATTTCTTAAAACTACTAATCAAGGACATAGCGAGAAAGACTACTCCTGTGAGGTCAAACACCAATGTCCTGATTAGTAGGGTGTGAGAAAAAAAGCCACTCACTGAAAGAGAAGTACCCAAGAAAAACACAGCGCTGAGGTACAAGAATCTGGGACCACGAGAAGATGACAGTACGCGACTGAAAAAAGGATTGAAAAAACCAAGAAGAGTCTACCGCAAAAAAAAGCTATTTTTCAAGGTGCAGACGGTACGCCTGGTGGGCTCCGCAAAAAAACAGACTAAGGGAAAATGGCTCTCTTGGGTGGGAAAGTGACCATGCATGCGTGGTTGATCTCAAAGACTCTTAGGAAGTTGGAGGAGGTTACTGCGCATTCTCAGTCAGTGCAGACATCACTAATATGTGAAGACTGACTTCCTGCTTGTTCCCAAAGGACGTTATCTGGTAAGTAAAATGTCAACTTCCATATCGTCCTGATAGACTAATCCAGAAGAGTGGGATGTAACAAAGTCACAACTCCACTGGGTGGTAAAAAGAGACAGCAGCTTGCAAAATGCTTGAGCCAAAGGCAGTGTTCGACCTTGTGTGATGAAGGCATCCGGAATAAGTTCTTTGCATTCCAGGACATAGCCAGAGTGAATGGTGTCTAGTACCAAGAGATCCTTGGTAACCCGGGCCCATTCCTGAAAGAAAAAGCAAAGCCTGCCTCTAACCAGAGGAATTAGGGAATGGGCCCCCAAATCTTCATTACGCAGTCCAGGAGGATCCTCCCCTCCTCTGGAGGGGACTGAGTACCTGGGGCTATGTGCTCCATGAAAAGACTGAGGATGAACTCGAAGCCCGGAAGCAGAGGGGAAGCAAGGTTTTCTAGGTCAGTGACAAGAGTCCTGAGACCCCCAGTGCTCCAGCCAGCACGCTCTCAGTGGACTGATGGAGGCAGACAAGAAAGGGGCACCAGCCTGCTTCACAGGCCCCTTGGACCTGTCTTACATAAGGCAGTAAGATTTTGTCTAAGGTCCTTCATCAGTTTCTCCAAAATCAGTTCCAAAGAGAAGCTTCCCCTTAAAAGCCAGTTGGGCCAACTGGGCTTGGAGGATGTGTCTGCTGCCCAGTGCTGAAGCCAAATCCAACACTGATACCATCATCAGGGCACCATCCTGGCTGTCTGATGTACCAAGTCATACATGGCATTAGAAAGGAAAGCCGAAGCAGACTCCAAAAGAGGGGTGTATCATCATCTCGCAGAAGAGACTGAATCCACTGGAGCAGGGCTCAAGACATCAGGCTAGTACATAAGTTCAAAGCAGATAAAATCCTGGCAAACACTGCCAGCTCTTGCTGTCCTTTGAGAAGAGCAGTGCTCTCGCAGACCTCTCCCGAAAGGTGATTTTTGATGCATTTGCTACTTCGCCGTGAGTTGTCTCCACATGTTTGTCATTATTCGTGTGTTCCCTTACCTTACTCCATTGCTGTAGAGTTTAAAGCTATTTTCCTCTCTCTGCTCTTAAATCTGAGTGCCTACCCCTTCCCCCTGCTAAGGTTTTGTTTCAGACCCCATTTCCTGTCCTCCACGTGTGTTTGCTTGGATTGCCTTTGTCCTTTAAGGGCAGTGCTCTCGTAGACCTCTCCCGAAAGGTGATTTTTGCTGCATTTGCTGCAAGTTGTCTGTCACCACATATTTGTTTGTCATCATTCATATGTTCCCTTACCTTACTGCTCCATTTTGCACTCTTGTTCAGCTCTTCTCAGCTGAATAACTTATACCCCACCCCGTGATTGGCTGTCTTTTATAGCTGTTATCTGCTTATTATCTGATTTATGCACAGGTGCACCTAATCCCTTGATTCTCCTACCTTCTATATTCTCTGGCCTTTGTTCTCCTCTCTATTCCTCTTATATGGCTCCTTATCACATTGTCTTCCTTTTCTTCATACTCCGTTTCCCCTCTTACCAGCACCTTGATGCCTCCCCTCCTTATCTTCCCTTTACTGTCTTCACTTTCCCCTCCATTCTGTCTTCTACCCTATCAGCAGCTCTTGAGATTCATCGCTTTATCCCTCTCATTCAACCATCTCCTCTCTCTAAGGCAACCTCACCCTTGTTTCTGCCGCACTGTCTCCTCTCTACCCCGTACTCTGCTACTCCTTCTCCTTCTCTCATCAGGAGATATCAACCCCAATCCTGGCCCCCCTAGACTTCTGTCTCACTCTGAGAAGAGATCTTCACGCAACATCTCTAATCTTATCCATATCCCTCTCCTTTCCCCTTCCACTCTCCCTTTCTCATGTGCCTTGTGGAACACACACTCTGTCTCTAATAAACTTGCTTTTACATCTTCTTGCTCTGAGACCTGGATCCTCCCTGATACTGCATCTACTGCTGCCCTCTGTCATGGGGGCTATCAGTTCTCCCACACACCTCGTCCCACTGGCCGTGGTGGTGGTGTTGGGTTTCTACTTTCTCCCTCTTGCCAATTCCAACCCCTCCTGCTGCCTCAGTCTCACTCTTTCTCTCTTTCTAAGTCCACTGCATCCGCCTCTTCACTCCACTTCCTCTCCGGGTAGCTGTTATTTATTGACCTCCTGACAAGTCTGCTTCTACCTTTCTCACTGACTCGTGGCTTTCCTTCTTTCTGGACTCCTCTTCCCCCACTCTTATTCTTGGGGATTTTAACATTCATGTCGATAACCCCTCTGATCCTTATGTTTAAAGCTCCTCTCCCTTACCTCTTCGTTTGACCTCCAACTTTGTTCCACTGCCCCCACTCACCAACACGGCCATTGCCCTGACCTGATATGCTTCTCTAGTTGCTTACCCTCAAACTTCTGAAGCTCAGTTCTTCCCTTATCTGACCATCACCTTTTAAGCTTTAATCTTCATCACCCGCTGCCTCAGCCGCGTCCTGTCTCCTCCAACCTATTTAGAAATCTTCATTTTATTGATCCCTTGGCTCTCTCTTCCACTATTTCTTCATCTCTTTCTTCCACTATGTCATCTAAGTCTGTTGACGAGGCAGTAACTTCTTATAATGCTGCACTCTCCTCAGCTCTGGATGCTCTTGCTCTGCCCATGCCACATCCTGTGAGACATTCTGCACCCCAGCCCTGGCATTCATCCACTACCCCGCTATCTACGTTCCTGTGCCCGTTCTGCTGAGCATGCTTGGCTCAAATCCCGCTCCCCTGCAGACTTTCTACACTTCAAATTCATGCTTGTCTCTTCCAGTCAGCCATAGCTCTTGCCAAACAAGACCTCTCTGGCCTCTGATCCTCGCCGTCTCTTTACTACTCTCATCTCTCTTCTCAAAGTGCCTCCACCTCTGATCCCTCCCTCCCTTTCTGCCCAAACCCTGGCTATTTCCATAACAAAATCCACAAAATCACCCTCCAATTCCCCACAGAGTCAGCTACTTCCCCTCCTCTTCACTCCCAACTCTCCCCCCCTACCTCTGCTACCCTCTCTTCCTTTCCTGTGATCTCTGACGAGGAAACTGCACACCTTCTTTCTTCCTCCAAACTCACCACCTGCTCCTCTGATCCTATCCCCACCCATCTCCTAAGCCCCATCTCCTCCACTGTTGTCCCTTCCATCACTCATATTCTCAACCTATCGCTCTCCACTGCCAACAGTCCCTGCAGACTTCAAGCATGCTGTGGTCACCTCTCCTCAAGAAACCCTCACTTGACCCCACCAGTCCTAATTATCGACCCACCTCTCTCCTTCCTTCATTTCTAAACTACTTGAACGTGCAGTTCACCGCCGCTGCCTCAACTTCCTCTCCTCTCATGCCCTCCTGGATCCCTTACAGTCTGGCTTTCATCCTTTATACTCTACTGAAACGGCTCTTGCCAAAGTCTCCAGTAACTTGTTCCTGGCAAAATCCAAGGGCCTTTACTCTGTCCTCATCCTTCTTGATCTCTCTGCTCCTTTTGACACTGTTGACCACAACCTCGATACCCTGACCTCGCTTGGTTTTAGGGGCTCTGTACTATCCTGTTCTCCTCCTATCTCTCCCATCGCTCTTTCAATGTGTGTTCTGGTGGCTCCTCCTCCTCTGCTACCCTGCTCCCAGTTGGTGTACCCCAAGGATGGGTCCGCTCCTTTTCTCTCTCTACACCCAGTCCCTTGGTGTGCTTATCTCTTCCCATGGCTTTCAGTACCATCTGTATGCTGACTCCCCCCAGATCTACCTCTACGCCCAAAATCTCTCTGGTAATCCAGACCCGGATCTCTGCCTGCCTTTCTGACATTGCTGCCTGGATGTCTCACCGCCACTTGAAACCGAACATGGTCAAGACGGAACTTCTTACCTTTGCCCCTAAAACCTCCCCTCCTCTTCCTCCTTTCTCAGTCTCTGTGGATAACTCTGTACTCCTTCCTGTTTCCTCAGCCCACAATCTGGGGGTTGTTTTTGACTCCTCTCTCTTTCTCCACACATCCATCTGATAGAAATGGCAGGTCTTAGCTTTCTCTATAACAGCAGCAAAATTTGCCCTTTCCTTTCTGAACACACTACTAAAACACTTATCCATTCCTTAATCACCTCCTGTCTTGACTACTGTAACCTACTCCTTACGGGTCTCCCTCTGAATCATCTCTCTCCCCTTCAATCTGTTCAACATTCTGCTGCGCGGCTAATCTTCTGCCAGCCTCATCATGCCCATATTACTCCTCTTCTCAAGTCACTTCATTGGCTCCCTATCCGTTTCTGCATCCAGTTCAAACCTCTCCTGCTGACCTATAAATGCATTCACTCTGACTCCTCTCTATCTTTCTTCTCTTATCTCTCCTTACAACCCCCCTTGGGAACTCTACTCTTCTAGCAAACTGCTTTTATCTGTGCCCTTCTCTTCTACTGCTAACTCCAGACTTCGCTCCTGTCACCTTGCTGCGACTTACGCCTGGAATTACCTATGTCTGTACGCCAGGCATCTTCTCTAACCCTCTTCAAATCCAGGCTGAAAACTCACCTCTTCGCTGCTGCTTTTGGATCTTGACCCACCTGATCTCCTTTTTCTTTCCTTTGCTTTATCCCTGCCTACACCTTCTGCATTTGTCTTGACTAAATTGTAAGCTCTGATGAGCAGGGACTGTCTCTTACATCTCCGTGCAGTGCTGCATACAACTTGTAGTGCTATATAAATGCTCAGTAATAGTAGCTCCTTCTGGAATAGGCGGATCACCTCGGCCTCTTCACAGCCTTTTGAAAGTGAGAGTACTCCAACCACATCAGAGTCCAGTACCGAGCCACCTGAACCCGAGTCACAGTCAAAATCTCAGACTGCTCCCAACTGTTCTCAATCTCCTCAGGGCGGCACTTGCTGGGGGCACTTAGCCAAAGGCAATCAAAGTAGCCTAACACACAGCCTGCCCTACATGAGACTGCAATCGGGGGTGCCCAGAACTGCAAGGTCCGAATTTCCATGCCAGAAGGACCAGGCCTGCTGCAAAAAAGAATAGAATACCAGGGAGGTCAATCTGAAGTCTGGAGTTCTCCTTTCGGAAATGACCCCGCAACACCAGGGGGCACAGATGCCACAGACTCCCTAGAGGACAAGGAGCAACTCACAGCATGGTCGCCGGAGTCTCCAGCCGGCTAGATATCCTTACCCAAAGCGACATCCATCAATTGCCCTGAGGCATGCAAAGCCAGACTAACTGCATCCCTTGGCTGAGGAAGGGGGACCAGGCCTTCCAAGAACAACTCAGAAGCTGCCATGCAAGAAGAGCAGAGTCCAGGATCCAGAAATGAGGCATCTCGCTAGCTAAAGATCAAACAGTTTCATGGAAGACTGAGTTAGGGCAAAGGCTACGGTGGCCCAAAAGGCATGTGTTAACTGTGCTTTTACTGCAACAAGCCTTACAGGCACTAGGGAAGGAATGCACACCAAACGCCACTTGAGTGGAATACATGCTAAGACGCACAACCGCCAGGCACAAAATAGGTAAAAACACTTAACACGTGCAGAAAATAGCAGGAAACCACCACACCATGACAACCATCACCAATGGTCCACCCTGAATTGCCTCCCAAGACCACCAAATTGGGAGCTCCCCAACAAGGACAATGAGGTCAAGCCTTGGTACTCAACCCTTGAGACCCCCAGGCAGAGGATCCATGCTGGGCTCGGCTCTACTCCCCTGAAACAATTTTACTGGCTTTGCAGCACTGTTTAAGGTGGCTGGCAGGCAGACCCTTCTGAGAGCCTTCTGCAATCTTCAGAGAGAGCAGGGGGGACAGAGGAGGGAGGGGCTGCTGAGGTTGTGAGAGGCTGCTACACTCTAATAGATCCTTCCGAATCCTTCCAATTTCTGGCTGCTCCAAAGGCTATGATAAGAGCGTGGAGCTGTACCAATTTTTCCTCCACGTATGGCTACCAAAAGGACTGCAGTCTAGTGGAGCCTCCCATGTCACATTCAAATGCAAGAGTCACCCTCATTCACGAACATTTAATCAATCTTTTCCTCTCAATCTTCAGATTTTCTTCAGAGGGGAGAAAATCCATCCACCATCTACTGAAGACAAAGAAATATTGAAGAGACCTCTGGTGGCTGAGTGAATAGAGGCATAGGAATGACACTGTTGAAACCTGGACTTATTGGTTCTTTGTCTCCACCAATCTGCTGGTAGGGGAACACAACCCACTTGTCTGGATAGGTTTAGCAGAACGATATGGAAACTAGATTTGAACACTGGTTTCCCAGTTCTCAGCCTGCTGCTCTAACCACTAAACTACATCTCCACTCATCTAGATATAGTAAGAACCCTAGGAAGAAGGGACAGTCAAAGAGAAACAGCAAGGGAACACATTTACAGCTATGGAGCTAGTGTGTAGTGAACAGATTCTGATTAAGAGCCAAAGGCCACTGTCCATGGCACCAATGTGGAGAGCCAACCTTAAGATGCACGTGTCCTTACGAGGGAAACAATCCTGATCCCTGCAATTTGACCTGTGCTTCCTGTAAAGGAACAAGCAATCCAGGTGGTTATCACAGAATTTAAAATTCAGCGGTTTCTACTCAGGTTTGTGTTTCTGGAGCAGATATGCTTCTAATGTTGAAGATATGGGCTAGCAATAGACCCTGGCGGAACACAAACCATGAGAGCCCCGTTTCCTTTCTACTGCCCATCCACTACCCCCCACTCCCCTGGTGGAGACATAGCCTGCCAATTGGGCTTTCAGAATATCCACAATACATATGCATGAAATACATTTGCTTATAATAGGTGGTTTCTTGTATGCAGATCTCTTGTGTATATTCACTGTGCTAATCCTGAAAGCCAAACTGGCTAGGTGTGCCTCCATGAGAAGGTTGGAAAGCACTGGCATAATGTCCCAGAGCCCTATGGGTTGGTCAGCTATTCTACAAGACTCCCAAGGCCAAATTTCAGATTTTCACATCCATAGGCAAGACCAAACAGCAGATCCCACAGAGCAAGAGGAGAGAGGGGTTAGAGATCCCAGAGACAACACAGAGGAAGGCCATAGTGCCACAGTAGCTGACACCATAAACATCAAAGACCGACCAGTTCTAAATTAAAATTACAGCTAAAATAGAACCAAACATATACTAGCAAGGAGACATACTTATTCATACTGGAAGAGGATGCAATCCTCTGTAGTTCCAAGAAGTGCACTTCCCTCTTTCGCTTCTGAAGGAATGGAGAAAACTCATCTGCACTGGAGCCACTGTCACTGCTGGAAGGGAACAAGGCTGCAAAGAGGAATTTAGACAAATGTTTGTGTATGTGTTACAGATGAACTAGAAGATGGTCTATTAAAGCTAGTTTCAGCATTTTCTGTCTGCGGTCAATACCTATAACTAGTTAATAAAAATGGCTAGATCAGCACAGCAGTTGGTCAAAATGTTAGCTCTTGCCAGCAGACAGTCACGAGTGGAGCCCAATAAAAGTTAATAAAAGCTGGGCAACACTCCACAGCCTGCGTAAAAGGCTGTGAGTATAACTTTGGCAAACCTATGATACAGAATTCATATTCCTGGGGCTATTAAACACCCCACCCCCCAACCACCAAACCCAAACTAGAGGATGTGAAATCTTCTGATGAGCCCAATCTGTGGCTTTTAAAGGTTGCCCACATACAGCTCAATCTCTTTTGCACCAAAGATCTCTCAGGTTTATAGTTCCCGCCCAGACACTCCTTCCTACAAAATGAGGCAGTAAAGCGTAGTTACTCACCTGTTAACAGGTGATCTCCGGGAACATCAGGAATTTAGTACTTACATATGGGTATCGTCAGTACCGACGGAGCCTGTGCGGAAATGCTCCCCAGTGTCCAATAGGAACACTTTTGAGAGCATCCCTCAGCACATGTGCGCTGCCTTCCCGCCTTTCCAACTGTCCCTCTTCGGTTAGGTTTGTAGCTGAGTGAAAGGATAGAGGGAGAAAGGAAAGAGACAAAGAGAGAGAGAGAGACACACACAGACAACTCCTAGGGGAGGTGGGTGGGTTGTGAGGACTAAATTCCTGCTGTTCCCGGAGATCACCTGTTACAGGTGAGTAACTACGCTATCTCCAGGAACAAGCAGGAATGTAGTCCTCACATATGGGGACTCCCTAGCTGAATATGCCAGGGAGATAGCCCCAGGAAGGTGCCACCGTCGAAGGTGAGAATCCTTCCTCCCATGGATCTCTGGCATCCCACCAGGGTTGGTGGGTAGGAGTTGGTTTAAGTTTGAAAGAGATTTTGAAGAACAGCTTGGCCAAAGAAGGCATCCCGACAGGAGGCTTTATCTAGGCAGTAGTGGGCTGTGAAGGTGTGTACCGAAGCCCAGGTGGCTGCTCGACAAATGTCATCGATAGAGACAGAGTGCAGATTAGCCATAAAAGCTGCCATGACACTCACATTATGAGCTGTGACATGGTCATGAAGAGGAAGACCCTTACTCTCATAAGCAAAGGATATGCATTGGGCAATTGATTTATATAAAGTTCTTTTGGAGACTGGAAGTCCCAAATGTCTAGAGTCAAAAGCTACAAAAAGTTGCAAGGACTTTCTATGTTGCTGTGTTCTTTCTATGTAAAAGGCTAAGAACCTTTTACAATCCAAAGTATGAAGGTTTCTTTCTGCATTAGAGGCATGAGGCCTCGGAAAAAATATAGGAAGATAAATTGATTGGTTCAAATGAGAAGGCGAAACCACCTTTGGCATAAAGTGTGGGTGACTTCAAAGAACAACCTTATCATGATGAAATCTAGTATAAGGAGAATCAGCCACTAAAGCTTGCAATTCACTAATGTGACGGGCAGAGGTGATTGCAATTAGGAAGACGACCTTCCAAGTCAAAAACTCAAGGGTTGTAGTGGCCAAAGGTTCAAAAGGCGGCTTCATGAGCTGCCCGAGAACTAGATTTAGATCCCATGCCACCGGTGGTGGCTGGATGGGAGGTTTAGTTAATAAAAGGCCTCTCATAAATCTTGATAAGCGTGGATGAGAGGAAATTGGTTGTCCATTTAGAGGCTTATAAGAAGCTGCAATTGCACTAAGATGGACTCTTATCAAATTGGTCTTTAACCCAGAATTTGATAAGTGAAGGAGATACTCTAGTATCGATTCTAAGGCTATGACCAGGGGGTTTAATCCCTTCTTGGAGCACCATATAGTAAAACGTTTCCACTTGAAGGCATAAGATCTTCTTGTGGAAAGTTTCCTAGAAGCCTGAAGGATATCTTTTAACTGCTGGGACAGGTTGAAATCCTGGGGGTCTAAGCCTTCAGCAACCAGGCCGTGAGGTGTAGGGACTGGGGATTCAGGTGCCATAGTGTCCCGTTCTCCTGGGAAAGGAAATCTGGAGCATGCCCTAACTCCAGAGGTGCCGCTTGAGAGAGATGCAGAAGCAGGGAATATCACGTTTGGCGCGGCCATCGTGGTGCTACGAGAATCATGCTGACCCCTGTCTCTCTGAAGCTTGAAGAGTGTTTTGTGGATGAGAGGAATGGGTGGGAAGGCATAAAGGAAGTCCTGACCCCAGTGAAGGAGGAAGGCATCCCTTGCCTGACAGTTGTGCGCCGGAATCCAGGAACAGAACCAGGGAAGTTTGGCATTCAGTGGACTTTCAAAGAGGTCTATGTCTGGAGTGCCCCAGAGATGAAATATCTTTGCCACCTGGTCTAGTTGGGGTGACCACTCGTGAGGTAGCAGTACTCGACTGAGTTTGTCTGCCTGAAGGATTTGAATGCCTGGAAGATATACCACTATAAAGTGAATTTGAGGCTCTCTGGCGAGGGCCCATAGCCATAAAGCTTCGTTGCATAACGACAGAGAGCCTGTCCCACCTTGCTTGTTCACATAGAACATGGCTACTTGATCGTCCGTCTGGACTAGGACTGTCCTGTAGCTGAGCTGGGCATTGAACACTCAAAGAGCTAAATAAATTGCTCTTAATTCCAGGAGGTTTGTGTGTAAACCAACCTCCTGTGGAGTCCAGGTGCCCTGGGTAGAGAGATGATTCAGGTGTGCTCCCCAACCCACCTGTGATGCATCTGTTAGGGTGGCCTGAAAGAGGGGTTGATGGAAAGGAGACCCCACTGTCAGATTTTCTAATGATTGCCACCATTGGAGGAACAAAATTAGTTGTTGAGAGATTGTTATTTTGTCCGACAAATGACCCATGGCCTGTGTCCACTGTGTGGAGAGGGTCCACTGAGTTGCTCGCATGTGGAGGCGAGCATATGGGACTACATGAACTGTGGATGCCATGTGTCCCAGTAACTGCAGCAGCTCCCGAGCAGTGAGGGAGGATTTGCCTGCTGCTTGGGAAGCTAGCTGCATTATGCGAAGACACCGGCCTTGTGGAAGGAAAGCTCTTGCCTGCCTGGTATCCAGACAGGCTCTTATGAATTCTAGGCATTGGGAAGGAACTAGTTGAGATTTCGGGAAGTTTATTACCAATCCCAAGTATTGGAGGATTCGCAATGTATGGGACAGTGCAGTGCTGGCCTCTGCCACTGTGAAGGCTCGAATGAGCCAGTCGTCTAAATCAGGGAAGACGAAAATCCCCAGGATTCGTAGAAATGCAGCTACTACTGCCATGCATTTAGTGAATACCCTTGGTGCTGAAGCCAGACCAAAAGGAAGAACCCTGTACTGGAAATGTCTTCCCCTGAAAAGGAAACGTAAAAATTTCCTGTGATCTGGATGGATGAGAATGTGAGTGTGAGTGTATGCATCCTTTAAGTCTAGAGAGCAAAGCCAGTCCTGGCTTTGAAAGTATGGCAGACGGGTTCCCAGAGAAATCATTTTGAATTTCTCTGGAAACGGATATTTGTTCAATTCTCTGAGGTCTAGAATGGATCTGTGTCCTCCTGTTTTCTTTGGAATAAGAAAATAGGGGGAGTAGAACCCTGTATCCTGTTGAAGAATGGGTACCTTCCTCTACTGCCCCTTGGGCAAGAAGTGTGGAGACCTCGTGATCTAGCAGATTGTCTGCAGAGGTTTGTGAATTGAATTGCTTTAGAATTGTAGGAGGGGGTAAGCTGTGAAAATGAAGTTTGTACCCCTCTCCTACAATGGACAAAGTCAAATCTTCTGCTGTTATCTGATGCCATCTGTTGACAAAGTGGCATAACCTGCCCGGAATATTGGAGGGTTGAGGACCCCTCAGAGGCAGGAAGGCAAAGCTCTCCAGGAAGGAGTCAAAGCCCTTGAGGGGGCTGAACCTGGAGAGCTGGTTGGGCTCTCGGGCCTTTTGGTTTCTTTTGCTGTCTAGTTTGTCCCTTTTGGGCAACCTGACCTGCAGTCTAAGTCTGCTGGGTATAGGAAGGATAAAACTTCCTCTTTTTGCTAAAAGAGGGGTTTTTATAAGGCTTCCTTTTGGCTGGAGTGGCTGCAGACTTTGACAATCTATCTAAGGTAGAATTGTCAGCATCTAACTCGTTAGCCTTCTCCTGCCAGTTCTTGCCAAAGAGATTCTCTCCCGTGCAAGGAATGTTGCCTAACTTGTCCTGTACCTAAGTCTCCAATTCTGATGCCTGTAGCCAGGCAATCCGTCGAGCGCCAATGGCAATAGCAGAAGTTCTGCTGTTGCGTTCGAAGCCGTCAAAGGCTGCACAATTGACAAACTTGAAGACATCCTGAGCATGCTCAACTAGAACAAGAAAATCTTCTCTTATCTGGGAGAAATGGGCTCATAAGTTCCAAGTCTCCTGTGACTTCTTTGAGGGACATTCCCATATATAGGATATATGAACTGATCCTAGCTGAAAGCATGGAAGCTTTTAAAGTTCTGCGTCCAAAAGCATCCAGAGTCCTGCATTCACGACCTGGAGGATTGGATGCATGCCTCTTGGCACTTTTCATTCTACACATAGCTGATTCCACTACCACTGAATGGTGTGGCAGCTGAGTTTTCTGAAATCCAGGACATGGTGGAACTCGATACATAGTTTCAAGTCTCCTAGAGTGAGGAGAGGTAGTCAGAGGTGTCTCCCAAAAATCTGAGCATCAAGCTATGCAGAATTTCATGGATAGGCAGAGTAGCTGCCTCCTTAGGAGCTTTAGGATATTGGAGGATTTCCAATTCCTTTGCTCTGGGTTCCTCTTCAGGAGCTACTGTGATTGAAAGACCTTTGGCCCTATCACGGATGAAATCCTGAAATGACATGTCCTCTGGAGGTGACATTCTGCATTGGGGAGAAGAGGGATCTTCTAGGAGAAACCCTCTAGTGCCAGCAAAATTGTCAGTCTTCGGAATCGGAGAAATCGAAGCATTCCTGACCCCGATGCTCTTGCAAAGCACGATCCTGGTACCGATCGAAGTCGGTACCAAGTTGACCCGGTACTACTCTATCCCCTCCAGCCAGAGGTGGCATGGGAAGAGTTCCCACTGGGGCCGGTACCATTGGTACCGGCATCGGTGTCGATGTTGATACCGGTGTCCTTGGGACCACCGGTACCGCAGATGAAAGAAGAGCTGCGATACTGCGTTCGATAGCAAGAAACCTCTGGTCTATCGGCGCTGCCAATGCCTTGGTGTCGGTACCGGTAAGAACGGCCGGAACCCCTGAGCATGGCACAGGAGGTTCTTGCGAGGTTGAGGCCTCGAGAACATCCTGAAGTCCCATTGATGCTTTGGAAGCTGAAGCCTCCCGCCGGGGCTGTTTTGCCGGTGTGGTTCCCTCAAGGACAATGCCAATGGCCTCTCGATGATTAGCAGGAGAGCTACCCTTTGAGGACTGGCTTTTGTGTTTAGTTACCTGAGATCCATGGGAGGAAGAAGAGGCCCTTGACGATGTCGATGCAACGGATCTGGCATCTGAAGAAAAGAGGGTACTGAGCTTTGCGGCCCGGTTCTGTCTTCCTCTTTTGGTCATCCCCATGCAGGAGAGACATTCAGTTGGAGAATGAGCAGGTCCTAAACATTTTAGACACCAATCATGGGTGTCAGTGACAAAAAAGATACTGCCACACTTAGTACATTTTTTAAAACCACTAACTGGCTTTTCCATGATTTAGGGAAAATGGGGCCTAATGCCCAAAATGGCACCTGCACCAAAGAGGAAAGTTTCTGAAAAGAAACCATCTAAGTTTAAGGGGGGGGGGGGGGTTTGGGGGGGGTTTTGTATGAAAAGAAAAGAACCGGTGGTACCAGGAGGTGTCGTGCGGTAGGCAAACGCGACCACAAGAAAGAAGTTTAAAGACGGAATTTTCTGCGGTGACAGGGAATAGGTCCTGTTGGCTCCGCAAAAAACAAAGAACTGAAGAGGGACAGTTGGAAAGGCAGCACGCATGTGCTGAGGGATGCTCCCAAAAGCGTTCCTATTGGACGCTGGGGAGCGTTCCCGCGCAGGCTCCGTCGGTACCGACGATACCCATATGTGAGGACTACATTCTTGCTTGTTCCTGGAGATTGCCTGTTATACGCTTTGTTTAAGCAAACAACATATTAGAGTGAGCCACAGATGACCATGGCAACCCTGCAATATCCCCTGATAAGCCCTATGAGCTCATTCCCAAGTAAACTGTTCCTCTACCCTACTAAAAATATGCCATTCAATAGTCTTTATAGAGGGAGAGTGGGACAGGACATCTCTCCCATGTAGCAACTCGGAAGCTTTAATGGTCATGTGCCATAAAGCCTGACAGCAATCAAGTAGGAGGAGGAAGGCAACAGCAACATAACTAAGCAACCAACCTGATAACACTGTCTTTTCTGGTTCTATAACAATCCAGCTAAAATGGAGATGTCACTGATGCACACACGTCTCACTGCAATAAAATGTGCATGGAAATACTTCATTTGTACAGTTGTAGTCAACATTATTGGCCCCCTTGCATTTTATGTATGTTGTGTACAATAGCTTGAGAACTAATTGGAAATATTCCAACTGTGTCTCATCATAATATTTTAATAGTATGTTTAAAGGTATATAATAAAAAGCTGTCTGTGCAACTTACACAATTAGAGAAAAAAAATCTGACCTGGATAGAATTAATGGCACCCTTCACTAATATTCCATTGCACAACCCTTGGCAGGAATGACAGCCTCCAAATGTTTCTTGTAGTCATTTATAAGTTTTGCACATCTGGCAGTTCCTCTCACTCTTCAACTGTGATTTGTTCCAGCTCATGAATGTTTCCAGAATTCCTTTTACCAACCAGCTCTTTGAGATCAGGACTCATTGCTGGCTTAGTTTAAAACAGTCCATTTGTTGTTTTTTAACCATACTTTTATACTTCTGGATGTATGTTGTGGGCCATTGTCCTGCTGGAAGCCCCATGAACTTTGACCCAGACATAGCTTTCTGACACTAGGTAGCACATTTTGCTCCAAAATACCTTGGTAGTCCTCTGACTTTATAATTCCTTTAATAAATTCCAGGCATCCAGATCCTGAGGCAGCAAAACAGCCCCACATTGTGGAATCTCAATCATATTTAACTACAGGAAGGGTGGGTTTTTCCCCCCATTATAAGCTTCCATTTATTCACCTGTAAACGTGTTGCTAGTCTGCATTGCCAAGGAGCTTAAGTTTGGTCTTATCTAGGCACAGAACATTTTCCCAGAAGGCTTGTGTTTCCTCAGGATGGGTCTGGAAGAGCCAGTCGGCCACCCTGGGGTCCAGCTGCCACTCGGACTCTACTCAGCTTGTTGACCAGCAAGTTGTTCTGGCCTGGTAAGTATACTGCCCGTAGGAGAATGCCCTGTTGGATTGTGTACAAGCAGAAAACCACTGACCCCAGACAGAGGACAAGAGACCCCCCCCCCTCCCGTTTGTTCACATAGAACACTGCCACCTGGTTGTCCATCTGGACCAGCAAAGGCTGGTGATGCATGTGGTGATGAAACGCTCACAGGGCTTAGTATATCGCTGCAGCTCCAGAAGATTGATCTGCTGGGTGCTCTCACATGGTGACTAACTGCCCTGGGTGCGGAGCGCATCACAGTGGGCTCCCAAGCCGAGCAGGGAGACATCCGTGGTGAGGAACCTTGAGGGGCTCAGGGCCTGAAAAGGCATGCCTGCCTCGAGATACTGGTGACACTGCCACCAGTCCAGAGTCCACCAGTTGGGGGGTTACAGAGACTCTGTCTCGGAGGCGCCCTGTGGCTTGAGTCCATTGGTCTCCGAGACAACACTGCATCGCCCTCATGTGGAGGTGTCTGGGGTGACATGGATTGTAGAGGCCATGTGCACAAGGAGCAGAAGCAGCTGAGCAGGCATAGAGGGATGGTACTGTATGTCCTGTGCCAAAGTCCTGAGCCAGTCGGCTTGGTCCCTGGGCAATGCGGCCTTTAATTGGAGTGTGTCCAGCTTTGCCCAGATGAACTTCAGACACTGTCGGGAGTCGTCGAGACTCAGGGTAGTTTATGACAAAACCCAAGTGCTGCAGGACCTGGATGGTGCATGCGGTGGCCTGCCACACCTGAGGCCGTGCCTCCCTTTATGACCCAGTTGCCCAGGTAGGGGAAGAAAAAGAACCCCTGAAGACAGAGGAAGGCAGCCACGACTGCCAAGCATTTTGTAAAGACCCTTGAGGCAGAAGCCAAGCTGAAAGGAAGCACCCTGCACCCCTCATGAACCGAAGGTACTGCCTGTGGTTGGGGTGAATGAGGATGTGGGTATAGGCATCCTGAGGTCTAAGGAGCACTGACAGTTTCCCTGCTGGAGTTAGGGCAGCAATGTTCCAAGGGAGAGCATCTTGAATTTCTTCCTCACCAGGAATTTTTTTGAGGTTGTGCAGGTCTAGGATGGGCCAAAGGCCCCATATTCTCTTTGGCACGAGAAAGTACCTGGAGTAGAACTCCTTGCCTTGAAATGGTGGGGCATCGGTTCCACTGCTTTGTCCTTCAGTAGAAGATCCTAGCGGAGGGGAGACCCAAGGGGCTCTCCTGGAAAATAATGGGGAGGTATGAGTCAGGTGGAGGAGGTAACCCTCCCTGACCACCCAAAGTGCCCAGGAGTCAGTGGAGATTGTCAACCACCTCTGGGTATAGTGGGCTAGACGTCCCCCTATGGGTTGCTGATCTCCTTGAGTAGGGGAGGCTATGCTCAAGGTGTCAAAAACTCCCCCCTGGCTGGGCCTGAGCTAGTGCCTGGGGTTTTGGAGCCTTCTGCTTACAGGGGCCATACCCATGTCCCTTGGCCTGCTGATCCTGTTGGGAAGCTGGTAAGGCCTGAAAAGGTGGGTAGTTTCCGTAAGCAGCCCCTTTCCTCGGATAGAAGGACTTTTTACCAGAACCCTTCCATCAGAGAGGGGCAGTGGTCTTTGAGAGCCTGGTCCCCATCATGAACTTGGTCTCCAGCTCGGCAGCCTTGTTGGTCATGGTTTTTACCAAAGAGTTCTCTTCTTGGCATGGGACATTGACCAATTTGTCCTGAACCCACTGCTCAAAGTTGGACTGGAGCCAAGCTTGGCATCTTGTACCAAAGCCCGCTGCTGCTACTACTGAGCCGCCAACTCAAACCAGTCATACGCCACCCGAAACATGAATTTGAAGCACACACGGACTGCCTTGGCCAGGTTTTTGAACTGCTGCAAGGGTTCCTCGGAGAAGCCAGCTGAGAATCCAGCGCCGGGTCCTTCAGAGACATGCCCATGAACAGCTGGAAGGTCTGGATATGGTCGATGAGCATCGAGCCCTGGTAACACTTTCTGCCAAGGACAGCCAAGGTGCGGGCCACCAAGGAGCAAGTCTTCTCGCTTTTCAGTCTCACCAGCAAAGACAGCGTGTCGAATATCCAGGTGGGTGCCCATATGAGCAGCAGTGATCATCGCACAGTGTGGTTTGAGATGAAAGTGAAGGTGAAATCCGATCACAGTAAACGCAAAGTCTAGACTTCAAAAACGCTGACCAGTAAAATGGCCACGTACCCCGAGGAGTTGGTAGAATTCCAGGAGAGGTTAAGGGAAGTGGAATTGCAATGGGCTAAATTAAAGAAGGCAATAAAAGGTGCAACAGATACATACGTAAGGAAAATAAATAAAAATGATAAAGGAAACCTATTTGGTTCTCCAAAGACGTGGCTGCACAAATAAAGGTAAAAAACACAGCTTTCACAAAATTCAGAAGCTCGCAAACAGAAGAACACAGAAAAGAATACAAAATCAAACTAAAGGACAAAAAAAAAAAAGGATGACAAAATCAAAGGCATAAGAAAAAATGGCTAGATATGAAATGTGGCGACAAGACTTTAAGATATATTCGGGAGAGGAGGAACATCAGAGGTGGAATTGCAGGACTCAAACGTGCTGGGAACGGATTCGTGTAAAGTGACATTGAAAAAGCAACAATGCTAAAAAAATACTTCTGCTCTGTTTTCGCTAGAGAAAATCCTGGAGAAGGACCACCTGTGATTGACAAATATACAAATGGAAATGGAGTAGATACCACACCATTCACAAAAGATGATGCATTAGAACAGTTTGCAAAACTGAAAGTGGATAAGTCTATGGGACCAGATGGGATACACCCTAGGATACTGAAAGAGCTCAGAGAAGTTCTTGAAGGGCCTTTAAAGGATGTTTTTAATAGATCCTTGGAGACAGGAGAAGTTCCACAGGACTGGAGAAGGGCTGATGTGGTATCTCTCACCAGAAGTGGTAAGGGGAAGAAGTGATATATTACAGGCCAGTAAGCCTAACCTCGGTGGCGGAAAAAGTAATTGAGGTGCTCCTGAGAGCGAATAGTGGACTTCCTTGAAACCAACAGGTTGCATGATACGAGGCAACATGGTTTTACCAAAGGACAAATCTTGTCAAACAAATCTGAATGAGTTCTTTGAATGGGTGACCAGAGAACTAGATCAAGGGGATGCGGCGGATATGATCTACCTAGATTTCAGCAAAGCCTTTGATACTGTTCCTCATAGGAGGCTTATCAAACTCAACAGCTTGGGGATGGGTCCCAAGATGGTGAACTGGATCAGAAATTGGTTGACTGAGACAACAGAGGGTGACGGTAAACGGAACTCACTTGGAGTAAAGGAAGGTGATTAGTGGTGTGTCCCAGGGTTCGGTCTTGGGAACATTACTGTTCAATATATTCGTGAGTGATATTGCCAAAGGGCTGAATGGAAAAGCGTCTTTTTGAAGATGACACCAAAATTTGCAAGAGTGGACACCCCTCAGGGAGTGGGTAACATGAGGAAAGATCTACAAAAGCTGGAAGAAAGGTCTAATGCTTGGCAGTTAAAATTTAATCTGAAGAAGTGCAGTGTCATGCACTTGGGAAACAGAAACCCAAGGCAACTGCATGTGATAGGGGGCAGGAGATTGATGTGCATGGACCAGGAAAAAGACCTTGGTGTGATTGTTTCTAATTTAATTTATTTATACATTTTTCTATACTGCCTCTTCCAGAGACCAGAGGCTGTTTACAGGTAACAAAACGTTAATAGCAAGCTATTATTTTTACAGAGAACAATTGTAGAATATTTTAAAATTTAACTCTTAACATGAAAACAGGTGGAACTGGTGGCAAATTAATGCCACATCCTATAACTAATTACATTCAAAATTAGATCAGGTAACTATTTACATAAGTGGTAAACAAATATATTCGAAGTTGGGTGATCTAGGTGGCATTATAGCTGTGTAAGAAATGTGGGAGTGTGCTTTGTCTAGGTAGGATCAGAGTATGGTTGTTGGTCAGTGCTGGTCTGTGAATTCTGAAAATCATCATGTTGAAGGATCTTTTATCTTTATCTTTAAATCTTTATTAAAAGATTTGATAAACCGCTGCGGCCAAAGCATAGAGCGGTGTACAATAAAAGGTCCACATTGCAAATTATAGAAAAAGAACGCCATAAATAATAGGAAAGCAAAGCACACAGCACACAGGAGTAAAACAAAGTAACTAAAATAAGAATAAATAAAAAATAAATAAAAAATAAAAACAAAACAGGGAAAGACAGGACACTAACAGACAGCACAAGACAAAAATCCAACTACAGATTCAAGGGGGGGTACTGGCGGGAAGGTCAAAAGCCTGCTCGAACAGATGGGTTTTGAGTAATGTCTTGAATTGGGGATAAGAAGGTTCTAACCGGAGGGAAGGTGGTAATGAATTCCAAAGAGATGGACCAAGAAAGAAAAAGGCGGAATGTCGGGTTTGCTCCAGCCTGTTATGGGGAAGGCAAGGATAAACGATTGGCATGAATAGACCAGAGTTGGCGATAGGGTGTGTGAAGGAAATCAGACCCTCAAGATACAAAGGATTGCCAGTATGAATAGTGCGGTGAATCAAAATCAGGAACTTATATTGATAGCGAAAACGAAGAGGCAACCAGTGCAGGCGAAGAAAGAGGGGAGTGACATGATCGAAACGCCGGGAAAAAGTGATAAGGCGAGCCACGGTATTTTGAATGGATTGTAACCCTTGAAGCTGATACTGAGGAAGATTAGCCAAGAAAACATTACAGTAGTCAAGTCTACTAATTACTAAAGCTAGAACAAGAGTAACCAAAGAGTCAGAAGAAAAGAGAGAATGAGTAGCTCTAATCTGCCGAAGTGTCAAAAAGGACCGACGAGTGAGAGAAGAGATGTGATCGTGAAAAGAAAGTGATGAATCAAGGGTAACCCCCCCAAATAGCGGAAAGAAGAAACAAGGGGAATAGGAAGTGAATCAATCATGGGGGCGACAGAGGGACAAGAACCACTAAGAGATACCCACATAGCCGTGGATTTCGAGGGACTTAAGTGAAGAAAGTTTCGAGAAAGCCAAGAAGCGATATGAGAAAGACAATCATTTAGTGGGGCAATATCCAAAGTGAGGGGAGAGACATGACAGAGGAGAATAATGTCTGCATAAATGTAAGGAGATACCGAAAACTGCTGAATCGCAAGAGGTAAAGGAGCAAGAAAGATATTAAATAATAGAGGAGAAAGAACAGACCCCTGCGGAACACCACAGACAAGTGGGAGAGAAGAGAAGAGCGGTTACCAGAGTGCACAGTGAACGAGCGAGCCGTAAGGAAAGAGCGAAACCATTGTAGAACAGAGCCCCGCAATCTAATATTGAATAGACGGGAAAGGAGAGTCCAGTGATCAATCAAGTCGAAAGCTGCAGAAAGATCCAGAGAAACAAGAAGAGTAACATCACCACGATCGTGAGCAACATGAATTTCATTTAGGAGTGCCAGAAGAACAGTTTCAGTGCTGTGCCCATGACGAAAACCTGCTTGACGGGGGTGAAGAGCATTTGTGGCTTCTACGTGTGAATGTAACTGTTCAAAAACAAAACGCTCCAAAAGTTTAGCCAGGAAAGGGAGGTTGGAGACTGGCCGCCAATTAGACAAAACAGAAGGATCATTGGAAGGTTGTTTCAGAAGGGGACGGACAACAGCAGATTTCCACAAAGACGGGAAGAGGCCAGAGGATAGACTGGAATTTATATAGTAGTGAGGAATGGAACAAGTTGCAGAGAAGGCTCAGACAACAAGTGAGATGGAATAGGGTCTAATACACAAGTCGTCTTTCTAGATTTAAGCAGCATCTGCAATACTTCTGCAGAAGTGACCAAATGGAAAGAGGACCAGGTATGAGCAAGGGCCTGGTTCGGAGAAGAAGGGGAAGGAGCGAACAGAAAGTCATCAGAATGAATGGGCGACTCACCGGGGGGGGGGGGGGGGGTAGCGGGCAGAAGGGATAGAGGCGAAGGTGGCGAGGGACTTGAGAAAGAGGTCTGCAACTTCAGTATCTTATCCGAAAAGAAAGTAGACAGAAGTTGGGGGTCTGGTGACCGGGATACCGGGCCACAACTGGGACCAATAGAAGAAAACTTCCGGAGAATGGAAAAGAGTTGTTTGGAGGAATGCGCGGCTTCCGAGATCTGAGTACAATAGAAAGCACGTTTGGCAGCCTGGACTGCCAGGCGATACGCGGCAGATAAATGACGAAAACGCAGTAACAAGTCGGAAGAGGAGTGGCGAGCCCAACGACGCTGCACCTGACAGAGCTGCGTCCGCTGCAGGCGCAGAGAAGGATAGTACCATGGTGAATGTCCAGTGGAACGTGGTCTAGAGAAGGGACGAAGAGGTGCCAAATCATCCAGAGCGTTGGCAAGCAGTGAATTCCAAAGGGAGGTCTGACAGTCAAGGGAGCGCAAGGCAAAATCTGAAGGAAAAAGCGAGGAGGCGGAGGGAAAGGCCAGAAGAGTGTCAGAGGTGCAACGACGACGCAGAGGAGGGGGAGAGGAAGGTACAGAGGGAGGGGTGGTCACAGGTGAGGGAGAGGACACTGTAAAGAGAATACAGAGATGGTCAGACCATGGAACGGCCAATAAAGCGGGGGATGAAATCACTGGCAACAGCGTAGGAGGTGAAAGAACCAGATCTAGAGTATGACCTGCTACATGGGTGGGACCTGAGACATGCTGATGAAGAGAGATATCAGACAAGAGATTCAAAAAAGTATGATCTTTAGATCTAGTAGGGTGATCCACATGCACGTTGAAATCACCAAGAACAATAAGATTAGAAAACTGTAGGGTCGTATCTGAAAGTACTTGTACAGCTGCATCCCAGCGTGCAGCGGAGGGGGAAGGGGAAGATAAAGAAGAAGAAAGTAAAGTGGGGGGGGGGATGAATTAAGACGAAGGAAAAGGGATTCAGAAAGAGAGACCGAAGGGGAAGGAATCTCCTCGATAGCGATAGAGGCCCGGTGAAGCAGGGCCACCCCACCCCCACCCCTACCCAATCGAGGGGAGGAAATTGCTGAGTACCCAGGAGGAAGGGAGCTCGACAGAACAGGCCCGTCACCCTCTTTCAACCAAGTCTCAGTAAGAAAGCAGAGGTCAAGTGAGTATTGAGAAATAAGGTCATGGACCAACAGAGACTTCGACCGAAGAGAACGGCAATTCAATAAGGCTAGGCTGAGTGTTAAAGTAGAAGTGGCCATGGCACGTCCCAGAAAAGGGAGATATCACCCTGATAGAGTGGCATGGAATTAAATTAGAGGAACATCGGACAAGTGAGCCCGAGGGGGCAGGGGACAGGGTTGGAAAACGCCGGCACCAAAAAACAGGAATAGCCACCATGAAAACAAAGGCTAAATAGAAAACGAGTACACAGGAGAGAAGTGCGTTGAACCGAGAATGCCGAACCCTTCCCCAACAGGAAGAAAAGCAAGACAGATTTAGCAGCCCATCAGGAAAGGGCCAGAACATCATGGACGCAGAAGCCTCAAGACGAGCCCCTCGCTCGCCCCAAGGAGCTCGACCAAGGAGCAGGACCTGCTCCTTGGACGCGGCCGTGGCGCAGAACGCCGCAGACAGTTTGCTTAAATGTGTAAGTTGTTACCAGGGAAGGTCGCGACCACAGGGCGTGGTTACATCGCTTCCGGGCGTCGGGAGGGCTCTGGGACACACAGGAATACAGACTACAGAGTCCTGAAAAATAGAACAAATAGCAGCAAAATAACAATCAGCAGAGGCAAAACAGACACTGGAACACCACAGACAGCTTGCTTAAGTGATCTAGGTGGCATTATAGCTGTGTAAGAAATGTGGGAGTGTGCTTTGTCTAGGTAGGATCAGAATATGGTTGTTGGTCAGTGCTGGTCTGTGAATTCTGAAAATCATCATGTTGAAGGATGTGATAGTGCTGGGTAAATAGATAGGTTTTTAGGTCCTTTCTAAATGATTGAAGGTTTTTAATTTCTCTTAGCTCAACTGGGAGGCTGTTCCACAATGTAGGAGCGAAGAACGAGAAAGCAGTGTTGCTTGTCTTCTGCCTTGTCTTTCGAAAGGTATCCGGGAACTAGTAACATGTGTAGGTTCACTCTTCTTCTTGACCTGTTTTCATATGGGCTATTGATAAGCGTAGACAGGAATGATGGTGCTAGGTTATTAAAGACCTTGAACGTAGTAACTAAAGATTTATAGGTAATTCTACTCGAGACCGTTAGCAAGTGCAGGGGCGTAGAGAATAGGAGATATGTGGTCTGTTACTTTCGCTTCGTAAATGATCCTTGCTGTGACATTTTGGGCTAATTCTAGAGTGTAGGTTTTTCTTAGAAGTTTCTTGAAGAATACCATTGCAGTAATCTAAATGAGGTGTTATTAGTGTTTGGGCCACAGTTCTGAAGTCGGTGCTAATTATCGGTCGTAGCTGTTGGATTGTCCTTATTTTAAAGTATATTGCTTTAACAACTTGTTTTATGTGTTGAGTAAGGCTGAATGTCCTGTCAAGCGTGACTCCTAGATATTTGACCTCTGCCTTGACTGGTAGGGAGATGTTTCCGATGTTGATTTCTGTCGGTGGGGTGAAGTTTATTTCTTATTGCAAACAGTACTTCCGCCTTTTTGAAATTAATATTCATGTTCATTGATTTCAGCCACAATTCCACTTCAGTTAGGCAGCGGGATATATTGTCATATTCAGGGTTGGATACATCGAAAGATGAGGACATCATAATGTCTGCATAGATGAGATAATTCATCTTGTAGCGTTGAAATATGGTACATATGGGTTGAAGGTACAGATTAAACAGCAGTGCAGAGAAGGCGGAGCCCTGCGGGATGCCCTGTTCTTGTGGAAATGGCAACGATGCGACTTGATCTATTTGTACATATTGGGTCCGGCTAGTGAAATAGGATTTAAACCAATCAAGGGTTTTATCCTTAATGCCTATTTGGAAGAGTCTGGAGATGAGTGTGGCATGGTTTACATTGTCGAATGCCGAGGAAATATCAAGGAAAATGAGAATGAAGGCTCTCTTGGTATTATCAATGCCTCTGATGATGGTGTCAAATAGTGCTAATAGGAGGGTTTCCACACCATGGTGTGGGCGGAATCCGTATTTCTGCTCATCTAATGGTGATGATGAGTCTATATAGTCCTGCAATTGAATCTGTACAACCTTCTTGATAATCTTGGCGAGAAACGGAATACTTGCAATGGGGCAGTATGAAGAGGGGGTCATTTTATTTATTTATTTATTTATTTGAACAGCTTTTATATACCGCTGCTTCCAAGGATCAGCAGCGGTTTACATTACAACAATAATCGAACAGGTACATAGAACTTTATGAACTATATTACATTATAACATGAATTGTGTAGATCATCATTAATGTATTACAATATAACAGGAACATTATTGAACTATATTACAATAAAAATATATTATATATGTATATGTAAGAAAAATTAATATATTAAATATCATTTGCAGTTGTCGTTGTTCCAGTTGTTGATATACATTTGGATAGTGTAAATAAATTCAGTTTACGGTGGTTGGGAAGTTATACCTGTTTCACCATTGGTGTAGTGTGTGAATAGATGAGTTTTTAGATCTTTTCTGAATGTTAGTAGATCTTTAGTTTCTCTTAGTTGATCTGGAAGATTGTTCCACAGTATTGGAGCAACAAGGGAAAAGGCACTGTTACTTGTTGAGTGTTTTGTTTTCCTTATTATATCTGGGACTGCTAATGTATTAAGGTTTTTTCTCCGTCTTATCCTATTATCGAGTGGGCTGTGAAGAAGAGTAGTTAAGTGTGATGGGGCAATATTATTAATTAATTTGAAAGTGGTTAACAGTATTTTGTATTGGATCCAACTGAATATGGGTAACCAGTGTAGTGTGTATAGAATAGGGGTAATATGATCAGATAGTTTGGCTTTAAATATAACTCTTGCTGTTACGTTTTGGGCCATTTGTAAGATTTTGATGTTCTTCTTAGTTATACCATGTAGTATGCTATTACAAAAATCGAAGTGTGGTGTAATCAAAGCTTGTGTGACGGTTCTAAAGTCTTCGTCTTGTAATAATGGTCTTAGCTGTTGGATAGAGCGGAGTTTGTAATAGATTGTTTTTGTTAGTTTCTTGATGTGTGTTGTAAAACTGAGAGTTTTGTCAATGATAACCCCTAAATATTTTATTTCTTCTTTGATTGGAAGAGTCGTATTCAGGATTTTAATGTCAGATGGAGGAGTATATTTCGTGTTTTTTGTTGCAATCAGGATTTCCGTTTTTTTTATGTTAATAGCTAAGTTGTTAAAACATAGCCATTCTTCAAGTGCTTTGTTCTTTAGTGCTTTGTTCTTTAGCAATGGTCGTATTGCTGACCTTTTGAGGTTTTCTATTATGCATCCTTGTTGAAATGATTCACTATGTTCAGCAAGTCCGGGGCAAGTTCTGTTTTTGTTGTCTTTATCCATGTCACTAGGCAGGGATCTATCAGAGAGGTTGTAGTATTTAGTTTGGAGATTGTCTGGAGCAGTTTGTTTGTAATAGGGTGGAAGGTGCTCCATTCAATGTGGTTGTTATCTGGATGAGATAGGATGGTTGGTGTGAAATGGCAGTTTTGATTGAGTTTGTTTGCAAAATGATCAGCTAGAGCTTGGGGGTTAATAGAGATCTTGCATGTGTCATTAGTTGGGGATTTGGTCAGAAAGTTAACAATCTCAAATAGTTCCCTATGATGGTTTATGGCCTTTGACAATACTTTGGAATGATATTGTTTTTTGGCGGTATTGATCGCCTCTTTGTAGGCTTTAAGCAGTGAGAAATATTGCAAGCTGAGTTCTTGCGTTTTCTTCTTTCTCCAGGTGGTTTCCATTTTCCTGAGACCTTTCCTTAATGTCACTAGTTCGGCAGTATACCATTTTTGTTTCTTCTGTGATTGTGGCGTATCTGTGATGGTAACAGATCTGATGCAGACCTTATTATAGAGTTCCAGTTTGATACTGCTTCATCAAGGTTAGTGGTACAAGGGTCTAACCTAGTAAGGACTGTTTCAAGAAACGCTTCCTTGTTGAATGGACGAAACTTCTGCCCTGGTGTGAATTGTCAGTATATACTCTAGTAGGATGCAGGTAGTGGAGTGAGAACCGCTGTTTCAATGCAATATCTGACTGGCTTCTCTCCCAAAACCTCCGAATACAACATAAGAAAACGGAAGTACTCTTCATTACGAGGAACCCTAACTTTACCACACCACAATATCTTAAAGTAAAAGAAGCTGAGTTACAATCTAAACCTTCAATACGTTACCTGGGCGTCACTTTGGATCAACGCCTAGACATGAAGGCCCACATAGGAAACACAGTCAGAGCAATATACTACAAGAACCGCTCACTTAGGCATTTACGATCCATGCTGGAACCAAATGATTTCAGGACAATCTACCAAGCGTTGATCATACCTCATTTTGACTATGCCAATGCCATCCTACAAGGTCTTCTCCAATCCACCTTGAACCTGCTGCAGCTCGCCATGAACGCGGCAGCAAGGGTCCTCCATGGAGCCTCCAGGAGTGACCACGTGACGCCTCTGCTGATACAGTTACATTGGCTACCCATCCAGGCTAGAATCGTTTTCAAGACCTTGTTACTCACTTTTAAAGCTGTTAACAAGCTCTCCTCTGCATCCTTAACTGCCCTCATCCATACCACATCTCCAAATAGAGCAAGAAGATCCACGACTATAAACTCTCTAAAAGTCCCGAAAGCACTAACAGATTGCACTACATCTACAGCCAATAGGGCCTTTAGTCTCAGTGCGCCAAGATGCTGGAATGCATTACCCCCAGGTATCCGCGCTATCAAGAGCCTAACGCAGTTTAGGAAAGCCCTCAAATTCCACCTTTTTAACAAGTACCTCATAGAGCCCAACGACACCCATAGAGCCCAACGACACCCATAGAGTCCAACGATACAATTCGCTAAGCAAATATTTGGAATCTCAACACGCCAAGACAGATACTCTAACCTTAGTGGTGCATGTTTCTATGAAACTCTCCTGTTCATATGACTCTATGTAGCAAGTTTTGTAAATAGTTTACCCCTGTTATCCAAGTTTTTTGCCCTGTTATCTGTAAACTCATACGTGTTAACTGTACTGAGCATTTTTGTTCCATGTAAACCGCGCTGATGCTGAATAGTGTGGTATATAAGAGACTGTAAATAAATAAATAAATCATGAAGTGGTCAGACCAGGGCACCTGAGTTATGGAGGGTGGATCATATTGAGATGTTGTGTAATGAGTTGGAAGGAATATTAAGTCAAGGATGTTGCCTCTGGTGTGAGGTGGTTGATTAATTGTTTGCTTAAAACCCATTTCTTCCATCGCGTCAATGAAGGATGTTTCTTGGTTATTGGTAGGTTAAAATCACCTAACATAATAAGGGGTTTCCTTACTGTTGAGCTGCAGGCAGATTTTAGGATGATGGCTAGATTTTGATTATTTGCAGTCGGAGGTCTATATATCAGGCAAATTGCTATGTCCTTGTTTTCAACCTTGAGGATGTTCGTGTCATCATGGTTTTCACAGATGGTAGGTGATAAGTTGAGATTGAATTTAGCTAAAATGAGAACTCCCCCTCCTCTTGTGCGGTCCCTACTGCAGGTGAAGATAGAGTATCCTTGCACTTTTATCTGGTTTAACAGTACTGAGTCAGGTTCTGTTAGCCATGTCTCAGTGACACATAGGTGGTCTGGGTTTTCTGTCTTGACTAGGTCAGTTAGAAGTGGGGTTTTATTTCTAACTGATCTAGCATTGATGAGGATGAAGGTAATTTGTGTGAAGCCATTGCATGTTTTCATGTGGTTGGTCTTATAAGTTGGATTTATCTGGATCAGATAATGATCTCAAGGTGGCGAAACAGCGTGACAAGGCAGTGGCAAAAGCCAGAAGGATGCTGGGTTACATACAGAGAGGAATTACCAGCAGAAAGGAAGAGGTATTAATGACACTGTATAAGTCGCTGGTGAGGAATCACTTGGAATATTGTGTTCAGTTTTGGAGACCGTATCTCGCAAAGTACATAAAAAGGCTGGAAGCGGTTCAGAGGAAGGCGACCAAAATGATTTGGAGCCTGTGTCAGAAGACTTATGAAAAGAGACTTGAAGACCTAAATATGTACAGTGGAGGAGAGGAAGGACAGGGGAGATGTGATTCAGACCTTTAAATACTTAAAGAGTATTAATGGACAAAAAACTCTTCCAAAGACGGGGAAGCTGGAAAACTAAAGGGCATAACATGAAGCTGCAAGGGGGTAAACTGACAGCCAATGTCAGGAAATACTTTTTCACTGAAAGGGTGGTGGATGCTTGGAATGACCTCCTGATGGAAGTGGTGGGGGCAAACACAGTAACAGAATTCAAAATGGCATGGTACAGATAGCATAGTTACTCACCTGTAACAGGTGATCTCCGGGAACAGCAGGAATTTAGTCCTCACATATGGGTATCGTCGGCACCGACTGAGCCTGCGCGGGAACGCTCCCCAGCGTCCAACCAGAAAGCCCCTGGGAGCATCCCACAGCGCCCATGTGCTGCCTTCCCGCCTTAACCAACTGCCTCTCTCCAGTTGAGTTTTAAAGCTGAGACAAAGAAAGAGAGGGAAAGGAAAAATGATAGATAGAGAGATACAACTCCTAGGGGAGGTGGGTGGGTTGTGAGGACTAAATTCCTGCTCTTCCCTGAGATCACCTGTTACAGGTGAGTTACTATGCTATCTCCAGGAACAAGCAGGAATGTAGTCATCACATATGGAGACTCCCTAAATTTAGGTGCCAGGGAGAGACCCCAGAAGTTGTGTGTCCCTGACCAGGGTTCCACTTCCCACCATGGATCTCTGGCATCCTACCACGGATGGCGGGTAGGAGTTGATTAGGTATGGAACAGGTGTTGGAGAACAGCCTGACCAAACAAGGCATCCCGGCGGGAGTCCTTGTCCAAGCAGTAATGGGCTGTGAAGGTAGGAACCGAGGCCCAAGTGGCTGCTCGACAGATGTCGTCGATAGACGCAGAGTGCAGATGAGCCATTGAAGCTGCCATGGCGCTCACATTGTGAGCTGTGACATGGCCCTCCAGAGAAAGGTTCTTACTCTGATAGGCGAAGGAAATACACTGAGCAATCCAGTTAGACAGTGTTCTCTTGGAGACTGGAAGTCCCAAATGAGAAGGATCAAAAGCAAAAAAGAGTTGAAAGGACTTTCTATGTTGCTGTGTTCTTTGTAAATAAAAGGCTAAAGCTCTTTTACAGTCCAAGGTATGATGAAGATTCCTCTCTGCATTTGATGCATGAGGCCTTGGAAAAAACACAGGTAGGAAGACCGCTTGGTTCAGATGAAAAGGGGAGACCACCTTTGGCATAAAGTGTGGATGAGTCCTAAGGACTACCTTGTCATGATGGAACCTTGTATAAGGTGGATCAGCTACTAGCGCTTGCAATTCACTAATGCGGCGTGCTGATGTGATTGCAATGAGAAAGATAACCTTCCAAGAAAGGAATTTCAAAGAGGTAGTAGCTAAAAGGTTCAAAGGGTAGCTTCATGAGCTACCCAAGAACCAGGTTTAAGTCCCATGCCACCGGTGGTGGCCTAATGGGAGGCTTAGTTAGAAGGCCTCTCATAATTCTTGCTATAAGAGGATGAGAGGAAATAGGTTGTCCATTTAGAGGCTAAAAGGAAGCTGCAATAGCACTCAAATTGACTCTTACTGAGTTAGTCTTAAGTCCTGCATTGGATAAATGAAGGAGATACTCCAGCAATGATTCCAGAGGTATCGCAAGGGGGTTAAGACCCTTCTGCGAACACCATATGGCAAACCTTTTCCACTTAAAAGCATAAGAACGTCTTGTGGAAGGTTTCCTGGAAGCAAAAAGAATATCTTTTCCTTGCTGAGGAAGATTAAGATCTTGGAGATCTAGGCCTTCAGCAACCAAGCCCTGAGATGCAGAGACTGGGGATTGCGATGCGATAACATTCCGTCGTCCTGAGATAGGAGATCTGGAGCAGACCCTAACTCCAGGGAGGGAGCTTGAGAGAGATGTAGAAGCAGAGGGTACCACACTTGCCGTGGCCAATGTGGAGCTATGAGAATCATATGGCCTCTGTCTCTCTGAAGCTTGATACAATTAGAAAGAGACTTCATTAAACTTAACAATATGCAACATTTAAATCTTAGCCAACGAGTGAAAGCCTCAGCAGAAACTCACTGATGAAACACAATCAGGAGTACTCGTAACATCAATGGCTAACACTCGTTCATCATATCAATCCCAATTCACAGGACCATGTTCAGACAGACATTGCAGTAAGTTTTATACAAACTATAATCACTACAGCCATTAAAACTGCACTTATATCACCAGGTCCGTGGATCGAGAGGAAATTGAATGCCCCGACGCCTTTCTTAAGACATCTTACATAAGCGTTTCGCTACTGCTGTCTCAAGGGGGTTCAACTCTAAAAGATAAATAAAAACACATAGTTGCTTAATAGAATGTCGCAATATACTAAAGAAAAAGAAAAGGCTCCAAACCTAGCTTGAACAGAAAGCAGGCGGCTTACCCTGAAGCAAAGACTTCAAACGCTAGCCAAACAACAGCCAGCTCACACAACAGCCATCATTCAGAGCTCGTCTCCAGCACTATGAGAACTTCCGATCACATGATTTTAAACAAAAGCCAACCACACAGGCAATCCATATCAGCTGAGACAATGAAGGTAAATCAAGACCCTAGTTAACAGCTATCTCAATGAAAATCAAAAATTCCACAACCACTTAATAACCACATAGATGTAAAACTAAACACAGGCTCCCCATTCAATACATGAATTTAAACCAGAAGGAAACACCGTATTCAAACGGAATATCCACCATTGTTCCCTATATAAAAGAAATTGGTCCCGAGACATCCCTTTAGAGCCACTCCGAACTTGTTGTATAACAAAGCATTTTAAATCATTGAAAACATGATGCAATGTCAAGCAATGCTCAACCATAGGGGCTTCTCGCCGCTGACAATGAAGCTTGCTCTTATGTTCAATTAGCCGAATTCGAAATTTACGTACTGTCTTGCCAATGTAGAGAAGCCTACACGGGCAAAAAATACCATAAATGACAAAATCAGAATTACAAGAAGTATTATCCTTCAAACTTATTAATACACCATTATAATTAAAACTATCAGTTTCCCACATCACATCACGAGCACACACCACATTTTTTATGTCCAGAACCAACAGGAGTGGCAGGCAACAAAGGTCTTAAAGAAGAAGGACTCAAAAGATCTTTCATATTCAAATTTCGCTGCCACACACAACGTAGTTGTTTAGACTCCAAACCAGGAACCATACCCAAAACTGGCTTATATTTCTGTAAAATCAATTGTATCTGTTTGCTATGAGGAGAGTAACGAGAGATCAAATTTACTTGATCGCTGTCACTCTGTGCCCGCTGTCTAGGGGATAACAACCAAGATCGATTATTATGCAATGCCCTTTTATAGGCCCGGTTCACTATCTTAGACGGATACCCACGTTGTAAAAAATCTTGCTGCAGACTTAATGACTTTATTTTATAATCTTCAACTGAAGAGCAATTACGTCTGAAACGGATAAATTGAGAAAATGGCAATCCACGTAATAAACACCTGGGATGCATACTAGAAAAATGTAAATAGGTGTTCTTATCTGTCATTTTACGATAGACAGTGGTACCCCAAGATTCTGATAGTCAAAATACTTTAACATCCAGAAATTTATTTTATTTATTTATTTATTTATTTACATTCTCTTATATACCGCACTATTCGGCATCAGCGCGGTTCACATAGAACAAAAAGTCTCAGTACAATAACATGCATGAGTTTACAGATAACAAGGGAAGGAACTTGGATAACAGGGGAAATACAATTTCTTGGTAACTATAACTAATAGTAAACTGAATATGAGAATCCAATGTATTCAGCCAAGTGTGGAATTCTAACAAAAGATCAAGAGGGCCATCCCATAACAAAAAAACATCGTCTATATACCGGCGCCAAATCAACATATGGGACTGATACTTAGATGAAACCAACCAACGCTGTTCGTATAACCCCATGAAAAAATTAGCGACAGATGGGGCAAAAGATGCCCCCATCGCAATACCACTAACCTGTTGAAACAACTCATTATTAAAAGAAAAATAATTATGACAAAGAGCCAACTCAGCACATGCCATCAGAAAATCCAACATGTCATTGGTAATATCCCCACGTAATAATAAACCCTCCTTAATGGCTTGCAGGGCCGCCACTTGCGGAATGCTCGTGTATAATGCAACAACATCAAGTGTTACTAAGATAGTAGAATCAGATGTAGCCCAAACAGAAGCATCTTCTACAATCTGCAGAAAATGCATCGTATCACGAACATATGAGGGGATTGTACTCAACAACGGACGCAAGAAGGAATCTATAAATAAAGACAATGGTTCCAACACAGATCCACGTGTGGACACAATGGGTCGCCCAGGAGGTCTAACCAGATCTTTATGTATTTTGGGTAACAAATAAAATTGAGGTACTGATGGAAATGTATTATTCAAAAAATTGTATTCCTTTTTTGAAATAAGACGTGATTGAAAAGCTTGGTTTGTCAGAAGTTTAATCTGACCTTGTAAATCTAGTGTGGGGTCTACCAATAATTTCACATAAGTTGTAACATCAGACAACTGACGATAGGCTTCAGCTAGATAATCTGATCGGTTCAGAACGACAATGGCTCCACCCTTGTCAGCTCTCTTAAGAACTATCTCATTATTAGATCGCAATTCTTGAAGAGCCAAATATTGGGGCTGTGTAAGAGCTTTACGTGCAAAAGATCTACTATGAAGTTCCATATCTTTAATATCATGTAGCACCAATTGTTTAAACACCATTATATTAGGATGGATAGGACCTGGGGGGAGCCATGTACATCTGAAGGGAAGAGATATGCGTTCAAAAGTACTGGTACTTAGCAATTGTGGAGAACCCACCCCAACCTCACTCGAAGGAACATTATCAACCCCACAAAATGAAACATTTTCAACACCACTAAAGAAATTCTTTAAAGTTAACTTTCTTATAAATTTTTCGAAATCGATCTGAAATTGAAACGGATCATAACTAATACGTGGAACAAAAGAAAAACCTTTACATAAAACATATTCTTGATCTGCTGTCAATGTACAAGAAGAAAGATTAACCACTAAAGACTCCTCAGGTGAAATCATTTTTCTTTTAACTTGTCCTTTTTCTTCTCTCGCTTCTGCCGTCCTTCCTCTAAAAAATTACCACGTTGTGCTTGTGCGTCATGCTTGACATTGCATCATGTTTTCAATGATTTAAAATGCTTTGTTATACAACAAGTTCGGAGTGGCTCTAAAGGGATGTCTCGGGACAAATTTCTTTTATATAGGGAACAATGGTGGATATTCCGTTTGAATACGGTGTTTCCTTCTGGTTTAAATTCATGTATTGAATGGGGAGCCTGTGTTTAGTTTTACATCTATGTGGTTATTAAGTGGTTGTGGAATTTTTGATTTTCATTGAGATAGCTGTTAAATAGGGTCTTGATTTACCTTCATTGTCTCAGCTGATAAGGATTGCCTGTGTGGTTGGCTTTTGTTTAAAATCATGTGATCGGAAGTTCTCATAGTGCTGGAGACGAGCTCTGAATGATGGCTGTTGTGTGAGCTGGCTGTTGTTTGGCTAGCGTTTGAAGTCTTTGCTTCAGGGTAAGCCGCCTGCTTTCTGTTCAAGCTAGGTTTGGAGCCTTTTCTTTTTCTTTAGTATATTGCGACATTCTATTAAGCAACTATGTGTTTTTATTTATCTTTTAGAGTTGAACCCCCTTGAGACAGCAGTAGCGAAACGCTTATGTAAGATGTCTTGAGAAAGGCGTCGGGGCATTCAATTTCCTCTCGATCCACGGACCTGGTGATATAAGTGCAGTTTTAATGGCTGTAGTGATTATAGTTTGTATAAAACTTACTGCAATGTCTGTTTGAACATGGTCCTGTGAATTGGGATTGATATGATGAACGAGTGTTAGCCATTGATGTTACGAGTACTCCTGATTGTGTTTCATCAGTGAGTTTCTGCTGAGGCTTTCACTCGTTGGCTAAGATTTAAATGTTGCATATTGTTAAGTTTAATGAAGTCTCTTTCTAATTGTATGAAGTATCATTTTTGAGGCTTTGATATTGGCTTTATAATCTTGTGTGTTTCTCTGAAGCTTGAACAGGGTTTTGGGAATTAGGGGAATGGGTGGAAAGGCATACAGGAAGTCTTGACCCCAATGGAGGAAAGCATCCCTGGCCTGAGCCTTCTGAGCCGGAATTCTGGAACAGAACCGGGGAAGTTTGGCATTCCAAGGACTTGCAAAGAGGTCTATGTCTGGGGTTCCCCAAATTTGACAAATCTTGGTTACCTGGTCTGCATGCAGAGACCATTCGTGTGGAAGTAGAACTCGACTGAGTCTGTCCGCCCAAGAGTTTTGTATGCCTGGAAGATACACTGCCAGGAGATGAATCTGATGCTCTCAGGCTCTGTGTCGCTTTGCAACATAGCTTTGCGACTATGGGCCCTTGCCAGTTCCCCCCTGCTTGTTCACATAGAACATGGCTACTTGATTGTCCGTATGAAAGAGGACTGTCTTGTAGCTGAGCAGGGTGTGGAACACTTGCAGAGCAAGGAAGATTGCTCTGAGCTCCAAGAGATTGATATGTAGATGACTCTCCTGTGGAGACCAGGTGCCTTCGGTGGAGAGGTCTTGGAGATGAGCTCCCCAACCCATCGGAGAAGCATCTGTAGTGAGAGTTGCTTGGGGTAAGGGTTGTTGAAAAGGGGACCCCAGAAACAGTTTTTGAGTGGACATCCACCACTGGAGGGACAAAATAAGGCAACTTGTGTTTGCTATTTTGTCTGACAGGCATCCTGATGCCTGGGTCCATTGGGTGGATAAAGTCCACTGAGCTGCCCTCATATGGAGGCAAGCATAGGGAACCACATACACAGTAGATGCCATGTGGCCTAGTAGTTGTAACACTTCTCAAGCATTTAGATGAGGCTTTAGCACTGCTTGAGAAGCTAACTGCAGCATGCGAAGGCAACGAGCCTGGGGGAGATAGGCCCTTGCCTTTCTGGTATCCAGCAAAGCTCCTATGAACTCTAAAGACTGAGTGGGAGTTGACTGGATTTTGGGATGTTTATTACCAGCCCTAAATACTGAAGGATACGCATTGTGCAGGATAGAGAGGTCCTGGCCTCTGACTCTGTTGATGCTTGAACGAGCCAGTCGTCTAAGTAAGGGAAGACGAATATACCTAGAGTACGGAGAAATGCTGCTACTACAGCCATGCATTTCGTGAACACCCCTGGTGCTGAGGTCTGGCCAAAAGGAAGCACCCTGTATTGGTAGTGCTTCTGCTGAAAAAGGAACCAAAGGAACTTTCGGTGAGTTGGATGGATGAGAACATGAGTGTACGCATCCTTGAGATTTAGAGAACAAAGCCAATCCTGACTGAAGGTATGGCAGCAGAGATCCGAGAAAAATCATCTTGAATTTCTCCTTGACAAGGAATTTGTTCAATTCTCTGAGGTCTAAGATAGGTCTGTAACCTCCTGTTTTCTTTGGGATAAGAAAATAAGGGGAATAGAACCCTGTACCCCGCTGATGAATGGGTACTTCTTCTATTGCCCCTTGGGCAAGAAGGATAGCGATCTCCTGACCTAACAGGTTGATGAGAGAGGTCGAAGAATTGAATTGTTTTACTATTGTGTGAGGGGGCATGCTTGAAAAATGAAGCATGTACCCCTCCTTTATGATGGAGAGTGTCCAATGCTCTGCTCTTATTTGCCCCCATCTGCGGGCAAAATGACATAACCTTCCTGGAATAGTGGAAGGCTCTGGTCCCCCGAGAGCCAGGAAAGCTAAGGTCTCTAGTTGAGAGTCAAAGGCCCTGTGGAGGCTGAGCCTGCTGGGCCGGCTAAAGCCTAGCAGTCTTTTCTTTCTTCTGTTTGGGTGGTTGCTGACCTTTCCTGGCAAGCTGACCTGCAGAATGTCCCTGCTGAACATAAGCAGGATAAAATCTTTTCTTTTTAGAAAAGAATGGTTTCTTGAACAATTTCTTTCTAGCAGGATCAGCTGTGGACTTAGATAATCTATCGAAGGTGGAATTTTCAGCATCCATTTCATTGGCCTTTTTCTGCCAATCTTTACCAAACAGGTTCTCACCAGTACAAGGGATATTTCCCAATTTGTCTTGTACCCAGAGCTCTAGATCAGATGCCTGGAGCCAAGCAATTCTACGTGCACCTACGGCAATAGCCGAGGTTCTGCTTATGCACTCAAAGCAGTCAAAAGCTGCACGGTTGGAAAATTTAGAAACATCTTGGGCATGTTTGACCAAAGTGAGAAAATCCTGTCTTCTATCCTCAGGAAGAATAGGACTTAAAGCCTCTAAATCATCTGTGACCTCCTTCAGGAACATTCCCATGTAGAGTACTAGAGACTATAGAAACTGATCCTGGCAGAAAGCATGGAAGCTTGAAAGACCCAACATCCAAAAGTATCCAGGTTTCAGCACTCACGTCCTGGAGGATTAGAGACATGTCTCTTTACACTCTTGATCCTTCTCATAGCTGATTCCACTACAATAGAGTGGTGAGGAAGCTGAGTCTTATGGAAACCAGGACAAGGAGGGACTCGATACATAGTATCCAGTCTGCGAGAATGAGGAGAGGTGGTAAGAGGTGTCTCCCACATCCTTAACATGAGATCATATAAAATCTCATGAATGGGCAAGGTAGCTGCCTCCTTAGGAGTTTTGGGATATTGTAGAATTTCCAACTCCTTGGCCCTTGGCTCTGTTTCAGGGGCCACAGTAATGGACAGGCCCAGAGCCACCTCCCTGATAAAATCCTGGAAGGAAATATGCTCTGGAGGAGACATCCTGCGTTTAGGGGAGGGGAGCTCCTCCGGGAGAAGCATCGCTGCATCGACAGAACTGTCAGAATCCTCAGATTCTTCTGAGGACTCGAAGTACCGTCTGTCCGGATGCTCTTGAAGAGCCCAATACCCGTACCGATCGAAGTTGGTACCAGGAGTAACCGGTACTGGGTTATCAGTATCGGAGGTCATCAGATGACTGGGTACCGGCAAAGCAGACACCGATGCCGATGTCGATGCTATCGGTACCAATACCGATACCGGTGGAATTGTCTGTCGCAGTTCCGAGGGCGTCGATGCTGCAAGGAGAGCTGCCAGACTGCGCTCAATAGCCAGGACTCTCTGGTCTATCGACCCTGCCAATGCCTGGATGTCGGTACCGGAGGAGACCGCCGGTACCCCAGAACATGGCACCAGTAGTTCTGCCGAGGTTGAGGCCTCGAGAACATCCTGGAACCTCGATAATGCTTTGGAAGCCAAATCCTCCCGCTGGGGCAATTTTGCCGGTGCAGAATCCTCAAGGGCAACACCAGAGGCATCTCAATGCTTAGAAGGAGATTTACCCTTTGAGGACCAGCTAGACTTATGTTTAGTTACCTGAGATCCACGGGAGGAAGAAGCAACCCTGGAAGACGTAGATGCCACTGAAGTTGCATCAGAGGGAAACAGGGTACTGAGCTTAGCAGCTCGGTCCTGCCGACCTCTTTTAGACATCATGGTGCAGGACATATAATTCGTGATGGAGTAGTCAGGACCTAAACATTTTAGACACCATTCATGGGTGTCGGTGACGGAAATGGTGCCGCCACACTTGGTGCACTTTTTGAAACCTGAGGCAGGATTCTCCATGGTAAGGAGAAGTTTTTGGGCCTAAGGCCCAAAAAGGCACGTGCACCTGAAGAAAAAGAAAAAAAGAGAATATATATATATATATATATATATATATATATATATATATATATATATATATTTATTTATTTATTTTTTAAAGACAGAAATAAGAAAGAAAAAAAACAACGGTACCGGTAAAGCGTCGAGGAAGGCGGACGCGACCACAAAAAAGAAAGAAAAAGAATTCTTCCGCGGTGACAGGAACACGACCTGCTGGCTCGGAAAAAGAAGAACTGGAGAGAGGCAGTTGGGAAAGGCGGGAAGGCAGTATGCGGGCACTGTGGGATGCTCCCAGGGGCTTTCTGTTTGGACGCTGGGAAGCGTTCCCGCGCAGGCTCCGTCGGTGCCGATACCCATACGTGAGGACTACATTCCTGCTTGTTCCTGAAGATATAGTGGTTCCCTTTATAGCAACAAGATAAAATCAAAATAAGCATAACTATCTCTTATAGCGGAAAAAACAGGGGCGACCTACACGGACCGGTGGGAACACCCCTAAACAAAGGCATGGGGAGAGGTGACCTGCACGGAGCGGCAAGTATACCTACTCTTGCTGCCTTACTGGGCAGACTAGATGGACCATATATTGGTCGTTATCTGCCGTCATATACTATGGAGTTATGCAGCAGCTGTGATTTCTGGACGCCTGGGCTCCAGCAGACTCGATACATTGAGTCGACCTGTTAGCTCCCCACTGAGACAGATGCCAGTGTCTCCCACATATAGAGCATTTGAACCCCCGCCACCACCAGCAGCTCTCCCCCCTTCCCGGGGATCAAGCCACCAGCAGCGGGAGGGGCCTCCGGAGCATCGCTGCCCAATCGGGGCAGCTCTTCAACAGCTTTAAAAGGCTTCGCGCCATCGGGCGCCAGTCCTTTGAACCCCCGCCACCACCAGCAGCTCTCCCCTTCCTGGGGATCGAGCCACCAGCAGTGGGGAGGGGCCTCTGGAGCATCGCTGCCCAATCGGGGCAGCTCTTCAACAACTTTAAAAGGTTTCGCGCCATCGGGCGGGCCCGCGCCTGAGGGCCTCGCCAGTGGGCCCTTTGGTTGTGGCCCTTAGGCGGGGCACGACAGGAGATCCACAATAATCCTGAAAGCCACATGCAAGTCTCCTTCTATCAAGTACCGGCCTCACTGTGGTAATATCATGTTTCACCACTAACAAGTGTTTGTAATTGCAACGTATGGCGCTGAGACCAGCCAATACTTAATTGCGTGGCCTATACAATTGCATGTATATTCCATCCCATACAGATAATAGCTGAGCCTTGTAATTGCATGTCCTATGTTACCTTCACAGTTTATTATCTGTTAATCTGATATACCTGATATCTGAATGTTATTTTCTCCGTTCTCAGCTCCATGTATGCTTGCCACATAACAGCATAAGCCATTTCAGATATTTTGACTGTTGTTTAACACAACCTCATTTTATGAGTCTTACTACTGTGCCACACTTCATAGGGCTTCAAATCTACACCTATCCCATAACACACCAAACATTCTAGATCAGGTGTGATAGCTCCTGAGTAGGCAAACATAACAGGAATCTACATTTCTCCTTAGAAAGTACCTCACCCAAGCTACGGAAACCTCCAAATGGCTTCATCAATCACCGCCCTAGCCATTGGTATCCTCTTTATCCTAGTCTTACTCAACGAATCCCTTGCCTTACATCACACATCTCTCCATATTCCAATACTCAACAGCCATGGAAAAAGATGGTCAGAAGCTCCTTATCTTAACCAAAGAGCTGAAGCCCCCATGCGTCGCTCTCACCTAATACACATAGCTCTCCAACACTCCAAGAAGAATAAACAAGAGGAACCCCCTCAACCCCTACGCCTAAATTGTGCGCTCATAAACGCACGATCCATTCGTAAGAAATGGCCAGTCATCTCCGAAACAATCTCTTCATACAATCTGGATATACTCATGATAACTGAAACTGGTTATCTGATGAAGATAATGTAATCCTTAATCAACTTGTACCCTCCAACTTCTCCGTCCACTTCCAACACAGAGAGAATAAGAGAGGAGGAGGTATACTTATACTTACCAAAACGGATCTAAACTTTCACACCGTCGACTCCACAAGCTCAAACAACATAGACATCATATCCATTAAAAATGAACAGTGCTCCATCAATTTAATATACAGAGCACCCTCTCCCTCTCCTGATGACCTTCCAAACATTCTAGACCTTGCAACCAACACACTCAACCCCAACGTTCCTAACTGGATTCTAGGAGACTTCAATCTCCCAACACTTCACCCCAGTCATGCCTCAGCCCTCCTAGAAGCAATCAATGAACTGGGCTACAAGCAAATTGTCAAAGTTCCCACACACAAAAAAGGAAATATCCTTGACATGATCTTTGCCCCTCTGACAGTCCTTGACTCCAACGCCACTCTTGACGCATCTATAATCCCAGTACCTTGGTCAGATCACATGTTAATCATCTTCCCCATTCCCATCAAGAGCAAAACACCATCAAACTTCAACAAAAACTCTGTCATATCAACAAAAGTATCATCTCGGAACTTCAAAGCCTTCAACAAAGAACTTATTCTTGCTCAAACTCATCCTCTCCTCAATGACTCCTCTATCAACCTGGAGAACTTGATCACCACATGGAACAACAATATCAGCACCATTGCACTACAACCAAATCAAAGTAACAACCTGAAGAAAACAAAACCATTTCCCTGGTTCTCCCCAGATTTACGAACCTCCCTCAAACACCTAAGAAGATTGGAAAAACGTTGGCGTCGATCACGCTCCACGGAAGACCTAGCAGCCTACAAATTACACCTATCCACGCACAGAGAATCAGTCATCGCTAAGATGAAACAATTCCACACCGATACACTGAAAAGATCACTAAATAAACCATGTGATCTTTTCAATCTAGTCAAGACCTTAGCTAAGGAGCCGTCGTCCAAACAACCCGAACTCATTCACCCACAAGCATTCGCTGAATATCTACAATCGAAGCTGCTAACAACTGACACCATCGCAACAATCCCCGCTCAAGACTCCATCTGCCTATCTAACCTATCTATGTTCTCCACACCAAACAAACAAACATGTCGAGAACATTATTGCTGCCCTTAACACATCCACTGCACAAACTGACCCTTGCCCAGCCTTTTGGATAAGGGAGCTACGAAGTGATCTTAGCCCTCTCATCACTAGAATGATAAATTTATCTTTTACATCTGGGTCTTTCCCATCAACCCTCAAGAGAACATCCATTAGACCCCTCTTGAAGAATCCTAAACTCGACTCACAGAAAGTCGAATCTTATAGACCCATAGCTAGTATTCCTTTTCTAGCGAAAGTAATTGAAAAGGTAGCCCAAAGTCAAATACAGGATCACATCGACTCTGCATCCCCTCTAGACCAATGCCAGCATGGCTTCAGGGAGTTCCACGGTGTGGAAACCCTCCTCACAACCCTCTTCAACAACATCATCACAGGCATTGACAACATCCACCAAGGCTTTGTGCTTATTTTCCTGGACATTGCCGCTGCTTTTGACTCTGTACATCACGATTACTAGGGCGGCTAAAAGAAAAGGGCATCAACGACACTGCCCTGGCATGGTGCAGATCATACCTTGATCAGAGATGGCAGTATGTAACTTCAGTTACAGCAACATCCACACCTTTCCATCAAAAACAGGGTGTGCCACAAGGGTCATCCCTATCATCACTCTTATTTAACATATACATTCAGCCAGTCTGCAACATCATCAAATCCTTCAAAGTCGACTGTCTAATATACGCAGATGACATTCTCCTCTACATGCCTTTTTCCACACTCAACATGGATCTTTCACTGATGACCAAATGCTTTGATGCAGTGTCTGAATGGCTTCAATCCCAAAACCTCTGCATTCAGCACAGGAAAACGGAGGTTCTCTTCATCACTAGAGACCCATTGTTCACCCCTCCTTCCCAGTTAAAAGTGAAAGAAGCTGAGCTCCAAACAAAGCCTTCCATCCGATACCTTGGGGTCACCTTAGACCAGCATCTGGACATGAAATTACATATATCCAACGTAGTTAGAGCGATTTATCTCAAAATCCGGACACTCCGCCACCTTCGCTCCTTGCTTGATCCTGAAGATTTCCGGACTATATTCCAAGCGTTAACCCTACCGCACCTTGACTACGCTAACGCCGTTTTTCAAGGCCTACCACACTCCACCTTAAACCCTTTGCAACTCGCCATGAACACTGCGGCCAGAGTCCTCTACGGAGCATCAAGAAGGGACCATGTAACACCTATTCTAAAACAGCTCCACTGGCTCCCCATACACGGGAGACTGTTGTTCAAAACATTATTACTCACCTTCAAGGCTATCAAAGGCATCACCTCCTCCTCTCTAATGAACCTCATTCAGACCGTCCCACCAAACAGATCCAGGAGAACTATATCTACAAACTCACTCATAATCCCTAAGGCAGCAACTAAATGCTCACGAGCAACATCTAATAGAGCGTTCAGTTTCTATGCCCCTAAGTGCTGGAACACTTTACCACCTGAAATTCGGGCTATCCCTGATCTAACCTCATTCAGGAAGGCAATCAAATCCCATTTATTCCCCCACTACTACCAGAACACCCAATCACCTTCCTGACCTCCAACCCCCATTGAGCACCCAACTGATCTAAGAATAATACTGTTGTATATACTTGTATATACTTTGTAAATTGTTCAGTTAAAATTTCCCTATGTATTATCCAAGTTCTTCCTGTTCAATGTAAAACCAAACAGCTTGTTGTATGGTCTTTTGTTGTACTGTAAACCGTGCTGATCCCAAATAGTGCGGTATATAAGAGCTTGTAATAAAATAAATTGTAATAAATAAAATCAGACATTCCAGGATGGGAGGGGTGGGCACCGTGAGCCATCAGAGAAGCCTTGTACTGGAGGATTTCCAACTCATCTGAGTGTCCTCCTACGACTCTGTAGGTAACGCCACGCCCTCAGATATATCCTTGACAAAATCAATTCAGCCCATATCCTCTGGTGGGGACTGCCGTCGAGGCTCAGAGATAGGAGAGTCTGATGGGACGTCACGGTGGCAACAGTTATCAGGGGACTCATCCAATATCTTCCACTCTGGGTAGTCTGTCGAAGACTCGTAGGAGGGCTGCTCCGTGTGCTTCGGGGCTCCCGATGATCTGCAGCCAGTGCACGGCACACTTCCCAGAATGATCGCGTGGGAATCGGATCAAAACCTCTGCAGAGGATCGACTTGAGGCCGAAGGACCTCGAGGATTGGCTCGGCCTCCCAGGACATCTTTGACGTTGAGGGCCCGGTGGTCAAGGCGGATGAACCAGTCATATCAGACCACAGCACCTGCTGCTGGTCCATGAAGACAAACTGCATTCCAAGGCCGCCATTATGGACTCCAGTCCAGATGGCTCCACAGTCTTTAGCATGGGCACCGAGGGACTCCGGCCCAGCGCTGGCTCCCCCAAAGGGGAATCCTAAGCAAGGATGGTGTCTGCAGACCGAGGCCTGTCCAAGGTCGAATTCTTTGTAGGCTGCTCCTTCTCCCATGCCTCAAATGAGCATCTCGGACTGCGGGACCTGGCCGGTCGGATCCATCTAAGGACGCCGCTTTTGAGGGTTTCTACTTCCTCGGTTCCCTCGAGGGAGAACCCCTTTTCTAAAGGCCTACGGCGGGGCTCACGCTCGGAAGGGTCTGCCCAAGGTGTCAAGGTTTCAGACAAGGCCCTGGCCTTCGGAAGCACCGGGGACTCGGGGGGGGGGGGGGAGTTATGCTGCTGCTGGCAGCTCTTGAGGGCTTTGCTGGACATCCTTTTGCAAAGACTGCATGCTGCCGGGTTGTGCTCTGGCCCAAGGCAGCAGAGAAAGCAGTCGTGTGTGTGTTAGTCAAAACCTTTAAGCACCAATCACACTTCTTCCAGGCATTGGTAGCCATGGGAGAAAATAGTACCTCTGCGAGGACGAAAACTCACCGGACTACCAGTTGGGAAAAAAAGGCCCGAAGACAGAAAATTAAAGAAACGAAAAACTACAAAAATAGACCCGAGCTCGATGCAGAGGGAAGAGTACCGGTGCGATACTGGAGACAAGTATGAAACTCAGAGAGAAAAAAATCAACTTTTTCCAGGACAAGTCAGATGAACATCTGAAGGGCTCCGCAGAAAAAAAGGAGACAGAGCAAGATGGCAACCTTGGGTAAGAAGGGGACTACGCATGCGTGGTAGCATCTCCCAAAGGCTTTCTTTGAAAGTTGGGGGGATGCTTCCGCGAGGGTTCCGTCGATGCAGATATCACCCATATGAGAGGACTGACTTCCTGCTTGTTCCCAGAGGAACTACGCTTCTTCCAGGAACAAGCAGGGAATCAGTCCTCATACATGGGACTACCTAGCTCCAGGCTGTTGAAAACCAAATCAAGACAGCAGCAACGGTGATCAATCTGGTTGCCGTGAGTTGCAGAAGGCAAGTCCCCCCTGAGAGACTCTGCAAGACCATAGCGTTTAGCGACACTATCACTCCGGTAGCGTGAACATGGAAGGGTCGGAAGGTAGGAGTTGCCTACATACCGAGAATATTACAGCGTACTGCCTGGCCAAAGGTACTGTCCCTGCAGGACTCGCTCTCCAGGCAGTAGTGAGCTGCGATCGTATGAATTGAAGAAGATGTAGAGGCCTTTCAGATTTCCGTCACCGGTACTGAGCAGAGGATGGCCACCGACGTGGCCATTGCCCTCACATAATGCGATGTGCTACGGTGCTCAAGCAAGAGACCAGCTCACTCACAGGCAAGGACAATACAGTCCGCCACCAAAGAGGAGAGAGTTCGCTTTCTCTCAGGGAGCCCCAGTCTACTGGGGTCATAAGATACAGAAAGCTAAGGAGCTTTTTGATGAGCCTGTTGCAAGTAGGACAGGGCCCGCATGCAATCTAGTGTATGAAGTATTAACTCCTCCCTGCTGGTATGAGGTTGCAGAAGAAGGTGGGAAGGACCACTTCCTGGTTGAGGTGGAAAGGAGATACCACTTTCGGGAGGAATTTGGGGTGTGTGCAGACCACCACCCTGTTCTTATAGAACGTCATAATATAGTGGGGTCACCACCAGGGCCTGGAGTTTGCTCACCCTTCGAGAGGACACAAGGGCCACCAGAAAGGCCACTTTCCAAGATAGGTATCTCAGATGGCAAGTGGCTAGGGGCTCAGATGTTAAGTGGCTAGGGGCTGAAATGGCAGTTTAGTGAGCTGGGAGAGCACCACATTGAGGTCTCATTCTGCCGGCAGAAGGAAGGCTTGGATAACAGGATGCCATGGAGGAACCTAGAGACCAGGGGCTGATTAGAGAGGGAGTTTTCCCTCTATAGGGTGGTGGAGCATGGCTATAGCGTTCAGATGCACTCTCAAGAGTTGGATTTCAGCCTGGTGAGCAACAGCTGCAGAGGGAACTAAAGAACCAGATGCACATGAAAGGAGAAGGGATTCTTCTCCTCCTCAGCACATCAGACTTAAAAGCATAGGCACACCTGGTGGAGGATTTCTGAGAGGGCAGCAGGACCTTCTTGACTTTCCCTGGAAGGGTGAAGGGAGCCAGTGCTACCCTTTCAGCAGCAATGCCGTTAGAGTTAGTGACCCCAAATTGGGGTGCAGAAGGGTAGCCCTCCTCCTGGGACAGTAGGTCTGGGGCCCAGCAAAGTGGGACTAGGACAGCCACCGATAGAGATAGCACCAGGGGACTAGGACTGCCTGGGCCACCTGGGTGGGATCAATATTACTGATGCCCCCTCGCTCTGGGCGTTGAAGAGAGTCATGGTGACAGGTGAGGTGGTGGAGTGTCGCGGGAATGCATAAAGTAGGCCCTCCGACCACAACATTAGGAAGGCATCTGCCATGAGCAGAAGCATGGTAGCTGTGCATTGTTTGGGGAGGCAAGGTGGTCTATCATAGGCCTGCCCCAGCGGTGGAAGAGTTGCTTCGTTTTCCTGGGGTTCAAGCGCCATTTGTGTGGGCAGAGGATTCTGCTCAGGCTCTCTGCTAAGTAGTTGTCCTGGCCTGGCAGGTATACCGCTCGCAGGAGCATGCTGTTGCACACTGAGAAAGAGAGGAGGGCCACTGCCTCCATGCGGCATGCTCGTTGATATAAAACATGGCCACCTGGCTGTCCATCGGGATCAGCACAGGTTGGTGAAGCAGGCAGTGGCAGAAAGCTTGTAGGGCCAGGAAGATTGCCTTGAGTTCAAGGATATTGATCCACAAGAGTGAATCCTCCTGGGACCAGCTGCCTTGTGTGCAACTGTCCCCGCAATGCATCCCCCAACTCAAGAGGGAGGCAACTGTTGTCATAAGAACATAAGATATGCCATACTGGGTCAGACCAAGGTCCATCAAGCCCAGTATTCTGTTTCCAACAGTGGCCAATCTAGGTCATATGTACCTAGCAGTTTCCCCAAGGGACACAGGTTCCACAATGCTTGTATTGGTTCAAGCATTGATATCCTGGGTCCCTTCTTAATAATGGTTTATGGACCTTTCCTCCAGGAACTTGTCCAAACCTTTTTTAAACCCAGCTACACTAACAGCCTTTACTACATCCTCCGGTAAGAAATTCCAGAGTTTGATAACACGTTGAGTGAAAAAATATTTTCTTTTATTAGTCTTAAATAGTTTACCCTGTAGCTTCATTGCATGTCCCCTAGTCTTTCTATATTCTGATAAGGTAAACAAACGATCTACGTTTACCCATTCCACTCTGTTCATTAATTTATAGACTTCTATCATATCTCCCCTCAGCCGTCTCTTTTCCAGGTTAAAGAGCCCTAACCTTTTTAGCCTTTCTTCATAGGAGTATCCTTCCATCCCCCTTTACCATTTTGGTGGCTCTTCTCTGAACCTTTTCTAAAATCGCTATATCCTTTTTAAGATACGGCGACCAGAATTGCACACAATATTCAAGGTGCGGTCTCACCATGGAACGATATAGAGGCATTATAATATCTTTTGTTTTATTTTCCATTCCTTTCCTTATCATACCTAACATTCTATTTGCTCTCTTGGCCGCTGCTGCACACTGGGCCGAGGGTTTTAACATGGTATCCACAATGACGCCTAAATCTTTTTCCTGGGTGGTGGTTCCCAATGTGGAACCTTACATCGTGTAACCATAGTCTGGGTTGTTCTTCCCTAGGTGCATAACCTTGCACTTGTCCACATTAAATTTCATCTGCCATTTTGATGCCCAGTCTTCCAATTTATCAAGATCCTCTTGCAATCTTCCACAATCCTCTTGGGTTTTAACAACTTTAAATAGTTTTGTGTCATATGCAAATTTGATAACCTCACTCGTTATTCCACTTTCCAGGTCATTTATGAATATGTCAAAAAGCAGCGGACCCAGCACAGATCCCTGGGGTACACCACTATTCACCTTTCTCCATTGGGAAAATTGGCCATTTAGCCCTACCCTCTGCTTTCTATCTTTTAACCAGTTCCTGATCCACAATAGTACACTGTCTCCTATCCCATGACTCTTTAGTTTTGCCAAAAGTCTCTCATGAGGGACCTTGTCAAAGGCTTTCTGAAAGTCCAGATACACAATATCAACCGACTCACCTTTGTCCACCTGATTATTCACTCCTTCAAAAAAACATAATAGATTAGTAAGACAAGATCTTCCTTGTCTAAAGCCATGTTGGCTGTCTCCCATTAGGTCATGACTATCTACATGCTGAGTAATTTTATTCTTTATGATGGGTTTCTACCATTTTTCCCAGTACTGATGTCAGGCTCACCGGTCTGTAGTTTCCCGGATCACCCCTGGAACCCTTTTTAAAAATTGGTGTTACATTGGCGATCCACCAATCTTCAGGTATTAGAGATGATTTTAATGATAGTTCACAGATTACTAATAGCAGGTCTGCAATCTCATATTTCAGTTCTTTCAACACCCTTGGATGTATACCATCCGGCCCAGGTGATTTGCTACTCTTCAGTTTATCTAATAGTTGTAATACATCTTCCTGATGTATCGATATTTCCTTCAATTCTTCCACACCTTTAAATACCACTTCAGTCATGGGTAACATCCCTACATCTTCCTCAGTAAAGACTGAAACAAAGAATTCATTCAGTCTCTCCGCTATCGCCTTGTCGCCTCTTAGTGCTCCTTTAACCCCTTTATCATCTAATGGTTGTGTCCTCTCTGCAGTGTGGGTTCCTGGAATGGCATTCCCGCCTGAAGGCGGCACACGTTTTGCCACCAGGTGAGGGATTCCACTAGTTGGAGGGTGACTGACTGTCCATTAGTCTGCCTGTGCCTTGAGTCCAGTGTGAGCAGAGGCACCAATGGTTATCAGCATGTGCAGGCAGACCAGTGGTGTGATGGACTGTTGACGCCATGTGGCCCAACAGGCAGAGGAGGCAGCGAGCTGATACCGACTGGCAGCATAGCACCTCTCCTGCCAGTTGTATGAGAAGGCTTGCCCTTTCCAGCAGAGGTTCTGGCAGGGCCTTTAAAGGATGTTTTTAATAGATTCTTGGAGATGGGAGAGGTTCCGCTGGACTGGAGAAGGGCTGATGTGGTACCTCATGACAAAAGTGGTAATAGGGAAGAGGAGACAAACTATAGGCCGGTAAGTCTTACCTCTGTTATCTTTATCTTTTGCTTGCTTGATTGACCATGCATGCAAGAAGCATCAGGGCAGTTTACAATAAATGACTGCAACCAGAAATTAAGAAAGGAATGCCAATTTGTACAGGAAAGCCTAGAAGATAGAGCACACAGAAAGACAGAACACAGATATGGAGGGGAACTCTGATAGTTGGGGGGGGGGGGTGATATACAGTTGAGTCGGTGGCAGATCAAATGCATGGTAGAACAGATGAGTTTTTAGTATGGCCTTAAATTTTGTAAATGAATGTTCAGCACTGAGTGGGACAGCAGGGAATTCCAGAGTGCTGGTCCAAGAAAGAAAAAAGCTGAGTGCAGAGCTTGTTCAAAGTATAAGTATGCAGGTAAAGAGTAGTTACTCACCTGTAACAGGTGTTCTCCAGGAGCAGCAGGAATCAGTCCTCACATATGGGTGACGTCGGCGCCGACGGAGCCCCCATGCACAGCATTACCCCAGCTTTCAAAGAAATCATTTGGGAATGCAGGCATGCATGCACGGTCCCCTTCCCGCCCAAAGGTGCCATCTTGCTCAGTCCAATGACATAGCTAAAAGACAGCACGAAAAAAGAAAATGAACTATATACAACTGCAACTCCAAGGGGAGGAGGGAGGGTCGTGAGGACTGATTCCTGCTGCTTCTGGAGAACACCTGTTACAGGTGAGTAACTTCTCTTTCTCCAGGACCAAGCAGGAAGTCAGTCCTCACATATGGGTGACTCCCTAGCAGGCTGAAAAATAGATCTCCCTCTAGAGCCTCAGCAACTGTGAGAGAATCTTCTCGGAGACCACATCTGAACGGTAGCCCAACACCAAGGCCGGAGGGAAGGAGTTGCCTAAACCACAAAGAGATTACGGAGTACCGCTTGCCCGAAAGCACTGTCCCTACGGGACTCCCTCTCGAGGCAGTAGTGGTCCGCAAAAGTCTGGCTTGAAGACCAAGTAGCGGCCCGGCAGATGTCTGCCAATGGAACAGAACTGAAGTGAGCTACTGATGCGGCCTTCGCCCTGACCCTCCAGGGAGAGGCCGGCTGCCCTGTACGCCCAGGCGATACAGTCTGCCACCCAGATGGACAACGTATGCTTAGTGACAGGCAACCCCAATTTATTAGGGTCAAATGAAATGAAGAGCTGAGAAGCCCTTCTATGCCCTTGCGTACGTTCTAGGTAAAAGGACAGCGCCCTCCTACAATCCAGGGTATGCAAGACAGTTTCGGCCCTACTGGCGTGCGGCCTGGGAAAGAACGTCGGAAGTACCACCTCCTGGTTGAGGTGGAAGGAGGACACTACCTTGGGAAGGAACTTAGGATGAGTCCTCAAGACTACCCTGTTCTTATAGAACCTGGTATACGGCCAATCCGAGACCAGGACCTGAAACTCACTCACAAGCATAGCCGAGGTGAGTGCCACAAGAAACACCACCTTCCAGGATAGAAAACATAAGTGGCAGGTAGCCATCGGCTCAAAAGGTGGGCGAGTCAGTTGCTGCAAGACCACATTGAGATCCCACTCAGTGGTCGGTGGACGAATAGGAGGCTTGAGCAGAAGCAGGCTTCTGAGGAAGGGAGACACCAAAGGGTGGCCCGAGAGGGATTGTCCATCCACCGGCGAGTGGTGAGCTGAGAGGGCACTGAGGTGGACCCGGACAGATTTGGACTGAAGTCCCAGGTTGGACAGGTGGAGCAGGTATTACAGTACCACCAGGACCGAGCAGGAGAAGGGATCCGCCTGCTGTTGAGAACACCAAGTGGAAAACCTACGCCACTTCAGCACATAGGCCTTCCGGGTGGAATGCTTCCTGGAGGCCAACACCACCTCTTCAACCTCCTTTGGTAGGAGCAAGGGAGCAAGGACTAGCCTTTCAGCAGCAAGGCCATCAAATTGAGGGATTTGAGGTTGGGATGCAAGAGGGACCCCTGATCCTGAGTCAGAAGATCGGGTTGCAGCCCCAGAGGAAGTGGAGCATCCACTGCCAACTGCAGGAGAGGGAACCATGGCTGCCTGGGCCACCTGGGGGCTATCAGAATCACCGTGGCTCGGTCCTGCTGGGTTTTGAAGAGTCCGGGCCACCAGAGGTGTGGGAGGAAACGCATACAGCAGGCCATCTGACCAGGGGATCAGGAATGCATCTGCCGCTGCCCTCAGAGGATGCGGTTGTCTGGAACAGAACCTGGATAGTTGCCTGTTCAGCAGACTGGCAAAAAGATCCATGGTTGGAAGTCCCCACTTCAGAAAGATCTGTTGAACTACTCGAGGATCCAACTGCCACTCGTGAGGCTTCAGGAGTCTGCTTAGCCTGTCCGCCAGGTAGTATTCCTGGCCTGGGAGGTAGACCGCCCTAAGGGTCATGCCCTGATTGATAGCCCAGGAGCAGAGAGCTTGTGCTTCCAGGCACAGGAGTCGGGATCCTGTGCCACCCTGCTTGTTCACGTAGAACATAGCCACCTGGTTGTCCGTCTGAACTAGGACAGACTGGTGAGAGAGGACCCGAGAGAAAGTCCATAAGGCTAGTCAAATGGCTCTCAATTCCAACAGGTTGATCTGCTGGGCGGCATCCCACGGAGACCACAGGCCTTGGGTGCAGGTCCCCTGGCAATGTGCCCCCCAGCCTTGCAGGGAAGCATCGGTTGTCAATACCCGAGTATGTGGAGAGGCTCGAAAAGGAACTCCCCCGACCAGGTTTGGGAGATGCCTCCACCAGTGTAGGGAGTCCACCAAGGGTTTGGACATCTTTATCCTGTATGAAAACTTCCCTGTGGCCTGTACCCACTGTGCTCTGAGGTACCACTGAGCCGGCCTCATGTGCAGACGGGCATTTGGGGTGATATGCACTGTGGAAGCCATGTGACCTAAGAGCCAGAGGAAGTGTCTGGCCAAGACCAGAGTTCGCCTGAAACTGGCCGGCCAACTTCATCAGCCTGTGAGCTCTGTCCACAGGCAAATAGGCCTTTGCATGGATTTTATTTATTTATTTTATTTATTTATTTAATTTACATTCTCTTATATAACGCGCTATTCTGCATCAGTGCGGTTTACATTGAACAAACTGAAATTACATTGAACAGGGCATTATAACTTGGAGATAACTATCTTACAGGGAACATGGGCTATGGAGGGTTAAGTGGCTTGCCCAAGACCACAAGGAGCACCTGTGGGACTAGAAACCCCAGTCCTTCCGGCCCAAGGTTGCTGTCCTCTAGTGGGATTTGAACTCCAGACCTTCCGGCCTGAAGTACCTTGCCCCAACCACTAGGCCACTCCTCCACTCCTTGTATCCAACCTCGCCCCTATGAACTCCACGTTCTGTGAGGGGACTAAAGTGGACTTTGGGAAGTTTATAACGAACCCCAGGTGCTGAAGCAGGGATATGGTTCTGAATGTGGCCTGATTGGCCTCTTGTGGAGACTGGCCCCTGATAAGCCAGTCGTCCAAGTAAGGGAACACAAAGAACCCCTGGTTCTTGAGGTAGGCCGCAACCACCACCAGGCACTTTGTAAAAACCCTGGGGACGGAGGTGAGGCCAAAGGGAAGCACTCTGTACTAGAAGTGTTTCCCTCCCACCACAAATCTGAGGTATTGCTTGTGACTTGGATGGATGAGGATGTGAGTATAAGCATCCTTCAGGTCTAAGAAGCATAGCCAATATCCCCGCTGGAGGTAGGGCAGTAAGATTCCAAGGGTAAGCATCTTGAACTTTTCCCTCTCCAGAAACTTGTTCAGATTTCTCAGGTCTAAGATGGGTCTGAGGCCTCCTGTTCTTTTTGGTACCAGGAAGTACCTAGAGTAGAAGCCTTGCCCCTCCAGGTGGTGAGGCACCAGTTCCACCATCTGTTCCTGTAGCAGACAGTCCAACTCCTGAAGGAGTAAGTTTCTGTGTAGAGGGGGTCTTGGAGGCTCCCCTGGAAAGTAGGAGGGGGTATCTGCGTGAAGTAGAGCAGATAGCCCCTCTCGATGATACTTAACACCCAAGTATCCCCTGTGATGGCTGGCCACCTATCTGCATACAGGGTCAGCCGACCTCCTGTGCCCTGAAGAGGAGAGGAGAGGGTTATGCTGGCAGAGTCAAAAAACCCCTCCCTGCTGAGCAGGAGCAGGAGCCGGAGTAGGAAGCTTGGGAGCCTTCTGCCTATGGGGCACATGACCCTGCTCCTTGGCCTGCTGGCCCTGTTGGAGAGCTGCAGAGGCCTGGTAGTTAGGGTAGGTTTTGTAGGCAGTGGTCCTCCTCGGGTAAAAGGCCTTTTTCCCCCGAGCCATTCTTCTGAGAAGGGGCAGAGGTTTTCCTGGACAGCCTTGTCCGGGTAAGAGTCTCGATCTCGAGTTCTGCAGCCTTTTTGGCCATGGGCTTGCCAAAGAGGTTTTCACCTCGACAGGGGACATCGACCAACTTGTCCTGTACCCATGGCTCGAGGTCCGAGGATTGTAGCCAGGCCTGGCGGCGTGCACTGATGCCGGCTCCTGCTACTCGGGCCGAAGCCTCAAATCCATCATAGGCTGCTCGAGAAATAAATTTCGAGCACTCTCGAATACCAGAAGACAAGGCCTTGAACCTCTGCAAGGTTTCCTCGGACAGACCAGCAGAAAACCTACATACCCATGTACAGCTGGGTAGGTCTGGACGCGGCAAGCAAGCATAGAGCCCTGGAAGCACTTTCTACTGAGGACATCCAGGTTCTGGGCTTCCCTGCCGTGAGGCACCAAGGAGTACATCTTCTGACACTTCAGGCTATGCATGGCCGATTCCACAACCATGGAGTGGTGTGGCAGCAGTGCCTTTTGGAACCCTGGGCTCTTGTGGACTCGATAGATGGAATCGACCCGCTTGCGTAGAACCGGCATCGAGGCCTGTGCCTCACACATGCGGAAGAGCAACTGCTCCAGCATCGGAGGAAACGGTACAGTAAAGGCACCCTTGGGAGGAGAGTCATACTGCAGGGACTCAAGCTCCTTGGCTCGAGGCGCCTCCTCGGGGTCAGCCAGGAAGGCCAAGGCTTTGGCCATGTCCCGCACAAAATCCGACAAATGGGTATCCTCCGGGGGGGGGGGGGGGGGACCTTGTCCGAGGCTCGGATCCCGGTGAGTCCAAAGGGATGCACCGAGTCCGGAAGGTGTCCGGGAACTCCTCTTTCTCAGTCTCCCACGCCGATTCCTCTGAGGAATTATCGAGCGGCTCCAAGTGGGCGGGCACCGACGCCATCTGCTCCGACGCCGAGGGTACTGGCGTCGACGACCTCGGTCCCAAATGGGAGGCCGAGGGTGACCTCGGCCAAGAATCGACTCGAGTTCGAATGGTCTCGAGGATTGGCTCGGCCTCCGGGGTCGTCCCTATGGTTGGGGTAGAAGCGCCGGTTAGGCCGGCGATCAGCACCCACTGCTGTTCCATGAAGGCAGACAATCTGCTCTCCAAGGCTGTCAACCTGAGTCCAAGCTCAGGAGAACCAACAGCCTCCGACTCGGGCCCTGACGGCGTGGGGCCTATGTTGGCTCCCCCGGAGGAGAGTCCACCAGGACTACAGTACTCACGTGACTCGGGGCCTCAGACTCTACACGAGGATGCTTTGCAGGCCTCTCCAACTCCGAAGACCCGGGACGGCGATCGGGGCTTTGCGACCTGGCCCTCGAGGGGCCAAGAGCGTCCACCGATGCTGCCCTCGCGGGTTTCTTCTTCCTTCGGTGCTCCCTCGAGGGGGACTCCCTCTCAGAGGAGCCCCGGCGATGCTCGGGGTCAGACTCCAAAGACGTCGAGGCCTCTGACGAAGTCCGGACCCGTCCAGATGCAGAGTCGGAGAAGATCCTCTCACGCTGGTGCTGACAGCTCCTCAATGCCTTCGAGGACATTTTGCCACAGGGACTACAGACCTTAGAATCGTGGTAAGGCCCCAGGCACCGAAGGCAGCAGTCATGTGTGTCGGTGGAGAGACATCAGTTTCTTGCACCGATCACACTTCTTAAAGCCACTGGCAGCTATCGGCGGAAAAAGGGCCCCTGCAAGATCAAAAAATTGGGCTGCCAGGGAAAAGAAAATTTGGCGCGAACACAGTCTCTAAGGACAAAAACCGAAAAAAGAGATTCGGGCTCGGCACCGGTGTACCGAGTCCAGGCGGGAAAGGGAACAGACGTCGAACCGAAGAAAAAACTCGTCTCAACGCAGGAAAATCGACTTTTTCCACGGGTGACAAGGACACATGTCCGTAGGGCTCCGTGGAAAAAAGAAGACTGAGCAAGATGGCACCTTTGGGCGGGAAGGGGACCGCGCATGCATGCCTGCATTCCCAAAGGCTTTCTTTGAAAGTTAGGGAAATGCTCCGCATGGGGGCTCCGTTGGCGCCGACATCACCCATATGTGAGGACTGACTTCCTGCTTGGTCCTGGAGAAAGGAAGAACCAGGCTATCATTGTTGATTGCATGAAGGGCACGGGGGGCAGGGGAAGGAGGGTGTGCATGTGAAGGACATCAGTGAGATATTGAGAGATGCAGATGTGAACAGCTTTATGTACAATAATACACTGAGCAATCCAATTGGACAGAGTTCTCTTAGAGACTGGAAGTCCTAAATGAGAAGGAACAAAAGCAACAAAAAGTTGAGAGGACTTTCTATGTTGCTGTGTCCTTTGTAAGTAGAAAGCAAGTGCTCTTTTACAATCCAGGGTATGAAGATTCCTCTCTGCACTTGATGCATGAGGTCCTGGAAAAAAGACAGGTAAATATACCTCCTGGTTCAGATGAAAGGGTGAGACCACTTTAGGCATAAAGTGTGGATTAGATCTGAGGACTACCTTGTCATGGTGGAACCTTGTATAAGGAGGATTAGCCACTAAAGCTTGCAACTCACTGATACGGCGAGCGGAGGTGACTGCAATGAGAAAAATAACCTTCCAGGAAAGGAATTTCAAGGAGGTAGTGCCTAAGGGTTCAAAGGGTGGCTTCATAAGCTGGCCAAGAACCAGATTCAAGTCCCATGCCACTGGAGGTGGTCTAATGGGAGGTTTAATCAAAAGAAGGTCTCTCATGAATCTTGCTATAAGAGGATGAGAGGAAACAGGCTGTCCATTGAGAGGCTTAAGGGATGCTGCAATAGCACTCAAATGGACTCTGATTGAATTTGTTTTAAGGCCTGCATGGGATAAATGCAGCAAATAGTCTAGAAAAGAATTCAAAGGTATTGCAAGAGGGTTGAGACCCTTCTCTGCACACCAAATGGAAAACCTTTTCCATTTAAAAGCATAGGAACGTCTGGTGGAAGTCTTTCTGGAAGCATGAAGGATATCCTTCACTTGCTGAGAAAGAGTAGTTACTCACCTGTAACAGGTGTTCTCCAGGAGCAGCAGGAATCAGTCCTCACTTATGGGTGACGTCGCCGACGGAGCCCTCGCGGAGCAATTTCCCCAGCTTTCGCAGAAAGCCTTTGGGAATTGCAGCGCGCATGCGCGGTCCCCTTCCCGCCCAGGGATGCCATCTTGCTCAGTCTGATGACATAGCGGAAAGACAGCAAAAGTTAGCAAAAATATGCAATAAGAATGACTGCAACTCCAAGGGGAGGAGGGAGGGTAGTGAGGACTGATTCCTGCTGCTCCTGGAGAACACCTGTTACAGGTGAGTAACTACTCTTTCTCCAGGACCAAGCAGGAAGTCAGTCCTCACTTATGGGACTCCCAAACTTAAAGCTACCGGAGACCTCAAGCCTAAAGAGCTCCCCCAAGCTCAACAGTACAGAGGGAAGGAATCTTCTCTGAATACGAATCCGGCCGGTAGCCCAACACTAGGGCCGGAGGGAGGAGTTGCCTAAACTTCAAAGAGGTTGTGGAGAACTGCCTGACCGAAAGCGCTGTCCCTGCGGGACTCCCTTTCAAGGCAGTAATGAGCCGCAAAGGTCTGGCCTGAAGACCAAGTAGCGGCCCGGCAAATGTCTGCCAATGGAACAGAGCGGAGATGAGCCACAGACGCGGCCTTCGCCCTGACCCGATGAGCCGTGACACGACTTTCCAAGGAGAGGCCGGCTGCCCCGTAAGTCCAGGCGATACAGTCGGCTACCCAGGAGGACAGAGTACGCTTAGAGACAGGTACCCCCAACCGATTTGGGTAAAAGGATACGAAAAGCTGGACGGCCTTTCTATGCCCTCGCGTACGGTCAAGGTAGAAGGATAAGGCTCTTCTACAGTCCAGGGTGTGCAGCACAGTTTCTGCTCGGCTGGCGTGCGGCCTGGGAAAGAAGGTCGGAAGAACCACCTCCTGGTTGATGTGAAAGGGGGAGACCACCTTTGGAAGAAACTTGGGGTGGATCCGCAGTACCACCCTATTCTTGTAGAACACCTAGGGTACGGAGGCTCCGACACTAGGGCTTGTAGCTCACTCACGAGCCTCGCGGAAGTGAGGGCCACCAAGAAGAGAATTTTCCAGGAGAGAAAACGGAGAGGGCAGGTAGCCATGGGCTCAAAAGGCGGACAGGTAAGCCTTTGCAGAACCACGTTGAGGTCCCAGTCAGGGGCTGGGGGGCGCAACGGAGGTTTAAGCAGAAGGAGGCCTCTGAGGAAACGCGCCACCAAGGGATGCGAGGAGAGAGGCCGGCCTTCGACGGAGAATGATGTGCAGAGAGAGCACTGAGGTGGACTCCGACAGAGTTGGATTTGAGACCGAGATCGGAGAGGTGAAGCAAATATTGCAGCAGCACCGATACTAAACAGGCGAAGGGGTCCTCAGATCGCTGAGAACACCAGACCGAGAAGCGACGCCATTTGAGGGCGTACGACCTCCGGGTGGAGGGACGCCGAGAAGCTAGGACGATGGCTTCCACCTCCGGGGCTAGCCGTAGCGCAGCTAGGACTACCCTTTCAGCAGCCAGGCCATCAGGTGTAGGGCCCTGAGATTGGGGTGCAGAAGAGTGCCCCGATTCTGGGTCATGAGGTCGGGCTGGAACCCCAGAGGAAGAGGGGTGTCCACCGACAGCTGTAGTAGTAGAGGGAACCACAGCTGTCTCGGCCACCGAGGCGCCACCAGGATCACGGAGGCCCTGTCCTGGACAACTTTGAACAATGTCCGGGCCACCAGTGGCGTAGGAGGGAAGGCATACAACAGACCCGTGGACCACGAGATGAGTAAAGCATCCGGCGCCTCCCGCGAAGGATGGGGGTGCCGGGAGCAGAATCTGGGGAGCTGCCTGTTCAGGGGACTGGCAAAAAGATCCACAGTGGGAGAGCCCCACCGGCGGAAGATCTGCTGGACCACCTCGGGGTTCAATTTCCACTCGTGCGGTAGCAGCATCCGACTCAGCTTGTCCGCCAGGCAGTTGTCCTGCCCTGGCAGGTAAACCGCTTTGAGGAGGATGTGGTGATCGACAGCCCAAGAGCACAGCCTCCGGGCTTCCCGACATAGGAGGGAGCCCGTGCCCCACCGTTTGTTCACGTAGAACATTGCAACCTGATTGTCCGTCTGTACCAGTACGGACTGGCCGAACATCAGGTGAGAGAAGGCCCGCAGAGCTAGGTGGATCGCCCAGAGCTCCAGGAAGTTTATCTGCTGGGCGGCCTCCCAAGGCGTCCATAGGCCCTGCGTGCATGTCCCTCGACAGTGCGCCCCCCATCCCAGGAGGGAGGCATCTGTCGTGAGCACCCGGGACGGTGGGGGAGACTGAAAAGGCATGCCGAGCACTAGGTTGGGCAGGTGAAGCCACCAGTGCAGGGAGGAGACCAGACGGTCGGAAATCTGTATCAGGTCAGACAGCCTCCCTGTGGCCTGACGCCACTGAGTGCGAAGGCTCCACTGAGCAGGCCGCTTATGTAGACGGGCGTTCGGAGTGACATGGACCGTGGAGGCCATGTGTCCGAGTAGCTGCAGGAACTGTCTGGCCGAGGCCGGCGACCTGCCGCTGAACCTGCCGGCTAGAGCCGTGAGCCTGTTGGCCCTTTCCAGAGGCAAGAAAGCACGAGCCTGCCGAGTGTCCAGCCGTGCCCCTATGAATTCGAGGTCCTGGGAGGGGAGCAAAGCGGACTTCTCGAAGTTTATGACGAAGCCCAAGTGCTGAAGCAGGGCCACCGTACGCTGGGTGGCTTGGTCGACCCCTGGAGCAGACGATGCCCGGATGAGCCAATCGTCCAGGTACGGGAAGACGAAGAGGCCCTGAAGCCTTAGGAAGGTGGCTACCACCGCCAGGCACTTCGTGAACACCCTGGGCGTGGAGGACAGGCCAAAGGGCAGTACCCGGTACTGATAATGATTCCCCGCCACCACAAACCTTAGGTATTGTCGGTGGGCCGGATGAATAAGGATGTGGGTATAAGCATCCTTTAGATCCAAGGAGCATAGCCAATCTCCCCGCTGAAGGTAGGGCAGCAGGGTTCCAAGGGTAAGCATCTTGAACTTTTCCCGCTGCAGGAACTTGTTGAGGTTGCATAGGTCTAGAATGGGCCTGAGGCCTCCTGTTCTCTTTGGAACCAGGAAGTACCTCGAGTAAAACCCGTGGCTCCACAAGTGTTGGGGCACAGGCTCCACCGCCCGTTCCTGAAGCAGACTTTGCAGCTCCTGAAGGAGTAAGTCCCTGTGCAGAGGAGGTCTCGGAGGCTCCCCTGGGAAGTAGGTGGGAGGCACCTGGTGAAAATGCAGGAGGTAGCCCTCTCGAACTACTTGCAATACCCAGGCCTCGGATGTTATGGCTGACCACCTGTGGGCAAAGTGGGTCAGCCGACCCCCCGTACCGGACGAAGGCCCCTGAGGGGGAGGGGCTATGCTGGCATAGTCAAAAAACCCCACCCTGTTGGGCCGGGGCCTGCGTGGCGGATTTGGGGGCTTTCTGCTTCCGGGATCCGTTACCCTGTCCCCTAGGCCGCTGCCCCTGAAGGGGGGTTGTGGCCGGGTATTGTGGTTGGTGATGCGTATAAGCAAACACTTTCCTTGGGTAAAAGGGCTTTTTCCCCGAGCCCTTCTTCTTCTGTGAAGGGGTAGAGGACTTTCTAGAAAGGCGAGTCCTGGTGAGAGTCTCCGACTCGAGCTCCGCCGCCTTTTCGGCCATGGGTTTGCCGAAGAGGTTTTCACCTCTGCAGGGGACATCGACCAACTTGTCCTGCACCCAGGGCTCGAGGTCGGAGGACTGAAGCCAAGCCTGGCGGCGAGCCCCGATGCCGGCTCCGGCTACTCGAGCCGAGGCCTCGAAGTCATCAGAGGCCGCTCGAGAAATGAACTTCGAACACTCTCGAATCCCAGAGGACAAGGCTTGGAACCGCTGCAGGGGTTCCTCGGAGAGACCGGCAGAGAAACCCTGAAGTTCTTTCGCCAGGTCTCGGAGGTACATACCCATGTACAGCAGATATGTCTGGACCCGACAAGCAAGCATAGAGCCCTGGAAGCACTTCCTACCGAGGGCATCCAGGCTCCGGGCCTCCTTCCCCGGGGGCATCGAGGAGTGCATCTTTTGACTCTTAAGTCGATGCATGGCCGACTCCACCACCATGGAGTGGTGTGGAAGTTGCGCCTTCTGGAACCCGGGGCTCTTGGGGACTCGATACATGGAATCGATCCGCTTGCTCAACACTGGCGTCGAGGCTGGGCTCTCCCACATGCGGAAGAGAAGCCGCTCCAGCATCGGGGGAACCGGTACAGTGAAGGCCTCCCTCGGGGGGAAGTCGTATTGGAGGGCCTCGAGCTCTTCGGCTCGGGGCTCCTCCTCCGGATCCGCAGGGAAGGCCAAAGCCTTGGCCATATCCCTCACGAAATCGGAGAACCGGGTATCCTCAGGGGGGGACCGCCTCCGAGGCTCCGACTCGGGGGAGTCGGAGGGGACACACCGAGTCTGAAAAGAACCGGGTGACTCGTCCTCCTCCGTGTCCCAGCCCGACTCCTCCGAGGAGGAATCGCGCGGGCGAGGCCCGGGGACCTCCGCCCCTACGCCGAGGCCGGCGTCGAGGACCTCGGTCCCGAACGGGAAGCCGAGGGAGACCTAGGCCGAGGATCGACTCGAGCTCGTATGGACTCGAGGATCGGCTCGGCCTCCGGGGTCGACTCAAGCGTCGACGTCCCGGTGGTCAGGGCAGATGCACTGGCGAGGCCGGTGATCCATGCCCGCTGCTGGTCCATGAAGGCAGATATACTGCGCTCCAAGGTCGTCAGTCTGAGATCGAGCTCAGAGGACCCAGCAGCTGTCGACTCGGGCCCCGACGGCGTCGGGTCCGACGTCGGCTCATCCGTGGGGGAGTCCAGGAGGAGTATATCACTCACGTGTCCAGGCGACTCCACTCCGAGACGAGGAATCTTTGAAGGCCTCTCCTCCTCCGAGGGCCCGGGTTGTCGGACCGGGCTAAGCGACCTGGCCCTAGAAGGACCAGGCTCGCCGCCCGGTTCCGCCTTCGCGGGCCGCTTCTCCCGTCGGTGCTTCCGGCTGGGGGAGGCCCGTTCATAAGAACTCATACGATGCTCCGAACCGGAGCCACGAGGTGTAGAGGCCTCTGACAAGGTCCGCGCGGAGTCAGAGAAGATCCGTTCCCTCTGCGACTGCCGACTCCGCAGCGCCTGAGGACATCTTGCCGCACGGGCCGCAGCTCATAGGGTCATGCTCGGCCCCAAGGCAGCGGAGGCAGCAGTCATGCGTGTCAGTAAGAGACATGAGCCTGACACAGCGATCACACTTTTTAAAACCGCTGGCAGCCATCGGGGGGAAAAGGGGCCCTGCAAGGTCGAAAGACCGCGCTGCCAGGGATGAAGGGAAAAGTGGCGGGAATGCCAGTTGGGAAAAAACAAAACGTAAACGGGCCCAATAGGGATATCAAGGCCTGGTGGGAAGAGGAACACACGAACCGAGAAAAAAATGTTTTAACGAAACAAATCAAAGAAACCAACTTTTCAGCGGTGTTAACAGACACGTCTGTAGGGCTCCGCGGAAAAAAGAAGACTGAGCAAGATGGCATCCCTGGGCGGGAAGGGGACCGCGCATGCGCGCTGCAATTCCCAAAGGCTTTCTGTGAAAGCTGGGGTAATTGCTCCGCGAGGGCTCCGTCGGCGACGTCACCCATAAGTGAGGACTGACTTCCTGCTTGGTCCTGGAGAAAGGTGTAAATCCTGAAGGTCTAGGCCTTCAGCAACCAGGCCCTGAGATGAAGAGACTGAGGATTTGGATGCCACAAGGTTCCCTCCTCCTGGGAGAGGAGATCTGGAGCAGACCCCAGGTCCAGGGGGGGGGGGCTTGAGAGAGATGCAGAAGTAGAGGGTACCACACTTGGCGTGGCCAATGTGGTGCTATGAGGATCATAGACCCCTTGTCTCTCTGAAGCTTGAACAGAGTCTTGGGGATGAGGGGAATAGGTGGAAAGGCACAGAGGAAGTCTTGCCCCCAATGAAGGAGGAAGGCATCCCTGGCCTGAACTCCCTGACATGGAATCCTGGAACAAAACCGGGGAAGTTTGGCATTCCACGGACTTGCAAACAGGTCTATGTCTGGGGTACCCCAAATCCGAAAAATCCTGGCTATCTGGTCCCCATGGAGGGACCATTCGTGTGGAAGCAGAACTCGACTGAGTCTGTCTGCCCAAGAGTTTTGAACCCCTGGAAGATACATTGCCATGAGATGGATTTGATGCTCTCTGGCGAAGGCCCACAATCTCAGAGCTTCGTTGCAAAGTGACAGAGAGCCAGTCCCTCCCTGCTTGTTCACGTAGAACATGGCTACCTGGTTGTCCGTGTGGATGAGGACTGTCTTGTAGCTGAGCAGGGTGTGGAAGACTCAGAGCCAGAAAGATTGCTCTGAGCTCTAAAAGGTTGATATGTAGAGATGTCTCCTTTGGAGACCAGATGCCTTGGCTCGAGAGATCTTGTAGATGAGCTCCCCAACCCTTTGGAGAGGCATCTGTTGTAAGGGTTGCTTGGGGTAACACCTGTTGAAAGGGGGACCCCAGCAACAGATTTTGAGTGGACTTCCACCAGTGGAGGGACCAAAAGAGGCAACTGGAGGTTGCTATTTTGTCTGACAGGCAGCCTGATGCCTGGGTCCATTGGGTGGATAGGGTCCACTGAGCTGCCCTCATGTGAAGGCGAGTGTAAGGAACCACATGCACCGTGGATGCCATGTGGCCTAAGAGTTGCAACATCTCTCGAGCAGTTAAATGGGATTTTAACTGAATCTGGGAGGCTAACTGCACCAAGCGTAGGTAACGGGCCTGGGGAAGATAGGCCCTTGCAGTTGTGGTATCCAGTAAGGCCCCTATAAACTCTAGAGACTGAGTAGGGGTGAGATGGGATTTTGGAATGTTGATTACCAGTCCCAGATACTGAAGAACACGCTTTGTGCAGGCCAGGGAAGCCTGGGCCTCTGACTGGGATGGAGCTCGGATGAGCCAGTCGTCCAGATATGGGAATACGAATATCCCTAGAGTGCGCAGAAATGCAGCTACTACTGCCATGCATTTTGTGAACACTCTTGGAGCAGAGGCCAGACCGAAAGGAAGCACTTTGTATTGGTAATGCTTTCCTTGGTAAAGGAACCAAAGGAACCTTCTGTGTGTTGGATGGATGAGGACATGGGCGTACGCATCCTTGAGATCTAGAGAACAAAGCCAGTCCTGACTCTGGAGGTATGGAAGGAGAGTTCCGAGAGAAGTCATCTTGAATTTCTCCTTGCATAGAAACTTGTTCAACTCTCTGAGATCTAATATGGGTCTGTAGCCCCCCGTTTTCTTTGGGATGAGAAAATAAGGGGAGTAGAACCCTGAGCCCTGTTGAAGAAGAGGTACTTCTTCTATTGCCCCTTGGGCAAGAAGGGTAGCAATCTCTTGACCCAGAAGGTTGAGGAGAGATGTTGGAGAATTTAATTGTTTCACCATGGTGTGAGGGGGAAGGTTTAAGAAATGAAACTTGTACCTATCCCGTATGATGGAGAGGGTCCATTGCTCTGCTGTGATTTGTTCCCATCTGGGAGCAAAGTGAGCTAACCTTCCTGGGATGGTGAGAGGCTCTGGATGTTCTAGAGCCAGAAAGGCTAAGTTCCCTAGTGGAAAGTCAAAGACCCTGAGGAGGCTGAGGCTGTTGGGCCGTAGCAGTCCTCGCAGCCTGAGGCTTGGTCTGTTTTGGTTGTTGCTGTCTCTTTGTAGCAAAACGACCTTGAGAAGAGGCCTGACCATAACCGGAAGAAAATTTCCCTTTTTTTGGGAAAGATCCTTTTTTGAACAACCTCTTTTTAAAAGGAGCAGTAGTAGACTTTGAAAGTCTATCTAAAGCAGAGTTTTCAGCATCCATCTGGTTGGCCTTTGCTTGCCAATCCTTGCCAAACAGGTTTTCCCCTGTACAGGGAAGGTTACCTAGACCATCCTGTACCCAGGATTCCAAATCAGAGGCTTGCAACCAAGCAACTCTGAGTGCACCTATGGCAATAGCCGAGGCTCTACTGGCACCCTCAAAAGAGTCAAAGGCTGCACGGTTGGAAAACTTGGATATATCCTGTGCATGTTTAAGCCAGGTGATATATTCTTCTCTCTTATCTTCTGACATAAAAGGAGATAAGGTTTGCAGATGATCTGTAACCTCTTTCAGAAACATCCCCATATATAGACTATAGGAGTTGATTCTGGCCACAAGCATACTGGCCTGGAAGATCTTCCTGCCAAAGGCATCTAAGGTTCTGCATTCTCTTCCTGGAGGAGCAGAGTGCCTTTTTGTACTCTTGATTTTTTTCATAGCAGACTCTACCACAATGGAGTGGTGAGGAAGCTGAGTCTTATGAAAACCAGGACAAGGAGGAACACGATACATGGTGCCCAACCTTCGAGAATAAAGGGAGGTGGAAAGAGGAGTCTCCCATATACCTAACATGTGATCATAAAGAATCTCATGTACTGGTAAGGTGGCTGCCCTCTTTAGGAGCCTTAGGATATTGAAGGATATCTAATTTTTTGGCTCTAGGTTCAGTTTCAGAGGCCACTGAGATGGACAGGCCTCTGGCCACCTCCCTGATGAAGTCCTGAAAAGACAAGTCTTCAGGAGGAGACATTCTCCTTTTTGGAGAAGAGGGTTCCTGAGGAAGGATCCCCGATGCTTCAATAGAGGCCTCTGATGCATCAGAGTCTTCAGAGGAATCGAAGTATTGACTGTCTGGATGCTCTCGGAGAGCCCGATACGCGTACCGGGGGGGGGGTGGGGGTGGTCGACATCGGGAGTAATCGGTAATGAGTCGGTACTGATGGGCATCACTGGATAGCGTACCGCTGCTGTCGACGCTGATGTCGATGCAAGCGGTACCCGTATCGGAACCGGTATCAGATCCGGTACCGGAATCGGTACCGACAACGGGGTATGTTGCGGTACCGTAGGCGTCGCAGCTTGTATGAATGCCGTGATGGCACGCTGCATGGTCAGAATATTCTGATCCATCGACGCCACCAATGTCTGGATGTCGGTACCGGTGAAAACTGCCGGTACCCCAGAACATTGTAACAGGTGATCGGTCGAGGCCGAGCCATCGATTTCAACCTGTGACCCCATAGATAGAGCTTTGGAAGCCGGAACCTCCCGCCGGGGTAATTTTGCCGGTGTGGATTCCTCAAGAGTAAGCCCGGGGGCATCTCGATACTTAGAGGGAGACGTACTCTTTGTGGACCGGCCGGATTTAAGTTTGGTTACCTGAGATCCATGGGATGAAGAAGCAGCCCTGGAAGACGTCGATGCCACAGAAGCTGCATCGGAGGGAAACAGGGTACTGAGCTTGGCTGCCCGATTTTGTAACCCTCTTTTAGACATCATAGAACAGGTCTCACAATCCGCAATGGAGTGGTCAGGACCTAAACATTTTAGACACCAGTCATGGGTGTCAGTGACAGAAATAGTGCCACTGCACTTCGTGCACTTTTTAAACCCGGAGGCGGGTTTTTCCATGAGGAAAAATATCTCTGTAGACCTAAGGCCCCAGAAGAAAAAATGCACTGAAGTAAGAAAAGAGTATTTTTTTTTTTTTAGAAAGAAAAAAGACCGGTGGTACCGGTCCGGAGTCGAGAAGGCAGACACACGACTAAAGAAAAATAAAAGAAAATAAATTCTTCAGAGGTGACAGGAAACACGACCTGCTGGCTCCACGGAAAAGAAGAACTGGAGAGAGGCGGTTGGGAAAGGCGGGAAGGCAGCGCGCTGGCGCTGTGGGATGCTCCCAAAAGCTTTCCTTTTGGACGCTGGGGAGTGTTCCCGTGCAGGCTCCATCGGTACCGACGATACCCATATGTGAAGACTCATTCCTGCTTGTTCCTGGAGATAGGCCAGGTCCTGGCCCAGAGGTATCAGGGCCGCTCATGACAACTGCAGGAGGGGGAACCACAGCTGTTGGGACCACCAAGGGGTAATGAGAATTATGGAGGCTCTGTCCACCTGAACCTTGAGCAAGGTTTTGGAAACAAGGGGGTGGGAACGCATACAAAAGGCTCCTAGACCAATGCAGGAGAAAGGCATCCATTGCATGGCATGGGGCCCACCTCTGAGCAGAAGTGCAGCAGCTGCATGTTATTGAGGCTGGCAAAGAGGTCTAACATCAAGGCCACTAACATTGGAATATGAGTTGTTACCTCTGGATTGAGTCACCACTCATGAGGCTGAAGCACTCTACTGAACCGAGCAGATCATCCTGGCCTGGTAGGTGGACTGCACATAGGGTCATGCCATTCTCCATGGAAAAATTCTACAGGTAAACCTCCTCCAGAAGAGGTATGAGCCCATTCCCCCTTGATGTAGAACACTGCTACTCTTATCAGTCTGGATGAACACCACCTGATCCACCAGGTAGGTGTAGAACACCCAGAGGATGTTTGTCCTTGCCCAGAGTACTAGAAAGTTGATCTGGAAAGCACTCCCCTCCCGAGTCCAGGTGCCCTGTTATTGTACACATTTGCAGTGGACTCCTGTGATAAGGAAGCTTATCAGAGCTCAGGGAATAATGACAAAAGAGGAGACTTTACTCTGATTAAGGGACCTGTGCTGGCAGGTTATAGAAATAAGACAGCTTGTTTCCCTAAAAGACTACATGTTCCAGAATGCACTAGTATGCAGAAAGTCCCTAGGGGAGCTAGAGTGGAAAAGCATGAGTCTAATCAGAGAAAGCATTATGTCATCCCTAATCAAACAGCCTCTGGGAGAAAACTTAATCCAAAACACCTGAAGAGTGCAAGGGAGGAGTTGCAATCTAAGCCCTTTAAAACTAGAGGGGAATCTTCAGGAAGACAGTCGGAGAAGGAGAAGGGGAATCAGAAGGAGAATGAGAACAGAAGGAAGAACAACCGGAAACTGAAGGAACAAGGACAAAGAAGCAGACGGTCCAAGAGAGGAGCTCCGAGAAGTACCTATGCCTGTAGAGATACCTGGGGGAAAGGAACAGAGGACTGGAGAAAGCCAGAGGTCTGTAGATCCACAGCCAGGGACCCTCAAGCAACACCTAGGAAGAGGTCTGTTGCAGCTAAGGAGGAAAGGAGCCCAAATACCTCTTGGAGGACGTCTGGAGAAAAGATCCTGAGGTCCAGAGATACCAACTAGAGGACAGGACACAGCAGCTCTATTGCATACTGGCCAGAATACCAGAAGAAGCAGCCTGACGCTTGCCTGGATTCAGGTAGGAACTGTGAACGTTTCTCTAGCTTTGAGCAGTGCAAACAGCAGGGAAACAGTTTCTCTCTGTATAGAGGTCAGTTCCTAAAGCCATCTGAGTCAGACGGAGAGACTGAATCTATGCAATTTGAAGAGCAAGGTTTAATATCTGATACAGAGGATGATTATATGGACTGTTCTTTGAGTAGGTTGTTATTTTAGGAAAATCCTAAATATAAGAGAAAACATCAAAAGGAAACATTCTAAATATTGGCTTCCCATAAAGTTTTGTTGAAAAGAAAAAGCTTTGTTGGAGAGTTTGCACGTGTGCTGAAATCAAGCTACTGATTGCAGTTAATTGTCACCTGTTGGTGGAGGAGAGCCCAGCACAAGCCGTGCACACGTGGGTTTTAAAAGTTATTTTCTGTATGGAGAAAGTGAGCTATGTTTCTGTACAAAGAAGTTTTCCTCTTTGATTTATTTCTACCTCAGCACTGCTAAGGAGTTTATTAGCAGTGGCTGTAAGAAAGCCTTTCTGTTCCATAAAGGACTGATTCTTATTTACATAAGATTTTCAGTTGCCTTATTTCTGTTGAATAAACCCTGGAGAAGTTATCTGGATGGTGTTACCAAGCATATCTGTGTGTGGGATATTCACCCCCATAAATAAATTCTAATTTTGTCTTACACTCGACCAACTACAAGAGTTTTCATTTATTTTAAAAGGCAAGCTTTGTTGAATGGACTTCAATAACCACAATCCTTTGCAAGACAGTTAATTACATACTTGCCAAGATAGTGGTACCTTCATAACAAGCACCCCTTTTACACTCCCCAGCCAAAATTGGAGGCATCCGTAATCAGGATGTGGTATGCTGGAGGGGTCTGGCCAAGGGTAGGCTGGCCATGAGGTTCACTTGGCTCTGATCAGTAGCCAGAGGCCAAGTGATCCAGATCCAATCCTCCAGATGGCCTGTGGCCCAAGACCACTGAGAACTCAGAATCTACTGGCCCTGTCACATCTGGAGGTGCGCCTGTGGGGTCAACATGAACAGTCGAGGCCATGTGCCCCAAGAGGTGCAGCAGAAGCCAGGATGCCGATGAGCAGCACTGCACTTCCCCTGCTAGGGACTCTTGGCATTGTGCCTGTCCCAGTGGGTGGAAGGCTCTGGTCTTTGTTGAGTGCAGAAGGGTTCCAATTAACTCTACTAAGCATTTGTATAGGGCTACAAGACGTGCACAGCACTGCACAGACATGTAAGAGATTGTAAGCTGTGATGAGCAGGGACTATCTAGTCAAGACAGACAACACAGTAGGTGAAGACATGGGATACATCTAGGGGGAATGGTAAGGAAACACAAAGGACATCAGGTGAGTCAAGATCCGAAAGCTGAAGCGAAGAGGTGAATTGAAATCCAGGTGCCAAGTCGGGGAGCAAATGTGACTTTGGGAAGTTGATTACAAACCACAGAGTGTGCAGCACTCTGATGGTGAGGAGGGCCACAATGCATACCTCTTCTGGCAAGCTTGCTTTTTAATAAGCCAGTCGTCCAGATAGGAGAAGACGAAGACGCCCAGCAAGCAGAGGTGAGCGACGACAACCACCAAGTACTTGGTGAATAACCTGGGGACCAAGGAGAAGCTGAAGGGGAACATCTTGAGCACCGGACGGTCATCGAGCCGATGAGTCACCAGTGCCGCAAAGCACGGCGCCCAATGCACAGGCCCCTAAGGTACTCTGGGGGAGGGCAGGGAAGAGTCATGCCTCAAGTGTGAGGTCAACCGCCTCTGCTCTGATGACAAAGTGGAGGTACTGAGGTGACGAGGATGAATCAGGATGTAGGTATAAACATCTTTGAGAACCAAGGAGCATAGCCAATCTCCCCATTGGAGGTAGGGCAGCAATGTTCTAATGGATAGCATCTTGAACTTCTCCTTGACCAGAAAGCAGTTTAGGTCCCACAGAACCAGGATGTGCCGATAGCCGCCTGTCTTTTTTGGGACACGGAAGTACTGGGAGTAGAACCCTTTGCCCTAGAAGGGTTCCACAGCCCGATCCTAGAGTAGGTGACCTTCCAGGGGAACCTCCCATGAACTCCCCGCATAGAGAGCTCCTGCCAAAGGAAAGAATGGAGGAAGCTTCTGGTCGAAGTGCAGAAGGTAGCACTCCTGCACCACCTGCAATATACCCTGGCTTTGGTGGAAATGCCCAGCTAGAGGTGGGCAAAGTGGATCAGACGTCCTCCCATGTGGGCCCTGGCCTTCTAGGGAAAGACAGGCTATGCCCAAGGAATCAAAATCCCCCTCCCCCCAGGCTGCAGCTGAGGCACTGTTTGGGGCTTTCTGCTTACAGGAGTCGTGATCCTGGCCCTTGGCCTGCTGTCCCTGTTGGGGAGTCTGAGAGGCTTATGGGAAACACCCTTGGTTTCTGGTCTTTTTCCCCAAAGCCTCCCAACAGGAAGGGTCAGCTGTCTTTAAGGACAGCTTAGTCCTGGTCAGGAGCAGTCTTCAACTCGGCCTTGTCTGCCATGGGTTTACCGAAGAGGTTCTCTTCACAGCAGGGGACATCGGCCAGTTTGTTCTGTACCCTCTGCTCCAAATCAGAGGACTGCAGCAAGGCCAAGCGGCAGGCACTAACGCCCACCAAACATCATAGAGGCTACAGACTCAAAGCAGTCAAAGACTGCTCTAGTTTGAAATTTGGAGCATTCCTTGACCGTGGAGACGAGGGTTCAGAAGCGCTTGAGGGATTCCACTGCCAGCCCAGGTTAGAATCTGGCAAGTTCCTTCACCAGGTCCCTCAAGTAAATGCCCATGTACAGCTGGTATGCCTGGATGCAGGTGAGCATAGAGCTCTGGTGGCATGTCCTGCCAAACCCATCCATGGTACAAACTTCAATGCCAGGGGGCACCGAGAAGTGCTTCTTCTGACTCTTAATCCGACACATGGCCGACTCCACCACCATGGAATGGTGAGGCAGCTGTGTTTTCTGAAACCCGGGGCTCTTGTCAACTCGATACTGGGAATCGAGTCGCGGCTCACTATGGGCACAGTCACCAGGCTTTCCCATGTCCTGAACAGCAAGCGTCCCAGAATGGGGGGAATCTCCACCATCAGTGCCCCCTTTGGAGGTGCCTCAAACTGGAGGATCTCGTGGTTCTTGGCACAAGGTTTGTCCCTCGTCTCCGCAAAGAAAGCCAGGGCCTTTGACATCCCACGAAGTCGTCAGGTGGGGATTGCCAGCGCTCCTGCGAGAAAGATGATTCAGAGAGCACATCTCTATGTAGCATGGTATTGGGCGACTCATCGATTTCCCAGCCCAACTCTGAGCCAGAGACCTTCAGCACCAGGCAATCATCAAGCCAATGAGCCACCAGTGCTGCAGAGCATGGTGCCTGATGCACAGGCCCTGAAATACTGGGGGGGGGGAGTCATGTCTCAAGTTCTCAAGTGTGAGGTTGACCGCCTCTGCTCAGAGTGAGTGAATCGCTCCAAAACAAGCTGGACGTTCTCTGTGAAGATCCTGGCAGTGGAGGGTATCGTGAACAGTGTTGACGACCCAGAGTCTCCAGGTGTCAGGCCATATTGTGCCTCTAGGAATTCAGCCAGGTTGCATGCCAGGGCCACCATACTGGCCTCAATACCAGTAGGCTCTGCGGTGGCCAGCTTGGGTCTCACTGGCATCAAACCTGGAACTAGGTCCGTCACAGGGGAGTCACCAATAGTGATCGTGCCGGGGAATTGAGGCCAATCCACCAACGCAGTGGGAGTCTCCCCCTACCGGAGCAGCCTCAAGGGCCATTCCTGGTCATAGCTCTTGGCATCGGGTCAAGGGCTCTGAGGAGTTACATCCAGGCGCTGGGATCAGACTTTGGCTTCAACTTCGATGTCTTGAGTCTGTGGGAGAGGATGATCCCCAGTCCGAGGCTCCACAAGCTTGGGGCTCGAATCAAGCACACCTGCATGCCAAGTTGTCAGATGCAATCCTCAAGAGCAGCGACTCCATGCACGAGGGCAGCCCGTATCAGAGACCTTTGAGCCAAACTGTTCTTTCCACTGTTCTCACAATTATTCCAGCTTTTGGCTGACATTTGCAGGCAGTGTGGGCAGGATGAGTCATCACGGTCTATCCCATGGCACCGGATGCACCAATTGTGGTGGGCCATGATGGACATGGTGTGGGGGCATTTGCCACATTGCTTGAATCAGACCACAGATAGTGGGGAACACCGCACCAAAAAGATCGAACTCAAACGTCTTGGCCAGGGAGGGTACAAGAATACCCACGCCCAAAAAAGGGGGGGGGGGGGAAAAGGACCTGAGGAAAACACGACACCAAGGCAAGGGCGGACTTGGGCAGCAAGAAGGTGATTGGGGAACCAAACGGCAAAAGAAAAAAGCACAGAAACACTAAAAGTTGGGGAAAAAAATCTAGTTTAAATCTACTTTTACCGGGGACCCAGACAGGACGTTTGCAGGGCCCTGCAGAAAAAGACTTCTCGAGATAAGATGGCACCCTTGGGTGAAAAGATAACCGCATATCTGCAGTCTAACTCCCAAAGGCTCTCTTTGAAAGCTGGGGCATGAATCTACGTGGGTTCAGTCTGTGCCGACATCATCCATATGTGCTGCTACCATTAAACTCCGAATGCTGCCCTGCCCATTGATATCTAGCACTGTCATGGCATTACCCGACAGCACTTGCAGGCCCCGTAACTCAGCAGTGGAAGGAACACCTCCAGAGCCAGATGCACTGCCACGTCTCCAAGCGATTCATTGACCAAACGATTCTCCTCTTGGTTTTATCTGCCCTGCGCCACTAGAGACAAGCCCCAGCCAAACAGATTGGCATCCGTGGTCACCATCACCCAGTTTGGGGATTTGAGAGACATCCCTGCCATGAGCTTTTCTGCATTCAGTCACCACCAAAAACTTGCTCTGGCCTCTGCCCTAAGTTGAAGGCAAACTTCCATGGACTGCAACTGGGGAGACCACGATGACAGAAGGTACATCTGAAGGGGCCTGCATATGTAACCTTGCCCAGGGCACCAGCTCCAATGTGGATGCCATAGAGCCCAGCACCTGAAGCTAGTCCCATACCCACGAGCAGGAGACCCTCCTCATCTCCCACACCTGGGCCTGAAACTTTGCAATCCTGCCCTCCGGGAGAAAAACCATGCCCTTATGGGCAATGAACCAAGTCCCCAAATATGCCAAGTACTGAGAAAGTTCTAACCTGCTCTTGGCCAAGTTGATCACCCAGTCTAACTCCTGAAGGTACCGATTAACCAGGGCTGTTGCCTTGAGGACTCTCCTAGAATAACTTTGCCCAAATCAGCCAATCGTCTAGATACAGATGGACAAGGATCCATTGCACAAGTCTGCCGCCACTACCACAATGTAGCTAAACTGAAGAGAAAGGCCTGAAACCGAAAATGCCCCCTTGGCACAGAAAATCATAGAAATCGCTGGCGATTGGGGCGGACAGGTTATTCAGTAAAGTCCAAAGAGGCAAAAACTCTGTGCCGTACCACCATTACTAAGTGCAATGTTTCCACATGGAAGCACGGGATCTTCAAGGCCCCGTTGACCCCTTTCAGATCAAGAATGAGATGCCCCTTCTCTTTTTTGGAAAACACAAAGTAGATGAATACTGACTGGAGCCCAGTCGCCTAGAGGAATCGTCATGGCCACAACCACCTCAAGCTGCAACAGGCACTTTGATGCCCAGCAAGGTGAGATTATGAAGGCATCCAGAAGGGGCCTGGCGAACTTGAGGACACAACCTCTATCATCTCCAGCATCTAGGCAGCCAATGTAATTGGGGGCCCAAGTGGGAAAGAACCTTACAGTCAGACAATAACAGGCTGAATCCGCACCAGGGCCCCCCGCACCTTCACTGGGAAGAATTGGCAGCCCCAGGAGCTACCATGAAAGGAAGAGAGCTCCGCTGTAGGAATCTGAATCTCTGCGGATTAACCGTCCTGGTAAGATGAAATCTGCGAGAATCCTAACCACAGTGCCTCAAGGGAGCCCCTCCGCCAGCCTCTTCTGGCTTATCCTCCAGCAGCTTAGACACCCTGGAGTCTCAAAATCCTTGACCAGTTTTTCCAAGTCCTCTCCAAAAAACAACTTCCCTGTAAGAGAGCTTGCACCACTTCCATTGACCAATTGTGCAACCATAAAAGCCACTGAACTGACACCACTGTAGCCATACTCTTAGCGGACGCAGAAAGTAGATCATTGAGCAGACCTGCAAAAACGTATAACCCAGACTCCAGTTTAATAGCTTCCGCCCAAACAGTAGAATCTGCTACAGTCTCCTCAGGAATCCTCTAAGACAACCAAAGACAGGTCCTAGCCATGAAAGCACCACATATAGCCCCCCGCTGCAGAGCCAGCAGACACCTCAAAAGCCAGTTTAAGCAGGACTTCCATAAACTTGTCCTGGGGTCCTTCAGGGCCGCACCACCCCCCACTGGAATGGTAGTCTTACGAGTAACTGCCGTCCTGAGCACATCCACATAAGGCAAGCGCAACTTCTCCCTTTCCTCAGGGGGAATCGGGTATAGCCTCACCATACACTGACCAACACACAAGCCAGCATCAGCAGCATTCAGCTCCTCCAAAATCAATGCCTTCAAGGCCCTATGAACTACAAAGGACTAAAGGATTCTTTCGGATGCCCTCCATCATCAGATCCTGAGGATTGCGAGTGCTCTGACCTAGACTCTTCTGCAATTCATAAGACCACTAGAGACTCAAATGAGAGAGCAGCTCATCCCGGTGAATAATAAACACTGCTGTCGGATCCTCCCACACTGGGTGTGCCTTCTCCTCCAGCTCCTCCTGTGGTTGCTACGCCAGGTGGTCTGCCATCCTTCTCCAAAGGGTCCAGGTTTTCCAACAACCTTACAGACCCTAGCTCTACATCCTCCTCCATCCTCTCTCAATGCGGGCGCTTAGCCACCATGGAAGACCCTGGCTCCCTAAACAAGGGGAACTTTGTGGTGACCATGGACCCTTCACCCAAGCCCAGCTTTAAGACAAAGGCCTGGTGAAGCAGGAGAATGAACTTTTGGGGGGGGGGGGGGGGAGAAGGAGAGCTTCTAGCCCCCAAACTCCCTCCCGACAACTTAGTCGATGTTCTGGGAGAAAGTTCAGTCATGGGCTGCAGTATTGGGGGCAGCACCCAATGTATTCAAAATTGCAGTGGTTTCCGAGAAAACCGCAGCCATCTCTGAAAGCACAATCTTGCTCTAGACTACCTGCACCACAACTTTCTGGCGCCCTTTCAGGCATCCCGAGGCAATCCGTGGCAGTTACATTCTCCCACATGCAGTCGCAGTAGAGCTGAAATTCAGAGACCTGTGCCTGCGGCTGCCGCACATGATGCACTAGCAATGCAAACAAAATCACAAAAATGGCAGAACCTCCCAAAATCTATTTGAAATATTTTTGTCAGATGAAACAGCAGGAGAAAAGATTTACCCCTCTCGAATTCTGAAAATATCCATTTTCTCAAAAAAGCTCAAAGAGCCACACTTATCTCAAAAAACGTTGATATCTTCAATGAAACCACGTCCAGTAAGCCTGAAACCACTCCAATCCAAAAACTTATCCCAGAATTACACGACGTGCATGTTTCGAATCCAAACTTGGGACAATACCCGGTAGCACTTGATAGTGTGTCCTGAGTTTGGACTCGAAACGTGCACGTCGTGTAAATCTGGGATCAAGATCCAAGTGTCCGGCAGAGAACCAGAACTCTGGTAGCCTGAACACAGAAGGGTCGGAGGGCAGGAGTTACCTACACACCGAAGAGATTACGGAGTACGGCATGGCCAAAGGTGCTTTCCCATCGGGACTCCCTCTCCAGGCAGCAGTGAGCTGCGAAGATATGGACCGAAGACCAAGCGGCAGCACTGCAGATTTCCGTAACAGGTACAGAACGCAAATTTGCTACAGAAGTAGCCATGGCTCTGACATGGTGCACCGTGATCCTGTGTTCTAATGAGATCCCAGCCTGTTCATAGGCAAGGGCAATGCGGTCTACCACCCAGATGGACGGAGTATGCTTAGTTATCGAAAGCCCCAGTCGACTGGGGTCATAAGAAATAAAAGGATGAGGTGCTTTGCGTTGGCCCCGAGTCCGTTGCAGATAGACAGAGACCTTTTACAATGCAGCATATAGAAAGCATAGTTACTTACCTGTAACAGGTGATCTCTGGGAACAGCAGGAATAAGTCTTCACAAATGGGTATCGTCGGTACCGATGGAGCCTGCGCGGTAACGCTCCCCAGCGTCCAGAAAGAAAGCTTCTGGGAGCATCCCACAGCGCCTGCGTGCTGCCTTCCCACCTTTCCCAACCGCCTCTCTCCAGTTCGAGTTTTAAGCTGAGAGAGAGAGAGAGAGAGAGAGGGGAAAGAAAAAATAGAGAGATACAACTCCTAGGGGAGGTGGGTGGGTTGTGAAGACTTATTCCTGCTGTTCCCAGAGATCACCTGTTACAGGTAAGTAACTGTGCTATCTCTAGGAACAAGCAGGAATGAGTCTTCACATATGGGGACTCCCCAGCTAGAGATGCCAGAGAGATCTCCAAGGTTGTGAGAGTCCCTGAGAAGGGCTCTACCTGCCCCTATGGATCTCGGGCATCCAACCAGGGATGGGGGGTAGGAGATGATTAGATATGGAACAGGTGTTTGAGAACAGCCTGACCAAACAAGGCATCCCGGCGGGAGTCCTTGTCCAAGCAGTTATGGGCTGTAAAGGTATGAACCGAGGCCCAGGTGGCCGCTCGACAGATTTGATCGATGGACACAGAGTTTAGATGAGCCATAGAGGCTGCCATGGCCCTCACATTGTGAGCTGTGACATGGCCCTCCAGAAAAAGGTTCTTACTCTGGTAGGCGAAAGAAATACACTGAGCAATCCAATTTGACAGAGTTCTCTTAGAGACTGGAAGTCCTAAATGAGAGGAATCAAAAGCAACAAAGAGTTGAGAGGACTTTCTATGTTGCTGTGTCCTTTGTAAGTAAAAAGCGAGTGCTCTCTTACAATCCAGGGTATGGAGATTCCTCTCTGCACTTGATGCATGAGGTCCTGGAAAAAAGACAGGTAAATACACCTCCTGGTTCAGACGAAAAGGTGAGACCACTTTAGGCATAAAGTGTGGATTAGTCCTGAGGACTACCTTGTCATGATGAAACCTTGTATAAGGAGGATTAGCCACCAAGGCTTGCAGCTCACTGATGCGGTGAGCTGAGGTGACTGCAATGACAAAAATGACATTCCAGGAAAGGAATTTCAAGGAGGTGGTGGCTAAGGGTTCAAAGGGTGGCTTCATAAGCTGGCCAAGAACCAGATTCAAGTCCCATGCCACTGGAAGTGGTCTAATGGGAGGTTTAGTTAAAAGAAGGCCTCTCATGAATCTTGGCTATAAGAGGATGAGAGGAAATAGGCTGTCCATTGAGAGGCTTAAGGGATGCTGCAATAGCACTCAAATGGACTCTTACTGAATTCGTTTTAAGGCCTGCATGAGATAAATGCAGCAAATACTCTAGTAAAGAATTCAGAGGTATTGCAAGAGGGTTAACACCCTTCTGTGCACACCAAATGGTAAACCTTTTCCATTTAAAAGCATAGGAACGTCTAGTGGAAGGCTTTCTGGAAGTATGAAGGATATCCTTCACTTGCTGAGAAAGATGCAAATCTTGAAGGTCTAGGCCTTCAGCAACCAGGCTCTGAGATGAAGAGACTAGGGATTTGGGTGCCACAACGTTCCCTTCCCCTGGGACAGGAGGTCTGGGGCAGATCCCAAGTCCACGGAGGGAGCTTGAGAGAGATGCAAAAGTAGAGGGTAGAGGGTACCACACCTGACGTGGCCAATGTGGTGCTATGAGGATCATAGACCCCTTGTCTCTCTGAAGTTTGAATAGTGTCTTGGGAATTAGGGAATGGGTGGAAAGGCATAGAGGAAGTCTTGCCCCCAATGAAGGAGGAAGGCATCCCTGGCCTGAACTCCCTGACACGGAATCCTGGAACAGAACCTGGGAAGTTTGGCATTCCACGGACTTGTAAACAGGTCTATGACCGGGGTTCCTCAAATTTGGAAGATCCTGGCTATCTGGTTCCCATGGAGGGACCATTTGTGTGGAAGCAGAACTCGACTGAGTCTGTCTGCCCAAGAGTTTTGAACCCCTGGAAGGTACACTGCCATGAGATGAATTTGATGCTCTCTGGCGAAAGCCCACAATCTCAAAGCTTCGTTACAAAGCGACAGAGAGCCAGTCCCGCCCTGCTTGTTCACGTAGAACATGGCTACTTGGTTGTCCATGTGGATGAGGACTGTCTTGTAGCTGAGCAGGGTGTGGAAGACTCAGAGCTAGAAGAATTGCTCTGAGCTCCAAGAGGTTGATATGTAGAGATGTCTCCTGTGGAGACCAGATGCCCTGGGTGGAGAAATCTTGTAGATGAGCTCCCCAAACCCTTGGAAAGGCATCTGTTGTAAGGGCTACTTGGGGTAGCAACTGTTGAAAGGGGGACCCCAGCAACGGATTTTGAGTGGACTTCCACCACTGGAGAGACCAAAAGAGGCGACTGGAGGTTGCTATTTTGTTGGACAGGCACCCTGATGCCTGGGTCCATTGGGTGGACAGAGTCCACTGAGCTGCCCTCATGTGAAGGCAAGCGTAAGGAACCACATGTACGGTGGATGCCATATGGCCTAACAGTTGTAACATCTTTCGAGCAGTTAAATACGACTTTAACTGAATTTGTGAGGCTAACTGCACCAAACGTAGGCAACGGGCCTGGGGAAGATAGGCCCTTGCAGTTGTGGTATCCAGCAAGGCCCCTATGAACTCTAATGATTGAGTAGGGGTGAGATGGGATTTTGGGATGTTTATTACCAGTCCCAGATACTGAAGAACACGCCTTGTGCCGGCTAGGGAAGCCTGGGCCTCTGACAGGGATGGAGCTCGGATGAGCCAGTCGTCCAGATATGGGAATACAAATATTCCTAGTGTGCGTAGAAATGCAGCTACTACTGCCATGCATTTTGTGAACACTCTTGGTGCAGAGGCCAGACCGAAGGGAAGCACTCTGTATTGATAGTGCTTTCCTTGATAAAGGAACCGAAGGAACCTTCTGTGTGTGCGATGGATGAGGACATGGGTGTACGCATCCTTGAGATCTAGAGAACAAAGCCAATCCTGACTCTGAAGGTATGGCAGAAGAGCACCGAGAGAAATCATCTTGAATTTCTCTTTGCATAGAAACTTGTTCAATTCTCTGAGATCTAAAATGGGTCTGTAGCCCCGTTTTCTTTGGGATAAGAAAATAGGGGGAGTAGAACCCTGAGCCCTGTTGAAGAAGGGGTACTTCTTCTATTGCCTTTTGGGCAAGAAGGGTAGCAATCTCCTGACCCAAAAGGTCAAGGAGAGATGTTGGAGAATTGAACTGTCTCACCATGGTGTGAGGAGGAAGGTTTAAGAAATGAAGTTTGTACCCCTCCCTTATGATGGAGAGGGTCCATTGCTCTGCTGTGATTTGTTCCCATCTGGGAGCAAAGTGAGCTAACCTTCCTGGAATGGTGAGAGGCTCTGGTTCTTCTAGAGCCAGAAAGGCTAAGTTCTCTAGATGTAAGTCAAAGGCCCTGAGGAGGCTGAGGCTGTTGGGCCGTAGCAGTCCTTGCAGCCTTAGGCTTGGCTTGTTTAGGTTGTTGCTGATGCTTTGCAGCAAAACGACCTGCAGAAGATGCCTGCTGACCATAAACAGGATAATATTTCCCCTTTTTGGGAAAGAAAGCCTTTTTGAATAACCTTTTTCTAACAGGAGCAGAAGTAGACTTTGAAAGTCTATCTAAGGCAGAATTCTCAGCATCCATCTGAGTGGCCTTTGCTTGCCAATCCTTGCCAAAAAGGTTTTCACCTGTACAAGGAAGATTTCCTAATCCATCCTGGACCCAGGGTTCCAAATCAGAAGCTTGTAACCAAGCAAGTCTGCGTGCACCTATGGCAATAGCCTAGGCTCTGCTGGCACACTCAAAAGAGTCAAAGGCTGCACAATTCAAAAATTTGGAAACATCCTGGGCATGTTTAAGCCAGGTGAGAAACTCCTCCCCTTTATCTTCTGAGATAAAAGGAGATAAAGTTTGCAGATCTGTAATTTCCTTTAGAAACATCCCCATATAGAGACTATAGGAGTTGATTCTGGCAACAAGCATATTGGCCTGGAAAATTCTCCGGCCAAAAGCATCCAAGGTTCTGCATTCTCTTCCTGGAGGATTAGATGAGTGTCTTTTTGCACTCTTTATCTTCTTCGTAGCAGACTCCACCACAATAGAGTGGTGAGGAAGCTGAGTCTTATGAAAGCCAGGACAAGGAGGAACACGGTACATGGTGTCCAACCTACGAGAATGAGGGGAGATAGTGAGAGGTGTCTCCCATATGCCCAACATGTGATCATAAAGGATCTCATGACTTGGTAAAGTAGCTGCCTCTTTAGGAGCCTTAGGATATTGTAAAATATCCAATTTCTTGGCTCTAGGCTCTGTTTCAGGGGCCACTGAAATGGAGAGGCCCCTGGCCACTTCCTCAATGAAGTCTTGAAAAGACAAGTCTTCTGGAGGAGACATTCTTCTTTTTGGAGAAGAGGGCTCCTGAGGAAGGATTACCGATGCTTCGACAGAAGCCTCTGATTCATCAGAGTCTTCAGAGGAATCAAAGTATCGCCTGTCTGGATGCTCCTGCAGAGCCCGATATGCGTACCGAGTGGTATCGACATCGGGAGAGATCGGTACCGATTCAGTACTGATGGGCATCACAGAACAGGGTACCGCTGCAGTTGACACCGAAGCCGATGTCGATGCAATCGGTACCGGCACCGGAACAGATATCGGTGCCAGTGCCGGAACCGACAACGGAGTTTGTTGCGGTACCGGCGGCGTCGCAGCTTGTATGAATGCCGTAATGGCACGCTGCATGGTCAGAATATTCTGATCCATCGACGCAACCAATGTCTGGATGTCGGTACCAGTGGAAACCACCGGTACCCCAGAACATGGCAACAGGTGATCGGTCGAGGCCATGCCATCAATGTCAACCTGTGACCCCATAGAGCGAGCTTTGGAAGCCGGAGCTTCCCGCCGGGGTAATTTTGCCGGTACGGGATCCTCGAGAGCAAGCCCGGAGGCATCTCGATACTTAGAGGGAGATCTACCCTTCGAGGACCGGCTGGACTTATGTTTGGTTACCTGAGATCCATGGGAAGAAGCAGCAGCCCTGGAAGATGTCGATGCCACTGAAGCCGCATCAGAGGGAAACAGGGTACTGAGCTTGGCCGCTCGATTCTGTCGACCTCTTTTAGACATCATGGAACAGGACTCACAATCAGTGATGGAGTGGTCAGGACCCAAACATTTTAGACACCATTCATGGGTGTCGGTGATAGAAATAGTACCGTTGCACTTCGTGCACTTTTTAAACCCGGAAGCGGGCTTTTCCATGAGGAAAATTTTTGTAGGCCTAAGGCCCCAAAAAAAACCCACAGAAGTGGGAACGGTAATTATTATTTTCTTTTTTTTTAAAGAAGAAAGAAGCAAAGACCGGCGGTACCGGTCCGACATCGAAGAAGGCAGACGCACGACCAAAGAAATAAAATAAAGAACTTCTTCAGCGGTGACAGGAACACGACCTACTGGCTCCGTGGAAAAGAAGAACTGGAGAGAGGCGGTTGGGAAAGGCGGGAAGGCAGCGTGCAGGCGCTGTGGGATGCTCCCAAAAGCTTTCTTTCTGGACGCTGGGGAGCGTTCCCGTGCAGGCTCCGTCGGTACCGACGATACCCATATGTGAAGACTCATTCCTGCTTGTTCCTGGAGATAACTGTCTCCGCCCTGCTGTCATGAAGCCTTGGAAAGAAGGTGGGGAGCACCACCTCCTGATTGAGATGGAAGGGGGACACCATCTTTGGCAAAAACCTAGGGTGTAAGTGGAGCACCACTCTGTTCTTGTAAAATCTCGTGTAGAGAGGCTCTGCCATCAGAACCTGGAGCTCACTGACCCTGAGAGCCGACATGAGTGCCACAAGACAGACATCCTTCCAGGAGAGGTACCATAAGTGGCAGGTAGCTAAGGGCTCAAATGACAACATGAGGCCCCGCAGAAAACGAAAAACAAGGGACTGAGCCAAGAGGGGCTTTCCCTTAAGTGAGTGATGGTGCACTGCGACAGTGCTCAGGAGTACCCTGACAGAGTTGGACTTCAACCCCCCCTGGGACAGGTGTTGTAGGTACTGGAGTACTATCTGCACAGAGAATGGGTTCACCTGTGTCTCGGGTGCATCACACCGAAAATCAGTGCCATTTAAAAGGTGCATGCCCTTCTCATGGAGGCCTTGCGGGAGAACAAGAACCTCCTCCGTGTCTTGTGAAAGGTTGAAGGGAGTAAGAGCTACACCCCTCCCCCTTCAGCAGCTAGGCCATTAGCGACAGAGACCCCAGGTTGGGGTGCAGGAGAGCGCCATCCTCCTGTGACAGCAGTCCTGGGACGCAGACCAGGGGAATCAGAAATGCCAATATTGGCGAAATAGCGGGACACAAGATTTCCTGGGCCACCTAGGGGCTATCAGTATGAGAGATGCTCTGTCACTCTGGACCTTGAAGAGGGTCTTGGCAACCAGCAGTGTTGGCGGAAAGGCATAAAGGAGGCCTTGGGTCTACGGAATGAGGAACGCATCCACTGCCACCCAGGATGGGTGCGGCTGACAGGAGCAGAAGCTAGGCAACTGTGTTGTCCGAGCAGGCAAACAGGTCCACTAGGGTGATGCCCCAGAGCCGGAAAAGCTGGGAGGCCACTCTGGGGTCCAGGCACCACTTGTGCTGCTGGAGGATGCTCAGCTTGCCCGCCAGGGCATTTTGCTGGCCTGGTAGGTAGATAGCCCGCAGGAGCATCATGTGTAGCATATGAGCAGAGGGCCACTGCATTCTGGCATAGGGAGTATAGCCCCGTGACCCCCTGCTTGTTCACATACAACACTGAGACTTGGTTGTCCATCTGGATCTGCACCGACTGGTGTTGCAGCTGGTGGCAGAAGGCTAGGAGGGCCAGGAATATCGTCTGGAACTCCAGAAGGTTGATTTGCAACTGGCATTCCGCCTGGGACCAACTACCTTGTGTGCGGAGCTCCTCACATTGAGCTCCCCAACCCAGCAGGGAGGTGTCCATAGTTAGGCCCCTCTGGGGGGTGGGTGCCTGGCATCCCAGCCTGAATGTGGCAGGGAAGCTGCCAGGTGGCGGGTCACTCTTATCCTGTTTCAGAGTCTACTGGTGGCTTGAATCCATTGGGAACGGAGGCACCACTGAGCTGCCCTCATGAGCAGGCAGGCGTATGGGGTCACATGGACCCCTAGGAAGAAGCTGCTCTGTCCTGCTTTATTCTCCGGTGGCTACCTCTCCCAGGCACCCGAAACACAGCAGGGGGTTAAAACACATGAGGACCTGAAAAAGAAGAAATCACGCCTAAATGCAGTGGGGGAGGGGGGAGTTCCCCGCACCACTGCAGGCTCCCAAACATGCAGCTGCAGGCCGTTCTCTATCTCCTTGTGCTCTGGCAGTTGCTAGGGGTTCCTACTGTCCTCCCCCCCCCCCCCCCCACCACTCTTACCTTGGAGCCTCTTTGCCGTGTGGCTTTTCTACCCCTCACGCTCAGCCTTCCTGCCCGGCTTCGGTGCCGAGGGGGGCGACTTGGGGCTATCAGCTTTCACTCCTATCAACTGCAGCCCCCAAGGCAGTTCCTCACCCAATAATGAGTTCGAGAGCTGCCAGAAGTCTGAGGAAGGACCCCACAGAACCCCCCTCCCCGAAATCCTGGGGGGAGGAGGGGGATTATCCTCCCCTCAGCCATGTTGTTCCCCGGATTTTCTGTTCCTTTTGATTTTTTTTTACTTCTGCCTTTAAAAACAAAGAAATCTGCACATTAACAGGGGAAATAAAAAGCAAACGAAACTTATCTCCTTAATTATCCCTTCAGTGAGTCCAGCACCCTGGCTCACTACCTCCTCCAGCTGCTTGGAGACTGAGCATATTGGGGCTGGAAGGCAGTGCCAGCTGAATATGTACACTAGTGTCATCAAAAAGATGACATGCTCAGTCTCAAAGCTGCTGGAAGAGGTACATTATCCAGAGGTGCAGGAGTGGACTGGAGGGATAAGGAATTTCTTCCTCACCAGAAATCTGTTCACATCCTGCAGGTCTAGGATGAGCCTATGGGCCTGAGGGCCCCCCATTCGTTTGGGAACGAGGAACTATCTGGAGTAGAAGCCTTTGCCCCGGAAGTGTTTGAGCACTGGCTCTATTGCCTTGTCCTTGAGGAGGCCTGAGAGCTCTTAAGGAGCAGAACCTGGTGAAAGAGAAGCCTGACAGGTTCTCCTGGAAAGTAAGAGGGTGGCGACTGATAACTTGCTGTATCCAGGAATCTGTGGTGATGGAGAACCACCTGTGGGCAAACAGAGCCAGAAGCCCCCATGAGCTGAAAGGGACCTCTTGGGGGAAGGGAGATCATGCCCAAGGAGTCAAAAACGCCCTCCAGGCTGGGCCAGGGTCGGCACCTGGGTCTTGGGGGGTCTTCCGCTTGTGGGGGTTGTGCCCCTGCTCCTTGTGCTGGTGGGCCTTGCTGCGAAACTTAAATGTGGGGCATTGTCAAAACCTCCCTCACGAAGAAGGGCTTCATCCCTAGGCCCTTCTTAAGGAGATGACAGAGTATGGTCCTTGTCAGGAACTCAGTCTCTATTTAAGCTGCTTTGTCTGCCATGGGTTTCTCCAAAGAGATTCTCTCACATTCAGGGAACATCAATGAGTCTGTCCTGAACCCACTGCTCAAGGTCAGATAACTACAGCCAGGCCTGGCGTCAAGTCCCAATGCCCGTGGTGGTTACTTTGGCTGTTCGAGATAAGAATTTAGAGTACTCCTTGACACCCGAGACCATTGATTGGAACCACTAGAGAGGTTCTCCGTATAGACCTGCCAAGAAACTGACGAGCTCCCTCACCAGCTCCTTGAGGTACATACCAATGTATAATTGGTAGGATTGGACTCTGCAAACAATCATCAAGCCCGGAAAGGCCTTTTGGGTCCAACCCTCCCTATTGGGGGGTCACTAAGGAATGGGTGTCTTGGCTTTTGAGTCCACACATGGCAGACTCAATGACCATTTAGTTGTGTGGAAGTTGGCTTTTCTGGAACCCAAAGCTTCAGTGGACTTGGTGTACATGGAGTTGAGCTGTCTGCTTATTATAGGCACCAACACTGCTGTTTCCCCCATATGGAGGTAGTGGTGGTAATGCTCAAGGATAGGAGGGACAGTCACAGTGAGGGCCTCCTTCAGAGGGGCCTAGTACTGGAAAATCTCCAGTTCCTCTGTGGTGGGCTCCTGCACCGCTTCATTCTCTACGGCGAGCACCTTAGCCATGTCTTGTACAAAGTCCAGGAAGGCAATGTCCTCGGGAGGGGAATGGCGCCAGGACACTGGGGAGTCAGGTCCAAGGGCATGTCTCAGTGTCGAGTGTCCAGGGACTGCCTGTCTTTTGTCTCCCAATCAGACTCAGTCCGAGGAAGAATCTGAGTCCCCTGAGGTCCGCCACCCATGGAGGACCTGGGGTCTGAGCCGTGGATACCGGCCAGGGAGAACCAGTGCCCCGAGGAGCGAGTTCAGGGCTTCGTCCTCTGCCAAAATGTCTCTCGAGGATCAGCTTGACTTCCGCGGAAACCATCAATGTTGAGGGTCTTGTCATTGTGGCAGATGAACCGAAGAAACCGAACATGAGCACCTGCTGCTAGGCCACAAGGGCAGAGATACTGCACTCCAAGGCCATCATCCTGGCCTCCATGCCAGTTAGCTCCGTAGCCTTCAACACGGGCACAGAGGACTTCAGGTCCAGCGTCTGTTCTATCAAGGGTGAACCCTCGACCAGGATGGCCTCGGGTGTAAGAGATCGATTGCTGGTTGCCAACTACTCCTTCTGGGGCAGCTTGTGAGGCCGCTCATGAGGCCAATCCTATCCAGACCCCTTTACTCATGACATGGGGTTGTGGCATTTGACATGGGATTTTCCACAATTTCCCAGACCTGTCCTCTGGGGCAGTCTTCGAGGGTATCAACTTCTTGCATTCCACCTCCAGGGATTTTCCCTCAGAGGACCCACAGCTGCGGGACTCTGAGTCTGCCCTGGCATCGTGGGGCACCAAGGTAATGGAGGGGGCCCTGGAGGGCACTACTGCAGAAGAATCCGGTGCAGTCTCGGACTTGTGAAAGATCTTTTCCTATTGCAGCTGAAGGCTCTTGATGCCTTTGAGGTCATCTTGCAAAGTTCGCAGTTTGAGCCATCGTGGTCCGGCCCAAGACAGCTGAGGCAGCAGTCAAGTGGATAGGTGAGGGACATCATCTTACTGCACCAATCACATTTTTTTGAAACCGCTGGAAGCCATCAGGAAAAAGAGGGCCCTGCCACCTAGGCACAGGTCCGAGGCCTGCGGCCCAAAAAGGGCATGAAACACTGGTTGAGTAACAACTGGAGAAACCAAAAAGGATCAGAGGATAGATGTCAAGGCGAGCTGGCTCGGGGACGGGAAAGAAACTGGTACATGTAAAGAATAAAACAAGACAAAAAGGACTTTTTAGGGGGGGGGGGGACTAGACAGACATCCAAAGGGCTCCACAAAAAAAGGAGATTGAGGCAAGATGGCAGGAAGGGGACCATGCATGCATGGTGCATCTCCCAAAGGCTTTCTTTGAAAGCTGGGGAGATACTTCCGAGGGTTCAGTCGGCACTGATATCACCCATAGGTGAGGACTGACTTACTGCTTGTTCCTGGAGAATTATCGATACACTGTGTAGAAACACATTGCCACAAAATAGAAATTACACTTACCTGGTAATTGTAGTTCCTTGAGTGACGACAGTTTAGTCCTCCACCTCCGGGTAGTGCACCTCCTCCTGCGGCTTGGAGACTGGACCAATCAAAATCCTGACATCACTGGATGTAGTGTGCTGGAAATCCCCATCAACCCCAGTGAACTATTGACAAAGCAGACTCAAAAGAGCAACAAACAAGTAGCTAACAGTTTAAAAACAATCTAAACTCTTAACAAGACATAAACCTTCCCTGAAGATGGAAAGGATAAGATGTCCTTTATTAAACTTTCCCCTTCCTGCCGAGCTACAAAAAACAGCTAGCGAACGAAGAGAATGGTTACAGTAGATAGAAAGAACATGAGAACAGGTATCCTGACGAAAGATTCACCTGTATAGCCACCGCTCAGGGCTGACCGCGTGCCGAGCCAACGTATAAATCCAAAGGCGGGAATGAGGACTAAACTGTCCTCACTCAAGGAACTACAATTACCAGGTAAGTGTAATTTCTATTTCCTTATCGTTCCTCCAGTTTAGTCCTCCACCTCTGGGATGTAACGGAGCAGTACTAACAGGAGGGACCCTGCCAGCTGGCACGCAAAACCGCCGACCCGAAACAGGCATCCCCCGCCGCCAGTACATCCAGCCGATCATGTTTGCTGAAAGCATGCAGCGACGACCAGGTTGCTGCCTTACAAATTTCTACCAGCAGAACTAGACAGGGCTCTGCCCAGGAAGTTGCCTGCGCTCTAGTAGAGTGCGCTCTCAAACCCACCGGAGCCGGACGCCCGAACAACATGTAAGCAGAGACAATTGTTTCCTTAATCCATCTGGAAATGGATGCTTTCGCCGCAGCCTCCCCTTTCCTGAGCCCCCCAAACAGCACAAACGATCCGACTTGCGGAAGGACTCGGTGACGGTCAAATAACGACGTATTGCAGGACTACAAAAGGGGACTGTTACTTCTGGAGAGAGATCTGCAATTGTGAGTATATACTTCTGGGAATTTTTTGTAAGGAATTCTTTGTATTAAAGCTAATTAATCTGTGAACCCACTATTTTTTGTTAAATTAGTCAGGGCCTAGTAGCAGCAGTTTAAGTTTAAATTTAAAACACAGAAGAGAACTTTCTGGTTACATCCTCACCATGTAAATATCTCATGTATATAGTTACCCCTGTTATCCAAGTTTGATCACCTGTTCGATGTAAAACCAAACAGCATGTTGTTATGGTCGTTGTGTTATAATGTAAACCGCGCTGATGCCAAATAGCGCGGTATATAAGAGATTGTAATAAATAATAATAAATAAATAATATTATACCCAGCAGAGAGCTTGTAGTTTAAATTAATAGTCACTCCGGGCCTAGTATCAGCAAAGTACTTTTAGTTTAAATTTAAAACACACAAGAGAGCTTTCTGGTTAAATTTAGAACCCAGCAGAAAGGGAGAGCCAGCGTTCTAGTTACCTGGGCTTGGTGTGCTGCCTGTACCATCGGCGATTGGCTGCAGTTGGAGCTCCTCCTCTCTATCAGCGCTCCTGCAGTATTTAGACGCCAGCAGAGGAGACTCGGTGAGAGCCAGCCTTCTAGTTACCTGGGCTTGGTGTGCTGCCTGTACCATCGGCGATTGGCTGCAGTTGGAGCTCCTCCTCTCTATCAGCGCTCCTGCAGTATTTAGACGCCAGCAGAGGAGACTCGGTGAGAGCCAGCCTTCTAGTTACCTGGGCTTGGTGTGCTGCCTGTACCATCGGCGATTGGCTGCAGTTGGAGCTCCTCCTCTCTATCAGCGCTCCTGCAGCATTTAGGCGGCCGCGGCCCGCGGTCGCGTGCCCGAAGGGGGCGTGACCAAAGGGGGAACGCCCCTTCGGTGCTTCTTTGGGGCGTGGGCCCCTAGTCGCCGGAAGAATGCCCAGGGGTCATGCGAAACGTAAGAATAAGTCAACTAAATCTGCTGTGCCGTCTGTGAAAGCCGCTGAAGCTACCACTGCTCCATGTGCGATTCATGGTCCTATGGATCAGCACGTGATTATTTTGCCATCGGCTTCTACTGCTGTACAAGATGTTTCGCTCTCTGCCTCTGGGGCTTCCTTAAGTTCACCTGATAGGACTCCTCCACCCAATCCTGGACCCTCTCAAAGTCCTGCTTCGGATGGTTCCTCTTCCTCAGAGTCGTTTGGTTCTGGAGAGGAGGACGAGCCACCAGTTGTTCTTCAAGTGTCTTCTAATGAGGTACCTTTGACTGACTCCATCTTGGCTGTTAGCCCCCAAGGTTTGACGTCTTTGCCTTTGGTTACTAATGTTGAAGATATTTCTTTAGCTGATGTTTGGAAATTGGTTTCTGCCACGCATTCACTGCTGTCCCGGTTTATGGACCAAACTGCTCATTTCTCTCGTCAGGTTATTGACCGCGTCCATGCAGTGGACGGCACTGTTAAAACTTTATCTCAACGTATGACTCAGGTAGAGACGCTCGTTGGTCCTTTACAGACTACGAGTGAATCTACTGTTAGAGATACCTTAATGTTATCTCAGCAGGTAGAATCTTTGGAAAATAGTTTTCGGGCTAAAAATATTCGCATTTTGAATTTTCCTAGAATTCGTTTTATGTCTGCAATTTCTTTGTTTAAACAGTATTGTACTGATGTCTTGCAATTACCTGATGTTGAATCTATTTTGGTGGCTCATTCTTTCTATGTTTTAGCTCGGGTGTCCTCTGGGGATAGTGGCACTGTGGTGGACGTGGCACAGGACACTCTTGATTTGACTGATTTTTTTGGAAAATTCGCAGGTCCTGATCTCCACCCGTGCCACTTTAGTGGTAACTTTGGTTAATCTTGTTGATAAGGCCTTAATTATGAAGGCCTTTTTCAAGAAGAAAAATTTCCTATTTTATGGCCACAAGATTTCCATTTTCCCGGATGTCTCCCATACACAATCTCGGAGGCGGGCTTTCCTCCAGCTGAAGCCTAGAGTTCTGGCTGGGGGAGGTACCTTTTTTCTCCGATTTCCGTGTAAATGCCTGATTACTATCCAGGGTAATAGTTATGTTTTTACAGATAGTATTCAACTTGTGGCTCTATTAGACTCCTTAGTAGGTTGAGTGGGATGGTTAGTTTATTATTCTGTATTTCTGTTTTTCTTTTTTTTATTTCTCCTTTTCTTCAGGTTAGGGGATGTAGCCTTAAATTGATTTGAGCCCTGGTGTCCTATAATGCTGTGCTCTCCATGATGTGGACTAGATGGCAAATATTGTATGTAATTTATGTTTTTCTTTTGTGACATTTCTTGTTTGGCTGCCTAATTACTTGATATTTGTATTTGGAATGCATCAATAAAAAGTTTATAAAAAAAAAAAAAAGAACCCAGCAGAAAGCTTGTAGTTTAAATTTCATAATAAGTTAGAGCGTAGCAGCAGCAAAGAGCTATAATTTAAAATTTAAAATCAAATAAGAATATAGCTTACCTCAGTAGCACAGGACAGGGTACTGTGTAGCAGCCCTCTTTTCATAAGTGTTATTGGCAATAGTGATCATAGCATGATCGCCTTTGATTTAATTAGTGGAGGAGGGATAGTAAGGAAATCCACAGTACTACCTTTTAACTTTCGAAAGGGAGACTATGATAAAATGAGGAAAATAGTTAAGAAAAAACTAAAAGGAGCAGTTGCAAAGGTTAAAGACTTACATCAAGCTTGGGTGTTGTTGAAAACTACTATCTTGGAAGCCCAGACCAGCTGTATTCCATGCTTTAAGAAAAGTGGAAGGAAGTCCAAAAAACTGCCAGCATGGTTTAAAGGGGAGGTCAGAGAGGCTGTTGTTGCCAAAAAAGCATCTTTCAGGAAATGGAAAAAAGAGCCAAACAACCAAACCTGGAAACAGCACAAGCAAGTCAAATGGAAGGCATTGATAAAGCAGGCAAAGGGAGAATTTGAGAAGCTTGCTGCGGAAGCAAAAACGCGAAATAAAGATGTTTTCAAGTACATTCGTAGCAAAAAACCTGTGAGTGTGTCAGTTGGTCCATTAGATGATAGAGGAGCTAAAGGGGCACTAAGAGGCGACAAGGCGATAGAGAGACTGAATGAATTCTTTGCTTCGGTCTTTACCGAGGAAGATGTAGGGATGTTACCCATGACTGAAGTGGAATTTAAAGATGCGGAAGAATTGAAGGAAATATCGATACATCGGGAAGATGTATTACAACTATTAGATAAACTGAAGAGTAGCAAATCACCTGGGCCAGATGGTATACATCCAAGGGTGTTGAAAGAACTGAAATATGAGATTGCAGACCTGCTATTAGTAATCTGTGAACTATCATTAAAATCATCTCTAATACCTGAAGATTGGAGGATCGCCAATGTAACGCCAATTTTTAAAAAGAGTTCCAGGGGTGATCCGGGAAACTACAGACCGGTGAGCCTCACGTTAGTACCGGGAAAAATGGTAGAAACCATCATAAAGAATAAAATTACTCAGCATGTAGATAGTCATGGCCTAATGGGAGACAGCCAACATGGTTTTAGACAAGGAAGATCTTGTCTTACTAATCTATTATGTTTTTTTGAAAGTGTGAATAAACAGGTGAACAAAGGTGAGTCGGATGATATAGTGTATCTGGACTTTCATAAAGCCTTTGACAAGGTCCATCATCAGAGACTTTTGGCAAAACTAAAGAGTCATGGGATAGGAGGCAGTGCACTACTGTGGATCAAGAACTGGTTAAAAGATAGAAAGCAGAGGGTTGGGCTACATGGCCAATTTTCCCAATGGAGAAAAGTGAATAGTGGTGTACCCCAGGGATCTGTGCTGGGTCTGCTGCTTTTTGACATATTCATAAATGACCTGGAAAGTGGAACAAGTGAGGTTATCAAATCTGCAGATGACACAAAACTATTTAAAGTTGTTAAAACCCAAGAGGATTGTGGAAAATTGCAAGAGGATCTTGATAAATTGGAAGACTGGGCATCAAAATGGCAGATGAAATTTAATGTGGACAAGTGCAAAGTTATGCACCTGGGGAAGAACAACGCAAACTATGGTTAAACGATGCAAGGTTCCACATTAGGAACCACCACCCAGGAAAAAGATTTAGGCGTCATTGTGGATACCATGTTAAAACCCTTGGCCCAGTGTGCAGTGGCAGCCAAGAGAGCAAATAGGATGCTAGGTATCATAAGGAAAGGAATGGAAAATAAAACAAAAGATATTATAATGCCTCTATATCGTTCCATGGGTGAGACCACACCTTGAATACTGTGTACAATTCTGGTCGCCATATCTTAAAAAGGATATAGCGATTTTAGAAAAGGTTCAGAGAAGAGCCACCAAAATGGTAAAGGGGATGGAAGGATACTCCTATGAAGAAAGGCTAAAAAGGTTAGGGCTCTTTAACCTGGAAGAGAGACGGCTGAGGGGAGATATGATAGAAGTCTATAAATTAATGAACGGAGTGGAACGGGTAAACGTAGATCGATTGTTTACGTTATCAGAATATAGAAAGACTAGGGGACATGCAATGAAGCTACAGGGTAAGCTATATAAAACTAATAAAAGAAAATATTTCTTCATTCAACGTGTTATCAAACTCTGGAATTTGTTACCGGAGGATGTAGTAAAGGCTATTAGTGTAGCTGGGTTTAAAAAAGGTTTGGACAAGTTCCTGGAGGAAAGGTCCATAAACCATTATTAAGGGGGGACCCAGGATATCAATGCTTGACCCAGTACAAGCATTGCGGAACCTGTGTCTTTTGGGGAAACTGCTAGGTACGTATGACCTAGATTGGCCACTGTTGGAAACAGGATACTGGGCTTGATGGACCTTGGTCTGACCCAGTATGGCATATGTTATGTTCTTATGTTCACTCTTTTTATGTCTAAGCGACTCAGGCCCCTATCAGAGACCTGCTCTCCTGCCGCCCGCAAGACCGGGAGAGACACCGCTTGATTCACATGAAAGGGGGAAGACACCTTAGGCAAAAAGGAAGGCACCGGCCGGAGAACCACTTTCTGAGAAGAAAAGCATAAGAAAGGCTCCCTACACGACAGAGCCTGCAGCTCCGAAATGCGCCTCGCTGAACAAATAGCCACCAAAAACACAGCTTTAAGAGTCAAATCTTTGACAGAGGCTTGACCTAAGGGCTCAAACAGAGCTTTTCCCAGCACCCTTAAAACCAAGTTAAGATCCCAGGGTGGAACAGAAATCTGACGTGCTGGACGCAATCTGGTAACCGCTTTAAGAAAACGTACTACATCGCTGTGCGCCCCTAGAGACACACCCTGTACTTTATCTCTGTAACAGGCTAGGGCCGCTAACTGCACTCTCAAGGAACTAGCTGCTAGCCCCTTATCGAAGCCATCCTGCAAAAAATTCAACACCACCGGTACTGACGCCGTGGCGGCGCGGACCTGATGTCTCGAACACCAGTCCTCAAAGATCCGCCAAACACGAACATAGGCCAGCAAAGTGGAACGCTTCCGTATCTGAAGTAAAGTTGATACTACCAAACTGGAATAACCTTTCTTTTTCAGTCACGCCCTCTCAATGGCCAAGCCGTAAGCGAGAATCTCTCCACCCACGGCATCAGAAGCGGCCCCTGCCTCAGTAGCCCCTGCGACAACAGGAGGCGCCACAGAACTCCGTCTAGCAACCTTATGAGGCTGGCGTACCACGGACGCCTGGGCCAGTCCGGTGCTATTAATAGCACCCTCCCCCGATGCGCTTCGATACGTTGAATTAGTCGCCCGACGAACACCCACGGAGGAAACACATAGAGAAGACCTGTCGCGGGCCACGGTCGCATCAGGGCATCGATCCCCTCCGACATGGTTTCCCGCCTCCTGCTGAAAAACAGAGTCGCCTTGGCGGACTGGTAAGTGGCCATCAGATCCATGATGGGTGTTCCCCACCGGAGAATCAGCTGTGCGAAGACCTCGGGATGCAATTCCCACTCCCCTGCATCCACCTGGACTCTGCTGAGAAAATGTGCCGTCACGTTGTCTCTTCCGGCAATATGCGCCACCGATATTCCTTGCAACCGCGACTCTATCCAAGAGAACAGAATCTCGGACTCTGCCTCCATGGCTGCGCTCCCGGTACTGCCCTGATTTATGCATGCCACGGGCGCGGCATTGTCTGACAGAACCCAAACCGCTCGTCGCGTCACCTGAGCTTCAAAGGCTTTCAGGGCTATAAACACCGCGCGCAACTCCAAACAGTTATCGACCAGCCGCTCTCCTCCTCTGACCAAAGACCTTGAGCAAAGACTACTCCGCAATGCGCTCCCCAGCCTATGAGGCTTGCATCCGTTAACAGCGGAATCCACTCCGGCTGCTCCAACGGCATTCCCGCTCGCAAGGATGCAGGCCGCATCCACCACTGCAGAGACTGCCGGAGCCGCGGTGGACAAGGTAGCCGTTTGCTCAAGGGATCAGTCTGGTTGGACCAGTGGCGAAGCAAGGCCCGCTGTAGCGACCTCATATGAAACCGGGCCCAAGGGACCACCTCCAATGTCGCCGCCATTGTCCCCAGCACTTGAAGGTACTTCCACGCTGTCGGAGCCACAAGCCGCCGAAAAACCCGAATCAGGCCTCGGAGAGCAAGCGCTCTCTTCTTTGTCAGTAATACCGAGCCTCTCCGAGTATCAAACTGCACCCCCAAGTACTCGAGTAGCTGTGTCGGCACCAGATGACTTTTGACTGGGTTGACCACCCAGTCTAAACTTTGTAGGAAAGCTACCACCCGCTCCGTGGCTCTTTCACTCTCGGCTTGGGACTTCGCCCGAATCAACCAATCGTCCAGGTACGGATGGACTAAGACACCTTCCTTCCGCAGCAGCCACCACTACCATTATTTTGGTGAACACGCGTGGAGCTGTCGCCAACCACTGTTCCCTCTAAGCTGTGCGTGTGTGCGCGTGCACACACCTCGCCGAGCGAGCGCACATACTTTACAACAGAGCGCACAAAAATTATGGTTCTGATTCTGATAGAAAACAACCCAGACGTCTTAAAATTTAAAAGCTGTTGTGTATTTACGGTTTTCACAAGTTCTACAATATTTTCTAGTGCAGTCAATGTGGTGTACATACTGTATTCTGACGTATAGTCAAATTTTAAAGTATATAATTCCGAGTGTCGTTATGTGGCGCACAAAAATTTAGCCTTTCTTCAAAAGCTGCACAGCTGATATTTTATGCGCACACAGTCTACAGAAAATTAGAAGGAACATTGTCGCCAACCCAAAGGGCAGTGCCTGGAATTGGTAATGCCTCCAAGGAAGCGTGAAACGCAGAAAACTTTGATGGGATGGTCTGATCGGGACATGGAGATAAGCCTCCGTGAGAACGAGAGACGTCAAAAACTTGCCCCATCAAACTGCTACAATAACCGACCGCAGCGTTTCCATACGAAAATAAGGCACCCGAAGACAGCGATTTACACCTTTGAGGTCTAGAATCAGACGAAGAGAGCCGTCCTCCTTTGGCACCACAAAATAAATAGAATACCGACCCATGCCATATTATACAGGCGGTACTGGAACGACCGCTCCTAACTGCAAAAGACAGTCCAAAGTCTGATGCACCTGTTGCGCCTTCAGTGGACCCCTGCAGGGGGAACTCACGAACGAGTCCAACACCGGCCTTGCGAGATCCAAAGCATATCCGTCTCAGATGATCTCTAAAACCCACTGATCGGATGTGATATGGGTCCAGGCAGAAAGAAAACCCCGAAGGTGACCTCCGATCGGCTGACTTTCTGCCGGGACCCGCCGCCATTCATTGCGGCTTCCAAGCGGCTCCAGAGGACGCCGCTATGAATCCTCTACTTGCACGGCGAAACCCGTGGAAACCCTGGGCTCGAGATGTAAATCTTCCTCTCTGGGACCCCGCAAAACAGGGCGAACGAAATCTCCAAAAATCTTGAAACTGACCACGAAAGGCCGATGATTTTCCTTGCCTGGGCTTATCCTCCGGAAGTCTGCCTCCCTTGGATTCCCCTAAATCCTTAACTAACTTATCAAGATCTTCGCCAAATAATAACTTACCCTTAAACGGGAGTTGCCGAGCCGCGACTTAGAAGCCACATCAGCCGCCCAATTTTTTTAGCCAAAGGGATCTCCGCGCCGCTACCAATGAGGCCATATTATTTGATAAGGCCCTCACGAGGTCGTAGTGCACATCTGCCAATTACGCCGATCCGGATTCTAAGCGCTGTAGCTCACGAACTGCATCGTACTCCAAGGATGCTGGTTGTGCCAGGTGTTGGACCCAGCAAAGACAGGCCCTTGCCACCCAAGCCCCACAGATGGAGGCCTGCAAAGCCACCGCATCCGCCTCAAAAGATTGTTTCAATAAGCTATCCATTTTCCTATCTTGCGCCTCTTTCAAGGCCGCGCTGCCTTCCAACGAAATCGTGGTCTTTTTAGTGACTGCCGAAGCTGCATCATCAATTTTCGGAGAACGGAACTGCTCCTTGTCATTATCCGCCAAGGGATAGAGCTTGTTAAGAACATAAGAATATAAGATATGCCATACTGGGTCAGACCAAAGTCCATCAAGCCCAGTATCCTGTTTCCAACAGTGGCCAATCTAGGTCATACGTACCTAGCAGTAACTCCCAAAAGACACAGGTTCCACAATGCTTTTATTGGGTCAAGCATTGATATCCTGGGTCCTTTTTAATAATGGTTTATGGACCTTTCCTCCAGGAACTTGTCCAAACCTTTTTTAAACCCAGCTACACTAACAGCTCTTACATCATCCTCCGGTAACAAATTCCAGAGTTTGATTACACGTTGAGTGAAAAAATATTTTCTCTTGTCTTAAATAGTTTACCCTGTAGCTTCATTACATGTCCCCTAGTCTTTCTATATTCTGATAGCGTAAACAATCGATCTACGTTTACCCGTTCCACTCCGTTCACTAATTTATAGACCTCTATCATATCTCCCCTCCGCCGTCTCTTTTCCAGGTTGAAGAGCCCTAACCTTTGTAGCCTCTCTTCATAGGAGTAGCCTTCCATCCCCTTTACCATTTTGGTGGCTCTTCTCTGTACCTTTTCTAATAATGCTATATCCTTTTTAAGATACGGCGACTAGAATTGCACACAATATTCAAGGTGCGGTCGTACCATGGAACGATACAGAGGCATTATAATATCCTTTGTTTTATTTTCCATTCCTTTCCTTATGATGCCTAGCATTCTATTTGCTTTCTTGGCCGCCGCTGCACACTGGGCAGAGGGTTTTAACATTTTATCCACGATGACTCCTAAATCTTTTTCCTGGGTGGTGGTTCCCAATGTTCATGATCCTTATCCCCTGAGTCCCGCTTCGGGATGATCCCACACGTTCTGAATCATCTGATCTATTACCTTGTGGATAGGAACCACCACCTGCGTTTGACGTACCACCTGAATAATGGAATCTGCGCCATCCTCCTCCTCGAGCGGTTGCTCAGTAGCTAGCTTAAGCGTCTGTAGGGCCTCCATAATAAGAGCCGGCAACTCAACCTTTCGAAACACCCGTATGATCCTCGACTGATCCTCAGGCTCAGGAATCTCCCCCTCCTCTAACTCATCCAAATCTGCATCTATGTCAAGCTCTGCTTCCTCTCCCTCCTGCCAGTCTGTTTAAGAGGGGAAGGGATCAGACGGCCGCGGTCTCTTGGCCGCTTTCAATATGAAACTGTCGCGTTCCACCAGCCTAGAGCGCGCACTAGAGGAAGGGATAAGTGGGGGACCTAATAACTGACCCTGCCGTCTGCGACAAAACGCTTGATGCATGAGTAACAAAAACTGGAGAAAAATCTTCCATCTGCGTAGAAAACCCCAGATCCGAATTCGCACCAGGGATACTGGAAACAATTTCTGAAGGCGAAGTGGAGGTACCCACTATCCCCGCTTCACCCTCCGCTCCTGCAACCGCTTCATGAGAAACGGAAGCCATGGAGCTCTCCAATTGCTGCTCCATACTGACGGAGACTGTTGCACAGCGTTGACAGACTCCTGTGTCTGCGCTCGTGCCTCTATGCGTGCCACAAAGAATACACTGGGAACTCGCTGACATGGAAGTAGAAACCTTGATGGATCCTAGAATCCTCAGGTTCCACCAATAACAGGGCACTGGAGGTAAGGCAATGCTTGACCCTTCAGTTTCTGTTCTGTTTCTCTCAGGTTGTTGTTTTTTTTTCCCAATATATGCTCTATCCAGGCACCCTTTCTGCCCTGACTGTCAAGTGGACAAACCGCACTGTGCTGCCACCAGCCTCCTCAAAGCGATGTCCAAGAAAACAAAAACAAATTAAAATAATTTAAAATAAAAGCAAAGTAACAGAGCAGCTAGGGCCCCAAAAACCCGAAAGCATACCTTGCTGCTGACCACTGACCGCGATCCGGGGGAAACTGAAGCCCTGAAGGGCAGTGCTGCCGCCGCGCGATTCAGAGTCGCTGTGGAAACCGCGTGCTCAAAATGGCCACGGTTTCCTCAGTGTTCTGGTGCGCTGTGTAATGAAGTCCTCCAGGCCCGGGCGGCAAACAGCTGAACAGTGCGGGAACGTCCCCGCTGCAAATCGGCATCAACGGACTGCTGCGGTTCAGCCAAAAAAACCCGCGATGCTAGCCCCGGTAAGTCAGCAGTGCCTCCTGCAACTGTGACAGGTGCCTGGAGCCGACCCCGGAGCCGCGGCCTGCAGCTCCGCGGCAATCAGGCTGACTGTGTGCCGTTTGCAGAGCTCTGCCCCGTGCCGTCAAGGGGCAGAGATCCGGAAAACAAAAATAGCCAAACTTTCAATTTATGCGGCTAGACAGGGACGGGATCGATAAGAGAACTCCCTTTACTGTTTTTGTTTTTTTTTTCCTTTTTTAAAGAAATAGTCCCACCAGAATTTGAAGGAATTTAAAAACTTAAAAGAAGTTAAAATAAGTTAACTTAAGGCAAATCAGACCAAATCAAGAAAGTTGAAAGAATGCAACCTAACTATCCTGCTCCTTATCAGTTTCTCTAGTGAGCCCAGCACCTAGGCTCACCAAGTCCTCCTGCTGCTTGGAGACTGGACAAACTGGGGCTGATGGGGATTTCCAGCACGCTACATCCAGTGATGTCAGGATTTTGATTGGTTCAGTCTCCAAGCTGCAGGAGGAGGTGCACTACCCAGAGGTGGAGGACTAAAGTGGAGGAACAATAAGGAACAAATTTTAACCATCTAGGTAGCACAATAGAGACAGCATATAGAAGTATTAATTCCCTAACAGGCACCAAGGTTTAGTGGGGCAAGGCAGCACTTATTTTTGCTTAATTTTATAAAGACACAAGCATGTCTTTATAAAATACTAGTACAAATAGTGCATTATACCTGCTCTTGAGGAGATGTGAATATCCATGCATTGAGTATGAAAGTACACGTGCAGTTTATGATAATCAATGCATGTACTTTATGACTCTTCCTACATTCAACTCGACCCTGACAATGCCTACAATACTGTACCTGCCACTGGAAAGACATGCGCTGAATACTAAATAAAAAGTAAGCAAAAGTATTGCGTTTATGCAGAATGTGTGCAAATTTTACACCTGATCTAATTTTATAAAATCCACTTCTGAAGAGCAATACTGCAAGGTTCCAGGAAAAATATGCAAATGCTACAAAACTCTGTGCTACTAAGGCAATGTGAAGAAGCTATATGGATTATAGAAACATCAGCAGGAAGAACAGCTCTTCGAGTGTGAAGAGCCACAGCTGCTTTTTAAACTTTTCCATATTCTAAAAGTTTTAGATGCACTAATAAATGCATATCCCTAGTTATAACCACAGCCGCTCCATACAGCATACCCCAGCCTTCTTGGAAACCTGACGCAGTTGAATCACTGATATTAGGATTATAGCCATAACTATTCTATACTAGTTACCCCAGCCTATATAATTGTGCCAGTGTGATCTGAAGTCACAGAAAAGAGACATACTCTGAAAATACAATTTTAGCAGCAACATCTCATACCACCAGAGGAACACTATTATTTATTTATTTATTTACATTCTTTTATATACCGCGCTATTCTGCATCAGTGCGGTTTACATTGAACAAACTGAAATTACATTGAACAGGGCATTATAACTTGGATATAACTATTTTACAGGGAACACTAGGCAAAGCACTAGCAGCAAAAATTTCAGAAATTTGGAACCGAATTATAAGCAATAAAATTAAAGTCTATTTTAAATTTTATTTCATTTTTGAGAATTTCATGAGCAAACCTTTGGGCTTAGTTAAAGTATTTTAAACTGTGTGAATTTTGTCAAACATTTTACACTGCTATGGGTGAATTTCATGATGTAGTTGTTTGCTGTGTTAATAATGGGTCTGCGGCAAAATTCTGTGTGTTTAAGAGAGTCTAGATTCTGGATGGGCAGTCTAAATTGTTTTAAATAAAGTTTCTGAAAGATCCTTGGACAAACTACAGCAGATCCAAGTACAAGGATGCTGTTGGGTGTTCTTATTAGAGCCCCAGGATAGCACTACATCAACATTTGAAAAGCATGTACAGTGGCTACAGAAAGTCTATCCACCCCTTCAGCATTTTTCACATTATCTGTGTACCAGACCTGTGTGCATTTCAATGCCACTTTTTCCCCCGCTCATCAACATACCACTGACCATGCATTTCAATGGAAGAAAATGTTTGAAATTAGAGAGAAAGCATATACCGAAACTAAATTTAAATGCAACAACTGGATAAATCAATACTTGTGGAAGCACCTATAGCAGCAATTACAGCTGAGAGTCTGTTAGGATGGCTCTCCACTAGATTTGCACACCTAGATTTGTTATTAGACTCTTATTTACAGAGCTGTTGAAGCTCTGTCAAGTTCCTTGGGGAATACTGGACAAGCACCTCCAAGTTATGCCACAGTTCTGAAGTCTGAGATCTGACAGACACTGAAGGTCATTAACCTTTTTGTTTCTCAGCCATTCCACTCTAGCTTTGGCTACATGCTTTGGATCACCACCATGCTGAAAGGTGAGTTTTCATCTCAGTTTCTTCTTTCTTGCAGAGGGTAGAATGTTTTCTTTAAAGCAGGGGTCACCAACCTGCATGCGGCCCACGAGGTCCCTTTGTGCGGCCCGCGAGGCTCTACCCCGGTTAACATTACGTGCGGCCCGCCAAGGATTCCCGTCATTGTATCTGCGGCCCGCGGCATGACTGTGAAGTGACTTTGCAAAAGTGCACTTTGTGCACAAAATATCTGCATTTAGGAACTTTTACAACGCGACCAATAGCCTATTTTTGAAAAGTACACAACTGCAGCATCTCCGCAATGCCACACACTGCACTTTTTTTCCACCAGCTGCACCAACCTATTTTAAGGACCTGCCTGCAGGTGGAGAGCTACCGAGAAAGGCGGGGCAAACCGTGCCGATTGGACCTATGGAGGCGGCTCGTTGACGCCAGGCGCCCTCTGATTGGTCATTCTTCCAGGATGCTCTAGAACTGGCAGCCTCTCCATTCTGGATGGTAGCGGAGGGTGGGGAACGAAGGATATGAAGACGGAGCAAGAGGGGAACGTGGGATAATGCCCCACTGTATTAGGAAAGTCGCTGGTGTGGGCGGTTGTCAGTGCCTGAAAGACGCCTCCCCCCTTTGCTCTTTTCAGCAGCGTTTGCAGGTAGATTTTTCTTCCCTCAATTTCACCCCCCTCCTCCTGCATCTGGGAGCCTCACAGCGGCCGGCGAGTAACCGGCTCCCTCCGACTTCCCGCGGCCCCGCGCTCCTGACATAACAGGCGGAGGTTTGAGTGAGCTACTTGCGCTGCCCTTTTCCCTTCTCGTTGTGCGCAGCCTTCCTTCGTGGTTAAAGATCATCTCGACCGCTCGTTGGCGCACCCCGCAAAGAAAACGACCACACCGCTTGGAGAACCCAGGTACTCCCACACAGCATGCCACCACTCCTAGCCCACATCTATCTCCTAACACCCCTCCTAATCCTCCACCCCCACTCAGCCAAACCCTGCAACCCCCTCTGCCCAGACACCACAACAGCTCAACCCACGAGCACCCACAATCATGCACACAACCATGCACACAAGCACACACACTCACCTTGCACACCAACCTGCACCACTGACCCCACAAACCACCACCACCTCTCCATTTCACTCATAAACGCCCGCTCAGTTAGGAATAAATATCACATGCTCCAGGACCTGATCACAACAGATAAGATTGACATCCTCTGTGTAACGGAAACCTGGCTAACAGACCACGACACCGGTGATGGCCCCCCCCCCTTGATCCCCCCTCCCTTGTTATGTGTTACACCACTTTGACCCGGTGAAAAGCGGGATATAAATACAGTTAAATAAATTAAATAAATAAATAAAATAAATAAATAAATTAGAGGACCAATCAGCAATAAGGCTTAAACTTTGATTCTGTTTTTGCAGCTATCGATAGAATTCCTGTTCTCTTTTTTCCCCATGGCTTCCCCCATGAACAAGAAGCGCAAGCTCAGCGATGAGAACCGCGGCTTCAACCCTGAGTGGAACAAGCTCTTCTTGACGCTGCACAAGGATCGTGCGCTGTGTGTCATCTGTCAGAAGACCGTTGGCGTTCTGAAGGACTACAATGTGAAGCGCCACTTCGCGTCCGTCCACCCAGAGTACGCCAAGATGGATGCAGTCAAGAAGAAGCAGGAGTTTACCCGCGTGTCGTCTGCGCTCCAATGCCAGTCCGCTCTCTTTGTAAAGAGCGTGACAGCCGCCCAGACTGCAGCCGCCAGCAACACCACAGCTAGCTACCGCGTTGCCTACCTCGCCGCAACTCGTCTCAAGCCCTTCACCGACGGCGAATTCGTAAAGGACTGTGTACTCGCCATTGCCGACGAAGTGTGCCCTGAGAAGAAGGCGGTCTTCGAGAAGGTCAGCCTGTCTGCTCCGACCCTCACTCGCCGCGTCGAAGATATGAAGGATGACGTCTTGGGCACCTTGAAGCAGCGCTTCCGTGACTGTCAGCACTTCGCCATTGCCTTGGATGAGTCGACAGATGTGAAGGATATCGCTCAGCTGGCGATCTACTTCCGTGGCGTCACAGACTCCTTCGACGTCATCGAGGAGTTCGCTCAGCTTGTGCCGATGAGCGGAACCACCACTGGCGCTGATGTGTTGGCAGCTGTGCTCTCCTGGATCAAGGACTTTGAACTTGACTTGTCGCGTCTGTGTGGTGTCACCACTGATGGCGCCCCTACCATGTTGGGGAAGAAGAACAGCTTTGCCTCGCTTCTTGTGAAGCACGTGCGCGACCTCGGCCACAAACAGGATATCAAGATATTGCACTGCATCGTCCACCAAGAAGCCCTTTGTGCCAAGTCTGCAACCATCGCTGAGGTCATGTCGGTCATTGTGAAGGCTGTGAACTTGGTGCTGTCGCACGCATTGAATCATCGCCAGTTCAAGGACTTGCTCGTAGAGGCTGACGCACAGTATGGCGATCTGCTGTACTACTGCGAGGTGCGTTGGCTCAGCCGTGGGAAGATGCTTCAGCGTGACTACGAGCTGAGAGAGGAGCTGGCGTCTTTCCTCGAAGCCAAGGGATTCGACTTCCCGCAGTGGTGCCAGGATTTAGCGTTCCTTGTCGACCTGACAGCTCACATGAATCAGCTCAACACCCAACTGCAAGGCAAAGAACTCCTCGTCTCAGACATGGTCGCCAAGGTCAAGGCCTTTCAAGTGAAGCTAATGCTGTGGGAAAAGCAGCTGCAAGCACGCAACTTCGCACACTTTGCGCAGCTCGCTGCACTGACGCCTTCGGCTGCTGCTGCTCGCCGTTACGCATCCACCATCCGTCATCTCAAGACGGAGTTTGAGGCTCGTTTCCAAGACTTCACCAAGCACTCGCAAGACTTTGCCCTCTTCAGTGCCCCCTTCGAGATGAACCCCACCGACGTGCCCTCTGACCTTCAAATGGACTTGATCGAACTGCAGTGTGACGACGCACAGAAGTCGCGCTTCATGGCTATGGGCCCTGTCGCATTTTGGAAGACACAGGCGGCCACCCACCCGTCCATGGCCACTAACGCACGCAAGGTCGCTGCTCTCTTCGGCTCAACCTACTGCTGCGAACAGCTGTTCAGCCGAATGAAATTGTTAAAGTCATCCACGCGCTCGCAGCTCACCGATGACCACCTGCAAACGTCCCTTCTGTCAGTGTCATCTGTGAAGCCGGACTTTAACCGTTTGTCTGCTAGCATGTATCATCAGCCATCCCATTAAATTCAATAAAGGTGATCAGCCATTGTTTTCATAATTTTGCGTTTGTTGTTTTTTTTCGTGGGGGCGGGGAGAAAGGGGGTGCGGCCCGCGAGGCTCCCGGTAGTCGGCTGTGCGGCCCGCAGCCCTCTGGAGGTTGGTGACCCCAGCTTTAAAGGCTTTTATGTACCTTTCTCCATTCATTGGCTCTATCTTGTCAAGTGCCCCAGTCCCTGCTGATAAGAAACAGCCCTATAACATGATGCTGTCACCAGCATGCTACACAGTTGGGATGTGTTCTCTGGGAAAACTGCTGCGTTGGGTTTGTGCCAAAAATAACACTGCATTAAAGCCAGAAAGTTCAATTTTAGTTTTTTCTAACCACAACTTTCATCAAAGGCTACAATAACCAAATGTACTTTGCATATCCTTGACTCTCTTAAGGTAGCCAATTGCTTCGTCATTTAATACTTCAAATGGAATTCAACAAGTGGAGTTCTCAGAATACTGTCATCATATGTAGCGCCTTCAAAGCTGTCACTAGCGTCTTGGCTGCTTCTCTAGTCTCCTCCTTGTTTAGTCATCCAATTTGGATCTTGGCAGGGCCTTGGTAATACCATATGCCTTCCAGTTCTTAATTGTCCTGACTATTAGAGATATTTTTCAAGGACTTCACAATAATTTGCATCTATCCTCTGATCTGTCCATTTTTACAACTTTGTCCTGGAGTCTTGCCAGTTTTTTGGTGCTCATGGCTGAGCCTTTGCTTTGAAATGCACCATGCAGCAGAGGAAACCAACAAAGGAGTGGAGCAGCCGCCTTATGGTTAATAGCACTGGCTTGGGAACCCAGAGATCAGGATTCAATTCCCACTAGCACTCCTTGTGGCCTTGGGCAAGTCACTTAACCCTCTATTGCCTCCGAAAAATCCAAGTTATTAATGTCCCTGTTCAATGTACATTACCTAGTTTAAGTTACAATGTAAACCGCTTTGATTGAAATGATAAAGCGGTATATAAATCTGTTAAATAAACAAATGCTGAATTTACAGGGTCATGTGAATTGCATATGGATCTTTTTAGTTGCAATCATTTCCCAGATGAATTGAATTTTAACAAAATACAAAAATATCAAACATAAGGCTCTTATTTGCTGCTGTTTTAGATTGAGTTTAATTATGTGAATTATTTGATGTACTTTGACTTTCTATAGATCATTTTATAGTCTGTCCCCGTTGAGCAGAGATGGTACACAAAATTGATAAATCAATTTAAAACAGATGTGGCTAATAAATTTGGTGTGTGCTTTAGACTGCAACAAGTTACAAAGCTTAAAAGTATTAGGCATGCTATAGAGGAACAAGGCAATAAATACTTATTCAACCAAGTTTTTAGCCTAGTTCATTTTCTAAGAATTTCTGTATAGCGTAGTTTACTCACCTATAGCAGGTGTTCTCCAGGGACATCAGGAATCAGTCCTCACATATGGGCGACACTGGCACCGACAGAGCCTGCGTGGAGCAATTCCCCAGCTTTCAAAGAAAGCCTTTGGGAATGCTACCATGCATGCGTGTTCCCCCTTCCCACCCAAGGGTGCCATCTTGCTCAGTTAGATGACAGCTTAGGCAAAAGATGAAAAAAGGTAAATAAGGTAAAGGAGGCAACTCCAAGGAGAGGGGGGAGGATTGTGAGGACTGATTCCTGCTGTCTCTGGAGAATACCTGTTACAGGTGAGTAACTACGCTTTATCCAGGGACAGCAGTCCTCACATATGGGACTCCCTAGTTCCAGGCTGCCAGGGACCGAATGCCAACAGCACCAATAGCGACCAAAAAGGGAGGTCATGAGTTGCAGAAGGTGAGTCCCTACCATTCTACAGACCCCAACGACCAGCATCACCATAACTCTGGTAGCCTGAATACAGAAGGGTTGGAGGGCAGGAGTTGCCTATACACCGAGAATGCTTCTGATTACTGCCTGGCCAAAAGGCACTGTCCCTGCGGGACTCACTCTCTAGGCAGTAGTGAGCTGCAAACATTTGAACTGAAGACCATGTGGCAGCCTTGCTGATTTCTTGACTGGCACTGAGCATAGATTGGCCACTGACATGGCCATAGCCCTCATGCAATGAGCCGTGATCTTGTGCTCCAGAGAGAGGCCAGCTCACTCATAAGTGAGGGCAATACAGTCCGCCACCCAAATGGACAGGGTTCACTTGGTCATAAATAGCCCCAGTCTGCTGGGGTCATAAGAGATAAAAAGCTGAGGAGCTTTGCGATGGACATTGGTTCTCTGCAGATAAAAGGACAGGGTCCTCTTGCAATCCAGGGTATGTAAGACCACTTCCTCCTTGCCAGAGTGTGACCATAGGAAGAAGGTGGGAACTACCACCTCATGATTGAGGTGAAAGGCAGACACCACCTTTGGGAGGAATTTGGGGTGTGTACGAAGCACCACTCTGTTCGTATAGAACCTGGTATATAGCGGATCCACTACCAGGGCTTGCTGCTCACTTACTCTGAGCGAACGTCAAAGCCACCAGAGAGATACCCTAGGTAGCAAGTGGCCAAAGGCTCCAACAGCAGTCTGTGGTGCTCTTCCAGCTCACCATTGAGGTCCCAGGAGGGCGGAGAGGGGCTTGGAGAGCAGAAGACCCCTGAGGAACCTGGAGACCACAGGCTGGCCTGAGAGGGATTTCTCTTCTATAGAATGATGGTTAGCTCTTATGGTGCCAAAATGCACCCTCACCGAATTAGATTTTAAGCCCGAGTGTGAGAGGTGCAGCAAGTACTGCAGCAAGAGCTGAACATGACAGGAGAATGGATTCTCATTCCTTTCTGTGCACCAGACTGAGAAGCTCCTCCACTTGAAGGCGTAAGCCTGTCTGGTGGATGGTTTATGGGAGGCCAGGATCTCCTCCTCGACCTCACCTGGGAGGTTGAAAGAAGAAATTAGGCCTTACCTGCTAATTGTCTTTCCTTGAGTACTCTCCGGGCCAGTCCAGGACATCTTGGGAGGTCAATCCGCTCCAGCAGCTGAGGACTGGAAACTGAAAAGGTTTTCCTGACAGCCTATCCAGCTCCCCTAGGTGTCAGCTAATCAGTCTCTCGGTAACAAAGCAGATAAGCTAACCCTAAGAACACTTATAACCTAAGTCAAACAAGACAACAAAACCAGGCAAAACGGTGTGCCCCTTCGAAAGTCATATTTAGACAAAATTGTCTTCCCACAACCTCCCTCGTTACGAGGAATTACACAGACAGACTGCCTCTTCAAGCGAAGCAGTGGCCACTGTCAAAAACTGTTACACGTTAGTTTGCATACTCTCTTTGGAAATGTTTTAATTTGGAATCAGCCTGTCGTTCCCCGTTCCTCCGGGAACCTCAGTATCGTAAACCACTGCATTGCACAGCTCCATGATCCAACACCATCTCCTGAAAAAAACAGACAGCAGACGCCCCGGAAACGCGCAGAAACACTAAGGAAGGGTCCTGGACTGGCCCGGAGAGTACTCAAGGAAAGACAATTAGCAGGTAAGGCCTAATTTCTTCTTCCTTATCGTCTCTCCGGGCCAGTCCAGGACATTTTGGGAAGTACCAAAGCAGTACTTAAACCCGGGAGGGCCCTGCAAGACCTGCTATGAGCGCCACCGCGCCCACTCTGGCGTCCTCCTGCGCGTGAATATCCAACCGATAGTGCTTCGTAAACGTGTGCAAGGACGACCACGTAGCCGCTCGACAAATGTCCACCGGCGGAACCAACGCATACTCCGCCCAAGAGGTAGCCTGACCCCTGGTCGAATGAGCTCTCAGACCCTGAGGAAGCGGTGTACCCTTCGCCTCGTACGCCACGCGAATCGCATGCTTCACCCAGCGAGCGATCGACGCCTTGGTGGCCGCTTTACCCTTCGCCACGGCACCGTAAAGTACAAACAACCGGTCGGACTGACGAAAAGATGCTATTACCTTGATATACTTTCGCAACACACGGCCCAAGTCCAACCGCCTAAGGGCCCGATCCAAATCACTGGTTCCCAGGTCACCGAAGGTCGGAAGAGAAACCACCTGGTTGATGTGAAACGGCGAAACCACCTTGGGCAGAAAAGAAGGTACCGGTCTCAACACCACCTTTTCTGCTGAAAAGTGAAGGAACGGTTCCTTGCAGGAGATCGGAAATCCTTCTCGCCGAACACAAAGCCATCAGAAAAGCCGTCTTCCAGGACAATTCCCTTAGGTGCTCCGACCTATGACCGACAAACGCCAGATCCGACAATGCCTGTAACACCAGGTTCAAATCCCACGGAGGAACTACCGGACGCCTCAGAGGCCGAATGTTTTTGGCAGCCCGAAGGAAACGGAGCACATCCGGATGAGAAGCAAGCGGCCTGCCCTGTACCTTTCCTCTGTAACAAGCCAGAGCCGCCACCTGAACCCGCAAGGTACTAAGTGCCAAACCTTTTTCCAAACCTCCCTGAAGGAAACCTAAAATATCCGGTATCAGCGCACTGTCTGGCAAAGCTGCACGCTCAACGCACCAAGCTTCAAACAAACGCCAAACTCTAATGTAAGCCAACGAAGTAGACCGCCGTTTGGACTGCAACAGAGTCGCTATCACCGCGCTTGAGTAGTCCTTGCGTTGTAACTTGCGCCGTTCAAGAGCCAAGCCGTAAGACAGAATCGTTCCACTTCTGGCATGAATACCGGACCTTGCCTCAAGAGATCGCTGCGCGCGGGAAGCCTGTAGGGAGGTGCTACGAGCAGCCGTATGAGGTCGGCATACCACGGACGTCGAGGCCAATCCGGAGCTACCAGAATCACGGGACCGCTGTGAGCAGCCACCCTTTGGATTACTCTTCCCAAGAGCGGCCACGGCGGAAACACATACAGAAGTCGATGCTGAGGCCAAGGCTGAACTAGGCCTTCCGACGTGTGTTCCCTGCGGCAGCTGTAAAACCGCACGGCCTTGGCATTGGCCTGGGTAGCCATCAGGTCGAGAACAGGCTGCCCCCAGCGACGAGCAATCTTCCGAAAAAACCTCCTCGTCCAGCTCCCACTCCCCGGGATCTAGACGATGACTGAGAAAATCCGCCTGTACGTTGTCCTTGCCGGCCACGTGAGCCGCCGATATCGCCACGAGATGGGCTTCCGCCCACTGAAACAAGAGAAGACATTCCTCCAGCAGCAGAGCACTGCCGGTGCCCCCCTGCTTGTTGATGTAAGAAACCGTTACCTGATTGTCGGAGAAAACCCGCACTGCCCGCCTGACCAGCACTTCCACAAAGACTAACAGTGCGAGACGAACCGCTCTGAGTTCCAGACGATTGATCGACCAAGACTGCTCCTCTGGCGACCACACACCCCGAGTCACCCAACCCAGACAATGCGCCCCCCACCCGGAGAGGCTGGCGTCCGTCATGAGTAACACCCAGTTCGACACCTCCAGAGGAACTCCCGCTTGAAGATGGGCTGGAATCGCCCACCACTGCAAGCTGAGACGTACGGCTTCCGGACAGACCAACCTGCACGAGAGAGGATGGTGTTGAGGGGACCAGCGAGACAACAACGCGCATTGCAGCGGCCGCATGTGAGCTCTGGCCCATGGCACCAAATCCAAAGCCGCCGCCATGGACCCCAGCAATTGTAGGTATCGCCAAGCTGTCGGAGCCTGGATCCGCAGAAAGGATGCCACCTGCCTTAAGATTTTCTGCACTCTGTCTACCGGCAGAAACACTGACGCCACTCCCGTGTCGAAGAGGGCCCCCAGGTACGTCAATTGCTGCACAGGCTCCAAATGGCTCTTTGCATGGTTGATGACTCAACCGAGCTGCTCCAAAACCTGCACCACGCGCGCCGTGGCTGTCAGGGATTCCGTCCGCGACGGCGCCCTTATCAACCAATCGTCCAAATAGGGATGAACCTGAATCCCTTCCTTTCGGAGCGCAGCCGCTACTACCACCATCACCTTGGTGAAGGTGCGAGGAGCCGTGGCAAGCCCAAACGGCAACGCTCGAAACTGAAAATGACCCATGGGTACCGCGAAACGGAGATACCGCTGATGCTCTGCCCGGATAGGAATGTGCAGGTAGGCCTCCGTAAGATCTATGGAAGTCAGAAACTCGCCTGGCCGAACTGAGCGAATGACTGATCGTAAAGTCTCCATCTGAAAATGAGGCACTCGCAAACACCGATTCACGTATTTGAGGTCTAGAATAGGACGAAAAGAACCTTCCTTCTTTGGAACCACAAAATAAATCGAGTATCGACCGAATCTGCACTGGTCCACAGGCACCGGCACCACTGCCTGAAGCGACAACAGCCGGCGGAGCGTCTCCGCCACCGTCCTCCGCTTTGCCTGCGGACCACACAGAGACCGGACGAACGAGTCGGGAACCGGATGCGTGAATTCCAAGGCATAGCCGTCTCTGATAACCTCTAGAACCCACTGGTCCGTGGTTATACTGGCCCAGGTGGAGAGGAACAGTTGCAACCGACCTCCCACAGGTACCCCCACCTGGACCGGCCTCACTTCATTGGGACTTCTTGGTCGCGGCCTGCTGGGTACCAAATCAGTCCCTACCTAAACCTTGGGATCCCCGAAAGGAATGACCTCTGGATACAAAACGACCCCGCTGATACAGCGTGAGCTGGGCGCCGCGGAACCTGCGAAAGTCCCGACCTTGACCCCGCTGGGAGAACCCCGGCTTTGAAGCTCTCGGACGGTCTTCTGGCAGCCGCCCCCCTTTGGAGTCACCCAAATCTTTAACAATCTTGTCTAAGGTCTCCCCAAATAACAACTTGCCCTTATACGGCAACTAACTAAGGCGCGCCTTGGACGACGCGTCTGCCGCCCACTTCCTAAGCCAAAGAAAACGTCTCGCCGTGATGACGGACGCCATAGCCTTAGCTGAGATGCGAACCAAATCATAAAAGGCATCAGCTTGATAGGCCGCCGCCGATTCCAGCTTTGCCACTGTTGCCGAGGAGTCCTCCCCGCCCTCCGGAGACTGTTCCCCCTGCAGCCAGCGGATGGAGGCTCTAGACACATAAGCCCCACAAATAGACGCTTGAAGGGCTAAGGCACTAGAATCAAAGGCTTGCTTCAAAAGCACCTCTAAACGGCGATCTTGCAAATCCTTGAGAGCCATACCTCCTTCAACAGGAATGGTGGTCTTTCGAGTGACCGCTGAAACAAGCGCGTCCACCTTTGGCATACGCAACAAGTCCTTCTCCTCCTGAGGCATAGGATAAAGCCGAGCCATCGTTCGTCCCCCCTGAGAGACGCCTCCGGGAACTCCCATTCAGCCTCCATCATTTGTTTGATAACACGATGTACAGGGAAACACTTGTTTTCCGCTCTGAACCCTTGCAGCAAGGGATCTTCCAAGGGTTCCTGCTGAACTGCTGGAAGCACTAAATTCAAAGCCAAAAGAGATTGAGAGATTAAAGCTCCCAGCTCCTCCTTACGGAACATGCGAAAAACATTGGGATCCTCCCCAGGACCTAGCTCGCCTTCCTCCAAATCTCCGGACCACTGTTCCCTCTAAGCTGTGCGCGTGTGCGCGCGCACACACCTTGCCGAGTGAGCGCACATACTTTACAACAGAGCGCACAAAAATTACGGTTCTGATTCTGATAGAAAACAACACAGACGTCTTAAAATTTAAAAGTTGTTGTGCATTTATGGTTTTCACAAGTTCTACAATATTTTCTAGTGCAATCAATGTGGTGTACATACTGTATTCTGACGTGTAGTCAAATTTTAAAGTATAGAACTCCGAGTGTCATTATGTGGCGCACAAAAATTTAACCTTCCTTCAAAAGCTGCACAGCTGATATTTTATGTGCACATAGCCTACAGAAAATTAGAGGGAACATTGCTCCGGACCAAGGATCTAAACCTGGAACAGAGAGAAAATCCCCTTCGTCCACTTCAGGGGAGGACGCACTAGGAACCTCTGTATGCTCCGTAGTTTGGTCCTTACCTGGCAGCAGCGCAGAGCTAGATTGCCCCAAGTGCACCTCTGAGGGAGCTGCCACCGGTGAACTAAAAAGGTTGTCAGGGCCAGGAGGAAGAGAGCCATGAGTCTGCCTCAGGAGGTAAGCCTGATGCATAGACAGAATGAACTCCGGCGAAAAATAAGTACACGGAGAGTCCTGCACTGCAGGACTAGATTGTTGCTTCAGTTCTGGGCTCACAGTCTGTTTCAAAGACTTCAATTTGTGTTTGTGCGGCTTAGGAAGAGACGCGGGAGCACCGGCCGGCTCTAACAAAATGGCCGCCGTTCCCGCGCTTTCCCCTGCACCGGGAAGCAAACCGAGCTCAGTCCCTGAGGAAATATTCTCCATTATGACACAGCCCCCCCAGCAAAAGGCCGATCGCCAAGATCACACCTCAAACCGCCTCAAAACGAAGTCCCCAAAAACACCACAAAAAGAAAAAAAAAACCGCGTGCATATGAAAAAAAAAACGCCGCGAAAGGAAACCCCGTGGTCAGGTACCAGAATGCCCAGAAACCAAAAATAAGTTCCCGCAAAGGAGACTCACCCCTTGCCGAATGAACGGAGCTCCAGCAATCCCTCCAGCAGTGCTGCACCGTAGCTAACGGGAGCAAATGCGAGGAGGCTGAGAAATGCAGGGAGAGGACACTGGGGCTCCCAAGCCTGCTGATCCACTGCCGAATCGCTATGTCTTGAAAGAGGCAGGCTCTACCTCGTTAAGACCAGGCGCCGAGGGTCAAGAGGAGCTTCCCCGACCACTAGCGCTATCACTGGGGCAGACCCCCTTCAGAGTATGCTTTCACTGTCTCACCCGACTAAGCGATTCTGAATCTGGGTATATGGGAAGAAATTTCGTCGGACGGGGTCCCGTTTGGTTTTTTTTTTTTTGTATGTTTCACCCAGTCTGGTAACCAAAAAAAATAAAGCCTTAAAGGAAATACTGAATCCCTCTAGCAGAGAAGAATACTAAATCTGACCCCTTTCCTAAGCGAATCCCTGGGGAGCTGTTTCCACACCGTCCAGCTCAGCTGCTGAGGACTGTAAGACTGATTAGCTGACACCTAGGGGAGCTGGATAGGCTGTCAGGAAAACCTTTTCAGTTTCCAGTCCTCAGCTGCTGGAGCGGATTGACCACCCAAGATGTCCTGGACTGGCCTGGAGAGACGATAAGGAAAGGGCCAGTGCTAACCTTTCAGCAGCCATGCTGTCAGTGTTAGAGACATCAGGTTGGAGTGTAGCGGGGAGACCCCCTCCTGTGATAGGAGGTCTGGATCCGGGTCCAGTGGTACTGGGGTTGCCACCAACAGGGAGAGCAGCAGGGGAAACCAGGGCTGCCTGGGAGCAATCAGGATTACTGAAGTGTGATGGCTCTGGATCTTGAAAAGGCACTTGGCTATCAGAGGGGTTGGTGGAAATGCATAAAGCAGGCCCTGGAACCATGAGATCAGGAACACATCTGTTGCCACCTTTCTGTGGTGTGGCTGGGGGGAGCAAGGTTTTGCCAACTGTGAGTTGTCTGGGGAAGCGAACAGATCCAGCCAGGGTATGCCCCAGAGGCAGAAGAGCCTAGAGGGCCACCCTGGGATCCAGGCACCACTTGTGTGGCCGAAGGACCCTGCTGAGCTTGTCTGCCAGGTGGTTGTCATAGCCCGGTAAGTACACTGCCCTCAGGAGCATGCCGTTGCGCACTGCAAAGAAGTGGAGGGCAACTACCTCCTGACAGAGGGAATACGAGATTGTGCCCCCTTGCCTGTACACAGACAATGGCAACCTGATTGTCTGTCTGTATGAGGACTGGGAGGTTGCTCAGGAGACGGCAAAAGGCCTGTACGGCCAGGAAGATGGCCCTGAGCTCGAGGAGGTTGCTTTGCAGGAGGGATTCCTCTGGGGATCAGCTGCCTTGGCCATCACAATGTGCGCCCCAGCTCGCGAGGGAGGTGTCTGTTGAGAGGACCCTCTGAGGTATTGGTGCCTGGAAGGGCATCCCTGCCCTGAGGTGATGCAAGGACTGCCAACAGGGTGAGGAAGGCCGCCAACCAGTGGGTAACCCTCACCCTGTTCCTCAGCCTGCCTGCGGCTTGTCTGCATTGGAATTTGAGGCACCAAAGGGCTGCCTGCATGTGCAGGCGATACAAGGGTGTAACGTGAACTGTCGAGGCCATGTGGCCTAAAAGACAGAGGAGCAGCTGAGCTGATACCGACCTGCAGCCTTGCACCTCCTTTGCCAACTGAGTCAGGCGGTAGGCCCCGTCTACTGGGATAAAGGCCTTGACCTGCAGAGCATGAAGCTGGACTCCTATGAATTCCAGGTCTTGAACTGGGCTTGTGGCTTGGCTGGCCTTGAGGGACGTGCTGTCTCTGATGAGCAAGTCGTCCAGGTACAGGAAGACGTGGGCCCCCTGGAGACAGACATGGGCGGCAAGGACCGCGAGGAATTTTGTGAAGACCCTTGGAGAGGAGGCAAGGACGAACAGTAGCACCCTGTACTGGTAGTGCTCACCAGGAACTTGTTCAAGTTGCACAGGTCCAGAATGGGCCAGAGGCCTCATGTCCTCTTTGGGACCAGGAAATACCTCGAGTAGAGCCCCTTTGCCCCAAAGGTTTTGGGGTACAGGCTCCACTGCTCTGTCCCTGAGTAAACCTGCAAGTTCTGTGGCGAGCAAGGCCTGGAGGAGGAGAGGCTGCGATGGTTCTCTGGTAAGACGTCTAGAGGGTTGTGCTGTAGATGGAGGAAGTAACTTTCCCTCACCACCTGCAGGGCCCAATGGTCTGTGCCATCTCTGGGCAAGAGAGGCCAGACAACCCCCTGTGGGTGGAGGTGGGACTCCTGGAGGAGGGGAGGCCCAGCCCCAGGTGTCAAAAGCTCCCCCCTCATTGGGCAGGAGCTGGTGTCTGAGGCTTGGCAGCCTTGGTCTTCCTGGACACATGTCCCTGGCTTTTCGACTGAGAGGCCTGATGTGGTTAACCAGAGTAAGGCTGGTAGCGGCCAGCCTGGGAGTAGTCCTTTTTCCTCAGGAAAAGGGCTTTTTCCCTGAGGAAGGCAGAACACTTCTTGGACAGTCTTTGCTGGGTTAGTACCTAGACCTCAAACTCAGATGCCTTATCAGACATCGGTTTTTCCGAGCAGGTTCTTGCCATTGCAGGGGACATCTAACAGCTTTTCCTGTACTTACTGCTCCAGGTCAGAGGTCTGCAACCAGGCCTGGTGCTGGGTGCCGATGCCGGCAGCTGCTACCCTGGCTGCAGACTCAAACCCGTCATAGGCGGCTCAGGAGAGGAACTTGGAACAGTCTCTGATGCCTGCCACCAGGGACTGGAACCTCTGCAGAGGTTCCCCGGTGAGGCCTGCTGAGAAGTCCGAGAGCTCCTGTATCAGGCCTTTAAGGTACATTACCATGTACAACTTGTATGCCTGTATTCAGCACCCGAGCATGGTGCCCTGGTAGCACTTGCGGCCTAGGGAGTCGAGGGACCAGGCTTCCCTGCCGGGGGGAACTGCAAAGTAGATCTTCTGACTCTTCAGTTTCTGCATGGACGACTCCACCACCATCGAGTTGTGGGGGAGTTGTGGGTTATGGAACCTGGGGCGCTTCCGGACACAGTAAATGGATCCAGGTGCCGACTGACCACTGGCAGCAAGGCTGGGATCTCCCACTTCCTGAGAAGTAGCCTTTCGAGGATGGGTGGAACTGGCACCATGAGAGTCTCCTTGAGAGGGACTCATATTGCAGGATCTCGGTGCGAAGATCCTCCTTCGACTCCATCTGGATCGAGAGAGCCCAGGCCATGTCACGGAAGTCGTAAAAGGCGATGTCCTCAGGCTGAGAGTGATGGCAAGGCTCAGAGGAGATGGCTTGGAGGGACGTCCCTGTACTTGGAGGTCTCTGGCGAGGCCTCGTCCTCTATTTCCCAATCAGAATCCGAGGGCATCAAGGAGTCAGCCCTGGGGGCAGCCCCGAGGAACCGGGCTCCCCTGGAGGACCTGTGGTTGACTCAGAAACTTGCCGGGGAAGACCAGATCCCCAAGGAGCGTGATACAGACCTTCATAGACGCCAAGGAGATACCTGAGGCCAGTGGCGCTCAGTGCCTAGTTAGATGCCCAGGGACTCCCCTAAAGTCAGGGGGCCCGGTGTCTGGGCAGATGATGCCGGAAGCCCAGACATCAATGCCCGCTGCAAAGCCAGGATGGAGGCGGCGCTCTGCTCCATGGCTGCCATGAGGGATGAGGCCTGATGACTGTGCAGCTCCCGATGTAGAGACAGAGGGTCTCGGCTCAGACTGGCACTACAAAGAGTGTGTCCTCGAGGAAGACTACAGGCTCACGGGTCCTGGCACGGTCGATACCTTCTGAGGGCGCTGCTCGGAGTCGCCCAGCAAGGGACTCTGCCAGGCTTCATTGGAGGCACCGCCTTCGGGACCTTCCAGGGCCATGCTGGATGAGCTACCGCCGCGGGACTCTGAGGACACCCAGACCTCTCACAAAGGGCCAGATTTAGGGCTCGGTGATGGGGAGGCTGGGGCAGGGTCAGATCTTGGAAATTTCCCTTGCTACTCCGACCGCCTTTTGTTTGGGGGGGGGGGGGTCGGTCAAGGCCTGGCACTGGTTGCAGGTGAGTTGTCATGCTCCGGGCCCAGGCAAGAATGCAGCAGTCATGAGTATCAGTGAGTATCAGTAACGGACAGTCTGACTGCAGTAGTCACACTTCTTGAACCCACCTGGAGACATGGTGAGAGAACACCCTGCAGGGGTTGATGACTCCCGGGCGAAAAATGGCATGAAGGCCGGTTGAGGGAGAACCTCAAGGAAAATAGAAAAAAGGAAAAGAAAAAAAGGGGGAAGAGCTGAGACTGGCATCGAGGGCACTGACTTGAGGCAGGAATGAGACCAGTGCACCACCGGAGGAAAGGAGAAATTGGTGCTTTTTCCAGGGGAGTAGAAGACTACATCCGTTGGGCTATGCGGAAAAAAAGACTGAACAAGATAGCATTCTTGGGCGGGAAGGGGACCACACGTGTGGTAGCATTCCCAAAGGCTCTCTTTGAAAGCTCGAGAAATGCCCCGCGTGAGTTCAGTCAGTGCCAATGTCACCCATGTGTGAAGTCTGACTTCCTGCTTGTTCCTGGAGAATATAATTTTTAACTTGACATGAAAAGGAGAACATTTTGGAAGAGGTATAAACTTTCTATAACCACTTTGTGTAGTATAGCCAGACGAAGTGTAGAAGCCTCTGAACATATATGATCAGAGTATGAACATAAAATATTTCAGAGTTGTACTTTAACTCAAAGCAGGACAACATTTACAAAATTAGTATATAGGCAATAAAGACCTGTATAATCAAAACTATCAAGAACAAAGGGACAAGAAACAGATCAGTTGACATTCTGAAGACAGGTCAGTACTGCTGTGCATCTCCACACTAATTGTGGGAGCTAGGAACTTACGTTTCTTTTGCAGAAAGTCTGCTAGGCTGTCGTTCAAACAGACTTCTTCATTATCCAGAACAAACCGCAAGATGGAGGCCAGTTCAGCCTAAAGTGGATACAAACCATGGAGAGTTAATGGGTCACTAGCCTAGAAGTACTATCCAGGTCAGAGGCAATCCTCTGAAAACTGCCAATACACAACCTTTAGGTAAAATGAATCAGAGTTATGCTCAGCATTAAAAGCTCCATTATCTACCCTGCTTAATTTTACAGATTCTTTGGTATAAATTACAGTTTGTAACCCAGTCCTAAGGTGCCCCCAGGTCAGTCAGGTTTTCAGGATATCCACAATGAATATGCACGAGACATCTGCATGCACTGCTTCCATTGTATGCAGATCTCTCTCATGGATATTCACTATGGATATCCTGAATGGCCTAGGAGTACCAGAGGACTGGGTTGGGAACTACTGGAAGAGAATCACAAGTGGAGCACTGTTGTATCAGTATTATTCTAAAGTAGGGGGGGGGAGAAAAAGGAGGGCTGTTACTGCAATTCACTAAGCTTGGCAGATTTTGAGAAGGAAATCTCAAATCTAATCTCACTTACTTTGAGAAGTCTCAAACTCACTCAGTTTTCCTTGAATTTCTCACATTTTGTTTCACTAATCTGTTTTGATTGCTTTCTAAGTCATGGTTTACCTGCATTTCTGGACGCGTTTTCTTGGAAAAGGGGTGATTGTATGACTATAGCAAGTAACAAGAATTATTGTGAAAATTCTTTATATACTATACTATCATCACTGTAGCTCCCAACTTTGTAGGCCATTATCTTTCTCGGCAAACAATCCATGTATTTGCATCTTGCATCACTTACTGCAAACATGGACTCTGATGTTTTAAAAAGCAGCTGCAAATGAGGGATACTGAAGTGCACATCCTGCTTCATCCACCAATGGTCCCTGTGACCTTGGGTGAGTCCTTTAATGCTGTTTTGCCTCAGGTACCAAGAATGTAAGCCCTCTTAGGAAGGGACCTCTCAACCAAATCTGAATTATAACTCATCTGAGGTTTGGAAGAGCGAGTAACTAAAATCCTTTCCAAATACTTTCCTGTGGCTCACATTCCCAGAATTCTTTGCAACATATCACACATCCTACATCACAGGTATTTAAGGCTCTTTGAAACAGACTGGTACCCTCCCTATACCAGCTGCAATTTATATGGCATCCTCGGACTTTGTAAACTGAGAATATCCTGTGTTTGCTGACAACCATCTGGAAAAAATGCAAATGAACAGCATGGTGCTATAAATTACCCGGCAATGACTACATGGAACAGACCAATCTGCACAGCTTTGTAACTGAACCAAATGAAGAAAAAAAAATTAACATGAAACTTGCCTTCATCTCACAACATGTATAAAAATGTTACTGGTAGTGCAATGCCATTTCAGTTAGGAATATTTTTACAAGATGCCTTACATCTACCTTTCTCCAAAGTGCAACAATAAATATATGGAAAAGGTAGTTACTCACCTACAGCAGGTGTTCTCTGAAGAGCAGGAATTAGTCTTCACATATGGGTGACATCCCTGACAGAGCCCCTGTGTGGGAACGCTCCCAAGCTTCTATTGGAAGCGTTTGGAAGGCTCCACTGCACCTGCGTGCCTCCTTCCTGCCTGCCATCTCTGTGCCATCGTAAAGCTGTCTGTTAACACAGCTGTAGCAGAAGACAACTTCTTGGGGAGGTGTGAGGGTTGACAACTTATTCCTGCTGTCCATGGAGAACACCTGCTACAGATGAGTAACTACCTTTTCTCCATGGACAAGCAGGAATGTGTCCTCACATATTGGAGGCCCAAGCTACAGGCTACCAAAAACACGACGACACCAAGAAACCCAATAGGGGCAAAACTGCGAAATGGCGAGAGGTCAGAACAACTCAATCACCAACCAGGGCCGGCAGGAGGGTTTCTGCCGCCCTAGCCTGGCCTCACCGTAACCCCCTCCAGTTGATGCCAATTCTGTCTCAGGATGGGGAGGCGGGCAACTGCGACGGCAGTATTTTCAATAGCGGCGTCTTTTTGCTGCATTTTTTGGAAATACTGTCGCTGCCCACCCACCCCCTCCCCAAAACTGAATCAACAGCAGCTGGGGGGGGGGGGGGGCAGCGCAGCCATCCATGTGTGCTTGCTGCTACTGCTTACCTAGGCTGGCCGCCCTAAGCAATCACCTAGAGGAGAGGCCAGCCCTGCTACCAGTTATGTACAAAATAAGAGAATTTCTCTTCCCTTTTTTTTGGTAGCCTGGACAGAACAGAATGGGTCTACAAGGGATGCAGTCAGATTCTAATCCCCAAAGTTCCTGTCGCATCAGGAATCCCCAGCTAAGCAGTAGGGATATGAAAGTGTGGACTGAAGACCATGTTACAGCCCTGAAGATCTCTTCCATGGAGACCGGGTGTAAGTTGGCCACCAACGCAGCCATAGCTCTGACACAGTGAGCTGCGCAATGACCATCAAGGCTCAGGCCTACCTGGGTATTAGCAAGAGAGACGCAGTCTGCCAACCAAACTGAAAAAGCTTTGGAAAAATGGCAGCCCTTAAGCTTAGTGGGGTCAAAAGAAAAGTTGGATGGACTTTCTATGGGCTTTTGTCTGCTCCAAATAAAAGGCCAAGGCCTGTTTGCAGTAGATGTGCAGCACAGCTTCCCCCCTCTATGTACATGAGGTTATGGGAAAATGTTGGAACAACTGACTGATGAAACTGGAAGTCAGATACCACTTTCAGAAGGAATTTAGGATGAGTGTGAAGGACCACTCTATAATGCTGGAATTTGGTGTAAGGCAGATGCACCACTAAGGGCCTGAAATTCACCTACTCTGTGAGCTGAATGCCATCAGAAACAGGACCTTCCAGGTCAAGGACAGGAAATGAGTGGCTCAAATGGATCCTTCATAAGCTGCACAGGAACCACATTCAGATCCCAAGACACTGCAGGAGGCTTGTAGGGAGGCTTTGAGAGAAGCAAGCCTCATATAAAGCAAACTAAAAGCTGTACTGAGATGGGCTTGCTCTCCACACCACAATGGTAAGCACCAATTGCACTAAGGTGGACCTTTGACGGAGTTGGACTTAAGTCCCAACTCAGAAAGATGTAGAAGATACTCAAAAAGCTTATGTGGAACAGATGAAGGACTAGGGCCTGGCCCTCATACTAGACAGCAAACCTCTTCTACTTTCAAAATGTAAGACTCTTGAGACCCTCCTGGAGGCCAATAGGACTTTGGTTACAGCATCCAGCAGGTTGAGCTGAAACATTAGCCTCTCAACATCCACACCATAATGGCCAAAGACCAGATGTTGGAGTGCAACATCATCCTGCCCAACTGTGTTAACAGATCGGGCATATGGTCGAGCCACAGCTGCTCCAGACTAGAGAACTCTAGGAGGGGAAACCAAGGACACATGGGCCAGTAGAAGGCGGTAAGAATCATTTCGCCATGGGCTATGAGTTTCAAGAGGGTCTTCACAATGAGAAGTAATGGAGGATAAGCATACAGAAGGATCTCCCATCAATGAAGGAGGAAAGCATCCAACGCTACTCTGCGATGTGATCTTACTCTGGATTAAAAGTGATCCACTTGGGCATTCTGCAGGGTGGAAAACAGATCTATTGAGGGAGTGCCACACTCTCGAATGATGCGAGTCACAACTGGCTCTGTCCAGCATTCACTCGTGCGGCTGGAGAACTCGACTCAGTTTGTCTGCAGAGTGTTCTGCACACCTGGCAAGTACATGGCTCTTGGGTCCATCCCATGCGTGATGGCGAACTTCCACATCCTGACAGACTCTCTATACAGTAGGTACAAGCTCGCTCCTCCCTGCTTGTTGATATACAACATGGTGTTGGTCAAGACGAGGCAGAGGACATGGGGGAGAAGGCTCAAGGGATAACTCGGATCACAGAAAAGCCAAGTATTAAAATCAGAAAATATCATCAATATCTCCCAATATCAATTGAGTGAAGCAGAAATGGCCTTTCCTTTGAGCCCACAACACAATATGATCCAATCGAAATTCAAATAGACAGATTTTTCCCAAAAATTAGGATAAAACTTTTTCTAAGTCTGAAAATAATCAAACTGACTTTTCAATTAAGTCCAAATGGATTCCACCAAATCAGGTAGATCCTATAATGGTCATTTGAAAATGCAATCCTTAAGTGGGTGGCTGATCTTGACCCCAATTTGAGGTCCAATTATTATAATCTTGCCAAAGAGTTTGAAAAGGAAGCTTATTTATTCATACAAAAAAATCCAAAGATCATCATCAAACTGGCTGACAAAGAAACTATTGTAATCATGTAAAAATTTTTGTATTGATGAAACTACAAGATAGTTGCATGATAATTTTTATGAGAGATTAGATGGTGACCCACCATGTTGCTTAAGAGAAGTATAGATAATCTGGTATCTACTGCATTTGAACTGGGACACATTACGAAAAGAGACTTTCTTACAGTGGATCATTCAATTTTACCTATGATTTACATTTTACCAAAAATGCACAAATCATTAGATAAACCACCCGGGAGGCCTATTATGTTGGCTACTGACTCACATTTTGAACTAATATCACAATATTTAGATGTATTACTACGTTCCTTTGTATCCCAGGCTCCCTCATATGTCAGAGACATGTCTCATATGATTCAATTACTGACCCGTTTTGAGGGATACCATGGTGGCTTGATATTGGTCACACTAGATTGCAGCATCTATGTATACAAATGTTCCACAAGCTGAAGCACTAAATATTATATTTATTTATTTTATTTATTTCACAGCTCTTATATACCGTGCTAATTATATGTAATCTTTTACTTGGACAAAGTGAGCACAAAAGTATTTCCACTGCATTTTTAATGAAATTGGAAAAATCGGCACTTACTGAGAACTATTTTTATTTTAGGGATATTTTTTACAAACAAATTAAAGGGATGGCTATGGGGTCCTCCATGGCCCCCGATGTGGCAAACCTGTATGAGGCAGAATTTGAGAAACAATTTTTAAGCAATCATCCATGTTTGCAAAACATTAAACTTTGGATAAGATTTATAGATATTTTAATGATCTGGAAAGCACAGTTACTTACCTGTAACAGGTGATCTCTGGGAACAGCAGGAATTAGTCTTCACATATGGGTACGTCGGTACCGACGGAGCCTGCACGGGAATGCTGCCCAGCTTTCAATCAGAAAGCTTTTGGCAGCATCCCTCGCGCCTGCGCAGTGACTTCCCGCCTTCTCCACAGCCTCTCTTCAGTTGAGTTTCAGAGCTGAGACAAAGGCGAGGAGAGAAAAGGAAAAAAATAAAAAAGATGCAACTCCTAGGGGAGGTGGGAGGGTTGTGAAGACTAATTCCTGCTGTTCCCAGAGATCACTGGTTACAGGTAAGTAACTGTGCTATCTCCAGGAACAAGCAGGAATGAGTCTTCACATATGGGGACTCCCTAGCTGGAGATGCCAGGGGGAGATCCCATAAAAATGCAAGTGCCTGGATCAGGGGTGCATTTTGTCTCCAGGAATCCCCGGCATCCAATATGGGATGGAGGGTAGGAGTTGACAAGAAAGGAGCTGTGAGGGAAGAAACAGCATAGTCAAGGACTAGAGGGTTCTACAGACTACAGGAGTCCTTGGAAGATATGATGAGTAGCATTAAAATACATTTAATGTACACTTAAAATATGCAGCTTACCTACTGTATTGTAGGAAGTAGAAGCATGATGGAGTCTACTGGATAAGCAGTGGCGGAATCTTCAAGGTGACCTCTCAGTAGTGAGGATGAAGGTCCAGACCTGGAGGTAGTAGATGATCCAGGTGTCAACTGGGTAGGAGTAGACGTCAGGTCTTCAATGGAAAGCTTTATGGGAAAAGCTGAAAACTCCTTTAGGCATAAAGTTATTAACATTGAGGACTAAAGGAAGAAGACTAACGGAGTTGGAGAACTAGCCCAGTCCTGGCGGGAAGAGGGGGACTGGAAAAACCCCTATTCCCTCGGAAAACAGTTGTGTACTCGAAGATAAAGATGTACACTGTTTTTCTTAGCTGGCGAGAGATAGGAAAAATATTGAAGCTTGATGCTTCAAGGACATAAAGAAAAAATGGAAGATGTTAGCACCAAAGTGGTTATTGGTGCCTAACAGTCTCTGTATCGTAATATGGTATGGGACGTAGGGCAACAGACTGTCTAAAAACCTCTAGGAGGTAAATCATGTAGTATAGACAGTAAGGGTGATAGTGTATAAGACAGACCAACCCTTAAGAAGCCCCCCATCAAACACATATACATAGGGATATATATATGTGGCTGGGATATATATGTATATATTCATATATAGAGATATATATATAAATACACATATGTCCAGATATGTTAGGATATGGGTGGTGAAATATATATATATGTATATATATATATGTATATATATATATATAGGAATATGATATACCTAGATATATGTAAATTTGTGGGGCATGGTTTAGCACCACCAGAGTAATGATATAGGTATGTAGACATATATGGAGATGCTACATATAAGACAAGAGATTGAAGAGACATGTCTACCACCCAGCCCCATAATTGCACACGGGGAATATAAAAGAAAAAGATTCTGCGTTCTACAAGAGGGTGAGCCTACTTGGGATATGCATGGAGAATCTATTTTCGTGGGTTGAGGGATGCAGGAAAGCAATCCAATGAGATAACCGTGATGTTCGCGTGAGAACAGATGAAGATATGAATCTGTAGAGAACAAGGCAGGGAGTTCTACAGAACACTGACATGGTAGATGCCTTGGATTTTCACGCAGAAGAACTGATATCTCGTGTTAACACCCCAGGCTAGAGGGGGTGTGGAGAACCCTCACAGGTATAGGAAGGGTTTATAAGTTTTTCTCTAATAATAGAGGAACTTCAGAGACAAGGTCAATGCTCTATAGCAAAGCACTCATAGTAGAAAGCTTCTCTGAAGACTGCAGAGAGCATTGTGCAGGAGAGCTATGAGATAAACTGACTGAAAGTCAGTTATGTTGCCATATCCTAGAAAAGGAGATGGTTAGAATAATGTGAGAAAGCCTAAACGAGTAGGAGGATCCAAGATAGTCTGGAATCACTACTGAGGCTAGACAAAATTTTGAACAAGGGACTGGAACTTGGAAAAGTCCCAGTAATACAATTACTGTAACTCCTGCAGGCAGAGCTGCTGACAGAAACAGCAGAGAGATTGTCCTGTGCTGAATAAAGAAAAACAGACAAGAAAAGAGAGGGGATATCTCTTCTCACTGTCTGGGGAACGACCAGAGAAGTAGGTCAGTATGGTAGCCCTCAAGTAGTTGGAGGGTGACGTACCCATGGGGTAAGTCAACTGAAGGAAAAATGTTCAGTTGGGATAGAAACTATCAGGTGATAGTTGCAACTGCTCTTCTGGAGAGTAAGAAGAGGAGAAGTGTGTAGTACCTGAACAAAATAATTTTTTGACAGGTTAGTACACTGAAAAAGAAAAGCATAGTGAATAAATTTCTAATATGTAGAAGTAAAGTGTAAGTTACAATTCCCGGCCCCTATGGATGCTGGGAATGTTGAGACTGGCCAGAACTGGAGGACTTCAGACTAGGCTGAGGCGTCTCTTGTTTAGGTACAGCCGAATGATGGGCAGGAGATGAATGAAACTTTCTTTTCTTAGGAAAAGAAGGTTTGGTAGGACATTTCCTACTATTTGAAGAAGGAGGTGGCTTAGAATGGTTTCTAGTGGAAGAAGAGTCAGGGGAGCATTGAGCAACCTGACGTAAAGCCTCCTTATTAAAAAGACCTTCCCCTGTACAAGGAGAATGAGCTAGTATAGTTTGTGCCCATTTGCTCAAGTCTGAAGCCAGGCTCCGCGACGTGCTGCAATGGCAATAGCAGAGGATCTGCTAATGGACTCAAAAGAATCTATAGAAGCACGAGACAGAAACCAGGATATATTCCGGCTGTGATTGATGAGCAAGGTATAATCAGTAGCCTTGGGCTCTGGTAAAAAAGGGGTCCAAAGAGACAATTTCTCTGTGACTTCCTGGAGTGTTAGACTCATGTGAAAAATATATGAGAGAACTCTGGAAGCCAGCATAGAGTTTTGGAAGGCCTGACGGCCAAAAGCATCGAGTGTTCGTGAAGAACAACCTGGCGGAAAAGAAGAATGCTTCTTCTTGCTCTTAACTTTCCTCAGTGCCGATTCCACTACAAGGGAACGATGAGAAAGTTGAGGCTTTTGGAACCCTGGAGAGGGTGGCACTCGGTACCGAACCTCAATGTCTGGAGAAACTTGAGGACGTCGTAAGGGCGATTTCCAAACCCTGAGAAGGAGATCATGGAGAGCAGGATGTAAAGGAAAGTTTATATTTTCCATTTGTGCCGGTGAGCCATGAGTAGGATCACAACCAGGGATAGAAATATTAAGGAAGGTTGCCATATCCCGGAGAAAAGCCTGGAAAGACTGATCTCCTATGGGAACTATCCCTGGTAAGGCTAAAGAAAGAGCCTGAGTATCAGAGGACGTACAGGGTACCGCACCAATGCCAGGTATCGGTTCCAAACTAGGCATCAGTGCAAGAACAGGCATCAACATCGCTACTGATAAAGGAGTAGCAGGTGAAGTAGTCATCGGGAACTGCTGTAGTGGTACCGAGATCATAAGGGAGTTATGGCTAGGATCTTCGGAACTACCTATTTGGAAACGACAGGAGTCGGTTCCGGGACGCGTCGGTACGCAGTCCTCGAGACTCGATATCGACTCAAGACTCGGCATCGAAGAGAGCGAGACTATCGATGCATGTCTCGACAGTTCCGACGCCGGTGGCAGTATCGGTGATGCCGATACCACTAAGGCAGCCTGGGTGACATCGATTGATACCGACGGTACCGAGGATACCCGATGAGCACCTATCCATCCCGATGCCGATGCTAGGGTATCGGAACCGATCGACGCCGGTACCGGTACCGTCCCGGAGCATGGCTGAGATTGAGGGAAGTCAATGCGGTGCGTATCGATCGGTCCCGAAGGTACCGAGGATGCCCGATGACGATCCCTGGTGAAGAGTGGAGTACTCGACACCGGTGCCGATGCCGGAGGCTCGGTACCGCTCGAAGCGGATACCACCCACGCGCATGGCTCAGGCATGTTCTGTGAGGGGTGAGCCCCAGGAACATCCTGAAACCCCTTTAACGCTTTGGAGCCCGAAGACTCCCGCAGGGGTAATGCCAATGGATTCTTGAGGGTAAGGCCGGAGCCGTCACCATGCTGGGCATGGGACATACCACTCAAGCATTGACTAGTCTTAACAGAATGTTTTTGGGTTACCTGATCCTGTGAAGTAGAGAAACCGGGTACCCTCACTGCCGAAGAAAAAACGGTATCGAGGGAAACTCTAAATACTGAAGGTTTCCTCACAAAATTATCTCCTGACAAGTCAGGGGAAAAAGGGTCAGGACCCACACAGTTGAGACACCAACTATTGGTGTCTAGAAAGAAACAGGTGTTTCCACATCGGATGCACTTCTTAGGAAAAGAAGGCTCCATAATGAAAAGGCCTAGTAGGCCTAAAAGTTAAGGCAAAAAAAACTGAAGAAAAGTTTTACAGACTTTAGCCAAAAAACCACCGGCGGTACCGGTGGTAGCGGGAAAAACAGCCGCGACCACAAGAAAACAAAAAATTAAAATAATTAAAGCAATTAAAATGAAAAGTTTCTGCGGTGACAGGAGGACATCCTGCCGGCTCCGCGGAAAAACGAAAACTGAAGAGAGGCTGTGGAGAAGGCGGGAAGTCACTGCGCAGGCGCGAGGGATGCTGCCAAAAGCTTTCTGATTGAAAGCTGGGCAGCATTCCCGTGCAGGCTCCGTCGGTACCGACGTACCCATATGTGAAGACTCATTCCTGCTTGTTCCTGGAGATTGGTAATTATGAAGAATTGGATGAATTTGATAATTGAATTAATATGCTAGACCAAAATTTACAATTCCAAATTACTTATGACAGATACCTTACTTGGATTTAATGATCAGTAAAGGAGATGGAGGATTTAACATGAGGTTATATAGGAAACCTACGGATCACAATCAGATGCTACATTATCAAAGCTTCCACAACCATTCTTTAAAGACCAATCTTCCTAGGGGACAACTTTTGAGGACACACATATGCACACATGATGTTGTATATGAAAAATAAGCAGATATAATGAAAAAGATTTCAAGTAAGGGGTTATCCGGAACGGTTTGTTAAGCGAGTTTATGATTATGCAAAAAAAACCTGATAGGACTATTCTCCTTGAGAAGAAAGAAATACCTAAGACCACTAGGATGTCCTTTGACATTTTCAGTGCAGTCAAAATTTATTTCAAAAATAGTTGGAGTGGCATATTTTGCACTCTTCCTTGCTTTTCAGATCAAATTACAATAGCTCATAAGAGAAATGTTAATCTCCATAATCTCCTTGTTCCCTCTGTTTTGACAGAACGCCCCTTTAGATCAAAATATAAATTCAAAGTGCACAATGTTCCATCTGCTCCCATGTATTTCCTGTTAGAAATTAATTTATTCATCCCATAACAAAAAAAAAAAATTTGCAAGATTTTGCAAACTGTATGACAGTGTGTAATCTATGTAATCATATGCCCATGTCCTATGCTATATGTGGGAAGAACTATACGTAGCATTACAACAAGGATTATTGAACACAGGAATTGTTTAAAATGGAAAGTGCCGAGCAATCACAGACGTGATGAGGGAGGCAAGATGGCGGCAGTGTGACTTCCCTGGTGTGAGGTCTCGTTCCTGGAGTGCGTAGGTGTCAGCATTTCTCCTTCTTGAAGCTGGTATGGGCAGGAGGAAACGAAAACAAGCCTACCTTCCCTCGGGTGAGGTTGGCTCCATCGGTGCGGACCAAAAGACACTTCAGATGTGTGGATATTCTGTGCCAGGGGAGCGAGCGGCGTCTTCGGCAGGTCCGGAGTATTTTCCGGACCTGAGCACATCCGGGGTTTTCTTGTCCCCGGAGCAGCGGGCTCCCCCCCGCCTTGTCCCGTAAGCGGTTTCTCTGGCAGAAGAGAGTCTCCTGCTGGCATGGTGACTAGCACGCCGAAGCTGGGGATTGTGGAGGGTTCTACAGCTGATGTAAACGCTCTGTGTGGGTCTCCTGGAGCTGTGGGAGGATCGGGGGCTGAGTCGAGGTCATTGACCAGCCCTGCCCAGGAGAGTTTGGCCCCGATAGCCAATACAGGAGTTGGCGGTTTGGTGAGGCCTGCAAAAATAACGCTTGACATGCTATGGGAGGCCATTTCTGCAATGAACTCTTCTTTGGAAAAAAATTCCTGTGTCTGTGAGTACTGAGATTAAGACTTTAAGGGTAGATTTGCAGGAGGTTTCTAAGGTTCAAAAGGAACAGGAGGGGAAATTGGCACAGCTGAGTGGAGACCTGGAGCAGCTCCAAGAATTACACCATGCCCATGTGAAAGACCGGAATGTGACTGCTAGGAAGTTGGAATATCTGGAGAACCAAGTCCGGAAGAACAATTTAAGACTGGTTAACTTTCCTAGGTCTCCTGTGCTTTCTCCTCTGGAAATGGTTCGTAGATACTTCCAGGAGGTCTTGAAGATTTCCAGGGAGGATCTCCCACCATTAACCAGAGTTCAGTATCTAACTATGGGTAGGGGTACTCAGGGAGTTAATAGTGCTCCTCTGGGGGTTCCTGGGGATCTTATGGGTTTTCTAGAGAGCTCCCTGGAGTTGGTTACGGCTCGTATTACCCTCCTTATTACATTGGCCCTCGAGACCGATTTCTTCATTTGTATTTTCGGAATTTCAGTGAGCAGTTTATGGGCTCATATGTACGCATTTTTCCTGATTTAGCTAGAGGTACCCAGCTGAGGAGGAAGGAATCTCTGGGTTTTAAGCCCAGAGTTCTCTCCCTCGGCGGGACATTCTTGTTGAAATTTCCTGCTACGTGTTGTGTCTCATATAAAGAAAAATTATATATGTTTTTTGAGCCCCGCCAGCTGCTGGAGTTCTTGGTAGCTAGGGAGGAATGAATTGTGAATGTTGCTTCCCATACGGCTGACGTGTAAGTCTTGCACTGCTTTTTCGTTGTTGTTTTTTCCTACATTTTGTGTAAGTAATTTCCTGATGCCTCTTCTAAAGTTTGTGGACTGATTATGGTAATATATTGATATATACTGTTTATTTGGTATATTATTTTTGGAATGTTATTTCCAGGTTACCATTTTTCCTTCATTCAACTGTTTGAATGTATCTTAAAAATTCAATAAATATTAAATTAAAATGGAAAGTGCCAGATAAACCACTTGTCCAATATTGGATTGACAAACAGCACATTTCAGATCTTAAGATGTTTGAAATCAAGGTAGTAAAACAAAATTGGAGAGGGGGTGACATTAATAGTGTTCTGTTACAGTTAGATCAATGTTACATCTATATGCTGGACTCTGACACCTAATGGACAATCTAGATATTAATCTGTCTTTTGCATTAATTGCTTTTTCCTTTATCTCTGAGAACATACAGGTTCACCAGGTTTATGCTCCTTTTTAGTGTTTTAGTTTTTTTAGTTTATTATATCCTTGGTGGTTTGGTTTTTAGGTGGGTTTTATTCCCCCTTCCTTTTTTAATCCTTCTTTCAAATCGATTTGTACCTATTTAATTCAGTTCTTAGTAGGATTTCAATTCCTTCAGTTTCAGTTTTTATCCTTGGTTACAAGTAATGCCAATTCCCCTTGAAGGTTTTTCTTTCCACACCCCTTTCCCTCCCCCCTTCCTCTTCCCTTCCACCACCCTTCTTCCTCCCCCCCCCCCCACTCCCCCACTTCCTTCCCCCCCTCTTGTTTTATGATTTGGCATATACAGGATGGCCCAAAAAAAGTGAGAACATCTCGTAAACTAAAAGCTTAAATAGTTTACTTATTTACATATTTTTAGCTATATAAGCTTTTTATTTCGACAACTTCCAGTCGCCAACTTTTTTTTAAATTTGTCAATCGTTTACATCTGTCTTTTTGAATTTTTAAATAACTTACATGCTACGAGATGTTCTCACTTTTTTGGGCCACCCTGTATATATGCTCCCAGGTGGTAAACTATTTCAGTTTTATTCTTATTTCTTATTTTATTTTTAACAATAAGAGCGGGACCTAGGCATGATTGTGTCTGATGACCTTAAAGTAGCTAAACAGGTAGAAAGGGCGATAGCAAAAGCTAGAAGGATGCTTGGGTGTATAGGGAGAGGATGGCCAGCAGAAGAAAGGAGGTGATAGTGCCTCTGTATAAATCTTTGGTGCAACCTCATTTGGAGTAGCGTGCGCAATTCTGGAGACCGCACCCTCAAAAGGATATAAACAGGATAGAGTCAGTACAGAGGGTGGCTACTAAAATGGTTAGTAGTCTTCATTATAAAGCATATGAGGACAGACTTAAGGATCTTAATATGTACACCTTAGAGGAAAGGCGGGATAGAGGTGATATGATTGAGACGTTTAAAAACCTCCATGGCATAAAAGCACAGGAGAACCACCTCTCAACTGAAAGCAAGCTCTGCTATGAGGAAACATGGGATGACTGTGAAAGGGAATAGATTCAGGAGCGATATGCGGAAATATTTATTTACAGAAAGAGTGGTGGATTTGTGGAATAGTCTTCTAGTGGAGGTGGTAGAGATCAGGACACAGTATCTGAATTCAAAGAAGCATGGGACAAACACAGGGGATCTCTAAAGGGAAAAAGGGGAATGTTGTAGTGGTTGATATGGAAGGACAGACTAGATAGGCCATGTGGTCTTTTTCTGTCATGTTTCTATGTTTCTATTTTTTTATAGAATTGCTTATCTTTAGTTTGAACATGGCGCCAGAAAATTGTGTCAGCGATGTTTTAGTTTAGCTCTAAGAAGAACAATAGATCAATTATGTGCATGTTTTGTGAAAAAAGTATGAAGTTATCTGAGTGGTAATGTCTACAATATATATATTTTTTGGCACCCTTGTTATCTTTAGTGCAGTCTCAGAACTGTGTGTGTGTTGCTTGGCAACCAAATCCGCCAAATTTAGGATTTAAGACACTGCGGCTGCAGGGCATTTCAAAGGCAGGACTAGGGTGCGATCCAGTCGGTAAGGTGCTATGAACATGTCAAGAAAGTCATGTTTTTATGAAAGATGAAAAACTATTGGCACCTTCGCTCATTTCTAGCACAGTCTAAAAATTGTTCATGTGATGCTTGGCAATTAAATTTGCGCTAAATTAGGGATTTAAAACAACACGGCTACGGGGCTGCTCAAAAGCATTATCACGGTGTGACAAAGCGTAGTTACTCACCTGTAACAGGTGATCTCCCGGAACAGCAGGAATTTAGTCCTCACATATGGGTATCGTCGGTACCGACGGAGACCGCGCGGGAATGCTCCCCAGCGTCCAATAAGAATGCTTTTGGGATCATCCCTCAGCACATGCGCGCTGCCTTCCCAACTGTCCCTCTTCAGTTAAGTTTGTAGCTGAGTGAATGGAGAGAGAGAGAGAGAGAGAGAGACACAACTCCTAGGGGAGGTGGGTGGGTTGTGAGGACTAAATTCCTGCTGTTCCCGGAGATCACCTGTTACAGGTGAGTAACTACGCGATCCCCAGGAACAAGCAGGAATGTAGTCCTCACATATGGGGACTCCCTAGTTGAAGATGCCAGGGAGATAGCCCCAGGAAGGTGCCACTATCAAGGGTGACGATCCTTCCTCCCATGGATCTCTGGCATCCCACCAGGGTTGGTGGGTAGGAGCTGGTTTATTTTTGAAAAAGGTTTTGAAGAACAGCTTGGCAAAAGAAGGCATCCCGAAGGGAGGCTTTATCTAGGCAGTAATGGGCTGTGAAGGTGTGTACCGAAGCCCAGGTGGCTGCTCGACAAATGTCATCAATAGACACATAGTGGAGATTAGCCATAGAAGCTGCCATGGCCCTGACATTATGAGCTCTGACATGGTCTTGAAGAGGAAGACCCTTACTCTCATAAGTAAAGGATATGAACTGGGCAATCTATTTAGATAAAGTTCTTTTGGAGACTGGAAGTCCCAAATGACTAGGGTCAAAAGCTATAAAACGTTGTGAAGACCTTCTATGTTGCTGTGTTCTTTGTATGTAAAAGGCTAAGGCCCTTTTGCAATCCAAAGTATAAAGGTTCCTTTCTGCATTAGAGGCGTGAGGCCTGGGAAAAAATACAGGAAGGTAAATTTATTGATTTAAATGAAAAGGCGAAACCACCTTTGGCATAAAATGAGGTTGAGTTCGAAGAACAACCTTATCATGATGAAACCTATTATAAGGAGGATCAGCCACTAAAGCTTGCAATTCACTGATGCGACGGGCAGAGGTGATTGCAATTAGGAAGATGACCTTCCAGGTCAAAAACCTAAGGGCTGCAGTGGCTAAAGGCTCAAAAGGCAGCTTCATGAGCTGCCCGAGGACTAGATTTAGATCCCATGACACCGGTGGTGGCTTGATGGGAGGTTTGTTAATAGAAGGCCTCTCATAAATCTTGATAGGAGTGGATGAGAGGAGATTGGTTGTCCATTCAGAGGCTTATAAGAAGCTGCAATTGCACTAAGATGGACTCTTATCGAGTGGCCTAGTGGTTGGGGCAAGGTACTTCAGGCCAGAAGGTCGGAGGTTCAAATCCCACTAGAGGACAGCAACCTTGGGCCGGAAGGACTGGGGTTTCTAGTCCCACAGGTGCTCCTTGTGGTCTTGGGCAAGCCACTTAACCCTCCATAGCCCATGTTCCCTGTAAAATAGTTATCTCCAAGTTATAATGCCCTGTTCAATGTAATTTCAGCTTGTTCAATGTAAACCGCACTGATGCAAAATAGCGCGGTATATAAGAGAATGTAAATAAAATAAATAAATTGGTCTTTAACCCAGAATTCGATAAGTGAAGAAGATACTCTAGTATCGATTCTAAGGGTACGATCAGGGGGTTTAATCCCCTCCTGGAGCACCATATAGTAAAACGCTTCCACTTGAAGGCATAAGATCTTCTTGTGGAAAGTTTCCTAGAAGCTCGAAGGATATCTTTTACCTGCTCAGACAGGTTGAGATCCTGGAGGTCTAAGCCTTCAGCAACCAGGCCGTGAGGTGCAGAGACTGGGGATTCCGGTGCCATAGCGTCCCGTTCTCCTGAGAAAGGAGATCTGGAGCGTGCCCTAACCCCAGAGGTGCCGCTTGAGAGAGATGCAGAAGCAGGGAATACCACGCCTGGCGTGGCCATCATGGTGCGATGAGAATCATGCGACCCCTGTCTCTCTGAAGCTTGAAGAGTGTTTTGGGGATGAGAGGAATGGGTGGAAAGGCATAAAGGAAGTTCTGACCCCAGTGAAGGAGGAAGGCATCCCTTGCCTGACAGTGGTGTGCCGGTATCCTGGAACAAAACCGGGGAAGTTTGGCATTCAGTGGACTTGCAAAGAGGTCTATGTTTGGAGTACCCCAGAGATGAAATATCTTTGCCACCTGGTCTAGGTGGAGTGACCACTCGTAAGGTAGCAATACTCGACTGAGTTTGTCTGCCCAAAGGTTTTGAATGCCTGGAAGATATACCACTAGAAGGTGAATTTGGTGCTCTCTGGCAAGGGCCTATAGTTGTAAAGCTTCGTTGCATAACGACAGAGAGCCGGCCCTGCTTGTTCACAGAGAACATGGCTACCTGATTGTCCGTCTGTACCAGGACTGTCTTGTAGTTGAGCTGGGCGTGGAATACTCAAAGAGCTAAACAAATTGCTCTTAATTCCACGAGGTTTATGTGTAAACCTACCTTCCTGTGGCGTCCAGGTGCCCTGGGTAGAGAGATGATCCAGGTGTGCTCCCCAACCCACCTTTGAGGCATCTGTTTTTAGGGTGGCCTGAAAGAGGGGTTGATGAAAAGGAGACCCCACTGTCAGATTTTCTAGAGATTGCCACCATTGGAGGGACAAATGTAGTCTTTGAGAGACTTATTTTGTCCGACAAATGGCCTGTGGCCTGTGTCCACTGTGTGGAGAGGGTCCACTGAGCTGCTCGCATGTGGAGGCGAGCATATGAGACTACATGAACTGTGGATGCCATGTGTCCCAGTAGCTGCAGTAGTTCCCGAACCGTGAGGGAGGATTTTCCTGCTGCTTGGGAAGCTAGCTGCATAATACGAAAACACCGGGCTTGTGGAAGGAAAGCCCTTGCCTGCCTGGTATCCAGACAGGCTCCTATGAATTCTAGGCATTGGGAAGGAACTAGTTGAGACTTGTGATAAGGAAGCTTATCATAGCTCAGGAAGGAGCTATAGAAAAGGTGAAGTGACTCTGAACAAGCAACCTCTCAGTTCTGGTAGAAATAAGAAAACAGAATTTTGCCATAAAAGACTACCAGTCCCAGAATGCACCAGGTTTCCAACAGCCATTAGAGGAGCTGAAGTGGGGAAACGTGTGTTCAATCAGGAGGGCTATGAGGTAATCCCTAAGCACTCATCTCAAAGGGCAGGGCCTGATTCAGCACAGCTGCGCTGTGTTAGGGAGGAGCACTCATCTAGGCAGAATAAGAGTAGAGTTTATTCTACAGAGGACCATCTTCATGATCACCTGGGATATCCAGAGAATTGTCCTCAGTATCCTGAGAATCAGCTTGAGTTTGATCATCAGTTTCATCTGAAGGATTATCAGAAGCAGAAGCCAAACCGGACGGACAGAGAGGGAAAGAGACCCTTTGGAAGAAGGAAGAGAAAAGCCTTTGAGAGGTCTAGAAGAATCCAAAGCAGTACGTATACTGGGAGGTATTCCAAGGGCCAGCATACACCATTGGACTGGGGAAAGCCAGAGGAATGGTGCTGCAGAGCTAGGAATCACCAGAGGCTACCTGTGAGGGAGACGGCTGCACGTGGAAGGGACCCTAAGACCTGTGCCAGAAGGTATGTGAAGAGAGATCCAGTGTCCAGGGATCTGGATTGGAAGGCTGGACATAAGAACTGGACTACATACTGGCCAGGCTATATAGAGAGGAACTCTAGCAGCAATGGAAGCTCAGGTATGAACACTGATCTATGCCCTAGCTATAACCTTGAAAGACAGCAGGGAAACAAGTATTCTCCTGAAAATGCTCCATTGAGAGATTCATCTGTGCCAATCCATGATATTGAACCCATGCTTGTTGAACAAGGGGGAATAATAGCAGATGAGGATCCTGTTTATATGGACTGCTCTCTATCTAAACTCCGTTGGTAACTTTCTGTTATAAAGTACAGCAACCATCACAAAGAAATACAAATTTGTTCTTTAATCTACTCAGAAAAGCTCCTGAAGCAGGTTTTGACCCACACAGTAGAAAGCAAGCCAGCTAAGGGGTTTCAGCTGGTAACTGCTAGCAATTAAGCCTTACCTAATTGCTTGTGAGCTAGGAGAGAATCACTTCTGTATCTATGTGGGAAGTAATCAGAAGTTAACCTGAAAAGAACAATTTGTTTCTTGCTTTGTGACTTTTCATTTGTTGTTTTCCTGATTTTAACTTTGTTTTTCCAAGTTAACACTGAAAGCAAGTAACCTAATTTATGTGCTACCAAGCATATCTGTGTTGGGAGAAATAACCCCATAAATAAATATCTTATTGGCTTTACCCAAGAGCACAACTAAATTATTGTCAGCAGCTGTGTCTGGTGTGAATGAACTACATTGCCCACAATACCTTGCAAACCATATAGATATATGCACTTGCCAAGAGTGTGAAGATTTTCACCCAGGCAGCCGTCTGACAGACTTCAGGAAGTTGATTTCCAATCCCAAGTATTGGAGGATTCGCATTGTACGAGACAGTGCAATGCTGGCCTCTGCAACTGTGGAAGCTCGAATGAGCCAGTCGTTTAAGTAGGGGAAGACAAAAATCCCCAGGATTCGTAGAAATGCTGCTACTACTGCCATGCATTTCGTGAACACCCTTGGTGCTGAGGCCAGACCAAAAGGAAGAACCCTGTACTAGAAATGTCTTCCCCTGAAAAGGAAACGTAAGAATTTGCTCCCGACACCATCAGCAGCTCTCCCCAGCCCGGGGATAGAGCCTCCGGCATCAGGAGCGGCAGCGGCACTTCGTCTGCCCAATCGGGGCGCACCAGAGGGCTAAAGATTTTCCTAGTGAAGCGGTTTTTCATAAGACCTATCGGATAATTTACAGGCGCGATCAAAAGAGAAAGGTGTAAACTCGTGTCTACTGAAGAATTCACAGTCTCCACATGGAATGAGAAGGCAAACCTGCATCCCCTGATGAAGTGATAATACGAAACACGGCCTGTGTCGGGCTCTCAGGTTTGAGGTAACTAATAAAGTATCCTTGTTTTTACCACCACGTTTCTCAGACTGGGTTTGTTTACCTAACGTGATCAAGTGCTTCTTGGTTGGACTAGTTCTACAGATGTGTACAATACTGTTAAACTGTTACATGTAAACCGCCATTGATCTCTGGAAGGGGCGGTATAGAAGAAAATAGTTAAATAAATAAATAAAATAAATATTTCCTGTCATCTGGATGGATGAGAATGTGTGTGTATGCATCCTTTAAGTCGAGAGAGCAAAGCCAGTCCTGGCCTTAAAGGTATGGCAGAAGAGTTCCTAGAGAAATCATTTTGAATTTCTCTCGAAACAGATATTTGTTCAGTTCTCTGAGGTCTAGAATGGGTCGGTGTCCCCCTGTTTTCTTTGGAATAAGAAAATAGGGGGAGTAGAACCCTGTTCCCTGTTGAAAAATGGGTACTACTTCTATTGCCCCTTGGGCAAGAAGTGTGGAGACCTCGTAATCTAGCAGATTGTCTGCAGAGGATTGCAAATTGAACTGTTTTAGAATTGTAGGAGGGGGTATGGTGTGAAAATGAAGTTTGTACCCCTCTCCTACAATGGACAAAGTCCAATCTTCTGCTGTTATTTGGTGCCATCTGTTGATAAAGTGGCATAACCTGCCCGAAATATTGGGGGGGGGGGGGGATTGGGGACCCCTCAGAGGCAGGAAGGCGAAGCTCTCTGGGAAGGAGTCAAAGCCCTTGAGGGGGCTGAACCTGGAGAGCTGGTTGGACTCTCGGTCCTTTTCGTTTCTTCTGCTGTCTAGGTTGGGCAACCTGACCTTAGGTCTGCTGGGTATAGGAAGGATAAAACGTTTTGCTAAGAGAGGGTTTTTTATAAGGCTTCCTTTTGGCTGGAGTGGCTGTAGACTGACAATCTAAGGTAGAATTGTCAGCATCTAACTCATTAGCCTTTTCCTGCCAGTTCTTGCTGAAGAGATTCTCCCCTGTGCAAGGAATGTTGCCTAATTTGTCCTGTACCCAAGTCTTCAAGTCTGATGCCTGTAGCCAGGCAATCCGTTGTGCACCAATGGCAATAGCAGAAGTTCTGCTGATGCATTCAAAGCAGTCAAAGCTGCGCGATTGACAAACTTGGAGACATTTTGGGCATGCTTAACTAGAGCAAGAAAATCTTGTCTCTTATCATCTGGGAGAAAAGAGTTCATAAGTTCCAAGTCTCCTGTGACTTCCTTAAGGAACATTCCCATATATAGGATGTATGAACTGATTCTAGCTGAAAGCATGAAAGCTTGAAAAGTTCTGCGTCCAAAAGCATCCAGAGTCCTGCATTCACGACCTGGAGGATTGGATGCATGTCTCTCTGCACTTTTCATCCTACACAACCCTGATTCCACTACCATTGAATGGTGTGGGCAGCTGGGTTTTCTGAAAACCAGGACATGGTGGAACTCGATACATAGTATCAAGCCTCCTAGAGTGAGGAGAAGTGGTCAGAGGTGTCTCCCACATTCTGAGCATCAAGCTATGCAGAATTTCATGGACAGGCAAAGTAGCTGCCTCCTTGGGAGCTTTAGGATATTGGAGGATTTCCAATTCCTTTGCTCTGGGTTCTTCTTCAGGAGCTACTGTGATTGAAAGAACTTTGGCCATATCACGGATGAAATCCTGAAAAGACATGTCCTCTGGAGGTGACATTCTGCGTTGGGGAGAAGAGGGATCTTCTAGAAGAAACCCTCTAGTGCCAGCAGAACTGTCAGAGTCTTCAGAATCGGAGGAATCAAAGTATTCCTGACTCCGATGCTCTTGCAAAGCACGATCCCGGTACCGATCGAAGTCGGTACTGAGGTGAGCCGGTACCGCTTTGTCCCCTCCAGCCAGAGATGGCATAGGAAGAGTTCCCACCAGGGCCGGCACCATCGGTACCGGCATCACCGGTGTCTGTACTGGTGTCAGTATCGGCATCGGTGTCGATGTCGGCACCGGTGCTCTTGGGACCACCGGTACCGCAGCCGAGAGAAGAGCTGTGATACTGCGATCGATAGCAAGGAACCTCTGGTCTATCGATGCTACCGATGCCTGGGTGTCGGTACTGGTAAGGACGGTCGGAGCCCCTGAGCATGGCACCAGTAGTTCTTGCGAGGCTGAGGTCTTGAGGACATCCTGAAGACCCATCGATGCTTTGGAAGCCGAAGCCTCCCGCTGGGGCTGTTTTGCCGGTGTGGTTCCCTCAAGGGCAATGCCAACGGCCTCTCGATGCTTAGCAGGAGAGCTACCCTTTGAGGACCGGCTCTTATGTTTAGTTACCTGAGATCCATGGGAGGAAGAAGAGGCCCTCGACGATGTCGATGCAATGGATCTGGCTTCCGAAGAAAAAAGGGTACTGAGCTTTGCGGCCCAGTTCTGTCTGCCTCTTTAGGTCATCCCCATGCAGGAGAGACATTCAGTTGGAGAATGATCAGGTCCTAAACATTTTAGACACCAATCATGGGTGTCAGTGACGGAAATGGTACCGCCACATTTAGTACATTTTTTAAAGCCACTAGTTGGCTTGTCCATGATTTAGGAAAATGGGGCCTAGTGCCCAAAATGGCACCTAGCACCAAAAAGGAAAGTTTCTGAAAGAAACACAAAGAAGTAGTTGTTTTTTTTTTAAAGAAAGAAAAGAACCAGCGGTACCGGTAGGCGTCGTGCAGTAGGCAAACGTGACCACAGAAAGAAGTTTAAAGATGTAATTTTCTGCGGTGACAGGGAAAGCATAGTTACTCACCTGTAACAGGTGATCTCTGGGAACAGCAGGAATTTAGTCCTCACATATGGGTATCGTCAGTACCGACGGAGCACGCGCGGGAACGCTCCCCAGCGTCCAATCAGTACGCTTTTGGGAGCATCCCACAGCGCCTGCGTGCTGCCTTCCTGCCTTTCCCAACTGCCTCTCTCCAGTTGAGTTTTAAAGCTGAGACAGAGAGAGAGAGAGAGAGATAGATACAACGCCTAGGGAAGGTGGGTGGGTTGTGAGGACTAAATTCCTGCTGTTCCCGGAGATCACTTGTTACAGGTGAGTAACTATGCTATCTCCAGGAACAAGCAGGAATGTAGTCATCACATATGGGGACTCCCTAGCTTTAGGTGCCAGGGAGAGACCCCAGAAGTTGTGTGTCCCTGTGAAAGGGCTCCACTTCCCCTCATGGATCTCTGGCATCCTACCAGGGATGGTGGGTAGGAGTTGATTAGGTATGGAACAGGTGTTTGAGAACACCCTGACCAAACAAGGCATCCCGGCGGGAGTCCTTGTCCAAGCAGTAATGGGCTGTGAAGGTATGAACCGAGGCCCAAGTGGCTGCTCGACAGATGTCGTCAATAGACACAGAGTGCAAATGAGCCATTGAGGCTGCCATGGCTCTCACATTGTGAGCTGTGACATGGCCCTCCAGAGAAAGGTTCTTACTCTGATAGGCGAAGAAATACACTGAGCAATCCAGTTAGATAGTGTTCTGTTGGAGACTGGAAGTCCCAAATGAGAAGGATCAAAAGCAACAAAGAGTTGAGAGGACTTTCTATGTTGCTGTGTTCTTTGTAAGTAAAAAGCTAGAGCTCTTTTACAGTCCAAGGTATGAAGATTCCTTTCTGCATTTGATGCACAAGGTCCTGGAAAAGGAGAAATTAGACCTTACCTGCTGATTGTCTTTCCTTGAGTTCTCTCCGGGCCAGTCCAGGTACAGTTGGGTAGTCAATCCCTTCTAGCAGCTGAGGACTGAATGCTTAAACTTTTACTGGCAGTTGCTACAGCTCCCTCTAGTGTCTAAAAGCCAGATACCTATTGTCAAAGCAGTGGACGAACAACCCCTAACTCACAAAGAACTTAGGACATGCTCATACTGCAAAGAAGCATACCCTGATGTAAAAACTTACTAGAGTAACACCGCCCCCCCCCCCCCCCGAAAAATGTTTTTTTTTTTAATATTTGAAGGGTCCCCTTCCTTAGCTAGAACTCCCCAATATCCTCTTCAATACGCTTGTGTGGTACTGGCCTCCGGGGACCCCCACGAAAACCTTACTGGAAGAATACCTGCACTCTGAAGATGTCAGAAACCAAACTGTTGCTCGCAGACCAAAGGGTGGGACCTGGACTGGCCCGGAGAGAACTCAAGACAATTAGCAGGTAAGGTCTAATTTCTCCTTCCTCTTCGTCTCTCCGGGCCAGTCCAGGTACAGTTGGGCAGTACCAAAGCAGTACCTAAACTGGGGAGGGTCCCGCAAGCCCCGCTATAATGGCCGAGGCCCCAACCTTAGCATCTGAACGCGCCTGCACATCTAATCTATAATGCTTCGTGAAGGTATGCAGAGAAGACCAGGTCGCCGCACGACAAATATCCACTGGTGGAACCAAAGCCATTTCCGCCCATGACGTCGCTTGTGCTCTAGTCGAATGCGCCCTGAGCTCTCTTGGAGGCGACCTACCCCTCGACGCATAAGCCTCCGCTACTGCACGCTTTACCCAACGAGCAATAGAAGCCTTGGTAGCCGCTTGTCCTTTGCGTGGTCCTCCAAAGAGAACAATCAGACTTCCGAAAAGGCTTCGTTCGCCGAAGATACTTTCGTAAAACGTGATCCAAATCCACCCTTCGCAGGGCCTGGTCCAAGACACCACTGCCCTGCGACTGAAAGGTAGGAAGCGAAACGGGCTGGTTCATGTGAAAACCCGAGACCACTTTCGGCAAATACGAGGGGACGGGCCGCAGAACCACCTTTTCCTCCGAAAAATGCAGATACGGCTCTCTACAGGATAACGCTTGTAAATCGGATATCCTCCTAGCAGAACACAAGGCCACGAGAAAAGCTGTCTTCCAAGACAATTCCCGCAGGTTGTCGGGAAGCTTGGATTCAAAGGGCGGTCCTGTTAAGGCCTCGAGCACTAAATTCAAATCCCACGGCGGCACTACGAGCCGAAGAGGCGGACGGATATTTCTAGCCGCCCGAAGAAACCTTTGCACATCTGGGTGCGACGAGAGAGAACAGCCTTGCACCCGACCTCGAAAACAAGCAAGAGCTGCCAAGTGAACCTTGAGAGTGTTTAGGGCGAGACCTCTTTCCAGACCTCCTTGAAGAAACGCCAGAATATCCGGTAAGCCTGCAGAGCGGGGCGATACCCCCCTCTCCCTTGACCACGTCTCAAAAATGCGCCACACGCGAATATATGCCAGGGAAGTCGATAGTCTCCTGGACTGTAACATAGTATTGATCACGGACCCCAAGTTCCCTCTGCGCCGCAACCGATTCCTCTCAAGAGCCAAGCCGTAAGCAAGAATCGATCCACCTGCGGCATCAAAACCAGACCTTGACTCAAGAGGTTGATTCACGAGGGCAATCTCCACGGAGGAGCAATCAGCAGACGCACCAGATCCGCATACCAGGTACACCTGGGCCAATCCGGAGCAATGAGAATCACCTTGCTTCTGTGACTGGAAATTCTTTGGATGACCCTTCCGAGCAACGGCCAAGGAGGAAACATGTACAGAGCTGCTACGTCGGCCAGGGTTGAACCAGGCCGGCCAGGCCTTCCGACATGCGCTCCCTGCGCCTGCTGAAAAATCGGAACGCCTTGGCATTGTCTAGCATCGCCATGAGATCCATCACCAGCTGACCCCAACGCAGCATGATCTCGTGGAAGATCGACCAGTTCAATTCCCACTCTCCAGGATCTAGACGATGCCGACTGAGAAAATCGGCTTGCACATTGTCTTTCCCTGCCACATGAGCCGCCGACAGTGCTAGAAGATGTAACTCTGCCCACTGAAAGAGGACCTGGCTCTCCTGCAGCAAAAGCGTACTGCCAGTGCCCCCCTGCTTGTTGATGTAGGCCACTGTCACGAGATTGTCGGAAAACACTCGAACCACTCGCCCTTCGAGTAACTCTGAAAAATGCAGAAGCGCTAAACGAACCGCTCTGAGTTCCAAGCGATTGATAGACCAGGTGCTCTCTTCCATCGACCAACTCCCTTGCGCTATTTGAGAGAGACAATGAGCCCCCCCCAACCGGAGAGACTGGTATCCATCATGACCAGAACCCACTCCGGATCCTCCAGAGGAACCCCTATCTGAAGATGCGCTGGAACCTGCCACCACTGCAGACTGACACGGACGTCCTCCGGACACCGCAGCCTTTGAGTCAGGGGATGAACTTGTGGAGACCATCTGGAAAGTAAGGCGCGTTGTAGCGGACGCATGTGGGCTCTGGCCCAGGGCACCAGATCCAAAGCCGTGGCCATCGAACCCAACAACTGTAAATATCTCCAAGCTGCTGGCGCCGGTAGGAGCAGGAAGGCATTTCCCTGAAAAATCAACTTTTGTACTCTGTCCGAAGGAAGACGAACCCTTCCGCACTCCGTGTCGAACAAAGCTCCGAGGTATTTCAACAGCTGAACGGGAAGTAGCTGACTCTTCGCCCGGTTGATGACAAAAACCAAGATGTTGTAGAAACTCCACAACCCGAGCCGTCACCACGGCCGATTCCTCCGGAGACACTGCTCGGATCAGCCAATCGTCCAGGTAGGGATGGACCTGAATCCCTTCCTTGCGAAGAGCCGCCGCTACCACCACCATCACCTTGGTGAACGTTCGCGGCGCGGTCGCCAGGCCGAACGGTAACACCCAAAATTGAAAATGCCCCATGGGCACTGCAAACCGCAGGAAACGCTGATGTTCCGGACGAATTGGAATGTGCAGGTAAGCCTCCGTGAGATCTATGGATGACAGCCACTCCCCCAGCTTCACCGCTCAAATAACCGACCTCAGGGTCTCCATCCGAAAGTGTAGAACCCGCAAGCAACGGTTTACATGCTTGAGATCCAGAATTGGGCGAAACGACCCTTCTTTCTTGGGTACCACGAAGTAAATCGAGTATCGACCGAACCCGTACTGGTCTAGCGGCACCGGCTCTACGGCCCGCAGTTGCAACAAGCGTTGAAGCGTCTCCCCGATTGCTCGAGTCTTTGACCTCGTACCGCTGAGGGAAAAAACAAAGGCATCCGCCAGGAGCGAAGCGAACTCTAGGGCATAACCCTCGCGAATGATCTCCAATACCCAGAGATCGGAAGTTATGGTGGCCCAGAAGGAGAGAAACTCCTGCAAACGTCCTCCTACCGGAATCTCCGCCTGGGCCAGCCGCCCTTCATTGTGGCTTCTTAGAAGGGGTTTGCTGGGTGTTGAAGAACCCCCTGCCAAATCCTCTGGCTCCTCGAAAGGACTGCCCCCTGGAAGGAAAGTGACTTCTTTGATACGGGGCAAATCGCGAACCTCGAAACCTACGAACCTCTCTGCTGTGACCCCTCTGCATTGCCCCTGTCTTTGGCACTTTAGGCCGATCCTCCGGAAGACGACCCCCTTTAGAATCGCCCAAATCCTTGACAATCTTTTCCAACGCTTCTTCAAAGAGCAGCTTGCCCTTGTATAGAAGCTTACTGAGGCGCGACTTAGAAGACATGTCCGCCGCCCAGTTCCGCAGCCAAAGAAACCGCCGAGCAGCAATTACCGAAGCCATAGACTTCGCAGAAATTCGGATCAAATCATAGAAGGCGCCCACTAGATAGGCCGCCGCCGACTCCAGCTTGGCGCCCTCCGGAGACGAATTCTCCTGTCCCTGCGCTGATTGTTCTCCCTGAATCCATCGGATAGAAGCCCTGGACACAAGGGCTCCGCAAACTGAAGCCTGTACGGCTAGCGCATTAGCGTCAAAAGCCTGCTTCAAGAACACCTCCAATTTAAAATCCTGAACCATCCTTAAGGGCAGCAGCCCCTTCCACCGGAATCGTTGTCTTTTTAGTGAACGCTGACACTAGCGTGTCCACCTTAGGCATTCATAACAACTCCTTTTCCTCCTGAGGAACCAGGTAAAGACGTGCAATAGCACGCCACCCCCCACCCCCCCCGTAAGCTAGCCTCAGGGCACTCCCACTCAGATTCTATCATCTACTTAATCACTCGGTGCATAGGGAAGCACCGTTGTTCCAGCTTAAAGCCTTGCAATAAGGGATCCTCCAGTGGTTCTTGTTGCAGTGCAGGAAGAGCTATATTTAATGCCGCGAGGGACTGTACAATCAGAGCCCCCAGCTCCTCCTTACGAAAAACTCTGACGACATTAGGATCCTTTCCAGGCCCTAGCTCCCCCCTTCCTCTAACTCCATAGGCCAGGACTCGAGACCTACCTCAGAGCAAATCATTCCCTCTTCAGGCATGACAGGACTAGAGTGCTGAGGCAGCGACCGAAGCGACCTCTCTACCCTGCTGCCGTAGGGAAGTGCCCTCCCCTGAATCTGAAAGCCCGGGCTCCTTCAAGCAAGAATCCTCTGGAAGCACCACAGCCGTGCTCTCAACTGGTTGAGACAATTTCAACATGTAGGCATTATGTAAAGCCACAATAAAATCAGGGGAGAAAATGGAATCTAAGGTGCCCTGCGCTGCAGGGGACGAAGATTTACTGGTTCCTGCCAGTTGAGGTGCCTTATGCGATTTAGACTTCCTCTTCCCTGCACTCTGCAAAAGTGCGGGAGAATCAGAAGTCTGTGAGGAAATCGTGGTTGCCGTTACCGCTTTTAGCAATGGCCCCTGAAGCCATTCCCCCGATGGCTCTCCAGAACCTGTTCCTTCCATCAAGAGTCTGAAGGAATCGAACTGACCCAAATTTAACAATACCCAAACCAGATCAGCATAAACTGACAAGACTGCCGCGAAAAAAAACAAAAGCCACCGGCGATACCAAAAATGGCGCTCCCGCTCACACCGCCGGTCTAAAAAACTTCACCTGAACGCACACTGACCCGGTCCCTCAAAAACCTCTCGCTCCCAACCAGAAACTATAGCAGAATCAAACATGAAATAGTAAGCAGCCGTGGCTTACCTCGGGCAGAAGAGAAATCTCCTGTCTCTAGCTTCTCGCTGCTAGCGAGGCACAGAGACAAAGGGAAACAGCGGCAGGAAGAGAATACTGGGGCCCCCAGCACCTAACAACCCTCTCATCAGACAGCGGATCCTCTGGAAGCAGGCTCTGCCCCCGATTCAGCTCAAAATTTCAGCAAAAATAACTGAGGATCGCTGTTCTGAACTTAAACTTGCCTCCACTCCTCTGAAGGAATAAGGGATCGCTTCTTGCTTTGTTGCCCTGCTAGGGCCAGTGACCAAGGTTCCCTCTTTGTAAATTTTGAGCTGTCTAAACTGTCCAAAGTATTAAAAACAAAAAAGGTATTTCACTGGCTTCTCAATTCGTCTCTCCTGGGAGCCTGCCAGAAATACGTCCTCCACAGCTGCTGAGGACTGAAAACTGGCTTTTAGACACTAGAGGGAGCTGTAGCAACTGCCACCAAAAGTTCAGCATTCAGTCCTCAGCTGTTAGAAGGGATTAACTACCCAACTATACCTGGACTGACCCGGAGAGACGAAGAGGAAAAGACAGGTAGGTAGACCTCTTGGTTCAGATGAAAAGGCGAGACCACCTTAGGCATAAAGTGTGGATGAGTCCTAAGGACTACCTTGTCATGATGGAACCTTGTATAAGGTGGATTAGCTACTAGCGCTTGCAACTCACTAATGCGGCGTGCTGATGTGATTGAAATGAGAAAGATAACCTTCCAAGAAAGGAATATTAAGGAGGTGGTAGCTAAAGGTTCGAAAGGTGGCTTCATGAGCTGCCCAAGAACCAGGTTTAAGTCCCATGCCACCGGAGGTAGTTAATGGGAGGCTTAGTTAGGAGGCCTCTCATAAATCTTGCTATAAGAGGATGAGAGGAAATAGGCTGTCCATTTAGAGGTTTAAGAGAAGCTGCAATAGCACTCAAATGGACTCTTACTGAATTTGTCTTAAGGCCTGCATTAGATAAATGGAGGAGATACTCCGGCAAAGATTGCAGAGGTATCGCAAGGGGGTTATGACCCTTTTTCGAACACCAAATAGTAAACCTTTTCCACTTGAAAGCATAAGAGCGTTGTGATAAGGAAGCTTATCATAGCTCAGGTAGGAGCTATAGAAAAGATGATGTGACTCTGAACAAGCAACCTGTCAGTTTTGGTAGAAGTAAGAAAACAGAGTTTTCACATGAAAGACTACCAGTCCCAGAATGCACCAGGTTTCCAGCAGCCATGAGAGGGGCTGAAGTGAGAAAATGTGTGTGCAATCAAGAGAGCTATGAGGTAATCCCTAAGCACTCATCTCAAAGGGCAGGGCCTGATTCAACACAGCTGCGCTATGTTAGGGAGGAGCACACATTAGGAAAGAATAAGAATAGAGATTATTCTTCAGATAACGGTTTCAAGAACAGACACAGAAAGAGCTTGAGGGAGAGCTTCAGCAACGGCTACAAGCTCAAGCCCCAGTATCACCTGGAGAAGCAGAAGCCAAGCCAAGCGGATAGAGAGAGAAGGAAACTCTCTGGAAGGAAGAGAAGAAGGGCCATTGGAAGGTCTGGGAGATTCCAAAGCAGTACCCATACTGGGAGGTATTCCAAGTGCCAGCAGAGTCCATTGGACTGGATTCAGCCAGAGGAATGGAATGGCAGAGATAGGAATCACCAGTGGCTACCTGGAAGAGAGAAGACTGCATGTGGAAGGGACTTTCAGACCAAGGCCAGAAGGTATGTGAGAGGAGATCCAGTGTCCAGGGATCTAGATTGGAAGGCTGGACATCAGAATTGGATTACATACTGGCCAGGCTTTACAGAGAGGCTCAGGTATGAACACTGATCCAGACCCTATCTATAATAGAGAATGGCAGCAAGGGAATAAGCATTCTCATGATAGTGCCTTAATGAAAGACTCGTCTGTGCCAATGTATGATAGTGACCCTATGCTGATTGATGAAGGGGGAGATACAGCAGATGAAAGTACAGTTTACATGGACTGTTCTCTATCTAATTGCTATTGCTAGCTTTCTGTGAGCAAACACATCAGCCATCACAAAGAAACCTAACTTTGTTCTTTATTTCCACTGCAAACAGCTCTTAAAGCAGGATTTGGGTTCACACAGTAGCAGCCAGCCAGCGAAAGGCTTTTAGCTGGTCAATTGATAGTAATTAAAGCTGCACCTGATTGTGTGTGTGAGCAAGAGAGAATCACTGCTGGGATCTGCCTGGAAAAATAAGCAGAAGTTAACCTAACAAGCAAAGTTCATTTATTTCTTTGTGCCTTTGTATTTGGTAATTATTTGCTAAGAAAACATTAGCTAATTGCCTGACAAGCTGAACGTTGTTTTCTGGTTTGCTTTCAGACTTTATGTTATCCATTTAAACACTGCAAGCAAGTATCCTCATTTATATTGCTATCAAGCATACATGTGCTGGGTGAATTAAACCCCATCAATAAAAGAAGTATTTTATTGACCTTACCACTTGGTTACACAACTCAATTATTGTCATCAGCTGTGTTTGGGAGTGAATGAACTACAATACCCACTATACCTTGCAAGAATCATATGAATATATGCATCGTCAAGATTGTGTAAGTTCTCACCCTAGGCAGCCGTCTGACAGCGTCTAGAGGAAGGTTTTCTGGAAGCATAAAGAACCTCATTCACTTGTTGAGAAAGATTAAGATCTTGGAGATCGAGGCCTTCAGCAACCAAGACCTGAGATGCAGAGACTGGGGACTGGGATGCCATAACATTCCGTTCTCCTGAGATAGGAGATCTGCAGCAGACCCTAACTCCAGGGAGGGAGCTTGAGAGAGATGTAGAAGCAGAGGGTACCACACTTGCCGTGGCCAATGTGGAGCTATGAGAATCATGTGGCCTCTGTCTCTCTGAAGCTTGAAGAGGGTTTTGGGAATTAGGGGAATGGGTGGAAAGGCATACAGGAAGTCTTGACCCCAGTAAAGGAGGAAACCATCCCTGGCCTGAGCCCCCTGAGCCGGAATTCTGGAACAGAACCGGGGAAGTTTGGCATTCCACGGACTTGCAAAGAGGTCTATGTCCGGGGTTCCCCAACAAAGTTGAAATATCCTGGTCCCCTGGTCTGCATGCAGAGACCACTCGTGTGGAAGCAGAACTCGACTGAGTCTGTCCGCCCAAGAGCTTTGAATGCCTGGAAGATATACTGCCAGCAGATTAACCTGATGCTCTCTAGCGAGGGCCCATAGTCGCAAAGCTTCGTTGCAAAGCGACAGAGAGCCCGTTCCCCCCTGCTTGTTCACATAGAACATGGCTACTTGATTGTCCATATGAATGAGGACTGTCTTGTAGCTGAGCAGGGAGTGGAACACTCAGAGCCAGGAAAATTGCTCCGAGTTCCAAGAGATTGATATGTAGACAGCTCTCTTGCGGAGACCAGGTGCCCTGGGCGGAGAAGTCTTGCAGATGAGCTCCCCAACCCTTTGGAGAAGCATCTGTTGTGAGAGTTGCTTGGGGTAAGGGTTGTTAAAAGGGGAACCCCAGCAACAGGTTTTGAGTGGACCTCCACCATTGGAGGGACAAAATGAGGCGACTTGTGTTTGCTATTTTGTCTGACAGGCACCCTGATGCCTGGGTCCAATGGGTGGATAAAGTCCACTGAGCTGCCCTCATGTGGAGGCGAGCATATGGAACCACATGCACGGTGGATGCCATGTGGCCTAGCAATTGCAACATTTCTCGAGCAGTTAGATGAGGCTTTAGCACTGCTTAAGAAGCTAACTGCACCAAGCGAAGGAAACGGGCCTGGGGAAGATAGGCCCTTGCCCTTGTGGTATCCAGGAAGGCTCATATGAACTCTAAAGACTGAGTGGGAGTTAGACTGGATTATGGGATGTTTATTACCAGCCCTAAATACTGAAGGATACGCATTGTGCAGGATAGAGAAGTCTTGGCCTCTGACTGTGTTGGAGCTCGAATGAGCCAGTCGTCCAAGGGAAGACGAATATTCCTAGAGTGCGTAGAAATGCTGCTACCACAGCCATGCATTTCGTGAACACCCTTGGTGCTGAGGCCAGACCAAAAGGAAGCACCCTGTATTGGTAGTGCTTTCCTTGAAAAAGGAACTGAAGGATCTTTCTGTGGGTTGGATGGATGAGGACATGGGTGTACGCATCCTCGAGATCTAGAGAACAAAGCCAATCCTGACTCTGAAGGTATGGTAGCAGAGCTCAGAGAAATCATCTTGAACTTCTCCTTGACAAGGAATTTGTTCAATTCTCTGAGATCTAAGATAGGTCTGTAACCCCCCGTTTTCTTTGGAATAAGAAAATAAGGGGAATAGAACCCTGTGCCCTGTTGATGAAGAGGTACTTCTTCTACTGCCCCTTGGGCAAGAAGGATGGCAACCTCCTGACCTAACAGGTTGATGAGAGAGGTTGGAGAATTGAACTGCTTCACTATTGTGTGAGGGGGCATGCTTGAAAAATGAAGTTTGTACCCCTCCTTTATGATGGAGTGTGTCCAATGCTCTGCTGTTATCTGCCCCCATCTGGGGGCAAAATGACATAACCTTCCTGGAATGGTGGACGGTTCTGGTCCCTCCAGAACCAGAAAGCACAGTTACTTACCTGTAACAGGTGATCTCTGGGAACAGCAGGAATTAGTCATCACATATGGGTACGTCGGTACCGACGGAGCCCGCGCGGGAAAGCTCCCCAGCTTTTCAGATTAAAAGCTTTTGGGGCCTCCCACTGCACATGCGCGCTGCCTTCCCGCCTTCCTGACCAGCTCTCGTCAGTTCGAGTTTAAAGCTGAGACAATAGAGAGAGAGGACAGGAAGATAGATAGAGATACAACTCCTAGGGGAGGTGGGTGGGTTGTGATGACTAATTCCTGCTGTTCCCAGAGATCACTTGTTACAGGTAAGTAACTGTGCTATCTCCAGGAAAAAGCAGGAATACGTCATTTTTATTTTATTTATTATTTATTTATTACAATTTCTTATATACCGCACTATTGTCAGCGCGGTTTACATACAACCAAATGACCATAACAAACTGTTTGGCTTCACATAGAACAGGAGAAAACAACTTGGATAACATGTTTATGCTTTACATAGAACAGGAGTAATAACTTGGATAAACGGGGAATGCAAACTAAACTACTTACATATGTACAATGAGACCGAGTATTGGGAATTCAGTGTGAACATGTGTACAATGGAGTTGATATATTAACTTGAGGGGGTGAGGGAGAGGCACTTATGTAGTGGTAGGGTTAATCTGGTAGTATTGAGTAAATAAATGGGATTTGAGAGCCTTTCTGAATTTTGATAGGTCAGTAATTGCACGGATGCCTGGTGGTAATGCGTTCCAACATTTTGGGGCATAGATACTAAATGCCCTGTTAGATGTTGCGGTTGTGTACTTTGTTGAAGCCTTTGGAATTACTAGCACATTTGTAGATGGGGTTCTCCTTGTTCTGTTGGGAGGAGCTGGCTGGATGATGTTGGTTAAAGAGGGGGAGGTGATGCCATGGATAGATTTGAAGGTGAGTAACAAAGATTTGAATGTAAGCCTTCCTTGAACGGGGAGCCAATGAAGTTGTATTAGGATAGGCGTTATATGGTCGCATCTTGCTGCTCCTACTAAGATTCTGGCTGCGGCATTCATGGCAAGTTGCAACGGATTTAGAGATGATTGAGGGAGACCTTGGAGAATAGCGTTGGCAAAGTCAAAGTGTGGTAAGATAAGTGCTTGGTATATTGTCCGGAAGTCTTCAGTGCTTAGAAGGGATTGCAGGTGTCTGAGTGACCGGATTTTGAAGTATACGGCTCTGACTATGTTGGATATATGGGTTTTCATATCTAGTCGTTGGTCGAGGGTGACCCCTAAGTACCGAATTGCTGATTTGGTTTGGAGCTCAGCTTCTTTAACTTTTATATGAGTTGGGGGGCAGAATTTCTGGTCTCTGGTGATGAATAGCACCTCAGACTTTTTGTGTTGGATCCTGAGGTTTTGTGATAGGAGCCATTCGGAGACTGTATTGAAGCATTCAATCAGTGGCGAAAGGTCCATTTTTTCTGTGGAGAATGGCATAAATAGGAGGATGTCATCAGCATAAATTAGACAGTCGACCTTGAATGATTCGATAATGTTGAAAATAGGTTGCATGTAAATATTAAATAATAGAGATGAGAGGGAAGACCCTTGGGGGACGCCTTGTCGCTGATGGAAGGGTTCGGAAGATCTTGAACCTGATTTTACATGCTGCCATCTGCCATCAAGGTACGATCTGCACCAATCGAGGGCGACGCCACTTATGCCCTTTTCTTTTAGTCGTTCTATTAGCAGACCATGGTGTACAGAGTCAAAGGCTGCCGCAATGTCTATAAAGATGAGGGCGAAACCTTGATGGATGTTGTCGATACCTGTGACGATTTTATTGAAGAGAGAGGTAAGTAGGGTTTCGACGCCATGGTATTCCCTGAAGCCATGTTGCCGATGGTCTAGTGGGGAGGCTAAATCTATATGGTCTTGGAGTTGCCTTTGTGCTTCCTTTTCGATTATTTTGGCTAATAGAGGTATACTGGCTATGGGTCTATAGGATTCAACTTTGCTTGGGTCCAGTTTAGGGTTCTTTAACAGAGGTCTGATGGATGTTTGCTTGAGTGGTGCAGGGAAAGATCCATTTGAGAATGATAGGTTCATCATTTTTGTGATAAGTGGGCTGAGTTCTGATCGTAAAATTTTTAATCCAATATGCAGGGCAAGGGTCAGTTTGTGCAGTCGTGGTGTTGAGTGCTGCAATAGTATCTTCCACATGTTTCTTGGATGGTGTGGAGAACTTATAAAGTAAAGTTGGACTGGTGGTGCCTTGTGCTATGAAAGTGTTAACTTCATCAGTTTGAAGTAGCTTGGATTGTAAATGGTTGGCAAACTCTTGTGGGTGGATCTCTTCGGGATGGCTTGGAGATGGTTCCTTAGAGAATGATTTAACTAGTTCGAAGAGGTCACGAGGTTTGTTTAGAGATCTTTTGAGGGTGTCAGTATGGTATTGTTTCATATTTGATAGGATAGCCTCTTTGTAAATTGCAAGGTGAGTTCTGTAAGCTGACAGGTCTCCGGCTGAGTGGGAACGCCTCCATCTTTTCTCTAGTTTCCGTAAATGAGAGCGGGAGATACATAGTTCAGGAGAGAACCAAGGAGAATGTTTTCTATTATTTACGATGTTGTTCTTCGTAGGTTTTTGGGCAATAGCGCTAAGATTCTTATTCCATGAGGAGATTAAATTGTCAAGGTTGAGGGTTGCATTGTTGTATAGGGGAAGAGTTTCAGCCAGTATGAGATCTTTGTTGAAGGCTCTGAAATTTCGAGAAGTGGTGTTGCTTAAGGTTCCATTGCTGTGTAGAGAGTTGTTGTTGATAGGTATGCTGAAATTGATAAGCTTGTGATCTGACCATGGTACAGAAGTGAGTGATGTTACCAGCTTTTCATTTGGATCTTGTAATGACAGAGGGGCAAAGATCATGTCCAGTATGTTCCCTTTGGTGTGGGTGGGTTCGTTGATGATTTGTTTGTAGCCCAGATTATTAATTGCTTCTAGTAGGGCAGTGGCATGACTGGAGTGAAGTGAAGGGAGATTGAAATCTCCTAGTATCCAGTTTGATAAGTTGAGGTTGCGAGTGTTGGCTGCTAGGTCGAGGATGTTGCAGAGATCGTCAGTTGAGGATGAGGGTGCTCTATATATCACATATGGGGACTCCCTAGCTAAGATGCCTGGGAGATCCCCCTCCAAGGGTAAACCATCTTCGCATGGATCTCAGGCATCCATCCAGGGAAGGTGGGCAGGAGTTGTTTAAGTATGGAACAGGTGTTTGAGGACAGCCTGACCAAACAAGGCATCCCGGCGGGAGTCCTTGTCCAAGCAGTAATGGGCTGTGAAGGTATGAACCGAGGCCCAAGTGGCTGCTCGACAGATCTGATCTATGGACACAGAGTGAAGATGAGCCATAGAAGTGGCCATGGCCCTCACATTGTGAGCTGTGACATGGCCCTCCATAGAAATGTTCTTACTCTGGTAAGCAAAAGAAATACACTGAGCGATCCAATTGGAAAGTGTACGCTTGGTGACTGGAAGTCCCAAATGAGAAGGATCAAAAGCCACGAAAAGTTGGGAAGACTTTCGATGTGGTTGAGTCCTGTTGAGGTAAAAGGCAAGAGCTCTTTTACAATCCAGAGTATGAAGGTTCCTCTCTGCACTGGATGCATGAGGAGCCGGGAAAAAGACAGGTAGATATACCTCTTGATTAAGATGAAAAGGCAAGACCACTTTGGGCATAAAGTGGGGATTCGTCCTAAGGACCACCTTATCATGATGAAACCTAGTATAAGGTGGATGAGCCACTAAAGCCTGCAGTTCACTGATGCGGCGAGCCGAAGTGACTGCAATAAGGAAAACAACCTTCCAGGAAAGAAATTTGAAGGAGGTAGAGTCCAAAGGCTCAAAAGGTGGCTTCATAAGCTGACCTAGAACTAGGTTCAAATCCCATGCTACCGGAGGAGGTCGGATGGGAGGTTTAGTTAGAGTCAGGCCTCTCATGAAACGTGAAACAAGAGGATGAGAGGAGACAGGTTGTCCATTTATAGGTTTTAAGGATGCTGCAATAGCACTCAAATGGACCCTTACTGAATTCGTCTTAAGGCCTGCATTTGAAAGATGCAGGAGATAGTCCAAGAGGGAATTCAAAGGAAGTGCTAGAGGGTCAAGACCCTGCTGAGCACACCAAATGGAAAAACGTTTCCATTTGAAAGCATAAGAACGCCTCGTGGAAGGTTTCCTAGAGGCATGAAGGATATCTGTCACAGGTTGAGAAAGATTAAAGTCTTGAAGACTTAGGCCTTCAGTAGCCAAGCTCTGAGATGTAGGGATTTGGGGTTTGGGTGCCACAAAGTCCCCTCCTCCTGAGACAGGAGGTCTGGCGCAGCTCCCAGGTCCAGGGAGGATCCCTGGGAGAGATGCAGAAGTAGAGGGAACCACACCTGGCGTGGCCAGCGGGGAGCTATGAGGATCATAGTCCCGTGATCCCTCTGGAGCTTGAACAGAGTCTTGGATATTAGAGGAATGGGTGGAAAGGCATAGAGGAATTCCTGACCCCAATGCAGGAGGAAGGCATCGTGGGCCTGAGCTCCCTGACACTGAGTTCTGGAACAGAACCGGGGAAGTTTGGCATTCCACGGACTTGCAAAGAGGTCTATGTCCGGGGTCCCCCATTCCTGAAAGATTCTGCGTATCTGGTCCATATGTAGGGACCATTCGTGTGGAAGCAGAACTCGACTGAGTTTGTCTGCACGAGAGTTTTGAACTCCTGGAAGATACACTGCAAGAAGGTGAATTTGATGCTCTCTGGCGAAGGCCCATATTCTGAGAGCTTCGTTGCAAAGCGACAGAGAGCCTGTCCCTCCTTGTTTGTTTATATAGAACATGGCTACCTGATTGTCTGTCTGAACTAGGACAGTCAGGTTGACAAGGAGGGTATAGAAGACCTTGAGGGCAAGGTAAATTGCTCGCAGTTCCAGGAGGTTGATATGAAGGGTGGCCTCCTGTGGAGACCAAGTGCCCTGAGTGGAGAGGTTCTGAAGATGAGCTCCCCACCCTGTCTGGGAGGCATCTGTTGTGAGGGTTGCTTGGGGCAACAAAGGTTGGAAGGGGTCCAACAACAACAGATTCTTGGTGGATGTCCACCATTGGAGGGACCAAAATAGACGGCTTGAGGTGAGTATTTGGTCGGAGAGCGCTCCAGATGCTTGAGTCCACTGGGTGGCCAAGGTCCATTGAGCTGCTCTCATATGCAGACGAGCGTAGGGCACCACATGTACCGTGGAGGCCATGTGGCCCAGAAGTCGCAGCATTTCCCGGGCTGTCAAATGACTGCTGGACTGAGCTTGGGAGGCCAAACTCAGCAGGCGTTGGGCCCTGACCTGAGGCAGGTAGGCCCTAGCAGTGATGGTGTCTAACTGGGCCCCTATGAACTCGAGAGACTGAGTAGGGATTAGCTGAGACTTGGGAAGGTTTACTACCAGTCCTAGATATTGCAGAAGACGCCTTGTGCGGTCCAGGGAAATTTGGGCCTGGGACTGAGAGGGAGCTCGGATGAGCCAGTCGTCCAGGTATGGGAATATGAAAATTCCCAGGCCTCTTAGAAAGGCAGCTACGACTGCCATGCATTTGGTGAACACTCTTGGAGCAGAGGCTAGACCGAAGGGGAGTACTCTGTACTGGAAATGTTTTCCCTGAAACAGAAATCGAAGGTATTTTCTGTGGGATGGGTGGATGAGTATGTGTGTATACGCATCCTTTAGATCTAGAGAACAAAGCCAATCCTGACTCTGAAGGTATGGAAGGAGAATGCCCAGAGAAAGCATTTTGAATTTCTCCTTGAAAAGAAATTTGTTCAATTCTCTCAGATCCAGAATTGGTCTGAAGCCCTCTGTCTTCTTTGGTATTAGAAAATAAGGGGAGTAGAATCCCGTCCCCTGTTGAAGAAGAGGGACCTCCTCTATTGCCCCCTGGGCAAGGAGGGAGGAGACTTCCCGACCCAAGAGGGCCAGAAGAGATGGGGGAGAATTGAACTGCCTCACCATAGTATAAGGAGGAAGGTCGGAAAAATGGAGTTTGTAACCCTCTCTGATGATAGAGAGGGTCCATTGCTCTGATGTAATTTGCTCCCATCTGGGAGCAAAGTGAGCTAACCTTCCGGGTATGGTGAGGGGCTCTGGTTGTTCTAGAGCCAGAAAAGTTAAGTTCTCTAGGGGCAAGTCAAAACCCCTGAGGGGGTGGAGCCTGCTGAGGCGTAGCAGACGCCGCAGGCTTTGACCTTGCCTGTTTAGGTTGCTGACGTTTAGCAGCAAAACGAGGCTGAGAGGATTGTTGGCCAGTATTTGTAGAAAATCTGGACTTCTTGTAATAAGGCCTCTTAAAAGACTTCTTCTTGGCAGGAGTGGAGGTAGACTTAGAAAGTCTATCTAAGGTGGCATTTTCTGCATCCATTTGAGTGGCCTTAATTTGCCACTCCTCACCAAATAAGTTCTCACCTGTACAGGGCAGATTTCGTAAGCCATCTAGGACCCAAGGTTCTAGATCAGAAGCCTGGAGCCAAGCAAGACGTCGGGCTGCTATAGCAATGCCCGAAGCCCTACCAGCACCCTCAAAGGAATCAAAAGCTGCCCTGTTGGAGAACTTTGAAATATCCAAAAGGTGTTTCACTAAGGAAATGAACTGCTCCCTCTTATCCTCAGGGATAAAGGGGGCAAAATGCCAAACTTTTAGAGCGATTTCACTGAGAAACATGCCCATGTAAAGACTATAGGAATTAATCCTGGCTATAAGCATAGTAGCCTGGAAAATTTTCCTGCCAAAAGAGTCTAGAGTCTTACATTCTCGCCCTGGAGGAGTAGAAGAGTGCCTTTTGGTACTCTTTATCTTCTTCACTGCAGACTTCACAACAATAGAATGGTGAGGCAACTGGGTTTTTTGGAAACCAGGAGAAGGGGGGACACGGTACATGGTGTCCAACCTGCGAGAAGAAGGAGACAATGTTAGAGGAGCCTCCCATAAGTCCATCAAGTGTTCTTGAAGGATTTCATGGATAGGCAGGGTGACTGCCTCTTTAGGAGACTTAGAGTATCCTAAAATATCCAGTTTCTTTGATCTGGGTTCCTTTTCAGAGGATGAAGCAATAGAAAGACCTTTAGCCATTTCTATGATGAAGTCCTGAAAGGACAAATCCTCTGGTGGAGACATTCTCCTGTTAGGAGAAGAAGGCTCCTCAGGAAGATCAAGGGAGAACTCATCAGAATCATCAGAGAAGTTAAAATCCTCTGAAGAAGCAGAGTATCCTCTATGTGCTTCCAACGCACGATACGCATACCGTTCGGTATCGACATCGGGCGTACCGGGTATGGGATCGGTACCGGGCAAAAGCCCGGATCCGGCATGCGGAACCGATCTGCGTTTGGAAGACGATGGCCTCGGTTCCGGTATGGAAGCCATTACCGGAACCGGACCCGGTACCGCTGGCTGCGGTACCGAGGGCGTAGCAGCATTAATAAAAGCCAGAATGGCCTGCTGCATGACTTGGACAGTATTGCCCATAGACGCCACTGCTGCCTGGATGTCGGTACCGGTATGGGCCGGTACCCCAGAGCAGTACAACAGGTGATCTGTCGAGGCCGCGCCATCGATGTCAACCTGTGACCCCATGATTGCTTTGGAGGCCGGAGCCTCCCGCCGGGGTTTTTTGGCCTGGGCAGAATCCTCGAACTCAGAATTGAGAGCCTCTCGATCTTTAGAAAGAGATTTGCTTTTAGAGGATTTGCCCACTGGAGTTTTGGTTACCTGAGATCCATCCGGAGAGGAAGACCTGGATGACTGTGATGCTTCTGAAGGAAACAGCACATGGAACTTGTTGGCCCGGTTCTGCAATCCACGTTTCGACATCTGGGAGCAGGATGGGCAGTCCGGTATGGAATGGTCAGGTCCTAAACATTTAAGACACCATTCATGGGTGTCTGTAAGAGGAATGACAGCACTGCACTTGGTACACTTTTTTAAAACCAGGAACTGGCTTCTCCATGAGGAGAATTTGTGTAGGCCTGAAGGCCTAACAAAGTACCAAGCTGTGCTGAAGAAAAGAAAAATATTTTATTTATTTTTTTTTAAAGAAAGAAAGAGAGATCGGCAGTACCGGTTTCAGAATGGGGAAGGCAGGTACGCGGTCTAAAGAAAACAATAAAATTAACAATTTCTTCAGCGGTGACAGGAACACGACCTGCTGGCTCCGCGGAAAAAAAGAAACTGACGAGAGCTGGTCAGTAAGGCGGGAAGGCAGCGCGCATGTGCAGTGGGAGGCCCCAAAAGCTTTTAATCTGAAAAGCTGGGGAGCTTTCCCGCGCGGGCTCCGTCGGTACCGACATACCCATATGTGATGACGTATTCCTGCTTGTTCCTGGAGATAGGCTAAGTTCTCTAGCTGAAAGTCAAAGGCCCTGAGGAAGCTGAGGCTGCTGGGCTGGCGGAGGCCTAGCAGCCTTTACTTTCTTCTGTTTGGGTGGTTGCTGACGTTTGCTTGAAAACTGACCTGCAGAAGATGCCTGCTGACCATAAGCAGGATAAAATCTTTTCTTTTTAGAAAAAGATGTTTTCTTGAACAATTTCTTTCTAACAGGATCAGCAGTGGACTTGGATAGTCTATCCAAGGTGGAATTTTTAGCATCCATTTCATTGGCTTTTTCCTGCCAATCTTTACCAAACAGGTTCTCACCAGTACAAGGGATATTTCCCAATTTATCTTGTACCCAGAGCTCTAAATCAGATGCCTGGAGCCAAGCAATTCTACGTGCACCTATGGTGATAGCCGAGGTTCTGCTTATACACTCAAAGCAGTCAAAGGCTGCACGGTTGGAGAATTTAGAAACATCTTGGGCATGTTTGACCTAAGTGAGAAAGTTCTGTCTTTTATCCTCAGAAATGAAAGGACTTAAATTCTGTAAATTATCTGTGACCTCCTTTAGGAACATTTCCATGCAGAGACTATAGGAACTGATTCTTGCAGCAAGCATGGAAGCTTGGAATACTCTACGTCCAAAAGCATCCAGGGTTCTGCACTCACATCCTGCAGGATTAGAGGCATGTCTTTTTGCACTTCTGATCCTTCTCATAGCTGACTCCACCACAATAGAGTGGTGAGGAAGCTGAGTATTATGGAACCCAGGACAAGGAGGGACTCGATACATAGTATCCAGTCTACGAGAATGAGGAGAGGTGGTAAGAGGTGTTTCCGACATCTTCAACATGGGATCATATAGGATCTCATGAATGGGTACGGTAGCTGCCTCCTTAGGAGTTTTGGGACATTGTAAAATTTCCAACTCCTTGGCCCTAGGCTCTGTTTCAGAGGCCAATGGAGAGGCCCCGAGCCACCTCTCTGATGAAATCTTGGAAGGACATGTCCTCTGGAGGAGACATCCTGCGTTTAGGGGCGGACGACTGCTCTGGAAGAAGCATCGCTGCATCGACAGAACTTTCAGAATCCTCAGATTCTTCTGAGGACTCGAAGTATCGTCTCTCCGGATGCTCCTGTAGAGCCCGATACCCGTACCGACCAAGGTACGGAGGGCATCGGAGGACAGGGTACCAGCAGAGCAGACACCGATGCCGATGTCAATGTCATTGGTACCGGGACCGATGCTGGTGCCAGAGCCGGTACCGGTGGAGTTGTCTGTCGCAGTACCAAGGACGCCGATGCCGCAAGGAAAGCCGCCAGACTGCGTTCCATAGTCAGAATTCTCTGGTCCATGGATGCCGCCAATGCCTGGATGTCGGTACCGGTGGAGACCACCGGTACCCCAGAGCATGGCACCAGGAGATCTGTCGAGGCCGAGCCATCAAAAACATCCTGGAACCCCGATAATGCTTTGGAAGCCGAAGCCTCCCGCCGGGGTAATTTTGCCGGTGCAGAATCCTTGAGGGCAACGCCAGAGGCATTTCGATGCTTAGAAGGAGATCTACCCTTCGAGGACCGGCTGGATTTATGTTTAGTTACCTGAGATCCACGGGAGGAAGCAGCCGCCCTGAAAGACATCTATGCCACCGAAGACGCATCAGAGGGAAACAGGGTACTGAGCTTGGCAGCTCGGTTCTGCCGACCCCTTTTAGACATCATGGCACAGGACACACAATCCGTGATGGAGTGGTCAGGATCTAAACATTTTAAACACCATTCATGGGTGTCGGTGACGGAAATGGTACCGCCACACTTGATGCACTTTTTAAAACCTAAGGCAGGTTTTTCCATGTTAAGTCTAGTCCCAGAATCTCTGGGGTTGTCAACCTCCTCTAGCAGCTTTGGAGACTGAGAAACTTCACTGTTGTGATGTCACTGGTATATAAGTAGTGGCACCGCCTCCTCACACCAGTTAACCTATTGACAAAGCAGACTCACCGAAGCAACAAATAAGTAGTGAATTACAGAAACAACAGTAACTGTGCAATTAAATATAAAGGACTTTAGATCCAACTGTTTAAAATGACCTGCACCAGACCCACTATGCTGTGAGGTCCCGTATTCCTATTCTAAAAAGAATGATGCACCATGCCCAGGTTACCCGTGCCCTACCGTGACCTATGACCCAACTCCACCAAAGAAGTAGCTTACCTGTAAATAAGTTCCTGCTTCAGGCCATAGACCACCATCCAATTAGGGCGGGAACCGGGACTAGATTGGAGTTCCTCCAGGAACTACAATTAGCAGGTAAGTCTAATTTACCCTTCCTGATCGTCCCTCCAGTCTAGTCCAGGAATCTCTGGGGATATAACAGAGCAGTGCAATAATCAACGGGAGGGTCCTGCTAAACCAGCCTGAAGAACTGCCGATCCAAACCAGGTATCCCGTTCCGCCTGCACATCGAGACGGTAATGCTTCACAAAGGAGTGAAAAGACGACCATGTTGCTGCCCTACAGATTTCTTCCTCTGGCACCAAGCTACACTCTGCCCAAGACACCGCTTGCACCCTAGTAGACTGAGCCCTCAGTCCTTCTGGAACCAGACAACCCCGTAACAGATATGCTGACGAGATCGCCTCCTTCAACCAGCAAGCAATCGTCCCCTTAGAGGCTGCCTCTCCTTGCTTTGCCCCCACAAACAGAACAAAAAGTCTGTCGGACTTACGGAAACTAGCCGTTCTAGCCACATACTTCAAGGCCCGTTTAATGTCTAAGCGATGCAGCTGCTCCGCAACCTGACCCTTTCTCTTTGTTGTGAAAACCGGTAAAGACACCACTTGGTTCATATGAAACCCCGATGCTACCTTAGGCAAGAAAGATGGCACTGTCCGCAAAACTACCTTAGAATCTGAGGAGGACAGAAAAGGCTTTCTACAAGACAACGCTTGCAACTCAGACACTCGCCTCGCTGAAGCAATAGCCACCAAGAACACCACCTTAAGGGTAAGATCTTTCAATGTTGCTTCCACTAAAGACTCAAAAGGCGCTTTCCCCAACGCATCCAAGACCAAAGGGAGATCCCAGGCCGGGACTATCTGCCTATGCAGCGGCCTCAGTAAAGCTACTGCTCAAAAAACGCTTTACATCCGTATGACTACCTAACGAGGTGCCCTGTACCTTACCCCTGTAAAAGGACAATGCTGCCAACTGCACCCTCAACGAAGCCGCCGCTAAGCATTTCTGAAACCCGTCCTGCAAGAAAGCCAGCACCTGCGGTACTGACGCTCTTAAGGGAAAGAAGGCCCTTTTGTTACACCAGGCCTCAAAAATACGCCACACTAACATATGCCAGAGACGTAGATTTCCGTCTTGCCTTCAGCAGTGTCGCAATCACCGCCCCCGAATAGCCTCTCGCTCTCAACCAAGCCCGCTCAATAGCCAGGCCGTAAGCAAGAATCGATCCACTTGGGGCATGCAGAGGGGCCCCTGAGTCAAAAGGTCCATGCGAACTGGAAGCTTCCAAGGGTCCCCCACTAAGAGCCTCACCAAGTCCGCGTACCACGGTCTTCGTGGCTAATGCGGAGCAATGAGGATCACTCGCCCCTTGTGAAGCTCTATGCGCTGCAACACTCGACCAATTAGCACCCACGGTGGGAACACATACAGTTGTCGTCCCTCCAGCCAGACATGAATGAGAGCGTCTAGGCCTTCCGACATTCTCTCCTTTCGTCTGCTGAAGAATCGACTGACCTTTGCCTACTGGAAAGTCACCATGAGATCCATCACCGGAGTCCCCCAGCGATGTACCAACATCTCGAACACCTCTGGATGTAGAACCCACTCCCCCAGGTCTACTTAAACACGACTCAAGAAATCGGCCTCTACATTGTCCACCCCTGCGACGTGCATTGCCGACAAGGCTACCAGATTCTGCTCGGACCATTCAAACAAACTCTCTGCCTCGGCTTCCAGTGCAATACTGCTGGTGCCCCCTTGGCGGTTTATGTAAGCTACCGCTATTGCGTTGTCTGAGAACACCCAAATGGCCTTTTCTTGAGGATATGGGCAAAACTCCCTCAGAGCCAATTCCACTGCCCTCAACTCTAACCTGTTGACCACTCTCCTTGCGCTAGTCGACCTTTATAATGGGCTCCCCAGCTCTGCAGACTGGCATCTGTCGTTAGGGATATCCAAGCTGGCGCTTCTAACGACATTCCCCTTTCTAGATAACCTGGCGTTAACCACCATAGAAGAGCTTGGCAAGTCTGAGGTGGACAAGTCAACCTCTGGGACAAGGAATCCCTTTGATGCGACCACCTTCGCAACAACGCTATCTGCAAAGGCCTCATGTGGGCATGCGCCCACAGTACCAACTCCAGGGTTATCGCCATGGTCCCTAATACCTGAAGATAATCCCAGGCCGTGGGCCCTTGCTTGCTGAGAAACTGAGAAAATCAACTTCCGGAGCCCCAACATCCGCTGACGCGGTAGAAAAAGACTCGACCGACCCTCGTATCGAAGCGCGCTACGAAATACTCCAGGTTTTCAGTCGGTTCCAACTTGTTCTTTGCTACGTTGACCACCCAACCAAGGCTCTGCAGCACAGCTACTACTTTGGACGTAGCTGACACACTCTCCTCCTGGGACTTCGCCCTGATCAACCAATCGTCCAGATATGGATGAACCAACACTCCTTCCTTCCGCAAGGGCGCTGCCACCACCACCATCACCTTGGTGAACGTGCGCGGCGCAGTTGCTAGGCCAAATGCTAGTGCCTGAAACTGAAAATGCCCCATAGGCACCGCAAAACGGAGCAATTTTTGATGTTCCTGCCGTATTGGAATGTGAAGATACGCCTCCGATAGGTCTAAGGACGTCAGAAACTCCCCCTTTCTAACCGCTATGATCACTGATCTGAGAGTCTCCATTCGAAAATGAGATACCCAGAGACAGCGATTTACCCTTTTCAGATCTAGAATAGGCACCATGTGCCTTCCTTCTTTGGAACTACGAAGTAAATGGAGTATCGACCGCAACCTAACTGGTCTGGAGGAACCAGTACAATTGCCTTGAGAAATAACAGCCTTTGTACTGTCTCTGCACTGCCGCGCGCTTTGCACTTGCTGTGCACGGCGATCGAACGAACGAATCGGTCATCGGCCGATGAAACTCCAATGCATAACCTTCTTGAATCACCTCTAACACCCACCGATCGGAAGTGAGTCGGGCCCAGGCTGGGTAAAACTCCCATAACCGACCTCCTATGGGAATTAGCTCCCTCTGGACCCTCCTGGCTTCATTGCGACTTTCTGAAAGTAGAGGAAGAGGTCGCAGGCATAAAACCCCTGCTTGCTCCCCAAAACCCCCGAAAACCGTTGTCCCTGCCCAAACTTCGGAGAGCGAAACCGGCAAAACTCCCGTTGCTGCTCCCGAGGTCTGGGACCGGAGAGCCCTTGCTTTTGCTTGTTCTCTGGCAACCTACCGCCCTTGGATTCTCCTAACTTCTTTACCAGCTTATCCAAGTCCTCTCCAAAAGGTAACTTACCGAGGAAAGGAAGTTTACTTAACCTAGCTTTAGAAGAGCCATCCGCTGCCCAATTGCGCAGCCAAAGAAATCTCCTTCCCGCGACCACCGAAGCCATACTTTTCGCCAACCCCCGGATAAGATCATAATGAATATCGGCTAGTTACGCCGTGCCAGATTCTAACCTGGATGCCTCCTCGGTCTCTTCCACCAAGCGCTCCCCCTGAATCCGCTGCGCCCAGCGTAAACAGGCTCTGGCTACCCAAGCCCCACAAATAGACGCCTGTAAGTATAGCGCATTTGCCTCAAAAACTTGTTTCAACAAGGTCTCTAATTTACGGTCCTGCGCATCTTTGAGTGCCGCTGACCCTTCTACTGGAATGGTAGTTTTCTTGGTCACCGCGGAAACAGCACAGTTACTTACCTGTAACAGGTGATCTCTGGGAACAGCAGGAATAAGTCTTCACATATGGGTACGTCGGTACCGACGGAGCCTGCGCGGGAACGCTCCCCAGCGTCCAATCAGAAAGCTTTTGGGAGCATCCCACAGCACCTGGGTGCTGCCTTCCCGCCTTTCCAACTGTCTCTCCTCAGTTGAGTTTTATAGCTGAGACCAAAGGGAGAGAAAGAGGGAAAGGAGATAGAGAAAGAGAGACAACTCCTTAGGGGAGGTGGGTGGGTTGTGAAGACTTATTCCTGCTGTTCCCAGAGATCAACTGTTACAGGTAACTGTGCTATTTATTTATTTAGCTGTACTTATATTCCGCTTTTCACCGGGTCAAAGCGGTCAATTGGGGGCTACATTTAACACGAGGGGATATGACACACATACGTTAATACTTACAGGGAACATGGGCAATGGAGGGTTAAGTGGCTTGCCCAAGACCACAAAGAGTGCCTATAGGACTCGAAATCCCAGTCCCTCCGGCCTGAGATTGGTGTCCCCAGGTGGGACTTGAACCCCTGGCCCTCCGGCATGAAGTACCTTGTCCTAACCACTAGACCACTCCTCCCTCTATCTCCAGGAACAAGAAGGAATGAGTCTTCACATATGGGGACTCCCTAGCTTTTGATGCCAGGGAGAGAGCCCATAGGTTGTGTGTCCCTGGGACAGGGTGCACTTCTCCACCTGGATCTCTGGCATCCCCTGAGAGATGGTGGGTAGAAGTTGATTATGTATGGAACAGGTGTTTGAGGACAGCCTGACCAAACAAAGCATCCCGGCAGAAGTCATTGTCTAAGCAGTAATGGCTGTGAAGGTATGAACCGAGGCCCAAGTGGCTGCTCGACAGATGTCGTCGATAGACACAGAGTTGAGATGAGCCATTGAAGCTGCCATGGCTCTCACATTATGAGCTGTGACATGGCCCTCCAGAGACATGTTTTTGCTCTGGTAGGCGAAAGAAATACACTGGGCAATCCAGTTGGAAAGTGTTCTCTTGGAGACTGGCTGACCCAGATGAGAAGGATCAAAAGCGACAAAGAGTTGAGAAGACTTTCTATGTTGTTGTGTCCTCTGCAAGTAAAAAGCTAGAGCTCTTTTACAGTCCAGGGTATGAAGATTCCTCTCTGCATTTGATGCATGAGGACCTAGAAAGAAGACAGGTAGGTAGATCTCTTGGTTGAGATGAAAAGGCAAGACCACCTTAGGCATAAAATGAGGTATAGTCCTAAGGACCACCTTGTCATGATGGAATCTTGTATAAGGTGGATTAGCTACTAGAGCTTGCAATTCACTAATGCGGCATGCTGATGTGATTGCAATAAGAAAGATAACCTTCCAGGAAAGGTATTTCAAGGAAGTAGTAGCTAAAGGTTCAAAAGGCGGCTTCATAAGCTGACCAAGAACCAAGTTTAAGTCCCATGCCACCGGTGGTGGTCTAATGGGAGGCTTTGTTAAAAGGAGGCCTCTCATGAACCTTGCTACAAGGGGATGAGAGGAAACCGGTTGTCCATTTAGAGGCTTGAGTGAAGCTGCAAAAGCACTCAGATGGACTCTTACTGAATTTGTCTTAAGGCCTGCATTAGACAAATGCAGGAGATACTCCAGTAACGATTCCAGAGGTATGGCTCGGGGGTTAAGACTCCTCTCAGAACACCAGATGGTGAACCTATTCCACTTGAAGGCATAATAACGTCTAGTGGAAGGTTTTCTGGAAGCATAGAGAACATCCTTCACCTGTTGAGAAAGATGTAAAGGCTGGAGATCTAGGCCCTCAGCAACCAAGCCCTGAGATGCAGGGAATGGGGATTGGGATGCCATAACCTTCCATCCCCTCCTGAGAGAGGTGGTCTGGAGCAAACCCTAACTCTAGGGAGGGAGCTTAAGAGAGATGTAGAAGCAGAGGGTACCACACCTGCCGAGGCCAACGTGGAGCTATGAGGATCATGTGGCCTTTGTCTCTCTGAAGCTTGAACACGGTTTTGGGAATTAGGGGAATGGGTGGAAAGGCATAGAGGAAGTCTTGACCCCAGTGAAGGAGGAAAGCATCCTTTGCCTGAGCACCCTGAGCCGGAGTTCTAGAACAGAACCGGGGAAGTTTGGCATGCCACGGACTTGCAAATAGGTCTATGTCCGGGGTTCCCCAAAGTTGAAATACCTTGGATACCTGAGCCATATGTAGGACCACTCGTGTGGAAACAGAACTCGACTGAGTGTCTGCCCAAGAGTTTTGAACCCCTGGAAGATAGACTACCAGCAGATGAATATGATGCTCTCTGGCGAGGGCCCACAGTCGCAGAGCTTCGTTGCAAAGCGACAGAGCCAGTTCCTCCCTGCTTGTTTATGTAGAACATGGCTACCTGATTGTCCGTGTGAATAAGGACTGTCTTGTGGCTGAGCAGGGTATGGAAAACTCGCAGAGCAAGGAAGATTGCTCTGAGTTCCAAGAGATTGATATGAAGACAAGGTCTCTTTTGGGGACCAGATGCCCTGGGTGGAGAGGTCCTGAAGATGAGCTCCCAGACCCATTGGTGAAGCATCTGTTGTCAGAGTTGCCTGGGGTAAAGGCTGCTGAAAGGGGGACGCCAGCAACAGGTTTTGGGAGGACTTCCACCATTGGAGGAACAAAATGAGGCGACTTGTGTTTGCTATTTTGTCTGATAGGCCGCCTAATGCCTGGGTCCATTGGGTGGATAAAGTCCATTGAGCTGCTCTCATGTGAAGGCGGGCATATGGAACCACATGAACGGTGGATGTCATGTGGCCTAGCAGCTGTAACATGTCTCGAGCAGTTAGGAGGGGTTTTAACTCTGCTTGAGAAGCTAACTGCATCAGGCGAAGGCAACGGCCTTGGGGAAGGTAGGCCCTTGCCTGTGTAGTATCCAGCAATGCCCCTATAAACTCCAGGGACTGAGTAGGGATCAGAGTGGATTTTGGGATGTTTATTACCAGCCCTAAATATTGCAGGATACGCATTGTGCAGTTTAAGCAGTCTGGGCCTCTGCTTGGGAAGGAGCTCGAATGAGCCAGTCGTCCAGATATGGGAAGACAAAGAGCCCCAGGGTGCGCAGAAAAGCAGCGACCACTGCCATGCATTTGGTGAACACCCTTGGTGCAGAGGCCAGGCCGAAGGGAAGCACCCAGTATTGATAGTGCTTCTCCTGAAAAAGGAACCAAAGGAACCTTTTGTGTGTTGGATGGATGATAACATGGGTGTACGCATCCTTGAGATCTAGAGAACAAAGCCAATCCTGACTCTGAAGGTACGGCAGCAGAGTTCCCAGGGAAACCATCTTGAATTTTTCTCTGACTAGGAATCTGTTCAACTCTCTGAGATCTAAAATGGGTCTGAAGACCCCTGTTTTCTATGGGATAAGAAAATAGGGGGAGTAAAACCCTGTGCCTTGTTGTTGAGAAGGCACCTCCTCTATTGCCCCTTGGGCTAAAAGAGTGGCAACCTCCTGCTCTAACAGGTTGAGGAGGGAGGTTGGAGAATTGAACTGGTGCACTCTGGTGAGAGGGGGCAAACTGGAAAAATGAAGTTTGTACCCCTCTCTTATGATACCGAGTGTCCACTGCTCTGCTGTAATTTGCCCCCATCTGGGAGCAAAGTAACATAACCTTCCTGGAATGGTGGAGGGCTCTGGGCCTTCTAGAGCCAGGAAAGCACAGTTACTTACCTGTAACAGGTGATCTCTGGGAACAGCAGGAATTAGTCCTCACATATGGGTACGTCGGAACCGACGGAGCCTGCGCAGGAAAGCTCCCCAGCTTCCTAGAATGGAAGCTTTTGGGACCTCCCACTGCACATGCGCGCTGCCTTCCCGCCTTCCTGAACAGCTCTCCTCAGTTTCGAGTTTATAGCTGAGACAATAGAGAGAGGACAGGAAGACAGATAGATAGAAGATACAACTCCTAGGGGAGGTGGGTGGGTTGTGAGGACTAATTCCTGCTGTTCCCAGAGATCACCTGTTACAGGTAAGTAACTGTGCCCAGGAACAAGCAGGAATAAGTCCTCACATATGGGGACTCCCTAGCTGAGATGCCTGGGAGATCCCCCTCCAAGGGTTCGCCATCTTCGTATGGATCTCAGGCATCCATCCTGGGAAGGTGGGCAGGAGTTGTCTAAGAATGGAACAGGTGTTTGAGGACAGCCTGGCCAAACAAGGCATCCCGGCGGGAGTCCTTGTCCAAACAGTAATGGGCTGTAAAGGTATGAACCGAGGCCCAGGTAGCGGCTCGACAGATCTGATCAATAGAAACAGAGTGCAGATGAGCCATAGAAGTTGCCATGGCTCTCACATTGTGAGCTGTGACATGGCCTTCCAGAGAAATGTTTTTACTCTGGTAAGCAAAGGAAATACACTGAGCAATCCAATTGGAAAGTGTACGCTTGGAGACTGGAAGTCCCAAATGTGAAGGATCAAAAGCCACGAAAAGTTGAGAAGACTTTCGATGTGGCTGAGTCCTGTTAAGGTAAAAGGCTAGAGCTCTTTTACAATCCAGAGTATGAAGGTTCCTCTCTGCACTGGATGCATGAGGAGCCGGAAAAAAGACAGGTAGATATACCTCTTGATTAAGATGAAAAGGCGAGACCACTTTGGGCATAAAGTGGGGATTCGTCCTAAGGACCACCTTGTCATGATGAAATCTTGTATAAGGTGGATTAGCCACTAGAGCCTGCAGTTCGCTGATGCGGCGAGCGGAAGTGACTGCAATTAGGAATAGTACCTTCCAGGAAAGAAATTTCAAGGAGGTAGAACGGCTCAAAAGGTGGCTTCATAAGCTGACCAAGCACTAGATTCAAATCCCATGCGACCGGGGGGGGTCTGATGGGAGGTTTAGTGAGAGTCAGGCCTCTCATGAATCTTGCAACAAGAGGATGAGAGGAGATAGGTTGTCCATTTATAGGTTTCAGGGATGCTGAAATAGCACTTAAATGGACTCTTACAGAATTCGTCTTAAGGCCTGTATTGGAAAGATGCAGGAGATAGTCTAAGAGGGAATTCAAAGGAAGTGCCAGAGGGTCAAGGCCCTGCTGAGCACACCAAATGGAAAAACGTTTCCATTTGAAAGCATAAGACCGCCTCGTGGAAGGTTTCCTAGAGACATGAAGGATATCTTTCACAGGTTGAGAAAGATTAAAGTCTTGAAGACTTAAGCCTTCAGTAACCAAGCTCGGAGATGTAGGGATTTGGGGTTTGGGTGCCACAAAGTCCCCTCCTCCTGAGACAGAAGGTCTGGTGCAGCTCCTAAGTCCAGGGCGGATCCCTGGGAGAGCTGTAGAAGCAGAGGGAACCACACTTGGCGTGGCCAGCGTGGAGCTATGAGGATCATAGAGCCGTGATCTCTCTGGAGTTTGAATAGAGTCTTGGGAATCAGCGGAATGGGTGGAAAGGCATATAGGAACGCCTGACCCCAATGGAGGAGAAAGGCGTCCGTGGCCTGAGCTTCCTGACACGGAGTCCTGGAACAGAACCGGGGAAGTTTGGCATTCCACGGACTTGCAAAGAGGTCTATGTCCGGGGTCCCCCATTCCTGAAAGATTCTGCTTATCTGGTCCACGTGTAGGGACCACTCGTGTGGCAGCAGAACTCGACTGAGCCTGTCTGCTCGAGAGTTTTGAACTCCTGGAAGATACACTGCTAGCAGATGAATTTGGTGCTCTCTGGCAAAGGCCCATAATCTGAGAGCTTCGTTGCAAAGCGACAGAGAGCCCGTCCCTCCTTGTTTGTTTATGTAAAACATGGCCACCTGATTGTCTGTCTGAACCAGGACAGTCAGGTTGGCAAGGAGGGTATAGAAGACCTTGAGGGCAAGGTAAATTGCTCGCAGTTCCAGGAGGTTGATATGAAGGGTGGCCTCCTGTGGAGACCAAGTGCCCTGAGTGGAGAGAGTTAGCAGATGGGCTCCCCACCCCAATTGGGAGGCATCTGTTGTGAGGGTTGCTTGGGGTAGCAAGGGCTGAAAGGGAGCCCCCAACAACAGATTCTTGGTGGATATCCACCAATGGAGGGACCAAGACAGACGGTTTGAGGTTTGTATTTGGTCTGAGAGTGCTCCCGACGCCTGAGTCCACTGGGTGGCCAGGGTCCATTGAGCTGCTCTCATATGAAGACGAGCATAGGGCACCACATGTACTGTGGAGGCCATATGGCCCAGGAGGCGTAGCATTTCCCTGGCTGTCAAGTGAGTACTGGACTGGGCTTGGGAGGCCAAGCTCAGCAGACGCTGACCCCGAACCAGTGGAAGGTAGGCTCTTGCAGTGGTGGTGTCCAACTGGGCCCCTATGAATTCTAGAGACTGAGTAGGGCTGAGTTGAGACTTGGGAAGGTTTACCACCAGTCCCAGATACTGCAGAAGGCTCCTTGTGCGGTCTAGGGAAATCTGGGCCTGCGACTGAGTTGGAGCTCGAATGAGCCAGTCGTCCAGATATGGGAATACGAAAATCCCCATGCTTCTGAGAAATGCGGCTACGACTGCCATGCATTTGGTAAAGACTCTTGGGGCAGAGGCGAGACCGAAGGGAAGTACTCTGTATTGGTAATGACTTCCCCTGAACAGAAAGCGAAGATATTTTCTGTGGGATGGATGGATGAGTAGATGTGTATACGCATCCTGCAGGTCTAGAGAACAAAGCCAGTCCTGACTCTGAAGGTATGGAAGGAGAATGCCCAAAGAGAGCATTTTGAATTTCTCCTTGTACAGAAATTTGTTCAATTCTCTCAGATCTAGGATTGGTCTGAATCCCCCTGTCTTCTTTGGAATGAGAAAATAGGGGGAGTAGAAACCTGACCCTTGTTGATGAAGAGGAACCTCTTCTATGGCCCCTTGGGCAAGCAGAGAAGAGATCTCCCGATCCAACAGGGCTAGGAGAGGAGATGGAGAATTGAAGGGTCTCACCATGTGATGAGGAGGAAGGTTGGAGAAATGAAGTTTGTAACCCTCTCGGATGATAGAGAGGGTCCATTGCTCTGTTGTGATTTGTTCCCATCTGGGAGCAAAGTGAGCTAACCTTCCAGGTATGGTGAGAGGTTCTGGTTGGTCCAGAACCAGGAATGGCAAGTTCTCTAGGGGCAAGTCAAAACCCCTGAGGGGGTGGAGCCTGTTGAGCTGCAGTAGCTGCTGCAGGCTTTGCTCTTGCTTGTTTCGTTTGCTGACGTTTAGCCGCAAAACGAGGTTGAGAAGATTGCTGGCCAGTATTGGAAGCATATCTGGCCTTCTTATAATAAGGCCTCTTGAAAGACTTCTTCTTAGTGGGAGTAGAAGTGGACTTAGAAAGTCTCTCTAAGGTGGCATTTTCAGCGTCCATTTGAGTGGCTTTAACTTGCCACTCTGCACCGAATAAGTTCTCACCTGTACAGGGCAGATTCCGTAAGCCATCTAGAACCCAGGGTTCCAGATCAGAAGCCTGGAGCCAAGCCAGACGTCTGGCTGCAATAGCAATGCCAGAAGCTCTGCTGGCTCCCTCGAAGGAATCAAAGGCAGCTCTGTTGGAGAACTTAGAAACATCTGAAAGTTGTTTCACTACAGAAAGGAAGTCCTCCTGTTTATCCTCAGGGATAAAGGGGGCAAAATGCCGCACTTTCTTGGCAAGTTCCCCTAGGAACATGCCCATATAGAGGCTGTAGGAATTAATCCTGGCTATAAGCATACTAGCCTGGAAGATTTTCCTACCAAAAGAGTCCAGTGTCTTACATTCCCTTCCTGGAGGTGTAGAAGAGTGCCTTTTAGTACTCTTGATCTTTTTCATTGCAGACTTTACCACAATGGAGTGGTGAGGCAATTGAGTTTTCTGAAAACCAGGAGAAGGAGGGACCCGATACATGGTGTCCAACCTACGGGAATAAGGAGACAGAGTTAAAGGGTTCTCCCAGAAATCCATCAATTGTTCCTGAAGGATTTCATGGACAGGCAGGGTAACTGCTTCTTTAGGAGACTTAGAGTATCCTAAAATATCCAACCTTTTTGACCTTGGTTCCCTTTCAGAGGAGGTAGTGATAGAAAGGCCTTTAGCCATTTCTAAAATAAAGTCCTGAAAGGACAAATCCTCTGGAGGAGACATTCTCCTTTTTGGAGAAGAAGGTTCCTCAGGAAGGTCAAGGGAGAGCTCTGCAGACTCATCAGAGGAGCCAAAATCCTCAGAGGAATCGGTGTATTCTCTAGTTTCCTCCAACGCACGATACGCATACCGATCGGTATCGACATCGGGCGTACCGGGTATGGAAGCGGTATGGAGCGAAAGCCCATACGGTACCGATTTGCGTTTAGAAGAGGAAGGCCTGGGTTCCGGCATGGCGGACGATACCGGAACCGGGCCCGGAACCGCTGGAAGCGGTACCGACGGCGTTGCAGCTTTAATGAAAGCCATGACGGCCTGCTGCATGGATTGGACAGTATTGCCCATAGACGCCACGGCTGCCTGGATGTCGGTACCGGTATGGGCCGGTACCCCAGAGCAGTCCAACAGGTGATCTGTCGAGGCCGTGCCATCGATGTCAACCTGTAGCCCCTGAATTGGCGTTTTGGAAGGCAGAGCTTCCCGCCGGGGCTGTTTGGCTGGGGCAGGGTCCTCAAAACTAAGAGCCTCTCGATGCTTTGAAGGAGATTTGCCCTTTGAGGACTTGCCCACAGAAGGTTTGGTTACCTGAGATCCATCCGGAGATGATGACCTGGATGACTGTGATGTTGGATTCTCTGAAGCAAACAGCACATGGAATTTGTTGGCCCGGTTCTGCAGCCCACGCTTAGACATTTGGGAGCAGGAAGGGCAGTCCGGAATGGAGTGGTCAGGCCCCAAACATTTAAGACACCATTCATGGGTGTCTGTGACTGATATTACAGCAGTACACTTGGTACACTTCTTAAATCCAGGGGCTGGCTTCTCCATGTGGAGAATTCAAGTAGGCCTGAAGGCCTAACTGAAGTGACCAAGTGCTGAAAAATAATAAAAGAAAAAGAAAATAATTTTTCAAGAAAAAAAAAGGAAGACCGGCGATACCGGTATCGGTATGGGAAGGCAGGTACGCGGTCTAAAGAAACAAAACAAAAAACTACAATTTCTTCAGCGGTGACAGGATACACGACCTGCTGGCTCCGCGGAAAAAGAGAAACTGAGGAGAGCTGTTCAGGAAGGCGGGAAGGCAGCGCGCATGTGCAGTGGGAGGTCCCAAAAGCTTCCATTCTAGGAAGCTGGGGAGCTTTCCCGCGCAGGCTCCGTCGGTTCCGACGTACCCATATGTGAGGACTTATTCCTGCTTGTTCCTGGAGATGGTCAAGTTCTCTAGCAGAAAGTCAAAGGCCCTGAGGGGGCTGAGATTGCTGGGCTGGAGCAGACCTCGCAGCCTTTGCCTTGGTCTGTTTGGAGGATTGCTGACGTTTAGAAGCTGCAGAAGATGCCCTCTGAGTATAAGCAGAATAGGACCTTCCTTTTTTAGAAAAAGGTGTTTTCTTGAACAACCTTTTCTTGGCAGGGGCAGCTGTAGACTTCGATAATCTATCCAAGGCAGAATTTTCAGCATCCATTTGATTGGCTTTTGCTTGCCAATCCTTACCAAACAGATTTTCTCCTGTACAAGGGAGATTTCCTAATTCATCTTGTACCCAGGTCTCCAAATCAGATGCTTAAAGCCAAGCAATCCTTCGTGCACCAATAGCTATAGCTGAGGCCCTGCTTACACATTCAAAGGCATCGAAAGCTGCACAATTAGAGAATTTGGAGATATCCTGGGCAGGTTTAAGCCCAGCAAGATATTCTGGCCTTTTACTGTCAGACATAAAAGGACTTAAAGATTGTAAATGGTCAGTGACCTCTTTCAAAAACATTCCCATGTAAAGACCATAGGAATTAATTCTCATAGCAAGCATGGAAGCATGGAAGACTCTACGCCCAAAAGACATCCAAGGTTCTACATTCACGTCCTGGAGGATTAGAGGCATGTCTTTTGGCACTTCTAATCTTTCTCATTGCAGACTCTACCACAATAGAGTGGTGAGGGAGCTGAGTTTTATGGAACCCGGGACAAGGAGGGACATGATACATGGTGTCCAACCTGCGAGAATGAGGAGAGGTGGTTAGAGGTGCTTCCCACATCCTTAACATGAGATCATACAGAATCTCATGAATAGGTAAGGTAGCTGCCTCCTTAGGAGTCTTGGGATATTGTAAAATATCTAACTCCTTGGCTCGAGGCTCTGTCAGGGGTCACTGTAACAGAGAGACCCCTAGCCACCTCTCTGATAAAGTCTTGAAAAGACAAATCCTCTGGAGGAGACATCCTTCGTTTAGGTGAAGGCTGCTCCTGTGGAAGAAGCATCCCTGCATCGACAGACTCTTCAGAATCCTCGGAGTCAGAGGAATCGAAGTATCGTCTGTCAGGATGCTCTTGCAAAGCCCGATACCCGTACCGATGAAGATCGGTATCGGGAATCGCTGGTACCGGGGTATCGGTACCAGCATGGCGGACACCAATGCTGATGACGATGCCACCGGTACCGGTAGCGGTGCCGATGGCAATGCCAGAGCCGGTACCGGCGGAGTAGTCTGCTGCGGTACCACGGGCATCGATGCCACAAGGAAAGCCGCCAGACTGCGTTTGATGGACAGAATTCCTCTGATCCATCGACGCTGCCAATGCCTGAAAGTCGGTACCGGTGGAAGCCACCAGTACCCCAGAGCATGGCACCAGGAGATCTATTGAGGCCACGCCATCTAGATCATCCTGGAACCCCGATGATGCTTTAGAGGACGAAGCCTGCAGCCGGGGTAGTTTTGCCGGTGCAGAATCCCCGAGGGCAAGGCCGGAGGCATCTCGATGCTTATCAGGAGATTTGCCCCTCGAAGACCAGCTGGTTTTATGTTTAGTTACCTGAGATCCATGTGAAGAAGCAGCCCTGGAAGATGTCGATGCCACTGAAGCCGCATCAGAGGTAAACAGAGTACTGAGCTTGGCAGCTCGGTTCTGTCGACCTCTCTTCGACATCATAGAACAGGACGCACAATCTGTAATGGAATGGTCAGGGCCTAAACACTTTAGACACCAGTCACGGGTGTCGGTGACGGAGATAGTACCGCCACATTTTGTACACTTCTTGAGCCCTGAAGCGGGCTTTTCCATGTTTAAGGAAAAAGGTTTTGGGCTTAAGGCCCAAAACTGAAGTGCAACTGAGGAAAAATAAATAGAAGAGTTTTTTGGGGGGTTTTTTGAAAAGAAAAGGAATAAGAACCGGCGGTACCGGTATAGCGTCGAGGAAGGCAAACGCGACAGAAAAGAAATAAAGGAAAATTAAGGAAATTCTTTTGCGGTGACAAGAACATGACCTGCTGGCTCCGCGGAAAAAGAACAACTGAAGAGAGACAGTTGGAAAGGCAGGAAGGCAGCACGCAGGCGCTGTGGGATGCTCCCAAAAGCTTTCTGATAGGATGCTGGGGAGCGTTCCCGCACAGGGTCCGTCGGTACCGACGTACCCATATGTGAAGACTCATTCCTGCTTGTTCCTGGAGATTGAAGCATCCACTCTCGGAGCTTTAAACAACTCCCGATCCTGATCCAACAGAGGGTAAAGCTGCGACATCACCCTAGATCCCTTAAGCATGGCTTCAAGCATATCCCACTCTTCCTGAATCATTTCTTTAAACACCCTGTGTACTGGGAATGCCCTCTGCGTCTTCCAAAAAGACTGCAGTAAAGGATCCTCCAGGGTAGAATCCTCCTCCAGCCCTCCGGTTGGCGAATATCAGAGTCTTGAGGAACTCTGCAATGAGTGCTGGTAATTCCTCTCTACGAAACACTCGAACTACTCTTGACTGGTCTTCTTGTTCCTTAATCTCACCTTCCTCTAGGTCCTCCTCCAGGCCCTCTTCTAAGTCTGCCTCCTCTGAGCGAATGTCCTCAGACATGACCAACGGCTCTAACTGATCCCTATCTGCTCTGGCTCTTCTCTGAGTCCATCCCCTGAGGACCCTGTTACCGGCGTCCCCTGTGGGTTACCCAATGACTTCTGGATTAACACCATAAAATCTGAAGACAAAATAGCCGCCAAACTCTCAGAGAGGCGTTTGTGAAAGCGGGGGATCCGGTACTAATGAGACACTTGGCCCAGGCTCAGGAGCAGGCAAAGAAGTAATGATGGGCTCAACAACCTCCTTCAAGCTCTCCTGCACCCCTGCCTCTGCGGCTGACGCTAGCTCCCTAGCCTCAGATTCGTGGCTACAGCCCCTGCACACACCATCCTGCATCACTGAACTCCTCCTGGCCCCGCACAGGAGACAGAGCTGTTTGGCCAACATGCTGAGCTCACCGAAAACCAAACCCCAAGAATTTTTTTTTTTTAAGTGACCCTTCAGACATGCCTCCCCAGATAAAAACTGAAGAAAAACTGCGGAAAACGAGGCTTCCTAAACGACATATAAGCCCCAGAAGCTCCACAACTGCCAACGGCGATTTTCCCGCACGAAGCACATGTGGCCTGGCTTGTCACCTCACAAACTGCCGTTGCAATCTAAAACCGCCGTCTTACCTCTAGCTCCTCTGGTGCTTTCTTGGCAGCGTTCTGGCCTGTGCTCTCCTGTCCCGCGGGAGTCGAATGACTGCCGCTCAATCGCTGGTGCCCAAAACACCCTCGACACAGCTTCTACTGGACAGGGCGGCTCTTCTCCTTTTGTATGAGTTTACCCTTAGTGTACTTATTTGCCTCTTGTTTCCTGTCCCGTACCTCCTGTACTTTTGTCCTCTGTTCTTTACAAATTTGTATATTTTCTTTCCTTTTCTGGCTTTGGCCAAAAATTTTATGTATTTTATGTATTTTATTATTGTACACCGCCTTGATTGTTATAGAAAGGCGGTTTTTATCAAATGATTAAACCTTAAACCTTAAGCGCTGGCAGGCAAGACATCTGCACGCTGAGCTCAGCCCCCCGCTGGTTCCTGTGCCTCTCTCAATCAGCACAGTAACCAACTGCCGATCCTCTTCCCCAGCCTGCTTCTGTTAATCAGCAGGCTGCCGACTGCCCCTGAGACGGGAGGGTAAGGAAAATAAAAACAAAAACGCAAAGGCCAGGAACAGAGGACCTCAGGGCAACGGAAGGCCAGATTACCTGCCCAATGGTCAGGTAGAAATGGAAAATAACTCCTTCTAATTTCCTTAATTTAACTTAACCCCCCCTTTTTTTTTTTAAAATCTGAACTCTACTTAATCGTTCCTCTAGTGAGCCCTAAAGTCCCTGAGCTCACCAACTCTCTAGCTGCTTTGGAGACTGATAACTAGTGTGAGGAGGCGGTGCCACTACTTATATACCAGTGATAACACAACAGTGAAGTTTCTCAGTCTCCAAAGCTGCTAGAGGAGGTTGACAACGCCAGATATTCCGAGACTAGACTGGAGGGACGATCAGGAAAGCGTAATTACTCACCTATAACAGGTGATCTCCGGGAACAGCAGGAATTTAGTCTTCACATATGGGTATCGTCATTACCGACAAAGCCCGTGCGGGAACGCTCCCCAGCGTCCAATAAGAAAGCCTTTGGGAGCATCTCGCAACGCTTGTGTGCTGCCTTCCCGCCTCTGTACCTCTCACCTCAGTTGAGTTTATAGCTGAGACCAAAGGAGAGAAATAGAGAAAGAGAGAGATAGAGACAACTCCTAGGGGAGGTGGGTGGGTTGTGAAGACTAAATACCTGCTGTTCCCGGAGATCACCTGCTACAGATGAGTAACTACACTATCTCCAAGAACAAGCAAGAATGTATTCTTCACATATGGGGGAATCCCCAGCTGGAAGATAAGGGCTGACCCCAGCAAGCTGTGAACCCAGGTGAGTTGCGTCATGCTTCCTCCCATGGACCTTTGGCATCCAAAATGTGGATAGTGGATACGAGTTGAATTAAGTTGGTTCATGAACCTACCAGAGGGGAAGCCATATTAGACCTAGTCCTTAGTGGAACACCAGATCTAGTGCAAGAGATAAGGGTGTTGGGGCCACTTGGAAATAGTGATCATAGCATGATCGCCTTTGATTTAATTAGTGGAGGAGGGATAGTAAGGAAATCCACAGTACTACCTTTTAACTTTCGAAAGGGAGACTATGATAAAATGAGGAAAATAGTTAAGAAAAAACTAAAAGGAGCAGTTGCAAAGGTTAAAGACTTACATCAAGCTTGGGTGTTGTTGAAAAATACTATCTTGGAAGCCCAGACCAGCTGTATTCGACGCTTTAAGAAAAGTGGAAGGACGTCCAAAAAATTGACAGCAAGGTTTAAAGGTGAGGTCAGAGAGGCTGTTGTTGCCAAAAAAGTATCTTTCAGGAAATGGAAAAAAGAGCCAAACGACGAAACCTGGAAACAGCACAAGCACTGGCAAGTCAAATGCAAGGCATTGATAAAGCAGGCAAAGGGAGAATTTGAGAAGAAGCTTGCTGCGGAAGCAAAAACGCAAAATAATGATTTTTTCAGATACATTCGTAGCAAAAAACCTGTGAGAAAGTCAGTTGGTCCATTGGATGATAGAGGAGTTAAAGGGGCACTAAGAGGCGACAAGACGATGGCGGAGAGACTGAATGAATTCTTTGCTTCGGTCTTTACTGAGGAAGATGTAGGGATGTTACCCATGACTGAAGTGGTATTTAAAGGTGCGGAAGAATTGAAGGAAATATCGATACATCGGGAAGATGTATTACAACTATTAGATAAACTGAAGAGTAGCAAATCACCTGAGCCGGATGGTATACATCCAAGGGTGTTGAAAGAACTGAAATATGAGATTTCAGACCTGCTATTAGTAATCTGTGAACTATCATTAAAATCATCTCTAATACCTGAAGACTGGAGGATCGCCAATGTAACACCAATTTTTAAAAAGGGTCCCAGGGGTGATCCAGGAAACTACAGACCGGCGAGCCTGACGTCAGTACCGGGAAAAATGGTAGAAACAATCATAAAGAATGAAATTACTCAGCATGTAGATAGTCATGGCCTTAATGGGAGACAGCCAACATAGCTTTAGACAAGGAAGATCTTGTCTTACTAATCTGTTATGTTTTTTTGAAAGTGTGAATAAACAGGTGGACAAAGGTGAGTCGGTTGATATAGTGTATCTGGACTTTCAGAAAGTCTCTGACAAGGTCCCTCACCAGAGACTTTTGGCAAAACTAAAGAGTCATGGGATAGGAGGCAGTGTACTACTGTGGATCAAGAACTGGTTAAAAGATAGAAAGCAGAGGGTTGGGCTAAATGGCCAATTGTCCCAAAGGAGAAAGGTGAATAGTGGTGTACCCCAGGGATCTGTGCTGGGTCCGCTGCTTTTTGACATACAGTCAAACCTCGGTTTTCATGATTAATCCGTTCTAACAAGTCTGACTAAAACCGAAACGTACGAAAACTGAAGCAATATTTCCCATAGGAAATAATGTAAATTCAATTAATCCGTTCCAGACACCCAGCTCCTGTCACTTCTCTCACCTGCCCGATCGTCCACAGGACAGCAAACACACAGATATTGTACTGTACGGCACTGTAATCTGATCGCTGACTCCGTCTCAACAGCAATTTGCAGGCGTACCCTGCAAGAGAAAGAACTGCCTCCCACATTCATGCAACATCTCCTGCTTACATTGACAGCTACCCTGCTACCTCCGAGCCTGAGGGGGCGCTCCAGAGAACAGGCAGGCGGTGGAGAGATCGGGGCCTTCCTCTCTGTGCAATCCTTGCATCTCTGACTCTGGCTCGAGGATGTTGCTCAGCTGACTTTCGCTTCTCAACACGCGATCGGTGAGTCCGGGGGGTAGTGCTGCCGGGACTGGGCGGGCAGTGTATACAGACCAGCGCGAGGGTGTATGTATTGCCTTCTATCCCATGACACTTCTTCAGGAGTTGTATATAGGTTTTCAGATCTGGCAGCACTGGTTCACCTAATTCCACATTCTTTACGAAAACCGAGGCGATATCCGATAACCGAGACAAAATCTCAGTCAGAAAAGACGTCGAAAACCGAAACGTACGAAAACCGGGGCAAACGAAAACCGAGTTTTGACTGTATTCATAAATGACCTGGAAAGTGGAATAACGAGTGAGGTTATCAAATTTGCAGATGACACAAAACTATTTAAAGTTGTTAAAATCCAAGAGGATTGTGGAAAATTGCAAGAGGATCTTGATAAATTGGAAGACTGGGCATCAAAATGGCAGATGAAATTTAATGTGGACAAGTGCAAAATTATGCACCTAGGGAAGAACCACCCAAACTATGGTTACACAATGCAAGGTTCCACATTAGGAACCACCACCCAGGAAAAAGATATAGGCGTCATTGTGGATAACATGTTAAAACCCTCGGCCCAGTGTGGAATGGCAGCCAAGAGAGCAAATAGAATGCTAGGTATCATAAGGAAAGGAATGGAAAATAAAACAAAAGACATTATAATGCCTCTATATCATTCCATGGTGAGACCGCACCTTGAATATTGTGAGTAATTCTGGTCGCCGTATCTTAAAAAGGATATAGCGTTATTAGAAAAGGTTCAGAGAAGAGCCACCAAATGGTAACAGGGATGGAAGGATACTCCTATGAAGAAAGCACAGTTACTTACCTGTAACAGGTGATCTCTGGGAAAGAGTAGTTACTCACCTGTAACAGGTGTTCTCCAGGAGCAGCAGGAATCAGTCCTCACTTATGGGTGACGTCGGCGCCGACGGAGCCCTCGCGGAGCTATTTTCCCAGCTTTCAAAGAAAGCCTTTGGGAATTGCAGCGCGCATGCACGGTTCCCTTCCCGCCCAAGGGTGCCATCTTGCTCAGTCTGATGACATAGCGAAAAGACAGCAAAAAAGTTAGCAAAAACAGATAAGAATGACTGCAACTCCAAGGGGAGGAGGGAGGGTAGTGAGGACTGATTCCTGCTGCTCCTGGAGAACACCTGTTACAGGTGAGTAACTACTCTTTCTCCAGGACCATGCAGGAAGTCAGTCCTCACTTATGGGACTCCCGAGCTTAAGGCTACCGGAGACCTCAAGCCGAAAAATGAGCTCCCTCAAGCTCAACAGTACAGAAGGAAGGAATCTTCTCTGAATATGAATCCGGCCGGTAGCCCAACACCAGGGCCGGAGGGTAGGAGTTGCCTAGACCTCAAAGAGATTGTGGAGGACTGCCTGTCCGAAAGCACTGTCCCTGCGGGACTCCCTCTCCAGGCAGTAATGAGCCGCAAACGTCTGGCTTGAAGACCAAGTAGCGGCCAGGCAGATGTCTTCCAATGGAACAGAGCGGAGATGAGCCACTGACGCAGCCTTCGCCCTGACACCGTGAGCCGTGACTCGACTCTCTAAGGAGAGGCCGGCTGCCCCATAAGCCCAGGCGATACAGTCAGCTACCCAGATGGACAAAGTACGCTTAGAGACGGGTACCCCCAACCGATTGGGGTCAAAAGATACGAAAAGCTGGACAGCTTTTCTATGCTCTCGCGTACGGTCAAGGTAAAAGGATAAGGCTCTTCTACAGTCCAGGGTATGCAGAACAGTTTCAGCTCGGCTGGTATGCGGCCTGGGAAAGAAGGTCGGAAGAACCACCTCTTGATTGATGTAAAAAGGGGAGACCACTTTTGGAAGAAACTTAGGGTGAGTTCGTAAGACTACCCTATTCTTGTAGAACCTAGTGTATGGGGGCTCCGACACTAGGGCCTGTAGTTCACTAACGCGCCTAGCGGAGGTAAGGGCTACCAAGAAGAGAGTTTTCCAGGAGAGGAAACGAAGAGGGCAGGTAGCCATGGGTTCAAAAGGCGGACAGGTAAGCCTTTGCAAGACCACATTGAGATCCCAGTCAGGAGCTGGAGAGTGCAACGGGGGCTTAAGCAGAAGAAGGCCCTTGAGAAAACGCGCCACCAAGGGGTGCGAGGAAAGAGGCTGGCCCTCCAACGGCGAATGATGTGCAGAGAGAGCACTGAGGTGGACCCTGACAGAGTTGGATTTGAGGCCTAGATCGGAGAGGTGAAGGAAATATTGCAGTACCACAGATACTAAGCAGGCGAAGGGGTCCTCAGAGCGCTGAGAACACCAGACCGAGAAGCGACGCCATTTAAGGGCGTAAGATTTCCGGGTGGAAGGTCGCCGAAACGCCAGGACGACAGCTTCCACCTCCGGAGGAAGTAAGAGCGGAGCTAGGACTACCCTTTCAGCAGCCAGGCCATCAGATGAAAGGCCCGGAGGTTGGGGTGCAGGAGAGTACCCTGATCCTGGGTCAGGAGATCGGGCTGAAACCCCAGAGGAAGAGGGGTGTCCACCGCTAGCTGTAGGAGTAGAGGGAACCAGGGTTGTCTCGGCCACCTGGGCGCTACCAGGATCACGGAAGCCCTGTCCTGGACAACTTTGAACAGCGTCCGGGACACAAGTGGCGTGGGAGGAAAGGCATACAGTAGGCCCGTGGACCACGAGATGAGGAAAGCATCCGGCGCTACTCTGAGAGGATGCGGGTGCCGGGAGCAGAACCTGGGAAGTTGCCGGTTTAGAGAACTGGCAAAGAGATCCACGGTGGGGAGGCCCGACCAGTGGAAGATCCGCTGGACAACTACGGGGTTCAACCTCCATTCGTGAGGCTGCAGAATCCGGCTCAGTTTGTCGGCTAGGCAATTTTCCTGCCCGGGCAGGTAAACAGCCTTGAGGAGGATGTCGTGGTCGACTGCCCAAGAGCACAGTCTCCGAGCCTCCTGACATAGAAGGAGGGAGCCCGTGCCCCCCCGTTTGTTCACGTAGAACATGGCAACCTGATTGTTCGTCTGTACCAGTACAGACCGACGAGAAGTGAGGTGAGAGAAGGTTCGCAGAGCTAGGCGGATCGCCCGCAGCTCCAGGAAGTTTATCTGCTGAGCAGCCTCCCAAGGTGTCCAAAGGCCTTGAGTGCATGTTCCCTGGCAATGCGCTCCCCATCCTAGGAGAGAGGCATCTGTCATTAGCACTTGGGAAGGTGGAGGAGACTGAAAGGTCATGCCGAGTACCAGATTGGGCAGGTGAAGCCACCATTGCAGAGAGGAGACCAGGCAATCGGAGATCTGTATTAAGTCAGTCAGTCTCCCTGTGGCCTGATGCCATTGAGTGCGAAGGCTCCACTGAGCAGGTCTCATATGTAGACGGGCATTCGGAGTGACATGGACCGTGGAGGCCATGTGACCGAGCAGTTGCAGGAATTGTCTGGCAGAGGCCGGTGACGCGCTGTGGAACCTGCCGGCCAGAGCTATGAGCCTGTTGGCCAGTTCCAGAGGCAAGAAGGCACGAGCCTGCAGAGTGTCCAGCCGCGCTCCTATGAATTTGAGATCCTGAGAGGGGAGCAAAGTGGACTTTTCGAAGTTTATGATGAAGCCCAAGTGCTGAAGCAGAGCCACTGTGCGTTGAGTGGCCTGAGTGGCCTCTAGGGAAGACTGTGCCCGGATGAGCCAGTCGTCCAGGTAGGGGAAGACGAAGAGGCCTTGAAGCCTCAGGAAGGCTGCCACCACTGCCAGGCATTTCGTGAACATCCCGGGAGCGGAGTAGAGGCCAAAGGGCAGTACGCGGTACTGATAATGATTCCCTGCCACCACAAATCTTAGATATTGCCGGTGGTCCGGATCAATAAGGATGTGAGTATAAGCATCCTTTAGATCCAAGGAGCATAGCCAATCTCCCTGCTGGAGGTAGGGCAGTAGGATTCCAAGGGTAAGCATCTTGAACTTTTCCCGCTGCAGGAACTTGTTGAGGTTGCGCAAGTCCAGGATGGGTCTGAGGCCTCCTGTTTTTTGGTACCAGGAAGTACCTCGAATAAAACCCGTGACCCCACAGGTGTTGGGGCACTGGCTCCACAGCCTGTTCCTGGAGCAGACTTTGCAGCTCCTGAAGGAGTAAGTCCCTGTGCAGAGGGGGTCTTGGAGGCTCCCCCGGAAAGTATGGAGGAGGCACCTGGTGAAAATGTAAGAGGTAGCCCTTTTGAACCACCTGCAGCACCCAGGAATCGGATGTTATGGCTGACCACCTGTGGGCAAAGTGGGTCAGCCGGCCCCCCGTGCTGAGCGAAAGCCGCGGAGGGGGAGAGGCTATGCCGGCATAGTCAAAAACCCCAACCCTGCTGAGCAGGGGCCTGAGTAGTGGGCTTGGGGGCCTTCTGCCTACGGGACCCATTACCCTGTCCCTTAGCCTGCTGGCCCTGATGGGGAGCTGCTGAAGCTTGATATTGTGGGTGGTGTTGTTTATAGGCAGACACCTTCCTCGGGTAAAAGGGCTTTTTCCCCAAGCCCTTCCTCTTTTGTGAAGGGGCAGAGGTCTTTCTGGATAGGCAAGTTCTGGTGAGAGTCTCGGACTCGAGTTCTGCCGCCTTTTCAGCCATGGGCTTGCCAAAGAGGTTTTCACCTCTGCAGGGGACATCGACCAACTTGCCCTGCACCCATGGCTCGAGGTCGGATGACTGAAGCCAAGCCTGACGGCGAGCACCGATGCCGGCTCCGGCTACTCGAGCCGACGCTTCGAAGCCATCGTAGGCTGCTCGAGAAATAAACTTCGAGCACTCTCGAATACCAGTGGACAAGGCCTGGAACCTCTGCAAAGGTTCCTCGGAGAGACCAGCAGAAAACCCGGCAATTTCCTTTGCCAGGTCTCGAAGTTACATGCCCATATATAGCTGGTATGTCTGGACTCAGCAAGCAAGCACAGAGCCCTGGAAGCACTTCCTACCGAGGGCATCCAGGTTCCAGGCCTCCTTACCCGGAGGCACCGAGGAGTGCATCTTCTGACTCTTGTCAATGCATGGCCGATTCCACCACCATGGAATGGTGCGGTAGTTGTGCCTTCTGGAACCCGGGGCTCTTGCGGACTCGATACATGGAATCGACCCGCTTGCTTAGCACCGGCATCGAGGCCGGGCTCTCCCACATGCGGAAGAGCTGACGCTCCAGCATCGGAGGAACCGGTACAGTAAAGGCCTCCTTCGGGGGAAAGTCATACTGGAGGGCCTCAAGCTCTTCGGCTCGAGGCTCCTCCTCCGGATCTGCGGGGAAGGCCAAAGCCTTGGCCATGTCCCTCACGAAATCGGAGAACCGGGTATCCTCCGGGGGGGATCGTCTCCGAGGCTCCGACTCGGGCGAGTCGGAGGGGACGCACCGAGTCTGAAAAGAACCGGGTGACTCGTCCTCCTCCGTGTCCCGGCCCGACTCCTCCGTGGAGGAATCGAGTGGCTCCGTGTGGGCAAGTGCCGAGAACCTCCGCCCCGACGCCGAGGCCGGCGTCGACGACCTCGGTCCCGAACGGGAGGCCGAGGGAGACCTTGGCCGAGGATCGACTCAAGCTCGTATGGACTCGAGGATCGGCTCAGCCTCCGGGGTCGACTTGGATGTCGACGTCCCGGTGGTCGGGGCAGATGCACTGGCGAGGCCGGTCATCAATGCCCGCTGCTGGTCCATGAAGGCAGCGATACTGCTCTCCAAGGCCGTCAATCTGAGACCAAACTCAAAAGACCCAGCAGCCCCCGACTCGGGCCCCGACGGTGTCGGGCCCGACGTCGGTTCCCTTGGAGGTGAGTCCACGAGGACTACAGTACTCACGTGTCCAGGAGACTCCACTGCGAGACGAGGATGCTTCGACGACCTTTCCGCCTCCGAGGACCCGGGGCGGCTGACGGGAGCTATGTGACCTGGCCCTCGAGGAACCAGGAGCGTCCTCAGATGCCGCCCTCGCGGGTTTCCTCTTCCGACGATGGTCCCGGCCGGGATACCCCCGCTCAGAGGAACTCCAACGATGCTCGGGGCCAGAGTCACGAGACGTCGAAGCCTCTGACGAGGTCCGGGCTCGACCGGACGCGGAGTCAGAGAAGATTCGTTCCTTTTGTGACTGCCGACTCCTCAATGCCTTCGAGGACATTTTGTTGCACGGACCACAATTCATCGAGTCATGATTGGGTCCGAGGCAACGGAGGCAGCAGTCATGTGTGTCGGTAAGAGACATAAGTCTGGTACAGCGATCACACTTTTTAAAACCGCTGGCAGCCATCGGGGGAAAAAGGGCCCCTGCGAGGTCGAAAGACCGTGCTGCCAGGGAAAAAGAAAAAAGTGGCGGGAACGCCCGTTACAAAGGACAAAAACCGAAAAAAATGTGAACGGACTCGATATTGGAGTATCGAGGCCGGACGGGAAAGGGACACGGCGTCGAACCGAGAAAAAACAAACGAAAAAAATCAACTTTTTCAGCGGCGATCACAAACTATGTCTGTAGGGCTCCGTGGAAAAAAGAAGACTGAGCAAGATGGCACCCTTGGGTGGGAAGGGGACCGCGCATGCGCGCTGCAATTCCCAAAGGCTTTCTTCGAAAGCTGGGGAAAATTGCTCTGCGAGGGCTCTGTCGGCGCCGACGTCACCCATAAGTGAGGACTGACTTCCTGCTTGGTCCTGAAGAACAACAGGAATAAGTCTTCACATATGGGTACGTCGGTACCGACTGAGTCCGCGCGGGAACACTTCCCAGCGTCCAATCAGAAAGCTTTTGGAAGCATCCCAAAACGCCTGCGTGCTGCCTTCCCGTCTTCCCAACTGCCTCTCCTCAGTTAAGTTTTAAAGCTGAGACAAAGAGAGAGAGAGCAAGGAAGGGAAAGATAGAGATAGAGAAATGCAACTCCTAGGGGAGGTGGGAGGGTTGTGAAGACTTATTCCTGCTATTCCCAGAGATCACCTGTTACAGGTAAGTAACTGTGCTATCTCCAGGAACAAGCAGGAATGAGTCTTCACATATGGGTACTCCCAAGCTCAGATGCCCGGGAGTCCAAGCATGTTACAAGTCTAGAACGAGCCATGCTATTCCTCAGGACCTCAAGCATCCTGGGGATAGAGGGTAGGAGTTGAATACAGAAAAGGAGCTGTGGAAGAACTGGCTAGAACAGGACTTCAAAAGGGGAAGACCCTGTTATCGAGGGCATTTAGTAGTAAAATATTGTGATCTTGGCCTCCCTTGTTGGCATTGCACAGGTGCACTGAGCTACATATGGATCTGATAGAAGAGCCAGTGAATGTGCTCAAGGGGTACCTCACTGAGAAGTAGAGGTAATAAAGTAGAACAAAAACAAGTGGAGGTCAGAACCCTTCAGGGTGAGAAATAGCCCCAGGGGAAAACTGGGGTAGTATAAGAGGTAGAGCTTCAGCGGAGACGCAGAAGGTACTATTAAAGAAAGCTTAAGCTGTTTTGGTCCAAAAACAGTACAAATCTAGGACCAAGAGAAAAATTGAGTCTGACCCAACTGGACTGGGGTTGGAATCAGTCCATGTAGGGGAGAAAGGGTATGGAGACCCTTGTATCTGATAAGAAAGTAAGGACAGACTCAGGAGCGCTAAGCTTTAGAGCAACGGAAGCTCCAAAAGAAAGGTACATGGAGAGCTTCAGGAGTACCTAACCTGAAAAGGTTATGGTAAGGGAAAAAGGTGTTAATTACCACAGGAGTGGTTATAGGTGTAGTCCCCTAGGTATGCTGGTACAGCATTGATAGGGTTAGTGTCCATTTGTCAGGATCATATAGGAATGTCAGGATATCTGAACCAGACAGATAGATACGTAGATGGATACAGATCTATCTAAAAATATATCTCATTATATCTATTAATATATATTTAAATATATACACATATAGGGTATATACGCATATATCTATAAAGAGATATATACACTTATTTATATCTGTCTCTCTTCTGCCTATATATATATATATATATATATATATATATCTATATATATATATATATATATATATATATATCTATATATATATATATATATATATATATATACACATATACCTAGATGAATAGGCAGGTATATAGAGACATCTCTCCAGGTATATGGATGGAGAGATGTCCAGAGAACCCCATCCCCCTTATAGGGAGAGAGGAAGATTCATCTGACAGCAATAAGGTTGATACCTGCTTGAATAGATAAATAGAACAAATCCTCTTCTCCTGGTTATGACTGGCATAGTCAGAGGAAGGGTGTGCCTGACAAGAAGGCGGCTTAATTCTTTGCAGAATTTGAGCTCTTTAATAACCAGGATGGCCTACGTGAAAATGGCAGAGGATAATGTCAGTCTGCAGACAGGAAGTCCAGATATCTCCAGAATTGTAGTATGGAGATTGGATAGAGGAGGCCTCTGGAGGAAGATACCCTAGTGATCCGCCTACGAGGGTAAGATGGGTATTAGGTGTCCTCTAGCTGCCAATGAAGAATTTATCTCTGACGGGAAGACCCAAGGAGATATGGGCCAAGCCAGGGAATTGGCCCTTCTTTTAGGCTTTCACGTAAGGAAAGGCCTGAGGCTTATGCCTCAAAAGAGATTTAAGAGAAGATGGAAAGGGTAGAGAATACCTGCCAGGCATGAAACATGACTTGGGGAAGCCCTTTTAACCATCTGGGGTTATCTGCTATGCAAGATACTAATGCTCTCTAGCAAGGGCCCATAGTGCAAAGCTACTCTGTAGAGTTGCAGAGAGCATGCTGCAGGTTGGTTAGAAGAAAAAACTGGCTGTGGACGATCCTTGGTGAGGAATGTGGAAAGCCAGCAGGTAACCAATTATTCTGCCAAGAACAAGGGGGCAAAGAATAGAAGTTAACCAACCAAACTACATTTAAAGCCATAAACAACCAAGCACCATCAACCATTACCAACCTTGTACACTCACAGACCCCTAATAGATCCAGAAGGTCAATTGCAATGAATACATTAATATTCCCGAAACAAACAGTCAGATACACTAAGGAAACAACCAAAAGAGCCTTCAGTATCCACGCCCCAATAACCTGGAATGCCCTCCCACTAGAACTGAGAGTTATAACCAGCTTAACACAATTCAGAAAGAGTCTCAAACACCACCTCTTCCTAAGCTATTTCCCAATCTAACCTTCGCACATGAAAATATTACAGACACTTTTCTGACCAGGACATTTTTCCCAACTGATATCCAAATGTGACTAATGTATTTCAATATTCTGTAAATAGTTAACTAGCCTATGTAGTTGTACCTTGTTATTCCCAAGTTTTCAAAAACCCTGTTACTTGTAAAATGCATTACAGTTCTTTGTATGTATATGTTTGTTACATGTAAACCGCGCTGGTGACAATAGTGCGGTATATAAAAGATGTTAAATAAATAAAATAAATAAATAAAACTGAGATAATAGGGTTTCCCAAACGAGGTTGATAACCTGTTTGGGACTTAGCACTGAGGCTAGGATTGCTAGTGGAGGGGAAGCCCTGGTTGTGTAGTGAACAAAACCAGTGGCTTAACCACTAAGAATTTCTGCATCTGCAGCAACTATCAGGACAGCATGGAGAATTTCTTTTCCCTCCTCTTTTTTTAGATTGGGAAAAAGAAACAGACATGGTAGGACTTCCTATTGTCTGAGGAGCTGCCCTAAGATAACAAGGGGGAAGACAACTCCAGAAGGGAGAATCCCCCGGTAGAACAGGTAGAGGACCATTGGGGCTTCTTACAAACCAAATGTTGTAGTAAGAGGGAGGTAAGACAGAGTTGCAAGAGACCAACTATGGAGGAAATCTCTGACAGGTGAGATGATACATGCCAGTACAGGGAAACAACTGTCTATTAATAGTTGTTACCTCTCTTTCCTCCAAGAGAAAGAGGAAAATCCGTTAAGTATGGGCATGATCATCATAAAGACTCTTAGAGAAAAGATGTCTCATGAAGAGATATCTAGGTAGGTTAGGATAAATTTAGTGCAGATACTGCAAGTGAAAAGAAGCAGACTGCCACCCTAACCACCAACCAAGAGAGACAATGATCTACTTGAAACCCTGCGACTGCTGGGTTTGTTGACCCTGTTGAGTTTGTGGATTCTTCATACCAGGGCGATGTTTCCCCTGTTTGGGAACATCTGTATGATGGGCAGATGATGGACAAAACCTTCTCCCCCTAGGGGAAGAAAGTTTGGTAGGACATTTCCTACCTATTGGGAAAAAAAGGCGGCGTAGAACAGCCTCTGGAAACAGGAAAGTCAGTGGATAACTGAGTAACCTGGAGTAAAGACTCCTTGTTGAAGAGATTTTCTCCAGTGCAAGGAGTATTTCCCAGTCTTTCTTGTGCCCATTTGTCCAAGTCTGAAGCTTGGAGCCTGGCTCTACGTCGTGCCCCTATAGCAGAAGTCCTGCTAACAGACTCAAAGGAGTCTAGGGAAGCACGAGTAAGAAACCTAGAGATATTATGAGCATGACTAACCAGTAAGGAATAGTCTGCTTGTTTGGGCTCTTGAAGAAAAGGAGTCAAAAGATGTAATTTCCTTGTGACCTCCTCAAGAGATAGACCCATATAAAAAATATATGAGAGAATTCTTGCTGAAAGCATGGAGGTCTGGAAGGCTTGACGTCCAAAGGCATCTAGTGTCTTAGACTCACGACCTGGCGGACAAGAAGAGTGCTTTTTATTACTCTTCACTCGCCTCATTGCTGATTCTACCACAATGGAATGATGAGGAAGTTGAGTCCTTTGAAACCCTGGAGAGGGGGGCACCTGATATAGGAGATCAGTTGCTCTGGAAGGTGGGGGTACCCTTAAAGGAGCTTCCCACATTCGTAAAAGGAGATCCTGCAAAGAATGATGCAAAGAAAGCATTATATTCTCCTTTGCTTTGCTAGGAACAGAGAGGTATTCTGTATTACCTTGTGTAGGATCTTGTCCAGGAATAGGAATGGCAAGTGATTTTGCCATATCCAGGAGGAAAATCTGGAAAGAAGGATCCCCAGAGGGAACTTCCCTTGGATAGGCTAGATCTGATGAAGAACTAGCGTTGGCACCGAGGGATCTAGTCCAGTATATAGGAATAGAAGATCCTGAATGGTGCAGTATGGGATCCTTAGATGGTGGTCGCTGGTACTGCAGGTCAGAACCAGCGACAGTCGGTAACAGATCGTCCATGCTAGGGATCTATTCCAGACTCGACATCGAGGGAAGCGAGCCTGACGAGAGAAGCAGGGAAGGTACTGACAGCAATGGTACTGTGGATATCGGTACCGATCTCGGTACCGTATCTGCTACCGGTGGAAGAAGACCAGCCAGTGGCAATTCTAACGGTATCGGAGGAACCGAGAGTTGCGGATCCGAATTATCGGAACCGAGCCTTTGGTACCGACAGGCCTCTCATAAATCTTGACATAAGTGGATGAAAGGAAAAGGGTTGTCCATCGAAAGGTTTATGAAAAGCGGCAATAGCACTGAGATGGACCCTCACTGAATTGGTCTTTAGGCCAGATGTTGATAACTGTAGAAGATAACCCCCTTTTAGTACCTGTAGAGTTGCTACTAGAGTAAGTCCCTTTTGTGAACACCAGACAGAGAACCTTTCCACTTAAAAGCGTAAGAACGTCTTGTGGAAGGTTTTCTGGAAACCAGGAGATATCCTTCACTTGTTAAGAAAGATTAATATCCTGGAATTCTAGGCTTTCAGTAACCAGGCCCTAAGATGTAGGTCCTGGGGATTGGGATGCAGTAGGGATCCGTCCTCCTGCGACAGGAGATCCGGAGCATCCCCAATTCCAGAGGAGTGGTTTGAGAGAGACGCAGAAGGGGGTACCACGCTTGAAATGGCCAACGTGGAACTATGAGTATCATACGACATCTGTCAAGACAGTTTGTCTGCCCAAGAGTTTTGAATGCCCGGAAGGCATACCGCCACAAGGTGAATTTGTAACTCTCTGGCGAGGGCCCATAGTCACAAAACTTCATTGCATAGTGACAGAGAGCCTGTTCCGCCTTGCTTGTTCACATAGAACATAGCTACCTGATTGTCAGTTTGGACCAGAACTGTCTTGTTGCTGAGATGGTCCTGAAAGACTTGAATAGCCTTGAAAATGGCTCTTAGCTCTAGGTTTATGTGAAGGGACACCTCCTGTGAGGTCCAAAGACCCTGAGTGGACAGATCGTGCAAGTGGGCCCCCCAACCCATCTTGGATGCATCTGTCAGGGTAGTTTGGTATAGAGGCTGTTGGAAAGAGCAGCCTACAAGGAGGTTTTCCAGGGATTGCTACCATTGCAGGGATGAAATCAGACGTGTGGTAGCTCTGATTTTGTCTGTCAGTCGACCCGTGGCTTGTGACCACTGAGAGGAAAGGGTCCACTGGGCTGCTCGCATGTGGAGGCGAGCATAGGGAACCACACAGACAGTGGATGCCATGTGTCCCAGCAGTTAAAGCATCTCCTGAGCAGTAAGGAATACATTCGTAGATGCTTGAGATACTAGATGTATTATGCGTAGACAGTGTGGCTGTGACAGGAAAGCCTTTGCCATGTGTCTAGACGAGCCCCTATAAACTCTAGGGATTCAGAGGGGGTGAGATGAGATTTTGGGAAGTTTATGACTAGTCCCAAGTATTTAAGAATTTCCATTGCTCGAGAGAGAGCAAAGCTGGCCTCTGGAGCTGTCGATGCTCGAATGAGCCAATCGTCTACGTAAGGGAAAACAAATATTCCCAGAGTCCTCATAATGCTGCTACCACAGCCATGCATTTTGTGAAGACTCTTGGAGCAGAGGCTAGTCCGAAAGGAAGAACTCTGTACTGGAAGTGTCTTCCTTGGATCAGGACTTGAAGGAACTTCCTGTGCTCTGAGTGGATGAGCATATGTGTGTACGCATCTTAGATCTAGAGAGCATAGTCAATCCTGACTTTGAAGGTATGGTAAAAGTGTTCCGAGGGAGATCTTGAACTTTTCTCGGAACAAATACTTTTTAATTCTCTGAGGTCTGGTATAGGCCTGTGTCCCCCTGTCGTCTTTGGAATAAGAAAATAGGGGAAGTAGAACCCTGTCCCCTGTTGGGGTATGGGCACTTCTTCGATTGCTCCTTGAGCTAGAAGTGATGTGACCTCCTGCCACAAGACGTTGGTGGCAGGGCCCTGAGAATTGAACTGTTTCAGAATTGTAGGTGGGAGCAAGATGAGGAAATGAAGCTTGTAGCCCAATCTTACAATGGACAGAGCCCAATTTTCCAATGTTATTTGTTGCCATCTTTTGGCAAAATGGCATAGTATGCCTGGAATGGTCAAGGGTTCTGGACCTTTTAGGGGCAGAATGACTAAGTTCTCTAGGTGGAAGTCAAAGACCTGAGGGAGCTGGGTCTGTTGAGCCGGTTGAGCTTTTTGAGTTTGTGGCTTTCTCTGCTGTCTGTTCTGTTGTCCCTTTTGGGAAACATGAAGTGGACAGTGAGTTTGATGGGTGTAAACGATTGGTAAGAATTTTTTCTTACTGAAAAAAGGTTTCTTGAATGTTTTCTTTTTTGCTGGGTTGGCTGTAGCGTTTGACAATCTGTTCAAAGTAGTATTGTCAGATTCAAGCTGATTAACCTTGTCCTGCCAGTCCTTGCCAAAGAGATTTTCTCCTGTGCAAGGAACGTTTCCCAGCTTTTCTTGCACCCATTGTTCTAAGTCTGATGCTTGAAGCCAAGCAATACGACGTGCTCCTATGGATATAGAGGAGGTTCTGCTAAGACATTCAAAACAATCAAAGGTAGCACGGTTCATGAATTTAGAGACATTCTGGGCATGTTTGACCAGAATAAGGTAGTCTGCTTTTTTTTTCCTCCGAGACAGGAGGACTAACGAGCTCTAAGTCTTTTGTGACTTCTTTCAGGAACATTCCCATATACAGAATGTAGGAACTGATCCTGGCTCCTAGCATGGAGGATTGAAAACATTGACGGCCAAAGGCATCGAATGTCCTGGATTCACGACCTGGAGGATTAGAAGAGTGTGTTTTTGCACTCTTGATTCTTCGCATCGCCGATTCCACTACCACTGAATGGTGTGGTAACGGAGTTTTTTGAAAACCAGGGCAACTTGGCACTCGGTACATAACGTCAAGGCGTCGGGAATGTGAAGATATCGTTAAAGGAATTTCCCACATTCTCAACATCAGATCATGTAAGATCTTGTGAATGGGAAGCATAGCTGCTTCCTTGGGAGCCATGGGGTATTGTAGAACTCCTAATTCCTCTGCCCTAGGTTCTTTTTCTGGAATCACAGTGCTTGCAAGACCCTTTGCTAAATCACATATGAAGTCCTGGAAGGACATATCTTCTGGAGGAGACATCCTGCGTTGAGGAGAGGGAGTTGAATCTTCTAATAGAGTCATTCTGGTACCGGTAGAATTGTCAGAGTCATCGGAATCGGAAGACTCAAGCACCGGGTGCTCCTGTGACGCATGGTATCGGTACCGTACGAAGTCGGTACCAAAATGTCTCGGTTCCTGATCCCTGATCCCAGCATTGGGGGGGGGGGGGGGAGCAGTCCTGTCGAAGCAGGTACTGTCGGTACCAATACCTGTGGAACCGTCTGTTGAGGTCTTAGCGGTACCGAGGCTGCTAAGAGGGCCACTAGACTGCATTCGATAGCAAAGATTCTGTGATCCATCGCTCCTGCCAATGCCTGGGTGCCAGTACCGGTGGATGAGGCCACGACCCCAGAGCATGGCACCAGTAGTTCCGCAGAGGTCGAGGCCTCTGGAACATCCTAGAACCCCATTAATGCTTTGGAGCTCGCAGACTCCTGCCGGGGCTGTTTTGCCAGTGAAGTATCCTCGAGGGAAACGCCGGAGGCATCTCGATACTTCGAAGGAGATTTTCCCTTCGAGAACCAGCTAGTTTTACTTTTGGTTACCTAAGATCCATGGGAGGAAGATGAAGCCCTGGAAGACGTCGATGCAATTGACATCATGTCAGAGGCAAAAAGGTACCGAGTTTTGCAGCTCTATTCTGCCGGCCCCTCTTGGTCATCCTCATGCAGGAGAGACACTCCGTTGGACAATGTTCAGGACCCAAACATTTTAGACACCAATTATGGGTGTCCGTGAAGCAGATGGTACCGCCACATTTTAAGCATTTTTTGAAACCACCAGCTGGTTTCTCCATGCTTGAAGAAAAATGGGCCTAGTGCCCAAAATGGCGCCTAGCACCAGAAACAGGGAAAGTTCCCTGAAGAAAAAAAAATCTATATATATATATATTTTTTTTTTTTTAAAGAAAGAAGAAAACCGGCGGTACCAGTAGGCGTGGAATAAAGGCAGATGCGACCACAAAAAACAAGAAATAAAGGTAGATTTTCTGCGGTGACAGGGTACCGTGTCCTGTCGGCTCCGCAGAAAACAAAGAACTGAAGTGAGAGGTACAGAGGTGGGAAGGCAGCACGCATGCGCTGTGGGATGCTCCCAAAGGCTTTCCTATAGGATGCAGGGGAGCGTTCCCGCGTGGGCTCCATTGGTACCGATGGTATCCATATGTGAAGACTACATTCCTGCTTGTTCCTGGAGATAGCACAGTTACTTACCTGTAACAGGTGATCTCCGGAACAGCAGGAATTAGTCTTCACATATGGGTACGTCAACGCCGACGGAGCCCGCACGGGAATGCTCCCCAGCATCCAATCAGAAAGCCTTTGGGAGCATCCCTCGCGCCTGCGCGGTGACTTCCCGCCTTTCCCACTGCCTCTCTTCAGTTGAGTTTCATAGCTGAGACAGAAGGAGAGAAAGAGGAAAGGAAATAGATAGATACAACTCCTAGGGGAGGTGGGTGGGTTGTGAAGACTAATTCCTGCTGTTCCGGAGATCACCTGTTACAGGTAAGTAACTGTGCTATCTCCAGGAACAAGCAGGAATGAGTCTTCACATATAGGGACTCCCTAGCTGCGGGTGCCAGGGGAGATCCCATAAAATGCGTATTCCTGGAACAGGACGGCATTTCCCAAACCTGGATCTCCGGCATCCCCTGGGGGATGGGGGGTAGGAGTTGAATAGAGCAGAGCTGCAGAGGAACAGCGAATCTAAAGACTACAGGGAAAAAAGTCTTTAGAATGTATGTCAAGTATCAGTAAAATATTTAATGAACTAGCACAATATAGAGCTTACCTACTGGATTGTAGGAAGTAGACAGTAGATGCAGTAGCGGAATCTTCGAGGTAACTCCACAGCAGTGAGGAAGAAGTTCCAATCTGGAATGGGCAGGTGACCCAGGTGTCAACCGGGGCAGGAGAAGATCGGCAGTTCTCCAATGAAAAGCTTTATGGGAAAAGCTGAGAACTCTTTTAGGTACAGAGTCAAACATTGAGGACTAAAAGAAGAAAACTGACCGATCTGGAAAATTAGCCGAGTCCGGAAGGGAAGAGAGGGTATGGAAAAAAGCCCCTAATCCCAAGGAGAACAGACGTGTACCCAGGAATACTGAAGACGTACACTGTCTTTCCTAGCTGGTAAGAGATAGGAAGACATTGAAGTTTGAGACTGCATAGAAAGAGAGATGTATAACAAAAATAGAAGCTGTTGACGTCACAGCAGTAATTGTTAGTATAACCAGTCCCAGTTACTGAGCCGTATGATAATAGGCAAGATGACTGTCTGGACCCCATAAGAAAATAAAAACCTAAGCACCGACAGTCAGGGAGATAGGTAAGACATAGGGTGCTATGGACATCTCCCAATATGCGCATACATATACATATATACACATATATACATATACACATATATACATATACACATACACACACACACATATATACATACACACATATACATATAAGGAAAGACATACATATCTATACATATGAGAATATATATGCCTAGACAAGTGTGATATATATATCTACATATAGAAATGTAGATAGATGTATGTATAGATAGAGACGGGGTGGCTGATGCCCACCCAGGGTATAAAACCATGTATGCACAGGACACATACATACAGGAAAATAATTTTAAGAATACATGCCTGCAACTGAGCCACAGAAAAACATTCACATGGGGAATGTGATGGGAAAAAATTCATCCAATAATAGGGGGTGAAACCCACCTGAAGAAATATAGAGAAACTATTTCTGTGGAGCAGGAATGTAGGTCAGTGGAAGAACCAGCATGGTTGCGTGAAACACAGAGGATAACAGCAGTCTGGCAAGAGTACGTCAGCAGTACCTTAGGACAAGAAGAACGCAGAGACGAAGATACCAAAGTGACCCAGCCAAGGGGTTCAGGGGCATCATGTACGGTAAAAGAGTATGCGTTGTCCAAGTGGAGTAGAAAACATAATGCCAAGCTGGAAGGAACAGGAGTATATTCCGGCCAGATTGGAAACTCCGTGGACATTCACGTAGAAAAAACTTGTCCTCTGTATATGAAAGACCCTCAGAGACAATGATCAATGCTCTGTAGCAAGGGCCCATAGCAGAAAGCTTCTCTGAAGATTGCAGAGAGCATTGTGCAGGAGAATTATAAGATAAAACTGACAGAAGTCAGGTGTGTTGCCATATCCTAGGAAAGGATATGGCTAGAAGAAGATAAGCTGCAGTGAATAGTATTATGCAAGATAGTTGCAAGTAGCTTGCAATGAGCACTAAAGTAATCACTGGAACTCCTGCATATACAGCAACTGAACCAAACAGAGGGGATTCTCCTGTATGAAAACAGAGAGAAAACAGACAAAGGCAGCGGAGAAGATTTCCGTTTCAGTCTGATGAGTTGTTCAGAGCACGCATTTAAGGAAAAACAAACAGTCTACACTGGCAGAAAAGAAAGTGTTTCAGTATGGCACCAACTCAAGCAGGGGAGACCCTGGAAGAGAGGGGGTTGGAAAGTGACTTACCATATGGTAAGTCAGCTGAGGGAAAGATGTCCATATGGGGACAGAACTATCATGGGATAGTTGTAACCTCCCTTTGTGGTAGTAAGAATGGGAGAATTCTGTAACCCAAAGGACAAAAGTATCCCAAGAGCATAGCATACTGGAAAAGAAAAACCAGTGTAGAGTTTGAAGAATAAACTTCCGCTAAGGAGATGTTAACTGTAGATTGCAATACACAGGAACCTATGGGTGCTGGTTATGAGTAGACTGGGTAGAGTCTGGAGACTTCAGACTAGGATGAGATGTCCCTTGCTTGGGTACACCGGGAGGATGGGCAGAAGGATGAACTTTCTCTTCTTCAGGAAAGACGGTTTGGTAGGACATTTCCTACGTCCTGGGCAAAAAGAAGGCTTAGGATGGTTTCCAGAACCAGGAAAGTCAGTGGAGCAATGAGCAACCTGACATAAAGCTTCTCTATTGAAAAGGTTTTCTCCAGTACAAGGAGAATTACCCAGTGTATGTTGTGCCCATCTGCTAAAGTCTGAAGCCTGCAGCCACGCTGTACGACGCGCTCCAATGGCAATAGCAGAGGATCTGCTAACAGACTCAAAAGAGTCTAGAGAAGCACGGGAAAGAAACCAAGAGATATTCCTGCTATGATTAAGAAGCAAGGAATAGTCAGAGGCCTTAGGTTCTGACAAAAAAGGAGACAAAAGAGATAACTTCTCTGTGACCTCCTGAAGTGTGAGACTCATATAAAAAATATATGAAATAATTCTTGAAGCCAACATAGAAGTTTGGAAGGTTTGACGTCCAAAGGCATCAAGTGCTTTAGATGCACGACCTGGTGGGAAAGAAGAATGCTTCTTCTTGCTTCTGACCTTCCTCATTGCTGATTCCACTACAATGGAATGATGCGGAAGTTGGTTTTTCTGAAACCCCGGAGAGGGAGGCACCTGATACAGAACATTCATGGCTGTAGAAGGCGCAGGAACCTTTAAAGGTGATTCCCAAATCCTCAGAAGAAGGTCCTGCAAAGACTGATGCAAAGGAAGCATTATGGTTTCCTTTTCTGCAGGATCTTGGTCAAGAGTAGGACCAGGAATAGGAATGGCAAGAAAGGTTGCCATGTCAAGGAGAAATTTCTGAAAAGAAGGATCTCCCAGAGGAACTATTCCTGGGTAGGCTGAAGTTGAATGAGCAGCGTGAACACCAGAAGACCTACTGGACTGGTGCATAAAAAGAATCCTGCTAGATGGAGAACGATACTGACAGTTCTGATTCGAGGCAGTTAGTACTGCATCGTCGGTTCCCGGTATCGATTCCAAACTAGGCATAGAAAGGATCGATGGCCCCGATGGAACTGCAGGAAACGACATAGATACCGGTACCGGCATCGGGGAATGTAATGCCATCGTAGCAGGTATCGGAGGTTGCCGAAGCGGTACCGAGGTAACCAGAGAGCTTTGGTGACTATCCCCGGTACTGCGTAGTCGGAGGCGATATGGATCGGCTCCGAAACACGTCGGAACCAAGTCATCTAGACTGGATATGGATTCTAGACTGGGCATCGAAACGAGCGTCGGTGATGGAATCGGCGATGCCGCTACATGAAGGTCAATCGGAATCGTATCAATCGGTACCGAAGGCACCGAGGACGTCCAAGAACGACGCCCGGTGAAGAGAGGAACACTCGACACCGGCGCCGATGTCGGGGTATCGGTACCGCTCGAAGCCGGTACCCCCCCCCCCAAGCATGGCGTAGATAGAGGAAAGTCCATCTGGGGCGCATCAATCGGCCCCGAAGGTACCCAGGACACCAGATGACGATACCCGGTGAAGAGTGGAACACTCGACACCGATGCCGGGGCATCGGTACCGCTCGACGCCGGTATCAACCCCGCGATTGGCTGGGATACAGGAAATCTAGACTGGGTCGTATCGATCGGCCCCGAAGGTACCGAGGACTCCAGACGACGATCCCTGGTGAAGAGCGGAGCACTCGACACCGGTGCCGATGCCGGGGGATCGGCACCACTCGAAGCCGGCACCAACCCCATGCATGGCTGGGAAGCAGAAAAACCAGTCTGGGTCGGGTCGATCGGTCCCGAAGGTACCAAGGACACCAGACAACGACCCCTGGTGAAGAGTGGAGCACTCGACACCGGTGCCGATGCCGGGGGAGCGGTACCGCTCGAAGCCAGTACCAACCCCGCGCATGGCTGGGATGCAGGAAAGCCAGTCTGGGTCGTGTCGATCGGCCCCGAAGGTACCGAGGACACCAGCTGATGATCCTTGGTGAAGAGTGGCGCACTCGACACTGGTGCCGATGCCGGGGGATCGGTACCGCTCGAAGCGGATACCACCCCCGAGCATGGCTCAGGTATGTTCTGTGAGGAGTGAACCCCAGGAACAACCTGAAACCCCGTAAATGCTTTGGAGCCCGAAGACTCCCGCCGGGGTCTTATTGCCAATGGGGTCTTGAGGGCAAGGCCGAGCCGTCATCGTGCTGGGCATGAGACCTACCCATCAAGAATTGGCTAGTCTTAATAAACTGTTTGTGGGTTACCTGATCCTGGAGAGAAGAATAAACCGGTGTCCTCACCTCAGGAGGAAAAACGGCATCGAGGGATACCCGAAAGAGAGAAGGTCTTCTCCCGATACTATAGCCTGATGGACCAGGGGAAAAGGGGTCAGGACCCAAACAGGTTAGACACCAGGCACTGGAGTCTAAAAAGAAAACTAAGTTTCCGCAGTGAAGGCACTTCTTAGGGGAAGAAGGCTCCATGTTGGAAAGGCCTGGTAGGCCTCAAAAAGATAAAAGAAAAAACTGAGGAGAAATTATTTCTCTAAGTTGGAAAAGAAAAGAATAAAGCACTGGCGGTACCGGTATCGGTGGGAAAGACAGCCGCGACCACAAGAAAACAAGAAAATAAGGATTTTAAAGATAAAAGTTTCTGCGGTGACAGGAGGTACGTCCTGTTGGCTCCGCGGAAAAACGAAAACTGAGGAGAGGCAGTGGGAAAGGCGGGAAGTCACCGCGCAGGCGTGAGGGATGCTCCCAAAGGCTTTCTGATTGGATGCTGGGGAGCATTCCCGTGCGGGCTCCTTCGGCGCCGACGTACCCATATGTGAAGACTCATTCCTGCTTGTTCCTGGAGATACAGATTGATTGAGATGGAAAGGAGACACCACCTTTGGCATGAAATGTGGGAAAGTCCTAAGGACCACCTTATCGTGATGAAACCAGGCATAAGGCTGGTCTGCCACCAACGCCTGAAATTCACTGATGTGTCTAGCTGAAATGAGAACAAGGAAGATGACCTTCCAAGAGAGAAACTTTAGCGAGGTTGTGGTTAAAGGTTCAAAAAGGCAACTTAAGGAGCTGTCCTAAGACGACATTCAGATCCCATGCCACCGGTGGTGGCCTCATGGGAGGCTTGGTCAATAAGAGCCCTTTCATGAAACACGTCATAAGCGATTGTGAGGAGATAGGCTGCCCATCCAAGGGAAGGTGAGAAGCAGCAACTGCACTAAAGTGAACCAATCACCGAATTAGTTTTAGAGACCAGAAGGCAAAAGATGGAGGAGATACTGAAGGAGAGCTTCCACAGGAGCTGAGAAGGGATTAATATCCTTCTGGGAACACCAAGTGGAGAAGCTACGCCACCTGAAGTCATAGGAACGTCTGGTGGACGGTTTCCTTGAGGCTAGCAAGATTTGCTTTACTTCCTGGGGAAGTTAAGATCTTGCAACATTACGCTCTCAGCAGCCAAGCCATGAGATGGAGAGATTGCAGATTGGGATGGAATAGTGCCCCTTCCTCCTGAGAGAGGAGATCGGGAGCTGACCCATGATTCAGAGGGCGAGTCTGGGACAGATTTAGAAGGATAGGAAAGTACAGTTGACGTGGCCAGCGTGGGGGCCTCTGTCTGCTTGAAGCTTGAAATGCGTTGTGGGAATCAGGGTATGGGAGGAAGGGCATACAGGAAATCCAGACCCCAGTGAAGGTGGAAAGCATCCACCTGTTAAAGGCTGGACATCACAGCTCTGGTGCAAAAGCAAGGTAGTCTGGAATTTTGTGGAGTGGCAAAAAGGTCTCTCTCTGGAGTTCCTCAGGTCTGAAAGATGTAGGAAATTGTTTCCTGATGGAGGGACCATTTGTGTAGAAGGAGAATCCAACTCAATTTGTCAGATATTTTGCTGTCCTAGCAGATACACCGCTTGGAGGTGTATTTGATGAGCAATGGCAAAGGACCAAAGATGGAGAGCCTCCCTGCAAAGGGCCCAAGAGCCCATTCCAACCTGCTTGTTCAGGTAGAACATAGCTACTTGATTGGCCGTCTGGACGAGAACTCTGTGGCCTTGTAATTGTTGTTGAAACACTGAGGGCACTGAAGATAGCACGAAGTTCCAGTAAATTTATCTGTAGCTGAAACTCCTGTTCCGTCTAGCAGCAATGAATGGAGAGAAAGTTCAAGTGAGCACCCCAGCCCAGTTTGGAGGCATCTGAAAAGGTGATCCTATGAGAAGATTTCCGAGGGTAGACCACCACAGAAGGGAGTCTATAAGACTATCTGTGACCTGTATCTTGTCCTTGAGGGCCCTGGAGATCTGTTTCTACTGGGAGGCAAGAGTCCATTGAGCTGTCCACATGTGCAGACAGGCATATACGACTACATGCACTGTGGAGGCCATATGGCCTTGAAGTTGAGCATCTCCCTGGCCGCAAGTTGAGTACAACGGTCCTGGAATATCTAGAACTCCTATGAATTCTGGTGTCTTGAGTGGGAACTAGATGGGATTTTGGAAGATTTATCACAAATCCCAGATTCTGCAGTACCTGCACTGTACAAAGGAGGGATAGATGAACCTCCTGTGAAGTGGGTGCCCTATAATTCTACGACCACTTCGCAATATCCTCGACAAATCCGACTTTAGATCTATTGCTCAAGCACTAATCATTCCACACCTGGACTACAGCAATGCCATTCTACTAGGGCTTCCAAAGAACACACTAAGTATCCTGCAAATGGCCCAGAACGTGGCTGCAAGAGTCATCATGGAAAAGAAAGTCACCGACCACATAACCCCAGTACTAATGGACCTGCATTGGCTCCCAGTGGCCGCCCGCATCATCTACAAACAGATCATCACAACATTTAAACTCATCCATGGCATCGCACCATCCTACCTCAATAACCTAATCACTATCCAACCATGCAACAGGAGCAGGAGAACTACGAATCTCAACACCCTGTGTATCCCGACAAGCATTCGATCTGTCAAGGCCGAAACAAGCAAGCGAGCGTTCACATACACAGCGCCAATCCAATGGAACCAACTACCGCATGAATTAAGACTCACAAACAGCCTGACTGAATTTAGACGAAAGCTTAAAACATATCTGTTTCAAACCCACTACAACCTGATCTAACTGCAATACCCTACCTCAACCAGATGAATTCTACCGCCCGCGACAGCATAAAATCTAATTGCATATAGTCATGTGTTAGCCTGTACTCTTTGGAAGTCAATACTGTATATAATGTATATTTGGCCCCCCAACCTACTGAAATCAAATGTATACCCTGATCTGTGTGCTATAATAATCAACTGTATATTGTATCCAACTGTTTATCCCGTGTTACGTAAATCATTGTCTAATCAAAATGTAAAACTAAAAATCTCAATGTATAATACAATGCATTATGATTCTGTAAAGTAAACCGCTGTTGATCGTAGGAAACAGCGGTATACAAGTATTTACTAAATAAATTACTAAATAAAATAAATAAATAAGCCAGTTGTCTAAATAAGGGAAGGCGAATATTCCAAGAGTCCTTAGATATGCAACTACAACCGCCATACACTTTGTTAAGACTCTTGGGGCAGAGGCGAGCCCGAAAGGAATGACTTTGTATTGACAGCAATTTCCTTGGAAGATGAAGCATAAATACCTCCTGTGTTCTGGATGAATGAGGATGTTAGTATATGCTTCTTTTAGATCTATTTATTTTTTTTATTTATTTAATGTCTCTTTTATACCGTGCTATTTAGAATCAGTGCGGTTTACAGGTAAAGAGTATTTACTCACCTGTAACAGGTGTTCTCCAGGAGCAGCAGGAATCAGTCCTCACTTATGGGCAACATCGTCGTCGATGGAGCCCCCGTGCAGAGCAATTCCCCAACTTTCTAAGAAAGCCTTTGGGAATACTGCACGCATGCGTGGTCCCCTTCCCGCCTAAAGGTGCCATCTTGCTCAGTGCAATGACATAGCTAAAAGACAGCACACAAAAATGTAAAAATAAACTATGTACAACTGCAACTCCCAGGGGAGGAGGGAGGGTTGTGAGGACTGATTCCTGCTGCTCCTGGAGAACACCTGTTACAGGTGAGTAACTACTCTTTCTCCAGGACCAAGCAGGAAGTCAGTCCTCACTTATGGGACTCCCCAGCTTCAAGCTACTTGAGACCCAGAGCTGAAAAAATGAGCTCCCTCTAGCCACAGCATCAGAGAAAAGGATTTCACTGAAACATACCCCCACCGGTAGCCCAAAGAGAGGGCTGGAGGGTAGGAGTTGCCTAAACCTCAAAGAGATTCCGAAGCACTGCCTGACCGAAACCACTGTCCCTACGGGACTCCCTGTCCAGGCAGTAATGGGCCGCAAAGGTCTGGCTTGAGGACCAAGTTGCAGCCCTACAGATGTCTGCCAACGGTACAGAGTGGAGATGAGCTACTGAGGCAGCCATTGCCCTGACACGGTGGGCCATGAACCGATCCTGCAGGGGAAGGTCAGCTGCCCTATAAGCCCAGGTGATAGTCAGCCATCCAGATGGACAAGGTACGCTTGGAGACAGGTAACCCCAAGTTATTAGGGACAAAAGAGACGAAGAGCTGAGTAGCCCTCCTATGCCCCTGCGTACGCTCAATGTAGAAGGATAAGGCCCTCCTACAGTCCAGGATATGCAGGACTGTCTCAGCCCGGCTGGCATGGGGCCTAGGGAAGAACATTGGAAGAACCACCTCCTGGTTGAAATGGAAAGAGGAGACAACCTTTGGGAGGAACTTAGGATGAGTCCTAAGGACTACCCTGTTCCTATAGAAGCGAGTGTATGGCCTGTCACAGATCTGGGCTTGAAGCTCACTCACTCGCCTGGCCGAGGTCAGGGCCACTAAGAATAGAGTCTTCCAAGAAAGGAAGTGGAGAGGACATGTAGTCATCGGCTCAAAAGGTGGGCGAGTCAGTTGCTGCAAGACCACATTCAACTCCCACTCAGGGGCCGGTGGATGGAGAGGAGGCTTGAGCAAGAGCAAGCCTATGAGAAACCTGGACATCAAGGGGTGAACCAACAGAGAGTGTCCCTCCACCAGTGAGTGGTGAGCTGCTAGAGCAGAGAGGTGGACCTGAACTGAAATGGACTTAAGGCCTTGATTGGACAAGCCTCTGGAACTCCCTACCACCACACATCAGAGCTATCCCCAACTTGAGCCAGTTTAGGAAGGCCTTAAAACACTTCCTCTTCATTAAATACCTCACAGCCTCCCCCGAACCCCAGCCACCATGTATGAGCAACACACAATAATTCCATCTCTCATATATACAGTTACCTTGTTCAATGTTCCACACATGTAGATAGTTTCCCCTGTTATCCAAGTTTACTGCTCCTGTTCATTGTAATGACCTGACTCTTGTTTATTGTCGGATATTGTTTGTTCTATGTAAACCGCGCTGATCGCAAATAGTGCGGTATATAAGAGATGTAAATAAATAAATAAATACTGAAGCACTACTGGTACAGTGCAGGCAAAAGGATTCTCCTTGCGCTGCAGACACCACATGGAGAACCTTCTCCACTTCAGGACATAGGTTTTCCTGGTGGATTGCTTTCTAGAGGCCAAGACCACCTCTTCCACTTCCCTGGGTAGGCCCCAGGGAGCCAACACTACCCTTGCAGCCTCCAGGCCATCAAATGGAGAGATTTGAGATTGGGGTGCAAAAGGGAACCCTGATCCTGAGAGAGATCGGGCTGCAACCCCGGAGGTAGTGGTGTGTCCACGGCTAGCTGGAGCAGAAGTGCAAACCAGGGCTGCCTCGGCCATCTGGGAGCTATCAGAAGTACAGAGGCCTTGTCCCTTAGAATCTTGAACAAGGTTCAGGCCACCAGTGGCGTGGGAGGAAACACATACAGGAGGCCCTGGGACCAAGAAATCAGGAAGGCATCCGCTGCTAACCTCAGGGGATGTGGTTGCCTGGAACAGAACCTGGGCAGCTGCCGGTTCAGGGGACTGGCAAAGAGATCTATGGATGGAAGTCCCCATCTCAGGAAAATTTTCTGAGCCACCAAGGGGTGTAGTCGCCACTTGTGGGGTCGCACAATCCTGCTCAACCTGTCTGCCAGGAAGTTTTCCTGGCCAGGGAGATAAACAGCATTGAGAAACATGCTGTGTTTGAGAGCAAAAGAGCACAGGGCCTGTGCCTCTCGACACAGGAGCCTGGACCCCGTGCCTCCCTGCTTATTCACATAGAACATGGCCACTTGACTGTCCGTTTGTACCAAAACAGACTGGTGAGCCAAAGTGGGAGAGAAGGTTTTGAGGGCTAAGCGAATAGCCCGGAGTTCCAGGAGGTTGATTTGCTGTGTGGCCTCCCATGGACACCACAGGCCCTGGGTGCACCTGTCCAAGCAATGTGCACCCCAGCCCTGCAAGGAGGCATCAGTGGTCAACACCACTGTGGAAACAGACACCTGAAAAGGCACCCCCTTTGGGGGGGGGTGTAGCCACCACTGCAGGGAGTCCAGGGAGTGCAGGGGGGGGTGTAACCACCACTGCAGGGAGTCCAGGGACACCCGGACTTTGTCTGTGAGGCTTTCTGTGGCTTGTTTCCACTGAGTTCGGAGACACCATTGGGCTGGACTCATGTGGAGGCGGGCATTGGGGGTCACATGCACTGTCGATGCAATGTGGCCCAAGAGCTTTAGACCGAGTCTGGCGGAGACTTGTGGCCTGCTCAGAAACTGGTTTGCCAAGTCCATGAGTCTTTGAGCCCTGTCTCTTGGCAAGTAAGCCTTTGCTTGCAGGGAGTCCAACCTTGCCCCTATAAACTCTAGGTTCTGGGAGGGGAGCAAAGTGGACTTTGCGAAGTTTATGACAAACCCTAGTTGTTGGAGGGAGACAGTTCTGAGGGTGGCTTGCCGGGCCTCCTGGGAAGTCTGACCCCTGATGAGCCAGTCGTCCAGGTAGGGGAAGACAAAAACACCCTGATTCCTTAAGTAGGCCGCCACCACTGCCAGGCACTTTGTAAAGACCCTTGGGGTGGAGGTCAGGCCAAAGGGTAGTACCCTGTACTGGTAATGGTTTCCTCCCACCATGAACCTGAGGTACTTTCTGTGGTCTAGATGAATGAGGATGTGAGTGTATGCATCCTTTAGATCTAAGGAGCATAGCCAATCTCCCTGCTGGAGGTAGGGCAGAAGTGTTCCAAGAGTAAGCATATTGAACCTTTCTTTCTCCAAGAACTTGTTGAGATTCCTGAGGTCGAGAATAGGCCTGAGGCCCCCAGTTCTCTTTGGTACGAGGAAGTACCTGGAGTAGAACCCGTGACCTTGCAGGTGGGGAGGTACCGGCTCCACCGCCTGATCTAGAAGCAGACCTTGAAGTTCTTGAAGGAGGAGGTCTGTGTGCAGAGGAGGTCTTGGAGGCTCTCCTGGAAAGTAGGTTGGAGGCAACTGCTGGAAGTGGAGCATATAGCCCCTGTGGACGATGCTCAATACCCAAGCATCTCCTGTAATGGGTGGCCACCTGTGGGCAAACAGAACTAGACGACCTCCTGTGCAGAGATGGGACAGCAGAGGTGGAAAGGCTATGCTGTGGGAGTCAAAAAACCCCTCCCTGCTGAGGGGGAGCAGGAGCCTGAGGCTTGGGGGCCTTCTGCCTACGGGGCCCATGTCCCTGCCCCTTGGCCTGCTGACCCTGCTGGGGAGGCTTGATACTGACGGAAATGTTTGTAGGCAGCTGCCTTCCTCGGGTAAAAGGACTTCTTACCCGAGCCCTTTTTCCTCTGAGAAGGGGCAGAAGATTTTCTAGACAGCCTTGTCCTAGTCAGGTGCTCGGTTTCAAGCTCAGCCGCCTTCTCGGCCATGGGCTTGCCAAAAAGGTTTTCACCTCGGCAAGGGACATCGACCAACTTGTCCTGCACCCAGGGCTCGAGTTCCGATGACTGCAACCATGCCTGGCGTCGGGCCCCGATGCCAGCTGCCGCTACACGGGCCGAAGCCTCAAAACCATCGTAGGCCGCTCGGGACATGAACTTTGAGCATTCCTGGATTCCCAAGGACAAGGTCTTGAACCTCTGCAAAGGTTCCCCGGAGAGGCCAGCAGAGAACCCGGCAAGTTCCTTCGCCAGGTCCCGTAGGTGCATGCCCATGTACAGCTGGTAGGACTGGACATAGCAAGCAAACATCGAGCCCTGGAAGCACTTTCTGCCGAAAGCATCTAGGTTCTGGGCCTCCCTGCCAGGAGGCACCGCAGAGTGCATCTTCTGGCTCTTCAGACGATGCATGGCAGATTCCACCACCATGGAATGGTGCGGTAGATGCGCCTTCTGGAAACCAGGGCTCTTACGGAGTCGATAAATGGAATCGACCCGCTTGCTCAAAACCGGCGCCGAGGCCGGTGCCTCCCACATCCGGAAGAGGAGCTGTTCCAGCATCGGAGGAACAGGCACAGTAAAGGACTCCTTCGGAGGAGAGTCATACTGTAAGGTCTCGGGCTCGAGGCTCCTCCTCGGGGTCCACGGGAATCGCCAAAGCCTTGGCCATGTCCCTGACTAACTCCGAGAACCTGGTGTCCTCCGGAGGGGACTTACACCGGGGCTCGGACTGCGGTGAGTCCAAAGGGCGCAAAGAGTCCGAAAAGTATCGGGGGACTCCTCGTTCTCCGTCTCCCACGTGGACTCATCCAAAGAGGAGTCGGGGGGCTCTGACCGCGTGGGCCTGGATGGCACCCGCCCCGATGCCGCAGGCACCAGCATCAACGCCCTCAGTTCCGAGCAGGAGGTCGAGGGTGACCGAGGACGACCTCGAACCTTCATGGTCTCGAGTATCGGCTCGGTCTCCGGGGTCAACTTAGACGTCGATGTCCCGGTGGTCGGGGCAGATGCACCAGTGAGGCTGGCCATCAGTACCCGCTGCTGATCCATGAAGGCAGACAATCTGCACTCCAAGGCTGTCAGCCTGAGTCCAAGCTCAGGAGACTTAGCAGCCACAGACTCGGGACGTCGGCTCCCTAGGAGGAGAGTCCACGAGGACAACAGGACTTACGTGTCTGGTGGGCTCCGTCTCCACACGAGGCATTTTGGACGGCTTCTCCAAGGGCCCGGGACGGCAGTCGGGGGTCCGAGACCTGGCCCCCAAGGAACCAGGGACCTCCTGACGCCGCTCTCACGAGCTGTTTCTTCCTCTTACGTTTCCAATCGGGGGACCCCCTGTCCGAGGAACCCCGGTGATGCTCAGGGTCAGACTCCCGAGACGTCGAGGCTTCGGACGAGGTACAGCCCGGCCGGAGGCAGAGTCAGAAAAAATCCGTTCTTTCTGATGCTGGCGGCTTCGTAGTGCCTTGGTGGACATTTTGCCACACGGGACACAGACCTTAGGGTCATGATCTGGTCCGAGGCACCGAAGGCAGCAGTCGTGTGTGTCGGTGAGAGACATCAATTTCTTGCACCAATCACACTTTTTGAAACCACTGGAAGCCATCGGGGAAAAAAGGACCCCCGCGAGGTCAAAGGACCGGCCTTCCAGGGAAAAGACAAAAAGGGCGTGAACGCCAGCCAAGAAGGGCAAAAACTGAAAAATAGAAGACAGGCTCGATACCGGGGTACCGAACCCGGCGGGAAGGGGAACCGGCGTCAAAGGGAGAAGTGGTCTAGTGGTTAGGACAAGGTACTTCAGGCCGGAGGGCCGGGGGTTCAAGTCCCACCTGGGGACAGCAATCTCAGGCCGGAGGGACTGGGATTTCTAGTCCTATAGGTACTCCTTGTGGTCTTGGGCAAGCCACTTAACCCTCCATTGCCCATGTTCCCTGTAAGTATTAGAGTATGTGTCTCATATCCCCTCGTGTTAAATGTATCCCCCAATTGACCACTTTGACCCGGTGAAAAGCGGGATATAAATACAGCTAAATAAAATAAATAAAAACCGGAGAAAAAAACACGATGAAATCGCTAGAAAAAACGTCTATTTTTCCGGGTGACACGGACAGACGTCCGGTGGACTCCACGGAAAAAGAAAGACTGAGCAAGATGGCACCTTTAGGCGGGAAGGGGACCACGCGCATGCGTGCAGTATTCCCAAAGGCTTTCTTAGAAAGCTGGGGAATTGCTCTGCACGGGGGCTCCATCGACGTCGATGTCACCCATAAGTGAGGACTGACTTCCTGCTTGGTCCTCGAGAACAAAATTTGTGCAGTGCTGGCAGGTCTGCACTGGACTTACAATAAACAGGGTTTTTTTATACAGGGCTAACAGGGTAACTATGTACACTAACTGGCTGTCACGGCTATGTGGGCAGCTCAACATTATCTACAGTTAGAGTCCGCTATATACCTCCAAATGAAGAGGGGGTGGGGCTCTAGAGGGCGGAGCTGCAAATGTGAGGGGTGGCTACGTCCTGACTCTGGAGATAAGGTAGAAGGGGTCCTAGTGAGACCATTTTGAATTTCTCTCTTTACACAAACATAGATCAAGATGCAGCTTTTGGAGATGGTGGGGAAGGTGAAATTAGACTTACCTGCTAATTGTTGTTCCTTAAGGAACTCCAGGCTAGTCCTGAAGCTTTGGGGTCTTGCTCCTCCTCCAGCAGCTTGGAGACTGAGAACGTCAATCTTTTTTGACATCACCAGTATAAGTACCCAGGATCCACCTCAGTAACAAAGCAAACTCACCGGAGCAACAATTAAGTAGTAAATCTACTGCCAAATTCCACACAACTTAAAGGATAAACGTATCAAATGGGCCGAACACTAATTAAAATTGTTCGTGTACCTCCTAAATATTACTTAATCTGCTGAGATCCCCATCTCCTGATATGAAAGACACAGAGTGCCCCCCAAAACACCCCGAAGAAGGATCCCTCCCCTTATGGGCCATAGTCGTTATTGGCAGTCTAGCCGCTTACCTGTAACAGTTCAGATTCTTCAGGCCATAGTCCACTTAAAATTTCGGGAGGGATACAGGACTAGACTGGAGTTCCTTAAGGAACAACAATTAGCAGGTAAGTCTAATTCCACCTTCCTTAGCATCCCTCCAGGCTAGTCCTGAACCTCTGGGGATGTAACAGAGCAGTGCAAAAAAGTCAACGGGAGGGACCTGCCAGACCAGCCAGTAATGTCTGACAAAAGAATGCAAAGACGACCAGAAATTCCTTACAAATTTCCACCGCCAGAACCAAACTACATTCCGCCCATGATGTAGCTTGCGCCCCAGTCGAATGAGCCCGTAAACCTTCTGGAACCGCTTTACCTTTCAAAATATACACAGACACAATCGCCTCTTTGAGCCATCTGGCGATGGACGCTTTTGATGCCGCTTGCCCTTTCTTAGGACCTCCAAACAAAACAACCTATCCAAACTACGGAAGGTAGCTGTAGACTTCAAATACCACTTTAGAGCTCTCTGAACATCCAATCTATGTAACTGCTTCAGAGTAGTACCCGCACTGCTTTCCTCAAAGACCGGCAGCGACACTACCTGATTTACATGAAACGGCGACACCACCTTGGGCAAAAATTATGGCACCGTCCTCAATACCACCTTTGAGTCACTAAAAACCAAAAATGGTTCCCTACAGGACAACGCTTGTAACTCAGAGATTCTCCTGGCCGAAGAAATAGCAACTAGAAACACCACTTTCAAGGTAAGATCCTTTAACGACGCTCTCGCCAAGGCTCAAAAGGCGCTTTCACCAAGGCTTCCAGAACTAAAGGCAAGTCCCACGACGGAACTACCTGCCTACATGATGGACGCAACAGCACGACAGCCCTCAAAAACCGTTTGACATCTGGATGTCCTCCGAGAACCTCGCCTTTTATCTTACCTCTGTAACAGGACAGAGCTGCCAACTGCACCCTTAGAGAAGCAGCCGCTAATCCCTTCTCATATCCGTCCTGCAAAAATGCCAGTACCTGAGGTATCGAAGCTTTTAAGGCCGCAACCCCGTTGTCTACACACCACGTTTCGAACACACGCCAAATACAAATATACACTAAGTCGAAGTCTTCCGAGCCCTCAACAAAGTGGCTACCACTGCCGCTGAATAACCTCTCGCTATCAACCTTGCCCTTTCAATAGCCAAGCCGTAAGCAAGAACCGAGCCACCTGAGGCATCAGCAGAGGTCCCTGGATTAATAGGTCCCTCCGAACCGGCAGCTTCCACGGCTTAACCCCCAGAAGCATGATCAGATCCGCATACCATGGCCGCCTTGGCCAATCCGGCTCAATTAAAATCACCCGACCTCTGAAGTTCTATGAGCTGCAGCACCCGACCTATTAACACCCACGGTGGAAACACGTAGAGTAGTCAGTCCTCCGGCCAAAGCTGGACTAAGGCATCCAGACCTTCCGACATTCTTTCCCGTCTTCTGCTGAAGAACCGACTGGCCTTTGCGGATTGAAAGGTCGCCATGAGATCCATGACCGGCGGACCCCATCGACGCACCACCATCTCGAACACCTGCGGATGGAGGACCCACTCCCCGGGTCTACTCTCACCCGACTCAAAAAATCGGCCTCCACATTTTCCACCCCTGCGACATGCGCCGCTGACAGCGCTAATATATGCAGTTCGGCCCACTCAAACAACTGGTCAGCTTCGGCCTTGAGCGCCATACTGCCGGTGCCCCCCTGCCGAATGATGTAGGCCACTGTCGTTGCGTTGTCGGAAAACACCTGCACGGCTTTCCTGTGAAGGCACCCCTGAAAGGTTCTTAGCGTCAGAACAACCGCTCACAACTCCAACCTGTTGATCGACCATACTTTTTCCTGATGCGACCAGAAACCTTGTGCGTACCTTCCTTGGACATGAGCTCCCCAACCGGAAAGGCTGGCATCCGTCGTCAGGGGGATCCAGTCTGGCGCCTCTAAGGGCATTCCTTTCTCCAGATTCTCTGTCCTTAACCACCATAGGAGCGCAAGATGCGTCTCCTGCCAACAGGGTAACACATAGGGAGGAGTAGCCTAGTGGTTGGGGTAAGGTACTTCAGGCCGGAAGGTCGGGGGTTCAAATCCCACTAGAGGATAGCAACCTTGGGCCAGAAGAACTGGGGTTTCTAGTCCCACAGATGCTCCTTGTGGTCTTGGGCAAGCAACTACGTCCGCTAGTATTTGTACAAGATTTCATTAATATAACACAAGCTATCATAACCCCTCACTTTGATTTCGCCAACCTAATACTTATAGGCATTTCAAAACAGAACATTAAAAGAATTCAACTAGCCCAAAATGCAACGGCAAGAATTATACTAAAAATAAACTCACTCCACCACATAACACCAATAATGGCATCCCTTCACTGGTTACCAATACAAAGCAGGATAATATACAAACAACAATAACCTCATTTAAAGCATTAAACGACATGGCGCCGACAACACTATGTAATCTAATATGCAAAGAAACACCTAAGCCTACTCATAGAAAAGAACATTTAAATAAACTAAAGATTCCGAAGGACTTCATAAAAGCACATAAATTAATCAACAATAGAGCCTTCTCTCACATAGCCCCTACTATCTGGAATTCCTTACCAGAGGATCTACGTTCACTAACAGAGATCATGGAATTCCGCAAAAAATTAAAAACGTATCTATTCACTAAACACTACAATACCATGGAAAACCTTGCACTCAACTTAAAGGCTAAACAGATAACCGACCACATAAAGCACAAACCCCCACCTAAATGGACAACACACTTAGCTCTAACGAAATAACGATCCTATCTCTTATGCCCTAATACCTAAGCATGTATATAGTTGTATCTGTTATGTATTGTCTTATGTATATAGACACTACACTTAGTTAATTGTTTTAACACGGTTCCAGTTTAAACTCACTTTGTTTAATTTACGATATTTTAAGATGTTCTATGTAAAATTAAGATGTTCTATGTAAAACAAACTTCGCTTTGTTGACTCTTATTTGTACACCGCAACTGATCTCTGGAAGATGCAGTATAAAAATGTGTGTTAAATAAATAAATAAATAAACTTAACCCTCGATTGCCCATTTTCCCTGTAAGTATGTGTCTCATATCCCCACGTGTTAAATGTATCCCCCAATTGAGTTGTGACCGCTTTGTTTGAAGGATAAGGCGGTATACAAAACTGTCTAAATAAATAAATTGAGAGACTGTCGTTCTGGTGCAACCAACGTCTGAGTAAGGCTCTTTGCAAGGGCCTCATGTGTCCTCTCGCCCACTGTACCACCTCGAGAGTCGCCGCCATAGTCCCTAACACCTGTAGGTAGTGCCAGGCTGTGGGGTGTCTGTTGCGGAGAAACCTGCGGATTAACCGCCGCAGATCTTGCACCCGTTTCTGCGGCAGAAACACCTTTCCTATACCCGTATCGAACCGAGCCCAAGGTATTCCAGCGTTTGCGAGGGAATCAACCGGCTCTTGGACACATTGATCACCCAACCGAGCTTTTCCAAGAACGACGCCACTCTGCCCATGGCCGCCTCGCTCTCCGCTCTGGATTTCGCCCGAATCAACCCATCGTCCAGGTAAGGATGAACGAGGACCCCGTCCTTTCTTAATGCCGCCGCCACTACCATCATCACCTTGGTGAAGGTTCGTGGCGCCGTCGCTAGACCAAACGGTAACGCCTGGAATTGAAAATGCCCCATCAGCACCGCGAACCTCAAAAACCTTTGATGCTTCTGACGAATGGGAATGTGCAGATAAGCTTCTGACAAATCGAGGGACGTAAGAAACTCGCCCTTGCGCACCGCTACTATAATGATCGTAACATCTCCATCCGAAAATGAGACACCTTTAGACAGCGATTTACCCACTTGAGATCCAAAATCGGCCGATAGCTGCCTTCTTTCTTTGGCACTACGAAATAAATGGAGTACCGACCGCAGCTGCATTGATCTGACGGTACCGGCACCACCGCCTCGAGGGAAAGCAGACGACCCAAGGTCTCCTGTACCGCTGCGTATTTGGCCGGCGCTTTGCACGGGGACAGCACGAAAGACTCGGATACTGGACGCTGAAGTTGCAAGGCATAACCCTTCGCAGATAACTTCCAGCACTCACTGATCTGTCGTGATCTGGGTCCAGGCAGGATACAACTTTCGCAGATGCCCCCCTATCGGCACCTGCCCCACCTGGACCTCCTTGGCTTCATTGTGACTTCCGTAGATTGGAGGGAGAAGAGGTCACAAATCCTCTGCCCGCTCCTCTGAAGCTTCGAAATCCCTGGCTATGGTAGGGAAACCGACCCCTCTGCACTTGTCCAAACCTTGGGGAACGAAACAGACAAAAATCTCTGTTGTCCCCTGGTCGCCAGCCCCGAACGACTTTGCTTCTGCCTATCCTCTGGCAACCTACCGCCCTTGGATTCTCCCAAATCCTTCATGAGCTTCTCTAGGTCTTCTCCAAACAGAGGTTTCCCCCTGAACAGTAGCTTACTTAGCTGCGCCTTGGAAGAACTACCCGCTGCCCAATTGCGTAACCACAGATACCACCTGGCCGCTACTGCCAATGTCATACTATTCGACAACCCATGAACCAGATCATACTGAATGTCAGCTAGATAAGCCGCACCTGTCTCTAACCTGGCCGCTTCGGCGGCTGAATCCTCCGGCTGTCCCGCCTGAAGACCCTGAGCCCAACGCAGGCAAGCTCTGGCTACCCAAGCTCCACAAATGGACACTTGCAGGGACAGTGCATTAACATCAAAAACCTGTTTCAATAAGGTATCTAATTTCCTGTCCTGCGCATCCTTCAGCACAGCACTCCCTTCAACCGGAATGGTGGTTTTCTTTGTAACTGCCGAAACTGTGGCATCCACCTTAGGATATCTAAACTCCCGATCCTGTTCCACTAAAGGATAGAGCCGAGACATCACTCTGGACCCCTTCAGCCCCGCCTCCAGCATGTCCCATTCTCCTTGTATCATTTCCTTAATCACCCAGTGCACAGGAAAAGCCTTCTGCGATTTACGAAAAGCCTGCAACAAAGGATCCTCTAACGCTGCCTCCTCTGACGGCCCAATTGCTGGAATATTAAGCGCCTTAAGAGTTTCAGATATTAGCACTGGTAACGCTTCTCTCCTAAAAATTCGAACCACTCGCGCCTGATCCTCCTGTTCTGCAATTTCTCCTCCTTCCAAATCCTCTGCCAACTCCACATCCTGCTCTAGGTCCTCTGAATCAATGCCTTCAGAAACCACAGACTGACCTGACCGGTCCCTCTCGGTCCTTAGTCTCTTAGCGGGGAGACCTGCCCCACCTTGGCCTTCAACTGCACCCCCCCGAAAGTCTGTTGGATCAAAGTGACGAATTGCGGAGAAAAAAATCGCTGCCAAGCCCCCTGGGACCTACACCTGCGATGCCTGACTACCGTGAAGAGATGACGGGCCCGCCACCGGTTCCAGAAGGGAATCACCGGCAGCCTTTTGCTCCGAAATGTCCGAAGTGCCCCCCCCCCCCCTTTGGGCTCTCCACCCCTTCTTCAAGCTCCTGCTCCATAGAATTTGATTCTCTAAAACAGCTTTTGCAAACTCCCGTTTCAGATACTGCTCCCCTTCTGGAACCACACACTAAACAGAGTGGTCTCGAAGGCATACTGCCTAAACAGGAACTTAGGGCACTGTCTCAGAGCCACCCTTTATTGTGCAGAACCTGACACCTGAGAATGCTGTATTTCCTCCCCCCCCCCCTTTTTTTTTTTTTTTAAAGTAAAACGGGGATGGGGGGTACTCACAGCCCCTTCACCACCCTCTATCAGCAAACCGATTCTAAAAATGAGGCTTCCCTGCTCCAAACGAGGTCTCTGAATACAGCTAAGTCACGAGGCTTCCCCACGGTCTCATCACATTGCCTGCCCCGATGCCAACGAGACTGCACGACGACCCCGGTTCCTCTTACCTTGTCTCCGAGGCTTGCCGAGGCATCTAACCACCCTCCCCGCGCTTAGCCGGGATCACTGCTTCAGCGCTAAGGGGAGAGATCACAGCTGCAGCACCGCTGAAACCAGCTCCGCCGGAATCAGACTTCGGCGTTACAGCTGTCATCGAATCTTTTGGTAACCCCCTTCTGTTATATCGCCGGTTCCTCACCCATAAGATCGGGTTCGGGAAGCGGACTCCAGCTCCCCTTCCCCGAAGCTCCTTTTCTGCCGAAAAACTCCCAAACCCCTTAAGGGAAAAAAAGAGGAGGGCGGAAGGGGGGGGGCGGAGACAAAGCAGAAAAAACAACTCAACAGTTTCTCCCAAAACCATAAACCCTTATCGAACATAAATTCACACCCTTTAACCAATTTTAAACCCTAAGGTAATTCCAACCCCTAATGGTAATAATTGCTCCTCTTAGTGAGCCCCTATCTCTGGGCTCACCAGCCCTCCAGCTGCTTCGAGACTGAAATTACAGAAGGCTGAAGGCGGATCCTGGGTACTTATACCGGTGATGTCAAAAAAGATTGACGTTCTCAGTCTCCAAGCTGCTGGAGGAGGAGCAAGACCCCAAAGGTTCAGGACTAGCCTGGAGGGACGCTAAGGAACTTACCATTTCAGTTGCCCATCCGATTACCAAAGGAGTTTATCTTACATATTTTGAGAATAGTTTTGAAGAATAATTTTTTCTTGTGTGAAGAACGGTATTTACAAATTTACGGTATCGTAATGTGAGCCACTGTAGCACCATCAATAGTGACTCTTTACATGGCAAAATTTGAGAAGGAGTTTATTTATACATCTGATTGGTTTGTTCATATTTCACAATGGACTTGATACCTGGATGATATTTTCTTTCTTTGGGCAGGTACAGAAGCCCAATTACAGGATTTTTATGGCTGGATTAACACAGACAGGAATTTACAATTTGTACTGAAGCATAGTATGCAATCTATAGAATTTTTGGATCTTTTGATATATAAACAGGAATCCTCTTTACATTATACCATAAGCCGGTACAGAGAAACACCTTATTACATTACCACAGTTTCCATCCGGGACCCCTTCGTAGGGGTTTAACTGTGGACCAATTCATCCGCTTGGGACGTCTTTATTCCACCTTAGCACAGTTTAAACATCACAGTAACATAGTAAATGACGGCAGATAAAGACCAGCATGGTCCATCTAGTCTGCCCAGCAAGATGGCAAGAGTAGGTGCACCTGTCGCTCTGTGCAGGCCACCCCTCCCCATGTCTGTTTAGGGGTGAACCCACCACTCCATGTAGGACACCCCTATTTGTTGAGACGTTAGGTGGTTCGGAAGTTAGATGGTACAGTTTATTTTGTTTTTATCCTGTTGCTTTAAAGGGATCCACTGTGTTTGTCCCATGCTGTTTTGAATTACGTCACCGTGTTTTCCCACACCACTTCCATCGGGAGGGCATTCCAAGCATCCACCACCCATTCAGTGAAAAAAATAGTTCCTGACATTGCCTTTCAATTTACCACCTTGCAGCTTCATGTTATGCCCTCTAGTTTTACAGCTTCCCCGTCTTTGGAAGAGATTTGTTTGTTCATCATTTCTCTTTAAGTATTTAAAGGTCTGAATCATATCTCTCCTATCCCTCCTCTCCTCCAAAGTGTACATATTTAGGTCTTCAAGCCTCTTCTCATAAGGCTTCTGACGCAGGCTCCAAATCATTTTCGTCGCCTTCCTCTGAACAGTTTCCAGTATTTTTACATCTTTTGCAAGATATGGTCTCCAAAACTGAACAGTATTCCAAGTGAGGCCTCACCAGTGATTTGTAATGCTAATGATTTGAAGAGAAGATAGGGGTTACCCCCAAAGGTAATTCAGAAGGTATATAGGAGAGCACGGTAATAATCACCCAGAGTGGTGGGAAGAAGGTAATGAGAATATTAATAGCTCTGACACTGAAGTAATTGGCCCCTATGTGGGGGTTTTACCCTATATGCCGAGATCCACACAAGTTATGGACATTCTGAAGAAACACTGGGAAGTCCTATCTTTACATTCCTGTTTTCGGAAACTTCTAATGTTTGCATTCCAGCGTGGTCGAAACATAGCGGATTTATTGATTCACACTAGATCTGAAATAGCTGATGTCCCTGTAAGGGGACCCTATTGCTGTGGTTCATGTGATTTTTGTAATACTCTGGAAGGACCAGTATGGGAGGATCCATATATTGGGATTAGAAATACTAGTCAACATCGGACTACATGTCTGAGCAGCTATGTGGTGTATGTGATTTCCTGTCTTTGCCGTAAGAATTACATAGAATTTTTGTCGGAACTTTCACCGTGAAGAATCCACTTCTTCTCGTGGTGTAATGTTCCTTTTTATCTTTTTTACCGGGGATATAACCCCAACATTTAAGGTCTTGAGAGGAATAAAGCCCCCAACACCAACCTCGACCAATAAGTTTTTAAAACAGAGAAATCACTTAGCTGAGTCACTTTGTAATTATCCAGCCATTTTCATCTCTAACATAAAGCTCCAAGGTAATATGAAGTGGCGTCAAATTCCATCCCCAGCTTCAGCTTTTATCCAAAGTTGTATGGCAACGCCGTCGAGATGTACCAATCTCGGTGCAATAACCCAACGTTGTGTTTCAGGCCATCAGAGTGTCTCTCTACAACAGTCAGCAATCTCCTCATATGTAGGCATTTTACCTTATATGCCACATGCAACTACAGTGTTGAAGATTTTGAAATCCCATTGGCCGATATTATCTTTACATTCAAGTTTTAATAAACCATTAATGATTGCTTTTCAAAGGGGGAGGGATATTGCAGATTGGACTATCCGTAATTTGGGGGAAAAGCACAATTTTGGGACACCTGGTCATTTTCAATGTACCACTTGTGATTTCTGTACCTCGACTGTGGAAGGTCCGGTTTGGGAATATCCGGCAAATGGCCGACGGATATACAGCAAATATTTCACCAATTGTTTGTCTTCATTTGTTGTATATATATTATGTCCATACCAAAAAATATATGTAAGGAAAACTACTAGAATAATGAAGACACACCTTCAGGAACATAGATCCCGTATAACAAATTCTGTTTTATCAGCCCCTATTGTAGCACATTGCCAGGATAATCATCAATTTACAGATCTTTGATGGAGGATTATGGATCATATTCCATTAACTGTTAGAGGGGGTGATCGAGATTCAATGTGTTATCGTGAACAATTTTGGATTTATAATTTGCAATCGGTGACACCTGCTGGTTTGAATCAGTCCTTGGATTGGTGGAGTATTCTTTGAAGATAGAAATTGGGACTCTAACTGCCATGAGCCTTTGCGTAATCACCAACTGATCATGTGATCCATTTTGGGGTTCAAATTGTATTCTTTCCAGAGGCGTGATGAGCAACATGGTTTGAGAAAGGGCCAGGAATCCCTGTGGCCTGAAACACAACGTTGGGTTATTGCACCAAGATTGGTACATCTCGACGGCTTTGCCATACAACTTTGGATAAAAGCTGAAGCTGGGGATGGAATCTGACGCCACTTCATATTACCTTGGAGCTTTATGCTAGAGATGAAAATGGCTGGATAATTACAAAGTGACCCAGCTAAGTGATTTCTCTGTTTTAAAAAATTATTGGTTGAGGTTGGTGTTGGGGGCTTTATTCCTCTCAAGACCTTAAATGTTGGGGTTATATCCGGGGTAAAAAAGATAACAAGGAACATTACACCAAGAGAAGAAGTGGATTCTTCACAGTGAAAGTTCCAACAAAAATTGTATGTTTGTATGTTTCCCTTGTTGGTTGGATATTATTATGGGAGATATTATTAGGTTGAGGTTGCTAAATAAGTAAGAATTATATAGGGCACACTTCACGTACCATGAAGAGGAGATTACAAGAACATAGATCTAGAATTAATAACAGAGTCCTTTCAGCTCCGGTAGCAATGCATTGCCAGGAGCATAATCATTCACGTCAAGAATTGACTTGGTGAATACTTGACTTTGTCCGTGAACAGATTTGGGGAGGGAATCGACTACAGCGTCTACAATATAAGAAGCAAGCTTGGATATATCGTTTACACACAGTAACATCAGGAGGTTTAAATTTAACCATTGATTTGTGATGTTTGGTGAATTGAATTGATTTTTGTTTAGCCCAAAGGAGCCCAGATTTGTTACCAAAGCTATGGGGTTGGACTTTAAAAACGTGAGAACAGGAAGAAGGGAAGTGGCATAATTTGCATGAAGGAGGACCGGGAGAAAGAGTAGTTACTGTAACAGGTGTTCTCCAGGAGCAGCAGGAATCAGTCCTCACATATGAGTGACGTCGGCGCCGATGGAGCCCTCGCGGAGCAATTTCCCCAGCTTTCAAAGAAAGCCTTTGGGAACTGCAGCGCGCACGTGCGGTCCCCTTCCTGCCCAAGGGTGCCATCTTGCTCAGTCTGATGACATAGCTAAAAGACAGCAAAAATTAGCAAAAACGAAATGATAGGACTTCAACTCCAAGGGGAGGAGGGAGGGTTGTGAGGACTGATTCCTGTTGCTCCTGGAGAACACCTGTTACAGGTGAGTAACTAGTCTTTCTCCAGGACCAAGCAGGAAGTCAGTCCTCACATATGGGACTCCCCAGCTTAAGGCTACCGGAGAACTCAAGCGGAAAAATGAGCTCCCTCAAGCTCAGTAGCACAGAAGGAAGGAATCTTCTCTGATAACGCCCCCGACCGGTAGCCCAACACCACGGCCGGAGGGTAGGAGTTGCCTAAACCTCAAAGAGATTATGGAGGACTGCCTGTCCAAAAGCACTGTCCCTGCGGGACTCCCTCTCCAGGCAGTAATGGGCTGCAAAAGTCTGGCTTGAAGACCAAGTAGCGGCCCGGCAGATGTCTGCCAACGGAACAGAGCAGAGATGGGCCACTGACGCAGCCTTCGCCCTAACACGATGAGCCGTGACTCGACCCTCCGAGAGGCCGGCTGCCCCATAAGCCCAGGCGATACAGTCAGCGACCATATGGACAAAGTACGCTTCGAGACAGGAAGCCCCAACTTATTGGGGTCAAAAGAAACAAAGAGCTGAACAGCCCTCCTATGCTCCCGCGTACGGTCAAGGTAGAAGGACAAGGCCCTCCTACAGTCCAGGGTATGCAGGACCATTTCTGCCCGGCTGGAGTGCGGCCTGGGAAAGAAGGTCGGAAGAACCACCTCCTGGTTGAGATGAAAAGGAGAAACCACTTTCGGAAGAAATTTAGGGTGAGTCCATAAGACTACCCTATTCCTGTAGAACCTAGTGTAAGGAGGATCAGACACTAGGGTCTGCAGTTCACTAACGCGCCTAGCAGAGGTAAGGGCTACCAAAAACAAGGTTTTCCAGGAAAGAAAACGAAGAGGGCAGGTAGCCATAGGTTCAAAGGGCGGACAGGTAATCCGCTGCAAGAACACATTCAGATCCCATTCAGGGGCTGGTAGGCGCAAAGGAGGCTTAAGGAGGAGGCGGCCTCTGAGAAAACGAGCCACCAAAGGGCGGTTGGAAAGCGGCCTGCCATCCACCGGTGCGTGATGCGCAGAGAGAGCACTTAGGAGGACCCTGACAGAGTTGGACTTAAGGCCTAGATTGGAGAGGTAAAACAAATATTGCAAGACCACTGCCACCAAGCAGGAGAAGGGATTCTCAGACTGCTTAGCACACCACACGGAGAACCGACACCACTTAAGAGCGTAGGACATTCGGGTGGAGGGCCGCCTGGAGGCCAAGACGACCTCTTCCACCTCCCGAGGCAGCAGGAGGGGAGCAAGGACTACCCTTTCAGCAGCCAGGCCATCAGATGAAGGGACCGGAGGTTGGGGTGTAGGAGAGTCCCCTGATCCTGTGACAGGAGATCCGGTTGAAACCCCAGAGGAAGAGGAGTGTCCACCGCCAGCTGCATCAGAAGCGGGAACCAGGGCTGTCTCGACCATCGGGGAGCCACTAGGATCATCGAGGCTCTGTCTGAGAACCTTGAAGAGCGTCCGAGACACCAGTGGCATGGGAGGAAAGGCATACAAGAGGCCTGTGGACCATGGAATCAGAAAAGCATCCGCCGCTACTCGGAGGATGCGGTTGTCGAGAGCAGAATTTGGGAAGCTGCCGGTTCAGAGGACTGGCAAATAGATCCATGGTGGGGAGACCCCACTTGAGAAAGATCCGCTGAACCACCAACGGATCTAATGTCCACTCATGGGGTTGGAGGACCCTGCTCAGTTTGTCTGCCAGGTAATTTTCCTGACCTGGGAGATAGACAGCTTTGAGGAGGATGCTGTGAAGGACGGCCCAAGAGCACAGTTTTTGTGCCTCCTGACAGAGAAGGAAGGAGCCTGTGCCTCCCTGTTTGTTCACGTAGAACATGGCAACTTGATTGTCCGTCTGGACCAGCACAGACTGGTGAGAAGTGAGGTGGGAGAAGGCTCTCAGAGCTAGGCGGATGGCTCTGAGCTCCAGGAAGTTTATCTGCTGAGCAGACTCCCAAGGAGTCCAGAGACCTTGAGTACATGTCCCTTGGCAATGTGCTCCCCAACCCAGGAGAGAAGCATCGATTGTCAGTACCTGAGAAGGAGGAGGAGATTGAAAATCCACTCCCAGCACCAGGTTTGGCAGATGAAGCCACCACCGCAGAGAAGAGACCAGCAGGTCGGACACCTGTACTGAGTCCGCCAGGCTCCCCGTGGCCTGATGCCATTGAGTGTGAAGGCACCACTGAGCAGGTCGCATGTTCAGTCGGGCATTGGGGGTCACATGGACCGCGGAAGCCATATGGCCGAGCAGTCTCAGAAATTGCCTGGCAGAGACCAGGAAATTGCTGTGAAAGTGGCTGGCGAGATCCATGAGCCTGTGGGCCCCGTCTAGAGGCAGGAAGGCCCGCGCCTGAAATGTGTTCAACCTTGCGCCTACGAATTCGAGGTTTTGAGAGGGGAGCAAAGTGGACATTGCGAAGTTTATGACAAATCCCAAGTGCTGGAGTAGAGTCACAGTGCGATGAGTGGCCTGAGTGGCCTCTTGGGAAGACTGGGCCCTGATGAGCCAGTCGTCCAGGTATGGAAACACAAAAAGGCCTTGAAATCTGAGATAGGCCACCACCACTGCTAGGCATTTGGTGAACACCCTGGCGGCGGACAGGCCAAAGGGCAGTACTCTGTACTGGTAATGATTTCCTCCCACAACAAACCTGAGATATTGTCTGTGGTATGGATGAATAAGGATGTGAGTATAGGCATCCTTTAGATCTAAGGAGCATAGCCAGCTGGAGGTAGGGCAGCAGGATTCCAAGGGTAAGCATCTTGAACTTTTCCCTTGCCAGGAACTTGTTGAGGTTTCACACGTCCAGGATGGGTCTCTGAGGCCTCCTGTTCTTTTTGGTATCAGAAAGTACCTGGAATAAAAGCCGTGACGTCTCAGGTGGTGGGGCACCGGTTCCACAGCCTGTTCTTGAAGAAGACTTGCTAACTCCTGAAGGAGTAAGTCCCTGTGCAGAGGGAGTCTTGGAGGCTCCCCTGGAAAGTAGGAGGGAGGTACCTGGTGAAAGTGTAGAAGATAGCCTTTCTGAACTATATGAAGCACCCAGGTATCTGAGATGATGGCTGACCACCTGTGGGCAAAGTGGACCAGCCGTCCTCCTGTGCTGAGAGAAACCAGCTGAGGGGAAGAGGCTATGCTGACGGAGTCAAAAACCCCCACCCTGCTGAGCAGGGGCCGGTGTTGTGGGCTTGGGGGCCTGCTGCCTACAGGACACATTACCCCGTCCCTTGGCCTGCTGACCCTGTTGGGGAGCTGCTGAGGCCTGATAATGAGGGTAGTATTTATAGGCAGCCGACTTCCTCGGGTAAAAGGGCTTTTTCCCCCGAGCCCTTCTTCTTCTGAGAAGGGGCAGAGGTTTTTCTGGACAGCCGAGTCCTGGTCAGAGTCTCGGTCTCGATCTGTGCAGCCTTTTCAGCCATGGGCTTGCCAAAGAGGTTTTCAGCTCTGCAGGGGACATCGACCAACTTGTCCTGTACCCATGGCTCGAGGTCGGATGACTGAAGCCAAGCCTGTCGGCGGGCACCAATGCCGGCTCCGGCTACTCGAGCCGATGCTTCGAAGCCATCGTAGGCTGCTCAAGAGATAAACTTCGAGCACTCCCGAATACCAGTGGACAAGCCCTGGAACCTCTGCAAAGGTTCCTCAGAGACACCAGCAGAGAACCCGGCAATTTCCTTAGCCAGGTCTCGGAGATACATGCCCATGTAGAGCTGGTAGATCTGGACTCGACAAGCAAGCATAGAGCCCTGGAAGCACTTCCTACCGAGGGCATCCAGGTTCCAGGCCTCCCAGCCAGGAGGCACCGAGGAGTGCATCTTCTGACTCTTGAGTCGATGCATGGCCGATTCCACCACCATGGAATGGTGCGGCAGTTGTGCCTACTGGAACCCGGGGCTCTTGCGGACTCGATAAATGGAATCGACCCGCTTGCTTAACACCGGCACCGACGCCGGGCTCTCCCACATGTGGAAGAGAAGTCGCTCCAGCATCGGAGGAACCGGTACAGTAAGGGCCCTCCTTCAGGGGAGAGTCATACTGGTGGGCATCAAGCTCTTTGGCTCGAGGCTCCTCCTCGGGATCCGTGGGAAATGCCAAGGCCTTGGTCATATCCCGCACGAAGTCCGAGAACCGGGTGTCCTCCGGGGGGGGACCTTCTCTGAGGCTCGGACTCAGGCAAGTCCGATGGGACACACCGAGTCCGAAAAGTACACGGGGACTCTAAGTCCTCCGTCTCCCAGCCCGACTCCTCCGTGGAAGAATTGAGCGGCTCCGGTCGGGCGGGCACTGATGCCCTCCGCCCCGACGTCAGCATCGGCGTCCTCGGTCCCAAACGGGAGGCCGAGGGAGACCTCGACCGAGGATCGACTCGAGCATCGGCTCGGTCTCCGGGGTCGACTTGGACGTCGACGTCCCGGTGGTCGGGGCAGATACACCGGCGAGGCCAGCGATCAATGCCCGCTGCTGGTCCATGAAGGCAGCGAAACTGCTCTCCAAGGCTGTCAACCTGAGTCCGAGCTCAGGTGACCCAGCAGCCCCCGACTCGGGCCCCAACGGCGTCTCCTTCAGAGGTGAGTCCACGAGGACTACAGTACTCACATGTCCAGGAGACACCATCTTGAGACTAGGATGTTTCAAAGGCCTCTCCGACTCCAATGACCTGGGACGGCTATAGGGGCTATGCGACCTGGCCCTCAAGGAACCAGGAGCGTCCACCGACGCCGCCCTCGCGGGTTTTTTCTTCCTATGATGTTCTCGGGTAGGAGACCCCCGCTCAGAGGAACTCCGACGATGCTCAGGACTGGAGTCCCGGGACGTCGAAGCCTCTGATGAGGTCCGGGCCCGGCCGGACGCGGAGTCAGAGAGGATTCGTTCTCTTTGATGCTGCCGACTCAACGCTTTTGAGGACATTTTGCCACACGGACCACAGATCATCGGGTCATGATCGGGTCCGAGGCAGTGGAGGCAGCAGTCGTGTGTGTCGGTAAGAGACATAAGTTTCTTACACCGATCACACTTCTTAAACCCGCTGGCAGCCATCGGGGGAAAAAGGGCCCCTGTGAGGTCAAAAGACAGGGCTGCCAGTGAAAAAAGAAAAAATGGCGGGAAAAAAAGTCACGAAGCACAAAAAACGAAAAAATAAAGAACGGACTCGATACGGCGTATCGGCTCCGGGCGGGAAAAGGATCTGGCGTCGAACCGAGAAAAGAATATTAAATAAAATCAACTTTTTCAGCGGCTATCACAAACAGCGTCTGTAGGGCTCCGCGGAAAAAAGAAGACTGAGCAAGATGGCACCCTTGGGCGGGAAGGGGACTGCGCATGCGCGCTGCAATTCCCAAAGGCTTTCTTTGAAAGCTGGGGAAATTGCTCCGCGAGGGCTCCGTCGGCGCCGACGTCACCCATATGTGAGGACTGACTTCCTGCTTAGTTTTGGAGAATCAAGGTCTGAAACACGACGGTGTACAATAAGGATACGTCTTGGAATGAATTTCTGCTTCAATTTGGATATAGTATGGAATGAATTTCTACTTTATAGTTTGGATATGTTGAATTGTGAACACCTTGAATGCACTGAGATGTGAGAGCATTGGAGAGTACGGAGAAGCACAAGTTTGAAAGGTTGATCTTGTGAAAAGAATCCTCCAGTTTGGATGTTGAATGTATAACGGCTGTTTTGAAAAGATCAGCTATCAACTTTTTGTAAAAAGAAAAGTAAGAGGGGAAGAAAAACGGCTTAAGAGGCTTTATTAATATGGAGGTTGGAGAGCACGGTCCCCTTCCTGCCCAAGGGTGCCATCTTGCTCAGTCTGATGACATAGCTAAAAGCAAAAAACTAAAAGTATATTACTGCAAATCCAGGGGAGGAGGGAGGGTCGTGAGGACTGATTCCTGCTGCTCCTGGAGAACACCTGTTACAGGTGAGTAACTACTCTTTCTTCAGGAAAAAGCAGGAAGTCAGTCCTCACATATGGGACTCCCTAGCTATAGGCTACCGGGAACCCAAATCTGAAAAAATGGCTACCTCTGAAGAGCCTCAGCATCCGTGATAAGAATATCCTCCGAGAACACCCACGTACGGTAACCCAACACAAGGGCCGACCTCGGCTACCCGGGCCGAAGCCTCAAAGCCATCATAGGCTGCTCGAGAGATAAACTTCGAGCACTCTCGAATCCCTGTTGACAAAGCCTTGAACTTCTGCAAAGGCTCCTCAGAGAGGCCAGCTGAGAACCCAGCAATCTCCTTTGCCAGGTCTCGTAGGTACATGCCCATGTACAGTTGGCAGGTCTGGACACGGCAAGATAGCATAGAGCCCTGGAAGCACTTTCTACCGAGGGCATCCAGGTTCCGGGCCTCCCAGCCATGGGGCACCGAGGAGTGCATCGTCTGACTCTTCAGACAGTGCATGGCCGATTCCACAACCATGGAGTAGTGCGGTAGCTGCGCCTTTTGGAACCCAGGGCTCTTATGGACTTGATAAATGGAATCAACCCATTTGCTAAGAACCGGCATCGAGGCCGCTGCCTCCCACATACGGAAGAGAAGCCATTCCAGCATTGGAGGAACCGGTACAGTAAAGACTTCCTTCGAAGGAAAATCATACTGGAGGGCATCGAGCTCCTCGGCTCGAGGCTCCTCCTCGGTGTCTGTAGGGAAGGCCAAGGCCTTGGCCATGTCCCTCACGAAGTCCGAGAACCGGATATCCTCCGGGGGGGGGGGGGGAGACTGTCTCCGAGGCTCGGACTCCAGTGAGTCCAAAGGGACGCACCGGGTAAGAAGGTGTCTATGGACTCCCCGTCCTCTGTCTCCCACTCCGACTCCTCCGAGGAGGAATCGAGCGGCTCCGGCCGTGAGGGCCTCGGTGCCACCCGCCCCGACGCCGACAACCTCGGCTCCACACGGGAGGTCAAGGAGGACCTTGACCGAGGATCGACTCAAGACTTCATCAAGGATCGGCTCGGTCTCTGGGATCGACTTAGACATCGAGGTCCTGGTGGTCGGGGCAGATGCACCAGTCATACCGGCGATCACCACCCGCTGCTGTTCCATGAAGGCAGCAGCCAAGCTGCTCTCCAAGACCGTCAACCTGAGTCCAAGCTCAGGAGACTCAGCAGCCCCCAACTCGGGCCCCGACAGACGTCGGCTCCCCCAGAGGAGAGTCTACGAAGACAACTGCACTTACGTGACTCGGGGAATCCTGCTCCACACGAGGTAGCTTGGAAGGCCTCTCTGACTCCGAGAGCCCGGGGCAGTGGTCAGGGCTATGCGATCTGGCCCTCGAGGAGCCAGGAGCCTCCACCGACGCCACCCTCACGAGCTTTTTCTTCCTTCTGTGCTCCCAGGAGGGAGACTCCCTTTCAGAGGAACCCCGAAGGCGCTCGGGGTCGGACTCCCAAGATGTCGAGGCCTCTGACAAAATCTGAGCCTAGCCGGACGCAGAGTCAGAGAAAATTCTCTCATGTTGATGCTGACGGCTCCGAAGCGCCTTCGATTACATTTTGCCACACGGGCCACAGGCCAACGGGTCATGGTCGGGCCAGAGGCATCGGAGGCAGCAGTCATGTGTGTCGGTGAGAGATATAGGTTTCTTGCACCGATCACACTTTTTGAACCCGCTGGCAGCCATCGGGGGAAAAAGGGCCCCTGCAAGGTCAAAAGACCAGGCTACCAGTGAAAACACAAAAAGAGCACGAACGCTAGTCACGAAGGACAAAAACCAAAAATCACAACTCCGGACTCGATACTGGTGTACCGAGCCTAGGCGGGAAGAGGAACCGGTGTCGAACCGGATAAGACAACGCGAAAATTGCAGAAACAAAAATTCAACTTTTTCCGGCTGACACAAACTCGCATCCGGGCTCCACAGAAAAAGAAAGACTGAGCAAGATGGCACCCTTGGGCGGTTAGGGGACCGCGCAGGCGTGCTGCATTCCCAAAGGCTTTCTTTGAAAGCTGGGGAAATGCTCCGCACGGGGGCTCCGTCAGCACCGACGCCACCCATATGCGAAGACTGACTTCCTGCTTGGTCCTGGAGAAAAAATCTCCCAGTACCAGTTTCCCTTGCACCGTCCAATCCAACAACCTTCCATCCAAAATGGAGCCTGCCCCCCATTAGGTGCATATAAATTTTACAATCGTTACCTGTTCCCCATTCAACTCACCAACTAAAATGTATATAGTTTCCCCTGTTATTTCCAAGTTACTGACCCTGATATAATGTAAGCAAAGGATTGTTCCAATGCGAAAATTTGTTATCTGTAAACCGCGCTGATACCAAAGAGTGCGGTATATAAGAACTGTAAATAAATAAATAAATAACATTAAGATCCTTCCCCCTCTGTACTGAACCACTTCCCCCACTTGAAATGGACATCCTCGGCGCACTAAAATTGCCACCCCCCTTTCTTACCCTCTCTCCTCTCCCCCTCCCCTCTCCCTTCCAAAAAATTGCCCTGGAAACGGCCTATTACTCAACAACCTCTCATCCGTACACTTTAAATGAGTTTCTTGTACAAAGATAATATCTTATCGTGGTCTCTCTGCTTCCCTGAACTGTAGTCTCTTCTGCGGGCTATTTAACCCTTTCGCATTCATTGTACCTATTCTCACAATTGTTTATAATAAACAGATGGTGGATGGTGTGCTTTGCTGTTCTCTCTCCCCCCCCCCCCCAATCTCCACCCTTCATCCCACCCTCCCTTCCCCGTCCCTTCTGTGGAGAGTCTCCTTCCATAGGTGGTGACTATCGGTGCCACCTCCTGCCCTAGATCTTACATTCCGCCTCCCCCCTCGTTCCCAATCCCACCCCCCAAAATGTCACAGGCCTGCGTCTTCCATCAACCCTTCTCCCCTTTCCCCTTGCCTGAAAGCCCCCCTCCGCATACATTACTCTGTCCCTCAAATCAATGTGTGCCTTCGAGTCAGTCCTGACTGCTGGCGACCCAGAAGCTCCTGGGTTTTCATGGCAATGTCACTGGAAGTAGATTGCCAGGCCTTTCTTCCGAGGCAATGGAGGGTTATGTGACTTGCCCAAGGCCACAAGGAGTGATAGTGGGAATCGAACCCTGGTTGCTTGGTTACCAAGCCAGTGCTCTAACCACTAGGCTACTCCTCCACTCCTTACTCTGTCCCTACCCCTTCCTTAACTTACTCCTTACTGTATACCTCCCTCTTCTCTGTCCCATTTACCCCATCCGATGGTTAACTTTTAACATTATCCAATCTATACCCCCTCCCCCACTCTTCCCAGCCCATCCATACTTATCCCTTCCTCCCATTCCCCCTCCTTTTCCCCCCTTTCCCTTTTCCCCTCATCCTCCATCCGTCCCCACTGAACTGCATCCCTTTACATATCACTTAGCAATGTCCTTCGTCCCGCTTCATTTGTTGATTCTTCTTTAGCTTGGCTTCCAGGTATCTGCCTCCTCAGCCAATTTCCTTCGCTGCCGTTTTCCCTCCATGAAGTCCCCTGGCAAGTCTCACCAATCTCCGATCATTGGCTGGTGCACTCTGCCACCTCAAGCTTTCCGCCCTAGATGTGGATGCTGTATTTGTTTTTGTTTTAGCTTGCCCCTCAGCTCCTTCTGGAAGGTTAGTTAGTCCCAAGTCTCTGAGTGCGGTCCATGCTTCCTCGCTTGTCTTCACCCGTCTCGACACATCTTTCACTGTTATTAGTAGACCAAAGGGGTACAACCATTTATAGTGCATCCCCTCCCTCCTCAAAAAGACCGTCACCTCCTTCAGCTCTCTCCGGGGCTTTAACGTGCCAAGGGACAAGTCCTGAAACAGTTCCACCGCGTGCTCGTCCCAGTTTCCTGGAAGCCTTTAAAATGCGCTCTTTGGTTTTGAAGGGATTCATGCATACCACAATGTCTCTTGGTCGATTGTCTTATGGGCCCCCAACCCCCTATGCGCTCGTTCAATTTGCAGAGACTCACCCTCTACTCCCTACTCTAGAGCTGCAGCTTGTAAGTGTCCAAATACTTTTGTAATAACTTCATCACAGTTTTTATATTTAGAGTCCTGAGATGCCTCTCACTCTTATATTGCATCTCCGTGAACGGTCTTCCAGGTCCTCCGTTTTCTCTTTCAGCATTTCTTGAGTTTGCTTTAACTCCTCCCATCCTTTTTGTATATCCTCCATTACTTCCCCCTGTTGCTCCAACTGCTGTTCTGTTTCTTCAACCCGAGATCCCAGGTCCACTATATCTTGTCGTAGAGATTGTAATGTCTCTTAACTCATTTTTAACTCCACTAATTTCCACTTTGAGTTCTTCTTTCAGCTCCATTAGCCACGTCTTAATCATATCAGCTACTCCCAGGCTTCATGGAGCCTCCCATCTCATCTTCCTGCTCAGCCACATGTTCAGCCACCTCCCCTTCTTTCCCTCCTTTTGATGACGTATAAGAGAATCTAAATTCCGCCAGCTTTTTCTTAGCTGACATCCCTCCTCTTGCTTTCTCCATCTGCACTCTCTCCACCTCTCCTGATACTCAAAGTGCTTCTGCAATGTTCTGTGCCTTTTAACTGCAGTCTCTGTCACTTTGTCTGTCCTTCTGCTCACTTTCTTTTTTTAATATGTTTTCTTGCCTTTTTAATATTTCAATATATATTTTTGTTTTGTTTTATTTGATTCAATTTGCTTTGTTTTCTTTAGTTTTGGTTTGTGAAGGCCTTCCCACCCCCTCCACCACGTTGCTTGCCTGCTTCAACCGCCTCCACCGGTAGACGCCTATTTATTTATTTTATTTTCTCCGCTGCCGCTTCCGCCCTTCTCTGCTGGATCTCCAACACTGCGCCGCCTTTATACACTGGCATAATTGCCAGGATCGCTCTTGCCTCGGCTCCCCAGACCGCCGCACTTCCCGGCCACGTGCTCTGCCGTTCAGGCCCCGCAGCTCCTTCTGCGCCCCACTGACCGGTCTTTCGCAGCCACTCTCTCGGCCTCCAGCTATCTCACCGGTGTTGCCTCTGCCTTGCCTGCTTCATTACGCCACATTTTTTCCTCCTCTTAGGGATGTTTTACACCATTGCGGCAGGCTTTGATGGCGGAGCTCCCTCTTCACGCCGCCATTCAGCTCGAAGTCGACACCGGAAGTCCTGGCTGTCTATTTTTGTGCCATTTGGCTGTCTATTTTTGTATCTTTTCATTGTTTTTACTACGGTCTAATAATGAGTTTGCCGTTCTGTATCAGAGTTGTTATCTAGCACCTATAACTACTGTCTAGATGCCGACTGTGTATTCATCCATTGGTTAAGTTTAACAGTTTATTGACCTCGCTTCATGATATGTCTTCCTATTTGCAGGTGTATACATTTGCATATGATTTTATGTAATTGTGTGTATTTATTACTATCTACTATTACACATTTTTTTAACCTTTAGTAGGGTTGTTTTTAATTGTTTATTTAGTATTTCATTATGTTTATATTGTTTCCATTATTATTGCCAGTTTGTGATTATAGCTAAACCTTTTATGTTTGTATATTGTAGTGGTCACAGTCCCCTGATAAAGGCCTAAGTGGCTGAAACACATGTTGGGCAGACCAATCAAAGTTTTCTTCTTTGCCCACTTCTTCTGTGTGCTGTAACTGCAGGCGAGGTGTTTTTCTTGTTCCAGTGGTAAAAGAAAGGTCACGATTTCTCCTTCTCGTCCTTTGGTTGATTCAGAAAGGTATTTAAACTTAGTCTTGACATCAGATGCTGTAGCTAGAAGCAGAATGGTTTAGAGCAGTGAAATTTGAAAAGAACATGCCATACTGGGTCAGACCAAGGTCCATCAAGCCCAGTATCCTGTTTCCAACAGTGGCCAATCTAGGTCATATGTACCTAGCAGTTTCCCCAAAAGACACAGGTTCCACAATGCTTGTACTGGGTCAAGCATTGATATCCTGGGTCCCTTCTTAATAATGGTTTATGGACCTTTCCTCCAGGAACTTGTCCAAACCTTTTTTAAACCCAGCTACACTAACAGCCTTTACTACATCCTCCGGTAACAAATTCCAGAATTTGATTACACGTTGAGTGAAAAAATATTTTCTTTTATTAGTCTTAAACAGTTTACCCTGTAGCTTCATTGCATGTCCCCTAGTCTATCTATATTCTGATAACGTAAACAATCGATCTACGTTTACACGTTCCACTCCATTCATTAATTTATGGACTTCTATCACATCTCCCCTCAGCTGTCTCTTTTCCAGGTTAAAGAGTCCTAACCTTTTTAGCCTCTCTTCATAGGAGTATCCTTCCATCCCCTTTAACATTTTGGTGGCTCTTCTCTGAACCTTTTCTAAAATCGCTATATCCCTTTTAAGATACGGCGACCAGAATTGCACACAATATTCAAGGTGCGGTCTCACCATGGAACGATATAGAAGTATTATAATATCTTCTGTTTCATTCTCCATTCCTGTCCTTATGATACCTAGCATTCTATTTGCTATCTTGGCCGCCGCTGCACACTGGGCCAAGGGTTTTAACATGGTATCCACAATGACGCCTAAATCTTTTTCCTGGGTGGTGTTTCCTAATGTGGAACCTTGCACCAAGTAAGCATAGTTTGGATTGTTCTTCCCTTGGTGCATAACTTTGCACTTGTCCACATTAAATTTCATCTGCCATTTTGATGCCCAGTCTTCCAATTTATCAAGATCCTCTAGCAATTTTCCACAATCCTCTTGGGTTTTAACAACTTTAAATAGTTTTGTGTCATCTGCAAATTTGATAACCTCACTCGTTACTCCACTTTCCAGGTCATTTATGAATATGTCAAAAAGCAACGGACCCAGCTCAGATCCCTGGGGTATACCACTATTCACCTTTCTCTATTGGGAAAATTGGCCATTTAGCCCTACCCTCTGTTTTCTATCTTTTAACCAGTTCCTGATCCACAGTAGTACACTGATTCCTATCCCATGACTCTCTAGTTTTGCCAAAAGTCTCTGATGAGGGACCTTGTCAAAGGCTTTCTGAAAGTCCAGATACACTATATCAACTGACTCACCTTTGTCCACTTGTTTATTCACACCTTCAAAGAATACATAACAGATTAGTAAGACAAGATCTTCCTTGTCTAAAGACATGTTGGCTGTCTCCCATTAGGCCATGACTATCTACATGCTGAGAGTAATTTTACTCTTTATGATTGTTTCTACCATTTTTCCCAGTACTGATGTCAGGCTCACCGGTCTGTAGTTTCCCGGATCAGCCCTGGAACCCTTTTTAAAAATTGGTGTTACATTGGCGATCCTCCAATCTTCAGGTATTAGAGATGATTTTAATGATAGTTCACAGATCACTAATAGCAGGTCTGCAGTCTCATATTTCAGTTCTTTCAACACCCTTGGATGTATACCATCCGGCCCAGGTGATTTGCTACTCTTCAGTTTATCTAATAGTTGTAATACATCTTCCCGATGTATCGATATTTCTCACCTTTAAACCATGCTGGCAGTTTTTTGGACTTCCTTCCACTTTTCTTAAAGCATGGAATACAGCTGGTCTGGGCTTCCAAGATAGTAGTTTTCAACAACACCCAAGCTTGATGTAAGTCTTTAACCTTTGCAACCGCTCCTTTTAGTTTTTTCTTAACTATTTTCCTCATTTTATCATAGTCTCCCTTTCGAAAGTTAAAAGGTAGTACTGTGGTTTTCCTTACTATCCCTTCTCCACTAATTAAATCAAAGGCGATCATGCTATGATCACTATTGCCAAGTGGCCCCAACAACCTTATCTTTTTCACTAGATCTGGTGTTCCTCTAAGGACTAGGTCTAATATGGCTTCTCCTCTGGTCGGTTCATGAACCAGCTGCTCCAAGAAGCAGTCATTTATTTCATCTAGGAACTTTATCTCCCTAGCATGTACTGCCGTTACACTGACCCAGTCGATACCAGGGTAATTGAAATCACCCATTATACTACTGCACTGTAACTTTTGTTAGCTTCCTTGATTTCTTTGAGCATTTCCATCATCCATTTGTTCATTCTGACCAGGCGGTCGATAGTACACCCCCACCGCCATCGCCTTCCCCTTTTTACATGGAATTTCAATCCATAGAGATTCTACAGCAAATTTTGTTTCCTGCAAAACTTTAATCCTTTCTGACTCAATGCCCTCCACCCATTTGATCAGCTCTATCATTAGGATATAGTTGTACCCAGGTATCAGTGTTCCACTGGCTGTCCTCCTTCCACCAGGTCTCTGATATTCGAATCATATCTAACCTTTCATTTAGTGCTATATATTCTAACTCTCCCATCTTATTTTTTTAGACTTCTAGCATTTGCATACAAGCATTTTAGAGACTGTATTTTATTCATAGTAATTTGGCTATTGGTAGACATGGGTAATTTGGGATCTTTAAGCTCTGTCTGCTCCATACTCGAGGGCATTTGGGCTACTTTATTCTTTTTTGGAACCTCTCTGCTTTTGGTAGTATCCTTCAAGGATACATTCTTCCGAACCATCCGCTCTTGGGCGACTGTCGGCTTTCCCCTATTATCTAGTTTAAAAGCTGCTCTATCTCCTTTTTAAAGGTTAATGCAAACAGCCTGGTTCCATCCCGGTTAAGGTGAAGCCCATCCCTTCGGAAGAGACCCTCCTTTCCCCAGAATGTTCCCCAGTTCCTAACAAATCCAAAGCCCTCATCTCTGCACCATTGTCTCATCCACGCATTGAGACTCCAGAGCTCTGCCTGCCTTTTGGGTCCTGCATGTGGAACGGGAAGCGTTTCGGAGACATGTTCACAAGACTTGTTCACAAAACCAAGATCCTGGTAGGGCATTTGGTGTGAAGATTACATTCTCCTAGAAGACACCTTTAAGATAAGTACTTGCAGAGTTTGCTTTTTGATTACAAGGATTTTGACTCTTAGGTTCTCTTTGTTTGTAGGGTCGATGTGGATGCTGTGGACCCTGAGGCATTGAATGCTGAATGCCGAATCCTGCATACAGAATATTGAATATTGCAGTTGTCCTTTTGGACCATATGGAAATATATGGAGCTATATGGCATTGTATTGAGCCATTTAACAGTTTCAGATTGGAAATTACTATGTGGTGAATAAAAGAATAAAGAGAAGGAGTTTAGAGCACCGATGGTGTTCTAAAGCAATTTCGCATCAGGCAAGCATTGCTGCCGCGTAGAGGGAAAGAGATTACTGAGCTCTTTTCTCCTTCTTGTTAGGCTGTGTCCTGGGGTGTAACTTTAAAAGTGTGTTGTTGAGTTTTCTTGATTTATACTAAGTTTTTATTTCCTTAGATTAATTTTGCACATACCTTGACAGTAATGAATCTCACTCCTAAGTTAGGGTAAGTGGAAGAGCCTTACTGGTGCGTTTCCTCTGATGACTTCAATCCGGTTCCTGAATTACTAGCTAGCTAGGTGGCTGCCTAGGACAGCAGCTTCTTGGGGGGGGGGAGGGAAGAAGCAAAAAGACTACAGTAACAGCAAAGCAATGGGTTCTGGAGGTCACACGAGCTGAGTCCTCAGAGTGAGCTTTTACCCTCATTCAGAAATTTAGAAGAAAAGTTTAATATTTAAAATTACGAAGCCAATGTATACACTTTTAAAGGACTGTTCGGAGACATGATTAGGATAGAGCTCGATAATCAAAGATTTTATTTGGGGGATGCTAGGAGTTTAAAAGCTAATTGTGAGGGGTGCAAGACCAAAATTTCACCTAGAATGCTTAATATCCATAGCACCAGCTTTCAATTCAAAATTTGGTTTGGGAGCCCCTAGGGCTGAACAAACTCAAAATTGTGCCATAAAATTTTTAAAAAGTTTGAGAAGCACTGGCTTAGACTGATTTGGTCAACTTTCCTATGGATCTTTATTTTATTTATTTGTGTGTTTTATATACAGTTCTGTTGTGTAATCAGGGCAGTTTACATTATAAACAAAGCAGCGTAGTTATTCACCTGTAAGAGGTATTCGCCAGGGACACAGGAATTAGTCCACACATATGGGTGACGTCAGCACCAACGGAGTCCTCGCAGAAGCATCTCCCCAGCTTTCAAAGAAAGCCTTTAGGAGATGCCACCATGCATGCGTGGCCCCTTCCTGCCCAAGGGTGCTATCTTGCTCAGACAAATGACATAGCCGAAGATAGCAAAATAAAAGAAAGTAAAGAAGCAACTCCAGGGGAAGGAGGGACAGTTGAGGACCGATTCCTGCTGTCCCCAGAGAACACCTGTTACAGTGAGTAACTATGCTTTCTCCAGGAACAAGCAGGAAGTCAGTCCCCACATAAGGGACTCCCCAGCTACAGGCTATCGGGAGACATGTAGAAAAAATTGGGCCCCCTCAAGGGGAGCCGCAAGCAGCAGCAATTCAGTCTGGTGTACAGACTACAGTAGGACCCCTGTGTCCAATGAAATCAGCACTCCGGTAGCCTAAACACAGAAGGGTTGGAGGGTAGGAGTTGCCTAGACCCCAAAAAGATTATGGCACTGCCTGACCAAAGTTGCTATCCCGTCGGGGTTCTCTTTCCAGGCAGTAATGGGCTGCGAAGATATGGACTGAAGACCAGGTGGCGGTCCGGCAGATGTACACCATCGGAGCAGAGTGCAGATCTGCCACCAAAGCTGCCATGGCCCGGATACAATGTGTTGTGATGCAACCATGCAGCGGGAGCTTTGCTTGTTCATAGGCGAGGGCAATACAGTTTGACACCCATGTGGACAGCATATGCTTAGCCACCACTTCCCCAAGTCTGCTGAGTTGGTAGCAAAGAGCTGGGAGGCGCTGTGGTGGTCCTGAGTGCATTGGATATAGAAGGACAAAGCCCTCTTACAGTCCAAGGTGTGGAGGATCGTCTCTGCCCGACTGGCATGAGATCACGGAAAGAAGGTAGGGAGTACCATCTCCTGGTTGAGATGGAACGAAGACACTGCCTTCGGAGGGAATTTGGGGTGCGTACGGAGCACCACCCTGTTCTTGTAGAACCTAACATAGGGTACTTCAGCCACAAAAGCCTGGAGCTCGCTAACCTGCGAGCGGAAGTGAGCTCAACCAGGAAAACCACCTTCCATGAAAGGTAGCGAAGGTGGCAAGTAGCCAAGGACTTGAATGGTGGATGGGTGAGCTGTCCTAACACCACACTGAGGTCCATTCGGTCGCTGGAGGGCAAACTGGGGGCTTAGATAAGAGCAGGCCCCGTAGGAAGCGGCCCACCAGAGGTTGGGCCGAAAGGCATTTACCATCCCTCGGGTGGTGGTGAGCTGCCAGGGCACTGAGGTGCACCCTAAGGGAATTAGACCTGAGTCCAGAGCGAGAAAGGTGGAGAAGGTACCATAGCCAACGGGCAGGAGAAAGGGTCAGCCCTTCGCTTAGCACACCAAGCTGAGAAACTATGCCATTTGAAGGCATATGCCTTCCTCATAGAGGCCTTAAGGGAGGGCCAGCAGAACATTCTCCACTTCTGTGGGAAGGTGGAGATGGGCACTCAAATCAGTCGTAGGCCACTCAAGACAAATTCGGAGCATTCATGGACGTCCTTGGGCAGGCTCCTGAAGCGCTAGGGTTATCCTCTCAGTAGCCAAGCCGTGAGCGAAAAGAAACTCCAGGTTGGGGTGTAAGAGAGAGGCCCCCTCCTGAGATGGAAGCCCTGTGGCAGTCCCCAAGGGGATGGGGGCTGCCGCCGCCAACTGCAGAAGCAGTGGGAACCACGGCTGCCTGGGCCATCGGGGGGCTATCAAGATGAGCAAGGCTCTGTCGCGGAGGGTCTTGAACAAGGTTTTGGCAATCAGCAGTATCAGAGGGAAGGTGTACATGAGGCTCCCCAACTATGGAACTAGAAACACATCCACCACAACACTGGAGGGGGGTGAGCCTGCCGAGAGCAAAAGCGGGGCAACAAAGTTGTTTAGGCTGGCAAGCAGGTCCATCACTGGTTCACCTCAGAGTCGGAAAAGTCGCCTGGCTACCGTAGGGTCCAGCTGCCACTCATGCAGTTGGAGAACCCTACTTAGGCCTGTCAGCTAGTAGGTTGTCCTGTCCTGGCAAGTACACCGCTTTGAGAAAGATCCCCTGCTGGACCACATAAGAGCAGAAGGTCAGCGCCTCCTGACATAGGGCATATGACCCTGTGCCTCCTTGCTTGTTCACATAGAACATGGCCACCTGGTTGTCAGTCTGAACCAGGACCGGCCAATGGCCGAAGACTCTCAGGGCGAGATGAATGGCACGAAGCTCCAGGAGATTGATTTGCTGGGTGCTCTTGGCTGGCAACCCAGCTGCCCTGGGTGCAGAGACTCTCGCAATGGGCTCCCCAGCCAAGTAGGGAGGCATCCATCATGAGGACAATCGATTGTCCTGGGCCTTGGAAAGGCATGCCCGTTTCCAGATGCTGAGACGGCTGCCACCAGAAAAGAGAGTCCAACAACTGGCAGGTCACCCGAACTCTGTCTCCGAGGCGGATCATGGCCTGGGACCACTGATCCCAGAGACACCATTGCACCGTTCTCATCGGGAGACGGGCATCTGGAGTGACGTGGACCATAGAGGCCATGTGCCCAAGGAGGCACAGAAGATGGTGAGCAAACACAGAGGGATGTTGTTGTATGTCCCGGGCCAGAAATCTGAGGCAGCCTGCCTGGTCAGTGGGCAAGAAAGCCTTTGAATAGTGGGTGTCGAGCTTTGCTCCAATGAATTCCAGGCACTGTGTCAGAAGATGGGACTTGCGTCGTTTATGAAAAAGCCTAAGTGCTGTAGGACCTGGATGATGCATGCAGTGAACTGTTGCACCTTGGACGTAGTGTCCCCTTTTACGAGCCAGTCGCCCAGATAGGGAAACACGAGGACCCCCTGAAGCTTGAGAAAGGCAGCAACTATTGCCAGGCATTTCGTGAACACCCTTGGGGCAGAGGCAAGCCAGAACGGGAGCACTCTGTACTGAAAATGCTTGCCCCCTACTAGGAACCGCAGGTATTGCCTGTGATGTGAGTGGATTCAGATGTGAGTGTATGCATCCTTTATTCTTTATTAGCAAGACTTGATAAACCGCCCTTGCCGAAGCATCAGGGTGGTGTACAATAAAACAAAGTATACATCCAAGGGTGCTGAAAGAACTGAAATATGAGATTGCAGACCTGCTATTAGTAATCTGTGAACTATCATTAAAATCATCTCTAATACCTGAAGATTGGAGGATCGCCAATGTAACGCCAATTTTTAAAAAGGGTTCCAGGGGTGATCCGGGAAACTACAGACTGGTGAGCCTCACGTCAGTACCGGGAAAAATGGTAGAAACCATCATAAAGGATAAAATTACTCAGCATGTAGATAGTCACAACCTAATGGGAGACAGCCAACATGGCTTTAGACAAGGAAAATCTTGTCTTACTAATCTGTTATGTTTTTTTGAAAGTGTGAATAAACAGGTGGACAAAGGTGAGTCAGTTGATATAGTGTATCTGGACTTTCAGAAAGCCTTTGACAAGGTCCCTCATCAGAGACTTTTGGCAAAACTAAAGAGTCATGGGATAGGAGGAAGTTTACTACTGTGGATCAGGAACTGATTAAAAGATAGAAAGCAGAGGGTTGGGCTAAATGGCCAATTTTCCCAATGGAGAAAGGTGAATAGTGGTGTGCCCCCAGGATCTGTGCTGGGTCCGTTGCTTTTTGACATTCATAAATGACCTGGAAAGTGGAATAACGAGTGAGGTTATCAAATTTGCAGATGACAAAACTATTTAAAGTTGTTAAAACCCAAGAAGATTGTGGAAATTTGCAAGAGGATCTTGATAAATTGGAAGACTGGGCATCAAACTGGCAGATGAAATTTAATGTGGACAAGTGCAAAGTTATGCACCTAGGGAAGAACCCAAACTATGATTACACAATGCAAGGTTCCACATTAGGAACCACCACTCAGGAAAAAGATTTAGACGTCATTGTGGATAACATGTTAAAACCCTTGGCCAGTGTGCAGCGGCGGCCAAGAGAGCAAATAGAATGCTAGGTATCATAAGGAAAGGAATGGAAAATAAAACAAAAGATATTATAATGCCTCTATACTGTTCCATGGTGAGACCACACCTTGAATATTGTGTGCAATTCTGGTCGCCGTATCTTAAAAAGGATATAGCATTATTAGAAAAGGTTCAGAGAAGAGCCACCAAAATGGTAAAGGGGATGGAAGGATACTCCTATGAAGAAAGGCTAAAAAGGTTAGGGCTCTAACCTGGAAAAGAGACGGCTGAGGGGAGATATGATAGAAGTCTATAAATTAATGAACAGAGTGGAACGGGTAAACGTAGATCGATTGTTTACGTTATCAGAATATAGAAAGACTAGGGGACATGCAATGAAGCTACAGGGTAAACTATTTAAGACTAATAAAAGAAAATATTTTTTCACTCAACGTGTAATCAAACTCTGGAATTTGTTACCGGAGGATGTAGTAAATCATAATTACACTTACCTGGTAATTGTAGTTCCTTGAGTGACGACAGTTCAGTCTTCTACTTCTGGGTTGTCAACCTCCTCCTGCAGCTTGGAGACTGGTATGTCAAACTTATGACATCACTGGATATAGCCTGCTGCTCTCTCTCTCTCCCTCCAGTGAGAACTATTAACAAAGCAGACTCAAAGGAGCAACAAATAAGTAGCAATAAATGCCAACTGCACCTAACTTAGGTTAACTAAAACGTTATATCAATCTGCAATGAAGGTGTCACATGCCCTGTACTGCCACCGAACCTATTAGCCACCTTCTTCTAACTAACAAATGAATGGACTTACCTGTAGAAAATGAAAATGCGACCTCCGGCTGTCCCCCCTCTGAAACAGCTCTGGGCGGGAATGAGGACTGAACTGTCGTCACTCAAGGAACTACAATTACCAGGTAAGTGTAATTATGATTTCCTTATCGTTCCTCCAGTTCAGTCCTCTACTTCTGGGATGTACCAGAGCAGTAACTATTGGGAGGGACCCTTCCAGCCGGAGCGCAATACTGCCGCCCCAAAACAAGCATCATCGGTCGCTGCGACATCAAGGCGGTAATGCTTACTGAACATACGCAAGGACGACCACGTAGCCGCCTTACAAATCTCACTCGGCGGCACTAGCCCATGTTCCGCCCACGACGCTGCCTGCGCCCTGGTAGAATTAGCCCTCAAACCGTCTGGTACCGCGCGACTTTGTAACAAATAAGCGGAAGCTATTTTTTCCCTAATCCAACGAGCGATGGAAGCTTTAGATGCCACCTCGCCCTTACGCCTGCCCCCAAACAACAGGAACAAGCGATCCGACTTGCGAAATGACTCAGTAGACTTCAAATACTGCCGCAAAGCTCTCAACATCTAAGCGATGAAAGCGGCGATCCGCAGAGTCTCCCGTTCCGGAACCTAGGACAGGCAAACACACCGACTGATTCAAATGGAATGGAGAAACCACCTTAGGCAAGAAGGATGGTACCGGCCGTAGCACTACTCTTTCCCTCGAGGAGGACAAGAATGGCTCTCTAGAAGACAACTCTTGTAACTCCGAAAAGTGCCGCGGAGAACAGATCGCTACCAAGAAAACCACTTTGAGAGTGAGATCCTTCAGCGACGCAGAATGTAAAGGCTCAAAGGGCGGCTTGACCAACGCCGACAACACCAGATTAAGATCCCAAGACGGAACCTGTAGCTGACGGGCAGGGCGCAGCCTAGACACCGCCCGCAGAAAATGGATGATATCCGCATGCGCCCCCAACACCAGCCCTTGAACCTTGCCGCGATAACAGGACAGCGCCACCAACTGACCCGCAACGAGCTGGCTGCCAGATCTTTATCAAAGCCATCCTGTAGAAAGTTCAATACGGAAGGCACGGCGACCGTGGCTGCCCGAATCTGACGTCTCGAACACCAATCCTCAAAAACACACCATATCCGCACATACGCCAAGGAAGTAGACCGTTTCCTCGCCTGCAGCAGCGTAGAAATCACCGCCGCTGAATAACCTTTCTTCCTTAACCGAGCCCTTTCAATGGCCATACCGTAAGCGAGAATCAATCCACTTGGGGCATGAATAGCGGACCCTGACGCAACAGATCCGACCGAGCCGGGAGACGCCAGGGCCGGCCGTCTAGGAGTCTCATTAGATCCGCATACCACGGACGCCTTGGCCAGTCGGGCGCCACCAAAAGCACCTTCCCCAGATACGCCTCTATCCGTTGCACCACGCGCCCTATCAGTGCCCACGGTGGAAACACATAGATGACCCGACGTGGGCCACCGCTGCATCAGTGAGTCTATGCCTTCTGACATTCTTTCTCTTCTCCTGCTGTAAAACCACGGAACCTTGGCTGAAGCAAAGGTTGCCATTAAGTCCATTATTGGTGTCTCCTAACGCCGCTCGATCTGCGCAAAGACTTTGGGATGCAGCTCCCACTCCCCCGCATCCACTCGTACTCTGCTGAGAAAATCCGCCATCACGTTGTCTCATCCTGCAATGTGTGCCGCCGAAATTGCCGTCAACCGACTCTCCACCTAGGCAAACAGCAAGTCCGACTCCTCTTCCATCGCTGCACTTCCTGTGCCGCCCTGACAATTGATGTAAGCTACCGACACAGAATTGTCTGAGAGAATTCGAACGGAACGCCCTAGCACCATCTGCTCGAACACCTCCAGGGCTCTCACCACCGCTCGCAATTCTAACCAATTGATCGACCACGCTGACTCCAGAGGGGACCAGTATCCCTGTGCAAACTGGCCTCCGCAGTGGACTCCCCAGCCGGAGAGACTGGCATCTGTCATCACTGGAACCCACTCTGGTTGCTCAAGAGGCATTCCCGCCAACTAGGACGGAAGCAACCACCACTGAAGCGACCGGCGCACCTGGTGGGGGCAGGGCAACCGCTTGCTCAGGGAATCCACCTGATGCGACCAGCGCCTCAGCAACGCTCTCTGCAGCGGCCGCATATGCACTTTGGCCCACGGAACCGCCTCCAGGGTTGCCGCCATCGTGCCGAGTACTCGCAGGTAAAACCACGCCATCGGAGCAGGTGTGGCTCGGAACGAACGAACCAGCCTGCGCAGAGCCTGCGCCCTCTTGATCGGCAGAAAGACCAGCGCCTTGCGAGTGTCGAACCGGACCCCTAGATACTCGAGAACCTGAACAGGCTGTAGATGGCTTTTGTTGGGATTGACCACCCAGCCAAGCCCCTGCAAAAACTCTACCACCCTGTTGGTCACCTGCCGGCTCTCTGCCTCCGACTTCGCCCGAATCAACCAATCGTCGAGATACGGATGCACCAGGATACCTTCCTTGCGCAGCGCCGCCGCCACCACCACCATAATCTTGGTGAAAGTGTGCGGCGCCGTTGCCAGGCCGAAGGGCAACGCCCGGAACTGATAGTGACCCCAGGGTAAGGCGAACCTTAAGAGCCTCTGATGAGCCTCTCGGATGGGAATGTGCAGATAAGCCTCCGTTAGATCTAAGGATGTTAGAAACTCTCCTTGACGGACCGCGACGATAACCGACCGTAATGTCTCCATACGGAAGTGGGGCACCCGCAGACACCGATTCACCCCCTTGAGGTCTAAGATAGACCGCAGCGCCCCGCCTTTCTTTGGCACCACGAAATATATGGAATACCGACCTACGCCGTACTCCTGCCTCGGCACCTCCACAACCGCCCCTAAGCGCAGTAGGTGGTCCAAAGTGTCGCGAACCGCAAGAGTTTTCTGCGACATGACGAAGGAATCTCGCACGGGCCTTGCCAGCTCCAGGGCATAACCATGCTGAACGATCGAGGACCCACTGGTCGGAGGTGATGAGGGTCCAAGCGGACAGAAACTCCCGAAGTCTCTCGCCGATGGGAGTGTCCGCCACTGGGACCCGCCTCATCTCATTGCGACTTACGAGCTGCTGACCCGGAGCCTGAGGCAAAACCCCTAGTCGCCCCTCGAAACCCCCGGAATCCTTGACCGCGGGAAGAAAATCGGCCACTCTGAAAGGCGCCATACCGCGACGCCCAAAATCTCCGAAAGTCACGAAACTGACCTCTAAAAGCTTGACCGACCTTTCCCTGTTTCGGCTTATCCTCAGGCAGCCTACCCGCCTTGGATTCCCCCAGGTCCTTCACTAACTTATCCAAGTCTTCTCTGAAAAGTAATCGCCCCTTAAACGGCAGCTTACTCAGCCGGGATTTAGAGGAACCATCTGCCGCCCAATTACGCAGCCACACTGATCTGCGGGCGGCCACCACGGAAGCCGTGCTATTAGCGAGGGCTCTGACCAAATCATAATGCACATCCGCTAAATAAGCCACACCGGACTCCAGATGCCCCAGCTCCTGGACTTCGCTGAGATCCAATTCAGGCGAGCGACGCAACTGCTGAACCCAGCGCAAGCACGCCCTCGCCACCCAAGCTCCGCATATGGACACCTGCAGCGCGAGAGAGTCCGCCTCGAACGTTTGCTTCAAAAGGCCGTCCACCCTACAGTCCTGCGCATCCTTCAAAGCTGCGCTGCCCTCTACCGGGATGGTAGTTTTTTTGGTAACCGCCGATACCACTGCGTCAACCCGCGGTGTCTTGAACCTTTCCTTATCCTTATCCGCTAACGGATAAAGCCTAGCCATGGTGCGGACGCCTCTAAGTCCCGCCTCCGGCTGGTTCCATTCCTCCTGGATCATTTTATCGACCACCTTGTGCAGCGGAACCACCACCTGCGTTTGCCGCACCGCTTGAATGACAGGGTCCTCCACCTCGTCCTCCGTGGACGCCTGTGCTGTCAAATTGAGCATCTGAAGGGACTCTGTGATGAGCGCTGGAAGCTCCTCTCTCCGAAAGAGCCGAATGATCTTAGACTGCTCCTCAGGTTCCAGGATCTCACCCTCTTCGAGATCCCTTGCCCCCCCTTCTTCATACTCCCAGTCAGGCTCGTCAGGTTCCGCCCATTCATTGTCCATCGCCGAGGGTTCCCTGGCCCTAGCTTTCTTTGGGGCCGAGGGACCCTTGAGCACCTCGCTCGCAGTCGCCAACTGGGTAGCGGACAGCGAACTCGGCCCAGCCTCCGCTAAGCGACCCTGGCGCCGCAAGTAAAAGGCTTTGTGCAACATTAAGACAAACTCCGGGCAAAACTCCGTCAAAGCCTCCGGCTGCCGCTCCAAGGACGGAGCCGAGGGACCAGACTGTTCCTCCACAGGAGCTTCCTGCCCTGGGTCTGGAGGAGGCGTCGCCAGCCCCGCCGACGGCACCCCCGGGGACTCTGAGTCCTCCCTGACGTCCAGTAGCTGCTCCACCGTGGACGATATGGAAGCACAACCACAGCACACTCCAGACTCCGCCACAGTGCCTCTACGGGTGCCACAGACCACACACTGTGGCCGCCCCGCCATAAACCTCCCGGCATTTACCCCTGGACCCAGAACCCACCCAAAATGAAAATTCTGCTAGCCCAAGGGACCCTAAAACCACACAGACCTTTGACTGCCGAGGGAGAAGCCTGCCAACAGCCCCAGGCAATTGCCACTGTGCCAAGGGCCACCTCCCCTCCCCCCCCCCCCCCGCAGTATCTGACGATCATGGGAAAAACGAAAGTAAAACAAAACAAAAGTAAAACAAAAGGCAAATTCTGCTACCCTGGGAAGCGCTACCCCGGGAAGCGCTACCCCCAAAATACCAAAGCTTGCTTACCAACTCAGAGGCCGGACCGCAGCACAGCCACGCGGTCCTCTGTGCAAGCTAAAATGGCTGCCGGGGAGCCGGGTAGAAAAAAGGGTGCCAAACCGCCTCTTCTCCAGCGCTGCGGGAACCAACTGGACTGCCTGCTCTTCCACCGCAGCCTGCCACCGGTTCTGAGCTTACCGGGCAGGTCTGTAATATCCCCGAACCGGACAATAATCGCCGGCCCCGGATCGAGGCAGTCTGTGCTCACCAACGCTACTGCCGCTCCCCTGCTCTCCAGAGCCGTGATCAGCGCATACTGCAGCCCGGCAGAGTACAGGGATGGAAACGGGAGCTCTCCCCCGTAGTGTCCGGGGGGCGAGATCCTCCGAGCACCGCACCACACTCGCGTTACTGAAGGCTTTTGGAGAGGTGGCTGACAGGCAGTGATCCAGAATACTAAAGACTCCTCAACTGAAACTATTGATCCTGTACCCTCTTTAAAGATACAGTACCCCAGCAATGAATACTTTTTTTTTTTTTTTTTTTTTTTAACTTTTAAATGAACCCAAACTAACTGGACTAAGCCTACACTCTCCTTATCCGTTACTCCAGTGAGCCCTCTCCTGGGCTCACAACTATCTCCTGCTGCATGGAGACTGGTAACACTGGAGGGAGAGAGAGCGAGCAGCAGGCTATATCTAGTGATGTCATAAGTTCGACATACCAGTCTCCAAGCTGCAGGATGAGGTTGACAACCCAGAAGTAGAGGACTGAACTGGAGGAACGATAAGGAAAGGCCGTTAGTTTAGCTGGGTTTAAAAAAGGTTTGGACAAGTTCCTGGAGGAAAGGTCCATAAACCATTATTAAGAAGGGACCCAGGATATCAATGCTTGACCCAGTACAAGCATTGCGGAACCTGTGTCTTTTGGGGAAACTGCTAGGTACATATGACCTAGATTGGCCACTGTTGGAAACAGGATACTGGGCTTGATGGACCTTGGTCTGACCCAGTATGGCATATCTTATGTTCTTAAAGTGGTGGCTGCAGGAAAACATCAGAAAAGGAAAAAGAATGCCAATATCAGACAGGAAAGGAAGAGAAAAAAAGTGTTGTAGAATAGGATAGAGAAAGAAGAGGTAAGAGGGTCTGGAGAACAGGACGTGGGGAAATAGTTGTGATTGGTGACGTCTGAGTTCTCTATGGAGGGGGGGGGGTCAGACTGGGGAGGGCCAGAGCCATCAACGGGCAGGGGAAGGTCAAATGCCTGACAGAAAAGTTGTGTCTTGAGAAGTGCTTTAAAGTGTAGGAAGGACGATTCAATATGAAGAGAGTGCAGGAGTGAGTTCCATAGGGCAGGACTGAGGAAGAAGAATGCGGAGTGTCGGGGAAGCTCGAGGTGGGCTTGAGGGGGAGAGGGAAAAAAGACGGTTACCGTGTGCAGAGCGGAGAGAATGTGGGGCAGGCTGGAGGTAGATAGTATCGGCCAGGTATTGTGGGGTACTGGTATGTAGGACTTTATGGGTAATAGTGAGAAGTTTATAGATAAAATGAACCTTGATTGGAAGCCAAGGTAGAGAGAAGAGAGAGGGAGTAACATGGGCGGTAACGGGAGAGGATGTAATCAAGCGGGCAGCAGCATTCTGGACTAGCTGGAGACGACGTAGTTGGTGGCAGGGGAGACCACCAAAGATAGAGTTACAGTAGTCCAGGCGAGTGATCACAAGAGACATAATGAGAGTAGTGACAGCAGAAGAGGAAAGAAAAGGCCGGATGGATCTAATTCTACGAAGATGGAAGAAGCAGGAACGCACCACAGAGGAAATATGTTGGTGGAAAGAGAGGAATCCAGGGTGACCCCCAAATAGCGTAGGGTAGAGACAAGAGGAATGGGTTTGCCGGACATAGTGGGTGACAGATCAGGAGGGGAGTTACGAAAGGAGAACCAGATCGCAGAGGACTTGGATGGATTAACGTGAAGAAAGTTTTGCGTGAACCAGGAGGCAACGAGATCAAGGCAGTCGTTGAGTGGAGAGAAATGGAGGTGTGGTGGACCAGAAGAATGTCGTCGGCATAGATATAAACAGAAATTCCAGTTTGTTGGATGAGCAAGGCGAGAGGGGCAAGAAAGACATTGAAGAGAAGGGGGGCAAGGATGGAACCCTGAGGAACACCACATTGCAGCGGAAAGGAAGGTGAGACGTTAGAGCCCATATGCACAGCAAAGGAACATGAGGAAAGAAAAGACCGAAACCACTGTAGAACTGTACCTGAGAAACCAGAGTCGGACAGGCGTGAGAGAAGGGTGCGGTGATCAACAACATCAAAGGCAGCAGAGAGATCAAGGGATACAACCAGAGAAAGGTCACCTCGGTCGTGAGAGCGGTGAATCTCAGAGAGAAGTGCCAGAAGAATAGTCTCAGTGCTGTGGCCAGGACGAAAGCCAGATTGGCGAGGGTGGAGGAAAAGGGTAGAATCAAGATGGGCGGAGAGCTGGGAAAAGGCGAGCTTTTCAAGAGTTTTAGAAAGAAATGGTAGATTAGCGACTGGACGCCAGTTACTGGGAACCGCAAGGTCTAAGGTGTGCAATGTGGAGTGGAGGAGTAGCCTAGTGGTTGGGGCAAGGTACTTCAGGCCGGAAGGTCGGGGGTTCAAATCCCACTAGAGAACAGCAACCTTGGGCCGGAAGGACTGGGGTTTCTAGTCCCACAGGTGCTCCTTGTGGTCTTGGGCAAGCCACTTAACCCTCCATAGCCCATGTTCCCTGTAAAATAGTTATCTCCAAGTTATAATGCCCTGTTCAATGTAATTTCAGTTTGTTCAATGTAAACCGCACTGATGCAGAATAGCGCGGTATATAAGAGAATGTAAATAAATAAAATAAAAAATAAGGTGGGTTTTTTTGAGGAGGGGCCGAACGACAGCATGTTTTCAGCTGGAGGGAAAGTGTCCGGTGGCAAGGCTAGAGTTCAGAATAGTTAAGGAGTGTGGGATAAGATGAAGTGAAGGATTGAGAAGCCAGGAAGAAGGGAACGGGTCAAGAGGGCAGGTGGTCTGATGGGAGGAAGAGATAGCCTTGATAAGTTCAGCAGAAGCAACAGAGCTAAAGGTGCACCAGACATGAGGGAAAGTGCGGGAGGTGGGCGGGGAATCAGGGACAGGGAGGGAGGGAGAGAGGGGCAGGGCAAGATGAGAAGGACGAGTGGAGAGTGAGGACATTGTTAGAAAAGAAAGAGGCAAGCGTGGTTGGGCTGAGAGCGACTGTAGTAGGAGATGAGGAAGGGGGGGGGGAAGTGGAGGAGGAGGAGGAGAGGGATTTAAGGACTTCATATAAGTGCCGAGAGGAGTTTGTAGAGGAGGCGATGAGACGGGAATAGTAAGACTTTTTAGCTGAAGTAATCACGGAACGATAATGGTGATGTGCCTGATGGAACGCGGAAGCAGAAGTGGGAGAGGGCTTTTTCCGCCACTGGTGTTCAGCGCGATGGAGGTGAGTGCGGAGCAAATAGAGACCAGGATGGTACCAGGGATGGTGGGAGGAAGGGCAGAGTGAGATAGGACAGAGTGGGGCGAGAGTGTCCAGTGCAGTGGAGAGAGCCATAGTCCAGGAGTCCACCTGCTGGTCTACCGTAAGGGAAGCAAAGTCAGAGGGTAATAGAGAATCGGCTGGAGGGAAGTGTTGGGAGGTGAGGGGGTGATATGACGTTTAAGAAGCTGCGAGGGAACGTTTGCAACATGGGATAAGAGGGATGCTGGGGGGAGAAGAGGGCAGGAAAACAATAGGCAGTAGTGGTCGGACCAGGGAAGAGGAAGCGTTCGGAGGTTAGAAGGGTGGAAGGGGGAGGGGGCATGGGGTGAAGATAAGGTCCAAGATGTGGCCAGAGACATGAGCTGGGCAGTTTACAGACTGAGTGAAAGAGATCATCAAGAAGGGAAATTAGAATCTTGAGGTCTAAGAAGCATAGCCGGTCTCCCTGCTGGAAGAACGGCAGCAATGTTCCAAGGGAGAGCATCTTGAACGTCTCCCTCACCAGGAATGCGTTGAGGTTGTGCAGGTCGAGGATGGGCCTTAGGCCCCCTGTCCTCGTTGAGACGAGGAATTATCTGGAGTAGAACCCCTTGCCCTGGAGGTGGTGGGGTAGTGGTTCCACTGCACTGTCCCTGAGAAGACCTGCCAGTTCCTTCAGAAGGTGGTCCCAGTGAAGAGACCACCTGGAGGGCTCTCCCAGAAAATAAGGGAGAGGCATCTGGGTCAAGCAGAGGAGGTAACCCTCCCTGACCACCCTCAGTGCCCAGGCATCGGTGGTGATGGTTACCCACCTCGGGGAATAGAGGGTCAGTCATCCTCCTGTAGGCTGGTGACTTCTTTAGGGTAGAGTGGCTATGCTGGCGTAGTCAAAAACTTCCCCTGGCTGGGGCTTCAGAGCCTTCTGCTTACATGGGCCATGCCCTTGTCCCTTGGCCTGCTGCCCTTGAGGAGCCGGGGAGGCCTGAAAATGTGGGTAGTTGTGGTAAGCAGCTCCCTTCCTTGGGTAAAAGGGCTTTTTACCCGAGGCCTTCCTTTGGGGAGGGACAGCGGTCTTAGAGAGCCTGGTCGTCATGAACTTGGTCTCCAACTCGGCGGCCTTGTCAGTCATGGACTTGCCAAAGGTTTTCTCCCTGGCAGGGGACATTGACCAACTTGTCCTGGACCTATTGCTCGAGATCCGATGACTAGAGCCAAGACTGGTGGTGTGCACTGATGCCTGCCACGGCTACCCGGGCTGCCGACTCAAACACATCATAGGCCGCTCAAGACAAATTTGGAGCATTCATGGACGGCCTTGGGCAGGCTCCTGAAGCACTGCAAGGGTTCCTCGGAGAGAAAAGCTAAGAAACCGGCGAGTTCCTTTGCCATGCCCATGTACAGCTGGTAGGTCTGGACACGTCAAATGAGCATCAAGCCCTGGTAGCATGTCCTGCGAGGGCATCCAAGGTGCGGGCCTCCCTCCCGGGGGGCACAGAGGAGTGCATCTTCTAGCTCTTCAGCCGACGCATGGTAGACTCCACCACCCTGGAGTTGTGTCTTCTGGAAGCCAGGGCTCCGGCAGACTTGATACATCGAGTCAAGTCGCTTGCTCACTACCGGTACCGATGCCAGCTTCTTCCACATGCAGAACATGAGTTGTTCCAAGATGAGAAGAATGAGCACCATGAGAGTTTCGAGGGGGAGCCTCGTACTGGAGGATCTCGAGCTTGTCTGCACAAGGGTCCTCCTCAGACTCTGTCAGGAACGCCTGGGCCTTGGACATGTCTTTGACAAAGTCTAAGAATCCCATGTCCTCCGGCAGGGACCTTTTCTGAGGATCCAAGACTGGGAAGTCAGAGGAGACGTCGTGGTGTCGACGGGTATCGGGGACTCGTCATTCTCCATTTCCCACTTGGAGTAGTCCGAGGAAGACTCTAGGGTGGGCTGCTCCGCGGGCCTCGAGGGACCCAAGGCCGCACGGTCCACCCCCAGGGGGGGTGAGGGAACATCGGGGACAACCGCAGCCCTGTCGAGTGGGACACGGAGTGCAACCTCGGCCGAGCATAGACTCAAAGCCGCAGAATCTCAAGGATCGGCTCAGCCTCCGAGGACATCTTCAAAGTCGAACACCCAGTGGTCAGGGTGGAGGAACCAGATGCGCTGGACAACAGTGACTGCTGCTGTTTCAAGGCGGCAGACAAGTTGCACTCCAAGGCTGCCATTCTGGACTCCAGACCAGAAGGCTCTGCAGCCTTTGGCACGAGCATCGAGGAACTCTGGCCTGACACTGGCTCCCCGCTCGATGAGGACAGCCTCCAAGGACAGAGGCCGGTCTGCTGCCAGATCCTGAGGGACCTTCACCAGCCGCTCCTTCTCGAAGACTTGGGCAGGCGCCTGGGGCTGTGAGACCGGGCCCAGGCGGAACCCTGTCTGAGCTATCCAAGGACGCTGCTTTCGAGGGTTGTTTCTTCCTCTTGTGTTCCCTCGAGGGGGACCCCCTCTCTGAGGGCCCACGATGGTGCTCTGGTTCAGAGAACTCCTCCCATGATGTCGGTGCCTCAGACGAAGCCTTGACCTTCGGAGGCATCGGGGAAAAACCTATCGTGCTGCTGCTGGCGGCTCTTCAGGGCCTTGGTAGACATCAGTTTGCATAAGCTGCAGGCTGCTGCGTCATGGTCCGGCCCAAGGCAACGCAGACAGCAGTCGTGTGTGTTGGTTAAGGACATGAGCTTAGCACACTGATCACACTTTTTGAAACCACTGGTAGACAAAGGGGAAAAAAAAACCCCTGCGAGGCCGAAGACCCTCCGAGCTGCCAGCGGGGGAAAAAAAAAGACACAAAGGCACCCAAAAAGAACACACATAAAAATGGGCCGAACTTGACATTGAGGCACCAAGAACGGTAGGTGGGAAGAGTACTGGTGCAATCCGGAGACGAGCTAAGAACTCGAGAAGAAAAAAAAAATCAACTTTTTCCAGGGGAAAGACAGACGGCGTCTGAAGGGCTCTGCAGAAAAAAGGAGACTAAGATGGCACCCTTGGTCAGGAAGGGGACCACACATGTGTGGTGGCATCTCCCAAAGGCTTTTTTTGAAAGCTGGGGAGATGCTTCCGCGAGGGCTCCATCTGTGCAGACATCACCCATATGTGAGGACTGACTTCCTGCTTGTTCCCGGAGAATATTACAACATAACATATAAACAATTGCAGGTAACAGGTGCGGATAACTTTACAATCACATTTATTTACATAATTTATAATCTTATTATTTATTATTATTATTTATTACAATCTCTTCTATACCGCACTATTCGACATCAGTGCGGTTTATATGGAACACAATTATCAGAACAGGAAACAGGTCTGAGTTTACAGATAACGGGACAACGAACTTGGATAACAGTGGGGTAACTATTTACATACAGGCGTCATAGTAGAATATGTAACACAAGTATCAATGATCAAGGATATCTTGGCTAGCAGTGTTGGTTTAGCTGGCTAGGCATGCTGGTGTAGTTACATTCGTTGGGGTGGCGAATTGATTCATTGTTATCTGGGAAGTATTTGAGGAAGAGGTGATGCTTGAGGACCTTCCTAAATTGGGTTAGGTTAGTGATGGCACGGATGTTTGGTGGTGGAGCGTTCCAGCATCTTGGAGCGCAGAGTCTGAAGGCCCTGTTTGCTGTTGTCGAGATGCATTTTGTTAATGCCTTCGGAATTATTAGTGTATTTATTGCAGTGGATCTTCTTGATCTATTTGGGGCAGTGATGCGGATGAGGTCTGTTAGTGATAACTTCTTGATAACTTTTTAAAAATCACATGAAATTATTACTTCAGGTGTAAATTCTTAAAAATCAATCATGTTTACATCAGTGGTTTGTTACTTTGGATAGAGTAGGAGGGTGAAGAGGAAGGAAACCCTTTTTAAAATCACATTCAGTATTTTGAGAGTCCACAGTTTATGCTGACTACTATCATTCTCCATGTTTCCTCGGCTCGGAAGCCTATCATCTCATCTTTGGACTAATTTCTTTCACTGCATATATACAACATATAGTTAAAATGTATCATTTCTTTCTCAGCAAAATGTGTCCCTTCCTTTCTGAACACACTACCCAAGACTCATCCACTTCTCTAGACTTGCAACCTGCTCCTTGCCAGTATGCCCTGAATCATCTCTCCACATCAGTGCATTCAGAACTCTGCCACAAGGCTAATCTTCTGCTAGTGTTGGCCCTCTCCTCATGTCACTTCACTGGCTCTGTTTCCATATCCAATTCAAGCTTCTCCTCCTGACCTTCTAGTGACCTCTATCTCATCTCTTCCTACACCTCTTCTTGGGAAGACCATTCATCAAGCAAATCCCTTCTATCTGTGCCCTTTTCTTCAACTGCCAACTCCAGACTTAGCACAGTTACTTACCTGTAACAGGTGATCTCTGGGAACAGCAGGAAAGCGTAGTTACTCACCTGTAACAGGTGTTCTCCAGGAGCAGCAGGAATCAGTCCTCACATATGGGTGACGTCGGCGCCGACGGAGCCCTCGCGGAGCAATTTTCCCCAGCTTTCAAAGAAAGCCTTTGGGAATTGCAGCGCGCATGCGCGGTCGCCTTCCCGCCCAAGGGTGCCATCTTAGCCAGTCTGATGACATAGCTAAAAGACAGCATAAAAATTTGTAAAAAAAACTTAAGCAGATGATTGCAACTCCACGGGGAGGAGGGAGGGTTGTGAGGACTGATTCCTGCTGCTCCTGGAGAACACCTGTTACAGGTGAGTAACTACGCTTTCTCCAGGACCAAGCAGGAAGTCAGTCCTCACATATGGGACTCCCAAGCTTAAGGCTACCGGAGACCCTAAGCACAAAAATGAGCTCCCTCTAGCTCAGCGGCACAGAAGGAAAGGAATCTTCACTGAATTATCACCCACCGGTAGCCCCCATCCGGGATGGAGGGTAGGAGTTGCTCAAACCTCGAAGAGATTTCGGAGGACTGCCTGTCCGAAAGCACTGTCCCTACGGGACTCCCTCTCGAGACAGTAATGGACCGCAAAAGTCTGGCTCGAAGACCAAGTAGCGGCCCGGCAGATGTCTGCCAGCAGAACAGAGCGGAGGTAAGCCACTGACGTAGCCTTCGCCCGAACACGATGAGCCGTGACTCGACTTTCTAAGGAGAGTCCGGCTGCCCCATAAGCCCAAGCGATACAGTCAGCAACCCAGATGGACAGCGTACGCTTGGAGACCGGGAGCCCCAATTTATTGGGGTCAAAAGACACAAAAAGCTGAGTAGCTTTACGGTGCTCCCGCGTACGGTCAAGGTAGAAGTTTAATGCCCTTCTACAGTCCAGGGTATGCAGGACTCGTTCAGCTCGGCTGGAGTGAGGCCTGGGAAAGAAGGTTGGAAGTACCACCTCCTGATTGATGTGAAAAGGGGAGACCACTTTTGGAAGAAATTTTGGGTGAGTCCGTAGGACTACCCTATTTTTGTAGATCCGAGTGAGGGGGGGATCAGACACGACGGCCTGCAATTCACTTACGCGTCTAGCGGAAGTGAGGGCTATCAGGAATAAGGTTTTCCACGAAAGAAAACGCAGAGAACAGGTAGCCATCGGTTCAAAAGGCGGACAGGTGATCCGCTGTAAAACCACATTCAGATCCCAGTCAGGTGCTGGCGGGCACAGAGGTGGTTTAAGTAGAAGGAGACCTCGGAGAAACCGTGCTACGAGAGGGTCGCTGGAAAGAGGTCTGCAGTCCACCGGCACATGGTGTGCTGAAAGAGCACTGAGGTGGACTTTGACGGAGTTGGACTTAAGTCCCAGATTAGAGAGGTAGAGCAGGTACTGCAAGATCACCGACACCGAGCAGGAGAAGGGATCCTGAGACTGCTGTACACACCAAACGGAAAAGCGACGCCATTTAAGGGCGTAGCATTTGCGGGTAGAAGGTCGCCGAGAAGCTAGGACGACCTCTTCCACCTCTGCCGGCAGGAGAAGGGGAGCGAGGACTACCCTTTCAGCCGCCAGGCCATTAGGTTGAGAGATCTGAGGTTGGGGTGTAGCAGAAACCCCTGATCCTGTGTTAGGAGATCCGGTTGAAACCCCAGAGGGAACGGATCCTCCACCGCTAATTGTAACAGGAGTGGAAACCACGGCTGTCTGGGCCAGCGAGGAGCCACCAGGATCATGGAAGCTTTGTCCCGGAGAACCTTGAATAGAGTTCGAGAGACTAGCGGGATGGGAGGAAAAGCATAGAGAAGGCTTTCCGACCATGAGAGTAGAAAAGCATCCGCCGCTACCCGAAGGGGATGTGGCTGACGAGAGCAGAAGCGAGGAAGTTGCCGGTTGAGAGGACTGGCAAAGAGATCCATCGTGGGGAGGCCCCACTTCAGAAAGAGTTTCTGAACTACCAAAGAATCCAGACGCCACTCGTGCGGCTGGAGTATCCTGCTGAGTTTGTCGGCCAGGCAATTTTCTTGGCCTGGGAGATAAACTGCTTTGAGAAGAATGCCGTGACTGACGGCCCAAGAGCAGAGCTTCTGAGCTTCTCGGCAGAGAAGGAGGGAGCCCGTGCCCCCCTGCTTGTTCACGTAGAACATGGCAACTTGATTGTCCGTCTGGACAAGGACGGACTGGTGAGAAGTCAGGTGGGAGAAAGCCTTGAGCGCCAGACGGATTGCTCTGAGCTCCAGGAAGTTGATCTGTTGAGCAGACTCCCACGCGGTCCAGAGACCTTGAGTACATGCCCCCTGGCAATGTGCTCCCCAACCCAGGAGGGAAGCATCGGTCGTCAGCACTTGAGCCGGCTGGGGCGACTGAAACGGCATTCCGAGCACCAGGTTCGGCCGATGAAGCCACCACTGCAGGGAAGAGGCCAGCGGCTCGGAGATGCGCACTAAGTCGGCTAGTCCGCCGGTGGCCTGTTGCCACTGCTTGCGAAGGCACCATTGAGCCGGCCGCATATTCAGGCGAGCATTGGGGGTCACGTGGACGGTGGAAGCCATATGGCCGAGTAGTCTCAGGAAGCGCCTGGCGGAGACCAGGGACTGACTGCGAAAACGGACGGCTAGGTCCATGAGCCGTTGAGCCCTGTCGAGAGGCAGGAAAGCTCGAGCCTGAGGAGTGTGCAGTCTTGCGCCGATGAACTCGAGATCCTGTGAGGGGAGCAAAGTGGACTTTGCGAAGTTTATGACAAAGCCCAAGTACTGCAGAAGAGTCACCGTGCGGTGTGTGGCATTGGTGACTGCCGGAGAGGACGACGCTCTGATGAGCCAGTCGTCGAGGTACGGAAAGACATAGAGGCCGTGAAGCCTGAGATAGGCCGCCACCACCGCGAGGCATTTCGTGAAGACTCGCAGTGCGGAGGATAGGCCAAAGGGCAGTACTCTGTACTGGTAGTGATTTCCTGCCACCACAAACCTTAGGTATTGGCGGTGGCTTGGGTGGATGAGGATGTGCGTGTAGGCATCCTTTAGATCTAAGGAGCATAGCCAATCTCCCTGCTGGAGGTAGGGCAGAAGGATTCCAAGGGTAAGCATCTTGAACTTCTCCCTGACAAGGAACTTGTTGAGGTTGCGCAAGTCCAGGATGGGTCTGAGGCCTCCCGTTCTTTTTGGTATTAGGAAATACCTGGAATAGAAGCCTTGACCTCTCAGGTGGTGGGGCACCGGTTCCACAGCCTGTTCCTGAAGCAGACTTGCTAACTCCTGTAGGAGTAAGTCCCTGTGCAGAGGGAGTCGAGGAGGTTCTCCCGGGAAATAAGAGGGAGGGACCTGATGGAAGTGGAGAAGATATCCTTCTCGCACGACTTGAAGCACCCAGGCATCTGAAGTGATGTTGGACCACCTGTGGGCGAAGTGAACCAGCCGGCCTCCGGTGCTGGGAGGAACCAGCTGAGGGGGAGAGGCTATGCTGAGGAAGTCAAAAACCCCCACCCTGCTGAGCAGGGGCAGGTGGTGCAGGCTTGGGGGCTTGCTGCCTACGGGACCCGTTACCCCGTCCCTTGGCCTGCTGACCCTGTTGGGGAGCTGCGGGGGCCTGATATTGAGGGTAGTGTTTATAGGCAGCCGCCTTTCTCGGGTAAAAGGACTTCTTTCCCCGAGCCCTTCTTTTTCTGGGAAGGGGCGGAGGTCTTCCTAGAAAGCCTGGTCCTGGTGAGAGTCTCCGTCTCGATTTGTGCAGCCTTCTCAGCCATGGGCTTGCCAAAGAGGTTCTCACCTCTGCAGGGGACATCGACCAACTTGTCCTGCACCCAAGGTTCAAGGTCAGACGACTGAAGCCAAGCCTGTCGGCGGGCACCGATGCCAGCTGCGGCTACACGAGCCGATGCTTCAAAGCCATCATAGGCTGCTCGGGACATGAATTTGGAGCATTCCCGAATACCAGATGTCAAGGCCAGGAACCTCCGCAAAGGTTCCTCGGACAGTCCAGCGGAGAATCCGGCTATCTCTTTAGCCAGGTCTCGGAGATACATGCCCATGTATAGCTGGTAGGTCTGGACACGACAAGCCAGCATAGAGCCCTGGAAACACTTCTTACCAAGGCCATCCAGGTTACGGGCCTCCCTGCCAGGAGGCACCGAGGAGTGCATCTTTTGGCTCTTAAGCCTATGCATGGCCGATTCCACTACCATGGAATGGTGTGGCAGCTGTGCTTTTTGGAAGCCAGGACTCTTGCGGACTCGATAGATGGAATCGACCCGCTTGCTCAATACCGGCGACGAGGCCGGACTCTCCCACATGCGGAAGAGTAGAGTAGTCGTTCCAGCATGGGAGGAAACCGGTACAGTAAAGTGCTCCCGGGCGGGAGAGTCGTACTGAAGGGCGTCGAGCTCTTCGGCTCGAGGCTCCTCCTCGGGATCCGCAGGGAAGGCCAAAGCCTTGGCCATATCCCTGACGAAGTCCGAGAACCGGGCATCCTCCGGGGGGGACTGTTTCCGAGGTTCGGACTCAGGTGAGTCCGAGGGGACACACCGAGTCCGAAAGGAATCAGGTGACTCCTCCTCTTCAGACTCCCAGGCCGACTGAGGAGGAATCGGTGGGGTCGGCTCGGGCAGGCGGAGGCGTCGGCCGCCCCGACGCCGAAGGAGTTGGCGGCAACGACCTCGGTCCCGAACGGGAGGCCGAGGGTGACCTCGACCGAGGATCGACTCGAGTTCGCATGGACTCGAGGATCGGCTTGGTCTCCGGGGTCGACTTAGACGTCGACGTCCCGGCGGTCGGGGCAGCGGCGCCAGCGAGGCTAGCGATCAGTGCCCGCTGCTGGTCCATGAAGGCAGATAGTCTGCTCTCCAAGGCCGTCAACCTGAGTCCGACCTCAGGTGACCCAGCAGCCCCCGACTCGGGCCCCGACGGCGTCGGGCCCGACGTCGGAACTCTCGGAGGCGAGTCCAGGAGGACTACAGGACTTACCCGAGCAGGCAACTCCGACTCCAGGCGAGGTCGCTTCGGGAGGTGCTCCTCCTCCAAAGACCCGGGACGGCTGTCGGGGCTATGCGACCTGGCCCTCGCGGAGCCAGGAGCGTCCACCGACGCCGCCCTCGCGGGTTTTGTCTTCCGTCGATGGTCTCCGGAGGGAGAACCCCTGTCGGAGGAGCTTCGGCGATGGTCAGAGCTGGAGCCTCTGGATGCCGAGGCCTCCGACGAGGTCCGGGTACGGCTGGGGTCAGCGAAGATTCTATCCCGCTGATGCCGCCGACTCCTCAACGCTTTGGAGGACATTTTGCCACAGGCTCCACAGATCATTTCTTCATGATCCGGGCCTAGGCAGCGGAGGCAATTATCGTGTGTGTCAGTGAGTGACATATTTCTGTCACTCTGACCACACCGCTTAAAACCACTGGCAGCCATCGGGGGAAAAAGGGCCCCTGCAAGGTCAAAGGACCGGGCTGCCAGTGAAAAACCGAAAACGAAACTGACCAAAAATCAGAAAAACCGAAAAATAAGAGGAGGACTCGCAACGGCGTTGCGAGTCCGGCAGGAAAACGACCGGCGTCGAACCGAAGTGAAAAAGAGAAAAAACTCACGAAAATCAACTTTTTTAGCGGGGACACGACGGGTACGTCTGTAGGGCTCCGCGGAAAAAAGAAGACTGGCTAAGATGGCACCCTTGGGCGGGAAGGCCACCGCGCATACGCGCTGCAATTCCCAAAGGCTTTCTTTGAAAGCTGGGGAAAATTGCTCCGCGAGGGCTCCGTCGGCGCCGACGTCACCCATATGTGAGGACTGACTTCCTGCATGGTCCTGGAGAATAAGTCTTCACATATGGGTATCATCGGTACCGACGGAGCCTGCGCGGGAACGCTCCACAGCGTCCTGAAAGAAAGCTTTTGGGAGCATCCCACAGCGCCTGCGCGCTGCCTTCCTGCCTTTCCTAACTGCCTCTCTCCAGTTTGAGTTTTAAAGCTGAGACAGAGAGAGAGAGAGACAGAGAGAGAGAGAGAGAGAGAGAGAGAGAGAGAGAGGAAAGGAAAGACAGATAGATACAACTCCTAGGGGAGGTGGGTGGGTTGTGAAGACTTATTCCTGCTGTTCCCAGAGATCACCTGTTACAGGTAAGTAACTGTGCTATCTCCAGGAACAAGCAGGAATGAGTCTTCACATATGGGGACTCCCCAGCTAGAGATGCCTGGGAGATCACCCAGATTGTGAGTCCTTGGGAAGGGCTCCACCTGCACCCATGAATCTCAGGCATCCAGTCAGGGATGGAGGGTAGGAGTTGATTAGGTATGGAACAGGTGTTTGAGAACAGCCTGACCAAACAAGGCATCCCGGCGTGAGTCCTTGTCCAAGCAGTAATGGGCTGTGAAGGTATGAACCGATGCCAGGTGGCTGCTCGACAGATTTGGTCGATGGACACAGAATTAAGATGAGCCATAGAGGCTGCCATGGCTCTCACATTGTGAGCTGTGACATGGCCCTCCAGAGAAAGATTCTTGCTCTGGTAGGCGAAGAAAATACACTGAGCAATCCAATTAGACAGAGTTCTCTTGGAGACTGGAAGTCCTAAATGAGAAGGATCAAAAGCAACAAAAAGTTGAGAGGACTTTCTATGTTGCTGTGTTCGTTCTAAGTAGAAAGCAAGTGCTCTTTTACAATCCAGGGTATGAAGATTCCTCTCTGCAGTTGAAGCATGAGGTCCTGGAAAAAAGACAGGTAAATACACCTCCTGGTTCAGATGATAAGGTGAGACCACTTTAGGCATAAAGTGTGGATTAGATCTAAGGACTACCTTGTCATGATGGAACCTTGTATAAGGAGGATTAGCCACTAAAGCTTGCAACTCACTGATACGGCGAGCTGAGGTGACTGCAATGAGAAAAATAACCTTCCAGGAAAGGAATTTCAAGGAGGTAGTGCCTAAGGGTTCAAAGGGTGGTTTCATAAGCTGGCCAAGAACCAGATTCAAGTCCCATGCCACTGGAGGTGGTCTAATGTGGGGTTTAGTCAAAAGAAGGCCTCTCATGAATCTTGCTATAAGAGAATGAGAGGAAATAGGTTGTCCATTGAGAGGTTTAAGGGATGCTGCAATAGCACTCAAATGGACTCTGGCCTGCATGGGATAAATGCAGTAAATAGTCTAATAAAGAATTCAAAGGTATTGCAAGAGGGTTGAGACCCTTCTCTGCACACCAAATGGAAAACCTTTTCCATTTAAAAGCGTAGGAACGTCTGGTGGAAGGCTTTCTGGAAGCATGAAGGATATCCTTTACTTGCTTAAAAAGGTGTAAATCCTGAAGGTCTAGGCCTTCAGCAACCAGGCTCTGAGATGAAGAGACTGAGGATTTGGGTGCCACAAGGTTCCCTCCTCCTGGGAGAGGAGATCTGGAGCAGACCCCAGGTCCAGGGAGGGAGCTTGAGAGAGATGCAGAAGTAGAGGGTACCACACTTAGCGTGGCCAATGTGGTGCTATGAGGATCATAGCCCCCTTGTCTCTCTGAAGCTTGAACAGTTTTCGGAATGAGGGGAATAGGTGGAAAGGCATAGAGGAAGTCTTTCCCCCAATGAAGGAGGAAGGCATCCCTGGCCTGAACTCCCTGACATGGAAACCTGGAACAAAACCGGGGAAGTTTGGCATTCCACGGACTTGCAAACAGGTCTATGTCTGGGGTACCCCAAATCCGAAAAATCCTGGCTATCTGGTCCCCCATGTAGGGACCATTCGTGTGGAAGCAGAACTCAACAGTCTGTCTGCCCAAGAGTTTTGAACCCCTGGAAGATACACCGCCATGAGATGGATTTGATGCTCTCTGGCGAAGGCCCACAATCTGAGAGCTTCGTTGCAAAGCGACAGAGAGCCAGTTCCTCCCTGCTTGTTCACGTAGAACATGGCTACCTGGTTGTCCATATGGATGAGGACTGTCTTGTAGCTGAGCAGGGTGTGGAAGACTGAGAGCCAGAAAGATTGCTCTGAGCTCTAAAAGGTTGATATGTAGAGATGTCTCCTTTGGAGACCAGATGCCTTGGGTCGAGAGATCTTGTAGATGAGCTCCCCAACCTTTTGGAGAGGCATCTGTTAGGGTTGCTTGGGGTAACACCTGTTGAAAGGGGGACCCCAGCAACAGATTTTGAGTGGACTTCCACCAGTGGAGGGACCAAAAAAGGCGACTGGAGGTTGCTATTTTGTCTGACAGGCAACCTGATGCTTGAGTCCATTGGGTGGATAGGGTCCACTGAGCTGCCCTCATGTGAAGGCGAGCGTAAGGAACCACATGCACCGTGGAGGCCATGTGGCCTAAGAGTTGTAACATCTCTCGAGCAGTTAAATGGGATTTTAACTGAATCTGGGAGGCTAACTGCACCAAGCGTAGGCAACAGGCCTGGGGAAGATAGGCCCTTGCAGTTGTGGTATCCAGTAAGGCCCCTATGAACTCTAGAGACTGAGTAGGGGTAAGATGGGACTTTGGAATGTTGATTACCAGTTCCAGGTACTGAAGAACACGCCTTGTGCAGGCTAGAGAAGTCTGGGCCTCTGACTGGGATGGAGCTCGGATGAGCCAGTCGTCCAGATAAGGGAATACGAATATTCCTAGAGTGCGTAGGAATGCAGCTATTACTGCAATGCATTTTGTGAACACTCTTGGAGCAGAGGCCAGACCGAAAGGAAGCACTTTGTATTGGTAGTGCTTTCCCTGGTACAGGAAACGAAGGAATCTTCTGTGTGTTGGATGGATGAGAACATGGGTGTACGCATCCTTGAGATCTAGAGAACAAAGCCAATCCTGACTCTGGAGGTATGGAAGGAGAGTTCCGAGAGAAGTCATCTTGAATTTCTCCTTGCATAGAAACTTGGTCAATTCTCTGAGATCTAATATGGGTCTTTAGCCCCGTTTTCTTTGGGATGAGAAAATAGGGTGAGTAGAACCCTGAGCCCTAAGAAGGGGTACTTCTTCTATTGCCCCTTGGGCAAGAAGGGTAGCAATCTCCTGACCTAGAAGGGTGAGGAGAGATGTTGGAGAATTGAACTGTTTCACCATGGTGTGAGGAGGAAGGTTTAAGAAATGAAGTTTGTACCCTTCCCTTATAATGGAGAGGGTCCAGTGCTCTGTTGTGATTTGTTCCCATCTGGGAGCAAAGTGAGCTAACCTTCCTGGGATGGTGAGAGGCTCTGGATGTTCTAGAGCCAGAAAGGCTAAGTTCTCTAGTGGAAAGTCAAAGGCCCTGAGGAGGCTGAGGCTGTTGGGCCGTAGCAGTCCTCGCAGCCTGGGTTTTGGCCTGTTTTGGTTGTTGCTGTCTCTTTGTAGCAAAACGACCTTGAGAAGAGGCCTGACCATAAGAAGAAAATTCCCCTTTCTTTGGGAAAGATCCCTTTTTGAACAACCTCTTTTTAAAAGGAGCAGTAGTAGACTTTGAAAGTCTATCTAAAGCAGAATTTTCAGCATCCATCTGGTTGGCCTTTGCTTGCCAATCTTTGCCAAACAGGTTTTCGCCTGTACAGGGAAGGTTACCTAGACCATCCTGTACCCAGGATTCCAAATCAGAGGCTTGCAACCAAGCAACTCTGCGTGCACCTATGGCAATAGCTGAGGCTCTACTGACCCCTTCAAAAGAGTCAAAGGCTGCACAGTTGGAAAACTTGGATACATCCTGTGCATGTTTAAGCCAGGTGATATATTCTTCTCTCTTATCTTCTGACATAAAAGGAGATAAGGTTTGCAGATGATCTGTAACTTCTTTTAGAAACATCCCGATATAGAGACTATAGGAGTTGATTCTGGCTACAAGCATACTGGCCTGGAAGATTTTCCTGCCAAAGGCATCTAGGGTTCTGCATTCTCTTCCTGGAGGAGCAGAGGAGTGCCTTTTTGTACTCTTGATCTTTTTCATAGCAGACTACCACAATGGAGTGGTGAGGAAGCCGAGTTTTATGAAACCCAGGACAAGGAGGAACACGATACATGGTGTCCAACCTTCTGGAATGAGGGGAGGTGGAAAGAGGAGTCTCCCATATGCCCAACATGTGCTCATAAAGAATCTCATGTATTGGTAAGGTGGCTGCCTCTTTAGGAGCCTTAGGATATTGTAGGATATCTAATTTTTTGGCTCTAGGTTCAGTCTCAGAGGTCACTGATATGGACAGGCCTTTGGCCACCTCCCTAATAAAGTCATGAAAAGACAAGTCTTCAGAAGGAGACATTCTCCTTTTTGGAGAAGAGGGTTCCTGAGGAAGGATCCCCGATGCTTCAATTGAGGCCTCTGAAGAGTCAGAGTCTTCAGAAGAATCGAATTGTCGACTGTCTGGATGCTCTCGTAGAGCCCGATATGCGTACCAGGAGGTATCGACATTGGGAGAAATCGGTACCGGGCTGGTACTGATAGGCATCACTGGATAGCTTATCGCTGCTGTCGATGCTGTTGTTGATGCAAGCGGTACTGGTATCGGAACCGGAATCGGATCCTGTACCGGAATCGGTATGGGTACCGACAACGGGGTTTGTTGCGGTACCGTAGGCGTTACAGCTTGAATGAATGCCGTGATGGCACGCTACATGGTCAGAATATTCTGATCCATTGACGCCACCAATGTCTGGATATCGGTACCGGTAGAAACTGCCGGTACCCCAGAACATTGTAACAGGTGATCGGTCGAGGCCGAGCCATCGATGTCAACCTGTGACCCCATAGGTAGTGCTTTGGAAGCCGGAGCCTCCCGCCAGGGTAATTTTGCCGGTGTGGTATCCTCAAGAGTAAGCCAGGGGGCATCTCGATACTTAGAGGGAGATGAACTCTTTGAGGACCGGCCAGATTTAAGTTTGGTTACCTGAGATCCATGGGATGAAGAAGCAGCCCTGAAAGATGCCGATGCCACGGAAGCTGCATCGGAGGGAAACAGGGTACTGAGCTTAGCTGCCAGATTCTGTAACCCTCTTTTGGACATCATGGAACAGGACTCACAATCCGCAATGGAGTTGTCAGGACCTAAACATTTTAGACACCAGTCATGGGTGTCTGTGACAGAAATAGTGCTACTGCACTTTGTGCATTTTTTAAACCCGGAGGCGGATTTTTCCATGAGGGAAAAATATCTCTGTAGGCCTAAGGCCTCAGAAGAAAAATGTACTGAAAAAAGTAGAAGTTCTTTTTTTGTTTTTTGTTTTTTAAAGAAAGAAAAAGAACCGGTAGTACCGGTGCGGAATCGAGAAGGCAGACACGCGACTATAGAAAAATAAAAGAAAATAAGAAATTCTTCAGCGGTGACAGGAAACACGACCTGCTGGCTCCGCGGAAAAGAAGAACTGAAGAGAGGCAGTTAGGAAAGGCGGAAAGGCAGCGCGCAGGCGCTGTGGGATGCTCCCAAAAGCTTTCTTTCAGGACGCTGGGGAGCGTTCCCACGCAGGCTCCGTTGGTACCGACGATACCCATATGTGAAGACTCATTCCTGCTTGTTCCTGGAGATCATTCATTCCATCCTGCTGCACTATATGGAACAGACTACCTGAGCCGGTAAATCAATGTCAGGCACCACTTCTAGTCCTATTCAAATATTTGAGGCTGCTTTTGGATCCTGATCCTTTATTCTGCTGTTATAACCCATGTGTTAAAACGCTCTTGTCCCTTGTTTGTTGCTTGTCTTGCTTAGATTGCCAGCTCTACTAAGAAGGGACTATCTTATGTGTATATATGCAGCACTGCGTAAGCCTCGTAGCAATATAAAAATGATTGGAATTAATAGTACTACTACTATAGGTGTATGAGATTGAAAAAACATGAGTGAAAATTTCAGTGAAAAATCAATGCTCCTAAACTGCTAGGAAATTTAGCTGACAATACAGCCATGGCTTTGCTGTCCCCCTATTTGTCTTAATCCAGTTACCTGTGTTTTGTAGTCAAGCTCCTCAGACTCTTTCTGGTTTCTTAGGCTCATGGAGGAGTAGTACAGGAGAAGCACAACCACCTGCAAGTGAACAGCACAGAATCTGGATTATTTACAGTAAAAAAGAAAAGGACGCAAGGCTTCCACTACACAATTCTCTCTGTAATACTGCTTTAAAGATTTTGGATATAGTAGGGGAGGAGTGGTCTAGTGATTAGTACATAGTATCTCAGGCCGTGGGTTCAAGTCCCACCTGGGGACAGCAATCATCTTAGGCTGGAGGGACTGGGGTTTCTAGCCCTATAGGCACTCCTTGTGGCTTTGGGCAAGCCACATAACCCTCTGTTGCCTCAGGTACACATAGGGAACATATCCAATACTTGTTTGTAGTAATTGCACAATGTAAACTGCTTTGATTGAAGGATAAGGTGGTATAGAAAACTTGTTAAATAAACTAGCCCAAGAAACACATTTGGAATCATCCTGGCACTCAATGCTATCTTTGATTCAGAGAAAGCGTAGTTACTTGTAACAGGTGTCCTCCAGGGACAGCAGGAATCAGTCCTCCCATATGGGTGACGTCAGCGCCAACACAGCCTGCACAGAGCATTTCCCCAGCTTTCAAAGAAAGCCTTTGGGACAAGCTAACACGCATGAGTGATCCCTTCTCACACAAGCCTGTCCAATCAGTAAAAATAAAACGAAGTAGGGAGGCAACTCCCAGAGGAGAAGGGAGGGTTGTGAGGACCGATTCCTGCTGTCCCTGTAGAACACCTGTCACAGGTGAGTAACTATGCTTTCTTCAGGAACAAGCAGAAGTCAGTCCTCACATATCGGATTCCCTAGCCGATAACACTTGCGTCCAAGGGCGTCAAGGGCTCTCGCATCCCTCCTGGAGGGGGTGGGGGGGAAGAGACAAAAGAATGGGTCTTCTGGCTCATGAGCTTTTGCTTGGTTGACTCGACATCCATGGAGTTATGTGGGAGCTGGGGGTTTGTTGAACCCTGGGCCCTTCTGGACACTGTACATGGCAGTGAAGTGCAGGCTGACCACCGGCACAGATGTCGGTGTCTCCCACATTCTAAGTAGTAGCTGCTCGAGAATTGGCTGTACAGGCACTGTCACTGTGAGAGTTTCCTTGGGTGGAGACTCATACTGGACAATCTCCAGCTCTTTGGTGCATGGGTCTTCCTCTGCCTCGATTTGCACTGAGGGGGGCCCTGGCCATATCCCTGACAAAGTCATGGAAGGCCAAATCCTCCAGAAAGGAATAGCACCGGGGCCCTGGTGGAGAGTAGTCCGAGAAAATGTCTCTGTGCCGTCTGTTTCTGGGGATGTCTCATCGTTGGTCTCCCACTCTGAGTGGAGGGGTAACAACAAATCCGAGGCCCTGCAGACTCCTTGCCTCGAAGCCCGCACCAGGGTGCCGTGGGCCTCCGGAGGACCTGGGGTCCGAGTTGCGAAAACTCACTGGGGAGGATCGGATGCCCAATGAATGGGACAGAGACCTCAACCAGGGCTGAGGGCTTACCTGAGGCCGGTGGCGTTCTGAGCTCGGTTCAACTGGGGACTCCCCCACAGTCAGGGACACAGTCATTAGGGCAGCTGATGCGGATGAACTGGCCATTATTGACAGCTGCAGGGTCAGGATAGCAGTGATGTTCTGCTCCAGGGCCACCATTCTGGTTTCCAAGTCAGAAGGCTCTGCAGCTTTCGGCACCGGCACTGAGGATTTCGGGCCCTGCGCCGGCACTCTCACGAGTGCATCCTCGACCAGGACTAGAGTCTCGAGGAACATCGCATGGTCTCCACCAGCCGAGGAATCCTTCTTGAGAACCTTGGAAGAGTGCTTCTCGGAGTTGCCAGAGTACCTCCGGTGGAACCTCAAAGGACTTTGAGGATTTTTTCTTCGCTCTCTTGGGGTCCAGGGTCTTCTCAGATGTGCTGCCACAGTGGGACTCTGAGGAGACCTGGGCCTCATGGGAAGTACTGGACTTAGAGCTCAGTATTGGGGAAGCAGGTGCCAAGACGGACCTTGGGAACAGTTTCTTATGCAACTCAGACCATTTTTTATTGGTCTTTGGTGTTATTGGTGTTATTATTATTATTATTATTATTATTAAAGACTTATAAAGCGCCACAACATACGAAGTGCTGTACAAACATAGAAGAGAGACAGTCCCTGCTCATCAGAGCTCACAATCTAATAAGACAGAAAACAAAATAAGTTACATAATACAAATAACAAAAATGTACAGGACAAAGTAAGCAAATGTTGATAGAGAGATCAAGATAGGGCAAGACAGGAACGGAAAGCAATAGTGAAGATTTTAGTCTGGACTTGAAAATGGCCAGGGAGGACGCCTGGTGCACAGAGATAGGAAGACTATTCCAAGCAAAGGGTGCTGCCAGTTGGAAGGAGCGAAGTCTGGAATTGGCAGTACGAGTGGAGGAGTGGCCTAGTGGTTGGGGCAAGGTACTTCAGGCCGAAAGGTCAGGGGTTCAGATCCCACTAGAGGACAGCAACCTTGGGCCGGAAGGACTGGGGTTTCTAGTCGCACAGGTGCTCCTTGTGGTCTTGGGCAAGCCACTTAACCCTCCATAGCTCATGTTCCCTGTAAAAATAGTTATCTCCAAGTTATAATGCCCTGTTCAATGTAATTTCAGTTTGATCAATGTAAACCGCACTGATGCAGAATAGCGCAGTATATAAGAGAATATAAATAAATAAATACGAGTAAAGGGCACAGATAAACGAAGACTATTAGAAGAGCGAAGCAACCGAGAGGGGGCATAAGGAGAGAGGAGAGATGAAAGATGAAAGGTACTGGGGGCAGAAGAGTGAATACATTTATAGGTCAGGAGGAGAAGTTTAAATTGGATACGGAGACGGATGGGAAGCCAATGAAGTGAAATGAGGAGAGGAGTGATGTGGGAAAAACGAGACTGGCGGAAAATGACTGGCACAGGTCACAAGAGGTCCTTTCATGGTCCAACCCCAGGCAGCAAAGGCGGCAGTCATGGGTGTGAATGACTGACTTGCTCTGACTGTAGCAGTCACAGTTTTTGAACTCACCAGGAGACAAGGTGGGGAGCACCTGGCTGGGGTCGACAATCCCCAGGCAAAAGAAGGTGTGAATGCTGGTAAAGGCAAGCCTCCATCAAAAAAAGGGGAAAAGAGCCGAAAACAGCGCTGGGGTCCAGCGCCGCTTGAGGCAGGAAGAAGAACCAGTACGCAAACAGGGAAGCTAACTTTTTAAGGATATTAGCAAGGGGGGGGGGTCCCCAGGGTAACAGGGCAGATGTCCACTGGGCTCCAGTGTTCTGATGTGATTTGCTCCCATCTGGGAGCAAAATGAGTTAACCTTCCTGGAATGGTGAGAGGCTCTGGTTGTTGTAGAGCCAGAAAGGTTAAGTTCTCTAGTATTAAGTCAAAAACCCTGAGGGGGTTGGGACTGTTGGACTGTAGCAGTCCCTGCCGGTTTAGCCCTGGCCTGTTTAGATTGCTGACGCTTAGGAGCAAAGCGAACTTGGGAAGATTGTTGGCCAGTATTTGTGGAAAATCTGGCCTTTTGTAGAAAGGCTTCTTAAAAGATTTTTTCTTGGCAGGGGTAGAGGTAGACTTAGAAAGTCTATCTAAAGCAGCATTCTCTGCATCCATTTGAGTGGCTTTGATCTGCCACTCCTTGCCAAACAGATTTTCACCTGTACAGGGTAGATTCCCCAACCCATCCTGGACCCAGGGTTCTAGGTCAGAGGCCTGGAGCCAAGCAATTCTGCGAGCAGCTATAGCAATGCCTGAGGCTCTGCTAGCACCATCAAAGGAGTCAAAGGCTGCTCTGTTGGAGAACTTTGAAAACATCTTGGGTATGCTTTAACAAAAGAAGGAACTCCTCCTTCCTATCCTCTGGGATAAAGGGGAGGAAATGGCGCATCTTTAGTGCAATCTCCTTCAGAAACATGCCCATATAGAGGCTGTATGAATTGATTCTGGCAATAAGCATACTGGCTTGGAAGATTTTCCTACCAAAAGCATCCAAGGTCCTACATTCTCTTCCTGGAGGAGTGGAAGAGTGTCTTTTGGTACTCTTTATCCTTTTCATAGCTGATTGTACCACAATAGAGTGGTGAGGGAGCTGAGGTTTTTGAAAACCAGGAGGGGGGACACGATACATGGTGTCCAAACGACGAGAATGTGGAGATAGGGTGAGAGGAGTCTCCCATAAGTCCATCATGTGTTCTTGAAGAATTTCATGAATGGGCAAGGCGACTGCCTCCTTGGGAACCTTAAGAGTATCCTAAAATATCTAATTTTTTTGCTCTAGGTTCTTTTTCAGAGGTTACTGAAATGGAGAGTCCTTTGGCTACTTCAATAATGAAGTCTTGAAAGGACAAATCCTCTGGAGGAGACATTCTCCTTCTTTGCTCCATCCTGCTGGAACGCACTACCAGCAACTATCAGAACCATCAGTGAACTCTCCCAATTTAGGAAGGCACTGAAACGGCACCTCTTTCTTCATCACTACGATGATGCAGTCTTCTCCCCACACCTCAATGCAGCACCTCAAACTCATGCACGTCACATTCCCAGACTGATCACTCGCAATCACACCTTCCCCTCCAACCACCATGAGAAACTTATGCAGTGCCGCATAACTCATTATATTGTTGCATAAAGTAGACTGTATTTATTCATCGTGTCTCCTTGTTAAGGGACTGATTATTTATACCCTATTTTACCTGTTATACCTGCTTAATGCATACCCAAGTTTAATTTTCCTGTTTAATGTATACCCAAGTTATTATACCTGTTTCACTGTAAGCACAAATCACAAAATTGAGATGTGCAACTCTTATGTTCATTGTAAACCGCACTGATGTCGAATAGCGCGGTATAAAAGAGACTGCAAATAAATAAATAAATTCTCCTCTTTGGAGAAGAGGGCTCCTCAGGAAGAGTAAGAGATACTTCAGCAGAGTCATCTGAGGAATCGGAATCATCAGAAGACTCGAAGTATCGTCTATTAGCTTCCAGAGATCGATACGCGTATCGACCGGTATCCACATCGGGCGTACCCGGAACCGGATCGGTATCGGGAAAAACCCCTGAACCGGGAACCGGAACCGGTATCCTGGTGGAAGTGGATGCTCTGGGTACCGGTATCGGTTGTGGTACCGGAACCGGAGTCGGAACCGCTTGTTGCGGTACCGAGGGCGTTGGAGCTTTAATAAAAGCCATTATGGCCTGCTGCATGGATTGAACGGTATTATCCATAGACGCCACGACTGCCTGGATATCGGTACCGGGTTGAGCCGGTACCCCAGAGCAGTCTAACAGGTGATCGGTCGAGGCCGTGCCATCGATGTCAACCTGTAACCCCATAGGAGCAGCTTTGGAAGCCGGAGCTTCCCGCCGGGGTTGTTTGGCTGGGGCAGGGTCCTCAGGGTCAAGCCCAAGGGCCTCTCGATACTTAGAGGGAGATTTGCCCTTTGAGGACCTGAGATCCATCAGGAGAGGAAGACCTGGATGATGTTGATGCTGGAGTATCTGTGGAAAACAGCATATGAAACTTGGCTGCTCGGTTCTGTAAGCCACGTTTGGACATCAGAGAGCAGGACGGACAATCCGGAATGGAGTGGTCAGGCCCCAAACATTTAAGACACCATTTGTGGTTGTCTGTAACCGAGATAGTACCGCTGCACTTGGTGCATTTTTTGAAACGGGAAGCTAATTTCTCCATGAGGGAGAGTTTCGTGAAAGCCTAAGGCCTAAACAAAAAATACACCAAGTGGGGAAAAAAGGTAAAGTTTTTGTTTTTTGTTTTCTTTAGAATAGTAAGAAAAAAGACCGGCGGTACCGGTCCGGAATCGGGGAAGGCAGACACGCGGCCAAAGAAATAAATTAAAATAAGAACTTCTTCAGCGGTGACAGGAACACGACCTGCTGGCTCCACGGAAAAAGAAGAACTGAGGAGAGTTGGTCAGGAAGGCGGGAAGGCAGCGCACATGCGCTGTGGGAGGCCCCAAAAGCTTTCCTTTCTGGGAAGCTGGGGAGCTTTCCCGCGCAGGCTCCGTCGGTTCCGACGTACCCATATGTGAGGACTCATTCCTGCTTGTTCCTGGAGATGCAGAAAAGAAGCGCGGCAGGAAAATCAAATGAAGGTTAGGTGCAGCTGGGGAAACACTGGTGGTGTGTGGGGAGAGAAGTTGGCAGCAAGACTTGGGAAAGTGAGTAAGAAGAGTAAGGGGGAGATGAACTTGGGAAGAGAAAAGAAGGAAGAGGGGGAACAACAAGGATGGGAAAAGCAAATTTTTTTACTTATAGTTAGGGTTTCAGGATTTCACGTATTTTCAATGGGCAAGCTACGGAGTCCAATATTTGCCACAGGTAGCACCAACTTCTTTCAGCTGATGACATTTGTAGCAAACCACCAGAAATACTTAACTGTTGCAAAAAACTGGTGTGTCCTTCATATCAGAGCTAACTTTGGATACAGCACAGTTACTTACCTGTAACAGGTGATCTCTGGGAACAGCAGGAATTAGTCCTCACATATGGGTACGTCGGAACCGACGGAGCCTGCGCGGGAAAGCTCCCCAGCTTCCTAGAATGGAAGCTTTTGGGGCCTCCCACTGCACATGCGCGCTGCCTTCCCGCCTTCCTGAACAGCTCTCCTCAGTTTCGAGTTTATAGCTGAGACAATAGAGAGAGGACAGGAAGACAGATAGATAGAAGATACAACTCCTAGGGGAGGTGGGTGGGTTGTGAGGACTAATTCCTGCTGTTCCCAGAGATCACCTGTTACAGGTAAGTAACTGTGCTATCTCCAGGAACAAGCAGGAATAAGTCCTCACATATGGGGATTCCCTAGCTGAGATGCCTGGGAGATCCCCCTCCAAGGGTTCGCCATCTTCGTATGGATCTCAGGCATCCATCCTGGGAAGGTGGGCAGGAGTTGTCTAAGAATGGAACAGGTGTTTGAGGACAGCCTGGCCAAACAAGGCATCCCGGCGGGAGTCCTTGTCCAAACAGTAATGGGCTGTAAAGGTATGAACCGAGGCCCAGGTAGCGGCTCGACAGATCTGATCAATAGAAACAGAGTGCAGATGAGCCATAGAAGTTGCCATGGCTCTCACATTGTGAGCTGTGACATGGCCTTCCAGAGAAATGTTTTTACTCTGGTAAGCAAAGGAAATACACTGAGCAATCCAATTGGAAAGTGTACGCTTGGAGACTGGAAGTCCCAAATGTGAAGGATCAAAAGCCACGAAAAATTGAGAAGACTTTCGATGTGGCTGAGTCCTATTAAGGTAAAAGGCTAGAGCTCTTTTACAATCCAGAGTATGAAGGTTCCTCTCTGCACTGGATGCATGAGGAGCCGGAAAAAAGACAGGTAGATATACCTCTTGATTAAGATGAAAAGGCGAGACCACTTTGGGCATAAAGTGGGGATTCGTCCTAAGGACCACCTTGTCATGATGAAATCTTGTATAAGGTGGATTAGCCACTAGAGCCTGCAGTTCGCTGATGCGGCGAGCGGAAGTGACTGCAATTAGGAATAGTACCTTCCAGGAAAGAAATTTCAAGGAGGTAGAAAATAACGGCTCAAAAGGTGGCTTCATAAGCTGACCAAGCACTAGATTCAAATCCCATGCGACCGGGGGGGGTCTGATGGGAGGTTTAGTGAGAGAGTCAGGCCTCTCATGAATCTTGCAACAAGAGGATGAGAGGAGATAGGTTGTCCATTTATAGGTTTCAGGGATGCTGAAATAGCACTTAAATGGACTCTTACAGAATTCGTCTTAAGGCCTGCATTGGAAAGATGCAGGAGATAGTCTAAGAGGGAATTCAAAGGAAGTGCCAGAGGGTCAAGGCCCTGCTGAGCACACCAAATGGAAAAACGTTTCCATTTGAAAGCATAAGACCGCCTCGTGGAAGGTTTCCTAGAGGCATGAAGGATATCTTTCACAGGTTGAGAAAAATTAAAGTCTTGAAGACTTAAGCCTTCAGTAACCAAGCTCGGAGATGTAGGGATTTGGGGTTTGGGTGCCACAAAGTCCCCTCCTCCTGAGACAGAAGGTCTGGTGCAGCTCCTAAGTCCAGGGCGGATCCCTGGGAGAGCTGTAGAAGCAGAGGGAACCACACTTGGCGTGGCCAGCGTGGAGCTATGAGGATCATAGAGCCGTGATCTCTCTGGAGTTTGAATAGAGTCTTGGGAATCAGCGGAATGGGTGGAAAGGCATATAGGAACGCCTGACCCCAATGGAGGAGAAAGGCGTCCGTGGCCTGAGCTTCCTGACACGGAGTCCTGGAACAGAACCGGGGAAGTTTGGCATTCCACGGACTTGCAAAGAGGTCTATGTCCGGGGTCCCCCATTCCTGAAAGATTCTGCTTATCTGGTCCACGTGTAGGGACCACTCGTGTGGCAGCAGAACTCGACTGAGCCTGTCTGCTCGAGAGTTTTGAACTCCTGGAAGATACACTGCTAGCAGATGAATTTGGTGCTCTCTGGCAAAGGCCCATAATCTGAGAGCTTCGTTGCAAAGCGACAGAGAGCCCGTCCCTCCTTGTTTGTTTATGTAAAACATGGCCACCTGATTGTCTGTCTGAACCAGGACAGTCAGGTTGGCAAGGAGGGTATAGAAGACCTTGAGGGCAAGGTAAATTGCTCGCAGTTCCAGGAGGTTGATATGAAGGGTGGCCTCCTGTGGAGACCAAGTGCCCTGAGTGGAGAGAGTTAGCAGATGGGCTCCCCACCCCAATTGGGAGGCATCTGTTGTGAGGGTTGCTTGGGGTAGCAAGGGCTGAAAGGGAGCCCCCAACAACAGATTCTTGGTGGATATCCACCAATGGAGGGACCAAGACAGACGGTTTGAGGTTTGTATTTGGTCTGAGAGTGCTCCCGACGCCTGAGTCCACTGGGTGGCCAGGGTCCATTGAGCTGCTCTCATATGAAGACGAGCATAGGGCACCACATGTACTGTGGAGGCCATATGGCCCAGGAGGCGTAGCATTTCCCTGGCTGTCAAGTGAGTACTGGACTGGGCTTGGGAGGCCAAGCTCAGCAGACGCTGACCCCGAACCAGTGGAAGGTAGGCTCTTGCAGTGGTGGTGTCCAACTGGGCCCCTATGAATTCTAGAGACTGAGTAGGGCTGAGTTGAGACTTGGGAAGGTTTACCACCAGTCCCAGATACTGCAGAAGGCTCCTTGTGCGGTCTAGGGAAATCTGGGCCTGCGACTGAGTTGGAGCTCGAATGAGCCAGTCGTCCAGATATGGGAATACGAAAATCCCCATGCTTCTGAGAAATGCGGCTACGACTGCCATGCATTTGGTAAAGACTCTTGGGGCAGAGGCGAGACCGAAGGGAAGTACTCTGTATTGGTAATGACTTCCCCTGAACAGAAAGCGAAGATATTTTCTGTGGGATGGATGGATGAGTAGATGTGTATACGCATCCTGCAGGTCTAGAGAACAAAGCCAGTCCTGACTCTGAAGGTATGGAAGGAGAATGCCCAAAGAGAGCATTTTGAATTTCTCCTTGTACAGAAATTTGTTCAATTCTCTCAGATCTAGGATTGGTCTGAATCCCCCTGTCTTCTTTGGAATGAGAAAATAGGGGGAGTAGAAACCTGACCCTTGTTGATGAAGAGGAACCTCTTCTATGGCCCCTTGGGCAAGCAGAGAAGAGATCTCCCGATCCAACAGGGCTAGGAGAGGAGATGGAGAATTGAAGGGTCTCACCATGTGATGAGGAGGAAGGTTGGAGAAATGAAGTTTGTAACCCTCTCGGATGATAGAGAGGGTCCATTGCTCTGTTGTGATTTGTTCCCATCTGGGAGCAAAGTGAGCTAACCTTCCAGGTATGGTGAGAGGTTCTGGTTGGTCCAGAACCAGGAATGGCAAGTTCTCTAGGGGCAAGTCAAAACCCCTGAGGGGGTGGAGCCTGTTGAGCTGCAGTAGCTGCTGCAGGCTTTGCTCTTGCTTGTTTCGTTTGCTGACGTTTAGCCGCAAAACGAGGTTGAGAAGATTGCTGGCCAGTATTGGAAGCATATCTGGCCTTCTTATAATAAGGCCTCTTGAAAGACTTCTTCTTAGTGGGAGTAGAAGTGGACTTAGAAAGTCTCTCTAAGGTGGCATTTTCAGCGTCCATTTGAGTGGCTTTAACTTGCCACTCTGCACCGAATAAGTTCTCACCTGTACAGGGCAGATTCCGTAAGCCATCTAGAACCCAGGGTTCCAGATCAGAAGCCTGGAGCCAAGCCAGACGTCTGGCTGCAATAGCAATGCCAGAAGCTCTGCTGGCTCCCTCGAAGGAATCAAAGGCAGCTCTGTTGGAGAACTTAGAAACATCTGAAAGTTGTTTCACTACAGAAAGGAAGTCCTCCTGTTTATCCTCAGGGATAAAGGGGGCAAAATGCCGCACTTTCTTGGCAAGTTCCCCTAGGAACATGCCCATATAGAGGCTGTAGGAATTAATCCTGGCTATAAGCATACTAGCCTGGAAGATTTTCCTACCAAAAGAGTCCAGTGTCTTACATTCCCTTCCTGGAGGTGTAGAAGAGTGCCTTTTAGTACTCTTGATCTTTTTCATTGCAGACTTTACCACAATGGAGTGGTGAGGCAATTGAGTTTTCTGAAAACCAGGAGAAGGAGGACCCGATACATGGTGTCCAACCTACGGGAATAAGGAGACAGAGTTAAAGGGTTCTCCCAGAAATCCATCAATTGTTCCTGAAGGATTTCATGGACAGGCAGGGTAACTGCTTCTTTAGGAGACTTAGAGTATCCTAAAATATCCAACCTTTTTGACCTTGGTTCCCTTTCAGAGGAGGTAGTGATAGAAAGGCCTTTAGCCATTTCTAAAATAAAGTCCTGAAAGGACAAATCCTCTGGAGGAGACATTCTCCTTTTTGGAGAAGAAGGTTCCTCAGGAAGGTCAAGGGAGAGCTCTGCAGACTCATCAGAGGAGCCAAAATCCTCAGAGGAATCGGTGTATTCTCTAGTTTCCTCCAACGCACGATACGCATACCGATCGGTATCGACATCGGGCGTACCGGGTATGGAAGCGGTATGGAGCGAAAGCCCATACGGTACCGATTTGCGTTTAGAAGAGGAAGGCCTGGGTTCCGGCATGGCGGACGATACCGGAACCGGGCCCGGAACCGCTGGAAGCGGTACCGACGGCGTTGCAGCTTTAATGAAAGCCATGACGGCCTGCTGCATGGATTGGACAGTATTGCCCATAGACGCCACGGCTGCCTGGATGTCGGTACCGGTATGGGCCGGTACCCCAGAGCAGTCCAACAGGTGATCTGTCGAGGCCGTGCCATCGATGTCAACCTGTAGCCCCTGAATTGGCGTTTTGGAAGGCAGAGCTTCCCGCCGGGGCTGTTTGGCTGGGGCAGGGTCCTCAAAACTAAGAGCCTCTCGATGCTTTGAAGGAGATTTGCCCTTTGAGGACTTGCCCACAGAAGGTTTGGTTACCTGAGATCCATCCGGAGATGATGACCTGGATGACTGTGATGTTGGATTCTCTGAAGCAAACAGCACATGGAATTTGTTGGCCCGGTTCTGCAGCCCACGCTTAGACATTTGGGAGCAGGAAGGGCAGTCCGGAATGGAGTGGTCAGGCCCCAAACATTTAAGACACCATTCATGGGTGTCTGTGACTGATATTACAGCAGTACACTTGGTACACTTCTTAAATCCAGGGGCTGGCTTCTCCATGTGGAGAATTCAAGTAGGCCTGAAGGCCTAACTGAAGTGACCAAGTGCTGAAAAATAATAAAAGAAAAAGAAATAATTTTTCAAGAAAGAAAAAGGAAGACCGGCGATACCGGTATCGGTATGGGAAGGCAGGTACGCGGTCTAAAGAAACAAAACAAAAAACTACAATTTCTTCAGCGGTGACAGGATACACGACCTGCTGGCTCCGCGGAAAAAGAGAAACTGAGGAGAGCTGTTCAGGAAGGCGGGAAGGCAGCGCGCATGTGCAGTGGGAGGCCCCAAAAGCTTCCATTCTAGGAAGCTGGGGAGCTTTCCCGCGCAGGCTCCGTCGGTTCCGACGTACCCATATGTGAGGACTTATTCCTGCTTGTTCCTGGAGATCATAAATTGCTAAAGTGAAATCACCAAAAAACAGATGATGCAATTCTGGTACCACATTTCTGTAGTCCTCTAAAATCTGTACCAAACACACTAATTTTTGTATCTTTGAATAAGAATTTTTGTTTAGAAGTTTAAATTTACTTCTCGGGCAGCAGTTATACTGTACAACTTTGTTGCACTATGCAGAATTTTAAAATACTGTGAACAGAATTTTTAATTTTTTGTAGTACAAGACGTACTGTAGGCAAGAGGGGTGGTGAAAAAAAGACTTGCCCAAGGCCACAAGGGGTATTAGTGGGAGGAAGTAGTGCTATAATCCTGGCCTCCCTGGCATTAAGCCTGCTGCTCTAATCACTAGGATTTTCCTCCAATTCACTTCTGCTAGTATAGAGGAGTACCTGCTCTCTGGTCACCTAAAAAGCATCCGACTCTTAAATGAGGTGGTAACATTTTACTTACCAGATGATGTCCCTTTCTCGAGTCCTGCTAGACCAGTCCAGATAAGTGGGTTGTTTTCTCCTACCAGCAGATGTGGGCAGACAAACATCCCAGAGGCTTCTTATGACATCGTGCCATTAACAGCCAACACACTAGGGAGCACATGCCAGTATTCATACCCAAGTACATGGTCAATAATCCCTGACCACACCCCACCTCAGTGAAGATAAGGCTCAACAGAACAAAAATCATAACTATGTACAGGATCGGCATCAGACAGAAGACTTGTCAAGGGTATGAGCCTGCAGTGCTCACCACAGAGAATATAGTAGACTAAAGCAGTTTCCAGAGGCGGGTCCTATATTGGTCTAGCAGGACTCAAGAAAAGGACATTATGTGGTAAGTAAAGCACAGTTACTTACCTGTAACAGGTGACCTCTGGGAACAGCAGGAATAGTCCTCACATATGGGTACGTCGGTACCGACGGAGCCTGCGCGGGAAAGCACCCCAGCTTCCCAAAAGGAAAGCTTTTGGGGCTTCCCACAGCGCATGCGCGCTGCCTTCCCGCCTTCCTGACCAACTCTCCTCAGTTCGAGTTTAAAGCTGAGACAATAGAGAGAGAAAAGGAAGAGAAAGAGATACAACTCCTAGGGGAGGTGGGTGGGTTGTGAGGACTATTCCTGCTGTTCCCAGAGATCACCTGTTACAGGTAAGTAACTGTGCTATCTCCAGGAACAAGCAGGAATGAGTCCTCACATATGGGGACTCCCTAGCTGAGATGCCTGGGAGATCCCCTCCGTAGGTATTTCATCTTCCGATGGATCTCAGGCATCCATTAAGGGAAGGTGGGCAGGAGTTGTTTAAGAATGGAACAGGTGTTTGAGGACAGCCTGACCAAATAAGGCATCCCGGCGGGAGTCCTTATCCAAGCAGTAATGGGCTGTGAAGGTATGAACCGAGGCCCAGGTGGCTGCTCGACAGATCTGATCTATGGATACAGAGTGAAGATGAGCCATAGAGGTGGCCATGGCTCTCACATTGTGAGCTGTGACATGGCCCTCCAGAGAAATGTTTTTACTCTGGTAAGCAAACGAAATACACTGAGCATTCCAATTGGAAAGTGTTCGTTTTGAGACTGGAAGTCCCAAATGAGAAGGATCGAAAGCAACAAAAAGTTGGGAAGACTTTCGATGTGGCTGAGTCCTATGGAGGTAAAAGGCAAGAGCTCTTTTACAATCTAGAGTATGAAGGTTCCGCTCTGCACTGGATGCATGAGGAGCTGGAAAGAAGACAGGTAGGTATACCTCTTGATTAAGATGAAAAGGTGAAACCACTTTAGGCATAAAGTGTGGATTTGTCCTAAGGACTACCTTATCATGATGGAACCTTGTATAGGGTGGATTCGCCACTAAGGCTTGCAGCTCACTGATGCGACGAGCTGAAGTGACTGCAATGAGGAAAATAACCTTCCAGGAAAGAAATTTCAAGGAGGTAGTGGCTAAGGGTTCAAAAGGTTGCTTCATAAGCTGACCAAGAACCAAGTTTAAGTCCCATGCCACCGGAGGAGGCCTAATGGGAGGTTTAGTTAAAGTTAGGCCTCTCATGAATCTTGCAATAAGAGGATGAGAGGAAATAGATTGTCCATTGAAAGGCTTGAGGGATACTGCAATAGCACTCAAATGGACCCTTACTGAATTCGTTTTAAGGCCTGCATTGGAGAGATGCAGGAGATATTCCAATAGAGAATTGATAGGAAGAGCAAAAGGATCAAGATCCTTTTGAGCACACCAAATGGAAAATCTCTTCCATTTAAAAGCATAAGAACGCCTTGTGGAAGGTTTTCTGGAAGCATGGAGGATATCTTTCACTTGTTGAGAGACATTTAAGTCTTGAAGGTCTAGGCCTTCAGTAACCATGCTCTGAGGTGGAGGGACTTGGGGTTTGGGTGCCACAAAGTCCCCTCCTCCTGAGACAGAAGGTCTGGAGCAGCTCCCAGGTCTAGGGAGGGACCCTGGGAGAGATGCAGAAGTAGAGGGAACCACACTTGGCGTGGCCAGCGTGGAGCTATGAGGATCATAGATCCGTGATCCCTCTGCAGTTTGAACAGAGTCTTGGGAATTAAAGGAATGGGTGGAAAGGCATATAGGAGGCCCTGACCCCAATGAAGGAGGAAGGCATCCCTGGCCTGAACCCCCTGACATGGAGTTCTGGAACAGAACCGGGGAAGTTTGGCATTCCACGGACTTGCAAAGAGGTCTATGTCTGGGGTTCCCCATTTCTGAAAGATTCTGAGTACCTGATCCATGTGCAGGGACCACTCGTGTGGAAGCAGAACTCGGCTGAGTCTGTCTGCCCAAGAGTTTTGAATTCCTGGGAGATATACTGCCAGGAGATGGATTTGATGCTCTCTGGCGAAGGCCCATAGTCTGAGAGCTTTGTTGCAAAGCGACAGAGAGCCAGTCCCTCCTTGTTTGTTTACGTAGAACATGGCTACTTGATTGTCGGTATGAACAAGCACTGTCATGTTGTAAAGGAGGGTATGAAAGACCTTGAGAGCAAGAAAAATTGCTTGAAGCTCCAGAAGGTTGATATGAAGGGCAGTCTCCTGCGGAGACCAAAGGCCTTGAGTGGAGAGGTCTTGAAGATGAGCTCCCCAGCCTGTCTGGGAGGCATCTGTAGTGAGGGTTGCCTGGGGTGGTAGCGGTTGGAAGGGGGACCCCAGCAACAGGTTTTGAATGGACATCCACCACTGGAGAGACCCAAAGAGACGTTTGGAGGTTTCTATTTGGTCGGAGAGAGCTCCGGATGCTTGGGTCCACTGAGTGGACAGAGTCCATTGAGCTGCTCTCATATGCAGGCGAGCATAAGGCACCACATGAACTGTGGAGGCCATGTGGCCTAGCAATTGTAACATCTCTCGGGCAGTCAAGTGAGTTTTGGACTGAATCTGAGAGGCCAGGTGCACTAGCCGGTGGCAACGTGCCTGGGGAAGATAGGCCCTTGCTGTGGTGGTATCTAACCAGGCCCCTATGAATTCTAGGGATTGAGTAGGGGTGAGTTGAGACTTTGGCAGATTGATGACAAGTCCCAGATACTGCAGAATGCAGATGGTGTGGTCCAGGGAAGTCTGAGCCTGAGACTGAGATGGAGCTCGGATGAGCCAGTCGTCTAGGTATGGGAAGACAAAGATTCCCTGAGAGCGTAGAAATGCAGCCACTACTGACATGCATTTTGTGAACACTCTTGGAGCAGAGGCTAGACCGAAGGGGAGTACTCTGTACTGGAAATGTTTTCCCTGGAACAGAAATCGAAGGAATTTTCTGTGGGATGGGTGGATGAGTATATGTGTGTACGCATCCTTTAGGTCTAGAGAACAAAGCCAGTCCTGACTCTGAAGGTAAGGAAGGAGAATACCCAGAGAGAGCATTTTGAATTTTTCCTTGCACAGGAATTTGTTTAATTCTCTCAGATCTAGGATGGGTCTGTGTCCTCCTGTTTTCTTTGGTATCAGAAAATAGGGGGAGTAGAACCCTGAGCCCTGTTGGAGGAGGGGAACCTGTTCTATTGCCCCTTGGGCAAGCAGGGTATTCACCTCCTGATCCAACAGGTGTAGGAGAGAAGGGGGAGAGATGAAATGTCTCACCCTGGGATAGATAGGAAGGCTGGAAAAATGCAGTTTGTATCCCTCTCTGATGATAGAGAGGGTCCACTGCTCTGATGTAATCTGTTCCCATCTGGGAGCAAAATGAGTCAGCCTTCCTGGAATGGTGAGAGGCTCTGGTTGCTGCAGAGCCAGAAAGGGTATGTTCTCTAGAAGTAAGTCAAAAACCCTGAGGGGGTTGGGACTGTTGAAGCGTAGCAGCTGCTGCAGGCTTTGTTCTGGCCTGTTTAGTCTGCTGTCGCTTAGGAACAAAGCGAACTTGAGCGGATGACTCGCCAGCATTGGAACCAAATCTAGGCTTTTTGTAGAAAGACTTCTTAAAAGACTTCTTTTTGGCAGGGAGTGAAGTAGACTTAGAGAGTCTATCCAAAGCAGCATTCTCTGCATCCATTTGAATGGCTTTGACTTGCCACTCTTTGCCAAAGAGATTTTCCCCTGTACAAGGTAAATTGCCTAGGCCATCTTGCACCCAGGATTCCAGGTCAGAGGCCTGGAGCCAAGCAATTCGACGAGCAGCTATGGCTATGCCAGATGCTCTACTAGCACCCTCAAAAGAGTCAAAGGCAGCCCTATTGGAGAACTTTGACACATCTTGGATATGCTTTAACAGAAGCAGGAACTCCTCTTTTCTATCCTCTGGAATAAAGGGGAGAAAATCTTGTACCTTAAGAGCAAGCTCCTTTAGAAACATGCCCATATAGAGGCTGTAGGAGTTGATTCTGGCAATAAGCATACTAGCTTGAAAGATTTTCCTGCCAAAAGCATCCAAAGTTCTACATTCTCTTCCTGGAGGGGTAGAAGAGTGCCTTTTGGTACTCTTAATCTTTTTCATAGCAGACTTCACCACAATAGAATGGTGAGGAAGCTGGGTTTTTTGAAAACCAGGAGAAGGAGGGACCCGATACATGGTATCCAACCGACGAGAATGTGGAGATAGTGTAAGAGGAGCCTCCTATAAATCCATCATATGTTCTTGGAGAATATTATGAATGGGTAAGGTGACTGCCTCTTTGGGAACCTTAGAGTATCCTAAAATGTCTAATTTTTGAGCTCTAGGTTCCTTTTCAGAGGATACTGTAATGGAAAGTCCCTTGGCAACTTCCAAGATGAAGTCCTGAAAGGACAAGTCCTCTGGAGGAGACATTCTTCTCTTTGGGGAAGAAGGCTCCTCAGGAAGAATAAGGGATGCTTCATCAGAATCATTTGAGGTATCGGCATCCTCAGAAGACTCAAAGTATCGCCTACTTGCTTCCAGAGATTGATACGGATACCGACCGGTATCGACCTCGGGCATACCGGGAGCCGGGTCGGTACCGAGAATATCGCGGGAAGCAAAAACCGGTACCGGCCTTCTACTGGAAGTAGATGCTCTGGGTACCGGTATCGGTTGTGGTACCGGAACCGGGGTCGGAACCGATGGTTGCGGTACCGAGGGCGTCGCAGCATTAATAAAAGCCATTATGGCCTGCTGCATGGATTGTACCGTAGTACCCATTGACGCCACAACTGCCTGGATGTCGGTACCGGTTTGAGCCGGTACCCCAGAGCAGTCTAACAGGTGATCGGTCGAGGCCGTGCCATCGATGTCAACCTGTAACCCCATAGGAGGAACTTTGGAAGCCGGAGCTTCCCGCCGGGGTTGTTTGGCTGGGGCAGGGTCTTCAGGGTCGAACCCAAGGGCCTCTCTCTGCTTTGAGGGAGATTTGCCCCTTGAAGACTTGCCCGAGGAATGTTTGGTTACCTGAGATCCATCCGGAGATGAAGACCTGGATGATGCTGATGCTGGATTATCTGCAGAAACAGCATATGAAATTTAGCTGCTCGGTTCTGTAAGCCCCGTTTGGACATCAGAGAGCAGGATGGTAGATACGCGGTCAGAACAACTTTTAAAACAAGAAATTCTTCAGCAGTGACAGGAACACGACCTGCTGGCTCCACGGAAAAAGAAGAACTGAGGAGAGTTGGTCAGGAAGGCGGGAAGGCAGCGCGCATGCGCTGTGGGAAGCCCCAAAAGCTTTCCTTTTGGGAAGCTGGGGAGCTTTCCCGCGCAGGCTCCGTCGGTACCGACGTACCCATATGTGAGGACTCATTCCTGCTTGTTCCTGGAGATAATGTCACCTTACATATTATTCTGCTAGACCAGTCCAGACAAGTGGGACATACCAAAGCTATGACTCCATTGAGAAAGACAAAGCAGCTTTCAAGACTTCTGAGCCAAAGGCCATGTCCACTCGAGTGTGGACATTCAAGCAGTAAAGCTTGTCAAGTGGAAAGTGATGCCTACGCTGCCACCCAACAAATGTCAAAGGGGGAGATTGAGCTGTGCTCCGCCCATAAGGATACTTACACCCAAACAGAATGCGCATGCAAACCCTCTGGAATGGGCCAGTTCCACAACAGATATGCTGAAGCAATGGCCTCCTTGTTCCAGCACCCCAGAGTAGACATGGAAGCTGTGTCACCTTTACATGGTCCTGCACACAGTACAACTAGATGGTCTGACTTGTGAAAGGAGTTAGTAATCTGCAGATAGCCAGAGGAGGACTCTCCAGATATCCACTAGGCGAAGGACTTTGTCCTTCCCATTACACTGGTCCCTGATAAAGAAGGGCAGACAGACGACCTGATTCACATGGAAGACAACACCACCTTGGGTAAGGGGGGGGATGGGCTGAATATAAACAGCCTCATCCAAGAATGACGAGTAAGGGTCCCTGCAGGATAACGCCTGCAGCTCAGAGATATGTCTTGCCGAGCAAACTGCAACCAAACAGGCTGTCTTAAGGGTCAGATCTTAAAATATGGCCCACTTTAAATACTCAATGGGCTCCAGACATCAGGGCCTGAAGCACCAAGCAGAGATCACAAGAGAGAATGCCTGAATCCATCTCTACCACCACTCCATCATCCTTAAAACAGGATAAGGCCACCATCTGAACCCTCAGGGAACCAAGGGAAAGGCCCTTGTCTGGGCCATCCTGAAGAAAGGCAATAAGAATGGCAAGTCTGACATATTAGGGTTAACCTGAAGCTCACAGCATCAATGCTCGAAAAGGCTCCAGATGCGCATGTAGACAAGGTTGGTAGAACCTCTCCTCACCTTGAGGAGCATGGATATCACTGCAGGGGAATAGTCATTGCATGCTAAATGACACCTCTCAAGAGCCAATCCATAAGTGAGAATGGAGCCCGGTTGTTCAGAAAGTTAAGGGCCTGTCTAACAGCCCCCGGGGGGGGGGGGGGGGGGGAGTCTGAGATGCTTCCTGCAGAAGCCACATCAGGTCTTCAAATCATGGCCTCCTTGGCCAATCCAGCTCCATCAGGACAACCTAGCCCAGATGTCACTCTATGCAGCAATAAAATTAATCGAATAGTCCAAAATAAGCACCCTCCTTAGCTGGTAAAGCATAGAAAGTCACCTTTAAAAGGTGTTCTCCGGGGACAGCAGAAATCAGTCCTCACATACGGGTGATGTCAGCACCAACAGAGCCTGCGCAGAGCAAATCCCCAGCTTTCAAAGAAAGTCTTTAGGATTGCTACCATGCATGCATGGTCCCCTTCCTGCCCAAGGGTGCCATCTTGCTCAGTCAGATGACATAGCAAAAAGACGACAAAAACAAAAAAGATGTTACAGTTGCAACTCCAGGGGAGGGAGGGAGGGTTGTGAGGATTGATTCCTGGTCCCTGGAGAACACCTGTTACAGGTGAGTAAAGCACAGTTACTTACCTGTAACAGGTGATCTCTGGGAACAGCAGGAATTAGTCTTCACATATGGGTACGTCGGTACCGACGGAGCCTGCACGGGAATGCTCCCCAGCATCCAATCAGAAAGCTTTTGGGAGCATCCCTCACGCCTGCGCGCTGACTTCCCCCCTTTCCCACTGCCTCTCCTCAGTTGAGTTTCATAGCTGAGACAGCAGGAGAGAAAGAGGAAAGGAAATAGATAGATACAACTCCTAGGGCAGGTGGGTGGGTTGTGAAGACTAATTCCTGCTGTTCCCAGAGATCACCTGTTACAGGTAAGTAACTGTGCTATCTCCAGGAACAAGCAGGAATGAGTCTTCACATATGGGGACTCCCTAGCTGAGGGTGCCAGGGGAGATCCCATAAAATGCGTATCCCTGGAACAGGACGGCATTTCCCAAACCTGGATCCCCGGCATCCCCTGAGGGATGGGAGGTAGGAGTTGAATAGAGAAAAGCTGTAGAGGAACAGCGAATCTAAAGACTACAGGGAAAAAGAGTCTTTAGAATGTATGTCAAGTATCATTAAGATATTTAATGAAACTAGTACAATATAGAGCTTACCTACTGGATAGTAGGAAGTAGAACTGTGATGGAGTGTACTGTAGATGCAGTAGCGGAATCCGCAAGTTAACTTCACAGCATTGAGGATGAAGTCCCAAACTTGGAATGGGCAGGTGAACCAGGTGTCAACTGGGGTAGGAGAAGAACGGCAGGTCTTCAATGGAAAGCTTTATGGGAAAAAGCTGAAAAATCTTTTAGGTACAGAGTTATTGACATTGAGAACTAAAAGAAGACGACTGACTGACCTGGAGAATTAGCCCAGTCCTAAAGGGAAGAGGGGGTATGGAAAACGTCCCTATTCCCAAGGAGAAGAGAAGTGTACTCAGAAATACTGAAGATGTACACTGTCTTTCCTAGCTGGTAAGAGATAAGAAGACATTGAAGATTGATACTTCATAGACAGGGAGATCTATAACAAAAATAGAAGCTGTTGACATCACAGCAATAATATTGTGTATAACCCTTCCCACTTACTGAGCCGTATGGGAATAGGCAAGGGGACTGTCTGGACCCATTAAGGGAAAAGCTTTATAGCACAGACAGTTAGGGAGATAGCAGGTAATACTTAGCGTCCTATGGACATCTCCCAATGGGCATATAGATATAGATATAGATAGATATATATGGAGAGACATACATATCTACATATGAGCATATATGTCTAGGTATGTGTGATACAGACTACAGAAATATGTATGTATAGGACATATACATACATGAATAGAAGTCTGAGGATACATGCCTGCAACTGAGCCCCACAAAAACATTCACATGGGGAATGTGATGGGAAAAGATTCATCTAATAATGAGGGGGTAAAAACCACCTGAAGATATATAGAGAATCTATTTGTGCGGTGCAGGAATGTAGCTCAGTGGAATAACCAGTATGGTTGCGTGAAAAAACAGAGGGTAATAGCAGTCTGGCAAGAGCATGTCAGGAGTACTTTAGGACTCTGACATGTCCAAAGGACAAAAAACGCATAGATTAAGACACCAGGGTGACCCAGCCAAGGGACACAGGGGTATCATGTATAGTAAAAGAGTATGCGTTGTCCAAGTGGAGCAGAAAAACATAATGCCAAGCTGTAAGGAAGAAAGGGGTAGATTGCTGCAAGATTGGGAACTCCTTGGACATTCACGCCATGGAATGATTATATAAACTTTTTCTACTATATGGGAAGAATCCTCAGAGACAAAGTTCAATGCTCTGTAGCAAGGGCCCATAGTAGAAAGCTTCTCTAAAGATTGCAGAAAGCATTGTGCAGGAGAATTATAAAACTGACAGAAGTCAGGTGTGTTACCACATCCTAGGAAAGGATATGGCTAGAAGAAGATAACCTGCAGTGAATAGTATTATGCAAGATAGTGGAAAGTAGCTTGCAATGAGCATTAAAGTAATCACTGGAACTCCTGAATATATACAGCAACTGAACAAAACAGCAGAGGGGATTCTCCTGTATGAAAACAGAGAGAAAACAGACAAAGGGAGCGGAGGAATTCCCATCCCTGTCTGATGAGTTGTTCAGAGCATGCATTGAAGGATAACAAAGTCTACACTGGAAAGAAAAAGAAGTGTTTCAGTATGGTACCAACTCAAGCAGGGGAAACCCTGGAAGAGAGGGGGTTGGAAAGTGACTTACCATATGGTAAGTCAGCTGAAGGAAAAGATGTCCATATGGGGACAGAAACTATCATGGGATAGTTGTAACCTCCCTTCGTGGTAGTAAGAAGGGGAGAATTCTGTAACCCATGGACAAAAGTATCCTAACAGCTTAGCATACTGAAAAAAAAAAAAACAGTGTAGAGTTTGAAGAATAAACTTCTGCTAAGAAGTAGTTAACTGTAGATTTCAATACACAGGAACCTATGGTTGCTGGTTATGATTAGACTGGCTAGAGTCTGGAGACTTCAGACTAGGATGAGATGTCCCTTGCTTGGGTACATCTGGAGGATGGGCAGGAGAAGGGTGAAACCTTCTTTTCTTAGGGAAAGAAGGTTTGGTAGGACATTTCCTACGTCCTGGGGAAAAAGAAGGCTTGGGATGGTTTCCAGAACCAGGGAAGTCAGTGGAGCAATGAGCAACCTGACGTAAAGCCTCTTTATTGAAGAGATTTTCTCCAGTACAAGGAGAATTACCCAGTGTATGTTGTGCCCATCCGCTCAAGTCTGAAGCTTGCAGCCAGGCTGTACGACGTGCTCCAATGGCAATAGCAGAGGATCTGCTAACAGACTCAAAAGAGTCTAGAGAAGCACGGAAAAGAAACCAAGAGATATTCCTGCTATGATTAAGAAGCAAGGAATAGCCAGTGGCCTTAGGCTCTGACAAAAAAGGGGACAAAAGAGATAATTTCTCTTTGATCTCCTGAAGTGTCAGACTCATATAAAAAATATATGAAAGAATTCTTGAAGCCAGCATAGAAGTTTGGAAGGCTTGACGTCCAAAGGCATCAATTGCTTTAGATGCACGACCTGGCGGATAAGAAGAATGCTTCTTCTTGCTCCTTACCTTCCTCATTGCTGATTCCACTACAATGGAATGATGTGGAAGTTGGTCTTTTTGAAACCCCGGAGAGGGAGGCACCTGATACAGAACATTAATGGCTGTAGAAGGCGAAGGAACCTTTAAAGGCGATTCCCACATCCTCAGAAGAAGAGCCTGCAAAGAATGATGTAAAGGAAGCATTATATTTTCCTTTCCTGCAGGATCTTGGTTAAGAGTAGAGCCAGGAATAGGAATGGCAAGAAAGGTTGCCATGTCAAGGAGAAATTTCTGAAAAGAAGGATCTCCAATAGGAACTATTCCTGGGTAGGCTGAGGTTGAAGGAGCAGCTTGAGCACCAGAAGACATAGTGGACTGGTGCAGAAAAAGAATCCTGCTAGAAGGACAGTGATACTGACAGTTCTGATTCGAGGCAGTTAGTACTGCATCGTCGATGCCCGGTATCGATTCCAAGCTAGGCATAGAAAGGATCGATGGCACCGATGGAACTGCAGGAATCGACATCGATACTGGTACCGGTATCGGGAACGGTAATGCCATCGAAGCAGGTATTGGAGGCTGCTGAAGCGGTACCGAGGTAACCAGAAAAGCTTGGTAAATATCCTCGGTACTGCGTAATCGGGAACGATATGGGTCGGTTACCAAACGCGTCGGTACCAAGTCATCTAGACTTGATATCGATTCGAGACTCGGCATCGAGGGGAGCGAGTCTATCGATGCATGCCTAGAAAGTACCAACATCGGTGGTGGTATCGGCGATGCCGATACAGGAAAATCAATCAGAGTGGTATCGATCGGTACCGGAGGTACCGAGGATGTCTGATTACGATCCCAGGTGAAGAGTGGAACACTCGACACCGATGCCGGGGTATCGGTACTGCTCGAAGACGGTACCAACCCCGAGCATGGCGGAAATACAGGAAAGCCAATCTGGGTCGTATCGATCGGCCCCGAAGGTACAGAGGACACCAGATGACGATCCCTGGTGAAGAGTGGAACACTCGACACCGGTGCCGGGTTATCGGTACCGCTCGAAGCGGATACCACCCCCTGGCACGGCTCAGGTATGTTCTGTGAGGGGTGAGCCCCAGGAACAACCTGAAACCCCGTGAATGCTTTGGAGCCCGAAAACTCCCGCCGGGGTTTTATTGCCAAAAAGGTCTTGAGGGCAAGGCCGGAGCGGTCATCATGCTGAGCATGAGAACTACCCTTCAAGAATTGGCTAGTCTTAACAGACTGTTTGTGGGTTACCTGATGCTGGAGAGAAGAAAAAACCGGTGTCCTCACCTCAGGAGGAAAAACGGCATCGAGGGAAACTCGAAAAAGGGAAGGTCTTCTCCCAATAGTACAGCCTGATGGTTCAGGGGAAAAAGGGTCAGGACCCAAACAGGTTAGACACCAAGCCTTGGAGTCTAAAAAGAAAACTATGTTTCCACAATGAAGGCACTTCTTAGGGGAAGAAGGCTCCATGTTGAAGAGGCCTGGTAGGCCCAAAAAGTTAAGGCAAAAAACTGAGGAGAAAAAATCTCTTTAATTTTAGAAAAGAAAAGAATAAAGCACCGGCGGTACCGGTATCGGTGGGAAGAACAGCCGCGACCACAAGAAAACAAGAAAAAAGGAATTTTAAAGAAAAACGTTTCTGCGGTGACAGGAGGACGTCCTGTTGGCTCAGCGGAAAAACGAAAACTGAGGAGAGGCAGTGGGAAAGGCGGGAAGTCAGCGTGCAGGCGCGAGGGATGCTCCCAAAAGCTTTCTGATTGGATGCTGGGGAGCATTCCCGTCCAGGCTCCGTCGGTACCGACATACCCATATGTGAAGACTCATTCCTGCTTGTTCCTGGAGATCTACGCTTTCTCCGGAAACAAGCAGGAAGTCAATCCTCACATATGGGACTCCCCATCTACAGGCTACCAAAACCCAATAGCAAAAACAAGAGTTCCCTCATGGAGAGCCACAAGCAGCAGCAATTGCGTCCATATAGACAGATCAGCAGAACCCCTGTGCCCGATGAAACCAGCACTCTGGTAGCCTGAACACAGAAGGAAGGGTCAGAGGATAGGTGTTGCCCAGACTCTGAAAAGGTTACAGAGCATGATCTGGCTAAAGGCACAGTCCCATCGGGACTCGCCTTCCAGGCAGTAATGAGCTGCAAAGGTATGGACTTAAGACCAGTTAGCGGCCCGGTCTGATAGTGGGACCGAATGCAAGTTAGCTACTGAGGTAGCCATAGCCCTGACCCGATGCACCGTGACCTGGCCTTCAAACGGAAGCCTCGTCTCCTCGTAGGCAAGGGCAATACAATCCGCCACCCATGTGGACAGCGCCTCCACCCAGCTTGCTGGGGTCGTAGGAAACAAAAAGCTGAGAGACTTTGGTGGCCCTGAGTGCGTTTGATATAGAAGGACAAGGCCCTCTTACAGTTCAAAGTATGGAGGGCCATCTCTGCCCGACTGGCATGCGGTCTGGGAAAGAAGGTAGGGAAGACCACCTCCTGGTTGAGGTGGAAGGACGACACCACCTTCGGAAGGAATTTAGGGTGCGTGCGAAGCACCACCCTATTCTTGTAAAATATGGTGTAGGGCACTAACGCCACTAGGGCCTAGAGCTCGCTTATCCTTCGTGCAGAAGTGAGCGCGACCAAGACGACCACCTTCCAGTAGAGGTAGCGAAGGTGGCAAGTAGCCAAGGGCTCGAATGGTGGTCGAGTAAGCTGCCTCAGCACCACATTGAGATCCCATTCCATCGTCGAAGGACGAACCAGGGGCTTAGACGGGAGCAGGCCCAGTAGGAAATGGAAAAAAAAACACAAGGAGGAGCAACCTCCTGCAGGGAGTCCAAGCAAACACAAAGAGCAGGAGGTGTCGGAAGAATGAGGGTCTTTATTGTGCAAAGGGAACCCCAACGCGTTTCGGCAACGCCTTCCTCAGGGGGAGCAACACTAATAAATATAAATATATATGCATTAATAATTAAAAACAATAAGAAAAATAAATTAAGGCACAGTTTAAAACAATTAAAATACGAAAGCACCGGCATGACATGCAACATAAAATAGTCTAATGTCATAAAAAAAAACACAAAGCAGGGCTGAGGGAACAGGAAACAAACAACCTAATAGAATAATACAAAGGAAGAAAAAGAAACTCATTGATGTTGGATCATAAAAAATGGTGTGAAAGCGTAGTTACTCACCTGTAACAGGTGTTCTCCAGGAGCAGCAGGAATCAGTCCTCACATATGGGTGACGTCGGCGCCGACGGAGCCCTCGCGGAGCAATTTTCCCCAGCTTTCAAAGAAAGCCTTTGGGAATTGCAGCGCGCATGCGCGGTCGCCTTCCCGCCCAAGGGTGCCATCTTAGCCAGTCAGATGACATAGCTAAAAAAGACAGCATAAAAATTTGCAAAAAAACTAAAGCAGATGATTGCAACTCCAAGGGGAGGAGGGAGGGTTGTGAGGACTGATTCCTGCTGCTCCTGGAGAACACCTGTTACAGGTGAGTAACTACGCTTTCTCCAGGACCAAGCAGGAAGTCAGTCCTCACATATGGGACTCCCAAGCTTAAGGCTACCGGAGACCCTAAGCACAAAAATGAGCTCCCTCTAGCTCAGCAGCACAGAAGGAAGGCATCTTCGCTGAATCATTACCCACCGGTAGCCCACATCCGGGATGGAGGGTAGGAGTTGCTCAAACCTCAAAGAGATTACGGAGGACTGCCTGTCCGAAAGCACTGTCCCTGCGGGACTCCCTCTCGAGACAGTAATGGACCGCAAAAGTCTGGCTCGAAGACCAAGTAGCGGCCCGGCAGATGTCTGCCAGCGGAACAGAGCGGAGGTAAGCCACTGACGTAGCCTTTGCCCGAACGCAATGAGCCGTGACTCGACCTCCCAAGGAGAGTCCGGCTGCCCCATAAGCCCAAGTGATACAGTCCGCAACCCAGATGGACAGAGTACGCTTGGAGACCGGGAGCCCCAATTTATTGGGGTCAAAAGACACAAAAAGCTGAGCAGCTTTACGGTGCTCCCGCGTACGGTCAAGGTAGAAGTTCAATGCCCTTCTACAGTCCAGGGTATGGAGGACCGTTTCAGCTCGGCTGGAGTGTGGTCTGGGAAAGAAGGTCGGAAGTACCACCTCCTGATTGATGTGAAAAGGGGAGACCACTTTTGGAAGAAATTTTGGGTGAGTCCGTAGGACTACCCTATTTTTGTAGAACCGAGTGTAAGGGGGATCAGACACGAGGGCCTGCAATTCACTTACGCGTCTAGCGGAAGTGAGGGCTATCAAGAACAATGTTTTCCAAGAAAGAAAACGGAGAGAGAACAGGTAGCCATAGGTTCAAAAGGCGGACAGGTGATCCGCTGTAAAACCACATTCAGATCCCAGTCAGGCGCTGGCGGGCGCAGAGGTGGTTTAAGCAGGAGACCTCGGAGAAACCTCACTACAAGAGGGTCGCTGGAAAGAGGTCTGCCGTCCACCGGCACATGATGTGCTGAAAGAGCACTGAGGTGAACTTTGACGGAGTTGGACTTAAGTCCCAGTTTAGAGAGGTATAGCAAGTACTGCAGGATCACCGACACCGGGCAGGAGAAGGGATCCTGAGACTGTTGGGTACACCAAACGGAAAAGCGACGCCATTTAAGGGCGTAGCATTTGCGGGTAGAAGGTCGCCGAGAAGCTAGGACGACCTCTTCCACCTCTGCCGGCAGGAGAAGGGGAGCAAGGACTACCCTCTCAGCAGCCAGGCCATTAGATTGAGAGATCTGAGGTTGGGGTGTAGCAGAGACCCCTGATCCTGAGTGAGGAGATCCGGTTGTAACCCCAGAGGGAACGGATCCTCTACCGCTAATTGCAGCAGGAGTGGAAACCACGGCTGTCTGGGCCAGCGAGGGGCCACCAGGATCATGAAAGCTTTGTCTCGGAGAACCTTGAAAAGAGTCCGAGAGACTAGCGGGATGGGAGGAAAAGCATACAGAAGGCTCTCCGACCATGAGAGTAGAAAAGCGTCTGCCGCAACTCGAAGGGGATGTGGCTGACGAGAGCAGAAGCGAGGAAGTTGCCGGTTGAGAGGGCTGGCAAAGAGATCCATCGTGGGGAGGCCCCACTTTAGAAAGAGCTTCTGAACTACCAAGGGATCCAGGTGCCACTCGTGCGGCTGGAGGATCCTGCTGAGTTTGTCCGCCAGGCAATTTTCTTGGCCTGGGAGATAAACTGCCTTGAGAAGAACGCCGTGACTGACGGCCCAAGAGCAGAGCTTCTGTGCTTCCCGACAGAGAAGGAAGGAGCCCGTGCCCCCCTGCTTGTTCACGTAGAACATGGCAACTTGATTGTCCGTCTGGACAAGGACGGACTGGTGAGAGGTCAGGTGGGAGAAGGCCTTGAGAGCCAGGCGGATCGCTCTGAGCTCCAGGAAGTTGATCTGCTGAGCAGACTCCCACGTGGTCCAGAGGCCCTGAGTACGCGCCCCTTGGCAATGTGCTCCCCAGCCCAGGAGGGATGCATCTGTCGTCAGCACCTGGGCCGGCTGAGGTGACTGAAAAGGCATGCCGAGTACCAGGTTCGGCCGATGAAGCCACCACTGGAGAGACAAGGCCAGCGGCTCGGAGACGCGCACTAGGTCTGCTAGGCCGCCTGTGGCTTGTTGCCACTGCTTGCGAAGACACCATTGAGCAGGCCGCATATTCAGGCGGGCATTGGGGGTCACATGGACGGTGGAAGCCATATGGCCGAGTAGTCTCAGGAAGCGCCTGGCGGAGACCAGGGGCTGGCTGCGAAAACGGTCGGCTAGGTCCATGAGCCGTTGAGCCCTGTCGAGCGGTAGGAACGCTCGTGCCTGAGGAGTGTGCAGCCTTGCGCCGATGAACTCGAGATCCTGTGAGGGGAGCAAAGTGGACTTTGCGAAGTTTATAACAAAGCCCAAGTACTGCAGAAGAGTCACCGTGCGGCGTGTGGCGTTGGTGACCTCCGGAGCGGACGCTGCTCTGATGAGCCAGTCGTCGAGGTACGGAAAGACATAGAGGCCGTGAAGCCGGAGATGGGCCGCCACCACCGCGAGACATTTTGTGAAGACTCGTGGTGCGGAGGACAGGCCAAAGGGCAGTACTCTGTACTGGTAATGATTTCCTGCCACCACAAACCTTAGGTATTGGCGGTGGCTTGGGTGGATGAGGATGTGCGTGTAGGCATCCTTTAGATCCAAGGAGCATAGCCAATCTCCCTGCTGGAGGTAGGGCAGAAGGATTCCAAGGGTAAGCATTTTGAACTTTTCCCGCACGAGGAACCTGTTGAGGTTGCGCAAGTCCAGGATGGGTCTGAGGCCTCCTGTCCTTTTTGGTACTAGAAAGTACCTGGAATAAAAGCCTTGACCTCTCAGGTGGTGGGGCACCGGTTCCACCGCCTGTTCCTGTAGAAGACCTGCTAACTCCTGAAGGAGTACGTCCCTGTGCAGAGGGAGTCGTGGAGGTTCTCCCGGGAAATAGGAGGGAGGGACCTGGTGGAAGTGGAGAAGATAGCCTTCTCTTACGACTTGAAGCACCCAGGCATCTGAAGTGATGCTGGACCACCTGTGGGCGAAGTGAACCAGCCGGCCTCCGGTGCTGGGAGGAGCCAGCGGAGGGGGAGAGGCTATGCTTAAGGAGTCAAAAGCCCCCACCCTGCTGAGCAGGGGCTGGTGGTGCAGGCTTGGGGGCTTGCTGCCTACGGGACCCGTTACCCCGTCCCTTGGCCTGCTGGCCCTGTTGGGGAGCTGCAGGGGCCTGATATTGGGGGTAGTGTTTGTAGGCAGCCGCCTTTCTCGGGTAAAAGGACTTCTTTCCCGAGCCCTTCTTTTTCTGGGAAGGGGCGGAGGTCTTCCTAGAAAGCCTAGTCCTGGTGAGAGTCTCCGTCTCGATTTGTGCAGCCTTTTCAGCCATGGGCTTGCCAAAGAGGTTTTCACCTCGGCAGGGGACATCGACCAACTTGTCCTGCACCCAGGGCTCAAGGTCAGACGACTGAAGCCACGCCTGTCGGCGGGCACCGATGCCGGCTGTGGCCACTCGAGCCGATGCTTCAAAGCCATCATAGGCTGCTCGGGATATGAATTTTGAGCATTCCCGAATGCCAGTGGACAAGGCCAGGAACCTCCGCAAAGGTTCCTCGGACAAACCAGCGGAGAATCCGGCTAGCTCTTTAGCCAGGTCTCGGAGATACATGCCCATGTATAGCTGGTAGGTCTGGACACGACACGCAAGCATAGAGCCCTGGAAACACTTCTTACCAAGGCCATCCAGGTTACGGGCCTCCCTGCCAGGAGGCACCGAGGAGTGCATCTTCTGGCTCTTAAGACGATGCATGGCCGATTCCACTACCATGGAATGGTGTGGTAGCTGTGCTTTTTGGAAGCCAGGGCTCTTGCGGACTCGATAGATAGAATCGACCCGCTTGCTCAGGACCGGCGAGGAGGCCGGACTCTCCCACATGCGGAAGAGTAGTCGTTCCAGCATGGGAGGAACCGGTACAGTAAAGTGTTCCCTGGCGGGAGAGTCATACTGGAGGGCATCGAGCTCTTCGGCTCGAGGCTCCTCCTCGGGATCCGCAGGGAAGGCCAAAGCCTTGGCCATATCCCTGACGAAGTCCGAGAACCTGGCATCCTCTGGGGGGGACTGCTTCCGAGGTTCGGACTCAGGTGAGTCCGAGGGGACACACCGAGTCCGAAAAGAATCAGGTGACTCTTCCTCTTCAGACTCCCAGACCGACTCCGACGAGGAATCGGTGGGGTCGGCCCGGGCAGGCCGCGGCGCCTGCCGCCCCGACGCCGAGGGAGTCGGCGTCGGCGACCTCGGTCCTGAACGGGAGGCCGAGGGTGACCTCGACCGAGGATCGACTCGAGTTCGCATGGACTCGAGGATCGGCTCGGTCTCCGGGGTCGACTTAGACGTCGACGTCCCGGCGGTCGGGGCAGCGGCGCCAGCGAGGCTAGCGAGCAGTGCCCGCTGCTGGTCCATGAAGGCAGACAGTCTGCTCTCCAAGGCCGTCAACCTGAGTCCGACCTCAGGTGACCCAGCAGCACCCGACACGGGCCCCGACGGCGTCGGGCCCGACGTCGGCGGTCTCGGAGGCGAGTCCAGGAGGACCACAGGACTTACCCGAGCAGGCAGCTCCGACTCCAGGCGAGGTCGCTTCGAGAGGTGCTCCTTCTCCAAGGACCCGGGACGGCTATCGGGGCTATGCGACCTGGCCCTCGCGGAGCCAGGAGCGTCCACCGACGCCGCCCTCGCGGGTTTCACCTTCCGTCAATGGTCCCCGGAGGGAGAACCCCTGTCGGAGGAACTCCGGCGACGGTCCGAGCTGGAACCTCTGGACGCGGAGGCCTCCGACGAGGTCCGGGTACGGATGGGGTCAGCGAAGATCCTATCCCGCTGATGCCGCCGACTTCTCAACGCTTTGGAGGACATTTTGCCGCAGGCCCCACAGATCATTTCTTCATGATCCGGGCCCAGGCAGCGGAGGCAATTGTCGTGTGTGTCAGTTAGTGACATATTTCGGTCACACTGACCACACCGCTTGAAACCACTGGCAGCCATCGGGGGAAAAAGGGCCCCTGCGAGGTCAAAGGACCAGGCTGCCAGGGAAAAACCGAAAACGAAACTGACTAAGTCAGAAAAACCGAAAAAGAAGAAGAGGACTCGTGACCGGCGTCGCGAGTCCGGGCGGGAAAAAGACCGGCGTCGAACCGAAGAAAAAAGAGAAAATTACGAATAAAATCAACTTTTTCGCGGGGACACGACGGGTACGTCTGTAGGGCTCCGCAGAAAAAAGAAGACTGGCTAAGATGGCACCCTTAGGCGGGAAGGCGACCGCGCATGCGCGCTGCAATTCCCAAAGGCTTTCTTTGAAAGCTGGGGAAAATTGCTCCGCGAGGGCTCCGTCGGCGCCGACGTCACCCATATGTGAGGACTGACTTCCTGCTTGGTCCTGGAGAAAGAGTGCTATGTATGCACTGTAGCAGCCCATGGTTGCATGTTATAAAAGGGGAGATAATCAACTTATAAAAATAACATGAAACCATAGAGCTCAAATGGTAATCTCTTGTAAACTAGTAAAACCTAGAACAATAGGTCAAACTAGGCCAAACACAACTGCATTGTAATTATAAATAAATCAATATAAACAACAATTATAACACTGAAATGGTAAAACTGAGACCAGCATGAACAGGTAAATACATAATGGAATAAGAAAAGTTAAAAAATTAAAATATAAAAACACAAAGCTGCGTCACAATAAATGAAAACCAATATAAAAATAATGTAAAATAAAATAAAAATAAAAAATTGTAATATACAATCAAAAACTAAATTGTAAATATAATATGAGATAATGAAACTAAGACAAACAAGTGTCAATAAATATGACATTAATCATAAATAGTTAAACTCATAAAAATCAATATAAATGTGTCAATAAATATGGTAATACCAAACATACATGAATATTAAAACAAATATAAAATCTTAAAAATAATATAATAAAAAGGAGGTAAAAGGAAGAGAAAACCTTTGGCACATTCACATATTAGGAAATAACAAGCGTATACATGTAAACTGCTATTGACAAAAATAATACTCTAACTATGTACGGGTTGATGAGCCAAGCGGAACAATGGTGTACCATCACAGACCAGGTATAAAATCATCTTGATGAGTAAAAGGTAATTAAATAAATTAAAAAATAATAAAAATGGGGAGCTGAGCAGTGTAATATATATATAAAACAACTAGTTACTAGTCCCAGTGTGCCACAAAAGAGATGACATCATGAACCAAAGGAGTAAAAACGCTGTGTGAAGGAAATGCGATAGTAGGCATATATCAGTAGTAACATAGGTAAAAAAATTGCCAAGAGTAACAAGGGAAAGTGTACACTGAAGGAAATATTAACAGTGCGGGAAAAAATGCACTCCAACCAAGAATAAATGTCAAGCAAGCAAGGCAAATATAAAGCGCCGGGACTACACGGCAGACTATAAAAAATGTGTTAGTGACACTGAGGCCATTGCTTTAAAATATGAACCGCACAAAACGCTGGAACTATGCAAGCACAAATTGGGCAAATATGAAGATAGACGCCGGAAGCCGTGAAAATCAAGCTCAAAGAAAATGAAGCCCGTGTCAGCGGACAGACACTTAAAAAGAAACATACTGCCCCAGCACACAATGCATGTCAATTAAAAAGGAAAAACCGAATGGAGATGTAGCATTAGCTAAGTGAAACTGCCAACATATGAGATGCACGATACTGAAAATTAGGGAGAAAAACAAGGGGTAAATTGAGATCGAAACTGAAACCGGGAACTGACAACAAGCGGAAACCGCATTGTAAAACCATCTGTTAATATAAGGCCACAGAGCGCGCCGAATTCAGTGATCTTAACAATGAAACTATCGAGATAAAATGATGCAGGAAAGTGCAAAATGAATATCAAGGGACTCAAAAAGGTGGTAAAACCCACTAATATATAAAAATACTGTGAAAACTCACCCATACGCACATTATCAGAGGTCACGACAGGCTAGTGTGGGAACTAGTCACGTAGTTGCTAGAAAAAAAGGGGAATATATGATCAAACCAAAAGTTGGATTATAAACCCTGCTGAGATGCAAACCATGAGGGGAACACTCACGATCAGGATGACCATAAAATCCTCAGGGAAACTGTATCAAACCAGACTTGTGAAGAAACTGCAACGCTGAAAACGCGTTCAAATCAGCTGAGAAAAGAACAGTCTATTCTATGCTGCTATTTAAACGCCGATTTTGGCGCCAAATTTCAAACGACGTGGTGCTTAGGGGAGGAGTCACAAACATGCTGTGCATAGCAGAGAAGGAGGTTAAAGGAACCACAGGGAAGACAACATACAGGATGAATAAATATAATTACTTAAATGGAACACAAAAGGCTAAGTCTGTACATGAAAGAAATTATGCTACAAAGATAAGCACCACGGAGGGAAAAGGATCAACCCAAGAAAACTGATAAATCTACCTCTTGTTTTAAACCATGCGGTTCCAAAGTATTGAATTCATAAATAAACATAAGAACATAAGAACATAAGATATGCCATACTGGGTCAGACCAAGGTCCATCAAGCCCAGTATTCTGTTTCCAACAGTGGCCAATCTAGGTCATACGTACCTAGCAGTTTCCCCAAGGGACACAGGTTCCACAATGCTTGTATTGGTTCAAGCATTGATATCCTGGGTCCCTTCTTAATAATGGTTTATGGACCTTTCCTCCAGGAACTTGTCCAAACCTTTTTTAAACCCAGCTACACTAACAGCCTTTACTACATCCTCCGGTAACAAATTCCAGAGTTTGATTACACGTTGAGTGAAAAAATATTTTCTTTTATTAGTCTTAAATAGTTTACCCTGTAGCTTCATTGCATGTCCCCTAGTCTTTCTATATTCTGATAAGGTAAACAATCGATCTACGTTTACGCGTTCCACTCCGTTCATTAATTTATAGACTTCTATCATATCTCCCCTCAGCCGTCTCTTTTCCAGGTTAAAGAGCCCCAACCTTTTTAGCCTTTCTTCATAGGAGTAGCCTTCCATCCCCTTTACCATTTTGGTGGCTCTTCTCTGAACCTTTTCTAAAATTGCTATATCCTTTTTAAGATATGGCGACCAGAATTGCACACAATATTCAAGGTGCGGTCTCACCATGGAACGATATAGAGGCATTATAATATCTTTTGTTTTATTTTCCATTCCTTTCCTTATCATACCTAGCATTCTATTTGCTCTCTTGGCCGCCGCTGCACACTGGGCCGAGGGTTTTAACATGGTATCCACAAGGACGCCTAAATCTTTTTCTTGGGTGGTGGTTCCTAATGTGGAACCTTGCATCGTGTAACCATAGTTTGGGTTGTTCTTCCCTAGGTGCATAACCTTGCACTTCTCCACATTAAATTTCATCTGCCATTTTGATGCCCAGTCTTCCAATTTATCAAGATCCTCTTGCAATTTTCCACAATCCTCCTGGGTTTTAACAACTTTAAATAGTTTTGTGTCATCAGCAAATTTGATAACCTCACTCGTTATTCCACTTTCCAGGTCATTTATGAATATGTCAAAAAGCAGCGGACCCAGCACAGATCCCTGGGGTACACCACTATTCACCTTTCTCCATTGGGAAAATTGGCCATTTAGCCCTACCCTCTGCTTTCTATCTTTTAACCAGTTCCTGATCCACAGTAGTACACTGCCTCCTATCCCATGACTCTTTAGTTTTGCCAAAAGTCTCTCATGAGGGACCTTGTCAAAGGCTTTCTGAAAGTCCAGATACACAATATCAACCGACTCACCTTTGTCCACCTGTTTATTCACTCCTTCAAAAAAACATAACAGATTAGTAAGACAAGATCTTCCTTGTCTAAAGCCATGTTGGCTGTCTCCCATTAGGTCATGACTATCTATATGCTGAGTAATTTTATTCTTTATGATGGTTTCTACCATTTTTCCCGGTACTGATGTCAGGCTCACCGGTCTGTAGTTTCCCGGATCACCCCTCGAACCCTTTTTAAAAATTGGTGTTACATTGGCGATCCTCCAATCCTCAGGTATTAGAGATGATTTTAATGATAGTTCACAGATTACTGATAGCAGGTCTGCAATCTCAAATTTCAGTTCTTTCAACACCCTTGGATGTATACCATCCGGCCCAGGTGATTTGCTACTCTTCAGTTTATCTAATAGTTGTAGGACATCTTCCCGATGTATCGATATTTCCTTCAATTCTTCCACACCTTTAAATACCACTTCAGTCGTGGGTAACATCCCCACATCTTCCTCAGTAAAGACCGAAGCAAAGAATTCATTCAGTCTCTCCGCTATCGCCTTGTCGCCTCTTAGTGCTCCTTTAACCCCTTTATCATCTAATGGACCAACTGACTCTCTCACGGGTTTTTTGCTACGAATGTACTTGAAAAGGTCTTTCTTTCGCGTTTTTGCTTCCGCAGCAAGCTTCTTCTCAAATTCTCTCTTTGCCTGCCTTATCAATGCCTTGCATTTGACTTGCCAGTGCTTGTGCTGTTTCCAGGTTTCATCATTTGGCTCTTTTTTCCATTTCTTGAAAGATGCTTTTTGGCAACAACAGCCTCTCTGACCTCAGCTTTAAACCACGCTGGCAATTTTTTGGACTTCCTTCCACTTTTCTTAAAGCGTGGAATACAGCTGGTCTGGGCTTCCAAGATAGTATTTTTCAACAACACCCAAGCTTGATGTACGTCTTTAACCTTTGCAACTGCTCCTTTTAGTCTTTTCTTAACTGTTTTCCTCATTCTATCATAGTCTCCCTTTCGAAAGTTAAAGGGTAGTACTGTGGATTTCCTTACTATCCCTCCTCCACTAATTAAATCAAAGGCGATCATGCTATGATCACTATTGCCAAGTGGCCCCAACACCCTTATCTCTTGCACTACATCTGGTGTTCCACTAAGGACTAGGTCTAATATTGCTTCCCCTCTGGTCGGTTCATGAACCAGCTGCTCCAAGAAGCAGTCATTTATTTCATCTAGGAACTTTATCTCCCTAGCATGTCCTGTTGTGACACTGACCCAGTCGATGCCGGGGTAATTGAAATCACCCATTATTATTACTGCACTGTAACTTTTGCTAGCTTCCTTGATTTCTTTGAGCATTTCATCATCCATTTGTTCATTCTGGCCAGGCGGACGATAGTACACCCCCACTGCCATCGCCTTCCCCTTTTTACATGGAATTTCAATCCATAGAGATTCTACAGCAAATTTGTTTCTTGCAAAACTTTAATCCTTTCTGACTCAATGCCCTCTCTAACATAGAGCGCAACCCCTCCACCAATTTGATCAGCTCTATCATTTCGATATAGTTTGTACCCAGGTATCACAGTGTCCCACTGGTTGTCCTCCTTCCACCATGTCTCTGATATTCCAATCATATCTAACCTCTCGTTTAGTGCTATATTCTAACTCTCCCATCTTGTTTTGTAGACTTCTAGCATTTGCATACAAGCATTTTAGAGACTGTATTTTATTCATATTAATTTGGCTATTGGTAGACATGGGTAATTTGGGATCTTTAAGTTCTGTCTGCTCCATACTCGAGGGCATTTGGGCTACTTTACTCTTTTTTGGAACCTCTCTGCTTTTGGTAGTATCCTTCAAGGATACATTCTTCCGAACCATCCGCTCTTGGGCGACTGTCGGCTTTCCCCTATTATCTAGTTTAAAAGCTGCTCTATCTCCTTTTTAAAGGTTAATGCCAGCAGCCTGGTTCCATCCCGGTTAAGGTGAAGCCCATCCCTTCGGAAGAGCCCCTCCGGGTAAAATGTTGCTGAAATCTTAATAAAGTTTTTTCTATGTCACCTCCCCTCCAGTGTGGGATAATCATTTTGAGTACTGCAAACTTGATGTCACTGATTTTATGATTCTTGTCCAACCAATGGGAAACCAATGGTTTATCCGGGTGTTTCCTAGAAATGTTACTACGGTGCTCTATTATGCGGGTACGAACCTGTCTCAGAGTCTTACCAATGTATAATTTCTGACATGGACATTGTATCAAATAAATCACATTAGCAGTTTTGCAATTAGAATATTGATGTAAGAAAAGCTTACGACCGGTGTTACTATCCAAGAAAAAATCTTTAACTGTGATGGCATGAATACCCTCCTCCTCTGCTATACACAGCATGTTTGTGACTCCTCCCCTAAGCACCACGTCGTTTGAAATTTGGCGCCAAAATCGGCGTTTAAATAGCAGCATAGAATAGACTGTTATTTTCTCAGCTGATTTGAACGCGTTTTCAGCGTTGCAGTTTCTTCACAAGTCTGGTTTGATACAGTTTCCCTGAGGATTTTATGGTCATCCTGATCGTGAGTGTTCCCCTCATGGTTTGCATCTCAGCAGGGTTTATAATCCAACTTTTGGTTTGATCATATATTCCCCTTTTTTTCTAGCAACTACGTGACTAGTTCCCACACTAGCCTGTCGTGACCTCTGATAATGTGCGTATGGGTGAGTTTTCACAGTATTTTTATATATTAGTGGGTTTTACCACCTTTTTGAGTCCCTTGATATTCATTTTGCACTTTCCTGCATCATTTTATCTCGATAGTTTCATTGTTAAGATCACTGAATTCGGCGCGCTCTGTGGCCTTATATTAACAGATGGTTTTACAATGCGGTTTCCGCTTGTTGTCAGTTCCCGGTTTCAGTTTCGATCTCAATTTACCCCTTGTTTTTCTCCCTAATTTTCAGTATCGTGCATCTCATATGTTGGCAGTTTCACTTAGCTAATGCTACATCTCCATTCGGTTTTTCCTTTTTAATTGACATGCATTGTGTGCTGGGGCAGTATGTTTCTTTTTAAGTGTCTGTCCGCTGACACGGGCTTCATTTTCTTTGAGCTTGATTTTCACAGCTTCCGGCGTCTATATTCATATTTGCCCAATTTGTGCTTGCATAGTTCCAGCGTTTTGTGCGGTTCATATTTTAAAGCAATGGCCTCAGTGTCACTAACACATTTTTTATAGTCTGCCGTGTAGTCCCGGCGCTTTATATTTGCCTTGCTTGCTTGACATTTATTCTTGGTTGGAGTGCATTTTTTCCCGCACTGTTAATATTTCCTTCAGTGTACACTTTCCCTTGTTACTCTTGGCAATTTTTTACCTATGTTACTACTGATATATGCCTACTATCGCATTTCCTTCACACAGCGTTTTTACTCCTTTGGTTCATGATGTCATCTCTTTTGTGGCACATTGGGACTAGTAACTAGTTGTTTTATATATATATATTACACTGCTCAGCTCCCCATTTTTATTATTTTTTTATTTATTTAATTACTTTTTACTCATCAAGATGATTTTATACCTGGTCTGTGATGGTACACCATTGTTCCGCTTGGCTCATCAACCCGTACATAGTTAGAGTATTATTTTTGTCAATAGCAGTTTACATGTATACGCTTGTTATTTCCTAATATGTGAATGTGCCAAAGGTTTTCTCTTCCTTTTACCTCCTTTTTATTATATTATTTTTAAGATTTTATATTTGTTTTAATATTCATGTATGTTTGGTATTACCATATTTATTGACACATTTATATTGATTTTTATGAGTTTAACTATTTATGATTAATGTCATATTTATTGACATTTGTTTGTCTTAGTTTCATTATCTTATATTATATTTACAATTTAGTTTTTGATTGTATATTACAATTTTTTATTTTTATTTTGTTTTACATTATTTTTATATTGGTTTTCATTTATTGTGACGCAGCTTTGTGTTTTTATATTTTAATTTTTTAACTTTTCTTATTCCATTATGTATTTACCTGTTCATGCTGGTCTCAGTTTTACCATTTCAGTGTTATAATTGTTGTTTTATTGATTTATTTATAATTACAATGCAGTTGTGTTTGGCCTAGTTTGACCTATTGTTCTAGGTTTTACTAGTTTACAAGAGATTACCATTTGAGCTCTATGGTTTCATGTTATTTTTATAAGTTGATTATCTTCCCCTTTTATAACATGCAACCATGGGCTGCTACAGTGCATACATAGCACTCTTTCACACCATTTTTTACGATCCAACATCAATGAGTTTCTTTTTCTTCCTTTGTATTATTCTATTAGGTTGTTTGTTTCCTGTTCCCTCAGCCCTGCTTTGTGTTTTGTTTATATGACATCATTAGACTATTTTATGTTGCATGTCATGCCAGTGCTTTCGTATTTTAATTGTTTTAAACTGTGCCTTAATTTATTTTTCTTATTGTTTTTAATTATTAATGCATATATATTATTTATATTTATTAGTGTTGCTCCCCCTGAGGAAGGCGTTGCCGAAACGCGTTGGGGTTCCCTTTGCACAATAAAGACCCTCATTCTTCCGACACCTCCTGCTCTTTGTGTTTGCTTGTTCCAGTAGGAAATGGGACACCACTAGATGGGCCGAGCGGGGCTTCACGTCCACCTGGTAGTGGTACGCTACTAGGGCACTAAGGTGTACCCTAACAGAATTAGACTTGAACCCTGAATGAGAGGTGGAGCAGGTACTGCAATACCGTGACCACCAGGCAAGAGAAGGGGTCAGCCCCCCTCTCAGTGCACCAAAGTGAGAACCTGTACCATTTAAAGGCATAGGCCCGTCTGGTAGAAGCCTTGCGCGAGGAAAGCAAAATATCCTCCACCTCTCTGGGGAGGTGGAGTGGGGCTAGGGTTACCCTCTCAGCAGCCAAGCTGTCAGCGAAAGAGATCCCAGGTTAGGATGCAGGAGAGAACCCAACTCCTGGGAAAGGAGTCAGGAGGCAGACAACAGAGGTATGGGGTCCTCCATTGCCAACTGTAGAAGCAGTGGAAACCACAGCTGCCTGGGCCACCGTGAAGCTACCAAGATGACCGAGGCCCTGTTGAGGAGGGTCTTGAAAAGAGTCTTTGCAATCAATGGTGTTGGAGGGAATGCATTGGCTGCCACTCTGTCAGGGTGAGGCTGGTGGGAACAGAAGCAGGACAACTGGTGATTGTCCAGGCTTGCAAACAGGTCCATCACTGGTTCCCCCCAGGTTTGGAAAAGCCTGCTAGCTACTCTGGGGTCCAGCTGCCACTCGTACGGCTGGAGAAAGAGTGGTTACTCACCTGTAACAGGTGTTCTCCAGGAGCAGCAGGAATCAGTCCTCACATATGGGTGACGTCGGTGCAGATGGAGCCCCCGTGCGGAGCATTTCCCCAGCTTTCTAAGAAAGCCTTTGGGAATGCAGTGCACATGCGCGGTCCCCTTCCCGCCCAAGGGTGCCATCTTGCTCAGTCTGACATCATAGCTAAAAGACAGAGAAAATAAAATAAATCATAGGACTGCAACTCCAAGGGGAGGAGGGAGGGTTGTGAGGACTGATTCCTGCTGCTCCTGGAAAACACCTGTTACAGGTGAGTAACTACTCTTTCTCCAGGACCAAGCAGGAAGTCAGTCCTCACATATGGGACACCCCAGCTTAAGGCTACCGGAGACCCAAAGCTGAAAAATTAGCTCCCTCTAGAGGCTCAGCATGCAAGAAAAGAATCTTTTCTGATAACACCCCCAAACGGTAGCCCAACACCAGGGTCGGAGTTAGGAGTTGCCTAAACCCCAAAAAGATTATGGAGTACCGCCTGCCCGAAAGCACTATCCCTGTGGGACTCCCTCTCGAGGCAGTAGTGGGCCGCAAAGGTCTGGTCTGAAGACCAAGTAGTGGCCCGGCAGATGTCTGCCAACGGAACAGAGCGGAGATGAGCCACTAACGCAGCCTTCGCCCTGACACGTTGAGCCGTAACTCGACTCTGTAACGAGAGGCTGGCTGCCCTGTAAGCCCAGGCGATACAGTCAGCTACCCAAATGGACAAAGTACGCTTGAAGACAGCCAACCCCAACTTATTGGGGTCAAAAGAGACGAAGAGCAGAAAGCACAGTTACTTACCTGTAACAGGTGATCTCTGGGAACAGCAGGAATTAGTCCTCACATATGGGTACGTCGGAACCGACGGAGCCTGCGCGGGAAAGCTCCCCAGCTTCCCTGAAAGGAAGCTTTTGGGGCCTCCCACTGCACATGCGCGCTGCCTTCCCGCCTTCCTGACCAGCTCTCCTCAGTTCGAGTTTATAGCTGAGACAATAGAGAGAGGAAAGGAAGATAGATAGATAGAAGATACAACTCCTAGGGGAGGTGGGTGGGTTGTGAGGACTAATTCCTGCTGTTCCCAGAGATCACCTGTTACAGGTAAGTAACTGTGCTATCTCCAGGAACAAGCAGGAATAAGTCCTCACATATGGGGACTCCCTAGCTAAGATGCCTGGGAGATCCCGTTCCAAGGGTTCACCATCTTCGTATGGATTTCAGGCATCCATCCTGGGAAGGTGGGCAGGAGTTGTTCAAGTATGGAACAGGTGTTTGAGGACAGCCTGACCAAACAAGGCATCCCGGCGGGAGTCCTTGTCCAAGCAGTAATGGGCTGTGAAGGTATGAACCGAGGCCCATGTGGCGGCTCGACAGATCTGATCTATGGAGACAGAGTGAAGATGAGCCATAGAAGTGGCCATGGCTCTCACATTGTGAGCTGTGACATGGCCTTCCAGAGAAACGTTTTTACTCTGGTAAGCAAAGGAAATACACTGAGCAATCCAATTGGAAAGTGTACGTTTGGAGACTGGACGTCCCAAATGAGAAGGATCAAAAGCCACGAAAAGCTGGGAAGACTTTCGATGTCCTGTTGAGGTAAAAGGCAAGAGCTCTTTTGCAATCTAAAGTATGAAGGTTCCTCTCTGCACTGGATGCATGAGGAGCCGGAAAAAATACAGGTAGATATACCTCTTGATTAAGATGAAAAGGCGAAACCACTTTGGGCATAAAGTGGGGGTTCGTCCTAAGGACCACCTTATCATGATGAAATCTGGTATAAGGTGGATTAGCCACTAAAGCCTGCAGTTCACTGATGCGGCGAGCTGAAGTGACTGCAATGAGGAAAACTACCTTCCATGAAAGAAATTTCAAGGAGGTGGAGTGTAAAGGCTCAAAAGGTGGCTTCATAAGCTGACCTCGAACTAGGTTCAAGTCCCATGCTACCGGAGGAGGTCGGATGGGAGGCTTAGTTAGAGTCAGGCCTCTCATGAATCTTGCAACAAGCGGATGAGAGGAGACAGGTTGTCCATTTATAGGTTTTAAGGATGCTGCGATAGCACTCAAATGGACTCTTACTGAATTCGTCTTAAGGCCTGCATTAGAAAGATGCAGGAGATAGTCTAGTAGAGAATTCAAAGGAAGTGCTAGAGGGTCAAGACCCTGTTGAGCACACCAAATGGAAAAGCGTTTCCATTTGAAAGCACAGGAACGCCTCGTGGAGGGTTTCCTAGAGGCATGCAGGATATCTTTCACTGGTTGAGAAAGATTGAAGTCATGAAGGCTTAGGCCTTCAGTAACCAAGCTCTGAGGTGTAGGGACTTGGGGTTTGGGTGCCACAAAGTCCCCTCCTCCTGAGACAGAAGGTCTGGCGCAGCTCCCAGGTCCAGGGAGGGTCCCTGGGAGAGATGCAGAAGTAGAGGGAACCACACTTGGCGTGGCCAGCGTGGAGCTATGAGGATCATGGATCCGTGATCCCTCTGGAGTTTGAACAGAGTCTTGGGAATCAAAGGAATGTGTGGAAAGGCATATAGGAATTCCTGACCCCAATGCAGGAGGAAGGCGTCGTTGGCCTGAGCTTCCTGACACGGAGTCCTGGAACAGAACCGGGGAAGTTTGGCATTCCACGGACTTGCAAAGAGGTCTATGTCCGGGGTTCCCCATTCCTGAAAGATTTTGCCTATCTGGTCCATATGTACGGACCATTCGTGTGGGAGCAGAACTCGACTGAGTCTGTCTGCCCGAGAGTTTTGAACCCCTGGAAGATATACTGCCAGAAGATGAATTTGATGCTCTCTGGCGAAGGCCCATAATCTGAGAGCTTCGTTGCAAAGCGACAGAGAGCCTATCCCTCCTTGTTTGTTTACGTAGAACATGGCCACCTGATTGTCTGTCTGAACTAGGACGGTCAGGTTGACAATGAGGGTATGGAAGACTTTGAGGGCAAAGAAGATTGCTCGCAGTTCCAGGAGGTTGATGTGAAGGGCGGTCTCCTGCGGAGACCAAGTACCCTGAGTGGAGAGGGATTGTAGATGGGCTCCCCACCCTGTTTGGGAGGCATCTGTTGTGAGGGTTGCTTGGGGCAACAAAGGTTGGAAGGGAGCCCCAACAACAGATTCTTGGTGGACATCCACCATTGGAGGGACCAAAACAGACGTTTTGAGGTGAGTATTTGGTCGGAGAGCTCTCCTGATGCTTGAGTCCACTGGGTGGCCAAGGTCCATTGAGCTGCTCTCATATGAAGACGAGTGTAGGGCACCATGTGTACCATGGAGGCCATGTGGCCCAGAAGTCACAGCATTTCTCTGGCTGTCAAGTGACTGCTGGACTGAGCTTGGGAGGCCAAGCACAGCAGACGTTGGCCCCGGACTTGAGGCAGGTAGGCCCTTGCAGTGGTGGTGTCCAACTGGGCCCCTATGAATTCTAGAGACTGAGTAGGGGTAAAGTTGAGACTTGGGAAGGTTTACCACCAGTCCCAGATACTGCAGAAGGTGCCTTGTGCGGTCCAGGGAAATCTGGGCTTCTGACTGAGATGGAGCTCAGATGAGCCAGTCATCCAGATATGGGAATACAAAAATTCCCAGACCTCTTAGAAATGCGGCAACAACTGCCATGCATTTGGTGAACACTCTTGGAGCAGAGGCTAGACCGAAGGGAAGTACTCTGTACTGGAAATGTTTTCCCTGAAACAGAAATCTTAGATATTTTCTGTGGGATGGGTGGATGAGTATATGTGTGTACGCATCCTTGAGATCTAGAGAACAAAGCCAATCCTGACTCTGAAGGTATGGAAGGAGAATGCCTAGAGAAAGCATTTTGAATTTCTCCTTGTACAGAAATCTGTTCAATTCTCTCAGATCTAGGATAGGTCTGAATCCCCCTGTCTTCTTTGTTATGAGAAAATAAGGGGAGTAGAATCCTGTCCCTTGTTGAAGAAGAGGAACCTCTTCTATTGCCCCTTGGGCAAGGAGAGAAGAGACCTCCTGATCCAACAGGTCCAGGAGAAATGGGGGAGAACTGAAGTGCCTCACCATGGTATATGGAGGAAGGTTGGAAAAATGAAGTTTGTAGCCCTCTCTGATGATAGAGAGGGTCCATTGCTCTGATGTGATTTGCTCCCATCTGGGAGCAAAGTGAGATAACCTTCCGGGAATGGTGAGGGGCTCTGGTTGTTCTAGAGCCAGAAATGTTAAGTTCTCTAGGGGCAAGTCAAAACCCCTGAGGGGGTTGAGCCTGCTGAGGAGTGGTAGACACTGCAGGCTTTGACTTTGCCTGTTTAGGTTGCTGACGTTTAGTAGCAAAGCGAGGCTGAGAAGATTGTTGGCCAGTATTTGTGGAAAATCTGACCTTCTTGTAGTAAGGCCTCTTGAAAGACTTTTTCTTGGCAGGAGCAGAGGTAGACTTAGAAAGTCTATCCAAGGTAGCATTTTCTGCATCCATTTTTGGGTGGCTTTAATTTGCCAGTCCTTATCAAATAAGTTCTCACCTGTACAGGGCAGATTCCGTAAGCCATCCAGGACCCAGGGTTCTAGGTCAGAGGCCTGGAGCCAAGCAAGTGGTCGGGCTGCAATAGCAATGCCCGAAGCTCTACCGGCACCCTCAAAGGAATCAAAAGCTGCTCTGTTGGAGAACTTAGAAACATCTAAAAGCTGTTTCACCAGAGTAATGAACTCCTCTTTTCTATCCTCAGGGATAAAGGAGGCAAAAGGTCGTATCTTTAGGGCAAGTTCTCTAAGAAACATGCCCATATACAGACTGTAAGAATTAATCCTGGCTATAAGCATAGTAGCCTGGAAAGTTTTCTTGCCAAAAGAGTCTAGGGTCTTACATTCTCGTCCTGGAGGGGTAGAAGAGTGCCTTTTGGTACTCAATCTTTTTCAGTGCAGACTTCACCACAATGGAATGGTGAGGCAACTGAGTCTTTTGAAAACCAAGAGAAGGAGGGACCCGGTACATGGTGTCCAGCCTACGAGAATAAGGAGACAACGTTAGAGGAGCCTCCCATAAGTCTATCAAGTGTTCTTGAAGGATTTCATGGATAGGCAGGGTGACTGCCTCTTTAGCAACCTTGGGGTATCCTAAAATATCCAATTTCTTTGATCTAGGTTCTTTTTCTGAGGATGTGGTAATAGAAAGTCCTTTAGCTAACTCAATAATGATTTCTTGAAAGGACAAATCCTCTGGTGGAGACATTCTCCTCTTTGGGGAAGAGGGGTCTTCATGAAGAACTAGAGACAGCTCATCAGAGTCCTCAGAGGAGTTGAAATCCTCTGAGGAATCAGAGTATTCTCTATTTGCTTCCAACGCACGATACGCATACCGATCGGTATCGACATCGGGCGTACCGGGTATGGGATCGGTATCGGGTAAAAACCCGGATCCGGCATATGGAACCGATCTGCGTTTGGAAGTCGATGGTCTCGGTTCCGATATGGGAGACGATACCGGAACCGGACCCAGTATCGCTGAATGCGATACCGAGGGCGTCGCAGCATTGATAAAAGCCAGCATGGCCTGCTGCATGGTCTGAACAGTATTGCTCATAGACGCCACTGCTGCCTGGATGTCGGTACCGGTATGGGCCGGTACCCCAGAGCAGTCCAACAGGTGATCAGTCGAGGCCGTGCCATCGATGTCAACCTGTAACCCCATAGATGGTGCTTTGGAAGCCAGAGCTTCCCGCCGGGGTTGTTTGGCTGGGGCAGGATCCTCAGACTCAAAAGAGAGAGCCTCTCGATGCTTTGAAGGAGATTTGCTCTTTGAGGACCTGCCCACAGAGGGTTTGGTTACCTGAGATCCATCCGGAGAGGAAGACCTGGATGACTGTGATGCTGGATTATCTGAAGCAAACAGCACATGGAATTTGTTGGCCCGGTTCTGCAACCCACGTTTAGACATCTGGGAGCAGGATGGGCAGTCCGGAATGGAGTGGTCAGGTCCCAAACACTTAAGACACCATTCATGGGTGTCTGTGACTGAAATAACAGCACTACACTTGGTACACTTCTTAAAACCAGGGGCTGGTTTCTCCATGAGGAGAATTTGTGTAGGCCTGAGGCCTAACCGAAGTCACCAAGTTGTGCAGAAAAGAGATTTTTTTTTTTTTTTTTTTTAAAGAAAAGAAAAGAGACCGGCGGTACCGGTTTCGGTATGGGGAAGGCAGGTACGCGGTCTAAAGAAACAAACTAAAACAATAATTTCTTCAGCGGTGACAGGAACACGACCTGCTGGCTCCGCGGAAAAAGAGAAACTGAGGAGAGCTGGTCAGGAAGGCAGGAAGGCGGGAAGGCAGCGCGCATGTGCAGTGGGAGGCCCCAAAAGCTTCCTTTCAGGGAAGCTGGGGAGCTTTCCCGCGCAGGCTCCGTCGGTTCCGACGTACCCATATGTGAGGACTTATTCCTGCTTGTTCCTGGAGATCAGCCCTCCGGTGCTCCCGCGTACGGTCAAGGTAGGACAACGCCCTCCTATAGTCCAGGGTATGCAAGACCATCTCAGCCCGGCTGACATGCGGCCTGGGAAAGAAAGTTGGAAGAACCACCGCCTGATTGAGGTGGAAGAAGGAGACAACCTTAGGAAGAAACTTAGGATGAGTCCGTAAGACTACTCTGTTCCTACAGAACCTAGTATAAGGTGCATCTGATAGCAGGGCCTGAAGCTCACTCACTCGCCTCGCTGAGGTAAGGGCTACCAGAAACACCACTTTCCAGGAGAGAAAACGCAGAGGGCAAGTAGCCATAGGTTCAAATGGTGGGCAAGTAAGCCGTTGCAAAACCACATTTAAATCCCATTCTGGGGCAGGTGGACGCACTGGAGGCTTAAGCAAAAGCAGGCCTCTGAGGAAGCGAGCCACCAAAGGATAGCTTGAGAGAGACTGACCCTCCACTGGGGAGTGGTATGCTGAAAGAGCACTAAGATGAACTCACAGAATTGGACTTAAGGCCTAGGTTGGACAAGTGAAGCAAATATTGCAGCACCACTGGTACCAGACACGAGAAAGGATTCTCGTCGTGTTGAGTACACCAGGTAGAGAATCTACGCCACTCAAGGGCATAAGAATTTCGGGTGGACTGCCTCCTAGAGGCCAAGACCACGTCCTCCACTTCCCTAGGCAATAGTAAGGGCGCTAGAACTACCCTTTCAGCAGCCAGGCCATCAAATTGAGGGACTGGAGATTGGGGTGTAAGAGAGATACCTGCTGCTGAGACAGGAGATCGGGTTGCATCCCCAGAGGAAGAGGAGTATCCACTGCTAGTTGCAAAAGAAGTGGGAACCAGGGTTGCCTTGGCCACCTGGGGGCCACCAGGATCAGCGAGGCCTTGTCCCTGATCACCTTGAACAGTGTCTTGGACACTAGAGGCGTGGGAGGAAATGCATATAGGAGGCCTGTAGACCATGGAATGAGAAACGCATCCGCTGCAACTCTGAGAGGATGCGGTTGCCTGGAGCAGAACCTGGGAAGTTGACAGTTCAGAGGACTGGCAAAGATCTATGGTTGGAAGACCCCATCTCAGGAAGATCTGTTGAACCACTAGAGGATTCAACTGCCACTCGTGCGGTTGCAGAATCCTGCTCAATCTGTTCGCCAGGTAGTTCTCTCCTGACCCGGGAGATAGACCGCTTTGAGAAGAATGCCTTGATTGACTGCCCAGGAGCACAGTTTCTGCGCTTCCTGACATAGAAGGTGGGACCCTGTGCCCCCTTCTTTGTTCACATAGAACATGGCAACTTGACTGTCCGTCTGAACTAAGACGGACTGGTGAGAGATGAGATGGGAGAAAGTTCTCAGGGCTAAGCGGATAGCTCTCAGTTCTAAGAGACTTACCTGCTGTGCGGCCTCCCAAGGAGACCACAGGCCTTGAGTACATGCTCCCTGGCAATGTGCACCCCAACCTTGAAGCGAAGCATCGGTTGTCAACACTTGAGAGTGTGGAGGTGCTTGAAAAGGCACCCCTTGCACCAGATTCGGAAGAAGAAGCCACCACTGCAGAGAAGACTCTAGTAGGTTAGACACCCACAGTTTGTCCGTGAGGCTTCCTGTGGCTTGATGCCACTGAGTCCTGAGGCCCCATTGAGCTGGCCTCATGTGTAAACGGGCATTTGGAGTTACATGGACCGTGGAAGCCATGTGGCCTAAGAGCCTCAGGAATTGTCTAGCAGAGACCAGAGAATTGCTGTGGAACTGCCTGGCTAGATCCATCAATCTGTGGGCCCTGTTCACTGGTAGAAAGGCCTTTGCCTGAAAGGTGTCCAGGCTTGCTCCTATGAACTCCATGTTCTGTGAGGGGTGCAAAGTGGACTTTGCGAAGTTTATAACAAACCCCAGGTGCTGAAGCAGAGCGACAGTGCGAAGGGGGGCTTGATTGGCCTCTTGCAGGGATTGACCCATGATGAGCCAATCATCCAGGTATGGGAAGACAAAGAGGCCTTGAACCCTGAGGTAGGCCGCCACCACCGCCAGGCACTTGGTGAATACCCTGGGGGCAGATGTAAGGGCAAAAGGCAGTACTCTGTACTGATAGTGGTGTCCTCCCACTACAAATCTGAGATATTGTCTGTGGTCTGGATGAATGAGGATGTGAGTATAAGCATCCTTTAGGTCTAAGGAGCATAGCCAATCTCCCTGCTGGAGGTAGGGCAGCAGGATTCCAAGGGTAAGCATCTTGAACTTTTCCCTCTCCAGGAACTTGTTCAGATTCCAAAAGTCTAGGATAGGCCTGAGGCCTCCTGTTCTTTTTGGTACCAGGAAGTACCTGGAATAGAAGCTTTGACCTCTCAGGTGGTGGGGCACCGGTTCCACTGCCTGTTCCTTTACAAGACTTGCTAACTCCTGCAGGAGTAAGTCCCTGTGCAGAGTAAGTCCCTGTGCAGAGGAAGTCTTGGAGGCTCCCCTGGAAAATAGGAGGGGGGTACCTGGTGGAAGTGGAGGAGATAGCCCTTCTGGACTATACTTAGTAACCAGGTATTCCCTTGTGACGGCTGACCACCTGTGGGTGTACAGGGCCAGCCGGCCTCCTGTGCTGATAGGGGCCAGCTGAGGAGGAGAGACTTTGCCACTGGAGTCAAAACCCCGCTCCCTGCTGTGCAGGATCCGGAGCTGGTGGCTTGGGGGCTTTCTGCCTACGGGGCCCATGTCCCTGTCCCTTGACGAGCTACAGAGGCCTGAAAATGAGGGTACTGTTTATAGGCAGATGACTTCCTTGGGTAAAAAGTTTTTGCCCGAGCCCTTCTTCTTCTGAGAAGGGGCTAAGGTTTTTCTGGACAGCCTTGTCCAGATAAGAGTCTCGGTCTCGAGTTCTGCAGCCTTGTCATCCATGGGCTTGCCAAAGAGGTTCTCACCTCGGCAGGGGACATCGACCAACTTGTCCTGCACCCATGGCTCGAGGTCCGATGACTGTAGCCAGGCCTGACAGCGAGCACCGATACCGGCCGCGGCTACCCGGGCCGAAGCCTCAAAGCCATCATAGGCTGCTCAAGAGAAACATCAAGCACTCACGAATACCCAATGACAGAGCATTGAACCTCTGCAAAGGTTCCTTGGAGAGACCAGCAGAGAACCCGGCAATCTCCTTTGCCAGGTCTCGAAGGTACATGCCCATGTACAGCTGGTAGGTCTGGACATGGCAAGCAAGCAAAGAGCCCTGGAAGAACTTCTTACCGAGGGCATCCAGGTTCCGGGCCTCCCAGCCGGGAGGCACCGAGGAGTGCATCTTCTGACTCTTCAGACGATGCATGGCCGATTCCACAACCATGGAGAAGTGCGGTAATTGTGCCTTTTGGAACCCGGGGCTCTTGCAGACTTGACAGATGGAATCGAACCGCTTGCTCAAAACCGGCGTCGAGGCCGGCGCCTCCCACATGCGGAAGAGCAACCGTTCCAGCATCGGAGAAACCAGTACAGTAAAGGCCTCCTTTGAGGGAGAGTCATACTGCAGGGCCTCGAGTTCCTTGGCTCGAAGCTCCTCCTCGGGATCCGCGGGGAAGGCCAAGGCCTTGGCCATATTCCGCACAAAGTCTGAGAACTGGGTTTCCTCCGGTGGGCACCATCTTTGAGGCTCGGACTCCGGTGAGTCCGATGGGACACACCGAGTCCGAAAGGTTTCGGGTGACTCCTCGTCCTCCGTTTCCCAGCCGGACTCCTCGGAAGAGGAATCAAGCAGCTCCGGTCAGGCAGGCACCAATGCCATCCGCTCCGACGCCGAGGGTACCGGCATTGACCTCCTCGGTCCCGAACGGGAGGTCAAGGGGGACCTTGGCCGAGGATCGACTCAAGCGCACATGGACTCGAGCATCAGCTCGGCCTCCGGGGTCGACTTGGACGTCGATGTCCCAGTGGTTGGGGCAGATGCACCGGTGAGGCCAGCAATCAGTGCCTGCTGCTGTTCCATGAAGGCAGTGAAGCTGCTCTCCAAGGCTGTCAACCTGAGTCCGAGCTCAGGAGACTCAGCAGCCCCCGACTCAGGCCCCGACGGCATCAGGCCTGACGTCGGCTCCCCTGGAGAAGAGTCCACGAGAACTACAGTACTCACATGACTCGGGGACTCCATCTTCACATGAGGTCGTTTTGCAGGCCTCTCTGACTCCGAAGACACTGGACGGCGCTCGGGGCTATGCGACTTGGCCCTCGAGGAGCCAAGTGCGTCCACCGATGACGCCCTCACGGGTTTTTTCTTCCTGCGATGCTCCCGCGAGGGAGACCCCCTCTCAGAGGAACCCCGGCGCTACTCAGGGCCAGAGTCCCGAGACATTGAGGCCTCTGACGAAGTCCGGGCCCGTCTGGATGCGGCGTCAGAGAAGATTCTTTCCTTTTGGTGCTGCCGACTCCTCAACGCCTTCGAGGACATTTTCCCACACGGACCACAGATCGGGTCATGATCGGGTCCGAGGCACCGGAAGCAGCAGTCATGTGTGTCGGTGAGAGACAAACTTCTTAAACCGATCACACTTTTTAAACCCGCTGGCAGCCATCGGGGGAAAAGGGACTCCTGCGAGGTCAAAAGACAGGGCTGCCAGTGAAAAAAGAAAAATGGCACGTACGCTAGTCACTAAGGACAAAAACCGAAAAAAGAAGACTGGGCTCGATACCGATGTATCGGGCCCAGGCGGGAAAGGGAAACCAGCGTCGAACCGAAGAAACTGGTCAAACAGAACAAAATCTACTTTTTCCCTGGGGTGAAAACAAAACACGTCCGTCGGGCTCCATGGAAAATAGATGACTGAGGAAGATGGCACCCTTGGGCAGGAAGGGGACCGCGCATGCGCGCTGCATTCCCAAAGGCTTTCTTTGACAGCTGGGGAAATGCTCCGCACGGGGGCTCCTTCGGTGCCGACGTCACCCATATGTGAGGACTGACTTCCTCCTTGGTCCTGGAGAATCCTGCTGAGTCTGTCGGCAAGTAAGTTGTCTTGGCCCGGCAGGTACACCGCTCTGAGAATGCCCTGGTGGATTGCCAAAGAACACAGGTCCAGCGCCTCTTGACAGAGAGCAGGGGATCCCATGCCTCCCTACTTGTTCACATAGAACATGACCACTTGGTTGTCCGTCTGGACTAGGACTGACCAGTGGCATAGGTGATGATGAAACGCCTTCAGGACGAGATGAATGGTTCACAGTTCCAGGAGGTTGATCTGCTCAGCACTCCGTTCCAGGGACCAAGTGTCCTGGGTGTGGAAATCCCTGCAATGGCCCCCCCAGCCCAGCAGGGAGGAGTCCATGGTAAGGACACTCGATTGGTTGGGGGTCTGGAAGGGCATGACCACCTCCAAGTGTCGGGGCGACTGGCACCAGACCAGAGACTTTACCAGCTGGTAGCTCACTCAGACCCTCTCCTGGAGATGACCCGAGGCCTGGGACCATTGGTCCCCAGAGGCACCACTGTGCTGTCCGCATGTGGAGACGGGCATGTGAAGTGATGTGGACCGTGAAGGCCATGGGGTGGGGTGTGGTGTTGTTGCCTGCTGCACCTTGGGGGCCATGAAGCTCTTGATGAGCCAGTCACTGAGGTAGGGGAAGACAAATAACCCCTGGAGCCTTAGAAAGGCGGTGACAACTGCCAGACACTTTGGGAATACCATGGGGGCCGAAGCTAGGGAGAAGGGTAGCACCCAGTATTGGAAATGATTGCCTCCTACCACAAAGCGTAGGTATTGCTTGTGGTTTGGGTTGACTAGGATGTGTGTATAGGCACCCTTTAGGTCTAAGGAGCATAACCAGTCTCCTGCAGGAGGTAGAGCAGCAATGTTCCAAGAGAGCATTTTGAACTTCTCCCTCAGCAGGAATTTGTTGGGGTTGTGCAGGTCGAGGACGGGCCTTAGGCCCCATCCTCTTTGGCACGAGGAAGTACCTAGAGAAGAACACCTTGCCCTGAAGTTGTGGGGTACTGGTTCCACCACCCTGTCCTTGAGAAGCCCTGCCAACTCCTTCAGAAGACGACCCAGTGGAGGGGAGACCTGAGGGGCTCTCCCAGAAAGAAGGGGGGGTGGATTGGATCAGATGTAGGAGGTAACCCTCCCTGACCGCCCTTAGTGCCCAGGAGTCAGTGGTTATTGTCTTCCACCTGTGGGCATAAAGGGTGAGGCGACCCCCTGTAGGCTGCTGATACCCGTGAGGGGGAGGGGCTATGTTGTAGGAGTCAAAAGCTCCCTCCTAGCTGGACCAGAGCCGGAGCATGGGGCTTGGGAGCCTTCTGCTTACGTGGGTCGTGCCCTTGTCCCTCAGCCTGCAGTCCCTGCTGGGGAGCCGGGGAGGCCTGGTAAGGTGGGTAGTTTCGGTAAGCAGATTATTTTCTCGGGTAAAAGGGCTTTTTACCCGAGCCCTTCCATCAGGAAGAGGCAGTTGTTTTCTTCGAGAGCCTAGTCCTCATCATGAACTCTGTCTCCAGCTCTGTGGCCTTGTCGGTCATGGGTTTGCGAAGAGGTTCTTGCCCTGGCAAAAGACATTGACCAATTTGTCCTGTAACCATTGCTCGAAGTTGGACAACTAGAGCCAAGCCTGGCGGTGTGCACCGGTGCCCGCCACGGCTACCAGGACCGCTGACTCGAAAACATCATAGGCTGCCCGAGACAAATTTGGAGCACTCACGGACTGCTTTGGACAGGCTCTTGAAGCGCTGTAAAGGCTTCTCTGAGAGGCCAGCTGAGTACCCGGAGAGTTCCTTCACCAGGTCCCTCAGGAACATGCCCATGTACAGCTGGTAGGCCTGGATCTGGCAATTCAGCATCGAGCCCTGGTAGCACTTAATGCCGAGGGCATCTAAGGTACAGGCCTCCCTGCTGGGGGGCACCGAGGAGTGGTTCTTTTAGTTCTTCAGCTGACGCATTGCCAACTCCACCACCATGGAGTTGCGTGGCAGCTGTGATTTTTGAAAGCCAGGGCTCCAGCAGACTCAGTACATCGAGTCGAGCCGCTTGCGGACTACCGGCACCAATGCCGGCGTCTCCCAAATAAGGAATATGAGCTGCTCCAGGATGGGAGGAATGGGCACCGTGAGCGATTCCCAAGGGGGAGCATCGTATTGGAGGATCTTGAGCTCGTCAGCCCGAAGATCCTCCTCTGACTCTCTGGGAAACACCCAAGCCTTGGACATGTCTTTAACGAAGTCCAAGAAGAGCATGTCCTCTGGTGGGTACCTTCTCTGAGGTTCAAAAAACAGGGAATCCGAGAGGACATCTCGATGCTGACGGGTGTCCGGGCACTTCTCGTCCTCTGCCTCTCAGTCGGAATACTCCGAGGACTCCAAGGGGATGCTGTTCCTCATGCATCGAGGGCCCTGGCGGCATGCGACCCAAACCTGGCCCTGTCGAGCGTAAGACCAAGCACAACATCGGCCGAGGATCTACTCAGGCCTGCATGGCCTCAAGAATAGGCTTGGCCTACAGGGAACGTCTCCGACGTCGAACACCCGATGGTTAAGGCAGAGGAGCCGGATATGCCAGACATCAGCGCCCGCTACTGGTCCAAGAAGGCAGTTACACCGCGCTCCATCCCAGGTGTCTCCAGGACTCGGGCCTGACACCAGCTTCCCTGGAGGGGAATCCTCAATGAGGACTGTCTAGCTGGTGGCTCTTTAAAACCTTGGAAGACATCTTGCACAAGCCATAGACCGCTGGGTTATTATATTATTATTATTATTTATTTTATTATATTCTCTTAAATACCGCGCTATTCTGCATCAGTGCAGTTTACATTGAACAAACTGAAATTACATTGAACAGGGCATTATAACTTGGAGATAACTATTTTACAGGAAACATGGGCTATGGAGGGTTAAGTGGCTTGCCCAAGACCACAAGGAGCACCTGTGGGACTAGAAACCCAATACTTCCGGCCCAAGGTTGCTGTCCTCTAGTGGAATTTGAACCCCCGACCTTCTGGCCTGAAGTACCTTGCCCCAACCACTAGGCCACTCCTCCACTCCTGTGATCCGCATGGAGGCACTCGAGGCAGCAGTCGTGTGTCGGTCAGGGACATTTAACGCACCGATCACACTTTTTAAAGCTGCTGGTCGCCATAGGGGGAAAAAGAAACCCAGCAAGGTCGAAGACCCTTCAGGCTGTCAGCAGAGAAAGGCGCGAAGATGCCAAGAAAATCAAAACTTAAGTAAAAAGAAAGTCTAGCCCAATACCGAGGCACCGAGGTCAGCAGGCAAGAAAGGTAAGAAACTCAAGAACAATCAAAATTTTCTGGGGGAAAAAAACATCTGGTGGGTTCCACGGAAAAAAGAAAACTAAGCAAGATGGCACCCTTGGGCGGTAAGGGGACCATGCATGCATGGTAGCAATCCCAAAGGCTTTCTTTGAAAGCTGGGGATTTGCTCCACACAGGCTCAGTCGGTGCAGATGTCACCCATATGTGAGGGCTGACTTCCTGCTTGTTCCAGGAGAAAAAAATGTTTTTGCCTGACTTACTATAGCCAGGGCACATGTACTGTATATATCAATAATGTACATTTTCCAAGCAGTCCTTTTACAGTATATAGTCCAAACATCCTGTGCAAACCTTCATATAAAATTTCAACATCAAGCATTCAAATCTTTTCCAGTAATAGAATCAAAAAAGTTAAAACTTGCAAATATCTACATAAGAACATAAGATATGCCATACTGAGTCAGACCAAGGTCCATCGAGCCCAGTATCCTGTTTCCAACAGTGGCCAATCTAGGTCATACGTACCTAGCAGTTTCCCCAAAAGACAGGTTCCATAATGCTTGCACTGGGTCAAGCATTGATATCCTGGGTCCCTTCTTAATAATGGTTTATGGACATTTCCTCCAGGAACTTGTCCAAATATTTTTTAAACTCAGCTACACTAACAGCCTTTACTACATCCTCAGGTAACAAATTCCAGAGTTTGATTACACGTTGAGTGAAAAAAATGTTGTCGTTGTTGTTAAGTGCCGTCGAGTCGGAGTCGACTCATGGCAACACTCTGGATAGCTATCCTAAATTGTGTTCGGTCTTCAGTCAGGCGGCTCATTGTTGACAGACTGGTACCCGTAGCTGCTGTTATTGTATCGATCCATCTCATTGCTGGCCTTCCTCATTTGCGTTGCCAAGCATAATGTCTTTCTCTAATGATTTCTTTCTTCGCATGATGTGTCCAAAGTATGAAAGTCGAAGTCTTGTCATCTGAGCTTCTAAAGAAAGCTCAGGTTTGATCTCCTCTAGTACCGAATGGTTTGTTCTTCGGGCAGTCCATGGTATACACAGTATTCGCCGCCAACACCATAATTCAAAGGCATCAAAATTTTCTTCCTATCTGTTTTCACTGTCCAGCTTTCACATCCATATGATATTATTGAAAATACCATGGCTTGAACAAGTCAAATCTTTGTATGGAGAGAGACATCTCTGCTCTTGAGAATCTTATCTAGGTCTTTTATAGCCATTCTGCCAAGAGCAATGCGTTGTCTGATTTCTTGACTGCTTGCTGCTTCTTTATTGATAGTTGATCCAAGTAGGTTAAAGTTGTTCACAATTTCAATTTCTTCTCCTTCAACGATGAACCTGTTGATTATGCCAGTTGTCATGATCTTTGTCTTCTTTACATTAAGGTGCAGGCCCATTTTGAGACTATGTTCTTTGATTGTGAGAAGCAAATGTTTCAGATCTTCACTTTCAGCCAGTAATGTTGTATCATCAGCATAGCGAAGGTTGTTGATGAGTCTTCCACCAATCTTCACACCTCTGCTGTCTTCATACAATCCTGCTTCTCTGATGATTTGTTCTGCATATAAATTAAACAGGTAAGGGGAAAGTATGCAGCCTTGTCTTACACCTTTGCCTATTTTAAACCATTCTGTTTCTCCATGTTCCGTTCAAACTGTTGCTTCTTGATCAATGTACAGATTGCGCAAGAGAACGATCAGGTGTTCTGGTATACCCATGCTTCTTAATGTGGTCCAGAGTTTCTCATGGTTTACACAGTCAAAAGCCTTGCTATAGTCGATAAGGCACAAATAGATATTCTTTTGGTATTCTTTAGACTTTTCAAAGATCCATCTCACATCTGCAATGTCGTCTCTCGTTCCTCGCCCTTTCCTGAACCCTGCTTGCACTTCACGTAGTTCTTGTTCCAGGTATGGTTGTAGTCTTTTTTGAATAATCTTCAGTAGAATCTTGCTGGCATGTGGGATCAGAGCGATTGTGTGATAATTTCCACAGTCAGTTGGATCACCTTTCTTTAGTAATGGTATAAACACAGATCTTTTCCAGTCAGTTGGCCATGATGTTGTCTTCCATATTTCTTGGCAGAGCCTTGTGAGTACGGTAACAGCTGCATCAGATTGCTGCAATACCTCTATGGGAATGCTATCAATGCCTGGTGCTTTGTTCTTTGATAAGGCTTTCAATGCTGCTTCAGCTTATTCTTTCATCACCAATGGTTCCCGATCATAAGGTACAGGTTGAAACGGCTGTTGGTCCATTTGATCTTTATCATATAAAAACTCTGTATATTCCTTCCACCTTTTCTTGATCTTCTCAGCATCATTCAACATAGAACCTTGAGCAGCTTGTAACATTCCAATTTGACACTGGAACTTTTTCATTAATTCTCGTAGCTTTAGGAAAGGCGATCTTGTTCTTCCTCTAATAGTTTCTGCTTCTATTTCCTTGCAAGTGTCATTGTAGTACTTTTCCTTGTCCTGTCTTGCTGCACGTTGGAAATCTCTGTTGAGTTCTGCGATTGTCTTTCTTCTCCTCTGGCTTTAGCTTCTCTGCGTTTCTGGGCAATTTTCAGAGTTTTTTCCGTCATCCATTTTGGCCGTTTTTGCTTTTTCACCTTTTGTAGAGACTTCTCGCTTTCTTCCAACACAAGCTTCTTAATGTCATTCCATAACTCTTCCGGAGCTCTGTCTTTTGTACCTAAAGCAGCAAATCGATTTTGCAGGCAGTCTTTAAATTCCAGTGGTATATTCTCAAGGTCATATTTTGCTGCATTCATGAGTGGTTTGCTCTTTTTCAACTTTAGCTTGAGTTTGCATACTAGTAGTTGATCTGTACCACAGTCAGCTCCAGGTTTTGTCTTTGTTGACGTTACAGAGCTTTTCCATCGTTGACTTCCACAGATGTAGTCAATTTGATTTTTATACAACCCATTGGGTGAAGTCCATGTGTACAGTCGCCGCTTGTGTTGCTGGAAGAAGGTGTTTGAGATGAATAGATCATTGGTCTTGCAGAATTCTATCAGTCTTTCTCCAGCTTCATTTCTGTTGCCAAGTCCATATTTTCCAACTACTTTGCCTTCTTTGTTGCCAACGTTTGCGTTCCAGTCACCCATGACAATCAGGATATCCCTGTTTGCATGTTCTGTCAATTTCAGCTTGTACTTGTTCATAGAACTCTTCAATTTCATTCTCTTCTGCAGCTGTTGTTGGGGCATATACTTGAATTATAGTTGTGTTGATAGGCAATCCTCGTAGACGAATAGAGATTAAGCGTTCGCTGACTGCATTGTATTTCATTACAGTTCTTGCAAGTTTCTTCTTTATAATAAATGCAACACCATTTCTTCTTTGTCTTTCATTTCCAGCATAGTAGACCATGTGATCATCTGATGCAAAGTGCCCCATGCCAGTCCATTTCAGTTCGCTGACACCCAACAGATCAAGTTGTACACGTTCCATTTCATTCTTGACCACCTCCAACTTCCCTTGGTTCATGCTTCATACGTTCCATCTTCCAATGTGTAAGACATCTTTACAGCTTCTGACTCTCATTTCATGCGCAGCTACATCAGCAGTCAGACTTCCCGAGAGCTTTGATCCAACCACATCATAAATGCTGGCTTTACTCTGAAAAGTCTTCAGCTCTTCCCTAGTAGCTAGTTGAGTGCCTTCCGACCTGGGGGTCTCATCTTCCAGCACCATAGCACAATTTGTTTTGTTGTAACTATTCATTGGGTTTTCATGGCAAGATACAGAAGTAGATTGCCGGGCCTTTCTTCCGCGCAGTTTAAGTTTGGTGTTGTTGCCGTTGTCACAAAAATGTGATCCTCCGCCATCAACACTGTCCCATTCTGCTGCTGCCCAGATGGGTGGTTTGTCTTGGTCTGGCACCTCAGCTGAGACCTGTCTATCTTGGGAGACCCTGTCAGTAGTTAAACTACCGATAGTTTAGCTCTCAGCATCACTGATGCACGCAAGCCCTCACAGCACGACAAGCTGCAAACCGAGAGTGAAAAAATATTTTCTTTTATTAGTCTTAAATAGTTTACCCTGTAGCTTCATTGCCTGTCCCCTAGTCTTTATATATTCTGATAACGTAAACAATCGATCTACGTTTACCCGTTCCACTCCGTTCATTAACTTAATGACTTCTATCATATCTCTCCTCAGCCGTCTCTTTTGCAGGTTCAAGAGCCCTAACCTTTTTAGCCTTTCTTCATAGGAGTAGCCCTTCATCCCCTTTACCATTTTGGTGGCTCTTCTCTGAACCTTTCCTAATAATGCTATATCCTTTTTAAGATACGGCGACCAGAATTTCACACAATATTCAAGGTACGGTCTCACCATGGAACGACACAGAGGCATTATAATCTCTTTTCTTTTCCATTCCTTTCCTTATGATACTTAGCATTCTATTTGCTCCATACACTCACACGATCTTCTGTGATACAGACATTCAAAGTTAAACAATAAATTTCGACAACCAGGAGGGTGTGAAGCTTAATGTTTGCCTAGGGAGTCAACATCTTGAATCAATTCTGAGGCTATCCCTGCATAATCCTTTGTCGAATCTTCAGGAAGTACAGACAAGATTGTATGGGAGAGTCCTGAATCAGTAGCATACACTACAGTGCCGGTGCAACCAAGGGAGTTATTACAAATAGATTCTGGTACCAAAAAAGTCTGGAGTTTCATACATTTGTTCCTAAAAAAAAAAAAAAAACAACAACAGATGAGGTATCTGCAGATTCCCCTCTTCAGAATGGAACCCCTCACTCTGATTCAGGCAGATATCGGATCATCTTGAGCTCTATGGACCTGCAGGATAGAGTAGTTACTCACCTGTAACAGGTGCTCTCCAGGAGCAGCAGGAATCAGTCCTCACATATGGGTGACGTCGGCACCGACGGAGCCCTCGTGCGGAGCATTTCCCCAGCTTTCACAGAAAGCCTTTGGGAATTGCAGCGTGCAAGCGCGGTCCCCTTCCCGCCCAAGGGTGCCATCTTGCTCAGTCTGATGACATAGCTAAAAGAGAGCAAAAAAATTAGCAAAAACAAATGATATGACTGCAACTCCAAGGGGAGGAGCGAGGGTTGCGAGGACTGATTCCTGCTGCTCCTGGAGAACACCTGTTACAAGTGAGTAACTACTCTTTCTCCAGGACCAAGCAGGAAGTCAGTCCTCACATATGGGACTCCCCAGCTTAAGGCTACCGGAGACCCCAAGCAGAAAAATGAGCTCCCTCTAGCTCGTCAGCACAGAAGGAAGGAATCTTCTCTGAGAACGCCCCCGCCCGGTAGCCCAACCCCAGGGCCGGAGGGTAGGAGTTGCCTAAACCCCAAAGACATTATGGAGTACTGTCTGTCCGAAAGCACTGTCCCTGCAGGACTCCCTCTCAAGGCAGTAATGGGCTGCAAAGGTCTGGCTTGAAGACCAAGTAGCGGCCCGGCAGATGTCTGCCAACGGAACACAGCGGAGATGAGCCACTGACGCAGCCTTCGCCCTGACACGATGAGCCGTGACTCGACCCTCCAACGAGAGGCCGGCTGCCCCATAAGCCCAGGCAATACAGTCAGCGACCCATATGGACAACATACGCTTGGAGACAGGCAGTCCCAATTTATTGGGGTCAAAAGAAACGAAAAGCTGAACAGCCTTTCGATGCTCCCGCGTATGGTCAAGGTAGAAGGATAACGCCCTCCTACAATCCAGGATATGCAAGACCATCTCAGCCCGGTTGGCATGCGGCCTGGGAAAGAAGGTCGGAAGAACCACCTCCTGAATGAGGTGAAAAGGGGAGACAACTTTAGGAAGGAACTTAGGGTGAGTCCGTAAGACTACCCTATTCCTGTAGAACCTAGTGTAAGGAGGATCAGACACTAGTGCCTGCAGTTCGCTCACTCGCCTAGCAGAGGTGAGAGCTACCAGAAAAAGTTTTCCAGGAGAGAAAACGGAGCGGGCAGGTAGCCATAGGTTCAAAAGGCGGACAAGTAAGCCACTGTAAGACCACATTCAGATCCCACTCAGGGGCTGGTGGACGTAAAGGAGGCTTAAGAAGGAGGAGGCCTTTGAGAAAATGAGCCACCAAAGGGTGGTTGGAAAGAGGCCTCCCATCCACCGGCGAGTGGTGCGCTGAGAGGGCACAGAGGTGAACCCTGACAGAGTTGGACTTAAGGCCTAGATTGGAGAGGTAAAGTAAATATTGCAATACTACCGCTACCAAGCAGGAGAAGGGATTCTCACTGTGCTGAGCACACCAAGCGGAGAATCTACGCCACTTAAGAGCGTAGGATTTCCTGGTGGATTGACACCGAGAGGCCAAGACTACATCTTCCACCTCTCGAGGTAGCAGTAAGGGAGCTAGGACTATCCTTTCAGCAGCCAGGCCATCAGATGAAGGGACTGGAGGTTGGGGTGCAAGAGAGTCCCCTGATCCTGTGACAGGAGATCGTGTTGAAACCCCAGAGGAAGAGGTGTGTCCACCGCCAGCTGTACCAGAAGCGGGAACCACGGTTGCCTCTGCCACCTGGGGGCTATGAGAATCAATGACGCCCCGTCCTTGAGGACTTTGAACAGCATTCTGGACACTAGTGGTGTGGGAGGAAACGCATAGAGTAGGCCTGTGGACCACGAGATCAGAAACGCATCCGCTGCTACTCAGAGGATGCGGTTGTCTGGAGCAAAATATCGGGAGTTGCCGGTTCAGCGGACTGGCGAAAAGATCCATGGTGGGGAGCTCCCACTTGAGAAAGATCTGCTGAACCACCAACGGGTTCAATCTCCATTCGTGTGGTTGCAGGATCCTGCTCAGTCTGTCTACCAGGTAATTGTCTTGACTTGGGAGGTAGACAGCCCTGAGAAGGATTCCGTGATTGAGAGCCCAAGAGCACAGTCGTTGTGCCTCCTGACATAGAAGGAAGGAGCCTGTGCCTCTTTGTTTGTTCACACAGAACATGGCAACTTGATTGTCCGTCTAGACCAGTACAGACTGGTGAGAGGCGAGGTGGGAGAAGGCTCTCAGAGGAAGGCGTTATCGCCCGTAGCTCCAGGAAGTTTATCTGTTGAGCAGCCTCCCAAGGGGTCCAGAGACCCTGAGTACATGACCCTTGGCAATGCGCTCCCCAACCGACAAGAGAAGCATCTGTTGTCAGCATTTGAGAATGTGGAGGGGACTGAAAAGCCACTCAGAGTACCAGATTCGGAAGATGAAGCCACCATTGCAGAGACGACTAGGAGGTCGGATATCTTTACAGAGTCCGCTAGGCTCCCCGTGGCCTGATGCCACTGAGTGTGAAGGCTCCACTGAGCAGGCCGCATGTGGAGGCGGGCATTGGGGGTGACATGAACCGTGGAAGCCACATGGCCGAGTAGTCTCAGGAATTGCCTGGCAGAGACCAGGGAATTGCTGCAAAACTGCCTGGGCAAATCCATCAGCCTGTGGGCTCTGTCCAGAGGCAGAAAAGCCTTGGCTTGAAGAGTGTCTAGTCTGGCCCCTATGAATTCTAAGTTCTGGGACGGGAGCAAAGTGGACTTTGCGAAGTTTATGACAAACCCCAAGTGCTGAAGCAGAGCTACAGTGCGAAGGGCGGCCTGATCGACCTCCTGGAATGATTGGCCCCTTATGAGCCAGTCGTCCAGGTATGGAAACACAAAAAGACCCTGAAGCCTCAGATAGGCCGCCACCACTGCCAGGCACTTGGTGAACACCCTGGGAGCGGAGGACAGGCCAAAAGGTAGTACTCTGTACTGATAGTGGTTTCCCTCCACAACAAACCTGAGATATTGTCTGTGGTCTGGATGAATAAGGATGTGAGTATACGCATCCTTTAGATCTAAGGAGCATAGCCAGTCTCCCTGCTGGAGGTAGGGCAGCAGGATTCCAAGGGTAAGCATCTTGAACTTTTCCCTCTCCAGGAACTTGTTGAGGTTGCGCAAGTCAAGGACGGGTCTGAGGCCTCCTGTTCTTTTTGGTACCAGAAAGTACCTGGAATAAAAGCCATGACCTCTCAGGTGGTGGGGCACCGGTTCCATAGCCTGATCCTTTAGCAGACCTGTCAACTCCTGAAGGAGTAGGTCCCTGTGCAGAGGGAGTCTTGGAGGCTCCCCTGGAAAATAGGAGGGAGGTACCTGGTGAAAATGGAGAAGATAGCCCTTTTGGACTATATGAAGAACCCAGGTATCTGATGTGACGGCTGACCACCTGTGGGCAAAGTGGGCCAGCCGGCCTCCTGTGCTGAGAGAAGCCAGCTGAGGAGAAGAGGCTATGCTGTCTGAGTCAAAAACCCCCACCCTGTTGAGCAGGGGCCGGTGTTGGTGGCTTGGGGGGCCTTCTGCCTACGGGGCCCTTGACCCTACCCCTTGGCCTGCTGACCCTGTTGGGGAGCTGCAGAGGCCTGATAATGAGGGTATTGTTTATAGGCAGATGACTTCCTCGGGTAAAAGGTCTTTTTTCCCGAGCCCTTCTTTTTCTGAGAAGGGGCAGAGGTTTTCCTGGAAAGCCTAGTCCTGGTCAGAGTCTCGGTCTCGAGTTCTGCAGCCTTTTCAGCCATGGGCTTGCCAAAGAGGTTTTCACCTCGGCAGGGGACATCGACCAACTTGTCCTGTACCCACGGCTCGAGGTCGGATGACTGTAGCCAAGCCTGTCGGCGGGCACCGATGCCGGCCCCGGCTACTCGGGCCGAAGCCTCGAAGCCATCGTAGGCTGCTCGAGATATAAACTTTGAGCACTCTCGAATACCGGTGGACAAGGCCTGGAACCTCTGTAAAGGTTCCTCAGAGAGACCAGCAGAGAACCCGGCAATTTCCTTTGCCAGATCTCGGAGGTACATGCCCATGTAGAGCTGGTAAGTCTGGACATGGCAAGCAAGCATAGAGCCCTGGAAGCACTTTTTACCGAGGGCATCCAGGTTCTAGGCCTCCCGGCCGGGAGGCACCGAGGAGTGCATCTTCTGACTTTTCAGTTGATGCATGGCCGATTCCACAACCATGGAGTGGTGCGGTAATTGTGCCTTTTGGAACCCGGGGCTCTTGCGGACTCGATAAATGGAATCGACCCGCTTGCTTAACACCGGCGTCGAGGCCTGGGTCTCCCACATGCGGAAGAGCAGCCGCTCCAGTATCGGAGGAACCGGAACAGTGAAGGCCTCCTTCGGGGGAGAATCATACTGGAGGGCCTCGAGCTCCTCGGCTTGAGGATCCTCCTCGGGATTTGCGGGGAAGGCCAAGGCCTTGGCCATATCCCGCACGAAGTCCGAGAACCGGGTATCCTCCGGTGGGGACCGTCTCCGAGGCTCGGACTCAGGCGAGTACGATGGGACACACCAAGTCTGATGAGTGTCGGGTAACTCTTCGTCCTCCGTCTCCCAGCCCGACTCCTCGGAGGAGGAATCTAGCGGCTACGGTAGGGCGGGCACCGATGCCCTCCGTCCCGACGCCGTGGGTACCAGCGTCGATGACCTTGGCCCTGAACGGGAGGTCGAGGGAGACCGTGGCCAAGGATCGATTCGAGCCCGCATGGACTTGAGGATCGGCTCAGCCTCCAGGGTCGACTTGGACGTCAAGGTCCCGGTGGTCGGGGCAGATGCACCGGCGAGACCGGCGATCAATGCCCGCTGCTGGCTGTTCCATGAAGGCGCGAAGCTGCTCTCCAAGGCCGTCAACCTGAGTTCAAGCTCAGGAGACCCAGCAGCCCCCGACTCGGGCCCCGACGGTGTCGGGCCCGACGTCGGTTCCCTCGGAGGAGAGTCCATGAGGACAACAGCACTTACATGTCCAGGAGACTCCATCTTGACACGAGGATGCTTGGCAGGCCTCTCCGACTCCGAAGACCCGGGACGGCTATCGGGGCTATGCGACCTGGCCCTCGAGGAACCAGGAGCGTCCACCGATGCCGCCCTCGTGGGTTTTTTCTTCCTGCGATGTTCCTGCGAAGGAGACCACCGCTCAGAGGAACCCTGACGCTGCTCGGGGCCGGAGTCCCGAGACGTCGAGGCCTCTGATGAGGTCCGGGCCCGGCCGGACGCGGAGTCAGAAAAGATCCTATCCTTTTGGTGCTGCCGACTCAACGCCTTCGAGGACATTTTGCCACACGGACCACAGATCATCGGGTCATGATCGGGTTCGAGGCAACGGAGGCAGCAGTCATGTGTGTCGGTAAGAGACATAAGTTTCTTACACCGATCACATTTCTTAAACCCGCTGGTAGCCATTGGGGGAAAAAGGGCCCCTGCTAGGTCAAAAGACCGGGCTGCCAGGGAAAAAAGAAAAAAGGCGCGCGAACGCCAGTCACAAAGGACAAAAACCGAAAAAGAGAGAAAAGGACTCGATACCGGCGTATCGGTCCGAGCGGGAAAAGGATCCGGCGTCGAATCGGAGAAAAACAGGGAAAATCAACTTTTTCCTCGGAGAAAAATGAACTACGTCCGTCGGGCTCCACGGAAAAAAGAAGACTGAGCAAGATGGCACCCTTGGGCGGGAAGAGGACCGCGCATGCTCGCTGCAATTCCCAAAGGCTTTCTTTGAAAGCTGGGGAAATGCTCCGCACGAGGGCTCCGTCGGCGCCGACGTCACCCATATGTGAGGACTGACTTCCTGCTTGGTCCTGGAGAATGTTTGTTTTTTTAAGATATCGAGTTCTGTGGGTGAATATCCTGGTTCTGCTCTGCACCCACTGTTGAGGAAGGGGGTTCTGTGGATGCAAAATATATGTTCAAAAAGAAAAAGCAACCACCAAAAAGCAGTTTAACACAAAATGAAAATGAGTTATAATTTAATTTTATAAACTGTCCTGTTTCTCTCATGCTCTTAGTTCCTTGATGTGCAAACTCTTGCATTTCCTTCATATAATCTAATCGGGCTTTTTGGTTTGGTTCAGTACCTGACTGGAGTTTTGAGAAAGCCTCCCCCCCCCCCCATTACGGGGGGGGGCGCCATCTCATCCCTCGCCTCAGGCAGCAGATTGCCTTGAGCTGCTCCTGATCCCAGGATGCTGAAAGAACTTGGAGGCTCTTGCAGGACCTTTAAAGGATGTTTTTAATAGATCCTTGAAGACAAGAAAAGTTCCACAGGATTGGAGATGAGCTGATGTGGTACTTCTTCACAAAAGTGGCAATAAGGAAGCAGTAATAAACTACAGGCCAGCAAGCCTTACCTCGGTGGCGGGAAAAGTAATGGAGGCACTCCTGAAAGAGCGAATAGTGGACTGTCTCGAAACCAACAGGTTGCATGATCCGAGGCAACATGGTTTTACCAAAAGTATGATTTTGCCAAACAAATCTGATTGAATTCTTTGATTGGGTGACCAGAGAACTAGATCAAGGGCATGCAATGGATGTGATCTACCTAGATTTCAGCAAAGCCTTTGATACTGTTGCTCATAGGAAGCTTATCAAACGCAAAAGCTTGGGGATGGGTCTCAAGGTAGTGAACTGGATCAGAAATTGGTTGACAGACAACAGGTGGTGATGGTAAACAGAACTCACTTGGTTGAAAGGAAGGTAATTAGAAATCTGCCCCAAGGTTCGGTCTTGGGACCGGCACTGTTCAGTGTATTCGTGAGTGATATTGCTGAAGGACTGAATGGAAAAGTATCTTTTTGCAAATGACACAAAAATTTGCAAGAGAATGGACGCCCATGAGAGAGTGGAGAACATGAGAAAAGATCTACAAAAGCTAGAAGAATGGTCTAAAGCTAGGCAGTTAAGAATTAAAGTGTAATACAGTGTCATGCACTTGGGAAGCAGAAATCCAAGGGAATTCTATGCGATAGGGGGTGAGAGGTTGGCGTGCATGGACGAGAAGGACCTCGGAGTGATTGTTTGAGGATCTCAAGGTGGCGAAACAGTGATAAGGCGGTAATAAAAGCCAGAAGGATGCTGGGTTGCATACAAAGAGGAATTACCAGCAGAAAGGAAGAGGTACTAATGCCACTGTACTAGTCGCTGGCGAAGCCTCGCTTGGAATATTGTGTTCAGTTTTGGAGACCATATCTCTCAAAGGATATAAAAAGTCTGGAAACGATTCAGAGGAAGGTGACCAAAATGATTTGGAGCCTGCGTCAGAAGATGTACGAGAAGAAACTTGAAGACCTAAATATGTACAATCTAGGGGAGAGGTGGGCCAGAGGAGATACGATTCATACCTTTAAATACTTAAAGTATTAATGAACAAACCTACCTCTTCCAACGACAGGGAAGCTGTAAAACTAGAGAGTATAACATGAAGCTGCAAGGGGGTAAACTGAAAGGCAATGTCAGGAAATACTTTTTCACTGAAAGGGTGGTGGATGCTTGGAATGCCCTCCCGATGGAAGCGATGGGGGCAAATTCAGTGACAAAATTCAAAATGGCATGGGACAGATAAATAAAAAAAACAATTATTTCATATCTCAACAAATAGGGATGACCTACACGGAGTGGTGGATATACCCCCTAAACAAAAGCATGCGGAGGGGCGACCTGCACAGAGCAGCAGGTGCACCTACTCTTGCTGCCTTGCTGGGCAGACTAAATGGACCATACTGGTCTTTATCTGCCGTCATATACTATGTTACCATGAACCTCATTATGAGGTGGGTGAGCCACCAGGCCCTGCAGCTCACTAACCCTGCAAGCTGAGTTGAATGCCACGTGGAAGACCACTTTCCAAGATAGTTATTTTAAGTGGCATGAGCAGAGACGCTCTAATGGTGGCATAGTGAGTTTTGAAAGAACTACATTGAGGTGCCACTCCTCTACCAGGGGGCAGATGGGTGGCTTAGAGAGTAGAAGGCCCCTTAAGAATAGAGTCACGAGGGGCTGAGCAGAGAGGGCTTCCCCTCGACAAGATGACTGTGTTGGACTTCAACCCTGCCTGGGACAGGTGAAGCAGGTACTGGAGGACCAGGTGGACCGAACAGAAGGCCTTAATCCATCTTTCTGCACACCAAACCAAGAACCTTTGCCACTTGGAAGGCTTGTGGGAAGCCAAAAGGCCTACTTCCACCTTGCTGAAGAGACTGAAGTGGGCCAAGGCTACCCTTTCAGCACCAAGTTTTCAGAGACAGGTATCCCCAAGCTGGGGTGCAGGAGGGAGCAGTCTTCCTGCAACAGCAGGACTGGGAGCAGGCAGAGGAGTAGCAGGAACCATGGCTGCCAGGCCTGCCAAGGAGCCACCAGTATCAATGTGGCTCTGTCGAGCTGGACCTTGAACAGGGTCTTGGCGATTAGCAGCATGGGTAGGAAGGTGTAGAAGTGGCCCTCCGTCCACAGGATGAGGAACGCATCTGCTGCCACTCGTGAGGGATGTGGCTGCCTGAAGCAGAAGTGGGTTAACTGAACATTGGCTGGGGTGGCAAAGTCATCCACCTGAGGGAGCCCATAGAGGAGGAACAGTCAACTGGCCAACCTGGGGTTCAGCCATCAATGATGCGGTTGGAGGACTTGGCTGAGCCAGTCCGCCAGGATGTTGTCTGGGCCCGGGAGGTAGACTGTCACAGGAGCATCCTGCTGCTGCTGGCAAAGGAGCAGAGGCTCACCGCCTCCTGGCACAGAAGGGATGAACCAGTCGTTCGTTCGTTCATCCGTCCGTCCGTCCGTCCGTCCGTCCCCCCCCCCCCCCCCCCCCCGCTGGTTGATGTAGAACATCGCCACCTGGTCATCTATCTGGATTACAACCACCTGATGCTGAAGGTGGAGTTGGAAAGCCTGGAGGACAAACGCTATTGCCTGGAGCTCCAGGAGGTTGATTTGCTGGAGGCTCTCTGCCTGCAACCAGCTGCCCTGAGTAGAGGTTGCCTCAATAGGCTCCCCAGCCCAGTTTGGAGGCATCCGTGGTTTGGGATCTTCTGGTGGACAGAGGACCTGGAATGGATTCCGATCTGCAGGTGCAGGGGCTCTTGATACCAGCAGAGGAAGTCAGCAAAAGGGCATGTCACAATGCGACTGTACCGGAGATGCCCTATTGCTTGTGACCACTGGTCCGGCCGCATGTGCAGCAGAGTGTCTGGGGCGACATGCAACATGGATGCCATGTGGCCCAGAAGGCAAAGCATGAGGCGGGCAAAGTCTGAGGGTAGACCGTGGACGTTCCCTTCAAGCGCCTGGAGGTAATGGGCCTTCTCCTGAGGGAGAAAGGTCTTAGCCTGGACAAAGTCCAGCAGCACTCTTATGAACTCCAGGCGTTGTCTTGGATGGAGATGGGACTTTGGGTAGTTTATGACGAACCCAAAGTGTTCCAGAATGAGGATGGTGCGGGCTGTTGCCCCATGAGCCTCTACGGCGGTGCCGCCCTTTATGAGTCAGTCGTCCAGATACAGGAAAATGAACACCTCTTGGAGATGCAGGAAGGCAGAGACTACTACCAGGCACTTGGTTTAGACTCTTGGGGCGGAGGCCAGACCAAAGGGCAAAACCCTGTACTGATAGAGGCAGCCTCCTACTATGAAGGTACTGCCTGTGGAGGTGGTAAATGAGGATGTGCGTATGAGCATCCTTTAGATCCAACAGGAGCATAGCCAAGAAGCACAGCCAGTCTCCCTGTCAAAGGTATCGCAGCAATGTTCCAAGGGAAAGCACATCTTGAATTTCTCACTCACCAGGAACCGGTTGAGGACTTGCAGGTCTAGAATGGCCCGAAACCCCCAGTCCTTTGGGGCAACAGGAAGTAGCAGATGTAGAGCCCTTTGCCCCCGAGGTGGAGGGGGATGGGTTCCACCAACCTGTCTACCATGAGGTTTGTGAGCTCCTGCTGAAGTAGGTCCCAGTGAAGAGGATGCATCTGGAATTCCCTGGGAAAAAATGTGTGCAATGGCAGCCAAGGCAGCAAATAAAATGCTAGGAATCATAAGGAAACGAATGGAGAATAAAACAAAGGATATTATAATACCTCAATCGTTCCATGGTGCGACTGCACCTTGAATGTTGTGTGCAATTCTGGTCAACATATCTTAAAAAGGATATAGCAGAATTAGAAAAGGCACAGAGAAGAGCCAACAAAATGGTAATGGGAATGGAAGGAGACCCCTATGAGGAGAGGCTTAAGGGGTTAGGGATTTTCAACCTGGAAAGGAGACGGCTGAAGGGAGATATGATAGAGATAACATAGCAACATAGAATATGACGGTGGATAAAGACCAGTATGGTCCATCCAGTCTGCCCAACAAGGCAGCAAGAGTAGGTACCCCTGCCGCTCTGTGCAGATTACCCCTCCCCATGCCTTTGTTTAGGGGTGTACACACCGCTCCGTGTAGCTCATTTGTTGAGAGATCTATAAATTAATGGAGTGGAACGGGTAAACGTAGATCAATTCTTTACAGCATCAAAAAGTAGAAAGATTAGGGGACATGCAATGAAGCTACAGTGTAACCCATTTAAGACTAACAAGAACATATTTTTTCACTCTATGCATAATCAAACTCTGGAATTCGTTACCAGAGGATATAGTAAAAGCTGTTGCTGGGTTTAACAAATAAAATAAAAAAATAATAAAAAAAAGGTATGAACAAGTTCCTGGAGGGAAGGTCCATAAACCATTATTAAAGGAGGACCCAGGTAATCCACTGCATGCCCCAATATAAGCATTATGGAACCTGTGTGTCTTTTTAGGAAACTGCTAGGTACTTGTGACAGAATGGCCATTGTTGTAAACAGGATATTGGGCTTGATGGACCTTGGTCTGACCCAGTATGGCATCTCTTATGATCTTATAATGGTGGAGGCACCTGTTTGAGGTGGAGGGAGGTACCCCTTCTCCACCACCTGCAAGGCTCATAAGTCAGTGGTGATGGTGGGCCAGTGGTCAATGAAGAATACCAACGCTTCTCCTTGTGTTACAGGGCAGGTTTTTCCAGGGGAAGAGAGGCTATTCCCCAGAGTCAAAAGCTCCCCCCCAGGTTGAGGTGCTGACTGGGGCTTGGGAGCCTCAGGCTTACAAGAACCGTGCCCTTGTCCTTTGGCCTGCAGGGAAGGCCAAGGGTAGTTTCCCGTAAGCCTTCCTTTTTTTTGGGTATAGGGGCTTTTTACCCAAAGCCATCCTTTGGGGTCAGTGGTCTTCTTAGAGAGCCTGTTCCTGGTCCTGAACTCTGACTCCAGCTCAGTGGCCTTGTCAGTTATGGTTTGTTGAAGAGGTTCTCTCCCCAGCAAGTGACATCAACCAACTTGTCCAGTACCCATTGCTCCAAGTCTGAAGACTGTAGTCAGGCATGGCGGTGGGCACTAATGTCCATCGCTGCTACTCTAGCTGCCTACTCGAAGCAGCCTTAGTCATTAATTTGGAGTACTTCCTGAATGTGGGGATCAGGGTCTGGAACCGCTGAAGAGATTCCACAGAGAGAGACTAGCCACGAACCTGGCAAGTTCCCTCGCTGTGTCCTGCAGGTACATGCCCACGTATAGCTGGATCGCACCAACATGCTGGAATACCCTCCCAAACACCATCAGAGCTAGTACTGACCTCACTCAATTCAGGAAGGCACTAAAGCACCACCTTTTCCTATTACATTACTCCCAAACCAATGACGTTACACAACACAGCGCACCCTCACACCCTCAGATGTAACGCCTCAGCCTGTAAATAACTTTAAATAATTCTGGATATATATTATTGCGACAGAAATGTCCAGTTGTAAATAGCTGTATATTAGGGTGGTCCACTGCCATAGGGGAAAAAATAAAAGTAGGAATTTCTGTGCTCCCTGGCCTGATTCTGGTTCCATTTATGTAGAAAACAATGTGTGCAAAGTTTGAAGCCAATCAAATATTTAGGGGTGGCTCAAGGTCCCTATCTATCAGGCCCCTGGATCCCCCCCAGGGTTTGTCAGACCACTGGGTATTATCCGCTTATAGACGGGGGTATCATGCTTGCCAAGCACTCAATGTGGTCCAGATGCTAGTAAGGACTGACGATGTGGGGAACATCTTACGGTGTTGCGAGACAACACCCAGAAGGAACTGGAGTTGCTCTTCTTTTGTGGTGTGTCGGCCGTTGAACTCCTCAATGAGTTTGACCCCTCGCTCAGCCACATCGTTGATCACTGGAAGATTTTTTACTTTCTTCAGACTGTCTTTGAATGATGCATTCTCTTCCCAGTCTTCTGGGTCTGCATTAAGAAAATCACTGTTGATGTCGAGGTGTTTCAGGAAACGGATTGACTTGCGAGTTGCAAAAGATTCAAGTGGTGGAATCATGGAACTTTTCAATTCGACCCGCTTTGGGGGATCTTCGTCTTCGTCATCATCCTCATCGCTTTCATCTGATTCTGCCGGGATCATGGCCGATACTATGGCTCGCTTTGTCGGTGCTGAAACAGCTTCATCGAACAGTGACAGTGCCACAAGCTCCTCTGACACATACCACAGATGCTGTTGCAGTTTGTCTCTGGCCGCTCTTCCAACACGGTCATTGTGGTAAGAGTGTAGTTTCTTTAGCATCTCCAAATCTGTTCGAGGAGCAACTGCGGCATCAGGGGCAGAAAACCAGGCTCCACATGAATCAGGATGGAGAAAATGCTCACATCACGAACACAGGACTCCTCCCGTTGGGTAAGATCTTTGAGTTGTCCTCGGAACATCCAAATCTTGAGACAGTACAAGACTTTTGCCATCCATCTGGCATGATGGAAAGCTCCGGGTTTCTTGAAATTGAAACTAGGAAGATTCCCTCCAAGGCAGACAATCGTTAACTCCAAGAATTCCAGGTAATCATCTCGGTGATTGCCCTGTGCCAACTTGGATTCCGCAAACTTCATGATGCGATCCCTGTCAGGTTGCAGCACCTCCAAGTCTTTTCCGGCTTTGAATGCGTTGTGCAGGTCCGTCCATTGTTGCTGATGGTGCTTTTCTCTATGGCGCTTGTCGCTGGAGCGGCTGATATTGAGCTCCCCAGGATAATGTCCCAGACTTCTGGCGGTTTCAGCTACCACAGAGCATTGCGATCCGTTGTCCCTGTCCGATCCAGGGCTGCTGTAAGCTCTGGGGTCCAGACATTGTTAGGTCGAAACTGCTTCGTTTGTGGAGTTGCTTTCTTCTATCAGTTATCTGAATCCGCAGATGTCGACGAGTCTTCACCTGACTCTGCTGAGGAAGAAGATCCTTCCAGCTGAACTTGGCTTGTAGTTGCCTCGGTTTCGGCAACATGTTTTTGTCTGCGCCTTTTCAGTAGTAGTTCTCGCTGTTGCGATCTTGCTTCCATGTTGGCCAGTTTCTTGTCCATCGCGCACATTGAGTCGCGGCGCCCTGGTTCTCGTTGCGCTATTAAGAATTCTTTGTCTTCTTGAATATGAATTAAAGACATTGCATTGGCATGAGCCACATCAAATAGGTTTTTCATTGCAACCTGGAATTCTTTTTCATTTGCCTCTTGTTTCCCTCCTCTCCCTTTGTTTTTCTTCAAATGTTTCCACTGATTGAACAATTTCTTTACTTTTTCTTGAATTTTGTCATTTCTTTGAACAGGAAGCCTGGCCTTTTCCCAGTAAGCTTCTACTTCACTTGTTACAATAGATGCACTTTCACTAACGCCTTTGTTAAATGTCATATGGTGATGTAAAAATACACTTAACACTTGCTCCTTGCTGGGGAGCTTGGCCCCCAGAATTGTGGTGGACATTTCGTCAATGAGATAAAAACCACGTTTTTTCGCCATCTGAAAAGAATAAAGATACAAAGATAATAGTACAATGTCTTTGCCACCTCTCAGAGACGAGATTAGTTCAAATATGACGCAATCAAATGTAATCAGCATGGAACTGAGTGGATGATACAAGATGATGCAACATTTCGTCATCTGCTCAAAGGGGAAAATCTCAAGACTTGTTGAGCCACCCCTAAATATTATTTGATTGGCTTCAAACTTTGTACACAGTGTTTTCTACCTAAATGGAACCAGAATCAGGCCAGGGAGCAAAGGAATTCAGGAATTCATTTTTATGGACCACCCTACTGTATATAGTAACACCCCGGTTTAAACCCAAGTTGTATTACCTGTTCGATGTAATCTTCAATGTATATTAAACTGCATTGTACAAGTTTATTGTTTCCTGTAAACCGTGCTGATACAAAGAGTGCGGTATAAAAAAGATTTCAATAAATAAATTAAATAAATTGGCATTGAGCCCTGGATGCTCTTCATGTCCAGGTCATCCATGGCACAGGCCTCCTTACCTGGGGGCACTGAAGAGTGTGTTTTCTGGCTCTTGAGCCTATGCATGGCCGATTCACCATGGAATTGTGAAGCAGTTGAGCTTTTTGGAAACCAGGGTGCCAGTGGACCTGGTACATCGAGTTCAGTCACTTGCTCACACTAGGAACCGAGGCCAGGGTCTCCGCCTGAGGCTTTTCCTCGGACTCTGTGGTGAAAGAAAGGGCCTTCGCCATATTCCTCACGAAGTCCAGGAAGGCCAGCTCCTCGGGTGGGAACTGGCACTGGGCCTCTGGAAAAGGGGGGTCCGAGGGCACATCCCTGTGGAGCAGTGTGTCTGGCGACTCCTCGTCCTTGGTCTTCCAGTCCGACCCAGAGTCTGAGGAGGAAGATGGTCCTCCGGCTAGATCCCCAGTCCTGATGGCCCAGGGTTCCCGATGCCCCTGCACTCCGAGTCAGGTGCACTGTGGGGTGAAGTCCTCTGTCCCAAACAGGACCAGGACAGAGCTTGAGGAGCCTCTCAAGGCCGATGGCGCTCAAGGATCGGCTCCACCTCTGTGGAAGCCATCACTGTGGAGGGGCTGGTGGTCGGAAGCGATGACCTGGAAGATCCAGACATCAGAGCCTGCTGTTGGGCCATGAAGGCAGACAAACTGCATTCCAAGGCCACCATCCTGCCCTCAATGCCAGGTGGCTCCATAGCCACAGGTGCAGGCATCGAGGACCTTGGGCCCGATGCCTGCAAAGTCAAGGAGGTGCCCTCGACGAGGATGGCCTCAGGAGGACCAGGACCAAGACCAATCCCCGGATACAAATGGCTTTTTCTCCTGCTGTGGCAGCTTCAAAGGTTGCTCCCCATCATCACCCTTGGCTGAACTCAGAGGCCAGATGTCATGGACTTGCCCACACTACCAAACTAGTCACCTGAGGGGGCCACTAACTATGTCAGACTCTGAGGAGCGTCCCTCCCTGAGCGATCCCTGGCTCGACACACTGAGACCTTAAGGCTCCGAGGAGGCACTGTCACTGCATGTGGCCAAGGCCTCTGCAGCAGCCCTCAAGGGTGTTTGTCCCACAGAGAGCTCTGGAGCCGAGTCAGTCTTGTGGAAATAGACCTGTGCTGCTTCTTGAAGTCTCAAAGCACCTTGGGGAGTCACTGCTGGCAGAGACCACATGCCAAGGCATCATGATCCATCCAGAGGCACCAAAGGCCACAATCTTTATCTTTTATCTTTATTCATTTCTTTATATACTGCCCACACCGAGGATTCAGGGCAGTTTACAATATAAATTGGCTGCAGGAAAAAGAAAAAGAACTCCATTGGTACAATAGGAAAGGGATAAAGTTGAAGATAAAGAAAAAGGCAAGAGACAGGCTATAAATCAGAGAACAGACTAACAGGGGAAGACAAATTACTCAGGAAACTAAGGAGGGGTTGGAGGTGGGGAGGAAGGAGGGGGCAGGTTGAAGGCAGCTTTTGGAAAAGGAGGGTTCAAGATGGAGGGCAGGGGAGAGCGAATTCAAAGCTTGGGGCCAAGGAAAAAAAAATGCAGTGGAGCAAGTGGATTCTAGGCGGGCAGATGAGGGGGAGGGGAGGAACATGCAGTTGGTGTGAATGGATCTGAGAGAGAATTGGTAGGTATGAAGGTGAATCAGGTCAGAAAGGTAGTGAGGGACACCAATGTGGATGTCTTTGTGGACGAAGGTGAGAATTTTGAACTGGATCCGAAAGAGCACAGGAAGCCAGTGGAGATTGATGACGAGTGATATGGTCGAAACGGGTAGCACGAATAAGGATCCGGGCGGCAGTGTTTTGGACAAGTTGAAGCCTGCGCAATTGGTACTGAGGGAGACCGGCAAAAGAGATGTTACAATAATCCAGGTGTGACAAAACAAGGGAAATGAGCAAAGAGGTCAGGGAGGAAGTAGGGGGAAAAGGATGGACAGTGCGGATTTGTCTTAGGAAGAACGACGAACACTGGACCACAGAGGAGATGGGTTCATGAAATGAAAGTGCAGAGTCCAGGGTGATGCCAAGATAGCGAAGGAAGGGAACGACTGGGATGGAGAGGAGGAAAGCAGGGAAGAGGCAGAGGGAATGGGGCCACCGAAAGTGAACCAAATGGCAATAGTTTTGGATAGGTTAAGGTAAAGAATGTTGAGTTGATAGCAGAGAGACAAGAATTAAGTGGGGAGAGATCTGGGGAAATGGAGTTAGTGTGATGGAGGAGGAAAACATTGTCTGCATAATAATAGGCGGAAATACCAAATTGTTGAACCACAAGAGTGAGTGGAGCTAGAAAAACATTGAACAAAAGGGGGGGGGGGGCTAAAACAGAATCCTGAGGAACACCACAGGTGAGCAAGTGAGCAGAAGAGGATGAGGTACCAGAGAGCACTAACAGTCGCAAAGCTTGAAGCCACTGATTGAAGCCATGGCAGGTAAGATTGTCCCTGTGAGGTCAAACTCTCTTGGCCTGGCCAAAAAGGGCATGGAATCCTGCACATCTGAGAAAACCCCCCGAAGGGGATAAAGAAAAGGACCCCAAAGAAAAATGTGATGCTGAAGGCAAGCGAAATCCGGAGGCAGGAGGGCATCGGTACGCAACCGGAGAAAACACAAGAAAAAAAAAATCAACTTTTCAGGAGGGGGGCAGGGACAAAAGAACACACACAAGTTCAATGGGCTCCACAGAAAAAAGGAGACTGATGCAAGATGGCACCCTTAGACAGGAAGGAGACCACACATATGTGGTACATCTCCCAAAGACTTTCTTTGAAAGCTGGGGAGAGGTTACCATGCATGGTCTGCTCCAATGTCATCCATATGCAGGAACTGACTTCCTGCTTGTTCCCAGAGGAGCATTTTGACATTATAATATTACGTGCTAACATCTTACCTTTAAGAGCTCCATCTCAGAGGTGTCATCCTGTAAAATTCTCTGCCACTGCACCAGGTTCTCCAAAGCACACACATACTTGCAGTGTTCTATAATGATGGAGAGTGAGAGATTAAACAAAAAGTGTGCATGCCTAATGTTTTTCAACTCATAAGACGTGAACTTATACCAAAGATGGCAGAAACTATTACAGGTGACAAAATTTAAGCATGCTTGGGAGCGAAATAGAATGCTCCACAAAACTAAATCTCAAACATTTGCCCACCTATGCCCTTAATCTATCAGATTACACTTAATAGACACATTTATAAATTATTTTTATGAATCAGAAACTGAAGCCAAATTCAGAGAAACTACATGGGTTGCTCATCACAAATCCTCACTCACTGGTTCTTTTTTCACCTCTGTGTATCTTCTTCAAACAAAAATACTAGCAGGAAAAACTGTACTCATCTTAAAACTTTTCCTCAATCATTAGAAGCAAAGTTCAAAACACATCTCCTAACGTGAATTCATGTTCTGAAAGAGAATGCCATTTGTTTTCTGCATCGGGGACAACTCCTCAGTATGATCAAATTATCAGCAAAAGTGCTTTCTTAGCCCCAACAATTTATAAGTATGCCTATTAAGTCTAATAGGACAGAAATAGGGCAGTGGTAAGAGAAGGGAGATGCCTGGGTAATTAGGAAACGTGCATGCTCATTTTACTAGATCAGTGAAAGACCAAAGATGGAAGACAACACAACTGACTTGGATAAGCAGAACCTACCACCTTTTTCCTTTGTCTACATGTTTAATATTTATTGCTTTGCCTGTTCTCCAGGTTTTGTAGTCATGGAGCACGCTGCAGATCTATTATAATTTTCAAAATGGTATTATGTTTTTATGTTTACATGAGATCCTTCCTTTTTTGGTTTGGTTTTGATTTGTATGGCGACTCACTAGAGTATTTGAGGCCAGGTTGGATTTTTTTTTTAAAGGTTTCCAGTCACTGAGGGGGCAATTTTCTAAGAGCTTGAGGGGACAAGGCAATTATTTTGAGACATTTTATGAAGACACCGGTGTGTTTCTATAAAATACTAGGAGTAAAATCAGCAGAAACTGCAGCTAAACTGAAGCCGTGGAGCTGGTGTAAATGTATGCATATAGTTTATGAAGAATGTGTGTACTCCGCGAATCTTCCCAAATTCCACTCCAGAAGACATCTGCACACATGACACGTAAAAGTATGAACCTTCTTGTCACCCCGAGTACTTTCATTTCTGTATACCCTGGGGAAATTTTATAAAAGCCCTCTTTAGACAAGACAGGGTTTTCCATGTGGGAAACGTTTGGATGCTTCATACCATTTTAATACGATGCATTTTTTGCAAATTTTTAATTTTATTATGCATTATGCTAAATGAGATATTTCCTTTTCTACATTTTTGCATTTAAATGCTCTCTCCTTTCTGGTACATTATCAGTAAGATAATTATCTTTATATTTCTGTTTGCACTGGCTTTAAACATGACATTTTACTTACCAGATAATGTCCTTTTTTTGAGTCCTGCTGGACCAGTTCAGTCAAGTGGTTTGTGCTCCCCTACCAGCAGATTGGCAGAGATCTAGGTTTCAATGACATCACTTCTGTGTCTCTATCCGCCTCAACCACCACAGGTCCCTTCGGTATTCAACCCAAAACAAATGGAAGATACAGAACAAGCCTCACACAACTTCAATGTGGGCAACAACGAGGAAACAACAGTAGAAAACTATGTACAGGAAGGTAGAAACAGAAGGCTGTCAGTAGAAGATGAGCCTACAGAGTCAAATACAGAATCATGGTGGACCCAAGGGTATCGCAGCAGCAGAACAGAGCAAAATCAGATTCAGGGGCGGGTCCTGGACTGGTCTAGCAGGATTCAAGGAAAGGGCATTATCTGGTAAGTAAAACATCACCTTCCATATCGTCCTGCTACACCAGATCAGACAAATGAGATGTACCAAAGCAACAATTCCACTGGGCAGGAAAAAGACAGCAGCTCGCAAAACCCTTGAGCCAGAGGTCATGTCTGCTCTGATGTGGACATTAAGAGGTAATGCTTGACGAAAAGTGGAAAGTGATCCCCACGTTGCTGCCCAATAAATGTCTGCAGGGGCTACTGAGCTCCACTCCACCCATGACGCTTGCACTTGAGAAGTATGGGCATGCTAACCCTCCAGAACTGAAACAGATACAGAGGCAACAGCCTCTCTAATCCAGCGCCCCAAAGTCCACCTGGCTGTCGTCACTTCACTCTTGCACAGGCAAGTAAACAGCACAAAAAGATGATCTGACTTACAAAAGGAATCTGTAGCCTCCAAGTACTGGAGAAGCACCCTCTGGACATCCAACAAGGTGAAGATCCTTCCCCTTCCCCCGACACTGCCCCTCACACTGAGGTGCAACCGATTAAGGGCAGCTTCTGATCATTTGGTGAACTATAGGTCTGTCTCGACGCTATCTTTTTTGGTGAAGTTTGTTCAACTTAGTGACTTTGTGGAGAAGAAAAATATTTTGCACCCACCTCAGTTTGGCTTTCGAACCCATCATAGCATGGAAACATCTCTTGTTTTTCTGCTCAGTGAGCTGCACCAGTCCCTTGATTTAGGTCATATAACTCTTGTCATTTCCTTAGACTTAACAGCGTCACTTGATTCGGTCGACCATAATTTCTTATCGGATTGGTTGATTGAAGTCAGCCTTACCAGTATGACTCTTTTCTTTCCTGACAGACTGTACATTTGCAGTCTACTGTAGTTCTCGGTCTTCTGTGCAACATCTATTCTGTAGCGTTCCCCAGGGATATATTCTTTCACCTATATTACTTTTTTTTTTTTTTAAGCACTATTGGCTTTGTTGGTAGAACCCCTAGGGTTTTGGGTGCATCTCTTTGCAAGTAATGTCCAGCTTACTGCTTATTTGGATCCTCAGGTTTTGGATTTGCGACCTCTTAATAGCTCTCTTAAAGGTATTTCTCAGTGGCTTCAGTCATATCGGCTGAAGTTAAAACCAGAAAAATGTAGAGCCATGTGGGTGACTAACAAGTTTTCAACTGGGGTCTTGTCAGCTGTTTTAGGATGGCCATCCCTTGCCTGTGGTCTTCCAGCTTAAAATCTTAGGTTTAATGTTTGATAACCATCTTACTTTTTCTTGTCAGATTTCAGACACAGTAAGGTAGTGCTTTTATTCACACTATTAGAGTCCTTCGGCCCTATCTTGACGAATCAGTTTTGGCCTTGGTCAGCAGACGATTATGGGAATTCGTTTTACACTGGCTTCTCTCACTGCTGTCAAGCACCTGCAGAGAATTCAAAATGAGGCTATTAAGCTTCCTACAGTTCCCAACCTTCCGAACATGTTACTCCACTTTTGCGATCTCATCATTGGTTTCCTCTTTTTTAAATTTATGATTTAAAATTTTGTTAACCTTTAAATGTATTTTACTTTGGCGTACCTGTTTGATTGCCTTACTTCTCATGTACTTTCTAGAGCTTTGCAATCGCAATGTCAATCATTTGGTGGCGCCTTTCTTTCATCTTGCTCGGCTTGAGTCCACCCAACAGTCGGGTTTTCATTTTTTGCTCCTACTTTGTGGAATTCCCTTCTCCTTTATATATTCAGCAGGATAACTCCCTTAGTCTTAAGAAAAAATTCAAGATATTTATTTGAACACACTCTTGCAGTTGGTAGGGGCAGGTGCTCTAGACTGGCAGTTCTAACATTCCATTTATCTGTTTGTAGGCTTGTGTTGCTATGTCTTTGTATTTGTTATTAATTTGTTTTTGTAAACCACTTGGTGCATATAGCTAAGAGGAATATCAAGTTTGGAAATAAAGATAAAAATAGAGGAGGGCAAGCAAATCACCTGGTTCACATGAAAGGGAGACAGCACATTAGGCAAGACAGACACAAGCCAAATGGAAATGGTCTCAGAAAAAAAGCGTAGCTACCTACCTGTAACAGGTGTTCTCTAGGGACAGCAGGAGTCAGTCATCACATATGGGTGACGATGATGCCGACAGAGCCCGTGTGGAGCATTTCCCCAGCTTTCTAAAAAAGCCTTTGGGACATTTATTTATTTATTTACATTCTCTTATATACCGCGCTATTCTGCATCAGTGCGGTTTACATTGAACAAACTGAAATTACATTGAACAGGGCATTATAACTTGGAGATAACTATTTGACAGGGAACATGGGCTATGGAGGGTTAAGTGGCTTGCCCATGACCACAAGGAGCACCTGTGGGACTAGAAACCCCAGTCCGTCTGGCCCAAGGTTGCTGTCCTCTAGTGGGATTTGAACCCTCGACCTTACGGCCTGAAGTACCTTGCCCCAACCACTAGGCCACTCCTCCACTCAACACAAGGGTGCCATCTTGCTCAGTCAGGTGACATAGCTAGGGCGGCATTAAAACTAAAACAATGTAGGGAGGCAACTCCCAGGGGAGGAGGGAGGGTTGTGAGGACAGATTCCTGCTATCCCTGGAGAACACCTGTTACAGGTGAGTAACTACGTTTTCTCCAGGAACAAGAAGGAAGTCAGTCCTCACATATGGGACTCCCTAGCTCCAGGCTGCTAAGGACTGAACCAAGACAGCACCAATGGCGACCAATGAGATAGCCATAAGTTGCAGGTGGTGAGGCCACACAGAATCTACAGACCCCAGTGTCCAGCGACACTATCACTCCGATAGCCTGAACACAGAAGAGTCAGAGGGCAGGAGTTGCGTACACCCCAAGAATATTACGAAGTACTACCTGGCCAAAGGCACTGGTCCTGTAGGACTCGCTCTCCAGGCAGTAGTGAGCTGCAAACATATGAATTGAAGACCACGTGGTGGCCTTTCAGGTTTTCATCACTGGTTCTGAGCAGAGGTTGACCACCAATGTGGCCATTGCGCTCTCACGCTGTGATCCGGTGCTCAAGGGAAAGGCAAGTTTCCTCGTAGGCGAGGGCAATACAGTCTGCCTCCCAAGTGGACAGAGTTTGCTTGGTTACAACACAACAGAAGCAGATATCACGTAGGATGCAAAAACATAGTCTTAAACGTGATATCGTGGAAAGACAGAGCTTTTATTGAACCAATGACAACCCGACACAGGCCGTGTTTCGCTACCCTTCGTCGGGTTTGTCTGGTGTATGCTAAAAACATAAATGTACAAATACTTAAAACATAAAAGAACACTCAAAACTTAATCACTAATACAATAAAAAATAATCATAATCATAATAAAATAATAAAATAATTCAAATGATAAATCAAACATATCAATTAAAAACATCAATTAAAAGTAAATAAACTGAACAAATGTTCCCAAAATACAAAACATTCCATACATCTAACACACATTAAAAAATGTACACTCTAGAAGGAATATGAATAAATAATTAAATAATTAAAAACAATTACAGTCAAACCTCGGTTTTCATGATTAATCCGTTCGAAAAAGTCTGACTAAAACCGAAACGTATGAAAACTGAAGCAATATTTCCCATAAGAAATAATGTAAATCCAATTAATCCGTTCCAGACACCCAAAAATATTCACAAAAAAATACATTTTATAGAGAATAACTATATTTTTACATACAGAAAACAATGAGAAATAAATATAAATGACTAATGAAATGGATAAATGAACATTTAACATCACTGAAAGCAAGCTAAGTACAGTACTGTACAGTACAGTATGTTAACATCTGGCCTTAGCCACCCCTGACAAGCTGCTGTGCCCAGCTCTCTTCGGAATCACATTGAATTCAGTCTATTAAAATACCTTTACATTATCTGCTCAATGCTTCAGAATGGCAGAAAATCTTAATGATATAGCTTCAGACGTACCCTGCAAGAGAAAGAACTGCCTCCCACATTCATGCAACATCTCCTGCTTACGTTGACAGCTTTTCTTCCCTGCTACCGGGACAAAATCTCGGTCAAAAGACGTTGAAAACCGAAGCAATGCATGAAAACCGGGACAAAATCTCAGTCAGAAAAGACGTTGAAAACCGAAGCGTATGAAAACCGGGGCAAATGAAAACCGAGGTTTGACTGTATAAACAAATACATGAAATATATGAATGGGACATGGAGAACATGCCTATTTCCTCTGTTCTCCAGGTTTCTAATAGTTTAAGAACAGTATGGTACAAGAACTTCTGATTTAACATTCTTCATCAGAGGTATTTATGTTTTGTATGTCACATTTTTTTAATGTGTTTTAGATATATGGAATGTTTTGTATTTTGGGAACATTTGTTCAGTTTATTTATTTACTTTTAATTGCTATGTTTGATACTTTTATCATTTGAACTATATTATATGATCATTATTTATTTTTTTATTGTATTAGTGATTAAGTTTTGAGTGTTCTGTTCTTTTATGTTTTAAGTATTTGTACATTTATGTTTTTAGCATACGCCTGACAAACCCCTGACGAAGGGTAGCGAAACATGGCCTGTGTCAGGTTGTCATTGGTTCAATAAAAGCTCTGTCTTTCCACGATATCACGTTTAAGACTGTGTTTCAGAGTTTGCTTGGTTACTGGGAGCTCCAGTCTGCTGGGATCATAAGACACAAAAAGCTGAACAGCTCTGTGATGGGCCTGAGTCCGCTGCAGGAAGGACAGGACCCGCTTGCAATCTAGAGTGTGAAGTATTAGTTCTTCCTTGCCGGCCTGGGGCCAGGGGAAGAAGGCGGAGAGGACCACTTGTTGTTTGAGGTGGAAGGAAGATACCACCTGTGGGAGGAATTTGGGGTGTTTGCGGAGCACCACCCTGTTCTTAGAGAACCTCATACAGTGGGTCCACCACCAGGGCCTAGAGTTTGCTGACCCTAGGCACAGATGTGAGGGCCACCAGGAAAGCCACTTTCCAAAACTAGTATCTCAGGTGGCAAGTAGCTAGAGGCTCGAAGGGCAGCTTAGTGAGTTGGGAGAGCACCATGTTGAGGTCCCACTCTGCCACCAGAGGGCAGAGGTGGGGCTTTGATAGCAGAAGGCCCCAGAGGAACCTGGAGACCAGGTGCTGACTAGAGAGGGATTTCCCCTCGATAGGGTGGCCGTGCATGGCTATGGTCATCAGGTGCACCCTCAGAGTTTGATGTCAGCCCAGGGTGCCACATGTGTAGAAGGTACTGGAGAACCAGTTGCATGTGAAAGGAGAAGGGATTCTCCCTCTTCTCTGCACACCAGATGGAGAATCTTCACCACTTAAAGGAGTAAACCCGCCTGGAGGAGAGTTTTCAGAAGACCAGTAGGACCTCCTCAACTTCCCCTAGAAGGCTGAAAGGGGCCAAGAATACCCTTTCAGCAGCCACGCCATCAGTGTCACGGACCCCAGGCTAGTAAGTAGAAAGGAGCCTTCATCTGGGGACAGGAGATCCGGGGCTCAGCCCAGTGGGACTGGGAGTGCCACTGACAGGGAACGCAACAAGGGGAACCAGGGTTGCCTGGGCCATCTGGGTGCGATCAGTATCACTGACGCCACCTCACTCTGGACCTTGAAGAGGGTACTGGTGATGGGGGGGGGGGGGGGAGAGAGGTTGGTGGGAATGCTAAGAGTAGGCCCTCTGACCACAAAATCAGGAAGGTATCTGCCACCACTCTCACCGGGTATGGCTGGCACGAGCAGAAGCAAGGCAGCTGTGTGTTGCTCAGGGAGGCAAACAGGTCCATCACTGGTCCACCCCAGTGCTGGAAGTGTCACTGCGTTACCCTGGTGTTCAAGTGGCACTGGTTTGGGCGAAGGACCCTGCTCAGCCTGTCTGTTAAACAGTTGTCCTGGCCTGGCAGGTATATTGCTTGTAGAAACATGTTTCACATTGCAAAGGAGAGGGAGGGCTACCGCTTCTTGACAGAGGGTGTACGAGCCCGTGCTCTCCTGCTTGTTGATGTAAGACATTGCCACCTGATTGTGTGTCTGGATCAGCACAGACTGGTGCCACAGGTGGTGGCAGATCGCTCACAAGGATAGGAAAGATTGCCCTGAGTTCCAGGAGGTTGATTTGCAAGAGCAACATCTCTTGGGACCAGCTTCCTTGTGTACGGTGGCCCCTGCAATGTACTCCCCAGGCCCAGGAGGGAGGCATCTGTCAGGGTCTTCTGTGGTGCGGGTGCCTGGAATGGCATTCCTGCTTGGAGATGGCGCAAGTCTTGCCACCAGATGAGGAACTCCACGAGCTGGCGTGACTGACCCTGTCCTGCAGTCTGCCCGTGGCTTGAGTCCACTGTGAGCAGACACACCATTGGGCTGCCCACAAGTGGAGGCAGGCTAAGGGCATGATGTGGACCACTGATGCCATGTGGCCCAATAAGCGGAGCAGGAGGTGAGCTGGTACCAACTGGTGGTGTTGCACCTCTCCTGGCTAGTTGCCTGAGGCGTTCTTTCCTCTTGGAAGGACAGCTTTGATTTGTAACGTGTCCAACTGAGGCCCTATGAACTCCAGACTTTGGGTTGGGGAGAGATGGATTTGGGGGAGTTGATGACAAATCTCAGGTGCTGCAATAGGAAGGTTGTATGCTCTGCAGCATGCCTGATTTCTGAGGCTTACTGCCTCTGATGAGCCAGTGGTCCAGGTATAGGAAGACAAAAGCCCTTTATAGGCGTAGGTGGGTGGCTACCACTGCCAGCACTTGGTAAAGACCTTTGGTGAGGAGGCCAGGCCAAAGGGCAACACCCTGTACTGGTAGTGCCCTCCTACCACCACAAATTTTAGGTATTGCCTGAGGGAGGGGTAGATCAGGATGTGGGTAAAGGCATCCTTTAGGTCCAAGGAGCACAGCCAATCTCCCTGGTGGAGGTAAGGCAGCAGTGTTCCGAGTGAGAGCACCTTTTCTTTCTTTCTTTCTTTTATTTTATTTGTTACACTTTTTTATACCACCCCTTCCAGAGGATCAGGAGTGGTTTTACAGATAATCAACATGTTACATATAACAGATAAAAAAAAATATCATGTAAAGTTCACTTAACAAGAGAACAGCTTAACAAGAACTATATACATAGTAACTATAAACAAGGGTTATTCAAGCTTATATGAGTAGGATTCTGCAGGGTGTGAGATTTGTGTGTCTAGGTATAATCATTGTGTATGATGTTAAGTTGCTTGTGAGTTTGAGTTTGTATTGTCATTTCTGTAGTGTGCAATAAAGAGGTGTGTTTTGAGCTCTTTTCTGAACACCTGAAGGTCTTTGACTGAGCAGACCGATACTGGTAGGAAGTTCCAGAGATTAGGGCCTCTACACAAAAGTGGTGACAGGGAATAAGTGTCAAACTACAGGCCTGTGAGCCTTACCTCAGTGGCGGGAAAAGTAATGGCGGCGCTCCTGAAAGAGTTAATTGTGAAATTTCTCAAAGCCAACAGGTTGCAAGATCCGAGGCAACATGGTTTTACCAAAGGATGATCTTGCCAAACAAATCTGATTGCGTTCTTTTGACTGGGTGACCAGGGAACTAGATCAAGGGCATGCGATGGATGTCATCTACCTGGATTTCAGCAAAGCCTTTGATACTGTTCCTCATAGGAGGCTTATCAATAAACTCAGTAGTTTGGGGATAGATCCAAAGATGGTAAAGGTGATGGTACAAGGAGCTCACTCAGATGAAAGGAAGGTGATTAGCGGGGTGCCCCAAGGGTCAGTCCTGGGCCCGGCACTGTTCAATGTATCTGTGAGTGATATTGCTGAAGGACTGCATGGAAAAGTCTATTTGCAGAAGAGACAAAAATTTGCAACAGAGTGGACTCCCCCGAGGGAGTGGTTAACATGAGGAATGATCTACAAAAGCTGGAAGAATGGTCTAATGCTTGGCAATTAAGATTTAATGCGAAGAAGTGCAGAGTCATGCACTTGGGAAGCAGAAATCCAAGGGAAATGTACGTGATAGGGGGGGCGAGAGATTGGTGTGTACAGATCAGGAGAAAGACCTTGGAGTGATTATTTCTGAAGATCTCAAGGTGGCAAAACAGTGCGACAAGGTGGTGGCAAAAGCCAGGAGGATGTTGGGCTGCATACGAAGAGCAATTACCAGCAGAAAGGAAGAGGTACTTATGCCACTGTACAAGTCACTGATGAGGCCTCACTTGGAATACTGTGTTCAGTTTTGGAGACCATATCTTGCAAAGGATGGAAAAAGACTGGAAACGGTTCAGAGGAAGGCAACCAAAATGATTTGGAGCCTGCGTCAGAAGCCTTATGAGAAGAGACTTGAAGACCTAAACCTGTACACACTTTTGAGGAGAGGGGGGACAGGGGAGATATGATTCAGACCTTTAAATACTTAGAGAAATAATGAACAAACAAACCTCTTCCAAAGACGGAGAAGCTGCAAAACTAGAGGGCATAACATGAAGCTACAAGGTGGTAAATTGAAAGGCAATGTCAGGAAATACTTTTTCACCGAAAGGGTGGTGGATACTTGGAATGCACTCCCGATGGAAGTGGTGGGGGCAAATACGGTGACGGAGTTCAAAAGGGCATGGGACAGACGCAGTGGGATCCCTTTACAGCAACAAGAAAATATCAAAATAATCTGAACCATCTAATTCCTTAACAAATAGGGGTGTACTACAAGGAGTGGTGGGATCACCCCTAAACAAAGACATGGGGAAGGGGGCCTACACAGAGCAGCAGGTGTATCTACTCTTGACATCGTACTGGGCAGACTAGATGGACCATACTGGTCTTTATCTGCCGTCATTTACTATGTTACTAAATGTGAAGGCTCTGGAGCTCGTGGTTTGTTTTGTTTTACAAATTGCGTGTGGGATTACAAGGGAGTGGAGTGCATTTTCCCTTCAAGATCTTGCATCTGGGGGAGTGTGGAGGAAGGTCAATAAGGATGGTGCAACATTGTTAATCAATTTAAAGGTTGTCATGAGTGTCTTGTACTTTATCCAACTCGATACTGAGAGCCAGTGAAGGTCATATAAAATGGCTGTAATATGGTCAGGTAGTCGAGTCTTGCAAATGATTCTGGCTGTAATGTTTTGTGCTCTATGGAGTATGTTTAGGTTATTTGGCCGGTAAACCCTGTAACAAGCTGTTGCAGTAGTCAAAATGTGAGGCAATGATGACTTGAACTACTGATCTGAAGTCACGTGTTTCAAGGAAAGGTCTTATGTGCTGAATGGTCTTTAGCATATAAAAAGATGGTTCTGGCAATTTGTTTTAAGTGGGGGAGCCTGCTGAGGGATTGATCGAGAATTATACAGAGAAATTAGACTTACCTGCTAATTGTTGTTCTTTGAGGAACTCCAGTCCAGTCCCGCACCTCTGGGTAGTGTACTTCTTCCAGCAGCTTGGAGACTAAGCATGTCATCTTACATTATGATTCTATTACATAATATATCTTAAATAATCTATAAGCTCCTTTGTTTGAACTGCATATAGTTACCCTGTTATTTCCAAGTTACAATCCCTGTTATAATGTAAGCAAAAGATCTTGTTCTAATGCAAATGTTGTTACAATGTAAACCGCACTGATTCTAAAGAGCGCGGTATATAAGAATTTGTAATAAATAAATAAATCTTTTGACGACACCCATCTACTTATTCAGCTGGCACCACCTACCAGCCCCAGTAACCTACTGACAAAGCAGACTGACAGGAGAAACAAATAAGTAGTTAACAATAATAACACTATACAGCCCCACTTACTAGCCCCCCTCACCTGGGAAGGAATCCCCCGTTCCCTTCAACTCGGGGAGGCTTACCTGTGAAACACTAGCCCTGTCTTACCAGATGCGGCATGAGACCAGCAATTCCCCTGTCTAAACGACTGCACTCTATGGAGCTTCCAGACCCCTGCCACGAAACACCGCAGCAGTGTCCTAGACAGATGTGCCTTCTAACCACCTTCTTAGCAACAAGGGTGGGATCCAGGACTGGACTTCCTCAAGGAACAATTAGCAGGTAAGTCCAATTTCTCTTTCCTTATCATCCCATCCAGTCCAGTCACAAACCTCTGGGATGTAACAGAGATGTAACCTCTGGGATGTAACAGAGATGTAACCTCTGGGATGTAACAGAGATGTAACCTCTGGGATGTAACAGTTAACCTAATAGGAGATACCTGCCATATCAGCCTGAAGTACTGCTGCTCCAAACAGAGCATCCCCAGAAGCCTGTAAATCCATCGAGGCAAAAAGGGTCCCCGTGAGGTCCAAAACCCACGCGGCCAGCGGTTGGGAGAAAAAAAAAAGGGCACGAAGCCCATTAACAGCAAAAATGTTAGGAAAAATGTCCCCTATGCTCAAAAGAAATGGGAGCAGGAGGAAGGATGGGTAGAGGATCGGTGCAACCAGAAAAAATAGTAGGCCAGAGGCTGGGAAACTAAACACTTTTTCCGAGGGACGAAGATGTGCATCCGAAGGGCTCCGCGGAAAAAGGATGACTGAGCAAGATGGCACCCTTGGGTGGGAAGAGGACCATGCATGCATGGCAGCAATCCCAAAGGCTTTCTTTGAAAGCTGGGGAATTGCTCTGCACAGGCTCTGTCTGTGCCGACATCACCCGTAAATGAGGACAGACTTCCTGCTTGTTCCTGGAGAACAAACTATACTCCGCCCACAAAGACACTTGGGCCCTTGTGGAGTGTGTCCGCAAACCGACCAGCACCACTCTCCCCTTCACGAGGTAGGCCGAGGCAATAGCCTCCCTAATCCACCTGGAAATCGAAGCCTTAGCTGTTGCTTCACCCTTCTGTGCCCCCCCCCCCCCGAACAGAATGAACAGGCATCTCCGAAAGGCCACAGTCCACTTCAAATAGCGCCTCAGGACCCATTTAACACCCAACCGGCGCAACTGCGAGTACAAAGGGTCCATCTCTGAAACCGAAATGACCAGTAAGGAATCCAGGTGATTCACATGGAAGGCCAAAATCACTTTTGGCAAGATGGAGGGTACGAGCCGAAAGATCACCTTCTCCCTGGAAAACACTAGATATGGCTCCTTGCAGGACAGGGTCTGAATCTTCGAAATCCTGCACGCCGAACAAATGGCCACAAGGAAAACCGCTTTCAAAGTCAAATCCTTCAATGAGCACCAACCAACTCAAAAGGCTTAAAGGGCTCCTTGGCCACTGCCGACAGCACCGAATTGAGATTCCAGGGTGGCACGACCGATCTCCATGAAGGACGGAGGCGCCTCACTGCCCTCAGAAATCTCAGCACATCAGGATGCGAGCCCAACGCCACCCCTTTCACCTTACCCAGGTAACAGGAAAGCACCAACTGTACCCTAAGGGAACTAGCCGCTAGGCCCTTGTCAAACCCAGACTGCAAAAAGGCTAAAGTGTCAGGCACAGATGCAGAAGATGGGCTCGCCTGCCTATTCTCGCACCACGACTCAAAAATACGCCATACCCTGATGTATGCCAAAGAGATCGACCTCTTCCATGCCTTTAGCAGGATCACAATCACTGGCCCAGAGTAGCCTTTCCTCTTCAGCTTTGTCATTTCAAGAGCCATGCCGTATGCGAGAATCGATCCACCTGAGGCATGCTGACTGACCCCTATATCAATAAATCCTCTTCACCCGGCAAGCACCACGACTGATCTGTCAGCAGCCGCATTACATCAGCATACCATGGGCGCCTTGGCAAGTCTAGGACAATCAAGATGACGGACCCCCGGTGTGCTTTGATCCTCTATCACCCAGCCTATGAGTGCTCACAGTGGGAACACAGAGGAACACCTCCTAGGGCCACCTTTGCACGAGGGTGTCCAGCCCCTCAGACATTCATTCCCTTCTGCTAAACCACTGGTTTGCCTGGGCAGACTGAAAGGTCGCCATCAAACCCATGGCCGGCGTGCCTGAATGATGAGCCACCTGCTCAAAAACCTCCTGGTTGAGAGTCCACTCACCTGGATTGACGTGCACCCGGCTTAGATAATCCACCGTCACATTGTCGACACCTGCGACGTGTGCAGCTGTTAAGGCCAGGAGGTGACCTGCCATCCACTCGAACAACACCTTGGCCTTCTCCTCTAGGGCTAAGCTGCCCGAGCCGCCCTGGCAGTTGATGTAGGCTACTGTGGTCACATTGTCCGAGAGTATCCAGACCGCCTTCCCTTGCAGCCAAGAGCTGAAAGCCTGAAGCGCGCCAGGAGCACCACCTGCATTTCAAGTCTGTTGATGGACCAGTGGGCCTCCTGCAGCCCCCCACTGCTTCTGTGCAATGTGACCCTGGCAATGGGCCCCCAACCGGCCAGGCTGGCATCTGTCATCAGCAGGACCAAAGCTGGCACCTCAAGGGACATGCCCCCGTCCAGCGTTCCCGGATGCAACCACTTCAGAACCTTCCTTACCTGTTCCAGACACCAGAGACAAATGGATAAGGGCTGGCTATAGAGGGACCACCAGTGTAGAAGCGATCTCTGCAGAGGTTGCATGTGTGCTCTCGCCCACGGAACCAACTCGATCGTGGCTGCCATGGTTCCCAGGACCCGCAGATAGTGCTAGGCCGATGGCCGGACTCTCCACAAAAATTGACACACTAGCCAACTCAGCCCTGGGGTGCGTTATGCTGGCAGAAACACCTTCCCCACTCTGGTGTTGAAGTATGCCCCCAAATACTCCAGCTCCTGAGATGGCACCAACCAGCTCTTGGCCCGGTTGATCACCCATCCTAGACTTTCAAGGAGCTGTACCACCTTCTTTGTGGCCAATATGCTTTAGTCTCTGGACTTCACCCTGATCAACCAGTTGTCGAGGTACAAATGTACCAAAACTCTTTGCGAAGCACCGCTGCCACCACCACCATGAACTTGGTGAACATACGCAGCGCCTTCGCCAGCCAGAAAGGCAATGACAAACTGGAAGTGCTCCATCGGCACCGCAGCCCGGAGGAACTGCTGGTGCACTGGCCTGATGAGGATGTGCAAGTATGCCTCAGAAAGATCGAGTGATGTTAAGAACTCCCTGCTTCTTACAGCCACTATGACGGACCTCATGGTTTCCATGCGAAAGTGCGGAACCTGCATACATCGGTTTATGCTTTTGAGATAGAGGATCGGTTGAGAAGGAGCTCTTTTTTGGGGGGGACCACAAAGTAAATGGAGTAGAGACTGCACCCGTATTGGTCCTGGGGCACCGGGACCATGGCCCTTAGCTGCAACAGCCTCTCCAGGGTGGCCTTTATTGCCACCGTCTTGCCTTGCGTCCTGCAGGAAGACTGAATGAAAAAGTGGCTGACCGGCTGTGCCCACTTGAGGGCATAGCTCTCTGATGACCTCCAGGACCCAACAGTCTGCAGTGATCTGGACCCAAGCAGGGTAGAACTCCCATAACCTACCTTCCACAGGAATCAACCCCACCAGGGCCTGCCTCACTTCATTGTGATTTCCTGGTTCCGGAAGAGTTTGTATTAAGGCCTCGTCCCACCCCTGCAAATCTCGATACCCCTGTCCCCTGGGGGGCATCTCTTCCTCTCTGAAAGGAGGCAAAGCGGGATGTGCGAAAATGCTTAAAGTCCCTTGACTGTCCTCTTGCACACATGGACAGATAGCTTTGCTTCTGCTTATCCTCTGGCAGACACCTGCCTTTGAACTCCCCCAAATCCTTCACCAACTTGTACAGGACCTCTTCAAAGAGCAGCTTACCCTTAAAGGGTAGCTTGCTAAGGCAGGCCTTGGAAGCCTTGTCCGTTGCCCAGTTCCTCAACCACAGACAGTGGCGAGCCGCCACCAGCGAGGCCATCTTTTCTGAGAGCCCCTTGATGAGATCATAGTGGGTGTCCGCCAGGTAGGCCAACCCCTTCTCCAGTTTGGCTGCCTTTCCAGACTGATTTGCCACCTGCTCCTCTGGCTGCTGAATCTGTTGCGACAAGCGTAGGCAGGCCCTAGCTACCCAGGCCCCACAAATGGAGGCCAGCAGAGCCAGGGTGTTGATATCAAAGGCCTGCTTGAGCAAGGTGTCCAACTTCCTGCCTGACTATCCTTGAGGGCCGCGCCACCCTCTACCAGAATAGCTGTCTTCTTGGTTATTGCCGACACTACCGTGTCTACCCTAGTGACCAGAAATGTTCACGCTTCTGCTCCAGTAGTGGATACAGGTGGTTCATGGCCCATACTCCCCTAAAATCCACCTTCAGCAAATTCCATTCTTCTTGAATCATCTGGTTGACCACACTGTGCACCAGAAACACTTTCTGCAGCATCTGCACCACCTGCAGCAGGGAGTCCTCCAACATTTTCTCCTCCACTGGCACTGCCGCTGGCATGTTGAGGGCCTTCAAGGAGTCCCCGATGAGAGCTCGCAATTCCTCTCATCGGAACACTCAGACCACTCGCGACTGGTCTTCGTGCTCCGGGATCTCTCCTCCTTCCGGTTCTTCAGCTTGGGATTCTAGCTCAATGTCTAGATCTTATACGTCCTGCCCTTCCGAGGAAGGTGAAGGCACCTGCCCCTCCTCAGAGAGGTGAGCCTTCTTGGTATCTGCTACCTCTGCGGAGCCTGCGCCTTTGGTTCCACTGCTCACTTAGCCCCCAGATCCCGCGCTAGCGAAGGGGCCCCTGCTTTTTGCTGTCGCATACAAAAAGCCTGATGGAGCAAAAGGACAAATTCTGGGGAAAAATATCCTGGGAGCCTAACCAACGAAGGTGGCCCAAGGAAGGCCGGAAGACTGGAGGCTGGCTCCAACCCAGCGCCCGAGGACCCCTCTGTAATCTGCAGGTCTTGGGCCGGCAATGGCCCTTACCTTGTTCTCCTGCAGACCCTTCTCCAAGGATGTGGCCTCCTGAGCGCATCCCAGACACACTCCCTCTTTCTGAGACCGCTCCCTGGCTTGTCCCACAGACCAGGCACTGGTGTCTGGCTGGCATAGTAGCACCAGTGCCACCAGCTCGACTCAAAGCCCAGGCGGCAATCAGCACTCCTTCAGAAAATTTATGAGCATTCCTTTATATTTTCCTTCTCTTTTTTTTGGTAACAGCCCCCAACGAAACCCAGAAAACAAAACGCCCTAAAAAGAACTAACAGGGAACGAACTACACTGACACAAACTGCAGGCTTCCAGGCCCTGTCATTTTCCTCAAAAACGAACTGCAAAACTCACAACCGGTTGAAAAACCATGATTAACTCAACACCCAAGGTCAGCCCCTGGGGGTAGGAAGAAGATGCGCTGTCAAGAAAAACTCTAGGCCACGGCAGGAAGCCCCAGACAATCGCTGCCGATCATGCACTGGATCCAGTTTCCCTCCACATGGTGCAAGCCCGTGCTCCCAGGGCCTGCTTCCCACGCCCTTCAGAAACGCAGCACTGCCCTCCGTGGCCGAAAAACACCCTGAATGAAATCCCTATTTCTCTTTGGGGCTTACCTGCACCCCGCAGCCGTTGCTCAACGTGCCTCCTCTACCCTTGTGCTCAGCCAACTCCAAAGGGCTTCGGCACTGCAGGTTCCTAGCGGGAGCTGCCTGCCTTGCTGCCGTCTGGGAGACGGCTCCTCACCCGATAATGGGTTTGGGAGCCGCCTGCTTTCCCCAACTTCAAGGGCCCTTATCCAATAGCCTCTGGCTCACTAGGGAGATCGGGGAATTCCTTCCTTTGCCTTCTGCAAGGCACCAAGACTGCCTGCTGAAAACTCCAATTTATTTATTTTTTTTACACAGCAAGGCAAATTAAGTCAATGCCCTAAAGCAGACAAGAGAAGCAAGCAAAAATAAAAAAGGTTATCTCCTTAGTTATCCTGTGAGTTGTCCTCCAGCTGCTTGGAGACAGAGTATAATGGGGCTGGTAGGCAGTGCCAGCTGTATAAGTAGATGGGTGTCATCAAAAGATGACATGCTCAGTCTCCAAGATGCTGTAAGAGGTACACTACCCAGAAGTGCGAGACTGGACTGGAGGGACAATAAGGAACAAGGTATTTAACCTTGTGTTTGACTGAGAGGACGACGCTGTTAATGGTAATGGATTGAGGGAGGGTGGCACTTTGATTCTTTGTGATGTATAAGGTTTCTGGCTTTTTTTAAGTTGAGGTTGTTGGAGTTCAACCAGGACTCAGTTTCACTGATGCAGGCAGATAAATTGTTAAAGGTAGGGTTGTTTATATCTAAGGGGAGAGACAAAAATGTCATCAGCATATATATAATACCCAATTTTGAAGTCTTGGAATATATTAGTGATTGGCTGAAGGTATAGGTTGAATAACAGAGCTGAAAGGGTGGACCATTGGGGTATTCCATGCTCTTAGGGGAAGGTGGCTGAAGGTTCACTGTCCATTTGAACACATAGTTTGCAGTTTGAAATATAAGATTTAAACCACAGTAAGACTGTTCCACCTAGACAGATTTGTGATGCTCTTGAGATGACGGTATCGTGGCTAATGTTGTCAAATGTGGAGGTGATATCTATGAAGACTAGCAAAATTCACAATAAGGCTCATCTATGCCTCGGATAAGATAGTCAAGTAGATCAACAGGGTTTGGACTCATAATAACATAAGATATGCCATACTGGGTCAGACCAAGGTCCATCAAGCCCAGTATCCTGTTTCCAACAGTGGCCAATCTAGGTCATATGTACCTAGCAGTTTCCCCAAGAGAAACTGGGTCAAGCATTGATATCTTCAGTCACTTCTTAATAATGGTTTATGGACCTTTCCTCCAGGAACTTGTCCAAACCTTTTTTAAACCCAGCTACACTAACAGCCTTTACTACATCCTCCGGTAACAAATTCCAGAGTTTGATTACACGTTGAGTGAAAAAATATTTTCTTTTATTAGTCTTAAATAGTTTACCCTGTAGCTTTATTGCATGTCCTAGTCTTTCTATATTCTGATAAGGTAAACAATCGATCTACGTTTACCCGTTCCACTCCGTTCATTAATTTATAGACTTCTATCATATCTCCCCTCAGCCGTCTCTTTTCCAGGTTAAAGAGCCCTAACCTTTTTAGCCTTTCATAGGAGTATCCTTCCATCCCCTTTACCATTTTGGTGGCTCTTCTCTGTACCTTTTCTAAAATCGCTATATCCTTTTTAAGATACGGCGACCAGAATTGCACACAATATTCAAGGTGCGGTCTCACCATGGAACGATATAGAGGCATTATAATATCTTTTGTTTTATTTTCCATTCCTTTCCTTATCATACCTAGCATTCTATTTGCTCTCTTGGCCGCTGCTGCACAATGGGCCGAGGGTTTTAACATGGTATCCACAATGACGCCTAAATCTTTTTCCTGGGTGGTGGTTCCTAATATGGAACCTTGCATCGTGTAACCATAGTTTGGGTTGTTCTTCCCTAGGTGCATAACCTTGCACTTGTCCACATTAAATTTCATCTGCCATTTGGATGCCCAGTCTTCCAATTTATCAAGATCCTCTTGCAATTTTCCACAATCCTCTTGGGTTTTAACAAATTTAAATAGTTTTGTGTCATCTGCAAATTTGATAACCTCACTCGTTATTCCACTTTCCAGGTCATTTATGAATATGTCAAAAAGCAGCGGACCCAGCACAGATCCCTGGGGTACACCACTATTCACCTTTCTCCATTGGGAAAATTGGCCATTTAGCCCTACCCTCTGCTTTCTATCTTTTAACCAGTTCCTGATCCACAATAGTACACTGCCTCCTATCCCATGACTCTTTAGTTTTGCCAAAAGTCTCTCATGAGGGACCTTGTCAAAGGCTTTCTGAAAGTCCAGATACACAATATCAACCGACTCACCTTTGTCCACCTGTTTATTCACTCCTTCAAAAAAACATAACAGATTAGTAAGACAAGATCTCCCTTGTCTAAAGCCATGTTGGCTGTCTCCCATTAGGTCATGACTATCTACATGCTGAGTAATTTTATTCTTTATGATGGTTTCTACCATTTTTCCCGGTACTGATGTCAGGCTCACCGGTCTGTAGTTTCCCGGATCACCCCTGGAACCCTTTTTAAAAATTGGTTACACATTGGCGATCCTCCAATCTTCAGGTATTAGAGATGATTTTAATGATAGTTCACAGATTACTGATAGCAGGTCTGCAATCTCATATTTCAGTTCTTTCAACACCCTTGGATGTATACCATCCGGCCCAGGTGATTTGCTACTCTTCAGTTTATCTAATAGTTGTAAGACATCTTCCCGATGTATCGATATTTCCTTCAATTCTTTGGCACCTTTAAATACCACTTCAGTAATGGGTAACATCCCTACATCTTCCTCAGTAAAGACTGAAGCAAAGAATTCATTCAGTCTCTCCGCTATCGCCTTGTCGCCTCTTAGTGCTCCTTTAACCCCTTTATCATCTAATGGACCAACTGACTCTCTCACAGGTTTTTTGCTACGAATGTACTTGAAAAGGTCTTTACTTCGCGTTTTTGCTTCCGCAGCAAGCTTCTTCTCAAATTCTCCCTTTGCCTGCCTTATCAGTGCCTTGCATTTGACTTGCCAGTGCTTGTGCAGTTTCCAGGTTTCGTCGTTTGGCTCTTTTTTCCATTTCCTGAAAGATGCTTTTTTGGCAACAGCCTCTCTGACATCACCTTTAAACCATGCTGGCAGTTTTTTGGACTTCCTTCCACTTTTCTTAAAGCGTGGAATACTCCATGAAAAGGTCGAAAGATCATCCAGGGGGGCACTGATGTCAGTGTAATCCTGAAGTTGGATTTGGATGGCTTTTTCAATGATTTCGGCAACAAAGGGAATGTTTGCTATTGGTCTGTATAAGCTTGGCTCATTTCTGTTGAGCGTCTTGTTCCTTAAGATGGGGCGTATGGATGATATTTTAAGGTTGGTGGGCATGATACCCTGGATGAGGGATTGGTTTATTATGTGGATGCGGCAGGGGATAGCTCGGTTTTTGCTGACTTAATCCAGGAGACGGGACATGGGTCCAAGGGAGAAGCAGTCGTGTTAATATTAGATATTATGTCTAATAAGTGTTTCTGGTCTATTAGCTGGAAACTATCCTATGTATTGGAGTTTATTGGGGTTCAGGTGGGAGAGGGTATAAGTGAGGTTTTTATTTTTTTAGCTTGTTTGCAAAGTAGTCAGCAAGTGTTTGCGGTTTTAGGCTGCACATATCTGATTCATTTTGGTTGGTTTTGATTAGTGATCTAACAATGGCAAAGAGCTCTCCTGGTCTGTTAAGAGCTTGATTTAGGATCCTGGTGTTATCTTTTAGCCTTCTTAATTGTGTCCTTGTAGGTATCGAGAAGGCTAAGATATTGTTTATTTTCTTGTGTTTTGGTTATTCTCCATTTCTTTTCTAGCTTTTGCATTTCTCTTTTTAGGTTTGCGAGTTCTGGGGTGCACCATTTTTCTGATTATTTAGATGGTTGCTGCTGCTTTTTGTATGGAGTTGTTCCAGATGTTTAGTGAAGTGTTGAGGTCAGGTGTGTCAATTACAAGCTGGGGTAGTGTGCTTTCTAGGAAGGTGTCTTTATTAAAGTAGGTGAATTGCCTGGTTTAGGGCGATTTAATTAGTGTGATGGCGAGGGGAGTATCTAACGGGATCTGGAAAATTATTAGTTAACCGCAGAGGTTGATGGAGGAGTGTACCTGGGGTGATTCGCAGTTGAGGCGGGAAGACAAACAAGGTCAAGGGAGTTTCCCTTTTTATGCATTCGTAATTTTATAATTTGTTGAAATCCCATGTTGGCCATTGAGTCAAGGAAGGAGACGGTATGTGAGGTATTGAGCGAGGGTAGGTTAAGATCTCCTAAAATGATATGTGGTTTCCTGATAGAGGCTGTGCAGGCTGACTCTAGATTTGGGGTTAAGTTGTTGAGATCAGATGAAGGGGGGTCTATAAATGAGGCAGAGTGAGAAGTTCTCAATTTTAAACATGTCCATCCCATCTAGGTTGTTAGAGAGAGTGAGTGGCTTTGAGTTCTTTATTTGCATAGGATGAGTACTCCCCCCCCCCCACCCCCCACCTTTTGGAGTCTCTAGAGCAATTGGTCAAATCCCTGTATTTGTAGGTTTCTTAGGATGTTGTCAGTGGGAGAAAGCCAGATCTCAATGATAGAGGATATCAAGATTTTCATCCTTGACTAGCTCTATGATTATTGGTATTGGGAACAGCTGGGGGATGTAGAAAAAGTGGGCAAAACTGAAAGGGGATATTTTAAGGGCAACCAACCTTTTTGTTAAAATGGTAAATAAAGGTAAAAGGAAAAGGAGACCGCTATGGCTTTCGAAAGAAGTAGCTGAAAAAGTGAAGAAAAAGAGGGAGGCCTTCATGAAATACAAGAGATCACAGAGAGAGGAAGACAGGCATCTGTATATGGAAAAACTTAAGAGAAGCTAGCAAAGTAGTCAGGAAGGCAACGATTCAAAAGGAGGAGGAAATAGCCAATGCAATAAAATGGGGGAATAAGACATTTTTCAGATATGTTAGTGAGAAGAGGAAGGGCAAAAGTGGTATTGTCAGACTCAAGGGTGCAGGGGAGGAATATGTAGAAGCTAAGGATAAAGCGGAATTGCTTAACAAATATTTCTGTGTTCACAGATGAAGAACCAGGAGCAGGACCTCAGAAAACACCCACAAACAGGAACAGAAGCAAGGGACATCTTGAACAATTTTCAGAAGACTGTGTTTGTGAGAAACTAGCTCAACTTAAAGTAGACAAAGCGATGGGACCGGATGGGATACACCCTAGAATACTGAGGGAACTTGGGGACGTTCTAGCAGCTCCACTGACTGACCTTTTCAATGCCTCGGAGTCGGGAGTGGTGCCAAAGGACTGGAGAGAGGCTCATGTGGTGCCTTTACACAAAAGCGGAAGTAAGGATGTGGTTGAAAACTACAGGCCAGTTAGTTTAACTTCGGTGGTGAGTAAATTATTGGAAACACTGCTGTAAGAGAAAATAGTGAGATTTCTGGAGTCCAGAGGATTACAGGATCCGAAGCAGCATGGATTCACCAGAGGCAGGTCTTGTCAGACAAATCTGATTGATTTCTTTGACTGGGTGACCAGGGAGTTGGACCGCGGGAGAGCCCTAGATGTGGTGTATTTAGATTTCAGTAAAGCCTTTGACACTGTTCCTCACAGGCGACTTATAAACAAACTGAGCACCCTTGGGCTAGACCTTAAAGTTACTGCTTGGGTTAGAAATTGGTTGGGTGGGAGGCGACAAAGAGAACAGGTAAATGGAGCTCACTCTGAGGAGAAGGATGTTACCAGTGGTGTGCCCCAGGGATCTGTCCTTGGTCCGATTCTTTTTAACATCTTTGCTAGTGATATAGCGGAAGGGCTGTCGGGTAAGGTTTGCCTCTGAGGATGATATCAAAATCTACAATAGAGTAGACACCCAGGAAAGTGTAGCTAACAGGAAAGTATAGATAACATGAGAATGGATCTAGCTAAACTTATTATTTATTATTTATTTATTACAATCTTTTATATACTGCGCTATTCGGTATCAGCGCAGTTCACATGAAACAAACTCACTAGAATAACAAGCTATTCTGTGTTACAGAGAACAGGTATACAAACTTGGATAACATGGGGAACTATTTACAAAAATAATTAATTATTTACATACAATTACAAATATTATTTGCATACAGGCGTCATGACCATGCACAGTGATCCTAGATATCGTACCGAGAAAGTTGAAGATGCTAGCTGATAATGATAGTGTAGCTACTTTTGTTGGTGGATTTGGCTTGGTGTATTACTGGGTGGGTAATATATGAGGAATAGGTGATATTTGAGTGCTTTCCTGAACTGGGTTAGGTCAGTGATTGCACGAATGTTCGATGGTAGTGCATTCCAACATCTTGGGGCGCAAAATCTGAATGCCCTGTTTGCTGTTGTCTGAGTGCATTTTGTTAATGCTTTCGGAATTGTTAGTGTGTTTATTGCTGTCGCTCTTCTGGATCTGTTAGGTGGAATGGTGTGAATGAGCTCTGTTAATGAGGAAGATGAAAGTCCGTTGATGGTCTTGAAAGTAAGCAGTAAGGTCTTGAAAACGAGCCTTCCATGTATGGGGAGCCAGTGGAGCTGCTTCAAGATAAGCGTCACGTGCTCGTTTCTAGAGGCTCCATGAAGGACCCTCGCTGCAGCATTCATGGCAAGTTGTAGAAGGTTAATGGTAGACTGCGGGAGGCCTTGTAGGATAGCATTGGCATAGTCAAAATGAGGTAGAATTAATGCCTGGTATATTGTCCTGAAATCCTCTGGATCCAGTAAAGAGCGTAAATGCATGAGAGTCCGGATCTTAAAATAGACTGCTCTTATTATGTTACCTATATGCGCCTTCATATCAAGACGCTGATCCAGCATAACCCCTAGGTATCATATTGCAGATTTTGTTTGAAGTTCCGCTTCTTTAACTCTTACATGTGGTGGTGGGGTAAAATTGTGGTCCCTCGTGATAAATAGTACCTCCATCTTCTTGTGTTGAATACAGAGGTTTTGGGATTGGAGCCATTTGGAAACTGCGTCAAAACATTCTATCAAAGGGGTTAGGTTCAAATGCTCTGTAGAGAATGACGTGTAGAGCAGGATATCTGCATATATCAGGCAGTCCACCTTGAAAGATCTGATGACGTTGCAGATGGGCTGCATGTATATGTTGAACAAGAGTGATGATAGGGAGGAACCTTGCGGGATTCCCTGGCTTTGGAGGAAAGGTTCTGATGATGCTGCTCCAGATTTTACGTGTTGCCATCTTCCAGCCAGATATGATTTGCACCATTCCAGAGCATTGCCGCAGATGCCCTTCTCTTTTAGCCGTCCCAGGAGAAGCTCGTGACTCACTGAGTCGAAAGTTGCAGCAATATCTAGGAAGATAAGCACAAACCCTTGACGGATGTTGTCGATACCTGTGATTATATTACTGAAGAGGGTGGTAAGGAGGGTTTCTACACCATGAAACTCCCTGAATCCATGTTGGCAATGGTCTAGAGGGGCAGCGGAGTCTATGTGATCTTGTATTTGTCTTTGTACCTCTTTCAATTATCTTAGCTAGGAGAGGTATACTGGCTATAGGTCTATATGAGTCAACCTTCTGTGGGTTCAACTTGGTGCTTTTTAACAGAGGTCTAATGGAAGTATTGTTTGAGAGCTGAGGGGAACAATCCAGTTGTGAAAGATAGGTTCATAAGTCTTGTTATGAAGGGGCTGAACTCGTTGCGAAGCTCCTTTATCCAATAGGCTGGGCAGGGGTCAGTTTGCGCTGTGGTGGTATTGAGAGATGTGATAGTGTCCTCGACGTATCTTCTGGATGGTGTGGAGAACATGGACAAGGACATTGGGCAGGTTGACTCTTGTGAAGTGACTTCTGAGACCTTATCCGTCTGGAGTAGTTTAGACTGGAGGTAGTCGGCAAATTCTTGTGGGTGAATCTCATCTTGCTGCTCCAGGGATGGTTCCTTCGATAAGGTCTTGACTAAATTGAATAGATCGCGTGGCTTGTTCAGTGATCTTTTGAGTGTATCTGTGTGAAATTGCTTCATTTTCATCGTGATTGTATCTCGGTGGATCATTAGGTGGAGTTTGTACGCTGTTTGGTCCTCTATGGAGCGTGATCGGCGCCATCGTTTCTCAAGCCTCCGTAAATGTGCGAGAGATGATCGCAGCTCTGGGGAGTACCATGGTGCAGCCTTTCTTTTCCTTGGGATGTGGTTAGGATTAGGACGTTTTGCAATAGCGCTGAGGTTGCTATTCCAGGAGGTGATCAGATTTTCGAGGTTGATTGTTGTATCATTGAGGAGTGGGCGGGTCTCTGACAATATGAGTTCTCTATTGAATGGTCAGAAATTACGTGTTGAAATTCTTGTGGTGCTGCTCAGCCTTGTGTTGTCTTTCGATTGTTTGTTGTGAATGGGTATCTGGAAGTTGATTAGCTTGTGGTCCGACCAAGGTACAGAGGTAACAGATGTCACTGGGTCATGGGTTGGATCAGGTACTGTCAATGGGGCGAACACAAGGTCTAGAATGTTTCCCCTTAGATGTGTGGATTCCTTGATTATTTGCTTGTATCCCAGGTCCTTGATAGGTTCCAGGAGGGCAGATGCCTGATTGTGTTGCAGAGATGGGAGAATGAAATCTCCAGTATCCAGTTTGGTGTGCTAGGATTGTGGATATTGGCTGCTAGATCTAATATAGTTGGGAGATCGTCAGGGGAGGATGAGGGGGTTCTGTATAATAGGATGATGGAGCAAAGTTTCTTTGCAATGGTTACTGTATCCAACTTGTTATTGCTAGTGGCGTCAATTGTATGGAACTGGAGGTCCGTCTTAGTGAGAATGAGTGCACCACCTCCTCTCTTATTTTCCCTATGTTGCGTGTGTATGGAGAAGTTGGGGGGAAGGAATTGGTTGAGAAGAACATTGTCCTCACATGATAGCCAAGTTTCTGTTATCATGAGTAAATCCAGATCATAGGAGGATATTATGTCTGCGATGACTGGCCATTTCTTACGAATTGAACGCGCATTTATGAGGGCACATTTTAGGCTTGGTGGAAAAGGGGTTTCCTTTTGTTTGGTTCTTTTAGAGTGTTGGAGTGTGATGTGTATCAAGTGAGAGTGGCGTGTGTGAGTTTCCCCTTTCGGGTAGTGATGGGGGGCCCCTGACCCTCTTCTCCAATGGCTCTGCAGTATTGGAATTTGATTGGGTGAAGGGGATAGGGCAAAAGAGTTTCCGAGCCAACCTCTGAGAAGGAGGTAACAGCTGACTAAGGCAGCCATGAGGAAGGTCATTTTGAGATCTTCTATTGTGCGTGGCAGACTGAATCGTGTGGGCAGATCAACTGTTTAAAAGAGGCTATTACAGCAGACTGACAGATGCGTTGTTTCAACTGGCAGGATAGTGCAAAGGATGATTTGCTATTTGCTACGCAGTCAGGAGTGTGTCATGGGTGAGCTATATAACTGGTAACAGACACGAAACACAGATGTTTGTTCTGATAAGCATACAGGTATATGTCAAATATATAATCAATAGGAATGCAAGAAAACAACAGACAGGTATGTGTATCATATAAATGATGGAGGACAGGCAGCGAGCATGTATAAAACATGGACAGCACTATTAGGCAAAAGGTATCCACAAATACTTTGCTCAATTGGGTAAAATAACATTTAATGTGGTTCAACATTTCGCAGGGTGACTAAACTGAGTCATAGATATTATATTCACGTTGGGCTGGGTCTTAAATTATGAGCATTGAAAAGAGTCAAACTCTGGTTGTTAGAGTACCTGCTTTGCTAGTCGGAGGATTGCTGCATTTTATGGGACTGAAGATCCTTGATTCAAGTTCAAAATGATTGAGATCAGACGCCGTCTACAGGTCCCCGCCTAAGGGCCACACCAAAGGGCCCTCTGGCAAGGCCCTCAGGCGTGGGCCCTCCAGGCGCGGGCATGCCCGATGGCGCTTCTTTTTAAAAAGGCAGGCTGTAGCCCCGATTGGGCAGCCGGCAATATGGCTGTTCCCGCCTCCGCTGCCGGTGGTGAGTGAAGGCTCGATCCCCGGAGGGGACAGCAGCTGGAGCGTGTTCCTTTCCCAGCGCTCGATGGTGCTACTTTTTAAAAAGGCAGGCTGTAGCCCCAATTGGGCAGCCGGCAATAACTTGAAGAATGTTCTAGAATTTGGCACCTGAGATTTAATGTTAAAAATGCAAGGTCATGCATTTGGGCTGCAGCCATCCAAGGGAGCAATACAGTATAGAGGGTGAAAGACTTTTGTCTACTAAAGAACGGGACCTAGGCATGATTGTGTCTGATGATCTTAAAGTAGCTGAACAGGTAGAAAAGGCGACAGCAAAAGCTATAAGGATGCTTGGGTGCATACGGAGAGGAATGATCAGAAGGAGGTGATAGTGCCTCTGTATAAGTCTTTGGTGCAACCTCATTTGGAGTATTGTGTGCAATTCTGGAGACTGCACCTTCAAAAAGATAAAAACAGGCTGGAGTCAGAGTGTGGCTACTAAAATGGTTAGTGGTCTTCATTATAAAGCATATGAGGACAGACTTAAGGATCTTAATATGTACACCTTAGAGGAAAGGCAGGATAGAGGTGATATGATTGAGACATTTAAATGTGGCATAAATGCACAGGAGAGCCCCTTCAATAGAAAGCAAGCTCTGCTACAAGGGGACATGGGATGAGGGTGAAAAGGGATAGATTCAGGAGCGATATGCAGAAATATTTCTTTACCGAAAGAGTGGTGGATCCGTGGAATAGTCTCCTAGTGGATGTGGTAGAGATGAGAGCAGTATCTGAATTCAAAGCAGCATGGGACAAACACAGAAGATCACTAAAGGAAAAAAGGGGACTGTTGTAGTTGCTGATATGGAAGGACAGACTAGACAGGCCATGTGGTCTTTTTCTGTCCTCATGTTTCTATGTTTTTATTATTCCTGGTTGTGCTATGTATATAATTGTGATAGGACTAGTGGGGCAGGCATCTTGGAGGAGTGAAAAGGTGTTTGTTATCTGGTGTGATAAGAGGTGGTGGTAAATTATCCTATGAATGATTTTGTAGGTGTCCATAGCGGGAGCTTGTGCAGTTAAGTATTGTTTTTGGAGTGTGGGTCTGTTTTGTCTGTGAGGAGTTAAAGCAGCATCCTGAACTTTTCCCTCACCAGAAACCAGTTCAAGCCTTGCAGGTCTGGTATATACCAGAGGCCCCCAAGTTTCCTTGGGGACAATGAAGTACCTGGAGTAGAAGTCTTTTCCCACAGATGCTTGGGAACAGGCTCCACTGCATTGTCCCCGAGTAAGCCTGTGAGCTCTGAAAGCAGCAAGGTCTGGTAAAGGAAAGGTCGTACAGGCTCTCCTAGGAAGAATATTGGGGGTACCTGCAGCAGGTGGATGAAGTACCCCTCCTTTACCACCTGCAGAATCCACTGGAAAAAGGTGTCCCTAGCACACTTGTGGGCAAAGAGCCAGGCAGCACCCTGTGGCCTGGGGAGGGTCTCCAGGGGGGAGAGGAGGACCTGCTCCAGGAGTCAAAAGCTCCCAACAGTTGGGTGGGAGATGGGGCCTGGGGCATCTGTGATTTCGGACTCCTGTAGCCGTGGCCCTGGCACTTAGGCTGAAGGCCTTGTTATTGATGGCCGAGAGTAGGGCTGTTAGTGACTGGTGGAGGAACCCCTTTTTCCTCAGGAAAAGAGGTCTTTACCCCAGATTGTTTCATGCGGGGGAGGGCTGAGGTCTTAGCCTCTTAGCTTCTGCCTAGCCACATCCTCGGCCTTTATTTCGGCCGCCTTGTCGGCCATGGGTTTGCCAAGTTTTCCCAAGTACAGGGGACTTCAGCAATTTTTCTTGGCCCCATTGCTCAAGGTCCAAAGTCTGTAGCCAGGCTTGATGACGGGTACCGATGTCAGCCGCCGACACTAGGGCTGCTGACAAAGCCATCATAGGTGGCTCGGAAAAGAAAGTTAGAGCAACCCTTGATCATGACTGCCAGGGACTGGAACCACAGTAACATAGTATATGATGGCAAATAAAGATCAGCATGGTCCATCTAGTCTGCCCGGTAAGGCGGCAAGAGTAGGTGCACCTGCCGCTCTGGGTAGGTCACCCCTCCCCATGCCTTTGTTTAGGAGTGTACTCACTGCTCCGTGTGTTGTTGTTGTTAAGTGCCGTCGAGTCGGAGTTGACTCATGGCGACCCTCTGGATAGCTATCCTAAATTGTGTTCGGTCTTCAGTCGGGCGGCTCATTGTTGACAGACTGGTACCCATAGCTGCTGTTATTGTATCAATCCATCTCATTGCTGGCCTTCCTCTTTTGCGTTGACCTTCTATCTTGCCAAGCATGACGTCTTTCTCTAATGATCTCTCTCTTCGCATGATGTGTCCAAAGTATGAAAGTCGAAGTCTTGTCATCTGAGCTTCTAAAGAAAGAGTAGATTTGATCTCCTCTAGTACCGACTGGTTTGTTCTTCGGGCAGTCCATGATATACACAGTATTCACCGCCAGCACCATAATTCAAAGGCATCAATTTTCTTCCTGTCTTTTTCACTGTCCAGCTTTCACATCCATATGTTATTGAAAATATCATGGCTTGAACAAGTCGAATCTTTGTATGGAGAGAGACATCTCTGCTCCTGAGAATCTTATCTAGGTCTTTCATAGCCATTCTGTCAAGAACATTGCGTCGTTTGATTTCTTGTCTGCTTGTTGCTTCTTTATTGATAGTTGATCCAAGTAGGTTAAAGTTGTTCACAATTTCAATTTCTTCTCCTTCAACAATGAACCTGTTGATTATGCCAGTTGTCATGATCTTTGTCTTCTTTACATTAAGGTGCAGGCCCATTTTGAGACTATGTTCTTTGATTGTGGAAGCAAATGTTTCAGATCTTCACTTTCAGCCAGTAATGTAGTATCATCAGCATAGCAAAGGTTGTTGATGAGTCTTCCACCAATCTTCACACCTCTGTTGTCTTCATACAATCCTGCTTCTCTGATGATTTTTTCTGCATATAAATTAAACAAGTAGGGGGAAAGTATGCAGCCTTGTGTCTTACACCTTTGCTTATTTTAAACCATTCTGTTTCTCCTTGTTCCGTGCGAACTGTTGCTTCTTGATTAATGTACAGATTGTGCAAGAGTACGATCAGGTGTTCTGGTATACCCATGCTTCTTAATGTGGCCCAGAGTTTCTCACGGTTTACACAGTCAAAAGCCTTGCTATAGTCGATAAAGCACAAATAGATAACCTTTTGGTATTTTTTAGTCTTTTCAAGGATCCATCTCACATCCGCAATGATGTTCCTTGCCCTTTCCTGAACCCTGCTTGCACTTCAGGTAGTTCTTGTTCCAGGTATGGTTGTAGTGTCTTTTGAATAATCTTCAGTAAAATCTTGCTGGCATGTGGGATCAGAGCGATTGTTCGATAATTTCCACAGTCAGTTGGGATCACCTTTCTTTAGTATTGGTATAAACACAGATCTTTTCCAGTCAGTTGGCCATGATGTTGTCTTCCATATTTCTTGGCAGAGCCTTGTAAGTATGGTAACAGCTGCATCAGATTGCTGCAATACTTCTATAGGAATGCTATCAATGCCTGGTGCTTTGTTCTTTGATAAGGCTTTCAATGCTGCTTCAACTTCTTCTTTCATCACCAATGGTTCCCGATCATAAGGTACAGGTTGAAACGGCTGTTGGTCCACTTGATCTTTATCATATAAAAACTGTATATTCCTTCCACCTTTTCTTGATCTTCTCAGTATCATTCAACACAGAACCTTGAGCATCTTGTAACATTCCAATTCGAGGCTGGAACTTTTTCTTTAACTCTCGTAGCTTTAGGAAAGCTGATCTTGTTCTTCCTCTAATAGTTTCTGCTTCTATTTCCTTGCAAGTGTCATTGTAGTACTTTTCCTTGTCCTGTCTTGCTGCACGTTGGAAATCTCTTTTGAGTTCTGCGATTGTGTTTCTTTCTCCTCTGGCTTTAGCTTCTCTGCGTTTCTGGGCAATTTTCAGAGTTTCTTCCATCATCCATTTTGGCCGCTTTTGCTTTTTCACCTTTTGTAGGGACTTCTCGCTATCTTCAGGAACAAGCAGGAATGAGTCTTCACATATCAGTACGTCGGTACCGACGGAGCCTGCGCGGGAACGCTCCCCAGCGTCCAATCAGAAAGCTTTTCGGAGCATCCCTCAGCGCCTGCATGCTGCCTTCCCAACTGCCTCTCCTCAGTTTTCGTTTTTCCGCGGAGCCGGCAGGACATACTCCTGTCACCGCAGAAAATTCCTTTTTTAATTCTTTAATTCTTTGTTTTCTTGAGGTCGCGGTTGTTTTTCCCGCCTCCACCGGTACCGCCGGTGGGTTTTTTCTTTTCTTTTTCTCAAACTCAGGGAGAGTTTTCCCCCCGTTTCTGTCTTAAAATTTTGGGCCTGTAAGGCCTCTCCATCATGGAGCCTTCTTCTCCTAAGAAGTGCCTTAACTGTGGAAATACAGTTTCTTTTTAGACTCCAATAACTGGTGTCTAACCTGTTTGAGTCCTGACCCTTTTCCTCCGGAGCCATTAGGCTACAATTTTATGAGAAGAAATTTTCCATTTCAAGTTTCCCTCGATACCGAGTTCCCTTCCAGTGTCAGGGCACCGACCAATTCTTCTCTACAGGATCAGGTAACCCACAAACAGTCTGTTAAGACTAGCCAATACTTGAGTGGAAAGTCTCATGCCAAACATGACGACGGCTCCGGCCTTGCCCTCAAGACCCTATTGACTTCAAAACCCCAGCGGGAGTCTTCAGTCTCCAAAGCCTTTCAGGAGTTTCAGGTTGTTCCTGGGGCTCACCCCTCACAGAACATACCTGAGCCATGCTCGGTGGTGGCATCCGCTTCGAGCAGTACCCATACCCCAGCATCGGCACCGGTGTTGAGTGCTTCACTCTTCGCCAGAGATCGTCATCTGGCATCCTCGGTACCTTCTGGACCGATCGACACGTTCCAGATTGACTTTCCAGTATCGGCAGCATCGCCGATACCACCACCGACGTCAGTACCCTCTAGACAAGCATCGATAGCCTCACTCCCTTCGATGCCGAGTCTGGAATCGATTTCTAGTCTAGAAGACTGGATACCGACACGTCTCGGAACCGACGCTTATCAGTTCCGGATGCCTAGTACCGAGGATACTCACCAAGGGTTTTTGGTTGCTTCGGTACCGCTTGAACAGCCTCCGATGACTGCTTCGATGGCGTTATCGCCTTCGATTCCGGCACAGCTACAGGTATCGGTATCGATGCCGGTTCCTGCAGTAACATCGGGACCAACCACTTCCATGCCTTTTTCACCAGGATCGCTCCTTTCTATACCTAGTTTGGAGGCGATACCTGGCATGGACGATGCAGTACTGACTGTCTCAAGTCGTAACTGCCAGTACCAGTATCCATCTAGTGGGGCTCTTTTTCTGCACCGGACCAGTACCTCCTCTGGTGTCCAAGCTACTGCTTCAACTTTACCCTATCCAGGGATGGTTCCCATTGGAGATCCTTCTTTTCAGAAATTTCTCCTTGACATAGCAACATTCTTTGCTATTCCTATCCCTGGCTATGATCCCACTCATGACTCTCCTGCGGAAAAGGAAAATATAATGCTTCCTTTACATCATTTTTTGCAGGATCTTCTTCTGACCATATGGGAAACACCTTTAAGGGTTTCCTCACCTTCTACTGCAACTAATGATCGGTATCAGGTGCCCCCCTCTCCAGGGTTTCAAAAGACTCAACTTCCCCATCATTCCATTGTAGTGGAATCAGCAATGAGGAAGTTAAAAAGCAAGAAGAAGCATTCTTCTTATCCGCCAGGTCGTGCATCTAGAGCACTTGATGCCTTTGGACGTCAAACCTTCCAAACATCTATGCTGGCAACAAGGATTCTTATATTTTTTATATGAGTCTATCTCTCCAGGAGATCAAAGAAATTATCTCTTGACTCCTTTTCTATCAGAACCCAAGGCTGCAGACTATTCCTTACTTCTTAGTCATAGCCAAAATATCTCTTGGTTTCTTTCTCGTGCTTCTCTAGACTCTTTTGAGTCTGTCAGCAGAACCTCTGCTATAGCCATAGGAGCGAGACGTAGAGCCTGGCTCCAGGCTTCTGACTTGAACAGATGGGCACAATAAAGACTGGGTAATACTCCTTGTACTGGAGAAAATCTCTTCAATAGGGAGGCTTTACGTCAGGTTGCTCATTGCTCCACTGACTTCCCCGTTTCTGGGGGCTATCCTAAGCCTTCTCCTTCCCCAGGAGGTAGGAAATGTCCTACCAATCCTTCTTTTCCTAGGTTTCACTCTTCTCCTGCCCATTATACGGATGTTTCCAAGCAGGGGAAACCTCGCCCTAGCCTGAAGAATCCAAACGCTAGCCAGGCTGAACAAACCCAGCAACCATAGGTTCCTGAAGGTTACATCCTACAGTTGACTTATTTTTAGCAGAAGTTTTTTCACTGTTTTTTCCTTCAAAACTCTACACATGGATTCCTTACTTTTCTTTCTAGATATGCTGAGCTGTCAGGACATTCATGTCTATGGGTCACAGGTTTCTCCTCCAAGAAGAGAACTTAACAACTATCCCATGATAGTTTTTCTGTCCCAAGATGAACATTTTTTCCTTCCGCAGACTTACCATACGGTAAGTCACCCTTCAGCTTCTACCCTCTCATTCAGGATTCCCCCTGAATGAGTGGTATCATATCACTGCTCGGCTTCTCTAGCCCTTCATTCCAGTGTAGAGTTTTGTCCCTTCTTTTCTCTGGGCAGCTCAAAAGACAAGGACAGGAATTTCTCCTCTCCTTTTGTCTGTTCTCTCTGTTTTACACAGGGAGATTCTCTCTGCTGTCTCATTCAGCAGCTGCCCATGCAGGAGTTCCAGTGATTAGGCTACTGGTACCTTTCCACAAGTTTCCAGTCTGTCTTCCACTGCTTTCTGCCTGGCCTTAGTGGTGATTCCAAGATAGTGCTTCATCTATCTTGGATAATCCTAATCACTTCAGGCTCCTCACACTATCTTCTTTTCTTGCCATCTCCACTTCTTGGATTTGGCAGCACAGCTGACCTACAGTCCGTTTTATTTCCTAATTCCCCTGCATAATGCTCTCTGCAATCTTCAGAGCAGCTTTCCACTATGGGCCCTTGCTAGAGAGCATGGGGTTTTGTCTTAATGACTATTCTATATGGTTGGGAAAGGCTCCGCAGTCATTCTCCACGACTGTGAGGGTTCTCCACACCCTGTTATCCCCTTTTATAATACAGGATATAAGCCTTTCTGCGTGAATATCCAAAAGGTTTTTCCAATCCTGCAGGAATATACTCTTTTTTCCTTGCAGCTAGTCCTCATGGTATCCTATTCCTTTATGGACAGCACATATTCTATTAGCAACGCATGATACCCCTTGTGTCCCTCCAATGGGTCAACCTGGTATCTTCTCCTATGCGTTTTTCTGTCCATTTCCCATGTCAGAGTTCAAGACTCAGGACGTGCTGTTTACAGACTGATATTATCCTCTGTTTTTCACGCAACCATCCTGGTTATTTCCCTGGATAACATTCCTGCACCATCTTACCCAGGAGGAATAGATTCTCTATATATTTTCTCAAGTAGGTTCCACCTTCTTTTTCTTAGATGAATCTTTTTCCTTCACATCTCTCATGTGAATGTTCTTATGGGCATATCTCTATCTGCTTAGTTGCAGACATTTATCCTCAAAACATACATGTTCATGTATGTATATATCTCTATATACATCTATAGATATCTATGTCTGTACGCTGTGTGTGCATATATTATGCCCCTATATATCTATACATATATCCCTATCTATATATCTATATATATGGGTATCTTTCGAGATGCTCCTTATAAGTAGATATGTATTTACATACTTATCTCCCTGTCTATGCTATAAAGGTTTTTACCTTCCTAGAAGTTCCAGACAGTGGGCTTCCATATGTTCATACTGTCCCTCAGTACGTCGGGGGTATTATGCATACAACCACTACTGTGGTACTAACAGCTCCCACTTTACTCTAGCTCTCGCTATCTTTGAAGCACCATGCTTCAATCTCTTTCCTATCTCTCACCAGCTAGGAAAGACAACGTAGATCTTCAGTAGTTTGAGGTTTCAGCCCTTCACACAACTGTCCTCCTTGGGAATACGGGCTTTTTTCCATACCCCTTCTTCCCTCCAGGACTGGACTCGTTGTCTAAATCGGTCAGTCTTCCTCTTTTACTCCTAAATGTTAATACCTCTATAGCTAAAAGAGTTTTCAGCTTTTTCCCATAAAGCTTTCCATTGAAGGCCTGCCGTTTTTATACTACTCCAGTTGACACCTGGGTCACCTGCCAATTCCAGATTTGGACCTTCACCTTCACTGACGTGAGGTCACCTTGTGGATTCCTCTACTGAATCTCCAGTAGACTCCATCAGCCTCTCTACTTCCTGCAATCCAGTAGGGTAAGGTCCATATTGTGATTACTTATTCAATATTTTTAATAGTAATTATCATACATACCAAGGACCAAAGAAATAAAATAAAGAACTTCTTCAGCGGTGAGAGGGCTCGACCTGCTGGCTCCGCGGCAAAGAAGAACTGAGGAGAGATGGTTAGGAAAGGCAGGAAGGCAGCGCGCAGGCGCTGTGGGATGCTCCCAAAAGCTTTCCTTTTTGGGAAGCTGGGGAGCGTTCCCGCGCAGGCTCCGTCGGTACCGACGTACCCATATGTGAAGACTCATTCCTGCTTGTTCCTGGAGATCAGGTGATCTCTGGGAACAGCAGGAATTAGTCTTCACAACCCACCCACCTCCCCTAGGAGTTGTATCGCTCTATCTATCTTCCTTTCCTCTTTCTCTCCCTTTGTCTCAGCTATGAAACTCAACTGAGGAGAGGCAGTTGGAAAGGCGGGAAGGCAGCACGCAGGCGCTGAGGGATGCTCCCAAAAGCTTTCTGATTGGACACTGGCTCCGTCGTTACCGACATACCCATATGTGAAGACTTATTCCTGCTGTTACCAGAGATAACCTGTTACAGGTAAGTAACTGTGCTTTCTTCCAACACAACCTTCTTGATGTCATTCCATAACTCTTCCGGAGCTCTGTCATTTGTATCTAAAGCAGCAAATCGATTTTGCAGGCAGTCTTTAAATTCCAGTGGTATATTCTCAAGGTCATATTTTGCTGCCTTCAACTTTAGCTTGAGTTTGCATACTAGCAGTTGATGATCTGTACCACAGTCAGCTCCAGGGTTTGTCTTTGTTGATGTTATAGAACGTTTCCATCGTTGACTTCCACAGATGTAGTCAATTTGATTTTTATACAATCCATTAGGTGAAGTCCATGTGTACAGTCGCCGCTTGTGTTGCTGGAAGAAGGTGTTTGAGATGAATAGATCGTTGGTCTTGCAGAATTCTATCAGTTTTTCTCCAGCTTCATTTCTGTTGTCAAGTCCATATTTTCCAACTACTTTGCCTTCTTCTTTGTTGCCAACTTTTGCGTTCCAGTCACCCATGACGATCAGGATATCCTGTTTGCATGTTCTGTCAATTTCAGCTTGTACTTGTTCATAGAACTCTTCAATTTCATTCTCTTCTGCAGCTGTTGTTGGGACATATACTTGAATTATAGCTATGTTGATAGGCAATCCTCAGACGAATAGAGATTAAGCGTTCGCTGACTGCATTGTAATTCATTACTGTTCTTGCAAGTTTCTTCTTTATTATAAATGCAACACCATTTCTTCTTTGTCTTTCATTTCCAGCATAGTAGACCATGTGATCCTCTGATGCAAAGTGCCCGATGCCAGTCCATTTCAGTTTGCTGACACCCAACAGATCAAGTTGTACACGTTCCATTTCATTCTTGACCACCTCCAACTTCCCTTGGTTCATGCTTCGTACGTTCCATGTTCCAATGCGTAAGACATCTTTACAGCTTCTGACTCTCATTTCATGCGCAGCTACATCAGCAGTCAGACGTCCCGAGGGCTTTGATCCAACCACATCATAAATGCTGGCTTTACTCTGAAAAGTCTTCAGCTCTTCCCCAGTAGCTAGCTGAGTGCCTTCTGACCTGGCGGTCTCATCTTCCAGCACCATAGCACAATTTGTTTTGTTGTAACTATCCAGTGGGTTTTCATGGCAAGATACAGAAGTAGATTGCCGAACCTTTCTTCCGCGCAGTTTAAGTTTGGTGTTGTTGCCGTTGTCACAAAAATGTGATCCTCCACCGTCAACACTATCCCATTCTGCTGCTGCCCAGATGGGTGGTTTGTCTTGGTCTGGCACCTCAGCTGAGACCTGCCCATCTTGGGAGACCCTGCCAGTAGTTAAACTACCGATAGTTTAGCTCTCAGCATCACTGATGCACGCAAGCCCTCACAGCACGACAAGCTGCAAACCAAGTGAGGTCACCCCAATTTGTTGAGAACCACTGGAGGAGTTCCCTATCGAGGCCAATTTTCCCAATGGAAAAAGGTGAATAGTGGAGTACCCCAGGGATCTGTGCTGGGTCTGCTGCTTTGACATATTCATAAATAACCTGGAAAAGGGAATAACGAGTGAGGTTACCAAATTTGCAGATGACACAAAACTATTTAAAGTTGTTAAAACCCAAGAGGATTGTGGAAAATTGCAAGAGGATCTTGATAAAATTGGAAGACTGGGCATCCAAATGGCAGATGAAATTTAATCTGGACAAGTGCAAAGTACACTTATACTGTGTAGTTATGCCATGAATGTGCTGTGTATATACTGTACTATATTCCCTGAGTTATGTAATCCCATTTGCTACTGCTCTGATGTAACGAAGAGTGGTACATGTTTCCCTCACCTCTGTATAACCTGTATAGCGTAGTTACTCACCTGTAACAGGTGTTCTCCAGGAGGCGTTCGGGGCTATGTGACCTGGCCAAGTGCGTCCGACGCCGCCCTCGTGGGTTTCTTCTTTCTGCGGTGCTCCCGCGAGGGCGACCCCCTCTCAGAGGAACCCCGGTGATGCTCTGGACCGGAGTCCCGAGACGTCGAGGCCTCTGACGAAGTCTGGGCCCGGCCAGACGCAGAGTCAGAGAAGATTCTTTCCTTCTGATGCTGACGGCTCCTTAACGCCTTCGAGGACGTTTTCCCACACGGGCCACAGATCATCGGGTCATGATCGGGCCCGAGGCAGCAGTCATGTGTGTCGGTGAGAGACATTAGTTTCTTACACCGATCACACTTTTTAAACCCGCTGGCAGCCATTGGAGGAAAAAGGACCCCTGCAAGGTCAAAAGACAGGGCTGCCAGTGAAAAATAGAAAAAAAGGCGCGAACGCTAGTCAAAGGACAAAAAACGAAAAATGAAGTCCGGGCTCAATACCGGTGTACCGGGCCCAGGCGGGAAAGGGAAACCGGCGTCGAACCGAAGAAAAACACGGATCCACGCAGAAAATAAACTTTTTTCTCGGGTGAAAATGAAACACGTCCGTCGGGCTCCGCGGAAAAAAAAAGACGACTGAGCAAGATGGCACCCTTGGGCGGGAAGGGGACCACGCATGCGCTCTGCATTCCCAAAGGCTTTCTTGGAAAGCTGGGGAAATGCTCTGCATGGGGGCTCCGTCGGCGCTGACGTCACTCATATGTGAGGACTAACTTCCTGCTTGGTCCTGGAGAATGTATTGTAGTGTGACCGCTTTGAAGGAAAAAGCAGGATATAAAACCTGTTTAAATAAATAAAGTTATGCGCCGAGGAAAGAACAACCCAAACTATGGTTACATGATGCAAGGTTCCACATTGGGAACCACTACCTAGGAAAAAGATTTAGGCATCATCGTGGATAACATGTTTAAACCCTCCACCCAGTGTGCAGCGGTGGCAAAGAGAGCAAATAAAATGCTAGGTATCATAAGGAAAGGAATGGAAAATAAAATAAAGGATATTATAATGCCTCTGTATCGTTCCATGGTACGACCGCACCTTGAATATCATGTGCAATTCTGGTCACGTATCTTAAAAAGGATGTAGCGTTATTAGAAAAGGTGCAGAGAAGAGCCACTAAAATGGTAAAGGGGATGGAAGGCTATTCCTTTGAAGAGAGGCTAAGAAGGTTGGGGTCTTCAACCTGGAAAAGAGATGGCTGAGGAGAGATATGATAGAGGTCTACAAATTAATGAATGGAGTGGAATGGCTAAACACAGATCGACTGTTTATGTCAACAGAATATAAAAAGACTAGGGAACATGCAATGAAGCTACAGGGTAACCTATTTAAGACTAATAAAATAAAATATTTTTTCATTCAACATGTAATCAAACTCTGGAATTTGTTACCGGAGGATGTAGTAAAAGCTGCTAGTGTAGTTGGGTTTAAAAAAAGGTTTGGACAAGTTCCTGAAGGAAAGGTCCATAAACAATTATTAAAAAGGACCCAGGATATCATTGCTTGACCCAATACAAGCATTGAGGAACCTGTGTCTTGGGGAGACTGCTAGGTACTTATGACCTAGATTGGCCACTGTTGGAAACAGGATACTGGGCTTGATGGACCTTGGTCTGACCCAGTATGTCATATCTTATGTTCTTAAACCAAACAGCCTCCTTTGGAAAAGATAGATAAGGATCATGGCAAGACAGCCTGCAGCTCGGAAATCCACCTTTCGGAACAAATCATGAAGACAGTCTGTAGTGTCAAATTCTTTAAAGTACTGCGCTTCAAAGGCTCAAAGGGTGCCACCATCAGGGCCCTGAGCAACAGAGACAGACAGATCCCTCATAGACTGGAGGGGAGGATGCAGACACCAAACACCCTGGAGAAAGCGCAAGACATCCAGGTGCAAGGCTAGAGAATTACCAGCTATAGGACCTTGGAACCAGGTCAAAGTTGCCACCTGAACTTTCAGGGAGGAAAGGGAAAGCGTAGCTACTCACCTGTAACAGGTGTACTCCGGGGACAGCAGGAACCAGTCCTCAAATAGGGGTGACATCGGTGCCCACAGAGCCCTTGCAGAAGCATCTCCCCAGGTTTCAAAGAAAGCCTTTGGAGATGCCACCACACGTGTTGTCACCTTCCTGCCCAAGGGTGCCATTTTGCCTCAGTCTCATGACATAGCTAAGACAGCAAAAATAAACCATCAAGAAGGCAACTTCACAGGAAAGAGGGAGGGTTATGAGGACTATTTCCTGCTGTCCTGGAGAACACCTGTTACAAGTAAGTAATTATGTTTTCTCCGGGAACAAGCAGTAAGTCAGTCCTCACATATGGGACTCCCTAGCTACAGGCTACTGAAAGCCTGTAGAAAACACAGATACCCCCAAGGGGAGCCATGATCAGTAGCAACTGAACCCAAGGATACAGACTCCAGAAGGACCAATGTGTTCAGTGAGGAACCAGCACTCCAGGTACCCTGAAGACAGAAGAGTCAGAGGGTAGAGTTGCCTAAACCCCAAACAGATTATGGAGGAGAGCCTGGCTGAAGGAACTGTCCCGTCGGGACTCCCACTCCAGGCAGTAATGAGCTGTGAAGGTATGGACTGAAGACCAGGTGGCGTCTCAGCAGATGTCATTCATCAGGACAGAGTGCGGGTTTGATACAGAGGCCGCCATGGCCCTATGCTGTGTGCCATGACCTGGCACTCCAGCGAGAGCCCAGCCTGCTCAAAGGCAAGGGCAATACAGTTCACCACCCATGTGAACAGAGTCCGCATGGTCACCACCTCCCTTAGCCAACTCGAGTCATGGGAAACAAAGCTGTGCTTTGTGGTGGCCATGGGTACGTTGAGGTTAGAGGGACAGGGCCCTCTTAGAGTCCAGAGAATGAAGGATGGCCTCTGCCCTGCTGGTGTGGGGCCGCAGGAAGATAGGAAGCACTACCTCCTGAATGAGTTGGAATCGGGACACCACCTTCAGAAGGAATTTGGGATGCGATCGGAGCACGACCCTGTTCCTGTAGAACCTGGTATAGGGTGGCTCTGCCATCAAGGCTTGTAGCTCGCTGACCCTACAAGCAGATGTGAGCACCACCAGGAAAGCACAGTTACTTACCTGTAACAGGTGATCTCTGGGAACAGCAGGAATTAGTCCTCACATATGGGTACGTCGGCACCGACGGAGCCCGCGCGGGAAAGCTCCCCAGCTTCTTAGAATAGAAGCTTTTGGGACCTCCCACTGCACATGCGCACTGCCTTCCCGCCTTCCTGAACAGCTCTCCTCAGTTTCGAGTTTATAGCTGAGTCAACAGAGAGAGGACAGGAAGATAGATAGATAAAAGATACAACTCCTAGGGGAGGTGGGTGGGTTGTGAGGACTAATTCCTGCTGTTCCCAGAGATCACCTGTTACAGGTAAGTAACTGTGCTATCTCCAGGAACAAGCAGGAATAAGTCCTCACATATGGGGACTCCCTAGCTTAGATGCATGGGATCCCCTGTAAAGGTTCGCCATCTTCGTATGGATCTCAGGCATCCATTCTGGGAAGGTGGGCAGGAGTTGTTTAGGAATGGAACAGGTGCTTGAGGACAGCCTGGCCAAACAAGGCATCCCGGCGGGAGTCCTTGTCCAAACAGTAATGGGCTGTGAAGGTATGAACCGAGGCCCAGGTAGCGGCTCGACAGATCTGATCTATGGAAACAGAGTGCAGATGAGCCATAGAAGTTGCCATGGCCCTCACATTGTGAGCAGTGACATGGCCTTCCAGAGAAATGTTTTTGCTCTGGTAAGCAAAAGAAATACACTGAGCAATCCAATTGGAAAGTGTACGCTTGGAGACTGGAAGTCCCAAATGGGAAGGATCAAAGGCCACAAAAAGTTGAGAAGACTTTCGATGTGGCTGAGTCCTATTAAGGTAAAAAGCGAGAGCTCTTTTACAATCCAGAGTATGAAGGTTCCTCTCTGCATTGGATGCATGAGGAGCTGGAAAAAAGACAGGTAGATATACCTCTTGATTAAGATGAAAAGGCGAGACCACTTTAGGCATAAAGTGGGGATTCGTCCTAAGGACCACCTTATCATGATGAAATCTTGTGTAAGGTGGATTAGCCACTAAAGCCTGCAGCTCACTGATGCGGCGAGCCGAAGTGACTGCAATGAGGAAGATGACCTTCCAGGAAAGAAATTTCAAGGAGGTGGAAAACATTGGCTCAAAAGGTGGCTTCATAAGTTGACCGAGCACTAGATTCAAATCCCATGCGACCGGGGGTGGTCTGATGGGAGGTTTAGTGAGAGTCAGGCCTCTCATGAATCTTGCAACAAGAGGATGAGAGGAGATAGGTTGTCCATTTATATGTTTCAAGGATGCTGCAATAGCACTTAAATGGACTCTTACCGAATTCGTCTTGAGGCCTGCATTGGATAGATGCAGGAGATAATCAAGAAGAGAATTCAAAGGAAGTGCCAGAGGGTCAAGACCCTGCTGAGCACACCAAATGGAAAAACGTTTCCATTTGAAAGCATAGGAACGCCTGGTAGAGGGTTTCCTAGAGGCAGAAAGGATATCTTTCACTGGTTGGGAAAGATGAAAGTCTTGAAGGCTTAAGCCTTCAGTAACCAAGCACTGAGGTGAAGGGATTTGGGGTTTGGGTGCCACAAAGTCCCCTCCTCCTGAGACAGGAGGTCTGGCGCAGCTCCCAGATCCAAGTAGGATCCCTGGGAGAGCTGTAGAAGTAGAGGGAACCACACTTGGCGTGGCCAGCGTGGAGCTATGAGGATCATAGTTCCATGATCCCTCTGGAGTTTGAACAGAGTCTTGGGAATCAAAGGAATGGGTGGAAAGGCATATAGGAATGCCTGACTCCAATTCAGGAGAAAGGCGTCCGTAGCCTGAGCTCCCTGACACGGAGTTCTGGAACAGAACCGGGGAAGTTTGGCATTCCACGGACTTGCAAAGAGGTCTATGTCCGGGGTCCCCCATTCCTGAAAGATTCGGTTTATTTGGTCCAAATGTAGGGACCATTCGTGTGGCAGCAGAACTCGACTGAGCCTGTCTGCCCGAGAGTTTTGAACTCCTGGGAGATACACTGCTAGCAGGTGAATCTGATGCTCTCTGGCGAAGGCCCATAGTCTTAGAGCTTCGTTGCAAAGCGACAGAGAGCCCGTCCCTCCTTGTTTGTTTATGTAAAACATGGCCACCTGATTGTCCGTCTGAACTAGGACAGTGAGGTTGGCTAGGAGGGAGTGGAAGACCTTGAGGGCAAGGTAAATTGCTCGCAGTTCCAGAAGATTGATATGAAGGGTGGTCTCCTGTAGAGACCAAGTGCCCTGAGTGGAGAGAGTTTGCAGATGGGCTCCCCACCCTGTTTGGGAGGCATCTGTTGTGAGGGTTGCTTGGGGTAGCAATGGTTGAAATGGAGCCCCCAACAACAGATTCTTGGTGGAAGTCCACCAGTGGAGGGACCAAAACAGACGATCGGAGGTTTGTATTTGGTCTGAGAGCGCTCCTGACGCCTGAGTCCACTGAGTGGCCAGGGTCCATTGAGCTGCTCTCATATGAAGACGAGCATAGGGCACCACATGCACTGTGGAGGCCATATGACCCAGTAGGCGTAGCATTTCCCTGGCTGTCAAGTGAGTGCTGGACTGAGCTTGGGAGGCCAAACTCAGGAGGCGCTGGCCTCGAACATGTGGAAGGTAGGCCCTTGCAGTGATGGTGTCCAACTGGGCCCCTATGAATTCTAGAGATTGAGTAGGGATGAGTTGGGACTTGGGAAGGTTTACTACCAGTCCCAGATACTGCAAAAGGCTCCTTGTGTGGTCCAGGGAAATCTGGGCCTGTGACTGAGTTGGAGCTCGGATGAGCCAGTCGTCCAGATATGGGAAGACAAAGATTCCCATGCCTCTTAGAAATGCGGCTACGACTGCCATGCATTTTGTGAATACTCTTGGAGCAGAGGCTAGACCGAAGGGGAGTACTCTGTATTGGAAATGTTTTCCCTGAAACAGAAAGCGAAGATACTTTCTGTGGGATGGATGGATGAGTATATGTGTATACGCATCCTGTAGGTCTAGAGAACAAAGCCAGTCCTGACCCTGGAGGTAAGGAAGGAGAATGCCGAGAGACAGCATTTTGAATTTCTCCTTGAAGAGAAATTTGTTCAATTCTCTCAGATCTAAGATTGGTCTGAATCCCCCTGTCTTCTTTGGAATGAGAAAATAAGGGGAGTAGAAACCGGACCCTTGTTGAGGAAGAGGAACCTCTTCTATGGCCCCTTGGGCAAGAAGAGAGGAAACCTCTTGACCCAACAGGGTTAGGAGAGATGGGGGAGAATTGAATGGTCTCACCATATGATGGGGAGGAAGGCTGGAGAAATGAAGTTTGTAACCCTCTCGAATGATAGAGAGGGTCCATTGTTCTGTTGTGATTTGTTCCCATCTGGGAGCAAAGTGAACCAACCTTCCGGGTATGGTGAGAGGTTCTGGTTGTGTTAGAACCAGAAGTGGCAAGTTCCCTAGGAGCAAGTCAAAACCCCTGAGGGGTTGGAGCCTGCTGAGCTACAGTAGCTGCTGCAGGCTTAGCTCGTGCTTGTTTGGATTGCTGACGCTTAGCAGTATAGCGAGGTTGAGAAGACTGCTGGCCAGTATTTGAAGCAACTCTGGCCTTCTTATAGTAAGGCCTTTTAAAAGACTTTTTCTTAGTAGGAATTGAAGTGGACTTTGAAAGTCTTTCCAAGGTGGCATTTTCAGCATCCATCTGGGTGGCTTTGATTTGCCACTCCTCCCCAAATAAGTTCTCACCTGTACAGGGCAGATTCCGTAAGCCATCTAGAACCCAAGGTTCCAGATCAGAGGCCTGGAGCCAAGCAAGACGTCGGGCTGCAATAGCAATGCCCGAAGCCCTACTGGCTCCCTCAAAGGAATCATATGCTGCCCTATTAGAGAACTTAGAAACCTCTAAGAGTTGTTTCACTAGGGAAAGGAATCCCTGCTTTTTATCCTCAGGGATAAAGGGGGCAAAATGCCGCACCTTTTTGGCAAGTTCCTCCAGGAACATGCCCATATAGAGACTGTAGGAATTAATCCTGGCTATAAGCATACTAGCCTGGAAAATTTTCCTACCAAAAGAGTCCAAAGTCTTACATTCCCGTCCTGGAGGGGTGGAAGAGTGCCTTTTGGTACTCCTAATCTTCTTCATTGCAGACTTCACCACAATAGAGTGGTGGGGCAATTGAGTCTTTTGGAAACCAGGAGAAGGAGGGACCCTATACATGGTGTCCAACCTACGGGAATAAGGAGACAAAGTCAAAGGATTTTCCCAGAAATCCATCAGTTGTTCTTGAAGGATTTCATGGATAGGCAGGGTAACTGCCTCCTTAGGGGCCTTTGAGTATCCCAAAATATCCAGTTTTTTGGATCTGGGTTCCTTTTCAGAGGATGTGGTAATAGAAAGGGCTGTAGCCATATCTAAAACAAAGTCCTGGAAGGACAAATCCTCTGGAGGGGACATTCTCCTTTTAGGAGAAGAGGGCTCCTCAGGTAAGTTGAGTGAAAACTCAGCAGAATCATCAGAGGAGTGAAAATCCTCAGAGGAATCGGTGCTTTCCTCTAACGCACGATACGCGTACCGATCGGTATCGATATCGGGCGTATCGGGTATGGAACCGGTATGGAGCGAAAGCCCATACGGTACCGACTTGCGTTTAGAGGTGGACGGCCTCGATACCGGCATGGCGGACGATACCGGTATCGGGCCCGGAACCGCTGAAAGCGGAACCGATGGCGTTGCAGCTTTAATGAAAGCCATGACGGCCTGCTGCATGGACTGTACAGTATCGCCCATGGACGCCATAGCTGCCTGGATGTCGGTACCGGAGTGACCCGGTACCCCAGAGCAGGCTAACAGGTGATCTGTCGAGGCCGTAGCATCGATATCAACCTGAGACCCCTGAATTGGCGTTTTTGGAAGTTGGACTTCCCGCCGGGGTTGTTTGGCTGGGGCAGGGTCCTCAAGTTCTAAGCTAAGAGCCTCTCGATGCTTTGAAGGAGATTTGCTCTTTGAGGACTTGCCCACAGAAGGTTTGGTTACCTGAGATCCATCCGGAGAAGAAGACCTGGATGACTGTGATGCTGTATTCTCTGAAGCAAACAGCACATGGAATTTGTTGGCCCGGTTCTGCAGCCCACGTTTAGACATGTGGGAGCAAGATGGGCAGTCCGGTATGGAATGGTCAGGCCCCAAACATTTCAGACACCATTCATGGGTGTCTGTGACTGAAATAACAGCATTACATTTGGTACACTTCTTAAATCCAGGGGCTGGCTTCTCCATGAGGAGAAATTGAGTAGGCCGAGAGGCCTCTCTGAAGTGACCAAAAAGCTAAAAAATAAGAAAAAAGAATTATAATTTTTTAAAGAAAGAAAGAAAAGACCGGCGATACCGGTATCGGTATGGGGAAGGCAGGTACGCGGTCTAAAGAAACAAATAAAATAACAATTTCTTCAGCGGTGACAGGAACACGACCTGCTGGCTCCGCGGAAAAAGAGAAACTGAGGAGAGCTGTTCAGGAAGGCGGGAAGGCAGTGCGCATGTGCAGTGGGAGGTCCCAAAAGCTTCTATTCTAAGAAGCTGGGGAGCTTTCCCGCGCGGGCTCCGTCGGTGCCGACGTACCCATATGTGAGGACTTATTCCTGCTTGTTCCTGGAGATGATGGCTTTCCATGGAGAGATAACTCAGGTGACAGGTAGCCAGGGGCTCGAATGGCAGCCCAGCGAGCTGCGACAACGTTGAGGTCCCACTCTGCCACTGGTGGGCAGGTGGGGGGCTTGGACAACAGACGACACTGCAGGAAGCAGGTTGCGAGAGGCTGCACAGAGAGGGGCTTGCCTTCTATGGGGTGGTGGCGGTGCACCTCAAGAGCACCCAGGCGCACCCTGACAGAGTTAGATATGAGCAAGCTTAGTGGAGTGGAGGAGTGGCCTAGTGGTTGGGACAAGGTACTTCAGGCCGGAAGGTCGGGGGTTCAAATCCCACTAGAGGACTTCAACCTTGGGCCAGAAGGACTGGGGTTTCTAGTCCCACAGGTGCTCCTTGTGGTCTTGGGCAAGCCACTTAACCCTCCATAGCCCATGTTCCTTGTAAAATAGTTATCTCCAAGTTATAATGCCCTGTTCAATGTAATTTCAGTTTGTTCAATGTAAACCACACTGATGCAGAATAGCACGGTATGTAAGAGATTGTAAATAAAATAAAATAAATAAAAATAAGCTTGTGAAAGATGAAGCAAGTATTGCAGCACCAGCTACACGGAGCATGAGAACAGATTCACTCATGGCTCCGTGCACCATACTGAAAGCACAGTTACTTACCTGTAACAGGTGATCTCTGGGAACAGCCGGAATTAGTCCTCACAGATGGGTACATCGGTACCGACGGAGCCTGAGCGGGAAAGCTCCCCAGCTTCCCAGAAGGAAAGCTTTAGGGGCCTCCCACAGCGCATGCGCGCTGCCTTCCCGCCTTCCTCACCAACTCACCTCAATTCGAGTTTAAAGCTGAGACAATAGAGAGAGGAAAGGAAAGAGAGAGAGATACAACTCCTAGGGGAGGTGGGTGGGTTGTGAGGACTAATTCCTGCTGTTCCCAGAGATCACCTGTTACAGGTAAGTAACTGTGCTATCTCCAGGAACAAGCAGGAATGAGTCCTCACATATGGGGACTCCCAAGCTAAGATGCCCAGGAGATCCCCTAAAGGGTATGAGACCCTGAAAGGTTCTTCATCTTCCTATGGATCTCAGGCATCCATTCAGGGAAGGTGGGCTGGAGTTGTTCAAGAATGGAACAGGTGTCTGAGGACAGTCTGACCAAACAAGGCATCCCGGCGGGAGTCCTTGTCCAAACAGTAATGGGCTGTAAAGGTATGAACCGAGGCCCAGGTGGCTGCTCGACAGATCTGGTCAATGGACACAGAGTTTAGATGAGCCATAGAGGTGGCCATGGCCCTCACGTTGTGAGTGGTGACATGGCCTTCCAGAGAAAGGTTCTTACTCTGGTAAGCAAAAGATACACTGAGCAATCCAATTGGAGAGTGTTCTTTTGGAGACTGGAAGTCCTAAATGAGAAGGATCAAAAGCAACAAAAAGCAGAGAAGACTTTCGATGTTGCTGTGTCCTGTGGAGGTAAAAAGCAAGAGCTCTTTTACAGTCCAGAGTATGAAGGTTCCTCTCTGCATTGGATGCATGAGGAGCTGGAAAAAAGACAGGTAAATAAACCTCTTGATTAAGATGAAAAGGCGAGACCACTTTAGGCATAAAGTGAGGATTTGTCCTAAGGACTACTTTATCATGATGGAACCTTGTATAAGGCGGATTAGCCACTAAGGCCTGCAGTTCACTGATGCGGCGAGCTGAAGTGACTGCAATGAGGAAAATAACCTTCCAGGAAAGAAATTTCAAGGAGGTAGTAGCTAAGGGTTCAAAAGGTGGCTTCATAAGCTGACCAAGAACCAAGTTTAAGTCCCATGCCACCGGAGGAGGTCGAATGGGAGGTTTAGTTAAAGTTAAGCCTCTCATGAATCTTGCAATAAGAGGATGAGAGGAAACAGGATGTCCATTGATGGGCTTAAGTGATGCCACAATAGCACTCAAATGGACTCTTACTGAATTCGTTTTGAGACCTGCATTGGAGAGATGCAGGAGATATTCCAAAAGAGAATTCAATGGGAGTGCCAGAGGGTTAAGACCCTTTTGAGCACACCAAATGGAAAATCTTTTCCATTTAAAAGCGTAAGAACGCCTAGTGGAAGGTTTCCTAGAGGCATGGAGGAGATCCTTCACTTGCTGAGAAAGATGGAAGTCCTGAAGGTCTAGGCCTTCAGTAACCAAGCTCTGAGGTGAAGGGACTTGGGGTTTGGGTGCCACAAAGTCCCCTCCTCCTGAGACAGAAGGTCTGGAGCAGCTCCCAAGTCCAGGGAGGGGGCTTGGGAGAGATGCAGAAGTAGAGGGTACCACACTTGGCGTGGCCAGCGTGGAGCTATAAGGATCATGGGCCCTTGATCCCTTTGAAGTTTGAACAGAGTCTTGGGAATCAAAGGAATGGGTGGAAAGGCATACAGGAAGCCCTGACCCCAATGAAGGAGGAAGGCATCCTTGGCCTGAGCTCCCTGACACGGAATTCTGGAAGAGAACCGGGGAAGTTTGGCATTCCACGGACTTGCAAAGAGGTCTATGTCCGGGGTTCCCCATTTCTGGAAGATTCTGAGTATCTGATCCATGTGCAGGGACCATTCGTGTGGAAGCAGAACTCGACTGAGTCTGTCTGCCAAAAGAGTTTTGGATTCCTGGGAGATATACTGCCAGGAGATGGATTTGATGCTCTCTGGCGAAGGCCCATAATCTTAGAGCTTCGTTGCAAAGCGACAGAGCGCCAGTCCCTCCTTGTTTGTTTATGTAAAACATGGCTACTTGATTGTCCGTATGAATAAGGACTGTCATGTTGTTGAGGAGGGTATGAAAAACTCTGAGCGCTAGAAAAATTGCTCGAAGTTCCAAAAGATTGATATGAAGGGTGGTCTCCTGTGGAGACCAAGTGCCCTGAGTGGAGAGGTCTTGAAGATGAGCTCCCCAACCTGTTTGGGAGGCATCTGTTGTGAGGGTTGCTTGGGGCAACAGTGGTTGGAAAGGGGCCCCCAACAACAGATTTTGAGTGGACATCCACCATTGGGGAGACCAAAAGAGATGTTTGGAGGTTGCTATTTGGTCTGAGAGAGCTCCTGATGCTTGAGTCCACTGGGTGGACAAAGTCCATTGAGCTGCTCTCATATGTAGGCGAGCATAAGGCACCACATGTACTGTGGAGGCCATGTGGCCTAGTAGCTGTAGCATCTCCCTGGCAGTCAAGTGGCTTCTGGACTGAGTCTGGGAGGCCAAGTGCACTAGACGTTGGCAGCGGGCCTGAGGAAGGTAGGCCCTTGCAGTGGTGGTATCTAACCAGGCCCCTATGAATTCCAGGGACTGAGTAGGGGTGAGTTGAAACTTTGGCAGATTGATCACAAGTCCCAGATACTGCAGAATGCGTCTGGTGCGGTCCAGGGAAGTCTGAGCCTTGGACTGAGATGGAGCTCGGATAAGCCAGTCGTCCAGGTATGGGAAGACAAAAATTCCCAGGGCGCGTAGAAATGCAGCCACTATTGCCATGCATTTGGTAAACACTCTTGGAGCAGAGGCTAGACCGAAGGGAAGTACTCTGTATTGGAAATGTTTTCCCTGGAACAGAAACCGTAGGAATTTTCTGTGGGATGGATGGATGAGTATATGTGTGTACGCATCCTTGAGATCTAGAGAACAAAGCCAATCCCGACTCTGCAGGTATGGAAGGAGAGTACCTAGAGAAAGCATCTTGAATTTCTCCGTGCATAGGAATTTGTTCAATTCTCTCAGATCTAGAATGGGTCTGTACCCCCCTGTTTTCTTGGGAATGAGAAAATAAGGGGAGTAAAACCCTGACCCCTGTTGAAGAAGAGGAACCTCTTCTATTGCCCTTTGGGCGAGAAGGGTGGTCACCTCCTGACCCAACAGGTCCAGGAGAGATGGGGAGAATTGAAACGTCTCACCATGGTATGGGGAGGAAGGCTGGAGAAATGTAGTTTGTAGCCCTCTCTGATGATAGAGAGGGTCCACTGTTCTGATGTGATTTGCTCCCATCTGGGAGCAAAATGAGTTAGCCTGCCTGGAATGGTGAGAGGCTCTGGTTGTTGTAGAGCCAGAAAGGTTAAGTTCTCTAGTATTAAGTCAAAAACCCTGAGGGGGTTGGGACTGCTGGGCTGTCGCAGTACCTGCAGGTTTTGCCCTGGCATGTTTCGATTGCTGACGCTTAGGAGCAAAGCGAACTGTGGAAGATTGTTGGCCAGTATTTGTAGAAAATCTGGCCTTCTTGTAGAAAGGCTTCTTAAAAGATTTTTTCTTGGCAGGGGTAGAGGTAGACTTAGAAAGTCTATCTAAGGCAGCATTTTCTGCGTCCATTTGAGTGGCTTTAATTTGCCACTCCTTACCAGATTTTCACCTGTACAGGGCAGATTTCCCAAACCATCCTGGACCCAGGGTTCTAAGTCAGAGGCCTGGAGCCAAGCAATTCAGCGAGCAGCTATAGCAATGCCTGAGGCTCTGCTAGCACCTTCAAAGGAGTCAAAAGCTGCTCTGTTGGAGAACTTTGAAACATCTTGGGTATGCTTTAGCAAAAGAAGGAACTCCTCCTTCCTATCCTCTGGGATAAAGGGGAGAAAATTGTGCATCTTTAGTGCAATCTCCTTCAGAAACATGCCCATATAGAGGCTGTATGAATTGATTCTGGCAATAAGCGTACTGGCTTGGAAGATTTTCCTATCAAAAGCATCCAAAGTTCTACATTCTCTTCCTGGAGGAGTAGAAGAGTGTCTTTTGGTACTCTTTATCCTTTTCATAGCTGACTGCACCACAATAGAGTGGTGAGGGAGCTGAGTTTTTTGAAAACCAGGAGAAGGAGGGACACGATACATGGTGTCCAAACGACGAGAATGTGGAGATAGGGTAAGAGGAGTATCCCATAAGTCCATCATGTGTTCTTGAAGAATTTCATGAATGGGCAAGGTGACTGCCTCTTTGGGAACCTTAGAGTATCCCAAAATATCTAATTTTTTTGCTCTAGGTTCTTTTTCAGAGGCTACTGAAATAGAGAGTCCTTTAGCTACTTCAATGATGAAGTCTTGAAAGGACAAATCCTCTGGAGGAGACATTCTCCTCTTTGGAGAAGAGGGCTCCTCAGGAAGAGTAAGAGATACTTCAGCAGAGTCATCTGATGAATCAGAATCATCAGAAGACTCGAAGTATCGTCTGTTAACTTCCAGGGATCGATAAGCGTATCGACCAGTATCCACATCGGGCGTACCCGGAACCGGATCGGTATCGGGAAAAACCCCGGAACCAGGAACCGGAACCGGTATCCTGGTTGATGTGGATGCCCTGGGTACCGGTATCGGTTGTGGTACCGGAACCGGAGTCGGTACCGCTTGCTGCGGTACCGAGGGCGTCGCAGCCCTAATAAAAGCCAGTATGGCCTGCTGCATGGATTGAACAGTATGATCCATAGACGCCACGACTGCCTGGATGTCGGTACCGGAAGATTGTGCCGGTACCCCAGAGCAGTCTAACAGGTGATCGGTCGAGGCCGTGCCATCGATGTCAACCTGTAACCCCATAGGAAGAGCTTTGGAAGCCGGAGCTTCCCGCCGGGGTTGTTTGGCTGGGGCAGGGTCCTCAGGGTCAAGCCCAGGGGTATCTCGATACTTAGAGGGAGATTTGCCCTTTGAGGACCTGCCAGAGGAATGTTTGGTTACCTGAGATCCATCAGGAGAGGAAGACCTGGATGATGTCGATGCTGGAGTATCTGTGGAAAACAGCATATGAAACTTGGCTGCTCGGTTCTGTAAGCCACGTTTAGACATCAGAGAGCAGGACTGGCAATCAGGAATGGAGTGGTCAGGCCCCAAACATTTAAGACACCATTCATGGGTGTCGGTGACTGAAATAGTACCGCTACACTTGGTGCATTTTTTAAAACCAGAGGCTGGTTTCTCCATGAGGAAGAATTTTCTCAAGGCCTAGACGCCTGAAGAGGAAAATACACCAAGTGGGGAAAAAGAAGATTTTTTTTTTTTTTAAAGAAAAGTAAAGAAAAAGACCGGCGGTACCGGTCCGGAGTCGGGGAAGGCAGACACGCGGCCAAAGAAACAAATTAAAATAAGAACTTCTTCAGCGGTGACAGGAACACGACCTGCTGGCTCCGCGGAAAAAGAAGAACTGAGGAGAGTTGGTCAGGAAGGCGGGAAGGCAGCGCGCATGTGCTGTGGGAGGCCCCAAAAAGCGTAGTTACTCACCTGTAACAGGTGTTCTCCAGGAGCAGCAGGAATCAGTCCTCACTTATGGGTGACGTCGGCGCCGACGGAGCCCTCGCGGAGCAATTTTCCCCAGCTTTCAAAGAAAGCCTTTGGGAATTGCAGCGCGCATGCGCGGTCCTCTTCCCGCCCGAGGGTGCCATCTTAGCCAGTCAGATGACATAGCTAAAAAGACAGCATAAAAATTTGCAAAAAAGCTAAAGCAGACGATTGCAACTCCAAGGGGAGGAGGGAGGGTTGTGAGGACTGATTCCTGCTGCTCCTGGAGAACACCTGTTACAGGTGAGTAACTACGCTTTCTCCAGGACCAAGCAGGAAGTCAGTCCTCACTTATGGGACTCCCAAGCTCAAGGCTACCGGAGACCCTAAGCACAAAAATGAGCTCCCTCTAGCTCAGCAGCACAGAAGGAAAGAATCTTCGCTGAATGATTACCCACCGGTAGCCCACATCCGGGATGGGGGGTAGGAGTTGCTCAGACCTCAAAGAGATTACGGAGGACTGCCTGTCCGAAAGTACTGTCCCTGCGGGACTCCCTCTCGAGACAGTAATGGACCGCAAAAGTCTGGCTCGAAGACCAAGTAGCGGCCCGGCAGATGTCTGCCAGCGGAACAGAGCGGAGGTAAGCCACTGACGTAGCCTTTGCCCGAACGCAATGAGCCGTGACTCGACCTTCCAAGGAGAGTCCGGCTGCCCCATAAGCCCAAGTGATACAGTCCGCAACCCAGATGGACAGAGTACGCTTGGAGACCGGGAGCCCCAATTTATTGGGGTCAAAAGACACAAAAAGCTGAGCAGCTTTACGGTGCTCCCGCGTACGGTCAAGGTAGAAGTTCAAAGCCCTTCTACAGTCCAGGGTATGGAGGACCGTTTCAGCTCGGCTGGAGTGTGGCCTGGGAAAGAAGGTTGGAAGCACCACCTCCTGATTGATGTGAAAAGGGGAGACCACTTTTGGAAGAAATTTTGGGTGAGTCCGTAGGACTACCCTATTTTTGTAGAACCGAGTGTAAGGGGGATCAGACACGAGGGCCTGCAATTCACTTACGCGTCTAGCGGAAGTGAGGGCTATCAAGAACAGTGTTTTCCAAGACAGAAAACGGAGAGAGCAGGTAGCCATAGGTTCAAAAGGCGGACAGGTGATCCGCTGCAAAACCACATTCAGGTCCCAGTCAGGCGCTGGCGGGCGCAGAGGTGGTTTAAGTAGAAGGAGACCTCGGAGAAACCTCGCTACGAGAGGGTCGCTGGAGAGAGGTCTGCCGTCCACCGGAACATGATGTGCCGAAAGAGCACTGAGGTGAACTTTGACGGAGTTGGACTTAAGTCCCAGATTAGAGAGGTGTAGCAAGTACTGCAAGATCACCGACACCGGGCAGGAGAAGGGATCCTGAGACTGTTGGGTACACCAAACGGAAAAGCGACGCCATTTAAGGGCGTAGCATTTGCGGGTAGAAGGCCGTCGCGAAGCCAAGACGACCTCCTCCACCTCTGCCGGCAGGAGAAGGGGAGCAAGGACTACCCTCTCAGCAGCCAGGCCATTAGGTTGAGAGACCTGAGGTTGGGGTGTAGCAGAGACCCCTGATCCTGAGTGAGGAGATCCGGTTGAAACCCTAGAGAGAGAATGGATCCTCCACCGCTAATTGCAGCAGGAGTGGAAACCACGGCTGTCTGGGCCAGCGAGGGGCCACCAGGATCATGAAGGCTTTGTCTCGGAGAACCTTGAAAAGAGTCCGAGAGACTAGCGGGATGGGAGGGAAAGCGTACAGAAGGCTTCCCGACCAGGAGAGTAGAAAAGCGTCCGCCGCAACCCGAAGGGGGTGGGGCTGACGAGAGCAGAAGCGAGGAAGTTGCCGGTTGTGAGGACTGGCAAAGAGATCCACCGTGGGGAGGCCCCACTTTAGAAAGAGCTTCTGAACTACCAAGGGATCCAGACGCCACTCTTGCGGCTGGAGGATCCTGCTGAGTTTGTCCGCCAGGTAATTCTCTTGGCCTGGGAGATAAACTGCCTTGAGGAGAATGCCGTGACTGACGGCCCAAGAGCAGAGCTTCTGTGCCTCCCGGCAGAGGAGGAAGGAGCCCGTGCCCCCTTGCTTGTTCACGTAGAACATGGCAACTTGATTGTCCGTCTGGACAAGGACGGACTGGTGAGAAGTCAGGTGGGAGAAAGCCTTGAGAGCCAGGCGGATCGCCCTGAGCTCCAGGAAGTTGATCTGCTGAGCAGACTCCCACGTGGTCCAGAGGCCCTGAGTACGTGCCCCTTGGCAATGCGCACCCCAGCCCAGGAGGGATGCATCCGTTGTCAGCACCCGGGTCGGCTGAGGAGACTGGAAAGGCATTCCGAATGTCAGGTTCGGCTGCTGAAGCCACCACCGGAGAGACGAGATCAGCGGCTCGGAGACGCACACTAGGTCTGCTAGGCCGCCTGTGGCTTGTCGCCACTGCTGGCGGAAACACCATTGAGCAGGCCGCATATTCAGGCGGGCATTGGGGGTCACATGGACGGTGGAAGCCATATGGCCGAGTAGTCTCAGGAAGCGCCTGGCGGAGACCAGGGGCTGGCCGCGAAAACGGTCGGCTAGGTCCATGAGCCGTTGAGCCCTGTCGAGCAGTAGGTATGCTCGTGCCTGAGGAGTGTGCAGTCTTGCGCCGATGAACTCGAGATCCTGTGAGGGGAGCAAAGTGGACTTTGCGAAGTTTATAACAAAGCCCAAGTGCTGCAGAAGAGTCACCATGCGGCGCGTGGCGCTGGTGACCTCCAGAGCGGACGCTGCTCTGATGAGCCAGTCGTCGAGGTACGGAAAGACAGAGGCCGTGAAGCCGGAGATGGGCCGCCACCACCGCGAGGCATTTTGTGAAGACCCGCGGTGCGGAGGACAGGCCAAAGGGCAGTACCCTGTACTGGTAATGATTTCCTGCCACCACAAACCTTAGGTATTGTCGGTGGCTTGGGTGGATGAGGATGTGCGTGTAGGCATCCTTTAGATCCAAGGAGCATAGCCAATCTCCCTGCTGGAGGTAGGGCAGAAGGATTCCAAGGGTAAGCATCTTGAACTTCTCTCGCACGAGGAACTTGTTGAGGTTGCGCAGGTCCAGGATGGGTCTGAGGCCTCCTGTTCTCTTTGGTATCAGAAAATACCTGGAGTAAAAGCCTTGACCTTTCAGGTGGTGGGGCACCGGTTCCACCGCCTGTTCCTGTAGAAGACCTGCTAACTCCTGAAGGAGTAATTCCCTGTGCAGAGGGGGTCGTGGAGGTTCTCCCGGAAAAAAGGAGGGAGGGACCTGGTGGAAGTGGAGAAGATAGCCTTCTCGCACGACTTGAAGCACCCAGGCATCTGAGGTGATGCTGGACCACCTGTGGGCGAAGTGAACCAGCCGGCCTCCGGTGCTGGGAGGAACCAGCGGGGGGGGAGAGGCTATGCTTAGTGAGTCAAAAACCCCCACCCTGCTGAGCAGGGGCTGGTGGCGCAGGCTTAGGGGCTTGCTGCCTACGGGACCCGTTACCCCATCCCTTGGCCTGCTGGCCATGTTTGGGAGCTGCAGGGGCCTGATAATGGGGGTATTGTTTGTAGGCAGCCGCCTTCCTCGGGTAAAAGGACTTTTTTCCCGAGCCCTTCTTTTTCTGGGAAGGGGCGGAGGTCTTCCTAGAAAGCCTGGTCCTGGTGAGAGTCTCAGTCTCAATTTGTGCAGCCTTTTCAGCCATGGGCTTGCCAAAGAGGTTCTCGCCTCGGCAGGGGACATCGACCAACTTGTCCTGCACCCAGGGCTCAAGGTCGGACGACTGAAGCCAAGCCTGTCGGCGGGCACCGATGCCGGCTGCGGCCACTCGAGCCGATGCTTCAAAGCCATCATAGGCTGCTCGGGACATGAACTTTGAGCATTCCCGAATGCCAGTGGACAAGGCCAGGAACCTCCGCAAGGGTTCCTCGGACAAACCAGCGGAGAATCCGGCTAGCTCTTTAGCCAGGTCTCGGAGATACATGCCCATGTATAGCTGGTAGGTCTGGACACGACACGCAAGCATAGAGCCCTGGAAACACTTCTTACCAAGGCCATCCAGGTTACGGGCCTCCCTGCCAGGAGGCACCGAGGAGTGCATCTTCTGGCTCTTAAGACGATGCATGGCCGATTCCACTACCATGGAATGGTGTGGTAGCTGTGCCTTTTGAAAGCCAGGGCTCTTGCGGACTCGATAGATAGAATCGACCCGCTTGCTCAGGACCGGCGAGGAGGCCGGACTCTCCCACATGCGGAAGAGTAGTCGTTCCAGCATAGGAGGAACCGGTACAGTAAAGTGTTCCCTTGCGGGAGAGTCATACTGGAGGGCGTCGAGCTCTTCGGCTCGAGGCTCCTCCTCGGGGTCCGCAGGGAAGGCCAAAGCCTTGGCCATATCCCTGACGAACCGGGCACCCTCCGGGGGGGACTGCTTCCGAGGCTCGGACTCCGGTGAGTCCGAGGGGACACACCGAGTCCAGAAAGAATCAGGCGACTCTTCCTCTTCAGACTCCCAGACCGACTCCGACGAGGACTCGGTGGGGTCGGCGCGGGCAGGGCGCGGCGCCTGCCGCCCCGACGCCGAGGGAGTAGGCGTCGGCGACCTCGGTCCCGAACGGGAGGCCGAGGGTGACCTCGACCGAGGATCGACTCGAGGATCGGCTCGGTCTCCGGGGTCAACTTGGACGTCGACGTCCCGGCGGTCGGGGCAGCGACGCCAGCGAAGCCAGCGAGCAGTGCCCTCTGCTGGTCCATGAAGGCAGACAGTCTGCTCTCCAAGGCCGTCAACCTGAGTCCGAGCTCAGGTGACCCAGCAGCCCCCGACTCGGGCCCCGACGGCGTCGGGCCCGACGTCGGCTGTCGCGGAGGGGAGTCCAGGAGGACCACAGGACTTACCCGAACCGGCAGCTCCGACTCCAGGTGAGGTCGCTTCGTGAGGTGCTCCTTCTCCAAGGACCCGGGACGGCTATCGGGGCTATGCGACCTGGCCCTCGCGGAGCCAGGAGCGTCCACCGACGCCGCCCTCGCGGGTTTCACCTGACGTCGATGGTCCCCGGAGGGAGAACCCCTGTCGGAGGAACTCCGGCGATGGTCCGAGCTGGAACCCTTGGACGCGGAGGCCTCCGACGAAGTCCGGGTACGGCTGGGGTCAGCGAAGATTCTATCCCGCTGATGCCGCCGACTTCTCAACGCTTTGGAGGACATTTTGCCGCAGGGCCCACAGATCATTTCTTCATGATCCGGGCCCAGGCAGCGGAGGCAAAAGTCGTGTGTGTCAGTTAGTGACATATTTCGGTCACACTGACCACACCGCTTAAAACCACTGGCAGCCATCGGGGGAAAAAGGGCCCCGGCGAGGTCAAAGGACCGGGCTGCCAGGGAAAAACCGAAAACGAAAGCTGACTAAGTCAGAAAAACCGAAAAAAGGACGAGGACTCGTGACCGGCGTCGCGAGTCCAGGCGGGAAAAAGACCGGCGTTGAACCGAAGGAAAAAGAAATAAAATTATGAAGAAATATCAACTTTTTCGCGGGGACACGACGGGGACGTCTGTAGGGCTCCGCGGAAAAAAGAAGACTGGCTAAGATGGCACCCTCGGGCGGGAAGAGGACCGCGCATGCGCGCTGCAATTCCCAAAGGCTTTCTTTGAAAGCTGGGGAAAATTGCTCCGCGAGGGCTCCGTCGGCGCCGACGTCACCCATAAGTGAGGACTGACTTCCTGCTTGGTCCTGGAGAAGCTTTCCTTCTGGGAAGCTTTCCCGCGCAGGCTCCGTCGGTACTGACGTACCCATATGTGAAGACTCATTCCTGCTTGTTCCTGGAGATAAGCTGCACCATTTGAAGGCGTAGGCCTGCCTAGTGGAGGTCTTATGGGAGGCCAAGAGGACCTCCTCTACCCTCACCCCCCCCAAGAGGTTGAAAGGGCCACGGTTATCCTTTCAGCAGACATGCTGTCAGCGACAGGGACCCCAGGTTGGGGTGAGGGAAGCCCTCCTCCTGGAGACAGTTACCCCAGGGCACTCCCCAGAGGGATCAGGACCTCTGCAGACAAGCAGGAGGAACCACAGTTGCCTGGGCCACTGTGGAGCCACCAGGTTCAGCAATGCCCTATTGCGAAGAGCCTTGAAAAGGGTCTTGGCAATCAACAGCATGGGCAGGAAGGTGTACAGAAGGCCTCCCCGACCACAGGATGAGGAATGCATCCACAGCCACCCAGGACAGGTGGGGCTGCTGAGAGCAGAAGCGGGGCAACTGGGAGTTGTTCAGGATGACAAAGAAATCCACTAATGGGGTCCCCCAGAGCCAGAAGGAGCAACTGGCCACTCTGGGACCAGCCATCACTCGAGTATGTAAAGGACCCTGGCTCACTCTGTCTGCCAGGGCGTTGTCCTGGCCCAGCAGGTACACTGCCCACAGGAGCATCCCTTGGCAAATTTCATAGGAGCAGACAGCCACTACTTCCTGGCAGAGTGTGGGACCCAGTGCCCCTTTGTTTGTTGATGTAGATCACTGTGACCTGATTGTTCGTTTGGACCAGCACTGACTGGTGCTGCAGACTGTGGCAGAAGGCCCAGAGAGCCAAGAATATGGCCCGGAACTCCAGGAGATTGATCTGCTGCTGGCTTTTTGCCTTGGACCCAACTGCCCTGAGCGCAGAGATTCTTGCAATGCGCTCCCCAGCCCAGCAAAGGTGGTGTCCATAGTGAGGACCTTCTGAGTGATGGGTGTCTCAAAGGGTCTCTCAGCTTAAAGATGCTGTGTGGCCTGCCACTAATTGACAGACTCCACCAGCCAGCTGGTCACTAACACTGTCTCACAGCCAGCCTGTGGCTTGTGTCCACTGGGAACAGAGGCACCTTTGGGCCGCCCTCATATGAAGACGGGAGTCCTGGGTAACATGGACTGTTGAGGCCATGTGGCTGAGAAGGAGCAGCAGGAGGCAAGCCGACACTGAGTTGGCGCTGTACATTTGTGGCCTGTGCCTTGAGTTTGTCGACCCTGTCCAGAGGGAGGAAGGCTCTGGATTTAACAGTGTCTAGCCTCGCCCCAATGAATTCCAGACACTGTGTTGAGAGGAGGTGGGACTTGGTATGGTTTATCACAAAAGTCCACCAACAAAAAAGCACACGTCCACATGCTAATTAGTGACCCAGTCCAAAAAACTGGGATAGAAGAGGAAGGAATGCTTTTATTGAATACACTTAAGCCACTGGCCCAACACAGGCCGTGTTTCATTCTGCCTTCATCAGGGGCTAAAGATGGCTTAATGGCAACATATAAAAACTAGTATAAATATAAACACAAATATAAAAACAAATTTTAAAAAATGGATAAGAAGCCTATCAAATTAACTATTATGCTATTACCGCAAATAAAATAAAAGAATTACATATGTAAACATTATACAATGATAATGTAAAATATGGAACAAAAATGAAAATGAACCACAGCAATATAAGTTGAAACATTAAAAACAAAAAAGTAATTAGTCCTTACCTGCTAATTAGTGTTCCTGAAGGAACTCCAGTCCAGTCCCTTTACTCTCAGGTTGCGTAACTCTTCCAGCAGCTTGGAGGCTGAGCCCATCATCGTTTTGATGATGGTGGTATAAATACCACTGGCACCACCCCTAGGCACCAGTAATCTGATGAAAAAGCAGTCCTGATAGGTACCCTGATTTATAATGCGTAAACAAACTCAGAAATAACGAAAACAGGAAGGCAAACAAAGAACAAAACCCTTTTTTTTTTTTTTTTTTTTAAACTGACAGAACAATGGTAAGGAAGGGAGGGGGGGGGGGAGAAGGCTCCCCCGAGGCCGACCCAACTTTGGGCACTCCTCCCTTAACCTCTCCATCTCTTGGCCCCGCCGCTGGGCTCTTTCTCATGGCGATTCCAGCTTCTGCCCCGCTCCGTGTCTCGACTTCGGTCTTTTATTCTCTTCTGACCCCTAGAAACCGAACCTGGGCGGGATCAGGGACTAGACTGGAGTTCCTTCAGGAACACTAATTAGCAGGTAAGAACTAATTACTTTTTCCTTAGCAGAACTCCAGTCCAGTCCCTTTACTCTCGGGATGTAACAGAGCAGTTCATACCTGGATGGGGTTCGCCAGCCCGGACCGAAGTACCACCCCCGCAAATCTGGTGTCTGCTCTACTCTGGACATCCAGTCTGTAATGCTTGGAAAAAGTGTGCAGGGAGGACCAGGTAGCCGCTCTACAGATGTCTATCAGTGGAACCAAGCTATGCTCTGCCCAGGAGGCCGACTGCGCCCGAGTTGAATGTGCGCGAAGACCCATTGGCACCTGCCTCCCCTTGAGGATGTAGGCAGAGGCAATGGTCTCCCTGATCCACCTAGAAATGGACGCCTTGGCCGCCGCTTCCCCTTTGTGCGGTCCTCCAAATTGAACGAAGAGCCGTTCGGACTTGCGGAAGGATGCTGTGCGTGAGAGATACCGCCTCAGCACTTTATGCAAATCTAGTAGGCGCAGTTTGGCACTCTCTCCTTCCTGAGATTCTCCTGCGAAGGACGGGAGTGAGACTGTTTGGTTCACATGAAAGGGGGAGGTGACCTTGGGTAGGAAGGAAGGAACCGTCCGTAAGACGACCTTATCCTTGAAAAAGGACAGGAAGGGAGGCCGAGACGAGAGGGCTTGGAGCTCCGAAACCCTCCTAGCCGAACAAATAGCTACCAAAAATACCGTCTTCAGCGTCAAGTCTTTTAGGGAGGAACTCTTTGTCGGCTCAAAAGGTTCCCTGGTTAGAGCATCCAAAACTAGGTTTAAGTCCCAGGGTGGGATCACTGATCTTTGTTGCGGTCGTAAGTGCTTGACCGCCCTCAGGAATCTGCCCACATCCGCGTGATCCCCTAGAGACTTGCCCCGGACCTTTCCTCTATAACAAGAAATGGCCGCTAGCTGAACCCGTAACGAGCTGTGCGACAAACCTCTCTCAAAACCTGCTTGTAGGAACTCTAAGACCTCCAGAACTGAGGCTTACGAGGGTTTCTTATGGTGCTCTGAGCACCACGCCTCGAATATGCGCCATACTCTGACATAGGATAGGCAGGTCGAACGTTTACGAGCGTTCAGCAGGGTCGAAATTACCGAAGCCGAGCCCTCTCAATGGCCAAGCCGTAAGCGAGAATCGATGCACGTGGGGCATGAGTACTGGACCCTGCCGTAGCAGATCCTTTCTGTCGGGGAGCCTCCAGGGGCGCAGAGCCGTTAGTCTCACCAGGTCCACATACCATGGTCGACAAGGCCAATCCGGAGCTATGAGGATTACCAGACCTGGATGGGCCTCTATTCGTCTTAGTACTCTCCCTATGAGGGCCCAGGGTGGGAACACGTACAGGAGACCTTCCGAAGGCCACTTCTGGACCAGGGCATCCAGGCCTTCCGACATCCTTTCCTTTCTTCGACTGAAGAACCGGCTTGCTTTGGCCGTTTCGTAGCGCGCCATGAGGTCCATGGTCGGCGCTCCCCAAAGGGCCACCACTTGGTCGAACACTTCTTGCGCTAGCTCCCATTCTCCGTGGTCTATCTTGTGCCTGCTGAGATAGTCGGCCGTCACGTTGTCTGTTCCCGCCATGTGTTGAGCTGACAGGTCTAATAGATGCGTTTCGGCCCACTGTAAGAGGCTGTCTGCCTCCTTTTCCAGCAGGGGGCTGCTCGTCCCCCCTTGGCAGTTGATGTAGGCCACCGTGGTGACATTGTCCGAGAGGACGCGGATTGTCCTCAGCCGCACCAAGGGCTCGAGAGCTCTGAGAGCCAGCGCCACTGCCCTCAGCTCTAACCTGTTGATGGACCACCGAGCTTCCCTCGGGGTCCAGCTCCCCTGTGCGAACTGTCCCTCACAATGACTTGCATCCGTCGTTAGTTGTATCCATTGTGGTGGTTCAAGAGGCATCCCGCATCCAAGGTTCTTTGGGCACTTCCACCAGAGGAGGGATCTTCTGATCTGAAGCGGGCAGGCCAGCTGCATGGATAATGGATGGTGCTGAGGGGACCATCGTCGTAACAATGCGCGCTGAAGTGGACGCATATGTGCCTTGGCCCACGGTACTACCTCTATTGCTGCCGCCATTTTGCCCAGCAGCTGAAGGTAATGCCAGGCAGTAGGGATCCGCCTTGCAAGGAAGCGAGAGACCAGGCTCCTCAGATCTCGTAACCTCTGTTCTGACAGGTAA